>CM068835.1:112792457-114101207 GCA_028554795.2 Sinohyriopsis cumingii
TGTTGCACACTTGGTATAGCGTAGGAATCGTAACGCAAGAATCACGGGTTTAAAAAGACACATAGCGCCTGATGGTCTGATATAGCCATCAAAGTGTTAAGGGTACCGTTAACGCGCCCCATCATCTTCACACCAGCCCTAATATTAAAAGATACAATAAAAATGTAAACAGATAGGTAAGATGGCAACATTCGGTAGCACTAACTGACCCATTACCTAGAAGCAAGATTTTTTTTTCTTCATTTTTTCTTTAAAATGTCTCTATTTAGTCAGCTACTAATAACTTTAAAAAAAAAACATTTTGGTATCATGGTCTGTTTTGGAATCATGGTCTGTTTTGAAATCAAGGTCTGTTTTGGAATCATGGTCTGTTTTGAAATTGTAGTATGTTTTGGAATCATGGTCTGTTTTGAAATCATGGTCTGTTTTGGAATGATAATCTGTTTTTAAATCATGGTGTTTTTGGAATCATGGTCTGTTTTGGAATCACGGTCTGTTTTGAAATCACTGTGTTGAAATCATGGTCTGTTTTGGAAACATGGTCTGTTTTGAAATCATGGTCTGTTTTGGAATGATAGTCTGTTTTTAGATCATGGTGTTTTTTGGAATCATGGTTTGTTTTGGAATCACGGTCTGTTTTTAAATCACAGTTTGTGTTGAAATCATGGTCTGTTTTGGAAACATGGTCTGTTTTGAAATCATGGTCTGTTTTGGAATCATGGTCTGTTTCGAAATCATGGTCTGTTTTGAAATCATGGTCCGTATTGGAATCGTGGTTTGTTTTGGAATCATGGTGTGTTTTGGAATCATGGTCTGTTTTGAAATCATGGTCTGTTTTGGAATCATGGTCCGTTCTGAAATCATGATCTATTTTGGAATCATGGTCTGTTTTGAAATCATGGTGTGTTTTGGAATCATGGTCAGGATTCAGCAAAGAGATTAATAGAGTGGAAGAAGTTTTATTCTCTCCATTGAAAAATATGTAGGTGATGTAAGGAACATGTTTTGAATATTTGACTATACTGACAAAAATATACATTAATGAACTCGAATGATTTAATTTTACATGAAAAGCGAGAAACTGAACTGTATACGCAGCATAGTATTCAAGCTGTTTAAATTTCAGAATAAGCTTGTGTCATATTTACGATTTTTTTATACAACATAGAAGCATCACTTTTCATCAGAAATTGAATATATATTTTGAAAGAGCAAATGGTTATAATATGATATATTATTTACTAAGTTCGTCATATCAGTAAATTAAGGGAATTTCATTCAATAAATTGTTTAGAATTGTGCACACAAACGTTTTTTCTATACGAAGCCAACATTTTAGATCAAGATACATGTTCTCATCTGGAGTCTACATTTACAAAGGTAACTCATATGTCGATTAAACTGAAGAAGTGCTTAATGGAAAATATCCATATACATTGGATGTTTGATCAAACCATTATATTTGATATAGCGTATTGTTTCGAAATTGTTTATTTGCTCACCATGTAATAACATATTTTGTACATTCATTAAAGTTTTCTAGGTCAACATCGATAAATATTTAAATGTGGAGAATTATATTGGTAATACTATTTCTTCTAGATAGGAGACACATAATGTTTCAATTTTGGTAAAATTTCTCATCAATCCTTTTTCATTTACAAGTTCTGTAATTAATAATATTTCATTTTCTCGCATTATGCTGTGGTTTCTTTAACTGATGTTTATTGATACCAATGTCTCATTGCATTTAGCCTTATATCCCATGAACTCGTTTGTATTTATAATTTATTATATCCGTGTATGTATGTCTGTACGTACGTACGTACGCACGCATGTATGTATACTGTGTGCGCAGTGTGCGAGTATGTGTCTGTCTGTGAGTGTGTGAGTTTGATTTTTAATATAGCTCTAACAATTGTTCAGTCATATCGCTGTCTGCAGTGTGGCAGCTAATAGCTACGTTTAGCACTGGAGCATCATGCTGCAGACATGAAGCATCATGTCCCACATTATCCCGACACTAGGTCAACCAGTCCTAACACTAATATCTTAATGCTGAGCGCCAAGCGAGGTAGCTGCTAGAACCATTTTTATAATTCTTTGGTATGATTCGGTCGGGGTTCTAACTCGCGACCTGCGGCGTCCTAGGAGGACATGCAAACCACTTACGCCACTGGAGCGGTTTACATACCTGTAATATTTGTAGTGAATACACTGGGTTGATCAGTAGTTGCGAAGGTCTGGACTTTCGCTTTGTCGTCCATATTTATAACTGCGTTTTTTTTTCTTTACAGATTAATACCCAACCTTTTTTATTTATCGCTGCAACTATAGGTTTTACGTTCTCTTATTTTTATTCGCTTTCGTAGAACCTGCTCTTATGAGTTTGGAGAATTTTTCCCTTTTTTTCTTCAGCTGTTTCCTTATTGACTCACCCGAAGACCAAAACAACCCAAGAAAACAATATATCATATTTCCAATCAGAATACTGTAGTTCCTTTTAGCTATGACCGTGTCCTGCCATTCTGTGTTCTGTTTCTTATCTCCATTAACAGTTAGAAGATCTTGTGACTTTCTATTTGCCACCTAATTATTGGCATCCCGTTTTTGATTGCATTGCTTATTTTCACCAAACGTTAAACTCTTTCCTTTTATTTCGCTGTTTTCGTTTTCTCCTCCACACGCAGCAAGTCATTTAGCTGTCTTTCCTCGTCCCTTTGTCAGTCTGGCATGTCCCTCTGTCAGTCTTACATATTTCCCAGACTGATATGCCCCTTTGCCAGTCTAGCACGTCCCTCTGTCAGTTTGACATGTCCCTCTGTCAGTCTGACATGTCAGTAGAGAAGTGGGGTACCCTAGGGACGATGGGACTTCTATGTTAAACTGGGGGGTTTGGGTTTGTACCTTAGGTACAATGGGAATTTAACATGGGGATATTTATCATATTTATTATAGACGAAAAAGGGGAATTTAACGTGGAGAATATTGCTGGGACTGTTTAGCCTAATGGGAAATTTAACATGAGGAATATTGCTGGGGCTGTTTAGCCTCAATGGGAATTTAACTTGGACAAAATCCCCTGGGGTTGTTTTGCGACAATGGGAATTTAAAATAGATAAAATTCTTTGGAGTTGTTTAGCGACAAGGGGAATTTAACATGGACAAAATCCTTTGGGTTGTTTAGCAACAAGGGAAATTTAACATGGGATTATTGGGTCTGTATAGGGACAAAACTAGCGGGTGGTAATAAGGACCATAGGAATGGAACAGGTAGGGTAACGTCACGGTACTGGACATTAGCAACAATGTCCGCCAGGCGTTATATAAAGTGATATGTCCCGCCCCACCAAGCTTTATAGCCTTTCGCGGTGATATAGCAACAAGGGAGATGGAACAGGTGGGGTGACGTCACGGTACTAGACATTGGCAACAATGTTGTAACAATGTGGTAAATGGCTGACGTCAATTCGGCCAAACAGCGACAGTGGGGGGGGGGGGATAACGTTAATTCCCGCCCCGCCAAGCGGGCAAGTTCAGCTAATTCAGCGGTGAAACTATACGAATAAAACAATGCTTGGGAGGGGGTGGGGGATAGAATTGGATAGAACGCTTGGCGGGGCGGGAACGAACTATCGTGCGGGACTGACCAACAAATACAAGCATCGCCTGGCGGGGCGGGACATATCACTGGATAGACATAAACAAATAAATACTCAAACAAACAAGTGAAGGAAAACATTCTTTACAATAACTTCACATAGTATCTACTATCCACACGGAAACGAAGAAAAAACCCAGTATATACTATCCACACAGAAGGGAAGAAAATAACCCCAATATCTACTATCTACACAGAAGGGAATAAATAACCCATTATAGACTATCCACAGTAATATCTACTATCCACACAGAAGCGAAGAAAACAAGCAAACAATATCTACTATCCACACAGAATGGAAGAAAACAACCCATTATCTACTATCCACAAAGAAGGGAAGAAAATAACCCCAATACTTACAATCAACACAGAAAGGAAGGAAAAAACACAATATCTACTATCCACACATATGAGAAGAAAATAAACCGTTATATTGTAACGTGTCAAGGGTCAAGGTCAAATGAAATGGAATAGATGGATAGATCACGCCTTTTTCAGTTACTAGATCTCTTCAGTGTATTGTAGTGTCAATAAATTCAGCACAAAAATTCTTATTTAGATCATAAAATCACAAAAACACAAATATAAATAGTCAACACAGTTTATTATATGACTTCCAGGCTTGTATGTATTTTCTCACAAAATTAAGTGCTCAAAATGGTGAAATATAATTGCCAATTTTGAGAATAGGTGTTTGATAAAGCATGTTGAAATGTCAACAATAGTTTCAGTGTTAAATTGCATGTGAAAATCAACTTCAGTATTCCATTTGTCCTAATTCACATAATCTGTAACTCAGAAAATCACAATTTCCAAACTAATCTTGCACAGAAAAATAAGTCAATAGTTATTTAAATGTTTTCATATGACGTACCTAAGTGGCATTGATTTTGTGCATCCAATCAAGGTTCGGAACCAGACCTAGATTTGTGTTTTATTGTCCAATGGTGAATATGGTAGCGGCAGTGTCTGGAACCAGATGTTAACAGTGTGTCACGTTTGTTGGCTGAGACACAGTTTGTCGTTTTGAGTGAAACAGTCTGGAACTGGATCTCAATAGTGTGTCGCGTGGGTTGGCCGCGACACTGTTTGGAACCGGATGTCAATAGTGTGTCGCTTGAGTTGAATGCGACACTGTGTGCCGTTTTGTAACAACAAAAATGGTGCCGTTGTGTCGGGTATATTATTTCGACATCTAAATGACACAACCACTACAAAATGGTTGGAAATTTGTGATTTCAAAATGATACATGAAACTGAGTAGGAAATTCGATAATGCCAATACTAAACTTCCAATGGATAGCAGACGGCTGTGTTGATGACGACACAGTGACAGTGTCGTCAGCTAAATCCCTCTGTGGGAAATTTTGTCTGAGATAACGAGGAAATAAACGTTGAAACAATTTCAGAGAAACATTATAATAGTCATTATGAGTACTAAATTTAATGTGTCGGTAGTAACGGGTCTACCTTGCTATTAATGCTTGAAATTATCTGCTAGAGACTTTTGCTTGTGTCTTGAGACCTTTACTGGAGTCCAGTAGAACCAAAACTGCCAAAACGGTGGATCTCACCCCTATTTATAGGTTTTGGTAACACACTCGGAAAATTCATGACAAAGTTTTCACGAATATGACTAAATATGGAAGATTTCGGAAAGATTAACCTGAGCGCCTCCTAGTGGAAAGCCGAGCGCCGAATACACACAGTAGTAAAAATGGCTCCCGATTTCAAACGACAAAATAAGGAATTATTTCACAATAAATTATACAAAGATTCAACATTGATGATGAACAGTTATATCACACTGGTGACGAAAAATTATGAACTCACATGAGTATTGCCTTAATCCTGGAGAAAATATGGATACAATTGTCTGTTTCTCACTCAGAATAGAAATGATAACAGTTTACAATCCTATCATGTACACACTGGGCTTCAAAAATCTTTACCCAGATGATAATATTTAAACGAATCATTTTTGTATGATTTACATATTGTGTCAAATTACTTTCCTTTGTGCAAGGGTCATATATCAAAATCTTTTGCTACAGTTACTATTATTTGCATTGGAAACAGAGGTACAGAGTTATAATACAGTTTACAGATGGCATGGACCTATATCAACCTATTTAATATTTGTGTTATATGGATCTAGTTGTAATACAGTTTACAGATGGCATGGACCTATTTCAACCTATTTAATATTTGTGTTATATGGATCTAGTTGTAATACAGTTTACAGATGGCATGGACCTATTTCAACCTATTTGTGTTAGGGGCCCCGAGTGGCCGAGTGGTCTAAAGCACTCACCGTTCCGGATCACTGCCATCTCATGTCTGTCTGGGTTCGAGTCTCAGATTCAGCTAACGTGGGTATGTAAGAAGGCTTGCTAGTAGCTTCTTGTGGGTCGGTGGTTCTTCCCCAGGTTTTCCCGGGTTCTTCCTCCACCAGTTATACTGGCCGCCATGTATAGCCTATCGTGTGCTGAAAAATGGCGTTAAACCCCACTGCAGCAACAATATTTGTGTTATATGGATCTAGTTATAATCCAGTTGGCATGGACCTATAGCGACCTATTTAATATTTGTTATAAGGATCTAATCTTCGTGTAGTTCATCTTGTTTCCTTTCCTTTCCACCGACAAAAGTCAGTCTACTTGTGTGTGTGTTTGAGGGTGAGGAAATGGTCTATGACACTCGCATTGACAGAGCATTCACATATCATCTATGGGTTCGAGTCCCAGCTCGGCCAGCGTGGGTACGTAAGAAAGTTTGCCAATGGCTTCCAGTTGGTCGGTGATTCTTCCCAGGTTCTTCCTCCATCAAATATATTGGCCTCCATTTATAGCCTATCATGTGCTGAAAAATGGCGTTAAACCCACAACACCAAACCAGTCTGATGTGACCCAGTCCTAGCACATTTTACTCTGCAGTATTTGTCGGTATTTAAACCTGGCCTTGTACATTTTACTCTGCCGTCTTAGCTGGGGTGTGATGTTGGTCTGTGTAGGAATTAGTATTAAATACTGCATTTCACCCCGATCTAACACATTTTACTTTATAAAATCTGCAGTCTTATTCGGTATAGTAGGACGCTTCATCTGCATTTCACCATAGCCTTGCACAATTTACTCTACGGTCTTGCGATGTGATGTTGGTCTGTGCAGGAATTGGTTCTAAATCATGCCTTTCACTCCGGCATAGCACATTTTACTCCGCCATCTTTGTCGGGATGTTATGTTGGTCTGTGCAGGAATTGGTTCTAAATCATGCCTTTCACTCCGGCCTTGCACATTTTACTCCGCCATCTTTGTCGGGATGTTATGTTGGTCTGTGCAGGAATTATTCTAAATCATGCATTTCACTCCGGCCTAGCACATTTTACTCCGCCATCTTTGTCGGGATGTTATGTTGGTCTGTGCAGGAATTATTCAAAATCATGCTATGAATGCGAAGGCGCAACCTTATCTTTATAACAAATAAACCTGCTTTATCCCAAAATTTTAGTGAAGCATATTAGCATATCGAGATATCTTAAGACTGTCTGTCTGTCCGTTTGCTAGTCCGTAACTACATCTAAACCATGGGTGGAAATTTGCCAAATTTGCTACCAGGTTGCCTGTTTCGCAGACGTCTAAAACCGCAAACATTAAAGAGTTCTAACTTGCTTTTACCTACGTAACACTGGGTATTTCTAGAACCTGGTATACACAAAAACCTAATCACTGGAGGAAGACCCTATCCATGGTGGTTCAGGACGAAATCCACCCCCTATTAATATGCAAGGTTTATACAATGTGAAATGGACCTTCATCAAGGAAATCAATCCTTCACGTGCCATCCTTTATCTTTGCCAGTTTTTCAAAACAACTGAAAACAATAATTGATCCCGCTGCATTAACAGCGGTCCAAACTGACCGATTTCTAGTAGCTATCTTGAAACATAGAAAGTCCAGAATGTTCAGACTGACACCATCAGGGGGTACATCTTAAGATTTTTCAGTTGTCCATAAATTTTATAAATGATAACCAGTCAAAATAACTGTATACAATCAGACAACTTCTTGACACGAAACTAAATCTGTAATGTAATCCTTTTCTATTATCTATTTGGCACACTATTTTAAAAGATGAATTGTATAGAAAACGTTGAGTCGAGTTAAGAGGCATCATGAGGCCGTAGATAACTGCCAGTCGGGATAGGGATGTCACCACGGTGGTGAATAATCCTGTTGGGGTAGGATCTCAAGATGAGTTTGGGTGGGTGGGTGGAGAAGAACATGTAATAAACCTTTCATGAACTTTCTCTTGTTGATATTATCATAACATACTGTCTTCATGTCAACAGTATTTATTACAGAATTAGTGTCAAGCTGTATCTTTCCTATATGTCAATCATGGCCTGCATATTTATGAGACCATGTGATGTCAATCATGGCATGCATATTTATGACACCGTGTAATATCAGTCAGGCTATGTATATGTATGAGACCATGTGATGTCATATCATGGCATGCATATGTATGAGACCATGTGATGTCAGTCATGGCCCGCATATTTATGAGACCATGTGATGTCAATCATGGCGTGCATATTTATGAGACCATGCGATGTCAATCATGGTAAGCATATTTATGAGACCATGTGATGTCAATTATGACATGCATATGTACGAGACCATGTGATGTCAAGTATTGCATGCACATTTATGAGACCATGTGATGTCAACCTACGTTACATTCGGAAATTTAAAAAAAAAGTAATATATTAGTATAATGTGTCTTAATGCGACTGAATCCAGCGGATGTGTTACTAAGAAATGAGACAATAACTGAATCACGAGTCATTAGGTATGAAATGTACATCAGGAAAACCGCTGTTGCACACTTGGTATAGCGTAGGAATCGTAACGCAAGAATCACGGGTTTAAAAAGACACATAGCGCCTGATGGTCTGATATAGCCATCAAAGTGTTAAGGGTACCGTTAACGCGCCCCATCATCTTCACACCAGCCCTAATATTAAAAGATACAATAAAAATGTAAACAGATAGGTAAGATGGCAACATTCGGTAGCACTAACTGACCCATTACCTAGAAGCAAGATTTTTTTTTCTTCATTTTTTCTTTAAAATGTCTCTATTTAGTCAGCTACTAATAACTTTAAAAAAAAAACATTTTGGTATCATGGTCTGTTTTGGAATCATGGTCTGTTTTGAAATCAAGGTCTGTTTTGGAATCATGGTCTGTTTTGAAATTGTAGTATGTTTTGGAATCATGGTCTGTTTTGAAATCATGGTCTGTTTTGGAATGATAATCTGTTTTTAAATCATGGTGTTTTTGGAATCATGGTCTGTTTTGGAATCACGGTCTGTTTTGAAATCACTGTGTTGAAATCATGGTCTGTTTTGGAAACATGGTCTGTTTTGAAATCATGGTCTGTTTTGGAATGATAGTCTGTTTTTAGATCATGGTGTTTTTTGGAATCATGGTTTGTTTTGGAATCACGGTCTGTTTTTAAATCACAGTTTGTGTTGAAATCATGGTCTGTTTTGGAAACATGGTCTGTTTTGAAATCATGGTCTGTTTTGGAATCATGGTCTGTTTCGAAATCATGGTCTGTTTTGAAATCATGGTCCGTATTGGAATCGTGGTTTGTTTTGGAATCATGGTGTGTTTTGGAATCATGGTCTGTTTTGAAATCATGGTCTGTTTTGGAATCATGGTCCGTTCTGAAATCATGATCTATTTTGGAATCATGGTCTGTTTTGAAATCATGGTGTGTTTTGGAATCATGGTCAGGATTCAGCAAAGAGATTAATAGAGTGGAAGAAGTTTTATTCTCTCCATTGAAAAATATGTAGGTGATGTAAGGAACATGTTTTGAATATTTGACTATACTGACAAAAATATACATTAATGAACTCGAATGATTTAATTTTACATGAAAAGCGAGAAACTGAACTGTATACGCAGCATAGTATTCAAGCTGTTTAAATTTCAGAATAAGCTTGTGTCATATTTACGATTTTTTTATACAACATAGAAGCATCACTTTTCATCAGAAATTGAATATATATTTTGAAAGAGCAAATGGTTATAATATGATATATTATTTACTAAGTTCGTCATATCAGTAAATTAAGGGAATTTCATTCAATAAATTGTTTAGAATTGTGCACACAAACGTTTTTTCTATACGAAGCCAACATTTTAGATCAAGATACATGTTCTCATCTGGAGTCTACATTTACAAAGGTAACTCATATGTCGATTAAACTGAAGAAGTGCTTAATGGAAAATATCCATATACATTGGATGTTTGATCAAACCATTATATTTGATATAGCGTATTGTTTCGAAATTGTTTATTTGCTCACCATGTAATAACATATTTTGTACATTCATTAAAGTTTTCTAGGTCAACATCGATAAATATTTAAATGTGGAGAATTATATTGGTAATACTATTTCTTCTAGATAGGAGACACATAATGTTTCAATTTTGGTAAAATTTCTCATCAATCCTTTTTCATTTACAAGTTCTGTAATTAATAATATTTCATTTTCTCGCATTATGCTGTGGTTTCTTTAACTGATGTTTATTGATACCAATGTCTCATTGCATTTAGCCTTATATCCCATGAACTCGTTTGTATTTATAATTTATTATATCCGTGTATGTATGTCTGTACGTACGTACGTACGCACGCATGTATGTATACTGTGTGCGCAGTGTGCGAGTATGTGTCTGTCTGTGAGTGTGTGAGTTTGATTTTTAATATAGCTCTAACAATTGTTCAGTCATATCGCTGTCTGCAGTGTGGCAGCTAATAGCTACGTTTAGCACTGGAGCATCATGCTGCAGACATGAAGCATCATGTCCCACATTATCCCGACACTAGGTCAACCAGTCCTAACACTAATATCTTAATGCTGAGCGCCAAGCGAGGTAGCTGCTAGAACCATTTTTATAATTCTTTGGTATGATTCGGTCGGGGTTCTAACTCGCGACCTGCGGCGTCCTAGGAGGACATGCAAACCACTTACGCCACTGGAGCGGTTTACATACCTGTAATATTTGTAGTGAATACACTGGGTTGATCAGTAGTTGCGAAGGTCTGGACTTTCGCTTTGTCGTCCATATTTATAACTGCGTTTTTTTTTCTTTACAGATTAATACCCAACCTTTTTTATTTATCGCTGCAACTATAGGTTTTACGTTCTCTTATTTTTATTCGCTTTCGTAGAACCTGCTCTTATGAGTTTGGAGAATTTTTCCCTTTTTTTCTTCAGCTGTTTCCTTATTGACTCACCCGAAGACCAAAACAACCCAAGAAAACAATATATCATATTTCCAATCAGAATACTGTAGTTCCTTTTAGCTATGACCGTGTCCTGCCATTCTGTGTTCTGTTTCTTATCTCCATTAACAGTTAGAAGATCTTGTGACTTTCTATTTGCCACCTAATTATTGGCATCCCGTTTTTGATTGCATTGCTTATTTTCACCAAACGTTAAACTCTTTCCTTTTATTTCGCTGTTTTCGTTTTCTCCTCCACACGCAGCAAGTCATTTAGCTGTCTTTCCTCGTCCCTTTGTCAGTCTGGCATGTCCCTCTGTCAGTCTTACATATTTCCCAGACTGATATGCCCCTTTGCCAGTCTAGCACGTCCCTCTGTCAGTTTGACATGTCCCTCTGTCAGTCTGACATGTCAGTAGAGAAGTGGGGTACCCTAGGGACGATGGGACTTCTATGTTAAACTGGGGGGTTTGGGTTTGTACCTTAGGTACAATGGGAATTTAACATGGGGATATTTATCATATTTATTATAGACGAAAAAGGGGAATTTAACGTGGAGAATATTGCTGGGACTGTTTAGCCTAATGGGAAATTTAACATGAGGAATATTGCTGGGGCTGTTTAGCCTCAATGGGAATTTAACTTGGACAAAATCCCCTGGGGTTGTTTTGCGACAATGGGAATTTAAAATAGATAAAATTCTTTGGAGTTGTTTAGCGACAAGGGGAATTTAACATGGACAAAATCCTTTGGGTTGTTTAGCAACAAGGGAAATTTAACATGGGATTATTGGGTCTGTATAGGGACAAAACTAGCGGGTGGTAATAAGGACCATAGGAATGGAACAGGTAGGGTAACGTCACGGTACTGGACATTAGCAACAATGTCCGCCAGGCGTTATATAAAGTGATATGTCCCGCCCCACCAAGCTTTATAGCCTTTCGCGGTGATATAGCAACAAGGGAGATGGAACAGGTGGGGTGACGTCACGGTACTAGACATTGGCAACAATGTTGTAACAATGTGGTAAATGGCTGACGTCAATTCGGCCAAACAGCGACAGTGGGGGGGGGGGATAACGTTAATTCCCGCCCCGCCAAGCGGGCAAGTTCAGCTAATTCAGCGGTGAAACTATACGAATAAAACAATGCTTGGGAGGGGGTGGGGGATAGAATTGGATAGAACGCTTGGCGGGGCGGGAACGAACTATCGTGCGGGACTGACCAACAAATACAAGCATCGCCTGGCGGGGCGGGACATATCACTGGATAGACATAAACAAATAAATACTCAAACAAACAAGTGAAGGAAAACATTCTTTACAATAACTTCACATAGTATCTACTATCCACACGGAAACGAAGAAAAAACCCAGTATATACTATCCACACAGAAGGGAAGAAAATAACCCCAATATCTACTATCTACACAGAAGGGAATAAATAACCCATTATAGACTATCCACAGTAATATCTACTATCCACACAGAAGCGAAGAAAACAAGCAAACAATATCTACTATCCACACAGAATGGAAGAAAACAACCCATTATCTACTATCCACAAAGAAGGGAAGAAAATAACCCCAATACTTACAATCAACACAGAAAGGAAGGAAAAAACACAATATCTACTATCCACACATATGAGAAGAAAATAAACCGTTATATTGTAACGTGTCAAGGGTCAAGGTCAAATGAAATGGAATAGATGGATAGATCACGCCTTTTTCAGTTACTAGATCTCTTCAGTGTATTGTAGTGTCAATAAATTCAGCACAAAAATTCTTATTTAGATCATAAAATCACAAAAACACAAATATAAATAGTCAACACAGTTTATTATATGACTTCCAGGCTTGTATGTATTTTCTCACAAAATTAAGTGCTCAAAATGGTGAAATATAATTGCCAATTTTGAGAATAGGTGTTTGATAAAGCATGTTGAAATGTCAACAATAGTTTCAGTGTTAAATTGCATGTGAAAATCAACTTCAGTATTCCATTTGTCCTAATTCACATAATCTGTAACTCAGAAAATCACAATTTCCAAACTAATCTTGCACAGAAAAATAAGTCAATAGTTATTTAAATGTTTTCATATGACGTACCTAAGTGGCATTGATTTTGTGCATCCAATCAAGGTTCGGAACCAGACCTAGATTTGTGTTTTATTGTCCAATGGTGAATATGGTAGCGGCAGTGTCTGGAACCAGATGTTAACAGTGTGTCACGTTTGTTGGCTGAGACACAGTTTGTCGTTTTGAGTGAAACAGTCTGGAACTGGATCTCAATAGTGTGTCGCGTGGGTTGGCCGCGACACTGTTTGGAACCGGATGTCAATAGTGTGTCGCTTGAGTTGAATGCGACACTGTGTGCCGTTTTGTAACAACAAAAATGGTGCCGTTGTGTCGGGTATATTATTTCGACATCTAAATGACACAACCACTACAAAATGGTTGGAAATTTGTGATTTCAAAATGATACATGAAACTGAGTAGGAAATTCGATAATGCCAATACTAAACTTCCAATGGATAGCAGACGGCTGTGTTGATGACGACACAGTGACAGTGTCGTCAGCTAAATCCCTCTGTGGGAAATTTTGTCTGAGATAACGAGGAAATAAACGTTGAAACAATTTCAGAGAAACATTATAATAGTCATTATGAGTACTAAATTTAATGTGTCGGTAGTAACGGGTCTACCTTGCTATTAATGCTTGAAATTATCTGCTAGAGACTTTTGCTTGTGTCTTGAGACCTTTACTGGAGTCCAGTAGAACCAAAACTGCCAAAACGGTGGATCTCACCCCTATTTATAGGTTTTGGTAACACACTCGGAAAATTCATGACAAAGTTTTCACGAATATGACTAAATATGGAAGATTTCGGAAAGATTAACCTGAGCGCCTCCTAGTGGAAAGCCGAGCGCCGAATACACACAGTAGTAAAAATGGCTCCCGATTTCAAACGACAAAATAAGGAATTATTTCACAATAAATTATACAAAGATTCAACATTGATGATGAACAGTTATATCACACTGGTGACGAAAAATTATGAACTTACATGAGTATTGCCTTAATCCTGGAGAAAATATGGATACAATTGTCTATTTCTCACTCAGAATAGAAGGTAAGTGATAACAGTTTACAATCCTATCATGTACACACTGGGCTTCAAAAATCTTTACCCAGATGATAATATTTAAACGAATCATTTTTGTATGATTTACATATTGTGTCAAATTACTTTTCCTTTGTGCAAGGGTCATATATCAAAATCTTTTGCTACAGTTACTATTATTTGCATTGGAAACAGAGGTACAACTTTCCAACATGAAGGGAATGTTAACAATAAAAGGAGATTATAAATTATCTCAATCAATAATGATATTTGCAAATACACTTTATAAGAATATAAGTTGACAGGTAGTCAGTATTGTTTCAATATACTATCCAAATAGTGTAGAGACAAGTAGTTTTGTTAAGGGAAAAAACCCACACAAACACATAAAAACGTACGCGCGCACACAAACAAAATACACACACACAAACGAACGCATGCTTACAAACGCTTGTGCAGGGGCAAGTATCTTTTGTTAAGATAAAAAAGCACGCGTACACACACAAACAAAATACACAAACATACGCGCGCACACATACACAAAAAACAAACAAACGTACGCGCGCGCACATACACAAAAACAAACACGCATACACACTTTTGTTAAGGGATAAGCTTTTTGTTAAAGGAAAGAAACAAACACATACAAATGTACGCGCGCACACAAACAAAATACACACACGTACACGTACACGAACGCACACAAGCATACACACAAACGTACGCGCGCACACAAACTCATGCAGACACTATTTTACGGAGACGGAGAAACGAAGTTTTTATAGTCACACTTTTTTTTTTAAACCTACCAACACACCAAGGCAGACTAAATATTTTTTGCAGTTGATTAGTATGTCTTTTCTAGATTGTTGGGGTAGCCCTGAAAAGGGCTGTTTTATTAAGAGTGTTGACAATCTCTCTTAACGCCTGGGATTACGTCCCCGTCTAGCAGCAGTCTTACCGACAGGATAGGGTCAACGTTTTCGGAAGGAGGAGAACTCCTTGATGTCCAAACGACAGTCCACAAAGCATCTATCTCCTGCTGTTGCTGCTCTCTCTGCTTCTGAAGTCTGTACTTCTCGGTCCATTCTTCTTGCTCCTTCTTGATTTCGCCTTTAAGGACCTCTTCTATCAGGCCATGGGCTACTTTCGACATCCTGACATTCTGTGTCTCATCAGGCTTGGGTATCAGGTTTTGCCAGACACGATGCAGATGGACGTGTGCTTCGTTCAGCATTGCTAGTCTTGAAGTCATCTTCTTAGGGTGACCCATTAGCAATGGATAGCTAGACTGACTGACTGACTGTTTGAATTTAGGTCGTTTATCGTCCTTTCTGGCATGCACGACCATGTGTATTTCCCATTTGGGAATGTTAGATTTTTTCGACGGGGAGGGAATAGTACCACCTCTCGTAACGCCTTATTGCCTTCTTCGAGTGCTGATTGATTAGCCGACAGGTCGTGGGACAGTAAGTCTCTTTCGACCTGTATGTAAGGCTAAATCGAGTGGGATTGGACCCAACACGCACTCAAGTTCAATAAATAAATATCTTTGTTAGACAATATGACAGAATAAGACGTCTCACAGGATTGAGCACTGATGTTATGACATCACCCCGGTTCCGTGCTTACACGCTCGTCGGGACACCTGATTATAGACGAGTGGGAATCGGTCCATATACTCGTCATTAAATGTCCGAGCAGGCAGGGAGGAAAGGGACTCAGAGGAGAGGTCCAAACGTCGCCGGAACGTACCTGAAACGCCAAGGCCTACTTTATATCAAATTCTTTCCAGTTTTATAAATGTTGGAATTCCCTATAGCTAATTCTGTGTTATCCACAATTGTAATTAGAGTCACGCAATATTATGTAAAATATAGAAATATTTCCTATCACCTAACTAACCGACTTAATTAGTACATAGATTACATAATATAATACCCTACCTTTACTTATATAATTTGTCTCAGCGACAAAATAAGAGTTTCGTCAATATCAGGTATCGGTTTCAATTTTGAACAGTGTATAAAGGATCATGCCAGTATTTGCGGTTTAATCGAATTGGGATTCGAAGCCAAAATAGAATCCCTAAAATAATGAGGCATTTTGATAGCCCTTAGAAGGGCTTTTTTCATAAAGCAGCTTGAAAGTTGCACTGCGTTCTTCTTCTTTTCTACATTCTGCCGCACTTCGTGTTTCCTCGCTGATCTGTACAGGGAATGCCTCGTATCCGTGTAATTCTGACAAGTAGTCAGCAGCTGCTACCAGACTGGAAAGGGGATGTTGTTGCCACGCCTGATGATATAATTGGTTAATAATTCCGACTCCATACTGCCATTGCTGCGGTCTTGACTTTCTGGTTTTTAAAGTTCTCCAAGCCAGGTATTTGACAGCATTGATGAAATTGCCTGCCTTCTTTGTGCACTTATAGCTAGACTGGAGATCGCTCCGTTTATATCTCTCAAGCGCGGACGCAATAGAAAACATCTCTACGATATTTGTTTGGATAGGAACACTATAGATTATCTTACGGTGAGAGAGAGAGAGAGAGAGAGAGAGAGAGAGAGAGAGAGAGAGAGAAGTCACGGAGCTTGTATAGTGATAAAAACTTTTAAAAACAAACCACTAAGACTTTTTCAAAATATAACTTTTATTCAACCAACCATTAACCAGCACATACTATAACAATCCATACAACATAAAATAAAACATTTTTGACAAGATTGAAAACGTTGTGAAATCAGGTCAGACTTACACTGATGGAGGTCATTTGACCATTGATGTACACTACGTTTCCTAGCTAAAGACAAGAGATATTCTCCCATTCACCATTCAAAAGAGGGATAAGAGTCTTCCATAACTTCTGATAGTCAAGAATGACTTCTTTCAAACTGTTGACTTCTAGAGTGTTGTCGAATTCGGCATACAAGATGACGTTCACTGTGTTGGATAGAGCTTCTGCAAACTGAAGTTCCACACGCAGTTGACCAGATTTTATAGGGTAGAAATGTCCCTCGTCGCTGCCTTGGTCTGGAGTGAAATCAAAGTCCAAAAAAAGTAGTAGCCTCCTGCAAAATCGTCGTATGATATGCCGTGGATTGTATTGGTCCTTAACTGTCCCGTGGTTTCGTACAAAGACAAGTACGATCGCGAGTAATTCTTCTCGGCAAACTTGGGTTCAAAGGGTCTGGTACACAAGGTTTTGCCATCGCGACTGACTTCGAACTTAGACACTTAAACTCGAAAGGATTGGCAGTGATGGTTCCGTTGAAGGCTTCGTTGCTGGGGATATCAACGAGTAAGCGTTTGGGTAACTGCCCTTGAAACAGATGATTTTTAATCTTGGATTGGAGTCCAGCTGCAATGGTGAAGGTTTTCACTTCCACACGTCGTATCGGATACTTGGCGGTCGTTCTGCTCAGAGTGTGACTAATGTAGCTACCCACTTTAGGCAACACGTCCACGCATCACACGTAGAGTCTGCCTTCATGGATGATGTTTTGTACTCGTTGGCTTGAGCCATCAGATGAAAAACGGTACTGATGCGATTCAATTTCAGGCGGATATCCACTCCGTTCAGGAAATGCTTTTCTTGCAACCACATGTCCAAATACAAACGATCCATCAGTTCTTAACTTTGTCCTTGAAGGATTTTCTTTCGATGGTCGTTAAAATCCACATTGTGAGGATCGTCATCTGCTGTCAGGACTGTGTATTTAAACTTGTCCATGCCTGTTGTGTCAGGTTTCCATGCCACTCAAACATCCAGATGAGTCTTCTTGGCCTCTTTTCCGTACGTCAAGAGATTTTCCAGCTACGCTACATAAGGGCAAGTATCCATGCTGATGCTGACTAGTTTGTTATTCAAGTACAAATCCACTTCGCTGAACAAGTAATGCATGAAATTGTTGACCGCAGTAACTCTAGCATCGGCTCCCGGAGCGGTGTCGTCCGTTGTGATCACTTTGACTTTCAGGTACAAGTAACTGCTATTCAGATCGATGTAATCTTCGGGCTGTCCTTTGATTTCAAATTCGATGGGGCTGAGGTCGTCAAGGAGGAGAAGGGATGAAATTCTACCCATTAGCATTCTTGCATCGTCATCATCGTGGGTGGCAGGGCAAACAGATCCAGTTCAAACTTGGAACAGGTGCAAGACTCTCGGTGCATCATTTTTTCTCGCTGTGATTTACTAATCAACTACGTCTAATTCTCGGACGGTTCTTCATTTCTTGGTCTTCCTAGCTCTAAGTGTGAAGTCCTCTGGAGGGGTATATACGTCATCACTTTTTGCCTTGTCCTTTCTGTGTCGTCCGGGAAGCAGGAATGCCTGGCTCAGCAGCGTCTAGGGCATTTATAGGAGTTTCACGTTGGCCCATAATATCTTTTCCAGATTGAAGCAAGACATTTCTGCCTGCTCTCAAGAAGGCTTCATTGGCATTTTGTTTGCCGATGATGACATTTTGGAGAAAATGTTTGCTGTGCATCAAATCGACATCTTTCAAGGAGTGCAATCCTCGTGCCACCATCTATTTCAAAACGGGGGCCACCGAAAGAAACGTCGATTTCAACATATCTCCTAAACCATGTCCTCGCTGTAGAGCGACTCCTCGGTACACTTAATTCATGACTTACAAGTCGTTAGAGAATCTTTTTTCGAAAATGGAGTTTCACCGTGACTTTCCCTTTGGAGAATGGAATTTTATCCCAGATATCCTTTTATACCAATTTTGACACTGTTGAAATACGACCTACTGACGGGCAGATATTGAGAATGTAAAAATTTGCGGTGAATTTGATAGGTGTTTCCACTTTTTCTCGTAGCAGTCACGGCAGAATCCACTTTGAAAGGAATGACTGGCAGTAACGGTGCAGAAGTGTTTCCCAGCACGTTGTACTCCACCACATCGGAGATCACAAATATCAAATTCAGTCTTTCGTTCAATTCTACAGGCTGACGAAATAAGTTTAAAAATCGGCTGTTGCTGAAAATGCTGATGTCAGGGGAAACTTGACCATTAGATAAGGTGATCTTCTCTCCACCCAACATGCCAAATAAACTGATTTTATAAGCGATGGACATCGTTTTTAATGATCCGTAAATTTTATCAGTAGGCGATGAGCCACTTTATGGTACTCGATCGTGACAGGTTTGTTCTGTTCAAGTCAGGGCTTTGCCAAACTGAGTGTCGAAAATAGTGGCAATAGTTTCCACCAAATGATGACTATTAAAATAATAGCCTGCAGGAATTTTCACCTCATCATAGATCTTGCACAGAATAACTCAGAGAAGGAGTGGTCACTGTGGTGGTTGAGGGTGTGTTGCATGATGGTCACTTCCTTTTGTACTCCATGACTTGTTTAGCGTTATCCAGGAATCAAAACTGGGAGGATATCCTTTCCAATGAACTTTGACTTCTTTGACACGACGTTTTCCCACTTTTCGGGTTCTTCGATCGATAATGCTTTCGAAGTCGTTTACTTCTTTTTCATTTTTGGTCACTGGTTGTAACTCGGGCAAGTAAAACGTTCCTTTGAATACTTCTCGCTTCATATCTTCCAATTTATAGACGGCAGGATGACGACCACGCGCTTATCCGGTGACACGAAAGAATTTGGTGGTCCAGTTGGGTAAGCAACCTTTGTCGAAAGTGCGTTTGGTTTTGCCAATGAGCAACCAATCTCCCTTCGTCAACACTACACCTTTCTCGGGGACAGGCACAGTCGGGGACGTGCCAAGCAGGTGCTCAAAGACGGCCAATTCGTTGTCTGGAGTCACTTCTTGGTGGTGATGGTGGTGGTGGTGGTGGGGGGCATATCCGATGCTCCGATGGTAAGATTGCACGCTTGGACCAGATGCGGCCAGACGTCGATGTACTTGAGTGTGTTGATGCCTAAAATATTTCCACACGCGTTCTTTCAAAGTGCGTTGAAAATGTTCCAAGATGCTGAATTTGGTTTCGGGATTCTCGGTGGTGAAAAAAGTGAATGTCTCGTTTCTTTAATTCTTATTTGGAAAGCTTAGTTCAGAAATTCGGTGCCTTTGTCGGTTTGCCATCGAACAGGGTGACGACCACTTTGTTTCTACACCAGTTTTAGGGCTCGCACTAACTCATTGCTTGATTTGGAAGTTAATGGTACGACACAGGCAAATTTGGAAAGGACGCCGATGACACAAAACAAATATTTAGCCATGATTGTAAGTGACCAAATGAGAGACATCGGTTAAATCGGCTTGTCATTAATGATCCATGCCCTCTACTCGGGTGAGATTTCTGGGAAATTTTCGTCGAATGGGTTTGTGGAAGATGTATGTGGCTTGTTTTTGTAACCATCATTGTACTTGAGGTAGACGGAGACTTTTGAGTCGGGTTTTGGCAGCACGATATAATTTCTTAACTCCTCCGTAACCCACAGCATCGGATGGATTATAGTCAATGCTGGCTAACATCGTCTCCATCATGACTTTATTTATTAAGTCACCCCCTCTTCACTGATCCTACTTTGGATAGTGTGAGGTGGTGGTTTGGAAACGTCTTTACGTGTCCGACTAGCGACAGGAGTAGAAGTTGAGGGAGTAGTGGTGGTGTTGGTAATGGAATGACATTGGTCTTACTTTCTTTTTGCACTTCTGGTTTCCCATCGGTCTTTTTGACTTCTGTTGAAGGCGGAGTGGACATCATCTTTTTAACCCAAGCTTTGAGTTCTTCTCGTTGGTGTGTGGTGGAAGGGGTCAACAAGGACGCTGAAGTTTTACTAGGGATGAGAGCTGCTGACGGTGTTTGAAAGATATCTCGTGCCTCTTCTTCCTCATGCATCCCTGGGGCTGTGTCTGTCTTGGTCACTGGGGTGGTGGTGATGAACTTTTCATTTAGGTCTTAAAATCTTTCAGAGTTGGTCGATCTATTGCGTCTAAAGCTTTCTGGCGAAAGAGGTGCAGTCGTTATAACACTTGACCGTACCGTTGCAATTTTTCCGTTTCTGACAAATCGCTGAAATCCATGAACGATTGCTATTCGTGTTGTAACTGGGAAATGTCGGTCAAATGAGGATTGGGAGGCAAATGCGGGGTCCATTATTCTTGCCAACGATGGAATTCCATCTATCGTTTGTAAAGAACTAAAGTCAGTTTTCTTCCTTTCATCGGATTCGAGGGTCACAGCTGAGATTTTTCTACCGCAAAGGTCCCTTTTATCTTCTTGGTCCTTTTATATCTTGCTCCCATAAGTCCTCGTAGCATTGTTCCCAATACTCCTTCGAGGAAGGATCCTAACAAAATGGGCAGAATTCCTGTCTTGACGGATGGGTATTTTCTTTTGGACCATTTGGCGAATAACGTCTCGATCCTTGGCTAAGCATTCTCTCTGATGTTGAGAGAAAGGTATCGTGCCTTTCAAGACATTCAGGCAACATTCACAAACGGTATCGATGTCGCTTTGGAGGATGTTTGAATGAGTTCTTTTCGCATGGGTGGAGGAGCTTTGGACAGGACGGACAACACGTCCCAATGTTTGACTAAACGAGGAGGCAGTCCTTTGCTTTTCTTTCCTTTGGGGTTAGAGAAGGATGACTTCAGGGGAGTGACATCATTCTGTGTTCCGATGCACAAAAATACTCATACCTTTCGTCTGGTACAGGTCTTTTATGGTAGAATGCGTCACCACTAATTGACGTTCAGTCGTATCATCTTCACGGCAGGCATCACTCGACGTGGAGGGGTTCCCAACGGACTAAATTGGGACAATTCATGCTTGGATAAATCCAGTAAACTCTGTAACATGCCCGATCTCTCTTGGACTTTGATTTTGGGGGAAGGTACTTTATGAGCAGTGCTTGAGCAGCAAAAGAGGTGGTGGGTGTCACCGCTGGAGAAGTTCCTGGAGCCAAGGTTTTCCATTTTTTCATCATTTTTCGTCAAATTAGGAAAGACTTGCGTCAAATTGGGTTTGGCTGACATCACCAGCAACGGAGAAGTGGAAGAACCTGAGACTACTGTAGACGAGGTCACCGTCGATGCAGGATGTGGCTTGGGGATGTAAGATTGAGTCCTGGCTGAATTCCCCCTCTTGCGGGGAGAAGCTGTTTTCTGGGGTCCTTTCTAGGGGCTTTTCTTTTTTCTGGGAACGTTTCTTTTTCTGGGGTTGTGAGCTGATCTTGACACCACTGCTCTTTTTCTTCTGGGTCCGTTGGGGTTGGGGAGTGACTTTTTTTCATGGGGATGACTTTGGGGGCAGAAGATCCCATTTAACGAGGGAACTAATGATGACACCTCCTATAGAACCGTTACCTCCAGGTTTCAAAATGATTTGCTTTTTGGTTTGAGTGTCGATGCGGAGATCTGGCAGTTGCGTCAAGGCTACTTTGTTTCTGTCAAAAATGCGTTTGGTTTGATAAGAGGATGTTAATGATGCCTTGTAGTAATTAACGTGCTGTCACCGCAAGCCATAGTAAAACTTCTGTGAGACTGGCTTCTAAGACAAGAGCACGTATTTGTGGATTTTTTTCGCGGCTAATGCCGTACAAAACACGAATCAATTTGACGGGAAGAGGAGACTGAAGGTACGTCATGTTGACGATTTGTGAGACAAACCAAAAGTGTCTGAAGTTTTTAAAGAGTTTTTTAAGTCAACGGGGACATGTGCACGACAGGCCCTCCGTCTTGACACCAGAGGTGAAACAGATGGGTACGAAATCGCAAAGGGGGGGGGGGTCGGCAGTAGATTTAAATCCACGAGTACATAGGCGTGTGGAGTTTGAGTGGCATCGTCGTACGCATGAGTCAGCCAAGGTGTTCCTAACTGTGTGGCTAACATTTGCACTTACGATTTATCTCTGGGACCTTTAAACGGGACCACATAATGAGCATTGAGACTGATGGTGCGATGGGCTTTACTTTGTTGAAACAAAGTTTGGGTGACGTAAATGACACTGACATTACGGTGATGCCCTTTGCACAAAATCCGGTTTAATTTCTTCTTCATCTTCTCCTAACTTGTCTTTGAAGATGACCAGAGGAGTTTGACTAGGGTCAGACACGATTCCGTCGTCTTGGTCAGGAACGCCTTCCAGAAATACCATGGAATCTCCTTGACTTACTCGCAGTAGACTGTATGTCGGTTGTCACTCTTTGTAACACCACACAATACGTTGAGGTGGACGATCGATCAAATGATTTTTTTTATGTTCGATCAAACATTTGAAAAATTCGGTTTTACCTGAACCGGTCGTTCCAGCAATTAACACGTTAAAGGGATGTTGAAGATACTTGGCCTCCTAACACAATCTAGGTTTTCGGGGATGACTTTTAAAGTGGAGGAAGAGGGAGCAGAGACAGCAGAAGTAGCTATTCTGCAGGGAATGTCATTTTGGAAACGAAGACAGGCAAGGCGAGAGTTTATATATTTTTTCAGGACACATTTATTGAAATTTCAAATGGAACACGAAAGACAAAAATACATAAAAGCCAAATGACTCAGTACATCATTAAACTACACATCAAAACGATCAAAGTGGAGTATAAACAAGTCACTATTCAACGTGTTTGGTGACGAAGGTTTGGTGGCCTGGAACAGTTTATAATGTTCTTAAAGTCTCTACACTTGGCACATCCACAAGGGTTCTTTCGGTTTCAGAATCAACTAATTTGAAAGGTGTCTGTTTGAAAGGATTCATCTCTCTGTCATGGCAATGGTAGTCACTATGAACTATCGGTCTTGGACGTTTTCCTTTTATATATGCTGACCAATATAGGCATGTCCGTACCGTAAAGTAAAGTGATTGGGAAGCCGCACTCGCTTGTCGTACACGATTTGATACAGTTTTTCTAATGGTCGACTGACGATTTGGTGTGTGGCTAAACGTACAATCTTGTGAGGTTGGTAGGTGGTCACTTTAAACTGTTGACCCTCTCCAGACTGCAAGTCTTCTTTCAAGACCCCAATGTTCACCACTTACTGGTGCGATAATTGAGAGTCAATCCTTTCACTGTACACTTGGTGTGCACTACTCCTTGTAGGTCCCGGTATTCGTAGGCATACTTTTTTGGACGGGACCGCCACTAGCAAAACGTTGAATATTGTCGTCGTGGCGCTCATCTGTCCAGGCTCCTAAACAGTCTCCTTCTTTGTCAGGATGACGTTGACCGAGGCGATCGATATAGATGCAACTGTCCGTGTCAAAATACATTACACGATCTCTTAATTGATGTAACGCTTCGTACAGTTTTAAGCGAGCATGGGCTGTCACGTAAGCCGCAATGATGATATTTCCAAATTCGTCGGTTTCACCAAATTCCAGTTCTTATTTGTAATTGACTAGGATTAAGTCCTCACGAAGGATGTTCACGTGTTTTGTTTTTTTTAATTGTCGTGAATCATCTGGAATTAGCGGGAAGGTTCTGTTAAATACTTCGTCTTTGGTAAACACGGTCGTTGTGCCATTTTACCCCACAAACAATTTAACATCACTTTGGCAAACGATCGCCTTCCTTCGTTTTTCTCCACGTGGTCTAATGTGATGCGCTCCTGCTCCAAGTATTTGTCTTTGAATTTATTTTTGGTCTTCGAGAGTGTGGCACCAGGAATGGTATCCGCTGGCTTCATGTTTCAGTTTGAAAAAGGCATCCACGTAGTCTGCGAAAAAGCCTCTCTGAGTCTCGTCACCCTTGTGGTATTGTTCTGTCTTGGAAAAGTGGTAAATTTCGTACACTTCTAACAATTGATATGCCAGGTCCAGAGCTTTTAATAGTTCCACGCTGACCCACGTTCCTGTCAAAGCACATTCTTCTTGGGTGTGTTGACAAGGTTACTTTTGGTTGCACGATTCGGGAGAAGTAAGGCACAAAGGAAACGTCAGTGTTCATTGGCGATGGTGAGGTAAAACGGGATGGTACAAGTTGGTGGGAGGCAAGACTTTGTACTTGATCAATCCTCCGTATTGTCGAATGTTGTCCAGGTCGATGTGTTCCGTCAGCAAATGCGGGTGCTCTGCTGGAAAGTGACGTTATTTGCACACGTAAAGATACAAGGAACACACGTCCAAGTATTTGATTTCTTCTTCTTTCTCCTCGTCGGCGTGGTATAGCAAACAGGTGACATTCGTCCTCCTCCGTACAAACTGTGCCGTGGATTCAAAGGATCTGCCAGTTTATAACTTTCCACGATATGTTTTAAACTCGGGATCGGTTTTCAGTCGGTGATCGTACAAGTGTTCTCACATTTCCACCACTTGGTATCCTTGTTGTTCTAACTTCAATCGCCGCTGACAAGTGGTCTGGTACAAGTCTTCCATCGTACTTTGTAAAACCTGATTTGTATTGCCACTTTGAGGGTAGCAGATGGGACATCCGTGAAATAAGGACGCGTTAAACTCGCACACGATCTTGGGATTTTCTAAGTCCCAGCCATCCACCGAATACCTTCCGATGCGCTTTCCACCTCCTCCATATTGGATCCATTTGTCTTCCTTTTCGCGCAAGTAATGTTGCCACCGTAGGGTTTTGACCGAGTATTGACGTTTGTCAAAATTTGTCTCTTGAGAGCTTACGACAGCTAGGGTGTTTTCGGGCATGTTGGCGGTACACTAAGGAGCACGCTTAGGCAATGGTGCAGGCTTGTTTGAAAGGATCGATCCCTCCGTGTTCCATGAACAGTTCTCAAAATGTTCCATGGCAGCGCCGTAATATTTCCACGTCGAAAAGACAATACTTTAACATTTCTTACTGAAAGTCGAAGGGGTCCAAGGCATGAGCGTGATACCAAGCGTAGAAAGCTTCTCGTTGTTCGGTGCGTATGTTTTCGGGGTCGTAGTAGTAATCCGCAGGCAAATAGGGTAGAAAGGCTTGTGGATTGGCTTCGGTATTGAAAAAATACGGAAATAGCCGTTGGCCATTTCTTTCATTCCAAACGTTTTAGGCATTCGACTCAATGGCTTGACCACGTAGCTCATCGAATCTTTAAGTTGCACTTGTCTCACTTGCATAAAAATGAGCTTGGCTCCGTTCAAAGTGACTTTAGGACGCTCGGTACTTTCTTTCGTATGGCATCTGAGATGAAATTGTCTATCGTATCTCGAGAATTGTGACCATTATCGTGGCATGGCGATGACCTCTTGGCTCCACGTCTCGTCGATAGGGTCTGAGATCCATTGTGCGAAATGGGCCAATGTTTTCGGTCCCCTAAAGATTTTTTCACGTACTCCATGAATCTTGCTGCAGTGAAGGAAATGGCTAAAGATCGGTTCTTGGATGCACTTCTCGCACGCTCGATGAGCCACGCAGAAGTTAGGAATGTGAATGCCAGTTTCTTGCATGCATTCGAAATCGAAAAAGATGAAATTGCCTTTTATGTGGTCATCTTCTTCCCGTTGAGGTTTGTATTTTTGAATGTACCATTCGTGTTCCAAGTCCACGATTTGGTGACAAATGTGACACTGTTTCCTTACTGAACACACGTGAGCCTTGGCATTATTGGTACATATCACTTGTCCACAAGTAGGGCACAATTTCAGGAGTTGGCAAGCACTTTTCTTCTGTGATCCTTGCGTCTTCAGATGTTGTTGGTAACATGTAGGGCTGACAAATGTGCGCTGACAAGCGGAGCAATGCAGTCGTTCATGTCCTTCGTCCAGACAGGGTTTAGAGGCCAAACATCCTAAGCATTTCGAACCACAATACGTGTGTTGCTCTCAGTTGTTATTGCCATATTCACATTTCTCACAATAATAATGCTATCCCAGGAATAAGGTGATACTGGTGATGGCATCGAAATATTCATCGTGATGTTAGACGTGAATGTATTTTCCGCCTTTGACATTTTTGCTTCGAAACAACAAAGGTCCGCGCACTTCTTTAGGGTGCACTTTCAAGGTGTAGCGTGGAGCCAAGTCGTCTTGCAAGTTTCGCATTTCAGGATGCCACAGGATGTGTCTCTGGATGGGCATGCTTGCTGTAACATAAGTTCTGCTTCTCTTCGTTGTTTGGCTCGGTTTGATTGTCGAATATTTTTCCAGACTCTTTTCCATTCTATCGTGTCGTTCTTGTCGGCGTACGTTCGTCCCACTCGATGGCCCTGGCTAAACACATCTGTTCTTGAGGGTTGTTAATTCGGACGAGACTCGTTTTGGTGCTGCGAAGGTCGTCCATCAATAACACCTTTTTTGCGTACGGTGCTTTGAGGAAGAGAAATATGGGCCATATGCAGTGTCATAACATTATTTTTATTCCCCACTGTCGCTGTTTTGCTGAATTGAGGTCAGCCATTTGCCACATTGTTGCAACAATGTTGCCAATAACCAGTACCGTGATGTCACCCCACCTGTTCCATTTCCTTTTGTCGCTATATCACCCTGAAAGGCTATATCGCTTGGCGGGGCGGGACATATCACTTTATATAATGCCTTGCGAAGCGGGACGTATCACTCTATATAACGCCTGGCGGAGCGAGACACGTCACTCTATATAACGCCAGGTGGACATTGATGCCAGTGCCCAGTACCGTTACGTCATCCTACCTGTTCCATTCCTATGGTCCTTATACAAACCCACTATCTTTGTCCCGATACAGACCCAATATTCCCATGTTTAATTCCTCTTGTCACTAAACAGCCTCAAGGATTTTGTCCATGTTAAATTCCCCTTGTCGCTAAACAGCCCATGGGGATTTTGTTTATGTTAAATTCTCATTGAGTCTAAACAGTCACAGCAATATTCCCTATGTTAAATTCCCCTTGTCCGTCTATAGTCCAACCCGTGTTAAATTTCCCCATGTTAAAATCCCAATGTCCCTAGGGTGCCCAACTTAACTACTTATGTCCTTTTGTCAGTCTGATCTGTCCCTCTGTCAGTCTGATATGTCCCTCTGTCAGCATGACCCTCTGTCAGTCTGATATGTCCCTCTGTCAATATGTCCCTCTGGATTATTGTGAGAATTATACTCGATATGTAATTATCTTTGTCATCGGACCTTTCAGTTTCGTCAGATTTTTCTTGTTAGATGATGCATCTGTTAGTTTGGTCAGTTAACTTTCAGTCTTCTTTTAACAGGACACAGCTGAACTAAATTATATATATATATATATATATATATATATATATATATATATATATATATATATATATATATATATATATATATATATATATATATTAATCGCACACATACACACACACACAAACACACATAGCTTTTTGCCGCTATTTTGAACAGTTTTATTGCCACCGCGAAACATGTTCTTGCCATTCGGCAAGTGATCTCTTTCGTAGGTAAAGAAAACGTCCCGAAGGCTTCATCTGTGTCTCTCCCTTACGAGCTAGAAATATTAAATTTTGAACTGTAATCCGCTATAACTTCTATTATAGCAGACAGCTATCGTTTCTCATATAACCCTTTTGTACATGTGCATTGAACTTTTCATAATTTGAGTTTTGACGTTAGATAGTGCCTTAATTTTTATTTAATTCGTGGATTGTATGGTAATGTACGGTTCTAACAAACTGTTGCTACAAATGATCTGAGAGTTTCAGGTCACTTAAGGTCAGCTCCAGGCTCCATACTCAGATGTAACCCTAATATATCTTATAATAACATTAGCGCGAGAAACTAGTGTGTGTGTGCGTGCTTTTTTCTGTTACAGTCAGTTGTAATCTAGCCATTAAAGTAGTTTGACCAAACACTTTTTGTGTTATTCAGCAAAGCATGACAGATTGTACCCTCACTGTAAAAATACAAGGACGAACAGTTTCCAGCTTTGTTGACTTACGTTCTTTAAATAGGGCTACTTTCACATTTTTATGTTATAACAACCCTACATCAAACCAAGCTCTTCAGGCCCATTGTCTTGACTAGGTTGTCTAGGACCGCTTCGGTGGCATAGTGGTTAGAGCGTCCGCCTCAGGTGCGGGACGTCGTGGGTTCGATACCCGGTCAAGTCATACCAAAGACTTACAAAAATGATACTAACAGCTGCCTCGCTTGGCGCTCGGCATTTAGAGGTTAGTGTTAGGACTGGTCGGCCTGGTGTCAGGATAATGTGACTGGGTGGGACATCATGCTACATGTCTGCGGCATGATGCCCCAGTGCTAGACATCACTATAAACTGTCACACTGCAGACATTGTAGCGATATGACTGAAACATTGCTAAAGCTACGTAAAAAATCCAAATAACACACACACACACAAACACACACCAGGTTGTCTAGGATCTTTATGGCCATAAGGAAGAGTTCTTATACCGTCATCCATAACGTAACGTTTATTATCTAAGAGGTTAACCCTACTTAGTTGATCGAGTGTGCAAATAAGTGATGACAAATCGATCAGATGTTGTACATTTGCGAGAACAGATTGATTACTCCAAGAGCTTCTAGATAATGGTCGTGCCTACGTTTTTTTCTCTCACGTTTTCTTGATTTTTTACTTCGCCGCAAGCTATTTTAATTGAGTACATTTTACTGCGCAGTCCGACAGATTTCAATATGGGCACCGACTTCTTTTCGTCCTTGAACTTTCCGATGACCTTATTGTCAGAATCGTCGTAAAACGGACTTGATTTGGGATGGAATGAAAAGTCAAATAAGCCTTTATCCTCTAATGTGGCCTAGTACACGTCGCCGGTTTTGTCTTTGTACCATAAACTGTGGGTGTCCGTAAACATCAACTTGGCCTGGAAAAGACTGTGACGGAAATTTTTCAAACCCAGCAAAAATGGAAATGAGCCTTTAGACGTCTGGAAAAGGTGCATCGCTGTGTTCCACCAATCACAAATTTTATACACTTGGGATTGATTCGAAGCATTTTGGCCGCTTTTATAAGAGAATCATATTTGGTATGATCACCGGTTTTGAGATTTGTGGCAATCACAGGTCGAGCAGGGTCAATTTTTCCTTCAGTTCCACCACGGCCGCGACGACAGTTTTCGCGTTGTCTGACCACTTATAAATTTTCTAAGCGGCTATACATCTTGTTGTCGTTCACTTGGTCTATAACATACCTGATCGGGATGATTCCCCGGTGAGCTTCGAATACACAGCGATGTCGGTCCACCACTGTTTGTTTGATTCCATCACCGACACACCAATATGGCTGTAACCTGTATTAGTAAGGTTTAACGCTATAACCTTTTTGTCTGCGCTTAACGGACGTCGGTTTGTACGTTAGCCTCGTAATTATTAAACACGGAGTACGCTTTCCAGTTGGACACTGTTATGCAATTTCTTCGTGTTTAATTGAACGTATTTTTACGTTAATTCGCGACATGGCATTGTCGGTCACACGGCCGTAATTCTTTTGACGGTCAAATTAATGTTTCTGCAGCGTCATAGGTTTAAACGGAAAATATGCCACGGTGTTTTTATCCGGATAAATCATGTCGATCTGCTAGTAGCTTAAAATTTGGTAACTTTCAGTTGACAAAATCACTTCCGTGTCCAGGCGTAGGCGGATTAAATTCAACAACTCTAACTCACCAGCGTCGCTGTAATCTACCCGGGTGTTGTGATTCCCTAGAAATAAAACGATTCCGACGGCTGTGGGTGTATCGTTGTACCGGCCAAAATTGGGTGATGATATTTTAGTCATAACGTGACGTAAACTCCAAGTGGTCGTAAGAGCACTTGCGGTAAACTGCATTCGGCAGTAGTCCTTGGGAAGCCATCGGAGAAATCGTTAAATCCGACAACACTTTCAGGTAGTAATAATCAGGCATGGTCCCTACGGACATTTGAATTCAGCAGTAAAAATGTATTATCCATCACGATATACTAGTGTACTAGTATCCATCGGGGGATTATCGGAAACCCTGGATAATATCGTCTATGCTAATAGCATTGCCTACGATCGTGCCGTCCAGTAATTGTGTGGGTGGGATTAGGATTTTTAACGTAGTTTTAACAATGTTTCAGTCATATCCAGTAATTGTTCTGTACAGTGTCGTAACATCGTAGGCTCAAACTAAGATCCTCACAGGCACGGCAGCGTCATCGAGGCGATTTTACCGCCGGGCGAGGACAGTGCTTTAGGCACGATCGAATCGATATCGCCAAATGGACATCAGCCCATGACAGTAGCCAGCTCAGACCCGGCGATGGTCGTCTTCAACAAATCATACCACTCCTTGGATTTTCGCTTGATTCGGTAGCGTGAAATAAAATAATCGAGCTGTTGATGCAAATCCATTATGATTTTTTAAAAAATACAATTCTCTAATAAAAAAATGTCTGAGGACGTATTCGTGACACATGTGATCTTGTATAACCTGGAGTGGATGGACGAATCTGCCGCTACGGGTGTCAGAAATAAGGTGCATGTAACTTTAGAACTCCTGGCGACAAAAGCAATAGGCATAGCACGCAGGGATATCTTGTTCACGCGAGAACAGCGCCAAGAATTATCAGATCATGTTATCGTTAGAATCATCTATGATTCAGACCTCATCAGGCAGCATTCTTAATCTTGCATGAGAACGGAGTACTTTAAACGACTGTTAAAATTATCACAATCCTGATTCGTAGATCTCTTGCATTTGGTCATAAAGATATTAGATAACCTGGTCAAGACAATGTGCTTGATGAGCTTATCTTGATGTAAGGTGGATACATGGTGGGGTGGGGACAATATGAGGAGGAGCTGCGCCGCTACAAACAAAAATATTAGTGGAGTAATCAAAACAGCTTCTCTTTTACATGGTCACACTGCATTTTTTATTTTTAAGAAAACATAGTAGTGAACTAGAAAGAGATTAAAAAATGAGGAATCATCAAAATAGACCTTATATCAAGATGTCAGAATTGACCCGTTTCATTGTTTTCGGATCCGCTTTTTTACATGCTACTCGTGGTTGTCTTCCCTTGTCCCTGTTTTAGTATGGACACAATGAAGGAAAAATCTTCCGATTATATCTAATGTCAAGCTCCTGTACCTTTCGTTCCCTTTGTATTTCCCTACATATTTCATCTGTAACCATTTGATAAACTTTGTTAAATATATTTTTGGCTGATTATGATTTCTTGCTTCTTTTTATTTTAAAAGAAAATGGTTAATTAATATAAAAAATTTTAAACGGAAGCTAATACAATCTTGAAAGACAGACAAGTGTACTCCTTTTTCTTTCTTCACAGATCAAGCTGGACTCCGACAAAACAGGTCATGATTTTGTTGTTCTTTCCAGCCTTAGTATCGTCTACTCTTCTGTCAGACCCTTCCCCGGGGGAATGTCCAGAGCCATGCTTCTGCAGTAAAACGCTAACGTCCGTTAACTGCCAAGGCAAGAAGCTCAGCAGTATCCCATCTGGCATCCCGAGGTCCGCGGAGAAACTTTACCTTAGCTACAATGACTTGACTTCCATTCCGGCCTTTTCATTTCAAAACCTGACCAATCTTCAGCTTTTATACCTGGACCACAATACAATATCAAACATTGAACCTTGGGGCTTCGGAAACCTCTCAAACATTGTGTATATCGATCTAAGAAGTAACTTGCTGCCATCTCTTATAGCAAATTCATTCTCTGGCATGCCGAAACTGGAAAGTGTCTACCTAACCACAAACAGGCTTGAAACAATCGATGGACAAGCTTTCCATGGCTCAAATAACTTGAGAAATATATCCCTCAGCGCTAACAAGTTCTCATCTATCCCATCCCTTGGATACCAACCTAAGTTCAGATCTTTGGTAATGGAAGGAAACTCTATAACCAATGGAACATTTCCTGAATCTTTCTGCAGCAGCAGTCAGTTCACGGACATCATTCTCAGTAACAACAAAATCAAAAAGCTTACAAAGTCAGCATTTGCGGCTTTAAGAAACACTAGTGTTACTAAGGTAGAAATATCTCGGAATGCCATCTCAGATATTGCTGAGGACACGTTCTCGGTTTTGACATCGTTGCAATCTTTGAAGCTAGCGGTAAATCCCCTAAATGGACAGGCGTTAGAGATAGCGTTGAGGGGCGTGAATAGCAAGGATTTCACCTATCTGAATATCGAAAATATCAGCCTTAGTGGTAATCTGCCCAACAGTACCTTCCATTTATTGAGGAATACTTCTTTCAAGTACCTGATTATGTCGAATAACGTCATAAGAAATATTCCAGACCGCGCCTTCGCTGACCTTGAGAATCTTTTGACACTTGATCTGTCTGGATGCGGAATCATGACTACCGAAAACACCGCATTTCAGGGACTGAAATCACTAGAGATTCTTTTCATGAATGACAACCTCCTGAATAATGTCCCACCTAATCTCCCATCGACTTTGCATAAGCTTTATTTAAATGGTAACAGGATCGCCTCCTTACCAGACAATGTTTTTGCCAATCTAAAGCTGCTTCAGGAGCTTTACCTAGGGGATAACTTGATTCATGAATTAATGGAAGATTCATTTGCTGGTTTGGCAGATTTAAGTAAACTTCATCTTGTTGAAAATAAAATTGCTACGCTCCCAAAAATGGTTTTCAACTCTCTGATACGCCTCAGATCGCTAGAATTAAATAAAAACAATTTGAAACATATTCAAGATGCTGATGACCTTTTCTCTCCAATGGTTTCATTGATCTACCTGAACATCGCAGACAACTACTGCAACTATATTCCTTTGCATTCCTTTAACAAGTTAGCCTCTTTGCAGTATCTACATCTTGAAAATAACAACCTTGGACCTTTGATAGCTAATGACGGTACTTCATCTCTCCTGCTAGGGCTTCAACAGTTGTACGAACTTTATTTGGATAATAATAACATCACTGATCTTCCAGACCGCTTGTTTAGCGATTTAGCCTCTTTAAAGAATCTCGCTTTGAGGAACAACAAAATCTCCGAATGGGGTTCAGACCTCTTCAAGACAACTGTACATCTAACGGACATTGACCTCAGTATGAATCTCATATCCATCCTCAGAGACCAGAATTTGAATGATCTCAGTGGTCTCGATTCCCTGAATTTGAATCTGACAGGTAATCCTTTTGCGTGTACATGTGATTTAAGATGGTTCAGGGATTGGATCACAACCACTAAAGTAAAACTGATGAACATAGATCGCTACACATGCAATTCCCCCAAGGAATGGAGCGGAAAATATCTACTTGCCTTTGATAAAACAAAGATTAAGTGTGACTTTTTCACTTGGTACGAAATATTGGCTGCCGCGGTGGGGTCAGTTGTCGTGGTCACTATAGTTTTTCTCGCTCTTTATCGAAACCGTTGGCGAATCTGGCTTCGTTTGTACAAGATACAGAGGAGGTTCAGGAAGAATCTTAAGGCGCCGAGAGATGGACTTGGGGACTACGAGGTGGTGCCTGGAGTAGACAGGAAATACGACGCCTACATATCGTATACAGAGGAGGATTATCAATGGGTTATTGAAAATATCCTCAAAGGCATTGATGCAGGTGTAGACAATAATAAACAGGAATGTGGAGGTCGCTTCAAGTTGTACATGAAAGACAGAGATTCGACTCCAGGTAAGATTATACTATCATTTGCCAAGAAGTTTCTTTGCTAAGGCGTGAGGCGGGAGTGATGACATACACTCCTCATGATGTTCATACATACATAATTGTTCTTTTACTTGTCTTAGCATGTTTGTTTTCAAATTGAAATCGCTTTTGGCTGTAGTGTTAAACGGCACAATCACCGCTGTCTTTTTATGCAACACTTATCGAATTACATCACAGGTACGGTGCAATTTTTCAATTAAATTTATTGTGATGCATATAAATATTTTGTGACTCATGTTAATTTAACTTCTCGTGGCTCAAGGTCTAAAATAGACTTAGTTGAATTAGAGACATTATAAATTGAGACAGAAATAATATAGTTTTCAGTTTAGGATAGTCGCCATGAATACATTTCTCGCATGTTTTTTTTTCTTAAGTTTAAAAAAAAAAATTTTATAGTCATGGATCTTGCCGAGATGAAGTTACGTATGGGATTCGTATGTTCACAAAACAGACTGAAAAAATGCATGGTATTGACTCAAGTTCAGAGTATCGAAATTTAGGATTAACATGGCATGCAAGACACTTTTCCACTGTTCAACAATCTACTTGAATGCCATGACTTGCTATTTTGACAGCGGTTTTTCAGCTTGCCAGAGGTATAAATCACTGAGGCCTCTTATTCACAATTTTTGTATTATTATTTTATTATTACCGCTCCGGCGGCCTAGTTATTAGAACGTCCGCCTCAGATGCGGGACGTCGTAGGTTCGATCCCCGGCCGATTCGTACCAAAAACTTACCGAAGTGGTACTAACAGCTGCTTCGCTAGGCGCTCAGCATTAAGAGGTTAGTGTTAGGACTGGTTGGCCTGGTGTCAGGATAATGTGACTGTGCGGACATCAGGCTACATGTCTGCAGCATGATGCCCCAGTGCTAGACATCACTATAAACTGCCACACTGCAGACATCGTAGCGATATGACTGAAAAATTGTTAAAGCTACGTTAAAAATCTAAATCATACACACACACACATTATTATTATCATTATTATTATTATTCTTAGTATTAGTATTAGTAGTAGTAGTAGTAGTAGTATACATTTTATTGTAATAGTAATTACAAATTTGTAAAATGCAAGACCAGTGATGTTTATATTCGTTAAAATAGATGCTGTTCATTCACACTAAATATGTTTCAGTCCATCAGGAGGTGTACTAGTATATGTTGTGTATTATACACTCTGCCTTCAACTTTCAACAAACTACTGTGACGACATAATTTTCCCATTATATTAATAATTAGTTCATATCTTGAGTTCAATATTAAATCTTGCGAAAGTTAATTTTGGCTCGGTGCAGGACTGATTTTGGTCATTTTGTATTAAATATGGAGTTGTTATTTTCGGGTTTAACGCGATTTCACAACGCGATATGATATCTAAGGCGGCCAGTATAGCTGGTGGAGGATAACTAGGAAAACCCCGGTGAGAACCACCAACCCACGGGAAGCTACTGGCGTCTTTCTCACATAGCCACATTGGCTGGGTCCGAAACTCGAATCAGCGATCAGGTGAGACGACAGGAAATATATAAAATTGGAATAAGATTTACATAACGGATATTGGCAAGCGTAATATAGCAAGGTGAATTTTTGGTGAATAGACACATGTCAAGCGTAATATAGCAAGGTGAATTTTTGGTGAATAGACACATGTCAAGCGTAATATAGCAAGGTGAATTTTTGGTGAATAGACCCATGTCAAGTCTGGTTAGAGGCTGAAACTGGGATTAGAATTACATATTGGTATCCAAGACCTTTCTGGACCAATGTTTGACTCCCTACTAATATGAAAATTAGGCCCCCAGTCACTGCTTAAAAACTTGAGATCAAAGGAACAGTAAATACATATTTCCTGGGGCTGTCTATCTGACTCTAAGTTACCAATGGAATATATTTCCAAAGGTGGTAGAGGGAATATATTTTTCTTTCACTTTCTTATTCCGAAATAAAATGTTAAACGCATCGTCCGTGTGCTGTTTTAAAATTTATGTTTGAACAATTTTTAACCTAAAACACGAGAAAACAGTTTTAAAATAATCACAGATTCTTGGTTGCTTCTTCTTTAAAATAGGACAAAATGGATAAAGTGAAAAGTATTCAGATAAACGTAGCACCACTGCATTTTTAAAAGTGCAATGCCGCCATAACGTGCAAAACGTTGTATATCCCAAATTGTCTAAATAATACAGAATCTTGAAAGATAATATTGACCTTTCATCACATTATGAACCATGTAATTTCTCCCTCGAACTGAAAAACCGGCCATCTTTACAGGCGTGCGAATAATTCCGATGTTGATCAGCCACGTCCTTGGGTCCACCAATATCAGTCGAAAGGTGGAACACAAAATTCGATGACGTCACCCTTGTAAACAGAAGAAGTCAGTACCACGCTATCCCTTATAATGTAGGTTATCCTTATGTGAAGCGCTGTTCTCATTTAGCCTCTGATATTATGCGGTACTCGGTATTATTTTTCTTCAAAGGCATAACATGGACGCACATTATTTTGACAACTCCAGAAGTAGGCAATGGCCGTGGCAAAGGCTTAAGACAGTTAATGATTATTACGTCCCGTTCCTGAATTGGTTTGTTTTAAACAAATACCCAACGGTTCATTTCAGGGCCACCCACTTCTCTCGAAAAGAGATAGTATTTCCATTACCAAAATCAATGAAAACTCAAAAACCCTTTTTTTACCCATGATGTACGTGTGTGTGAGCCAGTACGTGAGTGTAGGTCCATATTCTAAAAAAGCAAAACCAAGAGACACTTACGTTTTCTGCCTGGTCTATTCTGGTACAAATTTTACAATCCAGTTCACAACACAACACAACAATTTAACACTTTCATAGACTTCTTCTGTGTCATTGTTCACTATCTCTCATTTAATTTTTTTCACTTTCAGTTTTTTCCTCTTCTTCCTCAATTTCTCCTCTTCTTTTCTTCTATTTTTTCTCTTTCTGCACGTGTTTGGGTTCTTCCTTTGGGGAGGGTACCTCTTCTTCTTCCGGTTTGGAACCCCTCTCTTCGTATCCCTCCTGTTATTTCTTAGGGCATTCTGAAGACCAATGTCCTTTCTCTTGAAAATGATGACAGGTATCTTGACTTTCGTCTCTTCTGGCACCTGTCTTGCTTTTTTGACGGTCTGGACACTCTGTAGTTCAGTGCCCTTTCTTCTTACAGATATAGCAAGTATCTTGACTTTTATCTCAGAAGGAGGCGAAGCAGTCCGTCGGTTTGTCTGAAAAAAAGTTTTTTTATGACACCTCGCAAAGCTCTAATCAGATGTTCGATCTGTGTGGGTTCTTCTATAGGTCTGCTCGGTTTAAGAGTGAAATGAATATTGGAAGGGAAGACACACACCCTTTATATATACGCTGGTCGGACATGAATATAAAGTGATTCATAGTGTTTAAAATGTAGTCATTTGACTTTTCGCAGTCAAGTTGAAATGATCGCATCATGTCGTGAAGAAAGGACAAGAAAGTAATAGGCAGAAACGTGATTTATCGCCTCTTACAGTAACTGAAGTTTTGGAACAAATTCACGCCAGTGATTTTGAAGACGACATGATGAGTCAGAATCCAGACCCACAGAGTCTACACTCAGCCAAAGTTCACCACCATTAGTAAACCCTGAAAATTACTACCACATTCGAGAGACTGAAAAGCGCTCATCAACAAAATTTAGAACGACGGCTTACACTTACACGGTGAAGTTTAAAGATTTTAAGTCCAACGTACCGCTGGAGAAAGCAGAGTGCTTCATCACCGAGGTGTGGGATTCTTTGTTAACCACACTGAAACGACATGTGAAGCCAAAGAAGACGATTGCTTGAGACTTTCCATTCATCACGACAGTCTGAAGTCACCCGTTTGAATTGACTTTTTTTTTAGCAACCCAGCAGAATTGACACCTTCCAAAGTCATCGACAAGATTCAACACGTGCAACAATACAGCGTCAAGTTTCACATCACCGATGAAAAAGCCACACTGTTCATGACCCACGTCTCTCTCCCCAAGGGGACCGGATTAACAACCCTTAAGACCAGATGTGTTTAGCCCGTGTCATCGTGGTGGGACGAACGTATGCCGACAAGAACGGCACGGTAGAATGAAAAAGAGCTTGGCAATCTGTTCAAAAATCGAATCGTGCCGAACAACGAATTTAAGCAGAACTAATTTTACAGCAAGCTGGGCTATCCAAAACACATCCTGTGGCAGTCCTGAAATGCAAAAGGTTTTTGCATGACGTCTTGGCTCCACGCTACACCTTGAAAGTGTACCCTTAAGAAGTTCTCGGACCTTTGTTGTTTCGAGGAAAAGATTTCATAGACGGAAAATACATTCACCACTATTATCACGATGAACATTTCGATCCCATAACCAGTATCACCGCATTCCTAGGAAACATGTATTATTGTGAGAAATGTGACCATGGTTATAACAACCGAGAGCAATACAAGCATTGTGGATCGAAATGCTCAGGATGTTTGGCCTCTCAACCCTGTCTGCACGGAGGAAAAGAACGAGTGCATTGCCCTGCTTGTCAGCGAATATTTGTCAGCCCTGTCTATTACCAACAACATCATGAAGACGCAAGGATCACAGCAGAAAAGTGCTTGTCAACTGCTGAGATTGTGCCCTACTTGTGGACAAGTGATACTTATCAATAATGTCAAGCCACACATATCTTCAGGAAAAAAACGATGTCACATTTGTCACCAAATCGTGGAGTTGGAACACGAATGCTACATTACAAAATACCATTCCAAACATTAAGAGGAAGACGATGACCAGAAGAAAGGCAATTTCATCTTTTTCGATTTCGAATGCATGCAAGAAACTTGCATTCACATTCCTCATTTCTGTGTGGCTCATCGAGCGTGCGAGAAGTGCATCAAGAACCTATCTTTAGTCATTGCCCTCACTGCAGCAAGATTCCTGGAGGACGTGAAAAATCTATCGGGGACCGAACACGCTACCCGATTTCGCCCAGCAGATCTTAGACCCCATCGACGAGACGTGGAGCCAAGAGGACATAGAATTTTATGGAGATTGTCATAGCCATGCGGCGGTGATAGCTCACAATTTCTGGGGATACGATGGAGTTTCTTGTCAGATACTATACGGAGCAAAGTAACGAACGTCCTAAAGTCACTTTGAACGGAGCCAAAATCATTTCCATGCAAGTGGGACAAGTGCAGTTTAAAGATTCGATGAGCTACTTAGCCATGCCATTGAGCCGAATGCCTCAAACGTGTGGAATGACAGAAATTGCCAAAGGCTATTTTCCGCACTTTTTCAATACCGAAGCTAATCAACACGCCTTTTCTACCCCATTTGCCTGAGGCTCACGACTACGACCCGACATCATGCGTACCGAGAAACGAGAATCTTTCTACGCTTGGTACCAGACTCACGCTTCGGACCCCTTCGACTTTCAGGAAGAAATGTTAAAGTATTGTCGTTCCGACGTGGACGTTTTACGGTGTTGCTGTCGAAAAGTTCGAGAACTGTTCATGGAACATGGAGGGGTCGATCTTTTGAAAGATGTCTGCACGATTGCTAAAGCGTGTTCCTTAGTGTACCACCAACGACTCATGCCCGAAAACACCGTGGCTGTCATCAGCCCTCAAACGACCAACTGTGTCAAACGTCAGTACTCGGTCAAAGCTCTGCGCTGGCTACATTGCTTGTGCGACAAGGAAGACAAATGGATCCAACATGACCACAACGGGGAGGCGTAAAGATCATCTGAACGTATTCATTGGATGGCTGAGACTTAGAAAACCTTCAAATCTTGTACGAGTTTAACGGTTGCTTATTTCACGGACGTCCCTTTGCTACCCTCAACGTGGCACCAAAAATCAGTTTTTCAACGGACCATGGAAGACTTGTACCAGGATACTTGTCAGCGGCGGTTGAAGTTAGAACAGCAAGGATACCAAGTGTTGGAAATTTGGAAACACGAATATGATCACCGTTTGAAAACCGATCCCGAATTTAAACTCGTTGTGGAACTTCACAAGTTGGTGGACCCACTGAACCCTCGAGACAGTTTGTACGGAGGACGGACGAATGTCATCTGTTTGTTGTACGACGCTGACGATAAAGGAGAAGAAATCAAATACTTTGACGTGTGTCCTGTACTTTGACACGGACAGTTGCATCTACATTAATCGCCCGGGCCAACGTCACGCTGACATCGAAGGAGACCGTTCAGGAGCCAGGACAGACGAACACCCCGACGACAAGATTTTCTAGTGGCGGTCCTAAAAATTACGGCGACGAAAAGCCGGGACAAACAAGGAGAAGTGCACATGGTGTGTAAAGTGAAAGGATTGACTCCCAATTATCGCAACAGTCGAGTGGTGAATTATGGCGTATTGAAAGAAGCCTTGCAGTCTGGAAAGGATGGAAACTTTAAAGTGGCCACCTACGAATCGTACAAGATTATACGTTTACCCACTCACCAAATCGTCAGTCGACCCTTGGAAAAGCTGTATTAAATCGTGTACCCGAAGCGATTGCAGCTTCCCAACCACTTCACATTACCCTACGGTCACATCAATATTGGTCAGCATATAAAAAGGGGCAAGGTCCAAGACCGATAGTTCATTGTCACTACCAAGACCAAGCCAGAAAGATGAATCCTTTTAAACAGACATCATTCAAGTTTGGGGATTCTGAAGTAATGTGCGATGCTGTGTCTTGCGATGAGAGCGATGCCGTATGCTGTGATCTCAGCGATGCAGTAAAGGATCATGGGATCTTTGCTATAACTACTACTACGCCTACCATGGAAGGGGATACTGTCCGTGTCAAACCTGGCGGATGCAAAAGCGAATCACTCGTTATCGTGGATTCTTTACTGGTTTTCATTGTCAATATTAACCTTCACCCGAGACCATGCGTCTACCACCCTACGGATGTCATCCAAAACTGAGACAACTCCTGTCGATTTCACCCTGTCCTCATCGAAAGGAACCTGTAAAAGAAGAATATTCGTTCCCTGTGTGTTTGCCTGAATAGTGCTTCAGTTGCGGTGTGTCACTTCACCATTGGGAGCACAAAGATTCGGCTTACCTGGAACATGCTCGATGGTTTCCAAATTGTCACTACCTACCTTTAGTGGGAACCTAGTCATTGAAGTGGCATACCATATCGTTTAAGAAACCAGATTGGCTAGGAGTCAAACGTTGGACAACACCGAGACTAGTATTTAAACCTAATTTAAAAAATAATATTCAAAGATTACCAAATGAACCGCAGGAGAAGATCTACAAGGAAGTTTGGCAGGGACTTGTCAGAGTAAAGTCTCAATGGGTGTTTGTATAACTTTTGTGTCGAGAAATTCACAAGAGGAAAGTGAGAAAAAAGTTAACAAATGCGTCAGATTTCTCTGGATCAAGCCTGCATTCATCCTATTATTCCGCTTTAGACCGTTAACATCAGAAGATTTTATTGACATTCTTGACATTACCCTGAATGGCAGTCGTCGGAAATTGCTCACTATGTCCATTACTTTCACTCTAGGAGAAGATTTTAAATAAAATAATACTGATTGAAATGATTATGGATACTTTACAAGTGCTGGTCAAAATACAAGTGAAACGCAAAGAACTTTTGCATCCGTTAAATCACCGGTGTTTAAACCATTGGTAACTAAATGGTATAAGACGACTGATTCAGATGAAAGTGTTCAAGTGGTCAGACTTGATCAACTGCCCATTGGCACGAAAGATTGGTTTGTTACTCCTGATTCTATTTGCTACAAGGTAGACTTAATGCAAAGAATTCCAGAAGAAGAGTTAGAGGGTTACCAAAATCTTTTACACAATGTAAATTTAGTTCAAGAGGAAACTTCTGAACGGAGTGTGACGTGCAAGTTAGTGCCTAAACCATTTAGATTCGCCACTGGATCATCTCTTATCATACGATCATCTCTGTGCAGAAAGTACATTTATTACCTCCGACAAAAGAGGGTATAAAAGCGGATTATCATGCCACAACCTTTATCACTCGTGATACAACAGATTCCGTGGAAGGAAATCAATGACACTATTCAAACAGTGGGGATTACCAATACGTATTACGAGAACTGTGTTCATTGAATCGGGGTCGTCTTACGGTGTTTCTTAGTGACTTGCTTTCTGGGATTTCGTTTACCAGCCTATTCCTTGTGGACTCTTTACCAACAGTACTTGCCACCAAATAAAGCACGAAAGTGACCCATTGAAATGTCAACGAGAGACTCATTTTGTTAAAATCCTTGCGTTTTCATCTAGATACTTCTCGGTCTCTACGGGAAAAAAATATTCGTCAGATTTTAGGTACTGAAGATGTATATGACGATGCGTGTGTAGCTTGTGACTTTCACCCCCAGTGGACAGATGTACGTGATTGGAAAAATGGGGTTTCGAGGCATGGACCCAAGAAGTGGCCAATTATGCCCAAGAGTTGTGATCCTCAAATTAAACGTCCGGGGAAAAAAGTAACTTTTAAACCTGTGTTAGTGACAGTACTAGAAGAACCCGTCACCGAGGACAACCACTGCCTTCAACACAGAACTGTCATGGATATTCCCGAAAGACCTTTCCGGGAGGACACCTGTGTGACTGTACCCCATGCAGAGATTGGAAGAATATTACACACTGTCCCTAGGGAACCTTGGTTACCAAAATCATGTACAGTGACTTGTTTATATTCCACTTTGATCGTTTTGATGTGTTTTTATCATTGTACTAACCATTTGGCTTTTGTGTATCTTTGTCTTTGGTGTCGTTCCATTTCAGCTTGCAATAAACGTGTCCTGAAAAAGTATAAAAACTCTTGTCTTGTCAGTTTTCGTGTCAAAAGTTACATTCCCTACCCTATGGCTACCTCTACTATCTCTGCTCCCTCTTCCTCCACTTTCAAAGCCATCGACGAACACTTAGATCCTGCCAATTGGGAGGCCTTGTATATTCGCCATCCCTTTAACATGTTAATTGCTGAACCTAGCGGTTCAGGCAAAACTGAATTTGTCAGACGTTTGAACAAACATATACATCATTTGATCGATCGTCCACCTCAACGGATCGTGTGGTGCAGAAATCAGGTACTATAGAATTTATCAAGTGAAGTGGCTGGAGGTCATGGTGTCTCGGCAGAGATATTTTGCTAGGCGAAGGCAGAGAAGGGGAAGTATAACGCTTTGTAATTCTTGTCTCAGGATGAAATAAGCAAAGAAAAACATAACATGGAAAATGATGAAGCCAGCAGTAAGAGATCTGAAGAGAACTCTACTTTCTATTGACCACAAACTACATGGTATGTATGTATGTATGTATGTATGTATGTATGTATGTATGTATGCTTTTTGAACGGAGTTAAGATTTGCTACAGGCAGCTGTGTATTGACCGGGTGAATGAACTTACATCCCCGAGTGTGTCCGCTACGAAATGTAGTTCTGTGCGTTTTGTGGCTATTCACATTCACCTTTGCATATTGATAAATGGATTGTTGTTTTTTTTTTATTAGTTTCTATTTTTCTTGACATTGATTAAATCAATATAATACACACTTATAATTTAAACATGAAAGATGGTTTTAATGATGAAAGTAGAGTACTAAAAACACTTGGTTAGGTATGCCAGTGACATAAACGCGTAACCATTCACGTACCGGCGCATGGAAATTAATGTGAAATACAAACTAAGCGAAATGACGAACCAACAAGAGGTAATTGTAATATTTTAATATATTTTATATTTACAGTTGATCTAAGTCATTATTCTGCTTTATTAACAGTACGACCGACCATAAACTCCCCCACCCCCATTAGTCGGTTTGACTTAACTTTTACCATCATTCATAAGGCCATAGACATCGTGGGATGACACAAACGAAAATCTTTACGCTCGTCATTTCATGGATTTTAGCCCGTATCTTGCTACGATGGCCCAATGAGAGAGAGAGAGAGAGAGAGAGAGAGAGAGAGCTACCCTTGTACATGTTCATATTTAATTAATAATAATCGGTTTTTTTTAGAACATTATAGTATGTTTAAGAAATAACAACAAAACATTAAATACATCACAGTATGTGTATTAGGATAGAATTCTTTAGTACAAGTAATAAGATTGAAATTTTCTCTAAATTGTATGAAAAGTAAATTTTGATTTAAATTATACTTGATGTAATTTTCTATTAAAATATATTGAGATTAAATCCATTATTTCGGTATTACAGTTATATACTATTTAATAAAGATTGCGCCCTTATGAACAAATACAAAACCGTCTTATACATGCATTTCCCTTGTATCTTAAAGTCAGCAAACAAAGTACATTCGGTAAGTTGCGTAAATAGATGAACTAGACGAATTCCAAAGATTTTTCTGGATGAGTAAATGAGCTGATCTTGCAGAATTACCTACGTAGTGACGTACATAGACGCAGACGATAATCTGTAAGAGACTATGAAGCCTCACCTTGAGATTCTGGTAAACACAAGAACAAGGCACATGTCCATATTTGGCTTTGTCCTAAGAAACTGATATAAAAAGCGTCAATCCACGCACATGCCAGTTCTTTCGCCAGAAACTCAAACAGGCTTCTGTCTTTACAGTATCCCAAGTACCTCTCGCAAGCCAGATTCCCCAAGATGTAGCTGTATTTACACCGTTATGAGCGGTACCCTCTTTCAAGAGAGCCCATAACTCTTCTCTCTCTCTCTCTCTCTCTCCTTGGGCAAAGACATTTCTTAAATGATGATTAATTCCTTCTCATAGCAAGAAATGAGAAGATGGTTATGATATAAATAATCATTATTCAAAACATGTGTACCACGTAACCGAGAAATTTACTGTATAATGTCGACATGGTTAGCAACTTTGTATCATTGATAAACACTGTAGATCGTTGTTTCCTTGTTGTAATTTCTATTTCAAGGTTTTAATCCAGCCCAAATTCCTTTTCTCTCTCACTCCACAATTATGCGTAGTTTGTCCGTTATGCATGAGAGGGAAGGGGGAACAGAAAGCAGAAAGGATTGTGATGAAAATGTGTACCATATTAAATTCATTTAGAAAACGGGGATTATTAATACTTTTTATCGTTATTTTCATACGTCACCAATAATTAATGTGTGGAAATTGATCGTTGATCTTGAATCAACTGCAGACGGTCGCGAGAATGTTTATATATGCGTATTATTGTGCCATGGGCGGATCACAATTTGATTTACCAATAGTATTGGTATATCAAGATGCTTTATACCAACACTTTAAATGCCATGCTATTTTTAATATATATATATATATATATATATATATATATATATATATATATATATATATATATATATATATATATTGTAGGTGAGCTTGCACTTTTTAGCATGTATGAAACGATGGATGTCAGTCGTCACGTGATAATCGTCCTAAGCCAATACTATATTGAGGACAGATTCCACGAAATGGAGCTAGAGGTGATACTTGACAAGTACGCGGAGCGGGAAATCGATAGCTTTGTGGTTGTCGTGGTAGGTCCACTGGAAGCCAAGCACGTACCAAAATGTCTTCGCCAGACGATGAAGCGCGGGGAGTTCCTGGAATGGGAAGACGATGAGAACACAAAAGCAGCTTTCAGGACAAGACTTCAAGAGCGCCTTGACAAGAAAGCACACTATGAAGATTGATAACGGCGTTGTCCCTCAGTTTGCATTGTTTATTGTTGTTTTTTAATGGGCCTGTAGACTTTATATTAGTTTCATTTGTGGCTAACGTTTTTACATAACTTAAATTTACATTTGCGGAAGAAGGGTATGTATTACATGTGTCATATATTTTGATCAGGGCAGAAGAACTTTAGGACCTTTATGAATACTTAAAAATACAATAAATAAAAGAACGTGTACCACCGTGTCGGCCTATATTGCGCATGTAATTCTGCGTAACGATACGTCATTTTTGTTGGATGACTTGTTGTTTTTGGTCGAAAATCCGATTTGTATCAAGAAAGAACGATCGTCATTTAACTAATGAAAGTGATATTCATAAAGTGTACAAAAGTATACCACATTTCTATTCTAAATGAAAACGAAAATGTGATTTCTAAATGTCAACATGAAGACCCACTCTGTGACTTTCTTGAACTTGTAACCCAGAAAAACCTGTTTAATATTCATCTTTTAGAATCATACAAAATAAATACATTATTTAAAAGATGGAGATGTTTACCTTAGAACAATACTGCATCTTAATCCAAGTTTCTAATGTGCAAGAAGTTGTCCCGCGCCTGCTTTATCGTCTCCTATCCAACTTGTCAAGTTGCCGCCCGAACAGATTCTCAAAAAATCCCGGGCATATAGTCAGTTTCTAAATTCTTTAGTATTTTCCCCTATAAACGAGACTTTGTTAACACAAAACATATTATTGATTGTTGTTTCTCATCAACATCTTAACTTATGTTTATAAAATGTCGAACTTTTACAAAAATATTTTACAAGATTGGTTTAGTTTACTTAATATGTCTTGGCATTTAGTGGCATTGTTGAATTATTTGAAACAAGCTATAAACTTGGCAAAATGCTGACAGAAAGAGTACAAAGTAAAGCATTTAATTTTCATGTCCCGATGCAAAAATATTGCATCTTTTCAAACCCATGTGCAGAATAGGCCGACATATAGCGAGTCATGAAAACACTGGGGTGGTATCCTGTGTTTGCAAAATCAGTAATGGTGAAAATTACTGCTTTTCAAATGGTAAGCATTGCAGTATTTTATTTTCGACAATCAACCGGCATGCGTTTGGCGCATACATTGGTGACGGAAACAGATGCTCATAAAAGTCCGACAGCGGCGTAATTCTAATATATCCTCTAAAAAGGACTTTTCCGCCAACTCTTATTCGTTCGTGCCATTTTTTTTTTACAAATCTTATCTGGACACGTCTTATCTAACCTTTTATTCTCAGGCGATAACTTATCATTAATTGTAGTACATTTTGAATTCGTCTTGTAGTTCTTCATATGTCTCTGTGTTAACTTTACATTGGTCAGTTCAGTTTTTCCTGGTCATAGGTCGCTATTTGTTTTATAGTATTTGTGTAAACTCCTGCCATTTGGTCCCGCCCCCACCCGGGACCCTCACCCACAGTTTTAAAAGGAAAATATAGCAATAATATAAAAATGCGCGAAACGTAATCATTTCATTCGTCAATTTATAATTTCAGTCATAATTGTCGTCGCGGGGGTGGGATGGGCATGACATTGTCATCTTGTTGACCATTTGTAACTTCAAGGCCTGTCCTATGTTGTTAGCTACGATTCTGCTATTCGTGAACCAAAGATTCGCCGAGAAATTTCAAATGGTGAAACTCATGGGAGGGGGGTAAAATACATTTTCAAAACCGATCGCTTTGAATAGGACATTATGGGATTGCCGAATACTTGAGCATTCACTTACCTCAAATATACTTAATCGTATGATAATAAAGCACTTGTCAACACATAACACGACGCCTTTAGGTACCCATACAATTAAGAAGGGAAGCATACCCTGTAGTTTTAGGAACAAATATAAGTGGACCACCACCACCACCCCCCCCCCCCAAAAAAAAAAAGTGGAACAAGAAGACAGAAACAATCTCACCTCACCCCACCCAGGCGACGACAAGGTTGGAAATTATAAATTGACGAATGAACTGAGTTTTGTGCATTTTTTCCAAAAAGTATCCTTGATGCTTTTAGTTTTCAAATCTGGTGGAGGGTGGGGGTAGGTGAATAGTATAGTTTAAAAAAATTTGTTCTTGGTAACTGTTTCTTCTTCGATGCTAAATTAACATTAGTGATCTATAAACATTTGAAATATCAAATTTGATACATTTTAACTTTTATAACTTGAGATTCTTTTTCCTTTCAGAAATAATCTAATAATGCTTGAGGGTTTTAATATCTTCAACTACCTGCGCGTTAGCACAAAGGATGTACAATTCTCTCCAAGTCTAGAAGAAAAAGAAAAGTGGGTTGGGGAGATCCTAGTTTTAGCACAAGAGTTAGGAGTGTCTCTTTACCGTCTAAAACCAAAGTCTGCCAATGAAAACCTAAATTTTACAATTTTTCAGCAAGATACAACAGGAATTGTTAGTGCTGACACAATCCTTACCACATCCACAGATGGTGCAGGAAATCTAGAGTTGCCGAACTTCTGCTACACCCTTTTTATAAATCGCATTTTCGCAACACACATCTGATTTTTTGTTTCGTTCATTTTTTGTTTTTTGTTTTTGCACACCCACTGTAAGGTAGAGTTTTATGTTATGTTGTCCATCCGTCCGTCAGAATGTCTGTTACCAATTTAATTTCTGCACTATAACTCAATCTGTCTTCATCTACAGTTAGCGAACTTTATGGAAGGGCTTACCTGAGGAAGGAAGAACCATATCAATTCTATGCTCAAAAAAGGTTGAGGTTAATGTCACTGTGACCGAAAGAACGACACAACCGTTTTCTTTATAATAACTAGATGCGTCCATCGTTTACAGTATCAAACTTATTAGAAGGCTTGCAGATGTGGTAAGGAAGAATACTTTAAAGTTTGGATGGTTTCCGCACAATAATTAGAGTTATGTGTTATTTGTAGTTACCAAACATGTGACATGGAACAACCATGTCGGTCATGGGTTCAAAAAGTAAACGGTCAAGGTCACTGTCTTAAAGAAGAAAAACGGTTTCTTCGTAATAACATTCGTTCTACATCACACACTTTAACCAAATGTATTTGTTGCCTAATGAACCTTTTGCTTTGCAGATTGTATTTAAGAAACCTAATTTGATCTTGTTAACATATTTCATAACTGACCACAATCTAAGACTGCTTATTGTTCTCTCTTTGTGCGATCACTGATCGAAACCTTGCATTCTTCTTGCAGCTTTTCTGTGGCATACTTCTAGGACATATATCTGCGATTAAAAATTTGACCCAATTCGCTTCCATATGTCATAGCTGGCAAAACTGTTGTTGTCCCGATTTCAGCCCTTGTTAACTGGATTCAAACCATCATTTCCTATGTCAATCCCTACAAGGGAATACAATACTGATCTTCCTTTTTTACCAGCATTTTAGAAAAATCTCAGGAGAGAGTAATCCCAGCATATATTATTGACGAAACTATAGGAACCTGCTTATCTCCTAGCATGAACGTGTTTTCTTGCTGGAATCTTTACTTTGATAATACGACAATATTGGTTTTATCCGCATTGTAGCGCAGTCTCCATTTAGTTACAAAGTCATGAAGTTCTGAAGCAGAATACTCATGAGGATCGCAGGGTCGAGTCATCAGCTCGTAGAACACATGGGATGCTTAAGGTACCAGCTTGTAGAACACATGGATGTTTAAGGTACCAACTTGTATTCTAGATGTTGTAGACTCCAGTGTAGGTATTAGCTCATTTGTCATGACTTAGAATAGCCACGATGAAAACGTTCTTCTTCGACTCCCCCCCCCCCCGGTTTACTAAGCATAGTTTCCAACGTTGGCCGTTGAGCAGAACGAGGGCCCTAACATTCTCGATAATAATTACGAATCGAGCTCCACCCTTTTCGAAGAGAGTAAAGCTTTTAGAAAAGGTCGTCATGCCATACTGCACTGAAGACCTTTGCGTTGTCCAGGAATAAAGCATATACTTTTGAGTGATCTTCAAAATAATGTGCTACTCCCTCTTTTAAAATAAAGGCCGCATTAATACCACTACATTGGTATCGAAATCCCTGCTGTAGCGGGTGAGAAAAATTGCCCCTTTCACTAAGTTGAGCATATCTCTTCAACTATATTTTTTTCAAATATTTTTTTGAAAAACTGGAACGAACGATATATTTGTGTGGTTATTCGTGTAAAGTCCATCTTTTTCCATCACTGAAGATAGGAACAACTATCACACAGTTAAAATAGTCGTGATAGGTTTCCATGGAGGCGATGCGATTGTATAATTGCCACAAAATGGAACTAATCGATTGATGAGCGCAGATGACATGTTCTGTATATATTTTATCATAACCACGTGATTTATTTTTCTTAAGCTCTCTCACGGCTCACGGCCTCCTCAGTGTCATTTTGCATTATGATACCACACAATATTTTGCCTGTTCCTTCTCAAATATTGGACTCCACATTATTCTTCACGGTATTCTTAATTTCATCCGCAAAAGATTCGTTGAAATAATCGTCTATTGCAGTGGTTCCCAACACACACACACAGGTCGCAAGAACGTTCTGGAGGGTCCGCGTGATTTATTTTTTCAGTGTGGCAAAACTTGTTACAGTCTGGAAACGGAGTCGTGAGGCTCAGAGAAAGTATTCTTTAGGGTCGCGACCAAAAACGTTTGTGAACCAATGGTCTAATGTTTCAGTTCCTAGTGTTTCAGAATGCTTGCACCACCAGTTACGAATCAAATGAGGGTACCGAATCATGTCTCTGTCTACTTTTAGCTCAAATATATGTCATCTCTGTCCCTTCTTGTACAGTCTTACCATTCTATAGAACGTCCCAATATTCAATTCTACAGCCGTTTCTGGGTCATCCAATTGTTCCTGTTCATACTCTTTGTTTTGCTTTGATTGTTTTCTAAACTGTCTCTTCGCACTCTTATATTCTGCATATGACTTGCGTTGCGTAACACAGGAACGGTTGTCTGTTATCCTTATGGTTCTTTTTCATCTATTTATGCAGTGCAGCTACAGTAAAGGTTATAGATGCGGCTGGAAAGTTTTCTTTGGGAGAATTTTTTATCAGGTGAATCACGTAAAACAATCGCAACAGTATCAAGAGTGTATTTTATATATGCAGTGTCTTGTATTAATACTTTTAGCGATTGTAATTGTTCATAAATTTGAATTTTGTACATCTCCAACTGTTCTCTAGAAACTTTTTTCCAGTTGACTCTAATGAGTCGTGCGAAAAAGTCGATTCCTGGAGTCTGTCCAGAACGATTAACTATGTTCTTACATGTACCACTTGACTACTCCGGTGGTCTAGTGGTTAGAGCGTCCGCCTCCGCCTCGGAAGCGGGAGGTCGTGGGTTCGAACTCCAGCCGAGTCATACCAGAGACTTACAAAAGTGGTACTAGGCGCTCATCATTAAGAGGTCAGTGTTAGGACTGGTCGGCCAGGTGTCAGGATAATGTGATTGGGTGGGACATTATGCTGCATGTCTGCGGCACGATGCCCAAGTGCTAGACATCACTATAAACTGCCGCACTGCAGACAGCGTAGCGATATGACTAAAAAGTTGTTAAAGCTACGTTAAAAATCACACACGCACACACACACACACACACAGACAGACAGAGAGGTGCCACTTGATCAAGAGATTTAGAGGATAGTCATCTTCCAGGTTAGCACTGCTGTGTCTCTATTTGAAGAGGGTACAAGAATATAATGGATCAAGGACGAGTGTTCGCCGTCAGATGAGCAAACAGTATATCCTGGCATTCCAGACGTGGGTTAACTATTTGTATAAATTAGATGCCTAGGTTTAAGACGGGAATGCAGCTAATAAACCACATCTTTGTTTCCTTTTCCGAACCACTTTCGGTAGTTCTGCATCGAAGTCACCACAAATAATCACAATACGTCTCTGACTAATCATCTTAGAGGCATTCCACTGTTTAAGTTACTTCCGTGCAATCCTCTTAAAAGACATTTGTGGAAGGAAACCACAAACAGATGATAGGAATAATCTGTAATCACGCATACTAATTTCAACAGCAATAACTGTCCTGTCCGACTTTTGCGTGGGACAGACCAACAGCGACTTTCAATACAGAATTGCAGTTTCTCAATAGCCGGAGGGTCGCTTTCTTTCCACAGACATATATGACCTCTGTCAAAAGCAGTAAATTCGCTGGAGATGTTCTGTAGAAAGTGCAGTTGTTCTGGAGGTAGGCAATGCTCTTGTACGCATGCGAAACTGAGGAAATAAGAACAAAGAAGGGGCATTACTGTCATAATTATGAGTCGCCGTCACCGCCAAAATTACATTCATCAAATGATATAGTATGAAATCAAATGATTTAATCCAGCAAATTAAATGATAAATCAAGATTCCGAATGGTGTGGTCTCATATGAAATGATTCGAAGAATAAAACGGAATGACGTGGTATTAAATGAAATGATGTAACGGTAGTATGAAATGAAATTATTTACCCCAACAAATGAAATAATTCAGATCCCAAATGACGTGGTATTAAATGAATTTACGTAGTGTGAAACCAAATGATTTACCCCAACAAATGAAATGACTAATTCAGATCCCAAATGACGTGGTATTAAATGAGATGATGTAAACAACGCAGCGGAATGATGAATTCTGATTCCAAAGGACGTGTTATTAATTTGAATTTATGTAGCACGAAATCAAATGATTTAACCCATAAAAGGAAATGATAAATTCAGATTCTAAATGACGTGGTATTATATAAAATGATTTACAGAACAAAACGGAATGATGATGTGTGTTTCCAAACGACGGAGTCTTAAATAAAATGAAGTAGTTTTAAATGAAATGACTTGATCCAACAAATGAAATGATAAATTAAGATTCCAAATAATTTGGTATTGAATTTAACGGTCTGAAGAATTTAATGGAATTATGCATTCTGATTCCAAGCGACGTGGTATTAAATGAAATGTTTGGAAAGCAAACGGTCTGACTGGGAATAAGCACTACCATGAAAAGTCAAACTGCAAATCATCTAGCTTAAATCCAAACATACAGAGGGCGCTGATATTCATGACGTATGGTGTCATTAAGCCCAAACTTATAATCTTGTGACGTAATCACAGCATTCGGCTTTCTTGGACAGCCATGGTGTTTCCTTTCCATTGATATAAACAATAACAATATGTTCTAATCAGCATAAAGTGACTTGATCCACATTAATGGATGTGCGTGCATTCTTTTAACATTTCTCCGTCTTGTAATGCGAACGCTTCCAAGGCTTCAACAAGCTTAAATCTATAAATTAAAGAGATTAAAATCTTGATCTTATTTAATCTATAGTAATAACCATGTCTGATGACCTTACGTAGCATACACACTAAACTATAAAAAAAATTCTCGAAACTTTTTGTATATATCTAACATTACTAGCCGTACGTACATTGTATGTGTAACTGTTCCTCTTCTATCGCCATTGAATCCCAGTTTGCAGCGACATATTACTGTGTTTATAATTTTCTGTAGAATCCCTGACTCAAGAATCTTAGTGGATTTGAATCACCGCTCTCTCCATTACAAATGTATTGACAATTGCGGTGCTGGGTGGCGTGTGTGCTTAGTCAGTCATTTTAAAGAATTAAATACGTAAACAATAAACAGTTGCCTCCTGTGGAGTGTTTTATGACGAAAACAAGCACAGATCATATTTGATTAAATCCAAATTTAGCAATGGTCTATGAAAATATCAAGGAAAGGTGTCTTTAGTTAATTTTATCAGTTTGTTAAAAAAAATTTAAAAATTATTTAAAAAAAACAAAACAACAAAAACACACGTAAAAACAGCAGCAACGATTTTTAATTGATAGCACGGTTGTTTGTTGTAAAGACAGTTTCGGATACTCTCTCGAACTGACATAGAACGAGTTGTTTTTGTTGTTGTTATTATTATTATTATTCATAGTAGCTTCGAACTACTAACTCGGTTTAAGATCAACCAATAACAGTGCTGTTTCCAAAAATATAATCCTGTCAGTTTCACACACCTCCACAAATCAAGAAAATATTATAGCCGATACCACGTCATTTGGAATCTGAATTCATCATTTCATTTGTTGGTTAAATAATTTAATTTCATACTAAATCGTTTCATTTAATTTGGAATCTAAACGCATCATTCCGTTTTATTCTTTAAATCATTTCATGAAACCCCACTATTTCGAATCTAGATTTATCATTTCATTTGCTGGATTCAATCATTTGATTTCATGCAATATTTGATCCATGTAATTTTGGCAATGACGGCTGCCCATACATCGTTCTCCATGTCAGTACGCGCAGAGTAGTCATGCAAATTGTATGTAAGTATTTTGAATACTTGTAACTTTCTTTGAACTGTATGCATGTCTGTATATTACACAATTTGTGTTGGGGACAGTTTCGTAAATTGCCCCCTGTGCAAATGTCTTAAGGCTACGTTGTGACTTTTTGAGCTATTATTGTTTAACAGTTGAAGTTATGAATATATTTGTGAATAAGGTGTTTCAGGCTTGTGGATTTTTTTAAAAAAAATTAATGCGATGCATATACGCCTCCCTCACTTTACAGTATGTGGCCAATGAATAACAGGAAGCAGAGTTAGTCACCCATAGCGGTAGATATATGGTTCAAATCAAGTGAATTATGAATTAAATTAATGAATTGATTGAATTATGAATTTAATGAATTATATATTATAAAAAAATAAGGAGTAACCGAATATAACCCGCTCAGAATCACTGACGCAAAATCTTACAGAGGTCAACAAATGGAGCTTTCGTTGGCTTGCAAGGATTACATCCAGGCGAGTGCTAGTCTGGTTCCTAGCGCCAGTTTGCGAATTTCAATAGCCGATTACTCCAGTTACTCAAATTAATCACTCATTAGGGTTGTTTTTAGGAATAAACTCATAGTTATACTGAGAAAGTTTTGTAATAATTGTTAATATAGTTACATAGAGAAGAGTTTTACCTTTAATTTAGATTAATTATGTACTTAAATCATGTAAATTATAATTTTAGATTAGATGGGATTAATTGTTTAAATATGGAAAAAGAAACAGCACAGAATATCATTACCCGAAAGTTTAACCAAACTTACTATTGTCCCCCTTAGAATTCCAATATGGCGGGAAGCATGATTTCTTTATTCCTTTGTTCTGATCTTGGATTTTCAAGGCGGATGCTGTTGTTGTTGTTGTTGTTGTGGGGTTTAACGCCATTTTTCAGCACACGATAGGCTATACATGGCGGCCAGTATTAATGGTGGAGGAAGAACCTGGGAAAGCCCCGGAAAGAACCACCGACCCTCGAGAAGCTACTGGCAATCTTTCTCACATACCCACATTGGCTGAATCTTAGACTCGAACCGCCGCAGACAGAGGTGAGATGGCAGTGATCCGTAACGAAGAGCGCTTTAGACCACTCGGCCACTCGGGGCCCCCCAAGGCGGATGCAGTATTCTTCATCGATATTTCTTTGATGGTTCATTGGCCCTTTATACAGCTGATGATCTTTTTTCTGTTCTTCTTTAGTTGTTCTTTATGCACTTCTTCTCTTCATTTTGTCCATAATATTTGCACAATTTTTACTGCATCCTTTACAAATGTTTGTATTGTTGTATGGGAATGTTGGTTTCAGTTTTTGTTCATCTTGACAATTACTCCCAAAATCATGTATTTGATGCATTGCCTTTTATTTATTGGTATCACTTGACTGTCCAGTATCTTGTAGATTCTTTATGCAGTTCAGACTTTTGGTTGTACTCCGCTTGTTCTTACCATACCATGACACACATACCCTTCCTTCACTGGCACTACTGACTTAATGAACTCAATCACCTCTAATTTCCGGAGTGTTTATCACAGCAAACACTCTAAATCTCTTCAGCAACATATTGGACCCAAAGAAAATTTCATATTCACGAGACATGAAATTCAACATAATTTTATGCATCAAAATGACGTAAGGTACTCGGAGTATAAACCATTATTTGTGCATTAGATCATCAGGCAGTGTTCATAGCTGTTAACAGTGCATCTATTCAACTGAAGAGCTGTTTGCGCAATTACTATTTATGGAATAGGCTAATTAAGCACTGGATAAATCATGAACTTAACTTACAATGGATTTAGTATACAGATGAATATATAAATTATTCACCGTTTATGCAGTGTCACCAAACATAAAAAAATAAAACTGAAAAACGTATAGCAACAGCGCAAACACATTGGCACTGTGTTTTCGTGCAACCACTCAAAATCTCAGCAACATATTGGACCCAAAGAAAATTTCAGATTCACGAGACAAGAAATTCTACATAATTTTAGAAGTTTAAAGGAAAATTTTATTTTTCTTTAAAAGGCAATATATATAAAACTATAATACTCTTACCTTGGGAATGTAAACGCTTTGTAGGACCCTTAGAATTCTCCATATTTCAGCAGCGATTGTAAACACCATGTCCACCATTATGTATATATGTGTATGTAACATGTATTTTCTGTTACACTTTTGTCAATCTGATGAAAACTAATGCAAAATCAAGAGTCTGTTTTTCTGCAAGAAAGCAATGAATCTTCTTGTGGTGGCAGTGTCATTTTTAGAAGCTAGAATGCTTACTGGGGAGCCATTTGCAAGTAAACTTTTAGGAGAGTTCAAACAACACTGATTACAATTGTCAAGATCTTTTAGGAGTTCAAACAACATCTACAATAACAAGGCACCTACGATTACAATTATCATGATTGGGTGATTATGACAATATTGCCTTTATCACAGCCAAGTTTTTTTCAATAAAAAAATATGCAGACAAAATTTGTTTCCCCTAATGCAAGTCAAATGTGGTAAGGGTGTGGTACTAAGAGATAAATTCAGATAGTTTTTTGAGTACATCATCAACGGGGCTTGAGAAATAAACCACAACATTTAATGATGTTAGTTAAGTGAAATATAGGTCACAGAGACCTATATTTTTGAGGTTATAATACTCCACAAGATGAACCCTTCACAATGTTTCATGATTTCCAGTATAACAGTAATCTTGTTGATGTAGCAACTATTAATCAACCCCTACTTTTTAGGAAGATTTTAGCTACAAGTAAATTGATTGAAAGAATAATATGCACATACTTATCTTTATGTAATTCATTTGTATTGATAAAGAGACTGCATTAGTATCTATAATGGGCAGTGAGATTTATTACTACTGTCTTACCTGTAAGGCCCCCATTAAACTTTAAAATATGTCCCCTCCCCCACCCCTAATTAAACAGCCATTCCCAAATAGAGACATGCATATCTCATGGGCAGACTGTAATGGATATAGTTTTGACAATGCTAACATAATGGTTGGCAGAGAATCCAGTGGGAAATTAGACTGCTATTAATTGAGCCTATTGACATCCAATAGATTTTCAGTACAAAACTTCATTGTTTTTATTTAATGTAATTGTGGTTGTGATACATGTGTTTGCACATATGCGTATGTGCCTGGTGATGACAAGTCTACCAACTATTTTGTTTCTTTGTAAGTGTTTTAAATCTTTTAAAGAAAACTGACACCTTAATTTCTTTTATTCACAATTTCAATAGGATGAAGTTGCTTACTTGTACTGACATCCACTGGGACCTCAGAACACACTTTTTGTGTCTCAAGACACCCCCCTAAAAAAAACATGACTGCAAATATGGCATGCATGCACTTATTGATTACTTTGTGAAATTATTATGAGTGTCAATTTTCTCAAGTTATCTGCAATTTCATCAACAATCACTAACATTACAGTGTCCAAATTTCTTATGCTTTAGAGGAAATCACCCTCTGTATATATATGTACAGTACAAACTGATTATGAATCATGTTTTCTTTCATTTGTTGAAAAAAAAAAAACCTCTTCTCAGCTTAATGTTGTTGTTATTGTAGGGTTTAACACCATTTTTCAGCACACGATAGGCTATACATGGCGGCCAGTATTATTGGTGGAGGAAGAACCCGGGAAATCCACGGAAAGAACCACCGACCCTCGAGAAGCTACTGGCAAGCTTTCTCACATACCCACATTGGCCGAATCCGAGACTCGAACCCATGCAGACAGAGGTGAGATGGCAGTGATCTGTAACAGACAGTGCTTTAGACCACTCAGGGCCCCTTGTCAGCTTAAGACTTTAGATAATGGTAATAAGAACTTTTCATGACAGAATTAATATTCATGAATGTATTTTATCATTTTGTGCTGGACATATCTTCTCTGCATTACCATTTGATTTTACTGTTCCTCTCTGTGTGTGTGTGTGTGTGTGTGTGTGTGTATATATATATATATATATATATATACTGTTTGGCTAGCAATAATTTTGGTAAATTTATTTTTTCATCTTGTTTTTCTTTCCAAATTTACAACAAAACAAGTTCATGTTCATTATTCTATGAACAAATTTTAAATTAAAATAATTTGCAATTACCAAATCCTAATGACAGTATCTGTTTCAAAAGAAAGTAAACTGAAATGTAACTGAAAAAGTAAAATTTGTTTTTTTCCCTCTGAATATTAGAACAGAAGAAATGTTGAGTATGTTTCTATTTTTGTTGTAATGCACAATAATGACAGATTTTCATTAGCTAAGAGCCAGTGTCCAGTAGCCCGCAGAGCCAATCACGTGGAGATCACTCTCAACTACAGCAAGCCCTCTCCTGCTATTTCACCCCCCGTTTTCTAATGAAATAATCCCACTTCAAATTTACCTTAAAATATGCAATATTTACATTTATTATGAAAATTCTAAAATGCTGTTAGAATATGGGAACAAAATGTTTATTTTGCTGTTTTCTTCAAATATTCATAAATTATTGCTCTTTTTCAAGAAAATATACATTATTTCTTTTTATTTTCAATACTGCCATCCCATAATTTGAATGCAGTCAATATGCAGGTCACAGAAGACAGTTGTTTTGGTTCAGCTTACTATTTATAATGAAGACCACTCGCCACCAGCACACTGATATCTGACTCTTGTGCAACTATCTGAGAAAAAACCAAGACTTAACAGAACTGTGATTCTTGTTTTCTTTGCCTGCCTGCCAACATAATTCTGGTAGTCCTTAACAGTGGCTAAACCCTGAGAAATCAACTTCTATAATGCTCAAGTCCATGTGTCTCAAGATCCTGATATTTTTAACACAGTTCTTTTAGCTGTTCAGTGTGTGACCCCTTGAGGAAAATGTTTCTATTACTTCATGTATCTCAAGATCAGGAGATTCTTACCAGAATTATGTTAGCAAGGACCCATGGATAATTCCAATACGCCTCAAATCTATTATCATTCTTTCCCTCACATATATGCTAAATGAATTCTATTAAGCTCTTCCAGTGAGAGAAGCACGAGAAGACATATATTGTTATTCCAAATATCTGAAGATAAGGAGGTTCTTAATGGAATTCCTCAAACAGAATTATGTATTAAGGAATTGTATCATTCTTTCCTCCCGTCTATATGCCAATTCTTTTAAGCACTTCCAGAGAAAGAGAGAGTATGAAAAGACAAAGTTTATATTCCTCAACATATCTCATGATCAGGAGGCTCTTGATGTCATTTTGCTAGAAAGACATCTAACATAATTCTGTTTGGGCTCATTTTATACTTATTCATTTCCCTACCATTATTGTGAACGGAAGGGCAGACTTAATGACAGTGTGGAAATTGTCAAATGCAACTGGAAGCTGTTTGTCGTATTTTCATGCAGTACTATCACTTTCTTCCGAATTTTAAAACTAAATATTTACAAGAAAAATCTCTTTCCAAAATGAATACAAAAATGCTTCCCCTGCACATCTATCATTAGTTACAATTAGTTATTATTTAGACAATAGAGAATGTATCTTTACCCAAATCTGCTGTTACATAATGCGATGATTTGATGTAATGAAAATGGTTTATATTTCACTTTAAGAATTCATTGTTCTTTAAGTAACGACAGACTATTTCTTACAATGTACATACTGAATAAATGTGGTTTTGTCAAGATCTCATAGATGCAAATGTGCTTTGATTTTGTATTTGTAAGATATTTTGGGGATATATTTTTGTATAAAGTGCTTACATATTTAACCCAATGGTTGCATAATTTTTTAATATTAAAACTGGTGAACAGGGCTAGTAATAAACAAGTTTTATGAATAAAATCATTCTCTTTTTTATTGCCATATTTAGTTCATCACGAGGTGGATGACTTTAAAAAACACAATTTAAGTGACACAAAAAATAATCAGCAAGATATTTAGTTTGTTCAATTGCAAAAATCATGCTGTCAATAACATGAAAGTTTGTAAAGTTACAAATCATAATTGTACAGTTCACTGGACACATGGATACATTCTGCGGTAGGTCATACATTATAATCTTGACAGTTATAAGGAATCATAATAATGGCTGTTACAGTAAAACATACATTGAACCCATGGAAGGCAGTTTAACCATTTAGTGCAGTTTAAAATTTTGCTTTATTTTCATATAAAGTCTTTAAGTACTCTGAGTACAAGCATATAATTATGTGAAGCAATACCTGCCTTCCCTGGGCACAATATATGTTTAAATAGAACAGCTCTAATAATAAGAATACTAAAAGTGGAAATACTTGTATAGTAATACATATTGTAATAACAGTAATAGAAAAAGACATCCTTGACAGAAATAAGGATAATCAAAAATGGAAGCAGAAACCTCTTGAAGGGTGACACAAGGTCTCCAAAATAAAATTCAGAAGATACTTTTCTTGTATTTGAAGAATCTGGTTTTTAAAAAAAGCTTTCCAGTTAACAAATGAGCTTGATCACATGTAAGCTCCAAACTGTTATCTACTTCCCAAAACGTTTTTTTCTAAAATAACTTCTTCATAGCTCATAAAATGCTATGTGTACAACTCTCCCGCTATTATGAAATCAAAAGTCTTTGAGAAATCTTGATCCTGTTGGCAGCATTTACAATGCAAAATCCATGGTCATAATTTGTGTTGTTAGCCAAGGATGAATGGCTCCCTTGTCCCTGCATATACATGTTGACAAATTGGCTTCCTGACAGTGCTATACAGCTCCTTAAAATGGCTCCACCATTTTTCTGGATTTCACATCTCTACAAATTTGACTGTGCAGTCTCTTAATTTTCTCACTCATCACAATAAGTCAGGATGGTCACAAGCTCTCTAGAAGATGAGGATAAAATCTGCCTACCTGAAATAATACATAAGTCTAAACAGGAACAAAGAATAATAATCATACACACACTTTCTTGTATTAAGCCCCCCCAATTCCAAGTAATTACTTTAATCTAGTATGTTGTGCTTTTGATATTACAAGTAATGGAACTGTTTAAAGGAATATTTCTTCCATGAATAAGAGTGAAACATTTGCCATTTATATGTGGAGAATGGATAAGATGTTTAATGTTCAACCTTTAATAACAAATGCAACTGAAATAACTGAAGCATTAACTTTTTGGTTTTAGATGGTACCATTCTGTCACTGAGGTACAGTAAAATGCTACTGCATACATACATACAATTTAGTAAAACTGACCTATATTTGTTTAAGTATCCACCAGTTGTGGCATGAAACCTGTTACTGCACAACTGTTACTTTATTAATCTGGTGTACAATTTTTTTTTAAAGATTCTACATCAATGAAACATGTCCTTGTCAATGGGATTTCTGTATATTAACCGGTTAAGTCCTTCTACAAGAATGAAATGTGTTATCAATGGGATTTCTGTGCAATAATTGGTGAAGTACATGAAACATGTACCTGTTAATGGAATTTCTGAGCGGTAACCCTCAATGAATCATGTATGTGTCAATGGGATTTATGCATAGTAAAGCCTGTGCATTCAGTCATGTACATGTCAATGGTTTTTCTGTGCAGTAACAGGTGCAGTAAATGAAACTTGTATCGATGGGATTTCTTTGCAGTAACAAATGCAGGGAATGAAACATTTATCAATGGGATTTCTGTGCATTAACCAGTGCAGTAAATGAAACCTTATCAATGGGATTTCTGTGCATTAACCAGTGCAGTAAATGAAACCTTATCAATGGGATTTCTGTGCATTAACCAGTGCAGTAAATGAAACCTGTATCAATGGGATTTCTGTGGTAACTGGTACTGTCAATAAAACATGTATCAATAGAATATCTGTAAACATGATAAAAAATAAAAGGAAATAATGTGAACATGTATTAAAAAGTTTAAAAGTTAAAAGATAAATGGAAAGAAAAATACTCTTTATAATAAAGGTCAACATTTATTTAAACCACACTGTTTTAAAAGGTTCAAGATTTTATATGGTATAACAGCATCAAAAAGCTTCTTAAATCAAATTTCAAAAAAGTCCATCTTTCACAGTGGAAGATGATCCAGTCAAGAAGAAAGTGTTAAAGATTATCAACAAGATTTCTGTGTGGTAACCAGTGCAGTCAATGAAACATGTATGTATCAACGGGATGTGTAGTAACTGGTGTAGTCAATGAAACATATGTATCAATGGGATTTCTGTGTAGTAACTGGTGTAGTCAGTGAAACATGTATGTATCAATGGGATTTCTGTGTAGTAACTGTAGTCAGTGAAACATGTATGTGTCAATGGGATTTCCATGTAGTAATGGTACAGTCAGTGAAACATGTATGTATCCATGGGATGTCTGTGTAGTAACCAGTGCAGTCAGTGAACATTTATTAATGGGACTGAATGATACCTCAGCACAAACCTGGCTATATAGTGCTAATTAAGAGTCCTGTTCTAAATCTTCAAAAGCAAAATTCCTAAAAGTCTTTGAAAGCTAAATCCTTCCAAATAAAGTAAACCTGAAAAAAGATACACAATTTTTTAAAATTCCTAAAATTTTATCTGGTATTATATCATCTAAATGCTTCTTAATTCAATTCAAATTTTGTATTAAAAAAAAGCTTCATTTAAGATGAAACATGATCCAGTGAAGGTGAAGGTGTTACACTATCAGTGGACACTGGCAATGTCTGAACGCTGGTCTATGGAACCAGTCGACAGGGCAATGATGATGGTAGTACTCACCAGTTATTATGTACTTTTGAGAGTGTAATGTATGAAAGGTGAAGCTGTTTGCATTTGAAACATGCACAGTGGAGCAAATGTTGGCATACCTCTATGCTACTCTGATGTAATGTGGCTGTCATTTCATTGGATACTGTACTCATGGAAATTGTACATAATCTAAGCACACTGATAACTAAAATGACTGCTCCCTTGTGTTAAAAAATCAGCCTGAATTAGTCTAAAGAACACCATTTTTAACATGTATTAAAATTGGGAAAATTAATTTTGCTCAACTAGACAATACCAGCTTCTGAAAGTGCAATGAATGAATTACCAAATATATATAAAAATAAAAAAAGTTATCGGGTCTTTTTATACAATTTACCTCTAAGTCCAGGAAGTGAAAATGACCAAGTAGAGCTAGCAGTTTTTTAAAAGGTGCACATGTGGAGTAAGGCCAAGATGTATACACTATAACCCATATTACACCCATCAATCATACACCAAAATAAAGGGAATTAAAGGCTCTTGAAATAATCCCTAAGATATACAAGTCTTTTTTTCAAATAGCCAGTATAACCAGTGCGGACAACTGTGGACATTGTTTTTCTTTAAAATTATAACCCTGCACAAAACACAAAACTGTAGAGTGCCACCAATAGGTTTTATGGAGTTAAACATCATTTTTTAGCACATAACAGACTATACATAGCAACAAATATATTTGGTAAAGGAAGACCTTTGGAAAACCCACCAACCCAAGGGAAGCTACTGGCAATCTTTCTCACATACCCACAATACAATTTAGAAGTGCAAATTATCTGCACATGGATATAATTTGAATTCACATGATCTGTGGGCACATTTTTGAAGAAGAAAAAAACTGCATCTACATTTCACACATGCCAACCATTATGCTTTTGGTGTAATCATTATGCTTTTTTTCTTCACTAAATTGCGTTTTCTACAAAACTGCATTTGGTTTACACTTTTTTTGCTACTTTAAAAAAATAAAATTAAAATAAATCAATAAAGTTGTTTTTGTCATTTTATTATCATCTATTTACTTCCACTCAATTAAATATGACAATATTCTTAAAAAAGTGACTGCTGCATAAGAATAGCTAAGAGTATTTTCCTTATTTGCTATTTATAGCAACTGTATATGACACATTTATAAGAGAACAGACGAGTTTCTTAAAACATAAACTTGTCCTAACATATTCATTTTACTGATAATACAGTTAGTAAACCAGTCAATGATTTTAAAGAAAATGGCACCAGATGTTAAGCAAAATGCTTTACGGTGTCAGTTGTGGATGTTAATGTTAGAGCAGATGGATCTTTTTAAACTTCAAAATATGTCAGATCAGAAAAAGTGATATATCAACACCGCTTTACAAACTTTAAAAGAAGAATATGAGTAATGTACATCTCTCTGAGCACCTGACCATGATCACTGCAGAATTACAGTTCACGATCATTCAGCAAAAGTTACACATGCAGATTAATTTTAGTGAGTGCTAAATATAAATAATTTTTGTGTGCGTTTGCATTCTGGTTCTAATCCATATGGATTTGCCCTTTGTGTCAAGAATTTTGAGCAGGTTAGCTGTAAAAAGATATCTTTTTCATACGTGCTGTAATTCTGATATGTAATATATCGATGACACTTTATTGCCACTTATAATTGCAATAATTACACTTATATCTCTTGGAGGTTGGTTGGCATGTATGACATTGATACATAAATCTGGACAATATGAATGCACTTCACTGGTGTACATTGCTTTACAACCTGACTTTAAAGTTTCACATGGATTTAAAATATAACGTGACAGTAACCTATACAGTTTTGGTAATAAAGATTTTAAAGCCTGTTTGCACACTTGATTGTTAACTGCACTGTCTGAGCTGTTATTCTGCAGAAATGGTGTTGAGATGACAGACACAGAATTTTAAAAACTTAAACGGAGACAAGGATGTATGGACAAATGGATCAAATACTATTGCTGCTTTGCCAACGGTCCACTTCCAAAATGGAATGTGAATCATGGGAAAACATACCTCAGATCAACATCATGTAAACTGACTAAAAATAATAGTGGTGCTAACAAGCACTGAATTAATTCTGAGGATACAAATTCCACGTTAGGTACTCTTAAAACGTTTTTTTATCAGTTATGAAAATAGTCTTTTTTGGCTACAATGAAATTATCTAGCTGTGAGAAGTCTGCCATAACCTGAATACATATCACTATATGCAACTTTGACAAAACTGCAATAGCCAGCTTAGTGAAGTCTTGTGGGGTTCTACCATGAGTAACAACCTGGATTCCTATTTTTGCTGAGGCTTCTTCATAACCTACAAGACAAAAGAATAGATTTTGTTCACTTCATTGTATGGCAAAGAATTTGGCTGAAAGAGAAAAGGAATTGGTCTTCCATCTGTTGTGGATCTTCCTTTCTTGTATTCTTCTTTGTGTTGCTGAAAAATAAATTCAATCACAACCCTACCCTTGTATGGAGTTCAAACATTTATATATTAACTGGTTGGATCTGTCCAAATTTATAAACCAATGTCTCTGCCAATGATTGACAAAATTAAGAAATGCTTTCATGCTTTTTTTTTCTTGTACAGTAATCCTAAGTAAGTTAAAAGTATGTTATTGAAATCAGGATTTTTGCTCAAGAATCTCTAAAATAATTTAATACCATTTTTATAAAAAAAATTAAATTTAATATCGGATTTGTTAGAACTATATGCTAAATGAGGACACCAATTTTTCAAAGAGCACTTGCGAAGAACATATGTTACTAAACTATCACAAAGAATCTACTATGAACTGGCAGGAATTTAGATGGTGAAAAATTGACTAAAAGAAACAAATTATACATGTAAAGTCAGACTTGCATCAACATTTAAATCTGAGTAAGGATTCAACTCAAAACTTTACAACTTTAGCAGATTTTCATAAAGTAACATTCAAAGACTATGTATCAACATTGCATATTCTAACGTCTACAGTGCTTTAAGATGTGCTAAATCCAATGTATCTGTCATTTGTTTCCAAAAATGAGATTCCAAAAGCGAGTGGAGAACTCTGTACTGAAAGTCTAAACATTTTGTGCAAGTCAGGCCAAACCTAACTAAGATCAGTAACACTACACATTACTAATATCTATGATAATTTAACACTGATCAACATGTTTCTAATTTTCCATTTTTTTTACTCATTAACCCTTGGCTCCGCATTTATGTGGCAGGAGGTAGTAGCCTACTGCTGAGCTCTGTAGCATCAAGGTCATGTAAGATACACTAAAGTGAATGGTATTATAGAAAGGTAGACAGATGTAGCTCTACAATGATACCAAATAATCTGGAAGTTCTAGTTGCACTACAAAATACAGAGGGAAAAACCTCATTCTTTGGACCCGATTTTTTTCCACCCAAAATTTGTCCGTGGTCAGAATCTGATTTTGTGTCTGGATTTTAGACTGTTTGGCCTCAGATCTAAGGCAGACCGGTTTAACTGCACACAGACAGGAACCTGTGTGCAGGAACCTTTGCATAAAGTAGGATAAGATGGGTATTTGGAATAAAGAGTGGTCTCGATATGAAAATGATAAGCAAAAAAAAAAAAAAAAAAAAAAAAAAAAAAAAAAAAGAAATCCAACTTGTACATGTCTGCTCATGTGCAAGCGAAATAGCCAATGAAAAACTAGGCATTAGGTTAATGGTAAATCACTTGGAAGTCAATGTATTAGGATGTATTCAGAAATAGCCCACAAATGTGATTCCTACTCGCATTTCAGGCGAACATGACAAAAACCTCCAGGGGTTAACGAGTTAATGGGTACATTTTGAAGACGTCTCCAAATGTGAATATTCCTTGTGGATTTAATCACTTGTGCATTGACAGTGCACATAAATAACAAATATTTAGCCATTCCTTGAAAATTTGTAAACAAAATTCCAAAATCCTTGTTACCTCATTAACCCCTGATCCCGTAAATTTTTTAAGGACTTATTTAAAAAGGGCCATCTTTTTTCACAGTAGTTTTCCTTCTTGATTATGCCTGACATAGAAACCATTAAAGTGACCCACATTTTAAGTGAGGGAACCTTATACTGAGGCAATTCCAACAAGGCTGTGATTAATGATGTCAAGTCAAATCAATGTAATAACTGGTTCTAAACCAAGAACAAAAATAACGTTTACCAATTTAATGTTGCCTCACTATACTGATTAAAAGGCAGCAGCATTGTAAGGGTCTCTGTCATAAGGGACTACCGCATTTCCAAGTACAAAATAGAAAGAGTAATTTTTCTTCTTAACACACTTAGCATAGCAATTATTTGTGGCAATTTCGCGTACGCCTTTAAAGTGTTTTCAGTCAATCATATTACTGTATGTGAAAAATGTAGTCCCTGAATTATGAAATGTTATTTTATACTCTAGTAAACATTCCTATGGTACACAGTACTGTCAGTATAACATTACGTGAGAGACTGGTGTAGTGGACAGACAGCGTCAGGCTGGCCTTGTGTGATTCTTGTAACTCCCACAGTCGTGCATGGAAACCAATTTCATAACTCCTCTATCCAAGAGTAGCCAGTCAGTTCTCGACCGACAGGGTGCAAAGATAAAGAATAATTGTGTGAGAAATTTTCAATAGTATGTGGTACTATCTAAATGGAGGTATGAAATAAATTTGTATCAATTATTAGAAGGGATAATGAAAATGAAAAATAAATCAAGAAAGCTAAATTTTTGGGAGAAACAAAATTTTATTCACATAATTTGAGTTTGAAGTTGCTGGCGATAAAAATTAATGTTTCTGCCTTCTAGTATCTAATGCATAGTTGTCAATAAAGCTTACCTATTAATTTACTTACATGCATTTCATTAAAGCATACCTATTAATTTACTTACATGCTTTTCATTAAAGCATACCTATCAATTTACTTACATGCTTTTCATTAAAGCATACCTGTCAATTTACTTACATGCTTTTCATTTAAGCCTACCTGTTAATTTAATTACATGCTTTTCATTAAAGCATACCTGTTAATTTGATTACAAGTGTCATTACAATGATCATATTCTTAATTCTACACATCTTATACATTTTTTTTCCATTCTAAGAACTTTGATGTGTCATTATACCATCAGTTGGTATATCATGTATGTATTTATGGTCAGGAAACTTTATGCCCAATAAGTTGACAAAAGTAATCAGTTGGTACATCATGTAAATTTATGTATTTATGGCAAGAAGAATCTATCCCAGTAAGTTGACAAAATTAATCAGTTGATACAGCATGTAAATTTATGGCAAGGATCCCAAAAGAGTAAACAGATTACATAAGTTGCTACAGCATGTAAATTTATGGCAAGGATTCCAAAAGAGTCAACAGATTACATAAGTTGGTACAGCATGTCAATTTAGGTATTTATCACCAGGAAAATGTATGCCATAAAGTCTACACAATTAATCACTTGTTACAGTATGTAAATCTATCCCAAAAAGATTACAAATTCATCAGATGGTATAGTGTGCAAATTTATGTATGTATTGTGAGGAAAATCTATCCCAAGAAGTCTACAAAATCCATTTCTGCTTCAATTATGAGTGCCAAACAAGAGTGCCATTAACAGTACCTTATACAACTGTCATTTGGTAAATAGTATAATCAGTGTTTCACCGTACCCTCATCTGTGCTTCAGAGACCCCCAAATTTTTAATCTGACCCCCAGTTTTGATACCAAAGTTTGTTTTTTACTCAGTCAGACCCCCCAGTTTTGGCACCAAGGTGAATTTCGACTCTCAGTCTTGCACTCCTACGGGATACACTGATACTTTAACTTCTTTATGTAATTTATGTCAAACCCTCTTTCGCTGGCTTAATACTTGACCATTTAATCCCAAAAAAATATCTTCCTTGAATTAAATGCAAGCCATCTAAATTAGTGGCCTTGACTTCTGACCTATTGACCAAAATCAACAAATGCTATCTTGTCTCAGAACCATCCACAACACTTGATCATGGTGTGTAGCACAGGGCTGTAGATATTTTTTTGAGGAAACCAATATCCTTCTTATACATATTCTGACCTTGATATCTGACCTCTTCTAACCACAAAATCAATAGGTGTCTTGTCTCAAATGCAAACTATTTACTTAGCCAATGCATGTGGTTCAGAACTGAATCTTTTACCTTTTGACCCAAAGAGAGTAGGTGTCTTTCATATTGTACATAGCTAAAGTAGTTTTGTGGAAATCGCTTTATCTTCTTCCAGTGGCTGCAACTTCAACTTTGACCTTTTGACCCCAGATGAATAGGTTTGTTGTCTGAAATGCAAGCCAGCTGCAAAGTTTTGTTTAGGCATATGCTACAAACTAGAGCAGTTTTGTGGAAATTGTTTTTCCTTTTTTTAGTCACTGCAACCCAAGTCCTTTGACCTTTTGACTTAAATTGAGTTGGTGTATCTCTTGTCTCAAATGCAAACCAGCAATAAAGTTTGGTCAAAGTAAATTACAAAAGAACCTGATATCATGCAGAAGCCATTTTTCTTCTTCAAGTCAGAGACCTTGACCACTGGCTATTTGATCAATGAAAAAGGTGCCTTTTATCTCAAAATGCCAGACAATTACAAATTTGGTCAAGGTATCCGATATACAAGTCAATTTACTGTATGGATACAGTTTTTCTTGTTTTGGTTCACATTACTTTGACCTAGTTCCCAATGCAAGATACTTAAAGAGTTTAGTAACAATAAATGGCAGAGAACTCAAGTTGTGTGGAAACAAAATAGGAAGCAGACAATGTAAATACATACAGACAACATCATAACATGATACACTCTGCCTGATGAAAAACATGTAAAAGTGCAAAAAATCTTGTACAAATTCTGCAGAAATGGATGGAGACAGGTCTGAACTGTATTTATCAGTCAAAAAGTTTAAGTAATATACATGATCTCTTAACTTATATCATAGCCAAAGGTAATAAAATTAATTCAGTGACTTGGGCATACATATCATTTGAAAAACTTTGTTTTTTAATGATATTAAAGAGAGCAATAATGTCATAAAAGAAGAATTACCACTCTAAAAAGCAGGCTAGTTTATTGATGAAGAGTTCAATCATCCATCTTGGTTTGGAAGTAAATCATATCTAAAAGCATAATCAAGAGGCAATCAACAAATTTATACATGGACAATATCAGATGTACAAGAAAATGCAATGTGCTATATTGAAATGTCTCATGGATGATTAATTATGTGATGTCAAATGTGACCTAATAAAATAAGAAGCTATACTGTTCTCTTTTCTCAGTATTACTGAAAAAGCTACCACGATAACTTTGTAAAACCATTATTAAAGATGATCTTCCAAAAAAATAAATAGAAAAATTAATTTCAAATCTGACAACAAAAAGTAAATGTTGCTGCTTATATGACATGTTGATAGAACTAAGCATAGAAAATCACAACTAAAAGTAACATTATCAATGGTTTGTCTCAGAAATGAAGCAAAAGAGTATGAATGCATTTGAGGAAACTATTCAAGCCTTCGCCCCCCACCCACCAATTTGAAGTATCACAGTTTTAGACTTTCATTTTACCTTAGATCATTCATCAGAGTGTGGATAATATTCAGTGGTTCTGGAAATCATGGCCAGTTCATCCAGAGTGTGGATAATATTCAGTGGTTCTGAAAAGCATGGCCAGTTCATCCAGAGTGTGGATAATATTCAGTGGTTCTGGAAAGCATGGTCTGTTCATCCATCAGAGTGTGGATAATATTCAGTGGTTCTGGAAAGCATGGCCAGTTCATCCATCAGAGTGTGGATAATATTCAGTGGTTCTGAAAAGCATGGCCAGTTCATCCAGAGTGTGGATAATATTCAGTGGTTCTGGAAAGCATGGTCTGTTCATCCATCAGAGTGTGGATAATATTCAGTGGTTCTGGAAATCATGGCCAGTTCATCCATCAGAGTGTGGATAATATTCAGTGGTTCTGAAAAGCATGGCCAGTTCATCCAGAGTGTGGATAATATTCAGTGGTTCTGGAAAGCATGGCCAGTTCATCCATCAGAGTGTGGATAATATTCACTGGTTCTGGAAAGCATGGATAGTTCATCCATCAGGGTGTGGATAATATTCAGTGGTTCTGGAAAGCATGGCCAGTTTATTCATCAGAGTGTGGATACTATTCAGTGCTTTTGGAAAGCAAGGCCAGTTCATGCTTTTTATTACTTCATTTGTCTGAAATACACTCTGAGGATACAACAGCCTTTTATGTTGACAGTCTTCTTTTCCACAGTAGATACAAACCACTATTTGGAAGCTCAAAAATCCAACTGGCTAGTTTGATAAATGCCATTTTTGGACAAAAATGTCATTTTTGAACTCTGACTCGAAATAGAAAAAAATAAATTGGTTCACTAAATTAATGTATACATGTATTAAATTTACTGTCACATCGGCACAATCCCGTCTATATAGTGCCAAGTAGGTTCAGGCATCCTAAAAGTGGCATACAAAACAAAAATGAAGGCAAAATCCTTAACCTACAAAAGATTATTTTTTTTACAACGAATCGAACTCGTACAAAAAGGACAAGACCTCACCATGAACAACATCAATGGAAATATCCAGGTCCAAAAAAGAAACCTCCATTAGGATCTTCTCATAACAGATTCCAAATAACTGACTACGGATTTCAAGTAGTTTTGGTAAAATGCATTTATTACATGATGTTAGCATAAGAACTGGTTACAAAACAATGTACTGAATGTAACTTTGAAATCATAACAATAAATGTATATACAATAAAAATGACCCTTGTTTTTCATACATGCAAGCTTCACTTATCTTTGAGTGTTAGACCTTGAGAGGCTAGATATTCATATTCATCCCCTCCCAGTCACGCACTGAAGGCCTGTTGCAGTCTGCAAAACAAGTATCAAACATGAAAGATGAACTAAACATGCTACAATACTCTCAAAGTTCTTACATTTGATGCTAAACAAAAAGTTATGCAAAGAAAATGACACAGTAAACATTATACAAACAAACAAACAATCATCATTGTTTCAAAACAGAGCATAAAAATAAAACAACCTTAGTGTTAGGATAACTATTTTGTGCTCCAACTAGATTGAAATAGTGTGGTGCACGATCCCTTCTGCCCTCTGTACCTTTCTACCTCAACCTAATGAGAACCCTCCCCACTACCTCAACCCACTGAGAACCAACCCCACGGCCTCTCTCTAGATCAATGAAACAACTTAGGTTATTTTCTATTTTTACTAAATTTGTTTCTGTTCAGTTAATGATAATTGATGAATGTGCTTTTATATGTTTATACTTTTAAAAAAGATGAAAATCAATATTTTATTATCCTCATCAGGTGCTCCTATTGCAACAAATTCCCATTTGTTTCAAAAAATGCCTTTCCTTCGACAAAGTGCCCCTATCACTACAGTTTTCCAACTTGCCTTCCCCTCTTAGATATTCCTAGTTGGAACTCGGTTTATTAACTAGACCCTCCTCTGAATTAAACAGTGTCAAGAAATCCTGTGCATTTATTTTCATGGATACAAACTTTCATGGCTTTGAGGTAAATTTACATTTCTGGATATTTAAATTCAAGGATTGTGTGATATGTCCTGTTGTTTCCAATTCCAAGAAAACTGGTACCCCATGAAAGGCAGTGATGGCACAGTATTCTGATTTCTGCACATTCTCACTTGATAAGAGTTTTGTCACTTTTATAAACATAATTGCCTTGTACAGCAATAAACAAATGGATTCTCTATACCTGTATTTTTATCCTACAGTACGAGAATAATATCATGAAAACAATATTTTCCTGAACGTGATTAAATCCATATCCACATTGTGAAAAAATAAAATCTATCTGGAGTTGCCTTTTACGAAATTAGGTTCTTTTTGCTAATAAACAATTAATTAATGAAGAATCAGTGTAACCTTGAAGCTTTCCTTTAAATTTGCAGCAAAAGACATACCATATATACTTGCTTAAAAGTCCAACCACAAATAACACAGACCCTGATTTGAGAGGTAATGTTTTCAGTGAGAGTACATTAGGGCAAAAAAGAATATTTAAAAAAAATGTACACATATAAAACAGCTCTGCCTTGTTAGAATGCACTTCGTATTAATGATTCTAGACAAAACACGCTTTAGCCCCATGACTAGTTTATAACGCTGTTCTCACTACAACACATATATAACACAGTAAGCACTTATGGAACCCAACTACCTACCACATTATAACAAGGGAGAGCTGTATTTAATATCAATATCAGTGTGTCCATTTTCACTGTTTATCTCTGATTTCTCAATGATACTTTGTGACATATAGTTTAAAATCTAGTCCATGACTCATGTTTCTTTTAAACTCAAAGATGCACTGGATGGTTCAAGTGTCTAGTGTTAGTGGATAAATCTGTTCACTTTTATATCATAAATCTGTTCACAACTACATCATAAAATCTGCCGAACTACGTACTGTATCAGTACAATGTCCTGACCTCTTTATCCTGTTTTGTCATTTTATGTCACTATATCTGCATTGACCAGCTTCTTTCCTTATGCAATGTATGTACAAAGATTCCAAGAATTACCAGCAATGAACGTTTCAGAATTAAAAAGACTAAAGGTAAATAAAACATAAGCCGACAAAAGACACATGAATCTTTTGCTTCATCAAAAGGCTTGCAGGTCTGAAAATTGTCACGTTCAACAGGGCTGTTCACTTTACTGTTCCATTTCTTAACTTGAAAGAAACAAAACGAGTAACATCTACCACACTATATACAAACAGAGCTCCAAGGTTAAGATACCCCTGAAACAGAACTCCCTGCTTGAATGTCTTGCACCTACATCCTACCAACAAGCGCTGTAAGAATGATGCCAATGAAACATCAGTTCCACACTGCATTAAATCTTTTCCTGTATGAAGGGGTGTGTGAGAGCCTGATTGATTGTGATGCGTTTTGATGGGTCCAGCATCAAGACCTTCTCCAGCAGATCACGGAGTTGGATAACTTTGCGCAGCTGGTCCTCAGAGAGTCGCTGATAACCAATCAGCTCTGCCAGCAGGTCCTTATTTGGGCTGATGGTGCTCAAAACTGTCACCTTCTCCTGAAGGGAAAGTACATCATACAAAATATAAATAATTCAAATATCAGATACATACAGAGAGGGAACTTAAGGTCTTAGATAAAATTAAACATAAAGACCATAAATGGAAATAGGGAGTCACAAAAATGTAAGGTCAAGATCATACAACAAGGAACTGTCAATGATTCATAAGCCCCGATCACCCAGCTTACTTTCGGCTCTCATCCCTATCCAACAGAATGCCAAATAGTGCTTTAGGGAAAAAGATGAAGTACAATGAAAACACAAGAGAGAACTATGACTGTTGAGAAAGCAAGATTTAAGTATTAGTGAAAAACAAAGCATGCCAAATCCCACATAAACTAATGAACATTTTATATCACTTACGAAGAATGCAGTAGGATCAAGTTTTCTATGTGTCAGCCTAATGCCATCTTTGACCTAATACACAACATGATGTCATTTTTGTAAGCGGGTAAAGTTTTTACATTATTTTTCCATGACTGCTATTTCAACATTTTACATTTAGATGGTCTAGGCAACAAAAACGAAAAATCCATGAATTTTCAAAAGGTTAAATGGTTAAATGGCCATGTTATTCATTTCTCAAAAGTGATTTAAAGTGACCTGTAGAACAAACTGCTCAATTTTGATTGTAGTGCAAGAATGTTATGGTGAACAGGAAATCATGGACCTCCAACTCGATGTAAACTAATAAAAATTTTGACTGATGAGAGAAATCCGAAGTTTGCTACATAAGAAACAGACTGAGGAAAATATACCAAGATTCATGAGCAATTACTTTGTCTAGCTTACACCTCATCTGAGATTGAAATAAAACATGTATGCAGGGCCAGTAAATCGATAGTGTAAATTAAGAAGTTCATTAGATTTAAACATGAATTTCAGATGTGTCTGCTTCCACCAGAAAAGGTGCAAGGAAGCAGAGATGCAAGTTTCCTTAAATAACCTGTCTTAAACAGATTATGGGAAATGAAAATGATTCTGTAGATCAACTTCATTACAATGACTTGATATCATACTGATGAAACAGAAATCATTATCTGCCAAACCTGACAAAATGTGTCTGCAATAATAAACATAAGAGTACTGGGAACGGCTGTTTGTACACCTGCCCATGTGAAATAGTCCTCTATGTAAACACTAATCCATAGAACATGGTTGGCTCTGGAGATTACTGACTGCAATGACCAGGATTCTTGGTCAAGGCATGCAGTACTGAATTAAACTTATTGTGCACAAGTCATAACATCTGACCTTTTGACCTCTGAATCTGTATGTTTCTTTATTAACCTAAGTGAAAGTCATCTACAATGTGCAGCCAAGGAACTTACCCCAGCACAAAATTTACACTGCAAATCACATCTGTCTCTCATTCACAATGGTAATAACTTTTGACCATTTGATCCCAAAATCAAAAGGCATCTTCTATACTTTAAATGCAAGTCCTCCATAAACCCTGGTTAGAGTAAATGGTCTAAATTAAAGTTTATTTGTTTTCCATTTAAGTAAAGTGACCTTGATCTCTGACCACTAAATTAATACACTTCCTTCTGATCCAATGTGAAATTCATTCAGAAACTACTGTGAAGATACATGTTCAAGAACTGAAATTTAACTATTTTTCTTCGTTTCGCTGCTGTGACCTAGACCTTTGTCCTTTTGACCCAAATCTCAGGCTTCTTTTTTACTCATGTGCAAGCAATCCACATAGTCCAGACATGTAATGTAGAACTAATGTTACTGTGCAATTTTTTTTATATCTTTGAATGACTGTGATCTTGACCTTGACCCAAAAAATGACAGCCTTCTTCCTCATCCCATGTGCAAGCCATCAACAAAGTTTGTTTAAATATGTGATGCAAAACTAATGTTACTGTGCATAAATGGATTTTCTTCTGTCCATGATAGCAACCTTGATCTTTAACCTTTTTAACCCCAAATTCTGAAAGCTTCTTCCTTAACCCTAATACAACTATACACAAAGCTTCGTAACTGCAGATGGTGAAAACTCAAGATGTTATGCAGAAATATAACATAGTGCACTTCACCATCATTATAACAGGCATATCCAAATGCAGAATAATCTAATTCATCAATTCATCATATAGTTTTTAATAGGTTGCTTTGGTCATACTAACATGTGATATAATTATTAACAGATGTTTTTCATTAAAGATTTTTCATTTACAGGAATTCCAAGAATGAACTAGCATTAGAAATTCAACATAGCTGTGAAAAAATGGATTTAATTAGCAAATGACAGATCTGTATAAGGCTATGTTTTAATTATTTATGCACAAGTAAACTGAGCAAACAAAATATATCTTTAATTTATGGTACAAATTTCTTTTTAAAATTATTGTACAAAAAGGAAGATATCTATATAAGAAAATGTTTTAACTAATGCTTAAAAAATAGATGACCCTACTGTCAAGTCGCAGATGACATTTTTCCATATTTTTTTTTTGTACACAGAGAAAAGTTCTAAACACATAAACAGTAAAAATTATATTTCTTGATACAGTAAATTCTCATTAATCCAATTCAACACTGAAATTCAAAAGATCAGATTAGCCCAATTTCTGGATAGATAGAACTAAGTAGCCTTCTATTCACAGGGTTGTATTACCACTGTAGACATATTCACAAATAAATGAACTAGACTGTATTGCCTTTTCGGGAAAAATTCTACATTATGACTGGCACAGGAGAATTTTGCATAATTTTTTTCTCTCAATGTATTCTACTTCATCAAGTATAAGAGCAAATCCTTAAAATTTTCTAGCTTAAGAAATAAGCTCTACCACTTACCCTGTGTGTGACTTTATCCACCTCATGATACAGGAAGTTGTAATTATGGTCAAAGTGCTGGTCCTTAAACATACCCTTCCTGATTAGCTTGTTGGACATCTTTCCCTTCAGGTCCATCATGTATTTCAGCATTTCGTTGTTTGAGGTACCAGGAAATAGGATCTTACCTGTGTAGAGCTCAAAAATCGTGCTGCCCACTGACCACATGTCAATGGCATGATCGTAACCCATTCCAATGACTGAAGTAAAGGTATTAAAAATTATAAACTAAGGTTTTACCAATAACTGATCAAAGCTTTTTTTAATACAGTCTAAACATCATTGTTTGGACAATGATTATTACTGGTGAAAGAATCAAAGTAATATCCATGAAACAGACCTCACAGAATATGCATTAAACTCTGACCATATAGAATATACATAAAACTGACAAGGAATATATATGAAACTGACCACATGGACTATTGTTTTAAAAAGTTCAACAAAAAACAAGTTCAACAAAAACAGGTAGCAAATGAACTACTAATATTTAGATCTCAAGCTACCAGACTGTACTCATTTATTTATGTACGCATCTACTCTGACACTCATTAAGCAACAAAAATATAACTTAATATGTACAATTTCTCTTTGAGAACAACAATAAAAGATGTAGAAACTAAGTAATTTTCTTTTGAACACACTGTGTGTATATCTAAAAGATTTACGTTGGCCCTTTGTAAAGGGCAGAAGTTTTGTGGATATTAGAAAGATTCTCTAAATCTGATTCAGACTTCATGACACAAAGATGTTTATGGTTCTACAATTCTTACTTTTCTTGATTCATTTCTTATTTAATATGACAGACTTATAATAAAAGAAGCATTTATATTCCAAGTATTAAAAATATTACGACAGCAACAAAATATATTTATCTCCAATCATAACTTTGGTATGGTTTAGTTTGGTGTTTTATAGCACTGAAACATATGAAAGTTATTTAGTGCCTTGCCTATGGACACACCATGGTAGGCAACCCAGGATGATCATACAGTAGGATTTCATCCTATGGACACACCATGGTAGGCAACCCAGACCGATCAGACAGTAGGATTTCATCCTATGGACACACCATGGTAGGCAACCCAGAATGATCATAGAGTAGGATTTCATCCTATGGACACACCATGGTAGGCAACCCAGGATGATCATACAGTAGGATTTCATCCTATGGACACACCATCGTAGGCAGCCCAGGCTGATCATACAGTAGGATTTCATCCTATGGACACACCATGGTAGGCAACCCAGGCTGATCAGACAGTAGGATTTCATCCTGCATATTTATAACCTGATGGGAGGTTTGGAACCCACAAACTTCTGGTAACCAAAAGAATGTGGATTCTTTTCCTGCCACAGGATCAGTCCTCCTTGTCCACCATTTCACCTACTGCTTTCAAAGTAACTAATTTCTATTTGTTGCTGTATATATATTGTAATGGAAACACAAATACAAATAAATATACTGTAATGGAAACAAATAATTAAACATTTGTGACAAGAAGTCTGGATCTGATTTAAAGCTTGTTTTCATTATTTAATCTCCACAGTACTTCTGTCTTTTATGATGGACCAAACCTAAATCTGTTAAATATAATGTAAAAGATAAGACACTCTGTTTCTAAATCTCTGACATATGTTCTTGCGAAGACTTTTCTAATTTCTATTATTGAATACAACAAAAGACACTTCAATATTTAAAAATAAAAGCCCTGACACCAAAGAGTTTACATTACAATAGAACTTACTTATTTCTGGAGCTCTGTAAAATCGACTAACAAGGTACGGTGTGATATCATTCTCTGAGACATGGGAGGCAGATCCAAAGTCACAAAGTTTCAGTACCAATTTGGACTCATTTACCTGAAATTTAAAACAAAATGGCTTTAAGAACAAAATTCTTACATAGTTCATCAATTTCTACCATAACATATATTTTGAACTCTACTAATATATCAAGATTACAGTATGGTAACTGCAGACTCTGGTAAAGTACAACATTTAAACTTTTCAAATAAGTGTTCCTCACAACACTTTGCCTCACCTGAAAACCAGGCTAAGATTTAAACAGATTAACAGTGATTTTACTGTTGTAAATTAGGACTGATGGAGTTAATGCATAGGTTGACAGAGTCCATGCTGTTGGGTCTGGAAAAGAGGAAACAAAAGTAGGCAATTTATTGTTAAATCCCATTACAGAAAGATCTATCATAGGATGGCCACACAGGGTGCAGATTCAACTTAATGTGGAAGGAGGGAGAGACCACTCTGTGTAAAGCAGTTGTTGATTCCTTGAAAATGAGTCAGCTAAAACAGTGAGCTGTCCTGGTATGTTGCAGACCTGAATATTTATCCAGTAAACACAGCACCAAAGGTAATCCCATACCAAGATACAATGATCCAATGATTTCATCCCTCCTTGCTGGAGGAGGTATGTGGCCACTACCATATTGTCCAACACTATATCAGAACCATATCTCTGTGCAAGCATTTTATCCAAGTGTTGGAGGCACTGAAAATGACTTTCATTTCCAGCAGGCTGATGTGGAGAGCCACCTCTTGACAGATCCACAAACTACTGACCATAGTAAAAAGTATTCTCCACAAACTGACAGACTAGCATTGGTACAAATTGTTATTTTCAGTTGTATGTTTCTGAGAGTTGTTCCAGCTGTAGCCAGTTCCTGTCTTGCAAATGGAGAAGGAAATCTTTGATGTGGGTCAAGATCAGGAAAGTATTATGGGAGAAACAGGATTTAATTTAAACAATTGCCTTTTCCTGCAAATACATTATCTGATAATTCTGATATAGATGGCCCATGAGGTCACCATACAGCTGTAATGGGTGCATGTAAAGGCAGCCGAGGGGTAAAAAATCTGCTGCCATATTGAACAGACCAAAGAGTTTCCTCATTGAGATAAACATTTTGTTTGAAATCCTCTCCAATGCTTGAATGATTTTTTCAATGCATTTGTTTGGGTGACTACAAGATTATGGTAAGTGAATTAAATCTCAAAAGTAATCCATGAAATACAGGCAGAAGGCCTAATAATAAAAGTTCTGAATAAACTTGAGTGAAAATCCAAATTAAATCCAATGCTGAAGGTGTGGCAGCATGTATCATGTTGTTGTACCAACAGTCATTTCTTGAAACACAGCAGTAAAATTCCAGGTTTAAATTCACTATAAATCCCAGTGAAAATGTCTCTGAACAAGAATATTAATTTTATGTGCACTATCTATTTCCAGAGAAAATAATCACTATTAAATAATTTGAAGAAATAAATTCTAGTCTAAATGAACTTCTGGACACAACAATAATCCAAAATTGATTCTGCTAGATCATAAAGCACAAATGAATAATCTTTCTAGTAACAATATTATATAATCTTCCACTTGACCAGAGGTCCCAATAACATTTTTTTAAAAAAAACATTACCTAATGGAAATAAGCTAGAAGAAAGTTCTTAATGTTTACAAAATAAAGTATTAGTTATATTTTGAAAGTATGTTACTATGATTATAATAAATAACCTGGATTATGTTTGCTTTGCCAGGTAAATTGCAGGAGATTTTCAAATAACATAGACCAAGGCTCAAATAAACATGTTTACTTCTATTAATAATGATCCTGATATTAAACCCAAACAAAGAGAATATTTTAACTATGTATTAGTTGTTTACAGAATAAAATTTAAAACATCAATAATTCAAGTCAAGTAGATAATAAACTTGATTTTTGACAAGGTTAAATCCAACATGCAATGGTACATTACAATAGTGTATAATGAAATATAAAAAAATAATTAAAAATCCCACTAAGTAAAAGCCAATGCAAATAAAATATACATAATAATGGGACATCATCCAGGTACACTGTAGTCACTGTGGAGGTGATCATGAACAACGAAATTAGAGTATAATTTTTTTTTGTCGAGGCCCAAGGGTATATGCTGATGTCAAAAGGAAGAAAACTGAATTGATATACTTTGTCCAGATAGGCTAAGCAAAGATATCTGTGCTACATTGTATGGATTAGAATGTGAAAATAAGCATCAGACAAGTTTAAGCTGATTGTGTAGTCCTTGCATCACAATGAAAGACGGATGTGCTATTTCATCTCCATCTTGAATTTTGGGGCCAAAATGAATTGGTTGAGCCAACTGAGGTAAATTACAGGTCTCAATTTGCTATTTGACTTCGTTACCAGAATCAGTTTCAAATAGAAGGCCTCAGTGTATGGCTTCCATACAATCTCCACTGCCTGCTTTAGAGTTAAAGATTTATCTCCTGTACAATGTCCACCTTCATGGTTTTTCCATCAAGAAGTGAAATGATGAATGTGGAGGAAGCCTACTGAAATGAGATTTTGACACCTTCCGACATGATCTGGAACATCTAACTGCTTACTGGAAAGAGGCTGATCCAAGCTCGGCAAAAAGAGGAGCCTGGTGCCCATGGTTGGGTTGCCAGTTGTTGGGGAAAATTGTACATCAATGATAGGTGAGGAGGAGAAATGTTTTCTATCTCAACTTCCTGTCTGATGGCAAATAGTAGTGCTGTACGACTGCCTATAATTTGCCCAGACATGGCAAATCTGTTGTTTTTCGACTCAGATTCTATTGTATCCCTGCTGATGACTGTCCCTTGTTTGAAAAAATCCCCGAGCAGGTTGTCCACATAACGAGTTTGCAATGACAGATTGTGCTACTTTTTTTCTGATCTCCTCAATTTGAGTCCTGAACAGAAGCAGAGAGCTGAACGAGAAGATGCACAAGGCCGTAAAATGGTGAGGCTTTAGAGAGGACTGCAATATGGCATTTTGTCTAAGTCCACGCTGCAGGAAGCTGTCAGGACATTGGCTATTGTGTTGTGAGAAGCCCTATTTATGATTTGGTGATTCAGCTCACCAAATCCTAGCCATGATAGCTTCCAGTCTTCTCTGCGAGCTGAAAAACTGCTAAGGACAACAAGTTATGTAGCGAGGAAGCTGATATAACATTCCTCACTAGCTTGGATGGAATTAAATACTTGCCAATTCACTTTATAACAAAGTGGAGCAGTCATGCCAAAAATGGAAACATCCTTGTCAATATTAGGTATTTCTGAACAGTATCCATCAGAATGTGACTTGTACCAGTGAGATAAGAAGCTAGCTGGCAAATAATTTTTAAGGAAAAAATGGCTTTTACATTACAGGACACAGAAATTGATTTCTGAATGACTGAGGCAATGTTTAAAATGATGGACCATGGTAGTCATCATCTACATTCACAGAGGATATGACCTTGCTGGTAGTGATAACAACAGCTGATGAGACAATTCTGAGATACGGTAAGGTAGAATTCTTCTATTGCCGCCTTAGAGATGATTTCCATCCTTTCCATTATAAAATCAGAAGATTCAGCCATTTTCCACTTCATCCCCTTCGTCTAGTTGGTGAGTGACCTCCTCCTGTACATCTTTGGAGAATGGGTATAGCATTCAATATGGTAAAGATCACCTTGTATCATCAGCATGTCACTAAATACAGCCAATTCACTATGAAAAGGCATAGTAATACTTGGTCGAGCTGGTCAGTTTAAAATTGTGCATTAAGTTTGGCAGCTCACTCGTCCGAGATTAACAACTTGTCACCACTGTAGTCATATATCGCATGTTCATATGGCTAGATTGGTTGGTCAACACTCAGAACAACATACGGTGTCTGACAAATGGCATCATATGGCTCATTCAGTCTGACCAACTGTATATAAATAATACAACCTCACATCCAGCAAGAACACAAGGCAGAGCTGGGTACAACTCTCAAACCCTTGTGCTCCACAGGCAGTGATATGTGATTTAGAACTGTCACTCCTTGTGGGTGTAAAGGCTTATTCCCAACTGGATCAAGAAAAATTTCCTGATCCATTGTTGACAATCTTGACAATATAGCCTTATCCATTAGTGACAGCATGCACAGTTAAATTATCTTGTTTGGAATTGTCTCTCATTTCATCTCCATTAAGATCCAGTGTAGTCTTCTAAATCTTCAAGGGAGTGGATGGAAGTGGGATGTAAGCATACAGTGCTATAACCTTTTTTTTTTAAAGAACATTAAACCATGCATTCTCTGCCCACACTCCACACACTTATTACATGAGTGCAATGAAGAGTAATTAGTATAGTCCAGGCATATATCGTGAGCTTTGAATCTCTTGCAATTGCTGCACTGTTTTGATGATGTTCAGGTTTAATGCCATTTGTTGGTTCATGATAGGCTGTACATGATGGTCAGTACATTGGTGAAGGAAGAACATGGGAAACGCCAATGAAGAGGAACCACCCACAGGAAGCAACTGGCAAGCTTTCTCACTATCCCTGTAGGCCATATCCGAGACTCAAACTCACATGGACAGAGGTGAGATGTCAATAATCGGTAAAGGCAAGCATATATATATATATATATATATATATATATATATATATATATATATATATATATATATATATATATATATATATTAAATAAATAATAAATGTCAACTGCATAACAAAAATGAGTTATAACTAGAGCAAATGTCAAAAGACTGAGCTTGGGAATGCCTAAAAACTGAGCTTGGAAATGCCAAAAGACTGAGCTTGGACATGCCTAAAGAATGAGCCTAGGAAATTCCAGTGGTGAATATGTTGCTGTTCAAATGTGATGAAAATGAACAGCATGATAATTTTTTAAAAATTACAATAATTTCACTGGATTGTACACTAATTGTTTATGCACTTACTGTACCACTGGAAAAAAAAAATGTGGATGATTAAATTTAAGTTATCGTATATACTCGCGTATAAGCCAGTTTGCATATAAACCGACCCCCAAACTGAACACACTAAAAAGTGCATGACCCGTGTATAAGCTGACTACAACTCCAAGACATCTAATGATGCACAAGGTAAGTTCTAAATGCATTTATTTAGGCAAAGTTATATTTAAAAAAATTATATGGATACTTATCTTGAGGTTGGCGTGCATGATTATTAAAAAGAAATGGTATAAACTTGTTTGAAAAGTAATTTATTTAATTATCTGTTTTCTTATAGTTTCTGCCTAATTTAGATTTGTGTATAATTTGATCAAATGATGACAAGAATTTAGCATTCGTGAGTTGCTGTAACACTAACTCTCCCCTTTGACTCGATTATTGTTTGTTTATGCATTATTGCATTGGACATTTTATATCAGTGCACCCGTAATTGCATTTTTACTTTGCTTTGAAATTGTAAATACCTAACTCATTAAAATATAATCCCAGTATGACAACACAACAAACTAACAATACAGTTTGATGCTAATACTGTAAAAGCTGAGTTGTAGTTTGCTTTGATGTAAGCAACCTTACACCTTACCTGTCAACTTTCACGCCAAGAGGAGAAAAAAAAAAACTCCCAATTTTTGGGGTAGCTCCATGCCTACCTTCCGATTTCATAATACCTTCCTATTTTTGCAGAGAACTCCCGATTATTACATTATGTCTTCGATTTTTATTTCTTCTAAACAAGACAAGTCCAACATGTTCTGTTGTATCACCTGTGAATTATTGTTGTGACGAAATAATTACTTTACTATAAAGAATTCGCTTCTTCACTAAATAAAATGTTACGTTTAAACATTATTCACATAAATTAATGATTTATTTTTACCTCTACAATAACAAAAAAATAAAAAAGTAAACCAGTACAAGAAAGTAAACCACAACAATAAAATCATCCACAATTATTTTCAATCCCAAGAATAATCACTACGAATGCTTAACTCCATCTGCTATAGCACCATTCCCATGAAAGAAACTTACACTTGACCCTGTTTCACAAAACTATGGTAATCATGCTAATATTAAGGAATAAAAGGCAATTACACATCAATGTACTGGTATAGTTACCGGTCAAAATTCCCTCTTATCATAAGCCAGTTTCAAGGTTTTAATGATTAACTGACCTGTACTTATGTAGCAAAATGAAAGAAATTTGCAGACTATCAACATCGGAGACACCGAAACATCAAGCTTTCCATTGTGTGGAAAGTTATGTTTGTTCATCTAAAACGCAAAACTAAAATTGATTGATGTTGATCTTAGTTGAACTATATGAGAATTTTAGCCTTTATTATTACCACTCTTTGTGAACATGTAAACTATGACGGTTATGTGCCTTGTACAATTAAACGTGCACACCTTTTTTAAAATATTACCTCCATTTGTAGGATCGCTTATATCACTGAAAATGAGTAACTCATGAGCGCATGAAGCAAAGTAAATGAAACAGCTACTAATGACTAGCTGAAATGTTATCTGGAAGAATGCAATTTGGTTTAAACAATGAATAAAGCAAAATCTGCATCTAATATATTTGGGAATAAGTAAGAATTTAAGTGACGCTATGCATGCTTTGCACTGTGTAAGTACTGTACATTACAGTTCAGCATGGTCTCCCTGGTAAACTCAACCGGCCCGTGAATTATGAAGTCTGTATTTACCTTTATTTAACTTCATGTTGGAGAAATCAGAAAATATGCACATGCAAAATAAATCATAGTACTGTGCAACAGTTTAATAATTGTCGGGTCATCGAAAGTTACTCTTTTTTTTACATGCCTATGGCGTAGGACACGGAATTTTTTTTGTTCCGTGTCCCAAGATTTACAGCTATTACTTTAGTCAGCAAAAAGATCTAAAAACTGGTCAAGTTTAGACATTGGCCCGTGGATAAGCTGATCCCCCCCTTCTTCCTGGCCTTTATTTTTTCCTAAATTATTCGGCTTATATCCGAGTATATACGGTATATAAGTTACAAAATTTAGCTGGAATGTCAGGAGGAGAGGACATCTAAGCACATGACACCAAAAGTAAAAACTGGTTTTAAAATGGTTAAAGGGTAGCCACTAGTGGGTGAAAAAGAGATTTGACCTGTAAGAGTAACTTCCATTTATTTATATACATTCGATAGACAGAAAGATATTTTCATCATTTTTGGGGTGTTGGATTTGGAGGTAACTTCAAAGAAAATTATCTTAATGTAACATGATCAGGTATTGTATTTGATGGAAGAGAAAAACCTCCGTGGAGAGGGAATCAAGGGGGACAATGCTGAATGGGAGCTGATGAGTGACAAAATAATTGTAAAGTATATGCATACTTCAGTTATACAGATGCTTTTATTTAAACACTAAATCTACCATAGTACTGCTCAATATCACTAGCGAAATAGATGACCAAGGCTTAATTTGACAAACCGTTAATTTTTGTGTTTAATAAAGACAATTGTTTTTTTTTAAAAGCAGCGTGCACTGGGTACAACAAATTGCCAGGAACCATAAATAATTTGCATGACCTTTCCACCAGTGGTTTTGAGAAGCTGTATAACTAACGATTGTTTAAATTTTTTGGGGTGAGAAACCCACAATCCCTTGGCCTGGCAGCATATCTGAATTTGTGGTCAGTATAGCGGTCAGAGAACCTGGATATATTTATTAATGTATCTGTATAAATCACATTGCAAAATAATTTTCCCTACATCAGGACCATCTGAGGCATTGTATAAATGTGAAGGTCAATATTTTATATATTTTAACAGGCCTTTGAATGTAATATGCAATCAAACTGGCTGAATAATATATTATTCATAATTTAACATGCAGTCTGATTGGTTAACATACAAATTTGCACATTTAAATCCTTAACATTATTTTCAGGCAACAATGATGTCTTTGTGATGTCATTACTCTCCTCGTAGGTAGGTGGGTGGGTAGGTAGGCAGGCATGCATGTATATGCATGTCAGTATATCAGCACAACTCTGGCAATATAGTAGCAAGTACAAATTAAGTTGTAAAAATGGTGAAGTGACAATAATGCTAGCAGCCTTACATTTGAGTAAATAGGATTCCTGATGATAATAATGTCATTTTCATCAGTCACAGCCATGCTGATGATAATAATGTCATTTTCATCAGTCACAACCATACTGATGATAATAATGTTATTTTGATAATAATGTCATTTTCATCAGTTACAGCCATACTGATAATATTAATGTCATTTTCATCAGTCACAGCCATACTGATGATATTAATGTCATTTTCATCAGTCATAGCCATACTGATGATAACAATGTCATTTTCATCAGTTACAGCCATACTGATGATATTAATGTCATTTTCATCAGTTACAGCCATACTGATGATATTAATGTCATTTTCATCAGTTACAGCCATACTGATGATAACAATGTCATTTTCATCAGTTACAGCCATACTGATGATATTAATGTCATTTTCATCAGTCATAGCCATACTGATGATAACAATGTCATTTTCATCAGTTACAGCCATACTGATGATATTAATGTCATTTTCATCAGTTACAGCCATACTGATGATAACAATGTCATTTTCATCAGTTACAGACATACTGATGATATTAATGTCATTTTCATCAGTCACAGCCATGCTGATGATAATAATGTCATTTTCATCAGTTACAGCCATACTGATGATATTAATGTCATTTTCATCAGTTACAGCCATGTTTTTCATGAGTTGAAAAGGTATGTACTGAATGTGGTCAGCTGTCTAGTTTTTTTCTTAAATCTCAGTTGCAGCTTGTAGCTCTTAGGAAGATGCTTTCCCTGAGTTGTAAAAGTCTGTTACTGGTCTTTTATTGAAATATCTCTTAGAATCAGTTCATTTGTATTAGGATGATGCAGATACAATCTGTCTTGAATAAAAAAAGCTAATTAGTATAGGAAATCACTGGCACTCACTGACTGCACTTTATTTTATAACAGTCAACCCAGTTGCCACTTGACTGAAATAACAGCATGGGGATTGTACAACATTATGAACACTTATCTGCAAATTGTAATGAAATGTGACAACTGGCTAAGGAATACAATTATTTTCATCCTGAAGCACACCCTCAGGGATTGTCTCCCTTCAGGATATTTAATTACAAACGGCAGCAGCCAGCCATCTTAATGACACTAGGTCATTTAATAATAAAAAAAAAATATGTATATCCTTTTCTAAAATTTAATATTCTGTTTCAACTATAAACAGTAAGCGTGTCTGTCACAATGTAGGATAAATAACGCTGTCTCCTGAATAAATAGCATGCATTTCCAGATGTCTCTTATATGTGCATGTCTAGATGTCCCTGTTGTGGGAAAAACAATACTGTCTCCCCTATAAATAGCATGTATGTCCAGATGTTTCTGAAGTAGGAAAATGTATACTCTTGTCTTACCTATAAACAGCATGTGTGTCTAGATGTTCCTGATGAAGGAAAAATAATAGCCTACCCCATACATAGCATGCATCTCTAGATGTCCCTAATGTAGGAAAAATAATACTCTACCCCATACAAAGCATGCAAGTCTAGATGTCCCTGATGTAGGAAGAATAACAGTCTACCTCAACATAGCATGCATGTCTAGATGTCCCTGATGCAGGAAGAATAACAGCCTACCCCATACAAAGCATGCAAGTCTAGATGTCCCTGGTGCAGGAAGAATAACAGTCTACCCCAACATAGCATGCAAGTCTAGATGTCCCTGATGTAGGAAGAATAACAGCCTACCCCAACGCAGCATGCATGTCTAGATGTCCCTGATGTAGGAAGAATAACAGCCTACCCCATACAAAGCATGCAAGTCTAGATGTCCCTGATGTAGGAAGAATAAAAGCCTACCCCATACATAGCATGCAAGTTTAGATGTCCCTGATGCAGGAAGAATAAAAGCCTACTCCATACAAAGCATGCAAGTCTAGATGTCCCTGATGTAGGAAGAATAACAGCCTACCCCAACATAGCATGCATGTCTAGATGTCCCTGATGTAGGAAGAATAACAGCCTACCCCATATAAAGCATGCAAGTCTAGATGTCCCTGACGTAGGAAGAATAACAGTCTACCCCAACATAGCATGCATGTCTAGATGTCCCTGATGCAGGAAGAATAACAGCCTACCCCATACAAAGCATGCAAGTCTAGATGTCCCTGATGCAGGAAGAATAACAGTCTACCCCAACATAGCATGCAAGTCTAGATGTCCCTGATGTAGGGAGAATAACAGCCTACCCCAACATAGCATGCATGTCTAGATGTCCCTGATGTAGGAAGAATAACAGCCTACCCCATACAAAGCATGCAAGTCTAGATGTCCCTGATGTAGGAAGAATAAAAGCCTACCCCATACATAGCATGCAAGTTTAGATGTCCCTGATGCAGGAAGAATAAAAGCCTACTCCATACAAAGCATGCAAGTCTAGATGTCCCTGATGTAGGAAGAATAACAGCCTACCCCAACATAGCATGCATGTCTAGATGTCCCTGATGTAGGAAGAATAACAGCCTACCCCATACAAAGCATGCAAGTCTAGATGTCCCTGATGTAGGAAAAATAATAGTCTACCCCATAAATAGCAAACATGTCCAGATGTCAATGACGTGGGAAATATAATGCTCTGTCTCTGATATAAACATTAAGCAATATAAGAAACCTGCAGCATCCATCAGTTGTTCAAAACTTGCTCTTCTACATTCAAATGACCAGTATCAGTTTTTGCTACAGCAAGACAAGTATGCCATTAAAGATTAAAAACTGCAAGAAATGTGCAATCTCTAAAACTATCACAATAAACCAGAGATTTATAACTCACCAGAATGTTATCAGGTTTAATATCAGCATGTAGAATACTGCAGCGCTTTAACAATTTGAGGGCCATAAAAAGCTGCTGACTGTAGCTCCGTACAGCTTTAATGTGCAGCCCAATGTCCTTTCCATATTTCTTCAAGACCTCCCGGAGATTCATACTGCCAAGAATGAGATATAAAAGCCTTAGTGTTGTTATTTACAGTCATGGTTTTGCAACAATAATAAAATTTTTAAAAGGTATGTCACACTTCCATAGGTAACTAAGATACCACCCATCTTCAAACCTGCCTGACAGGTACTTGCACGTATTTATCTTTATATGCAACAGATTTGCTTCTACATTCCAATCCTCCCATACCTTCAAGTCTAGAACAGCCCTAAACTGCATTCCCTCCCAAATTTGCTCTCCCTTTTTTTTAACACACTAGCAGGGATCCATAGCTACTGACATGATTTACCTATCAAACTGCAGTATTGAGAGACGAGTGTGATATAACACACCAAAGTAAGGTAGGAATGATCAGAATTAGTGAAATACTGTTTTCAAAGGAAATAAATAAATAATAACAATCTTCATGTTTTTTCTTGCAATCGATATTGTTATAAGTACAATGGTTTGATTTTCGTCAATGAATCTACAATGGTACTGTGCTATATCTGGAATCATGCTATAATGTGTTATAAATGAGGGAGACTCATTATATGATGATAAGCTTATTTTCTATATAGTTTATAATAAAACCAACCCTGATTGTATAATCTAACTTTAGTTTCTGTGAAATCCTGTATGGTAGACTAAAAATAGTATTAATTACACTTGCATCAGTTAAGGTTTATAAAATGAAAGGAAAGTTCTGTAGCAAATTATATTTCTTAATGAATACTTGCCTGATCATATTAAGATTATGAATATAAGCCTGCTAAGTCCCAAATCAAGAATTAAAATTGACAAAGAACAATAACTCTTGCATATTACCTCCCTTTGCCACTGTTTGGTGTTGGCAGTTTTTAGTACAAATGATGATGTTTTCATAGTGGAGTGGTTTGGGAGGGTCTTGAAGTAATGTGATCAGGTAAGTTTTGTTAGAGAACTATATTTACTTGAAAATTTTGCTGTCCTTGCTCACATTAACATTAGGAGAATAGGTAATAGAAGGGAATGATGAACATCTTACAGATACCTTGTGTTTAGGCAAGAAAGATTGCATTCCTATGTGAACAATAACACACTCTACTACTTACAGTGGCACAGCCTATGGTAACATGACCAGTGACTGATCTATCAGGTTAAGAAGCTGATTACTGAAATCTTCTTACCATCAAACTTTACTGGTGAATCCAGCAAAGCTAAGACACTGCATTGGTATAATTGGGTCTCGTGGTCATCTTGTCTGCCACCACAAGACCCACCAGACACAGGTTTGTCTCTGTGGAACTAAATTAATTCCTGAGATAAAAACTTCAGAATGTTGAGATTACATGCTAGCCAACAGCTTCTTTGATGTCCCAGACTGAAACATGAATCTAGCAGAGATCGCTCTAATCTCATGAGCTGAAATCCTAATGAGGTGACTCTGATAATATTTTGAGACGTCAGAGCTTGCTAAGCATATAACCCACTGCTTTCATGGAAAGAGTAATTTGTGGCTGTCACAAATTGTCTCTGTGTGCTTCAAGTATTGCTTAAGGGAATAGAGAGGATCTTGCATGGCCGCTGTTCTAGACTTATCTACAGATGAGAGGGAGCATATGATGATTCACTGATTTCCCATTGATGATAATAAGTTCTTGGCTACAAAGCCGGCTTGTGTCATGAGGATAACCAAACCATCCTATATGAACTGAATTTAATTCAGGTTAACTGAAAGAGCACGTAACTCGCTCACCCTACTAGTATGCCAAGGTTAAAGTTATCAAGAAATAGATTTTGTATGATAACAAATTCAGTGAGGTCTGGACTAACAGCTTGAATTTCTCTGATATGAGCCATATTAAAACCCAGGATAGATTCCATTTTGAAATAGGGTGAGAGAATCTGGCCTATTCAAATCAAAATTAGCCATGATGCCTAAATATATATCATGAAACAGTAGCCCATGATGGTAACTGGTGTGAATGTTTTCTCCTCAAGGGAGCCAGAGGGAAAAAAAGCTTGCTGAGGGATTGAGGCAAAGGAATGATGTTACTTACTCAATACTAGTCCCTGAAAACATTTTCCCTCATAAGCCTTCAGTGTGGAGGGCCTTCTTGCTCTCAAGAGTCTCTCTACAATCAAAAGTCTAAATTCTTTCTCATGCAAGGCTGTACTGACAAGAGCCACATCCAAAGCTCAAGCTTCTGGGTCTGGAACTGGCGAGACACAGGTGGGAAACTTGTGGTTCCACCTTGTCAAAAAAGGTCAATCATCACTCTACCCCAAAGTTAAAAAATCTGATGAAATACCAATAGATCAAGGGACCTTCCACAAAGTTAACTTGACCCTTTCCCGGGAGACATCAAGCAGAACATTTTGTCTGCTGGGAATGTGTCTGATTTGTATACTGAAGTTGGCAGCACCAATGAAGAAAGGGACTGTTTGGTAATGAACAACCATGAGAGAATCCATGAGATTGTCGTTTTGTACAAAGTCCACTACCCATTTGCTAATGAGTAACATTATCACCCACTGAAGAGTGTCATACCTCTCCCAATCTGACAGCACATCTATTATTGGAGGAGAGAAAGAAAGAGAAGGGAGTTGGACAAATGAAATTCAAAGCTACTCCAAAATGACATGGATCACCCATTTGTTTTGCAGAAAGAGATTGATCTAACACAATCAGAACTACATGAGTCTGGTGTCCACCAGCAGACTGCGGGCATTAGGGTGCTAATCATCAGTAGGAGACCAGAGGCTTTTGGGGGTGGAGAAACTTGGTTTCTTATCTCCCCTGTAAGGGTGCCTCCTAGACTGGTTCAGCTGATGACTGCTGGAAAAAGATTCTGAATGGTACTTGGAACATAAACATCCATATTGCTTGGTTAAACAAGGTTACAGGTGGAGCAGAAAGTTGGAGAGATAATTCTTGAGCTGCCTGCCTCCAAACTTCTTCCTTCTATTTTGCCCTTAAACAACAATGGTGAGTCAAACAATGTCATCCTTAAAGCTAGAGTGTGATGCAAATTTCGTGATGTGGTACATGATGCAGTTTTAGAGATGTAGTACACAAATATGAATTTTTAGTGGTGAAAGGCAACCATATGAACTGTACTGTAAAACCTAGCGTATACAGCTGTCTGGAGTATAACAAATGCGTTTTCTAAGGATTTCATTAAATTGGGGTCATTAGTTCTGTCATTCTAAATAATTTCAACAGATCTCAGTTTCTGGCTGAATATGATTCTGCATATAACAAACTATTTTATCATGACTTTCACAGTATCTCCCATTTCAAATGCCTTGCATGCATCCTATGTTTCATATTTGCCATGACATTTTTATTGTGGTTTCTCTTTAATGCATTATAAGGGATCACTACACCACTATAAATTATCTGTAGATAAAAAGGGAAGATGAACATAACAAATGAAATACCCTCACCTGAGAGATTCAAAGACAAGACACAGATGATTTCTGTGGAAGAAATGCCTAAATAATCTCACACAATGGAATCGGTCATCTGGGTCAGCATCATTCAACTTTCGCAGAAATTCCAACTCCTTCAGTCCTGTCTTGTGCCTGAAAAGTTCAAGTTTAAAGAGTGGTAAGAACTGTATTTTACACTGATTGTGCAACAAGTTATTGTAACTGATACAAATGCATTCTCAACATCTCATATGTCAGCATAATGTGGTCTTTCATGGTGACAGATACTTGAAAATATGGAGGAACGCACTAACCCTGAATAGGTAACCACCAATACATGCAGATGCTAGAGCAAATGGTAGAACATAGAACTGCAAGTGTGCAAAGTGAGGATGCTACCATACCCTAACCAATCGCCCTTTTTCTGATCCAACATGTTTTAAAATTTATAAAAGATCCCTCTCCTCTAATTTATTTTTCAGTCATATAACATCACTAACTCACACTGATAAGGCCCATTTCACTTAACACCTGTAACCATTTTTGTACTAGTCCATTAACCAATTCTCTTCATTATTATAATGAAATCAGGGGGTTTTGAAACTGAAGAAACCAGTCTGTCTTTTTTTTATAGAAATATGCCATATATACTGCTGCTATAAATAGAATAAAACAACAGTACATGAAAGTCTGCATGGACAAATGTATATGCTGCAGTCTTCTTTTTTTAGAATATTCTCAAAATTTATATTATGTGTAAGGTTAAAGAGCTGACAATTTAAATGACAAGCACATCCTTTTATTACTTGTTTTTTAATGTAACAAAAAGTGTAATGGATATAATGTTGACTGTAAGAAATAATTAGATGAAACAAAGCATAATGATGATGCTAAAAAGCATAATGACTGGCAGTTATGGATTATCAAAGAATTTGCCAGTTTTGTGCAGGTCTCCATAAGACATCTTCACCTGAATGTTTTCCTCTTAACAATTTATTTGAGTAGCAGCTCAAACCATTACAGCAATATGGGCTTGACAAAAAATCAACTTAAGCTGTTGGAGTGCACTTTGCCACTACAGAAATACGGGCATGACACAAAAAAAATCTTACGTTAATACAAGAAGATTAATTTGTCACTACAGCACCATGGGTGTGATCGAAATTCAACTTAAGCCGATAGAAAAGGGAGCTCAATTTGCCTCTATAGCAACAAGGAATTGACAGAAAATATACTTAAGTCAATACAAGAGAGAGTTTTGAAAAATATACTCTCAGTGATAAAGCTAGCTGCACCTATTAATAAAGCTGATAAGCAATACAACCATGAAGACTTATGTCCCTGAAAGCAACGTTACAAGTAAAAAAATATTTTAAATAGAACAAATCTTTGAATATGTAACTGAACGTGACCAAAGGGTATATCAATAATCTCAATTCTTTTTAAGGTTATTATGTAATGCTTACAATATTGTAAGAATTCATTCTGAAGCATCTTCATTTTTAATGCAAAAATAACATTGACTATTCATCAACAGAAATACCCCAATATTTTCAAAAGTGATATTAAAGAAATATTCAAGTCTTTGGCAAATATTGCAGACATAATCTGAAGCAGATCGTCTTGACATATGTAGAAATAATTATACTTACATCAATTCATTATTCCTAATAATCTTAATAGCAGCCTCCTGTGCACCCCTGGCAGCATCTCTGGCACGCACAACATTGCTGAACACTCCCTGTCCTGTGTAGCCATACACTTGATAACGTTTATCCAGTATCTCCCCTATTCTAACCCCTGGAATAAAAATACAGCTTGCTGAGCACATCATCAAATACAAAATATCACTCACCTGGCATAAATTTGTCTAAAAGACCAAACTAATAAGGCAGGTAGGTGCCGTGGGTTGAAAGACACTTATGTCATGGTAATGTTCAATTATAATTACCTGATATAAATTGGTGGAATCTGACATTGGTTAACTGTATTTCTATTTTGAATATGTTCAGATGGACAAAATGGGGCATCTGGCATATTTTGTATTAATGTGAAAGTGTTCATGCAATGACTGTGTTTCTACGCGGAGTAACTTTACATGGATAAGATGGGGTCTCTGGCATATTTTCTATTAATGTGAAAGTGTTCATGCAATGCCTGTGTTTCTTCGATGAGTAATTTTAGATGGACAAGATGGGGTATCTGGCATATTTTCTATTAATGTGAAAGCATTCATGCTATTATTCAATTTAACACACATGGTAGGAAAGTCTGGGATAGAATGCTACTGCTATTTTCTGTTACTTGACTGTATCAGTGATGTTAGCTGCACTTGATGACAGGCATGTATCATTTATAGACTTTCCACCTGGTTGCTATGGAGGTCACCTTGTTGCTATGGAGGCTACACTAATGCTAGGGTAGCAATCCCAAAGACAACTTTAACAGAGCACATCCTAAGAAACATTGATACCAAGTCTATCAAAATCCAAAAGTCCATTTCTTACATAGTGCAAAATGGGTTTCCATGTTTTCTAAGCCACACCATTGCCTGGGAAGCCCAACACTTATTTTAATAAAATACATCCTAACAAAAACAATAATACAAATTCTGATCAAAATAGGCTCAGCCATTCTAAACGGGAGGTTGAAAATAAAAATGTGACCTAGACTATTGCTTACAGAGCTGCCCTGAACACACTTTTGATTGTGTATGTTGCAAGAAAAAGTCCAGCAAAGTCTCATTAAAACTGACAGAGCTGTACAATTCTGGAGCAGATGTTGAAAACAGGGAAATCATACTAAATCACAATTCTGATCCAGCCTGGTGACACAAGCTCCATTACCACATGAAAAAATACTCTATCTGCTACAAAAAAATATAGAATTTCAAAGGGGTGAGATTTATATCTATATTTATCCGTTGACTGTAATCATAATCAGGTCATATGGTCTACATAAATAGCCAGCTCCAGTTACAATACCATAAATTATTTAAAAAATCATATATTAACAAATGAATTAACTTCTCACTGTCAGAACAGTTGGCGTGCAAACAGAAACTATCTTTTTTCAAGAAAATATACTGCTCCCTTGATAACTCATGCCTGGATAGCTCAAGAACCCATTTATAATGCAGGGTAGGCATGGATCCCATTTTGTTCTAGAAAATGCCAAAAGAATTTACCCTTAGTTGTTGAACATGAAGAAAGTCACAATCAGAATTGCTAACAAAACCCTGATAAACTGCTTGTTTTATCATCAAAAATGGTGGTTGTGTCTGGAAATTTGAATCAACATCATGAAATTCTCATAAGACACCTGTATTTTTTTATATTTTCTTTACAAAAAATTCTCAATAAACTGTAAATAAGAACCTTTAATAAAAGTTTGGTCAGTGAAAATGTTATTAATGCCTATCAGTGACAACATTTTAAGATTACAATAGCAATAACATAACTATTGCAGGTGAAATTTGTTGTTGTACAGTAGTCCCCCTCCTGAACGGCCCCCCCGACCAGCGGCCACCTGCTCCTTACGGTCAGAATCCGTTGGCACAGACGAGTTTGTGTTAAAAAATACCCCTCATGAAAGGCCACCTGGCTAACGCGACCAGCGGCCAGCATATTAGTGCAATAATATCAAATTTACCCCACACAAGCGGCCACATTTTATTTTAATATGTATCCAGAACCAATATTTTACTCATAACGTGTGTTAAGTAATCCAATTTCTGTTTCCCGATGCCAGGTTTTCGTTAATGAAAGAAATGCTGACTAAAGTACATGTACCACTAAGGTATATTTACGCCTCACGAGAAGACACATTTATTCCATAAAGTCCAGAAAGACTCAAATTTTAATCCATACAAAAGGGTAAGTACATGCAATCCAATTAGCCTTACTGCTGTGTTATCATAAGATGTCCAGTTTAGTCACTCTGATAATTGTTAAGATTACAATTATTGAACAATAGTAACAGCTGAGAAGTGGCAGTATCGATGTACAATACCCAAGTCAGCAGGAAAATGGTTTAATAGCCTTTATGGCTTCCCTTAGTAAGATGTTGAGCTTGTTCACTTTGATAATTAGTGGCTATTACTACTGACAATAATTGTCAAAATCACAAATCCTAATGGCCGCGAGGTCAAATCTGCTTGATGTTAATGGTACACATCGAAGCCATTTTGGCTTCTCTCACTTAGTGTAAAGAAATGTATAAAAACAATAGGGTACCAGACTGCAACTAACGCATCACGTGACAAGATCACTTCCTTTAAAAACACATGGCAATTTGTTTAGATGCAAAAAAAAATGTTTAATCAGTATTGTAGTTGGCAACATGAATAACTTACTGCAAAAAGATCAACATGTCATCGAGGAAAAGAAAAATTCTCAGCTTAGAAGAGAAAGTGAAGTAATTCAACTGACCGAGTGGCGGTTGTCGAGGAGCCTTGTAGAAAACTAATGTCAGAAAGACTCAGATAAACAATATCGTGAAAGATAAGGAAACAATTCTGCAGAAGTGGGAGGGTGAAAAATACAGAGAAAGGAAGATTGTTTGAGCCAGGAGATGTTTGTATCCTGATTTGAATGACAAGAAAAAGCAACAATTCTGTCAGTTGAATTGGGATATGATGACTTTACCGCAAGTAACGGATGGTTGCACAGATTTCAAGTGCGACACAATATTAAGTGTCCTTAGTGGAGAATCAGCTGATGTTAATGAATTTGTCGAAGACTGGAACGAAAGACTAAACGATATATGCTGGGGATATGACAGCAAGGATATTTTTAATTGTGACGAGACTGGTTTGTTTTTTAGACTGTTACCAACAAAGTGACAGATGATGTGATCTGTAACATAATTATAAAGACAGTTTTAAAACTAATATCAATGGTTATTCATAACATTCTTTTGAAAATGATGAAACAGTTTGTTTTACATTTATTTCACAACATGCATGTGATTTTTAAATGAAAATATTAAATGTTTTAGAATTAAATGTACTTGTGACTTTCTTCATACGTATTTACTATTCGCATTTGTCATCCTCCTCTAGAAAGGCCACCCTCATTATAAGGCCACTTCCCTGCTGCAATAAGGGTGGCCTTATAAGAGGGGGACTATTGTATATTTAAATTTGGTTTCATTGTAATAATCATAAATGCCATATTCCCTCTTGTATTCAAATAAGAAATATGTCAATTTACCATCATAGTTCATTATGGAGAAGCAAGTTCCAAAGTTTGTGGTGAACATACACTCAGAGATTTGCTCCAGGATAAGCATAAGTTTTACTATTACTTGCAATGAAATTATGGCAATAATATTTCAGTAATAACACAATTTTAAAAAATCAAGTTTAAATGTTTAATGCTGTCTTCATGAAACAAATGTCTCTACTTTTTGAACAAAAGTAATCTGGTCTTGTTGTGCAAAATGCAGTGATGTTATACACAATGTACACACTAAGGCACACATGGATGTGTTGTGCTGAAACCTCTTGGAACTGTTTTTCATTATCTTTCAGTTTGGTTATCATGAAAATAAAGGTAAAATTTTTATACAGAAAATCAAACAGTTCATTAGCTAAAGCTGTTTATCAACAAGTATTCCCAATGTGATTATAAAACAAATATTCAGCCATTAAACAGCACCGCTACCCCCCTCCCAAACGTCTTCTTGATGTCTAGCTAGAACAGCATTCTTCAGAGGTCCCTAGAATGCATGGGGCTCATTACAATTGTAATCGTAACTGACTGTATGATTTTATGATTACAGATCTCAGGCCACATTACTTAGTTGTCTTTAAAAATCAAGATCAGAAGCAATATTAAACTGTCCTTGTAAAACAACATTATGTCCCAAAAAAAACTATCTTTTAAATCAACTATCTATGAGGAAAAATTTACTCTTGTAAAACAACAATATATGGGGAAAAACTATCTTATAAAACAACTATCTATTGGGAAAAATAACTATCTATTGGGAAAAACAACTATCCTGTAAAACAACTATCTACAGGGGAAAAAATTACCATTTTGTAAAACAACTTTATGGCAAAAACAACTATCTATGGGGAAAAGAAATGTACCTTGTAAAATTTACAACTTTCTATGGAGGAAAAAACTTTTCTATAAAACAATTGTATATGGGGGAAAAACATCCATCCTGTATAAATACTGTCTATGGGGAAAACACAACTATCTTGTAAAACAAAAATAACAATAAGGAAAAAATAACAATTATCAAGTACAAGCACCAAGCACCATTTATGGGTAAACGAGTTCTGATTAGAACAAAGTAGGAAGTCTTACTGTAATATCCTTCTGCATCATCCCAGTTGTCTAAAAGGCTTGGGTTTTCACTCCCCCTTGTGGCAAGTCTATTCAGACCTGGACTCTGAAAACCAAATGACTTCAAATATAAAAATAATTCAAGGAGTCTAAATTTTATACAAGAGATTAAAATTACATGTTACAAGGGAACAAATGTTTAACAACATGTCTATCGTACCATGCTGCTTTCCACTAAAAGGCTGGAAAACTGACAAATATGTGTAGTATGGAGTCAATCATATTTGGTCACTCAATAACATATAATCAAAATCTGCCTAGCAACAGAGATTTAACATAATGGTAGTTCATATGATCAAAAACAAAATAAAAAATGATTTTAGTTTTTACACACAATTAAAACATTCCATGACAATGTTATCATAGAAAGCAGCTTCTTCTTAAAAATAACAATTTTAATGCAGAAAAGACATTGCCAACATTCTTCCTTCCCCACCACAAAATCTTACATTAAAGTCACCATCTATAGGACCTGCATCTTCAGCAAACATGTCAAAGACACGAGGCTTTTTGTTTTCCTTTTCTCCATTCTCCTCCTTAACTTCGTCTTTGGATTCTTTGACTGACACTGAAAAAAAAAACATTTTTGGTCAAACTGTTACTTCCATATTTCTTACCAATTCACAATACCACAGAAGTATGAAATGACCTCACAATTGCAGCCATTCTAAGCTAGATTTTAACCTCATGGAAAGATAAAAGTTGTCTGCCTACATAGATGTAGGTTGTGAGGATGTGACCATATTATTATCACATTGGTACAGTATTATCATAGCAGAAGTTATCTTAAAAATTGGTTTATTCTTTCTTCTTCAAACATGTTACTCTTTCTTAATATCTTTAGTGAACAAGTTCACTGTGGAGAGAGCTAGAACCCCTTATTCTGGGTAAGGGCCCCATCTCTGATTACCTAAAGTATGCAAGGCAGCTTCAAATCTTGAAAATATACCAACTCAAGCACCGACTCCATATGCAGACCAGATACAGCTAACAGAGAAACAAATGTTTCCTCAAAAGATGAAGTGAAAGTTGAGTGTCTGCTGTCAAGCTGCCAAACGACCTGTCAAGGTATCCAGTTGTGATGTATAAAAAGTCCCCACAATGTCAAAACGAGACTTTTTGAGATTAAAGATCTCTGAGGTAAAAGCTTGAGTCAACACTGCCGTAAATCCCATGATATATCAGTTTATGGAACAGTTGTGCTCAAATGCTATGCTTGTGGCTACCTCATTACCCTCATAAACCCAAATGCTATGCTTGTGGCTTCCTCAGTAACCTCATAAGCCCAAAAGCTATGCTTGTGGCTACTTCAGTAACTTTATAAGCCCAAATGCTATGCTTGTGGCTACTTCAGTAACTTTATAAGCCCAAATGCTATGCTTGTGGCTACCTCAGTAACATCATAAGCCCAAATGATATGCTTGTGGCTACCTCAGTAACCTCATAAGCCCAAATGCTATGTTTGTGGCTACCTCAGTAACCTCATAAGCCCAAATGCTATGCTTGTGGCTACCTCAGTAACCTCTTAACAACAAATGCACATTTGCTCTTCAGTTAGTTCTCATACATAAAATTAGTAACCCACTGCATTCAGGATGACAACTACGGCGCTGGATTTACCTTTCCTTCTTTCAATAGCAGAATTAAATGAGATCTTCACACCAGCCTGGTTCATTTCAGGTACTATTTTAAAGTCCCCACAGGGAACTATAAACCCAAAGTGAAGGGTAAAATAAGGAAAGTGGTTTCACACTGATAGCCCATGTGCATGATCCCATTCTTAGATAAGAAAGCACTGCCCATTATGAAAAAAAAATCAAACCATCACAACAAAACTGCTGATAGTTTGGATCAACTGATGTGGCGTGTATCTCACTGATTTTGCTTGCTGTAGCCAGAATGACTAAGAAGCAGGTTTTATAAGACAGATGAGCTAAAAATGCTCCAGACAGTGGTTCAAATAGTGCTTAACCAACCACTTAAACATGAGAGTCCCATTTTGGACACACAGTCAAAGCCTTTGGGTCAACGAAGTTAGTTCTGTACTGGCAATTTGTGACTGTGATGAGGAGAAATCTTACTCATTATTACCACTATTAAAATAAATAGCCATGTAAATCATCAATAAATGAAAAATTGTGTATTTGCATAAATTTTGTCCCTTTTGTTGTTAATTCAACCCAAAGAAAATGAAATCTTCTTTGCCATAGGTGTGACTTTAACTTCAAAAATACATTACACTGTTGGCTGTCAATGATTTTACACTGCAACTTAGATGGTTACCACAAATATATTCATTGCATTATTTTCAAATGGATATTCATCTTACAGTTTCATAATTTTTAATGACTTCAGTCACTGCTTTCACCAACACAGACTAAAGAAAAATTATTGACATAATTTTTTTCTTTTCATAACAAATAAGTGGGCCAAGGAAGATGTACAAGGTCAAAATATGTAGGGCACAGGACAAACATTGCTGGAAACCTGCAATTTCTCTGACAAAGTGCAATTTATTTTGTATAAAATTTTGTAGATTCAATATACCTCTTCATTTGTAATTTCATTGTTATTATCATTTATGCATTTGATTAACATGGAAAAAGACAGCTTTAATGCATAAATATTTCTATTCCATATATGGGGAGGTTATGTGCACATCCATCTTGGTTTAATCTAATTTTTATAATTTTTATTCATGGCTGTAAAATTGCACAGAAAATCTTTAGTTAAATTTTACCTACGTAACCTGAGCATAGTACTACACATAAATAGATGATTAAGTACGTGTAGACAATTATCAATAATAATGCTATTAATAAGACTTAATGGTACATATGCATTAATTTATTAATTTCTCACTGGCTGATGGAGTTTCAATGTTTCTGGAAGAAATTCAGTAACTTCCCATTGGTTAGGCTAGATTACAATTTACATGAAAGGGCAAGTTCGAAGCAAAATGAGTATTATGAGTATTATGATCTGTCAAGTGGTGGGGGCCCCGAGTGGCCGAGTGGTCTAAAGCGCTCTCCATTACGGATCACTGCCATCTCACCTCTGTCTGTGTGGATTCAAGTCTCGGATTCGGCTAATGTGGATATGTGAGAAAGCTTGCCAGTAGCTTTTCGTGGGTCGGTGGTTCTTTCCGGGCTTTTCTGGGTTCTTCCTCCACCATTAATACTGGCCGCCATGTATAGCCTATCGTGTGCTGAAAAATGGCGTTAAACCATACAACAATAACAACAACAACTGTCAAGTGGTGTCTATTGAGAAATATAGTCACAACAAACAGTGTATGCAAAGAGAGAACTCAGCAATCTGTTTCATTCCAATTTTTTTGTCTTTCTTATTTCTTGTGTTCCTGTTGTAAGTTTGCAGACATGTTTTTTGTTGTACTTAGATATTATTCGAGAGGAAAAACATTTGTTTGGACTGTGCAGTGGAAATGTTCATTATCTGGGCTATAATATCCAGTGTTGATAATTTTGATTTCAGGAAGGCAATAAAGAAATGGCTTAGGAAAAAAATGAGGTGGATATTGATAAAGTGTCAGTGACATTGTTCATAAAGACTAAGCAGTATTTTGTATTATCAGTGATATGAAACATTCTTATTCATTCTTGCTATACATTGAACATCCAGTGTATATAATGGTATTGTTATATTTATCAATAATTATTTTTGTGCTTTGAAATGAATAAAAAAACTTTTTTATTGTCATATTTATATTGATTAAAAATAGGGTAAAAATGACATTATGCATATATTTAAGCCCCTGCAGCATGGCATAAAATGGCTCCGATGGCTGAAAAGTGGCTCAAATTTTTTAATTTGGCAAATTTCATGGCACAAAGAAAAACATTTCCAAGGGGGACCCTGATATGTGGTAGAAAATACTGAGCAGCCTACCTCCGTGTCATTCAGGAGGAGCATTACTGCACTACTAAATGGATGCTTCAAATGTCAGCTGGGCACAATAAGAGACAATTTTGGCCATGTCAATGCCCATGAAAATTCCATTTGGGAATAATGTGAGTTAGCATGGGGCTGGATATGCCAAAACTGGACAACACAATGGAGTTACCTTGTTGCAGCAAAAATCTCTTCCATGATGTTTGAATGTGTCGGAGATCATGGAACATTATAGCTTGATTGTGCTAGGAGCTAACTTCTTGCCTTCCAAGTAAAAGAGAAATCAGCTGCTGGAAAATGGGTGTTTTGAATTGTGCGACATTTCTGATGTGACAATAGTCATTAAAAAAACATGCATTCTCCTTGTCAAAGTGGGGAATCTTCAGCTGAAGCTCCAGACACCTTTTCAATCAGAATATTTTTGAAAGGAAAAGTTATAATGGACATGATGGAATAGTGGGGATCTCAACAGCCTGAGTGAAATGGAGGTCGCAATGACTCATCTGGTTATGCCTGTCATTAAATCGAGCAAATCATTGATCCAGGATATTTCATCTTAGTGGGGCAAAAAGAGCAATCTGTGCCCTAATTTCTTAATTATCTTCATAACCAAAACTAATGGTAGGGAAGGTGTATGCCTGTATTACACCCCCCCCCCCCAGCTCAATGAAAGAGCATCTACGGCCCATTTTTCTGGGATGGGGAAAATTGGAAAGAAATGTTGAGCATTGGATAGACAACTCTGTATGAAGCAGTTGTCCTGCCATGATAATGAGTTGGCAAGGTCACTGAGCCAGCCAGGAATATATTAGGCTTGAACATTACATGATTGGGGGGGGGGGTACCCATAAAGGTGTTCCCCTATGATGGTTCACACAGAAATTTCAACTGAAATTTAAGGACATTTTAGGGCCTTATGGTCTGTCAAAACCAAATTAAATCACATAACTTTTACAAATGTGTTTCTTCAAGTTTTTGACACAGCAAAACATATAAATAAGAAGTCTTTCTCTTTTACCACATGAAAACTGGTCAGCAATCTTGTGATCATGATACATAAGCTTGAAAAGCTTTCTATTGTTGCCGCTAGATTTATAAGAATTATGGGTCACAATTGTTTGTATTGTCCACTAAATTTCAATTTTCAGGACATCATTTTTTCCCTAACTGAACCAACAATAGCTTGAATGCTGCTGGAAGAAGTACAAGGGGTGGCTGGTGGAAGGGGTGGGGCTAAAAGCACACAGAGTGAGTTGCTTAAAGTTTCCTTTTTACACTCAGCAATATTGGAGCTTACTGTTCCACTGGCACTGAATAGGAATTTTTCTCACAATGAGGACATTTCTGAAGGTTTGAGGTTCCAGTGCTTTTTGTGCTTCTCACTTCTTGAATATGATTTCAGCCCTTTTTACCATTTTCCCAAGATCTACATTCTCACAACAACATGCACATTATGCCTGGTACCTATCACACTTAACTTCTTAACTTTAGTCAGACAACCACTTTTCATTGAACACACATTTTCCAGGCATGACAAAGCTGAATAATTTTCCTTTATGCATGTCAGTTTCTTTGTTGTTATTTGGAATATTGCTTAGTCTTTTTCCAACTAAATGGAACATCACTCTTCTGCTTATAATTTTTTTTACAGCAACAGTGTTAGGTAATGTATAATATGAGAAGTATGGATATCATGGTAACCATGAAATGCTAGTACTTTGCACATTTCGACAACCTGTGTACATTATTCCTTATTTAAGACCAAAAATTCACTACTTCAAATTTAATTCTTTTGGTGAAGAAGCTCTGACCACGTGAAATTCAAGGGCTTTAAAGGCTACTTCTCAAAATTCAAGGAGTTTTCAAGTCTAGGTAGGATTTAAGGACTTTCAACAGCTACCCATAAAATTCAAGAGCATTTCAAGGCTGTGTGAACCATGTCTACTGTGAGGCAAAGGTCTGATGAGTACTGAATAAAAGTGGAAGTACACCACCACAACCAAACTGTCTGACATTGTCAGGACTAAGGCACTGAGAGTGGTTTTCATTTCCAAGTGGCTGATATAAAGAGCCTCATCTTGAAGAATCCATATGCTGATGACCATTGCAAGTGTGCTCTCAAACCTGACAAACTGGCATTGTAAAATGTCCATCCCCAAACTGAGTAGGATAAGAAGCTGTAAGATATACTTCCTTGCCTAAACAACATCTTCCTAGATGCTTTCTCCAACACATGAACTATACACATTTGATGTTTGGGAGAACGATGCTAAGTTAAGATGTGTTAAGAGTTTCCATACCTAGACAAACTGTTGATAACGTCCAACTTCTATGCATTTATTATCCACCCTGAACGGCAAATGAGGGAAGTATGGTGGTACATGCAGAGAACCAAATACCATACTTGCTGAATGTTTTTATAGTACGTCATCCAGGAATGCCACCTACTCCATGGATAACATCCTGAACTTGCATATGACATGGTCTGATATCTTATTGAATGCCCTACTTCAACATCTTGGCTGAAGCCTTCTTCATTGAATGCACAATTCTTTCATTGCACTTGGATGGAAGAACCGAGTTGAAATGTGTTAAGGGTGCCAAACCTAGACAATCTGAAAAAATGTTGAGAAGGGACAAGCTTGTCTAACTTCTATATACTGATTGATTATCCACCATGCAATGAGGGAAGTGAAGTTATTTACACTGTGAACCAAAAACCAAACTTGGCAATTGTTTTTGTGGTGCGTCATGCAGGAACATTGTCCTCAGTGAGGCTGATGTCCTGAACTCTTAAGCCCAAGGTCTAAGACTGGAGCTGTAGGAATTGGTAGGAAGTATGTGTCAGACATGTCAAGACTGATTGTGTACTCTTCATATCCTAATCGCAGATCTCAAATGCCATTGTAACCAGAAATGATCTGGAGTAGAACAACTGTGTGTGTGGTTTTTGTACTATCTACACTGCCATTTACAAAGAGAAAATTTCATTTTCTTATGTAAAAACATCCCCCCCTTCATGGAACTGCTTCTGAGTTTCTTCTTGAAGGTAGGACAAAAATGGAGGGAATTGAATAACAAAATCCGGAGAACATATGATATGGTCTGAATCACGATTCATTTTTCAAGAAGGTTATCATAACATAATGTGATCAGATAATTTATTTGCTGGAGAAATGCTTAAGCATCAATCTAATTTTGATGTCTTGAGGAAAAATACATGGTTGGATCAGCTTTGGAAACCAGACCATCTAAACTATTAGAGCTGTTCTCTCTATGCAGTACCAGTGACATTATGCAATAAACTAAGGAAAGTAAAAAATATCTAACATTCACTCTTCTCCACATTGTACAAGTGACTTAATATACTTTACCTCCTTCCAGCTCCATTGCTTGACGTTTCTTTTCCATGGACACCTCAAAGTCTTCTGTATTCTCTTCCTCAAATATCTGTTTTCTTTTGTCAATTTCCTCATCAATGTCACTGTCTGAGGCAGAGGAGCTGTCATAGTCACTCTCAACACCATTGCTGCTTTGACTGACAGAACTGACAGAACTGTCACGACTATGATCACTCTCGTCACTGCAGGAGTCTTGGCTGCTAGAACTTTTTGATGATTCAAGGTCAATTGGTTCCCACATGTCTAAACTCGCCTGAGAGATTTGAGCAGTGCCCTCATTGTCAGTAGTCGATGTAGTGCATTCAGTATTACTCTTTGTCTCATTTTTCAATTTCTGAAAGTAAAATACAAGAATTAGGGTTCAAATCTAACACTTGGATAGTTCATAATGTTGGTTTATTTTATACTATGCAAGTTGGGATTTAAAGTATCTGCATATTTAAAATAAGTCCTGAAATGTTTATAGCAGACAAACAAACAGGCATCATTTCAGTTCCTGTTGCTAACTTCACTGCTTTGGAAAACTGAATAATCTTCCCCAGATGGGAGTTTTGTTCACCTGACATTTCACAAAATAATTTCACTGCTCTGAGTACATCTGAAAGTATCAAAGCAGCTAATAATTAGGATACCAATGAGACAGCCAGCCATGTTAGTTACCCGACTATGCTTAGTTGTCTGTGTTTAATACATTATTGGCATACTGACTAGTGCACTGAAAAATAAGTGCCTGTTTGACTATACCATTTAATGGTATTAGCCAGAAATGATAAACAAAACACATATCTGAACCAATCATACCTATTTTTTTTTTAAATGCCATATTTTTCTTTAAATATCCATTCTAATTTCAAACACATTATGGAGTTCTGCAATGATCAGGTTGAATAAATGAAAACAATCTACAGAAGTCAGAAATATTAGCCAGAGTTGTTAACAAGTTAATATGGAATACATCAAATTCTTTCTTTTGCTATTTTAACCATACACATCAGATATAGACAAATTTCTGCTATTTATTCATACCAATCTGACACAGACCAAATTTTTGCTATTTAATCATACCCACTGGACACAGACCAAGTTTTTGCTATTTAATCATACTCATCAGACACAGGCCAAGTTTTTGCTATTAAATCATACTCATCAGACACATACCAAGTTTTTGCTATTTAATCATATCCATCTGATACAGACCAAGTTTTTGCTATTTAATCATACTCATCATACACAGAACAAGTTTTTACTATTTAATCATACCCATCAGACAGAGAACAAGTTTTTGCTATTTAATCATACCCATCAGACACAGAACAAGTTTTTGCTATTTAATCATACTCACCAGACAGAACAAGTTTTTGCTATTTAATCATACTCATCAGACACATACCAAGTTTTTGCTATTTAATCATATCCATCTGACACAGACCAAGTTTTTGCTATTTAATCATACTCATCATACACAGAACAAGTTTTTACTATTTAATCATACCCATCAGACAGAGAACAAGTTTTTGCTATTTAATCATACCCACTGGACACAGACCAAGTTTTTGCTATTAAATCATACTCATCAGACACATACCAAGTTTTTGCTATTAAATCATACTCATCAGACACAGGCCAAGTGTTTGCTATTTAATCATGCTCATCAGACACAGACCAAGGTTTTGCTATTTAATCATACCCATCTGATACAGACCAAGTTTTTGCTATTTAATCATAGCCATCTGATACAGACCAAGTTTTGCTATTTAATCACACTCATCGGACAGAGACCAAGTTTTTGCTATTTAATCATACTCATCGGACACAGACCAAGTTTTTGCTATTTAATCATACTCATCAGACACAGAACAAGTTTTTACTATTTAATCATACCCATCAGACACAGACCAAGCTTTTGCTATTAAATCACACTCATCACACACAGGCCAAGTTTCTGCTATTTAATCATGCTCATCAGACACAGACCAAGGTTTTGCTATTTAATCATACCCATCTGATACAGACCAAGTTTTTGCTATTTAATCATAGCCATCTGACACAGACCAAGTTTTTGCTATTTAATCATAGCCATCTGACACAGACCAAGTTTTTGCTATTTAATCATACTCATCGGACACAGACCAAGTTTTTGCTATTTAATCATACTCATCGGACAGAGACCAAGTTTTTGCTATTTAATCAAACTCATCGGACACAGACCAAGTTTTTGCTATTTAATCATACTCACCAGACACAGAACAAGTTTTTCCTATTTAATCATATCCATCAGACACAGACCAAGCTTTTGCTATTAAATCATACTCATCACACACAGGCCAAGTTTTTGCTATTTAATCATGCCCATCTGATACAGACCAAGTTTTTGCTATATAATCATACTCATCTGATACAGACCAAGTTTTTGCTATTTAATCATACCCATCTGATACAGACCAAGTTTCTGCTAATTAATCATACTCATCAGACACAGAATAAGCTTTTGCTTATTGCCTAACCATCACATTGATTAAAACATACTGATGAAATTGATGAGTAATAGATTGTTCATTTCCTTGAAAATTTCATACACTAGTATACCAGTAACCAGATTTGAAAAGCTGGTAGATTTTCTTTCTCAATTTTCAAGTATATGCTAAAAGGAAGAAAAATAAATTCATTGCCAAGACATAAAATTTATTTACTGTTTTGTAAGGTACATATCTTCAAAATATGACCAAGCAGCAATTGAGTTTATGCATTTTCATTGGTATAAATTTTAATGATCTTCATTTCCTAATTTTATGGAATGCAGACAGAGAAAGGTTGATTTTTGTAAGATCTTTAAATTCATACACTAAATCCATGAAAACCGCTTTAAATTCATAACACTAAATCCATGAAAATTTCTTTAAATTCATACCACTAAATCCATGAAAATTGCATAAAATTCATAACACTAAATCCATGAAAATTGCTACCTTGTGAAAAATAGTGAATTAACAGCAACAGCTCTTGCCAGACTTTTTTCATGAAAAGTGACAGTAATATGTTTGTGAAATTTGATATAAAACAATACAAAGGAAATATAACAAACTGTGTAAAGAAAGAAAACATTCATATACCTAATTATTAAATCAAACCAAAATTGTTATTTTTGGTTCTGGATATTTAAGCGTTAGTGTTATTCTTCCATGATTAACTAGTTTCCTGTCAGACTAGTCAATTTTAAAAATCATCAGTGTGAATGCAGCCACCATGACCAACCCATATGAGATCAAATACTAATTTTATGAAGACCTGGTGTCTCTTATTGCAGAAGTACCATAGGCAGATGAGCTAAATCATCTTTAGTGACTTCAATGCCAGAGTTGGCACAGATCACCAGGCATGGCAAGGTGACATTGGCAAATGCAAATGCAATGGACACCTCTTCCTGAGGAAATGCTCTGAACATGACCTCCAAATCACCAAGTCTTCTGGCTGCCAAACTGCAACAAGACATCTTAGATGCACCAATGATCAAAGCACTGGCATCTAATTGACTACATCATCATTAGGAGAAGAAACAAACTGTATGTCTTAAGTGATGAAGGCCATGACAAGTGCAAAATGCTGAACTGAAGAAGCACAGTGGCATCAGTTTTGAAACAAAATTTAAGATCAACAAAGTCAATGTTTTGCTGACCTGAATAAATGCTTGCAAAACCTAGATGGTGTACAGATGCCATGCCAAGAAGCTGAAGGAAAAGACTGCAGCAACAGTGTCCAAGATAATGAGGTTCTTACATGGGCATACATTCCAAGCAGCCATATTCTGCTGATGAAATCACAGTTGAGATGGTCAGGCCATGTCACCATGATGTTAGAAAAGCAACTACCAAAGATCTTCATCAAAGATCTGAAGGAGGGACAGTGATCTCAGGGTGGTCAGAAGAAATGCTTCAAAGATTCCTTCAAGTCATCCTTAAAACACTTCAACACTGACCCTGAGTTTTGAGAAGATCTCGCACAGGATCACTGCATTTGGCACAGAATCATCCATACTTGAGCTACAGAATTTAAGCAGAGGAGAATTGCAGAGCAGTGCAGAAGCTCAATTAACATAAATCTCAAAACTGCAGCACATCATTTATTGATCAAGCATACCCAAGTGTGCCACAGACAGTTCAGAGTACACAACAGCCATATTAGCCACTTACTTACAGAAACCAAACCAGCTGATGTCATGGTCATCTTCAAACTTTTTTAAGGATGAATTATGTGGCACTTACTGGGATGTCGTGAAGAAGAGAAATTAAGAAGTGACTCATTACAGCCAACTAAGCCCCTCCTAAAGGAGCGTGGTCAAGTCTGTGGGCTTCCTGCCTTGGTTTTTATGGCTCCATGGTTAAATAAATGGGGGCAAAGAGGAATTTTAAGCAGACTGGCAGTTTGTCAGGGACTCTTGCTAAGAGCATTTAGGCAGGGGACCTAAGAGCTATGCAAACTAAGGATGCTTCCCCACTGGTCCAGTTGGGCCTGGAACCATGGCTAACAACTGGTTCTTTTCATCCCTAAGATCACTGAAGGGCTCAAGTGATATTAGCCATTACCCTCAATAGTTTTTTGTTGTGATGCAGCAAAACCTCAGAAAAGTCCATAGCAAAATCCATACATATGTAGAGCAGCTCAGCCAACAGTGCCATTAACAGTGAGAGCAAATGTTTTGCTGTCTTAGTTATAGTCATTTTGAGATGCAACAAGGCAGTCATACACAACAACTCCTCCATTACAATGTTTCATGAGATTACTAGGAAAAGGTGGCTAACAAAGCTAGGGCAAAATAGCTACACACCCAAGTACCACAAGCTTCTTGAATGGGACACATGCCCAGGTCCCCAATAGATCCCTCCAGGAAATGCTCCTGAATCCAGCTAAAAGGCTTGAGGGTTATGCCCGCAAATGGACCCTGCAACTACCTGCTAAAAACTATGGATGCAGGGTTGAAGTGACCCTGATCACCCCAGAGTGCAGCAAGCCAGCAACTTTCTTGCACTGTAAAGTGTCACTGATCCCTTACAGAATGGCTTGTAACTTACTTACATTGGGAAGTGATTCTAATCTTGGCATTATTGAGTTCCTGACTCCCTTACACCTTGAAATGCCAATGGTTCCTGCCTGTAATGGATTGGGACCGCTAGAAAAGAAGAGGGGGAGGTGATTTTCTTCCTACTTCTACAGAAGCAGCAACTCTTGGCTAGGTCAAACACTTCATCTGCCCATAATCTGCAGAAAGGACATATGTCTACAAATAGGTAGGGATGGGTGTTGCACAAGGACTTTTTACTACCACATTATGAGCTTTACATGGCATACTGAAAGGTTAAAAGAAATTACCAAAACAAACAAATGACCAGAACAAAACAGTAAAAGGTAAAACATACCTAAACACCAGTACAAATAATAATGAAATATTTATGGAAGCAACACCTAAGATTGCCAAAAATTGGCACAAGATTGCCAAAAATTACAAAAGGTCATAGAGACAAATAAAAAAAAATGCAAGGTCTAGGAATTAGAAGTCAATTGCAACATGAAATTAGACATGTTATCATCACACAACATCCAAGAAGAACAATATTCCAAATGAAATGACTACATCATTGGACTAGGGGAGTGTTTATTTTTGTTTTAAACCTCCAATTATTAACTCTGTGTGTCTGTGTGTGTGATTTGGATTTGTAACACAGCTTTAGCAAAATTTCAGTTATATTGCCATGATGTCTGCAGTGTGGCAGTTTATAGTGATGTCCAGCACTGGGGCATCATGACGCAGACATTTAGCATCATGTCCCACCCATTCACATAATCTGACACCAGGCCGACCAGTCCTAAAACTAACCTCTAAATGCTGAGTGCCTAGCGAGGCAGCTGTTAGTACCATTTTTTTTATTAACAAAAAGTCATTGGTATTACACAGCCAGTGTTAAAACCTGCAACCTCTCACATCTGAGGCAGACGCTCTAACCACTAGGCCAATGGAGCAATCCAATTATTAACTAAATAAGGGAATGTTCACTTGATTATGGAATCAATGGGACAAAACTTAGGTTAATGATATTTTCAATAATTATGAATAATCATTAGAAAACATACCCAATAAAATTAGGCTGTAACAATCATTCTCCATCCATTCCATGTTCCCACTGCAGTGGAATGCATACCTGACATTTATTTAAATCTTTCTGATGTCAGATTTCTGAGCTGGGATCAAAGGACTCTTCCTCATTTTGTTTCAGCAAATTGCTTTCATTTTCCTTCTAAACTGAGAATGTCTGAATATGTTTTGCATCTTCTTGCTATTACATGAAATGCCCCATGTTTACAAATGTAGCGTGGTGCCCATTTAAATACATTTCATAATCTGTGAGAGAAAACCCCAAATAGCAATCATAACATTTTTACTTTATGGCATCCAGACAGTAAGCTGACTTGCACTGAACAAAACAGTTTTTCTCAGCTTTTAAATATTGTCATGTTGATAATTAGCAGTGGTAATAATAGTTATTTGGTAATTAGCAGTGGTAATAACAGTGTTTTTTTCCAAGGGACAAAACCTCACTCAAAGTAACTGACAGTAAATAAGGAATCAGATCAATTACGTATTTGTATGAATTAAAGTGAGGTATTTTATCAGCATGTTGGTAAAAATGTCAATGTGATGAATTTAGAAATAAACAAATATTCACGAGATTTCCATCTGCAAATCCAAATATATATCTGCGCATGACTCTATTTTTCTTTACCTCCAACAGTGCTTCCCTTTCCCGTCTCCGTCTCTCTATGATGGCATCCTCATCCTCCACTTCATCTGGATCTGGTACATCAACCCTTTGTAGATAAAAAGAATACATACATATTACACTCTGTTAAGCCAAAAAATACTCTAACACCCATATTGAGAAACCTCTGCAATGAGTGACCACCAGTCTTGTATGACTACAATTGTAATGCATGGATCAATTTTATTACATAAAAACAATGTCATGCGCAACCACATGCAGAATGTGACCAGCAACTACGAATTTTAGGCAATATATGCATTTTGACACTGCTATGACTGCTTTGCAAAATCATAAATAACACCAATTACCTTGATTTAATCCTATGTAAACATTATTGCCTGCATGCAAAGTGCAGATTGTTCTAAACAGCACTACTATGAATGACCGTTATCAGAAAAACAAAGACAAACAGCAGTGACCTAATCCTTTCTAACTATGACTGAACAAAAGTAGAATCTCTTCTAAACAAAACAAAAAAAATTGAACAAATTTTAAAACTGAGGATGGCTACTCATCTCCTAATTTTACTGATCATGAAGGTAGTGTCATTTGTTATACAAATGTACACTTGTACCAAAGTAACTATCATTAACTGTCATTTTAGTTTCAAAATCATGTGAATAACTGTTGAAATTAACCATTCTTTCTTCAAAGGGAATAGTCATGGATATACAATTCAGCTCATGCTATTTTTCAATTCACCAAGCTTAATATTTCCTTAAATATATTCAAAAAATGTAGATATCCTCTATATATTAGCATGTGACCAATGATCACCACAGTAAGAGAACCCTGTCATGAATCCAAAAATTAATGATTCAGGCATTATCCTGGATTATCAACAGGATAGGTGAAAAATACATACATTGAAATATATGGCATTTTTTCATGCAAAGTGAAGGGGCCAGTCTAATAAATTTATAACAAAATTAGATGAGTGAGGGAGTGGGTATCATCAGAGAAAGATTTCCTTCAGTATATAGTTGACAAAATGGGGGTGAGGGTAGAGGTATGCTTGTATAATCAGGGTGCAAAAGATTTGGATATGATTTCAGATTTATAATCCACCAAATTTTCTCTACAATTATATTTCACAACAAAAATGGAAATAACGGACAATGAAGAACAGTCACATTTGAAATTTTTCAGTTTAATGAAATTGTGAAAACTTACTCTTCATCAGATGAGACTTCCTGCTGCTCCAAATAAAGCCCCTCTGACAAACTTCCTGCAAACTTATCCCTTATTTCCTCTTTACGTCGCCGATGTTTGCGATCCCTAGAGCGACTCCGTCTTCCTCCATGAGATGAACTTGGCCTCCTTTGATCACGTGACCTGCTTCTCCGAGCACCTCTTGACATACTTCTCCTCCATAACCTAGACTGGTTCTGCCTACTTCTTGATCCACTTTCTCTCCTTCTTCTGAATCCATAAGAAAATACAAATACACCAATGTTACAAGTTACAGTTTTCCAAATCTCAGCAATGAATTTTCCATTCTGTAACAATAAAGGTTGGAGTCATAAAAAAATGTTTCCAAATCACCACTACAAAACCCAATCGATCTTTTTTAGCCAAATATCTTTTGCTATTCATCTATATTTATTTGTAAACGACATACAATGAGACCTAACCATAAAAAGGTCCCAACTGTTTCCCCATGGGCTTGTCAAGCAACAGACAGTTAAAATAAAAACTAGCTGGATGAGAAAAATATTAGAATTTTCTGGTCCTCTTACAAAGATAGGGATTAAATGTGACACAAAAATAAAAGATGTTAAACTAGAAACGTTTACATTTTCATAAACTTTATTTTAATTTATGATTTTTACTATATTCATAGTTTTAATTTCTAAATGTCAATTTTTTATTACCTGACTTGTAAATAAATGCACATTTTTATTTTGATCACAGACAGCTACGTGAATGAAATAATAAATTATGAAGACACTATGGTATTTTTTAAACACTAATGTTATAATTTCATAAAGAAAATAGATATCTGCCCAAAGCACTGACTGTTTTCAAGGGATACCAACACAAATTTATTTTATTATAACCTAAAGATGACTGAATTGTTTTCAAAAATTAAAAGAACTTCTACAAAAAATGCTCAAGCTAAAATCTCATGCCAAAATATTTAAGTACAACTTCAAAATACTATTATGCTGCCATGGATGTATAATAATGTAAAATATCGACAATGTCAATCCTATGCAGGGAGCCATCACAAACACACCAAAGGCAATGTGTCCTTTTCAAGCAAACCCCATGAAACTTTCAGCTTTTTCTAAAAATAATGTTTCTGATACATCAGATATAAACTCTCTATACATATAAGTAATTAAACAATTTGGATTTGACATGTCTTGCTGTAAATTTGAAATGACTGATTATGAAACTGCAAAAAAGGTATCCATTAATGAATCACATTTTCTAGTATAAATAAATACTATTAGAAATAGTAAACTTCTTTATGAGCATGATGTTACCTGTGAACAAAACAAATTCTAATCCAGTCACGAAATTCAGAAAAACTGAAATGAATATTTCTTTAAAAATCCCTGTTTATGGACAGAAACTCTTATGAAATTTGAAATTCCATGAAATAATTGCATATACATGTAAACATGAAAACCAACATGATTAAAATCAGATCTTGGTTGTACTATGTGAAGATCTGACCACTTAGAGGTCATGTTCTGGTGACCTATGTAATTACCATAATCACTCATTTTATTTGCCAATCTGATGAAAACTTGTACCTTTGCATTTGGGAAACTGCAGTATGGCTGAAGATGATCAATGTGAGCAGAATGATTTGCTTTGCTTTCAAATTTCTAAAAGCTGCATTTGCATTGGCTAATTCAAGGACACCAGAACATGACCACTATGTTATCACTTTCAGATCTTTATGCAGGTCAGTGGAGATATGATTTTAATCAGACTGACATGGAAGTATAAAATAAATGCAATGGCTGATTGAAAAGTTCTAGAACAAATGCAGTATCTTGAAAACAAAGGAAGCCAACACAACATTTGCTGCCTATAATTCACCTTTTTTTTTATGTCACATATACATAAGATATGGTGGCCAAATGGCAGATGGTTCCATTTTTGAACAGTGATTATAAATTTTTCTTATGGAAAATCCTTTACAAAGCTGATTTGGATGCTGCATGCTTATTAAATCTGGATTCAGTAGTTGGTTGAAACACCATGGTACTGGTAGGAATGGCAATGATGAAAGAAGTAAATGTACATGAACTGTAGGCCAACGACAGCTCTTAAAACATGTAGTTGATTCTGTGGAAGTATGTGATTGATGATAGAGATGTTACTGTCAGAGAGGTAACAGATGATTCAATATTCCTTAAGGAATAGCGAAGAAATTCTGACCTTATGCCGATTGGGTTTGTGCCCAAATCATTTCATAAAGAACTAATGAGTTGACGAGTTTAGATCTGCTGCGAATTATTATACAGGTACAAAGAAGACCATAACTTCTTAAATAAGACCTGTGATTTTGGAGAAAAAGTAATTTAAAGGTGTTTGATTATTAATAATGGCAGCTACAGCTGATGGTGGTTTGGCATCATTTGCATCAGGCTCTTCATGCCAGGATGCTTCAAATCAAGTTTAGTCAGACTTTAGTCAATTGTTTTTCTGAATAAGTAATTTACAGGGTTTGAACCACTTTGAATAATGTCGGATCAGCATCACTTCTAATAATTTAAAAATCCTTCATAACAAGATGTTCTCGACTATGCCAAATTTTGCAAAAAAAACTGGTCATGTGACATTTATAAAGTTTAAAATATTTTTTCTTGGGCACACTGCCTTCAAAGGATGATTGTTGACACATGAGAAACAATGCACAATGGACATATGGTCCAGCCACAAACCCACATCACCTTTTGACCTGATGCGCTTACAAAAAATTTGGGGGAAAATATTGTCGATTAAACTGTGTGGAGTGCCTGTGTCTCATGAAATTAATCCCACTGAGTTATCTCACTGGAATATACAAATAAAATTTGCCATGCAAGATTAAAAGTTAAAAAGAAAACGGCCATTACAACATGTATGACAACCCAACTGTGCTTTTGGAAAAATGTATTATCTGATATATAATTTTACCTACATCATAATGTTCAAAAGTTGAACTTTTCTCAGTAATTGCAGCTACATTTGCAAGTGGATTGGCATCTTTTGTACAGTTTGATGTCATTATGCCTGCATGCTTTCTGTCAGGTTTGGTCTTCTATTAAAGATTTTGGAGAAGTTTTTAAATGACTTTTCTATTTTTATTTACTGGGTCATATCTGATGGCAGATCTGCATAATTTGTATATAATTGAAAAATATTCTAGCCAGCATCCTGCTTTTCATACATGACCCAATTCTGAACAACAGTTTTGGAGAAGTAGTTTAAAGGTTTTCTATCCTCAGTAGTGATAGCTATATTTGATGGAGGAACAGCGTCATTTGTGCCACTTAAATTATCTCCTTTCTATCCTCAGTAGTGATAGCTATATTTGATGTTGGAACAGCATCACTTGTGCCACTTAAATTACCTCCTTTCTATCCTCAGTAGTGATAGCTAAATTACCTCTTTTCTACAATGCTTTCTTTTAAATTTCATCCAACTCTACCCAGCAGTTTATTATAATTTGTTCAAAGGTTTTTCTACCATTAGCAGCTATGGGTCATATATTACAATGGATCAGCATATTTGCTACAAATTTTAAAAGGTGTAAAGCTGACTTTAAAACTTTGTCATTATCTTGCTATGTCTATAAGAATTGTAATTATTCAAGGTCTATTAGAGACTTCTTATGACTGTATTAGTTTATTTTTATCAAAATAAACATAAAAAATTAATAACTTACTCTGTAGAAGGTGATGGCCTTCTCTCCCGTGACAAGTGGTCTCTGTCATCTCCATGAGGCTGAACTGACTGTACCCTGGTCAAAAATGACAAAACATCTGAAATAGCCTATTTAGCTAAATGTGAGAGAACAAGAATTCTTTGAAGGAAACGATGCTCCACTGGCCAAAAAGAATTTCCAGGAATCAAGAAAATATCACTTTATCTTTTTTTGAGTGCTGAAACTATCTGGCAGCCATACTGGCCATCAGATCAGCACCATTTTCATTTAGGACCAACTAGACACAAAAAAAATGTCCTTTTGTAAAGACCCCATGTTGATATGACCATACAAAAAAAAGGAGGAGTAGCAAAAACAAGATGAAGATGGTCATCATGAAGACTGTATCCTCATTTTACAATCATGTTGATAATAATTTTTAATAATGCGCTTTTTCTAATGAAGTTGTTCATTATTCTGTTTAAATAACATTTATTTTCAAAGTGTGCAACATATGAAAGATCGTTCCAACTGGTTTCAACAAACATCATGTGTATGCATAAAAAAAATCTGTGTGTTACATCACTGCTTTTTGTTTTCTTGCTGTGTCTGGTTCCCGTAATGGTGTTTAATATTATCCTGCAAAATCGGGAGTCCACAGAGCAGGGAACTTGACTAACTGTTGATACACCACCAAACAAGATTCGTTTTTTTCAAAAACACGCGACATTTAGTTCATGGGACAATCGTCTACATTGAAGATCAATTTTTGCATTGCTCAATTAGTACAGTATTGATGTCGTGAATTAATTAATTGGAAATAATAATGAAACTTCTTATCATTCTTGAGGATATCTCTAAGTGCCAGTTCAAGAATTCACTGAAACTCACTTGCCCTCAATGGTTCATATGTCAAATCAAACTCTCTGTTTTATCAAGCATTCATTTCGCTTGGCTACCTTGTTATCTTTGATCACAGTTATGAAAGAATCGGTTAATTTAAGGTAGTTTATGTTACATACACAATAATATTTATAAGTGTTTGATTGATCAAATGAAGCAAGTTCACCCGACATAAGACCGGGGCCGCTAGATTTTAAGTTGTAGGATTTTTGTGCCTTTTAACTTTTCTTTTATTCCACCTCCTTTTTTTGACTCAAAAGACATAATTAACATGATAATACAAAGGAGGCCAGCTTTTAATTCAGTGCAACAATACAACAAATACTTCCGTAAGTCAGTTATCAAAACACAGTCGGCACTTAATTAGGTTCTCAGAGAAATGCTTGCAGACATAGCTGTTACAGTAGATTGATGCATTTTATGTTTAATTACAAGAGGACACATTGCATTTATGATGATTACACTTAAAAGGAACTAAAAGATAGAACTAGAACACAAATTTCAATTGATAAAAATATTATTTAATTTGATTTATTTATTAAAGTACTGCCTCCACTCGGCATGAGTGACATGTTCATTGATCAAAATTTCCTTACACAACATCAATTGCAGTGTACTAGGAATGTCATTTGGAAAGAAAATGTACCTATTTTTAAATTTGATATTTCATAGAGCTGATTAAAATTTCCCAGTCCTATCTACCATTTTCGACGATAAAACGAGCGATACATCAAAGTTTCCATTGCCAATTTTGATCGCGATTTTCTTCAAGTTCAAGAAATAGGGATAGATTTTTGAGGTATTTTCTGGCTTAATAAATGGGATCCATGCCTGACCCCGCATTATAAGTGGGTTTGCGAGTTATCGAGGGCGTGGTGTATTTCAACCTCTAAATAAATGAAATCCTCATAGATGTAGTGGTGATTCTAACAAAAATATGTTACACAAAATTTTTTGTTGAATTTTACAAAGTTTGTTGCTTCTCACACAGAGTCATAATAGTAGTTTCAGTGTTTTTTTTCCTCATGGAAAAGGAAGCAAAGGGTCAAGGCAGTTCTTGTATATAAATGTCTATATGGAGCTGCACCAGAGTATCTTCAGGATTTATTCAGGCTTTTTTCAACACAGAACTAGTTGAGATCAACATCACATGGAAACCTTCAAGCACCAAAACCAAGAACAGAGCAATTTAAAAAGAGCTTCCAATACTCTGGTACAGTTCTGTGGAACAAGCTTCCACTACATGTAAAATCTGCTGAAAATGTTAGAGTATTTAAGAAGAGATATCCTGAGCAAGTATGTGTTTCTAATAGATAATGGAATTTAGTATCTTAATACTAAACATGTTAAAATACACAGAAATTATTGCTATCTTCATATAATGTGCATTGTTATAATCTCCTTAACACATTAAACCCTAGCAAAGAGTTAACGTGGCAGGAGGTAGTAGCCTACTGCCAAGCTCTGTAGCATCATGGTCATGCACGATACACTAAATTGGGTGGTATTACAGAAAGGTAGACAGATGTAGCTCTACAATAATACCAAATAATCTGGAATTTATAGTTGCACTACAAAATACAGAGGGAAAAACCTCAATTTTGTGTCTGGATTTTTTCTATCCAAAATTGGCCTGTGGTTGGAATCCGATTTTGTGTCTGGACTTTAGACTTTTTGGTCTCAGATTTAAGGCAAACCAGTATGAACTGCAAACAGACAGATGAACCTTTGCAAAAAATAGGATAAGATAAGCATTTGAAATAAAGAGTGGTGTTGATACAAAAATAATGGGTCCATTTAGGGAGAGAAAAAAATCCAACTTTTACCCTTCTGCTCATGCGTGAGCCAAATAGCCAATGAAAAATGATGTTTCTAACCCAAATAGGCAGTATATTATTGAAAGATCACATGGGATTTGGTATTTTCGGATGCATTTAGAAATAGCTTTCAAAATGTGTTTCCTACTCAAATTTCAGGCGAAAACAACAAAAACCTCCAGGGGTTAATGTGTTAAGAGGGCCTCAAGGGAGAATAGTCCCTGACTAATGAGTCACCCTCTATAAATAAAGCATTATTATTATTATTTGGGGGACACAGTACAAAAAACTGCCTGTGCTCTATGTGCAACATTCATATACCTGTTGCAAAATACATGGATTAGACATGTGTAAATTGTCATCCACACCTTTGGCATTTCATGACTAGTTCACCTATAAACACTGTCATATAAAACAAACAGGATATTTAAAGAAAAGATGCATATACAGTATTATCGAGATGTCCCATTCAAGATCAATTTGGCAGCTTTGATGGTCAGTTTCATGGGACAGAAATTAACTGATATCATCAGATGGGTTTGGTATACTGGGACATAATCCACAGTAGCAGAGTGGTTTTAATTAAAGGGAAGCAAAATATGGAGAATGGGATAAATATGGAACAAATCAGTTCTTTATATTTTCTGTAGTCTATAGCAGGGTGGTTTCAATAAAGGGGTGGTCATTAGGTAGGGTTGGATTATTTCATGATTCATATCATCTGCAATGTAACTTTATTTGACAGCTGATTATAATACATTCAAATGTAAATGTAAGACAAAGAAGTTATGTAAATGTAAGACAGAGAAATTTGAAGTGACAATTTTCTAGCAGAGGATCTTACCTCCTACTGGGTTCTTCCACAACATTCTCTGCTGGTTTATCAGCAGATTTTCTTGTACTCTCACTCTTGTCTCGCTCTTTCTTAACATCAGCTTCTTCCTTCCTGGAACTACTCTTCCTATCGGAACGTCTTTCCTCTTGTCTTTTCCTCTCCTCAGCACGTGGTTTATCTCTAGCCTTCTCCTTTTCTTTTTCTTTTTCATTCTCTTTTTCTTTTTCCTTCTCCTTATCTTTACTACGTTCTTTATCTTTCCTTCTTTCATTCTCTCTGTCTCTGCGTCTTTCCTTATCTTTCTCCCTATCCCTTTTCCCCCTATTCCTATTTCTATCTCTATCTGAGTCCCTGTATTTGTCTATTCCATGTCCATAGTCAATTACAGCTTTAACCTGAGAACGATGAGAGTCATCAACCTCACTGAGTGCATACTCATACAATTCTTGATTGTATTCAAACACCTCCCTCTCACTGTAGGAATACCTCCTATCTCTTCTACCTCCATTTTTTTGCCAAGCTTCCTGAGGTTCAGATTCATCATGTTCTACTTCACCCTCCTCCTCAGAGTCGCTAGCTCCGCCATAACCCTGAGCAATCATACTCATTGCATTCATACTGACAGCTTCAACACGACTTGACACTTTCACTTTAGGTTTGGACTTCAACGCCTCTGCCTCAGGTTCCTCCTGGAAGGTTGGTGTTCTTCCTTTCAGGATATCATCCTGTGCTCTATAACCACGGAAGTGACCCGAGTTATAACTCTGCTCATTTTCTGAGATATATTCCTCCTGACCAGTCACATGCATCCGTGTATCTTGGTTCTGAGAAGGTTGTAAAGCACCCTCTAGCAAAGCATCTACCTGGTCATCTGTAACACCATTCAACTCTGCTTGCAATGCTGCTCTTGCTGCCTCTAATCTGTCCAAATCACTGTCATCAACTCCGTACTTCTGTGCATAATTTCTGTCATAGCCTTCCTCTTCATCAAGCCGTCTTCGCTTCCTTTCCCCCGACTCCAGGAATTCTGGCTCATCTTTAACATCTCTGTCTAATTTGTGTTTCTTGTGCTTATGTTTATGTCTGTGCTTGTCTGAGCTATGTTTGTGTTTGTGCTTATGTTTGTGTCTTGATTTCCTTTTCTCCTTCCGGTTTCTGGATCTGGACTCGGATGATTCTCCTTCTGGCTCACAGCTGCTTCCAGAAACGCCATCATCACTGTAAAGCAAATATAAGATGTTGAAAGTTGTGTGGCTAATTGCCAAGGGAAATACTCCATTTACATTTGTTAAATTTAAGTTGTGTTTAACAACACTACTGCATAGACACTACCATGGTCGAAGCAAATAACACCAATAAGAATTTTGCCAATCAATGTATTCATCCAGTTTTAATTTCTTTTGGTCATTGTTAATTAACTAATCTGACATGTAATTAACTGTAAAAATGTTTGATTAATTTAAAAGCTAAAGAAAATATAGCAGTATATAGTGTTGCTGCAGCTCAGAGGTGCATCCCAGACACACTTCTGAGTTGCATCTCGTCCTACAATGCTCACCCTGAACCTGCTACAGTCCCAAAATTAGCATCCTGTCCAAATTATTCATTTTAAAATTGAAGCTCTACTGCTTGCCTTCTCCAGACAGGCATGTTCTCACTTTTACATGCCTTCTCCAGACAGGCATGTTCTCACTTTATCATGCCTTCTCCAGACTGGCATGTTCTCACTTTAACATGCCTTCTCCAGACTGGCATGTTCTCACTTTATCATGCCTTCTCCAGACTGGCATGTTCTCACTTTAACATGCCTTCTCCAGACTGGCATGTTCTCACTTTATCATGCCTTCTCCAGAATGGCATGTTCTCACTTTATCATGCCTTCTCCAGACTGGCATGTTCTCACTTTATCATGCCTTCTCCAGACTGACATGTTCTCACTTTAACATGCCTTCTCCAGACTGGCATGTTCTCACTTTATCATGCCTTCTCCAGACTGGCATGTTCTCACTTTAACATGCCTTCTCCAGACTGGCATGTTCTCACTTTAACATGCCTTCTCCAGACTGGCATGTTCTCACTTTATCATGCCTTCTCCAGACAGGCATGTTCTCACTTTAACATGCCTTCTCCAGACTGGCATGTTCTCACTTTAACATGCCTTCTCCAGACTGGCATGTTCTCACTTTAACATGCCTTCTCCAGACTGGCATGTTCTCACTTTATCATGCCTTCTCCAGACTGGCATGTTCTCACTTTATCATGCCTTCTCCAGACTGGCATGTTCTCACTTTATCATGCCTTCTCCAGACTGGCATGTTCTCACTTTAACATGCCTTCTCCAGACTGGCATGTTCTCACTTTAACATGCCTTCTCCAGACTGGCATGTTCTCACTTTATCATGCCTTCTCCAGACAGGCATGTTCTCACTTTAACATGCCTTCTCCAGACTGGCATGTTCTCACTTTATCATGCTGACATGAGTGCCAAGACATATTTAATTTTAAATTTGTAACAATCTGGTTCATGCTGAAATGTGACTTGTTTACAACAGATGAGAAGTTACTTTTGCAATAAATTTTTTATTGCAGCTGGCAAATGAAGAAACAAGTACACTGGTAAAGTTTCATCTGCCAATAAAAACTGAAGGTATCTCTTTTAAAAATAATAATTACAGCAGGTAGAGTTAAAGATAGCATCCAGCCATTTCATTCAAAGTAGATCATGAATCCTCAATTTAAAGTGAACCAAATATTTATGGAATACCCCATCATTTAATCAGAACAGTGAACTCATACCAGAACAAGTTTCAAGTTATGTGAATAAATCCAAATTAAAATTGAATCTGTACAGTTACTTCCTCATCAAGCCATGTACAGAAATGCACAATACACTTAGAATTAGCAAGATTCCAATCAAATGTCCAAGACTAGACCCTGCACACACAAACAATGAATACACAAATCATGAAATCATATGTCGAAGCATACAAGTAATCAAATGGAACATCCTTTGCTAGCAAGTTGGTCTGACATATGGTTGTGCACAATGCTTTGCTTCTGGGTTTGCCTTTAACATTGTTGTGCACAAAGGCATTTTGTCTCTCACTAAGGCTAAAAACATATTTTACAAATACATTGTGACTGGTATCTTCGTACTGGACAGTCCTCTGCTGTGTCCAGTGTGTGCATACAATTAGTTTCTGAGTTTAGAGGAATCTTCTACTGAGCTGATCTACACACAATGCTAGGGCAAATTACAATATTCCAGACATTGTAGGTCAATGGAGACACACGTCTGCACATGTCCATGTTACGCTGTAGAGTACCAACTGTTTCATGTCACTATGTCAAGTTTGGTATCTTATGTTACGTGTTTAGGCTCGAATAAACAGTAACACAAGAAAGAGTGAAAACAACAAGCTTAGAAAAAATATAAGAATTTATTTCCCTGGAAAATTTCTTTTCTAAAGTTAAATTTCCAGGTCATTTCCAGGATGACATTAATTTCTTCAAGGTTCACATATGACCATTACTGAACAGAATTAAAGAACATTTTATATAATAAATCATGCATTTTCTAAATCTAAAGATGGTTCTCTTTTAAGACCAGGGCTGAGCAAATCCCATAGCCCGACGTCCCGGACTAGTAATTTTTGAAGTCAGACAAGTAAAAATTTCCAAGTCACTAGTACGGGACAAGTGCTTTTTAAAAAAGTCAGGCTAGTCCTTACTTTCGTGCTTTAATCACTATATCTGCCTTTATTTGGCCAATCATGCCCTCTGGGCGTACTGAATACTTGATTCTACCCCTCTTCATGTATACATTTACATCCTGTTACCGCTTGACTGCATATTGGGCTAAGCAACCAAATTATCGACAAATCAAAACACGTCAAACAAAAGAAAGCCAGTATGATCAATTAGCAGTGTTGTAAGCGGTTTTGTTGCAATGAGTTTACTCTCTTGATCATAATGAGCCGCTCACTATGATTTTAATCCAGCGAGTCAGTGTAATGAAATTAATGAAAGGTACTTTACCGACATCATTGTTGGTTTCTTTTATGAACTGATTAAATGACAGTAATGATTCTTTAATTTATAATTGATTATACAGATGATTAACTTCCACGTGCGATATTTTGTTTGAAGGGAAACAATTGCGCTAATTAATGAGCTGTTTCAGTTTGTATTTAAAAGAGAAAATTGATGTTATGATCACTTTATAAGTAGTTGTCAAGCAAGCTTATAGTTACTCTGTGGATAAAATGAGTTTGCTAAATTATTTTCGCAAGGAATGTAATAACAGCAATTTGGCGAAGGTAAATTTGTTTGAAAATGGAGGGATAAAACGTAAGACAGATACTGAGTGTACGGTAGTTATTTCTGAGTGTGAACGAGGATTTAGTTCAATGAACCTAATCAAGACTTCTTTAAGGAATTCCTTAAACCAAAAGAGTTTACAAATGCTAATGAACATTTCTGCAAATGGACCAAAGCTTGAGGACTTTAACCCAGACACAGCTATCAACAGCTGGCTTATTACTGGTGCAGGTGGCAGACATATACATGAACATATTTTCAAATCCATCAGCTAAAACATATATACATGAACCTAAAGAAGCCAAATGTATAACAACCAATGTTTTTGAAAACTTAAATTCTTTTAAGAAATAATTATGTTGTATATTATTTTATTTTTTTCTTTCTTTGGATTAAGTACATACGTCTCATCAAATCTTGGCAAGAGATTACCATTTTGGGACCAGTGAAAAGTAAAGTGGGACTAGTGAAGAGTAAGGTGGGACTAGTGGAGAGAAAGGTGGGACTAGTGAATTTTCTGAAACCCCTTGTCCTGTACTAGTGGTTAAAAAAAAAAAAAAAATGCTCAGCCCTGAAGACTCTCCAAAACATCTAAGCCAGAAAAGATGATCATGTACAAAATCACAAAATGTATCACACGAAACAAGTGATTATATTCCTATAAATTGGCATGTAAAGTCATTTCAATGTACAAAATACAAATTCTAACTTTATTTTGCTGACCTGCATTATGTTACTAAGTGGGAACAACATAATGAATATAAATTAGTTTTGTTTCCTTTCAAACCTTTAATTCTTAAGAATTCTATAGCATTATATATATATATATATATATATATATATATATATATATATATATATATATATATATATATATATATGCATCTTATAGAAAGTAATCATTTCCTATTACAGTATATAAAAAAACAATCAACACAAATAATTAGAATCTTGTCTTGAAAAGAAGAGAGTTTAAAGGAGACCAGAAACCAATGGAAATATACAATAATAATAAAAGTACTACAGCAGAAAACCTTATTCTGAAGTATCATCTGCGACCGTAATGCCAATATTTAAATATTGGCTTATCTTCTAGGAGCTGAATTTCCGTGACCTCGTATGCAAAATTTCCGCACCTATTCGGTTACTTTCGGGATGTGATGTTATAGTAGCGACTCCAGCAGCCCAAGTGGGAGTTGCCAGAGTAAAAGACAATACCGTTTTGCGTTGCTTACGGGTGCAATAGAACATTAAGAAAAGCCTGCTGACATCTTTTCCAAAAGATAAAGGCATAATGAAAGAATGGGTACATTATTACAAACGAGTCGATTTCAAAGCAACACCATACAGCACTATGTGCTCATTACATTTCTCAAAGGAATGTTACAAGAGGTATCATGAAAAAATAGCAGCTCAAAGATATGCAAATGCCAGGCCTAGACTAAAAGTTGGCGCTGTTCCAGACATACCTTTGGACATTTTAAATCCTGGGAAAAGTGTTAAATGTGTGAGTTACGAAAACAGGCAGAAGGACGAGTAAGTGACCACAAAATGCAACAATCAATCCACATCTTTTATCTAAAAACAGCAGTGCTAAAAACAAATCTGATAGCCAGACACCCTGGGCCCCTTCTGGTTTTAGTTCCGGCCCATCCTGTATTCAAAGTGAGGTGCCCGTCAGGCTTGTCGAAACAAAAATTGTTTGCCTGAGGAAACTTTGATTGCGCTGGTGAAATGAGTAAATGTATTTTCAAGATGTTGACATACATGCCTTAACACGGCACAATCTAAATCAAATCACCACTGTCCTAGGTGAAATTTAGATTTGATTTTAATCAATTGGAAACTTTGCTAAAAATAAGATTCTAAACCGGCCATGTTTCGAGAAAACACAATTTTCAGTAATCTTATAAAAATTAAAAATTAAAAAAAAATGCATTGTATATATGTAATAATTGGAACTGATATAAAACTATTCCTTTGGCAGTTTAAAAAGCAGCGATTAAAAAAAAAAAGAGGTCAAAGTTTCACATTAACTGTCTGACAATAGAATGGGGGTGGGGACTATTGACCCCCCCTTGCCCCAATGTGCGACCGCCCATTTGACGTGCCTTTTCTCCCTGTGATACGCTTCATTATTCCCCCATGACAAGCCCCTTTTATTCCTTGTAATTTAATCATGATAATTAAACTTTTCATATACGGTAGAGGAATGTTAGGTGTTAACTGTCCGAGTTTCTTTGGCAGAAATGGAGATGCAATTCTGTTTGCAGAGAAAATTTCAAAGTGATCATTCATTTAAGCTAATTGGTGACAATTTTATTCTTTTAATTTTTTTTTAATACTATAGTACTGTTGTAGTTGTTTAAAAATCTGAAATTTACTTGAATAATGTTTAATCTTCACTGAAGAAGAAAAAAAAGAAGAAAAAATACTGTTGTATGATATTAATTATTTCGTCCAGTGCCTGTTTAGACGTGTGTGCATGTGATTTGAATTTTTAACGTAGCTTTAGCAATTTTTTAGTCATATTGCTACGATGTCTGCAGTGTGGCAGTTTAGACTGTGGATTGCATACGTTATATCTATTTATAAATGGTTTGGGGTTGTTTTGTTTTTTTTCTTTTCTTCTGACAAATGAAAATTGACAGACATAATGTAATAATCGGGACTTCGCTGCGCAAAATTGAGAGATATTACGAGATCAGGAGGTAGATGAGGAAATACCCCCAAACTCAGGAGGTTTTTCTCCCGGCTTGAGAGTTGACAGGTGTGAACTGTCCGGGTTTGTGGAATTTCATTCAGGACTTTAGTGTATTTAAGTCACCAGTCCGGGGCCTGCGCCTAACAAATTTCTTTTAGCACTTACCAGTACAGTACATAAACTATTATATCAGATTGCAGATTCAACTTTTGAGTGTGCAACCCAAATGTGGTCTCCTGTCTGCATCGTTCGCCAATGTTTATGTTTGTATTCAAGGACTGGCTAGTATAGCGTCACGGTACCACGTGATCTGTCGTCTCATCAAAACTCGGCAATTTATGGAATCGTGGTATCTTCCACGCAATATAATCACTACCCGCTTACGATATTTAATTTATAAGCATTGCAGTCGAATTAAAATCTGAAGAGAATTTTGATTTCTAGTCTCCTTTAATCCTGAATTTATCTGTGCCAATAAAATCCCAAAGAAGATTTTTCAAATAACCTAATCTCCTTTTATGACGATCTGGTTAAAAATCCATCATTTAAAAAAACATTTTCAAAAGGGTTGATTTAAATTTTGACAAAAGGCCTTCAAAATTATATACTGTTGTATAAACAAGGACTGAATTTTCTGTAAAATCAACTTGTCTTCTTGTAATTCATTATACCAATCCCCAAACCTGTGTTGATACAGGGGCTCAAATCTTTTTTTAAATATATAATACAAGAGATGAAAATTCCTCATTCCAGCTGAGATTCAACAATTTGGACTACAAATCTGGTGTAAAACCTTTCGTTTTCTAATACGGTTTCCTCCAAATATTCATACCCCATTTTTCATATTTTTAAGAGTGGCTGTTGTCGTTAGTTTTTCTATTGCTCTTTCCATAAATACATGGCTACAATTATACAACTCGACAAAATGCAATTGTATATATATCTTTTAATTAAGGAAATGTATTATCCACGTAGTATGAATATAATCAACCAGTGCTGCTCTTTTCAATACCATAACCCTAATGAAAATAGGACAGTCTTATGGGGCCCTGAGTGGCCGAATGGTCTAAAGTGCTGTCAGTTACGGATCACTGCCATCTCACCTCTGTCTACGTGGGTTCGAGTCTCGGATTCAGCCAATGTGGGTATGTGAGAAAGAGCTTGCCAGTAGCTTCTCATGGGTCGATGGTTCTTTCCGGGGTTTTCCCGGGTTCTTCCTCCACCATTAATACTGACTGCCATGTATAGCCTATCGTGTGCTGAAAGATGGCATTAAACCCTACAACAACAGCAGCAGTAGTCTTATATGTTCCAAACTGTCATTCAAAACTACAATTTGTTTGTAAAACAGATGCTGAAATAAGTATATCAATTTTCTCTCCTCTTTTCTTAACTTTGTTACCAATTAACACATCAGAATCTGAAAAGGTCAATAAAATCACTAATGCATAATACAAAAAACCCACAAACAACAACAACAAAAAAACAGAACACTGATACATTGTTTTTAAACTTATGGAATATATATGCAACATTTCTAGATTCTACATGCATAATATTACATCAACTAAGCAGAATGTAAGTTTATGTGCTAAACAAAATATAAGAAATAGTCACTTTCCTACATACATCCCTCTCTATTTATATGTTGAAACACGAATCACATATAAGAATATTTCATCGACATTATTTAATGGGTGGGGCTGACAGTTTCCTTGGAATTTTCATCTCAAAATATTCAGAGTATATCTATCAGTGATGAAATGCAAGCAATTTGTGTATTATACTGTTCTAGAAAGATTCATCAAATGTGATTATATGATTTATACTGTCTGCAGGCTTAAACAGTACTGTAAATGAATTATGGAATGCACATCTATATTCAGATGAACAAATTTAACGCCTGGTGCATGGTTTTCAATAACAAAAATAATAAGAACAATAACATGGAAAAGAAGACTGAACACCATTATGCCAGTTGGCCTTGTCTCAATGGTTATTTTTAGAAACTGATACCACTGCATGTGACATTTCAAGGAGGTAAAAAGTACAGGCGCCATTGTGAATTGGCAGAGGCACTTTTCCCATATGACTTTACATATACCACACACAGATGTAAATTATGGAACAGTCTGCTGATATTCACATGCAGTTGTAAATTATGCCTTAGGAACAGTCTGTTGATGTTCACATACAGTTGAAAATTATGCCTTAGGAACAGTCTGCTGACGTTCACATACAATTGTAAACTATGCCTTAGGAACAGTCTGCTGATATTCACAAACAGTAGTAAATTATGCCTTAGGAACAGTCTGTTGAATATTCACTAGCGGCTGCTTGAAGAATTACCCCCCCCCAAAAAAAACATACCTGATTTGTCTTCACCATATATGCTTAGTCCTACATGTAAATCCTTATGCTGATATTTATGTTGTGGGCATCAACATCTTACAGCCTAACTAATGGCGTTGTGTAGCGTGTTTTGATGTCGCCTAACATCGTTGCAAAAGTCAAATTTTCAGGAATATTTCAAACAACTGACAACTAAAATAACAACGCTTTTCTACAAAGTAAAGTCATAATGTTTTTGCCAGACATTACTTACTCTGATGTTTTTTCTCTAATAAATTCAAACTTTCACCACAAAAAAAAGACCTATTTTCAAGTTTCATTGGGCTACATTTCAACTGGCTGGAAAGTGATGAAAGCCGGGGATGCTAAAATTGGGTTATGTTGAAATATTATTCTTTAACAAAATGAATAAAAATATATTATGCCTATTAGAACTGTAAGCAACGGTTTGTTTCATCCCAAAAACTTATCCCCAATATATACCTACTTGAACTTACGTCTGCATACCTCGACTACTGTCGCATTGCAACAAATTCAAATGTCAACAGAACGTGAAAATGCGTCCATCTGCTAGTATCATATTTTCATTCCGCCAGGATAAAGACAGCACAGTAAGTATATTAATTACACATAAATTAGTGGAAGAGTGTCGATACAGGCTGCAAAGTGTGAGATGTTCCTGAAACTTTGATTACTCATTCCGATGTCGTTGACATCGGAACACGCTATACAAGGCCGTTATTTAGAAAGTAAGACATAGCACCTAAATAAAATCAACATGTCCTATGTCTTACATTGTAGGTCTACATATACGCTGTACAACAAATGCTCAATGTTTCGAGATTTTGTGTGTGCAGGTAATAACGTTGTTTGCACAAACAAAAACTACAAAAAGGATTAAACTGTATTTGCTAACTTGTAATTTCTAGTTCTTAAACCTTCACAAACATACCAAATTTATGAACCTGAGATGAAATTTTACATTTGGCCCGTTATCTTACGAAACGCGGTCAATGGCCATAGACCAAGTACTGGTTTCGTGAACCAAACTCGCAATGCTCAGTTGGCTAATCTAGTCAAATATGTTGTATCAAAAGTAAAGTAAACTAAGTTATGTTCAAATCCATTAAAACTGCATAATTGTTAAAAATAGTACCTAAATGCTGTAGATTCAGTCGCACTTATTACGTCCGTCTCCATTTTCATTCTTTCAACATCCGGTTGATTTAATATGCACGTCGAATGGCATAAGAAAACCTGTTGCAGACGTACAGGATGATCTTGCATAAACACAGAATTTTCCTGCCGGTATCTCTACGAAGTACCCACTATTGTAATATAAGCGTTGAGGTCAGTGAATCTTTTAGCAGCTATGTGTATGACAGTTCTTGTGAGGGTAAACTTTAAAACAGTTTCAAACACCATCATCACCACAAGACAAAACAAAACAACAAAATAGGTCGTTTTGTCATGGGCGATTCAGACACGCTGTTTTATCCTACTATATCATCAGGGAGGATTCTGCCCACGTATGTGGGAAGTTTGGCCCATTATACTTTAATATAGACCTTATTTTTCTTATAAAAAAACACATGTAGATTCAAAAATATTTATTTTAAGTACCATACCAATGGATGAAACAACGAAGACAATGTATTGGGTTGCGGATACCTGGTACACTCGGAGTAACAGCACTACGACTACTACTGCAGCTGTGACCAGTATTCTGAAAGAGAGAAAAAGAATTTGTTTGCATTTTTTTATTTTTTACCACGACAGAAAGAAGCAGCCGTATTTATTCTAGAAGATGAAGAAGTAAATCTTGAACTGTGTCTGACAGAAGGAAGGAAGAGAAAATAAAGAGCTGTGTGTGTGCTACAAGATAGTTTGTCAAAGTTAAAGTGACTAGGAAAAATGTCAAAGATTTATTTAGTTAAACACAAGAGAAAGCAACCGTCACGTGGCAAGACTTCTGATCCTTCCATGATTACATCCAAACTCACCGAAAATGAAATTGCAGCAGTTACTACTGCTACTAATAACAAAGTAGCAACAACAACAGAAGTAGTTAATGGGGGCGATATAGCGACAATGGAAAATCAAGTTAAAAAGGTCGTGGGCCTGTATAGCGACAATGGGATTTGCCATTAATATAGGGATAATAGGAATGGAACAGGTAAGGTGACGTCACGGTACTGGAAATAGGCAACAATGTAGCAAAGGCTGACCTCAATCGGACCAAACAGCAGGGGAAAAAACCTAGAACGCTTGGTGGGAACGAGACTGTCGGGACAGAGACAGAGATAACACATACAACAGACAACATACAAACATAAACAACTATACAACTAATGAAACAAATTTTTAGGCAAGAAAGCAAATCTTTTTGAGGCAATGAGTGCCCTGAAAAGGGCCTTTGGGTTCTTCTATTATCTCCAGTTCTTCCACCATTTCCTCACTTTGTCAATCATTCCTTTCTTCTTCTTTTTCTCTTTCTCTGGCATACAGTCAAGTGGCCCATCGATCTAAATTTTTCCTGCACCTTCATCCAGTTTTGATTTAGTGCGTCAAACTCCTCTTTTTTCTTTCTGTTTTCTTTCTCCATTGTTTCTTTAGAACATCTGTCTTTTACCTTCTTCGCTTCTTCTTTCAGCTCTTTTCTCATTAGTTCTTCTGCTTTCTTTAGCTGGTTCAGCCCCCACTTCACAAACGACCTCTCTGTCCAATTCAATATCTCTTCCAAAAAACACCTGACTTTCATTACATTATCAAGGGCCTCCTTCAAGGTGCCAACTCTCACGTATGTTGGTTGAATGAAGTCTCGTAACTTTTCTACTTCCTCTGCAATCATGCCTTGTACCAGATCTCTGGCTACTTTCAAGCTGGTCACTTGACTTGTCACAAAGTCTTTGATACCTCCATTCATTTTGTAGCCTTTCCACCACACAGGCAGCATCCACCATCTAGTACCAACTGTCCTTCAACTTGTTAAATAACTCTATTTTCATCCTTTATTGTGTGTAGAATTGCGCGAACGACATCATCATCATCATGTTTAAATTATAGACGTAATCGCCCATACGGGCATGCACGTCTGTTTAATATCCGAAACGGACTATTTAATTGGTCATGGGGAGCGGAATGGTGCCACATTCCCCAGTAATTACTGTGCATAGAAGGCACTATTTAATTGAGCCGTCAGGTTTTGGGTCAATATGACTTGCTTAATAGACCCTAGCGACCTGGATGTAAGGCTGCACTCGAGTGGGGATAGTCCCATCACTCACTCGAGTTAGAGGTGGTAATTCAGTTTGCATTTACTGCGCCCGTTCGACCAAGCAGCATGTGACGCCAGTAGCGATTGATCGCCACTATGACGTCACATCAGGACACTTAGGTTTTTTAGTTGTTTGTTCATGAAGAGACGAAAAAGTGCCTCTCCCTGCATGTAATTAATATGTGCAAGGCACATTAATTCATTTTATGTCTGGAAGTGGCAAGGAAAAAGGTTCGGTCAGGGAGGAGCCCGCGCATCAGGAAGGCACCTTGGTGTATCCAGGGTATTTATTTTTGACTCCCTTGCCAAATGGTTACTGAATTGTCGTCTTGACGGACGTTTTGAGATATATTGAAGAAATATTCTGTGCTATTTTAATTAAGAATAATACCGCACCAGTGATCTCTTAGTAATAGTCTGTAGGGTTATTATAATTGTATCCAGTTTGTCTGATTTGGATGGGGTGATTTTGGTTGAGTTCACCCTTTACTTATGGTTATCTTAAGCTTTCCTATGTTGTTTGGTGTGCTGCTTTGTGCAGCCGGGCCTGATGGTCCTTGGGGTTGGACCACCTTATATGTAATAATTTTGGGGTTATAGTAAGTTCTCTTATCTTGTTAGACTTTGCCGCCTTGTGAAGCGGGGCCTGATGGTCTTGGGCTTTTTAGACCACCTTACATATTTTAGTTGTTTTGGGGTCTTATCTAGGTGTTCTAATTGGTTGTTGTTTTGTTGTTTTGTTTTTTTTGTCTTAAGGTAGGCTGTGCCTTAGTGCCATAGCGTTGATTGTACGACAGATAATCTGCGGTCACCTAGCGGTATGAAAAGATGTGATTGTCCTTAATTTCATTTTGTAGGATTTTAGTGCCATAGGAAAATAATTATTAATAAAGAATTTTTTTATTTTTAAATATAATTAAAAAAATTATTTTTCCCCCTATATGCGTGGGTTTTATTTATTTTCCTAGTTTTATTGATGAAGCTATTATTACGTTGTTATTTTTATTTTCAGGCTAAGTCTATTTTATTAAGACAGATATCTTTGCCGAATACTCGATTCGCTAAGCCATTTCAAAAACAACTGATCATATTTTATTTCCTAGTTTTAAGTTTATTAGCCTGTCTACAAGTTTTGATAATTGTTTTTATTTTGTTTTATTTATGTGATGTTATTTTATTTTATTTCAGGCTAAATCTATTTTAATAAGACAGATATCTTTGCCGAATACTCGAGTCGCTAAGACATTTCAAAGACATCTGATCTTATTTATTCCCTAGTTTTAAGTTTGTGAGCCAATCTACTAGTTTTGATAATTGTTTATATTTTGTTTTATTTATGTGATGTTATTTTATTTCAGGCTAAATCTATTTTATTAGGACAGATATCTTTGCGAATGCTCGAGTCCCTTAAAACATTTCAAAGACATCTGAACTTATTTATTCCCTAATTTTAGGCTTGTTAGCCTGACTACTAGTTGATTGATTGATTGATTGAAAATGTTTTGTTCCTTTGTTTAAATCCCACCATTTTTCGCAATGTCGGTAAGGAAAATTATGATATTTTGATTCGTATTGTCCTTATTTAGGTTGTATTCTTTAAGGAAATCAGGGTAGGTCGGTTTGACCTATTTTGTGTTGTTTAGTCCTAAACCTAGTTCTTTGAGTTCTATACTTATGGCAGGTGTTGAATACATGTTCTAAGTCTTCTTGGAGTGGACAGTATAGGCATTTGCCATTTGAGTTTGTGGTAGTTGTCAAATATTTCCGATTGCTGGTGGCTAATTTAGTTTTGCTTATCAATATCCTATTGATAAGTTTTTGGTCCTGACTTCTAACGAGTTGTGGTGGTTTGTTATGTCTTGTGACTTTGTTTAGTATGGAGTATAGCTTGCGTCCATTTTTACTGCTATCCCACAGTTGTTGCCATTTACTGTAAATTTTAATTCTGATAATACTGTACGATTCTTGGACGCTGTAGTATAATGCTACTGAGTTATGTTCATGTAGATGTTGTTTAGCTACTTGATCTGTTTTATCATTACCTGTTAGACCAATGTCAGAGGGCACCCACATGTACTCTATTTTTTGTTTATTTTGTAGAAGTTGTTTAATTAGGTGATTTGTTTCCATCAGAAAGTTGCTTCTTGTGATAGAGTGGTTTGATTTGATCGAGTAACGAACGACGGACGCTTTGACTTTATATTTGTCAAGCACGGACGTGAAGGAAAACATCCCTTACACTCACTTCACATATTATCTACTATCTATACATAACTAAACCTATAAAACTATTATATATTATCAAAAATACCACCAATATAATATCAACACAAAGGTGAGGAGCAAAAACAAAACCTAAATATACCATCCTTACAGAAGGGAAGGGAGAAAACCCACACATTTTACTATCCACACAAACGTACGCGAACGCTTACAAACCCCAAAAATCTACTATCCACACAAGCGTATGCTCACTTATGCAAACACACATTCTACTATCCACACAAACGTACGTGAGCTCATACAAAACACACGCACATACACAGACAGACAGACAGACACACAGAATCACATCAGTAAAGGAGTGAGTGAGTGAGCACACTACTCCACATTCACACAAATTGGCAACTTGAATAGCGTCTCTTTTCTAGAGTTTTGGTTACCCTTGAAAAGGGCTGTTTTTATTACTCCAGCTGCACCTGGCTAATGGTGACATCTCCCTGGTCTGGCACCACAGACACATCTTCGGCGACAGTCCTGCTCCCAGTTGATTTGTGTGGTTGGGAGCGCTGAGAGAGGTTGACTGGCTTCACTCTCCCAGTCTTCACTTTGAGGGATAGCGAAGCCTTCCCTCCTTCTCCTGTTCTGCACACGTGTATGTTGCCTTCTTTCCTCCTGCGGACGCTGAGGCTCCCGCTCTTGCCTCTGCAATTATTCGTCTCAGACCTCTATTTGTGGTACGACAGGCCTCTGTGCTGGTTGTGTCTGTGGTGTTGGAAGTGACCGTGGAGGCGTCCTCACCACAGGCTTCACCTCAAACAGACATCTTAGCATAAGGTGAGGCAGGATTCCTCTTTTCTTTTCCTCCTCTTCTTTCTTTTTTCTCTTATCCTCCTCTATTTCTATCCTGGCCTCTCCGTCAAAGGCCTCTTTAGCCAGTTCATCCAGGAGTCGCCTGGCATATTTTAGGTGCATCTGGAGTTTCATCAATTTTGCGAGTCTGCTACTCATTCTTCACAGTTGATGAATCAACAAGGGGTAGCCAGACAGACGAGCGCTCCCATTATATATGTCAAACACGGATGTGAAGGAAAATACACCCCGTCACCAAAACTTACTTTGCCTATATCATTATCCCAACAAACATGGATCACGCAGACTTAAAAGAAGCACTCACTCACTTTTTACTTACAAACGCTAATTGCAATCACAAACTCACTGACTATTTGATAAGCTACGGAAAACGAAATGCTTATAGACACACTTCTAGCAAAGTCAAACAAACGAAGTGCTTATAGAAACAATGCTATTTTAAAACTTACTAACATACCATTGGCAAATTGAATTAGTATCTCTATTATAGAGTATTGGGTAGCCCTGAAAAGGGCTGTTTTTGTAGAAGAGGAGTTATGGCATTCTTCTATTGTCTAAAACTGCGTCCCCATCTGGCGGTAGGCTTTCCCAAAGGATAGGGCCTGCTTCTTCGGAAAGAGAAGGAGAACTCTTTGGGGTCTACACGGCAGTCGAAAAAACCTCTGTCTGGTTCCCACTGCCGATGTTGATGCTGCTTCTGCTCTCTATGCTTCTGAAGTCTGTACTTCTCCTTCCATTCTTTTTTCTCTTTCTCGATTTCCTCTCTGAAGAGCTCTTCTATCAGGTCTTCGGTCACTTTCAACATTCTGAAATTCTCTATCTCTCAAGGCTTCGGTATCAGGCTTTGCCTGACACGATGAAAATTCACGTAAGCTTCGTTCAACTTGTCTATTCCTGAGCACAACTTCATAGGAGGATGAGTCAACAATGGATTGTTAGACTGGAGACTACTCTGCTTTACTAGGTTCAAGCGTGGACGCGATAGAAAACATCCTTACACTGTTTAGAGTCTGAACCCTAGGATAGTTTGATTTGAGGGTGATGGATAGAGAGAAGTCAAAGAGCATGGTTCATCAAAAAAAATTGCAAACAACCGACAGACTCATTTTTTCAAAACACATTTTTATTCAAATAACTAACAACCAACAATTAACAAATTTTTAAGTTAAAAATCAAATAGACTAACAAACATTTTGTTCTAATAACAAGCCATATCGGACAATGTTGACAGCGTTGTGAAGTGAAGCTACACTTCCAGGAATGGAAGTAATCGAGCCATTGATTTAGACTACGTTTCCTAGCTGAAGACAAAATATAACCATAATGGTCACAGAACCATCGATATAATTCGTCATCATTTCTAGTTGAGTGACGATCAAAATAAGTCACTAAATGTTTTAAAGAATATCCAAGACTGCGTTGATGAAGAAAATAAACACAATATTGTCCACACACCATGGACTCTGTGCCTTGTAATTTCACATTATTAGATCGTGTCGTCTGGGAATTTCTTATCACAAAGTCATGATATCCTCTTCCAAAGGTGACAATCCATACAAATTAAAATACAACCTTCTTTTGGAAAGTAGACGGCTACCCAGTGAGTTCCTGGGAGATGACTTTCGTCCATGTTGATGACATAAGCTTGATGGTCTTGAGGTTTGCGATGAGGCAGTTCATCTTTACCACACACGACAGGATTCCAAGAAGCATTGTACCAACTGTGGTTCAAAAGGTAATAAAGTTCCCAAGTATCCATTTTTTGTGTTGTTTTTTATTGTTGTTTTTCTTCACAGGTAATTATAAGTGATCAATTCAATCCTGACATTCTGTTTGAAAATGTCTGACAAGTAACCGCTTCTTCGTTTTGTCTCTGCACTCCAAGCTCAGAGAGCTTCGATGTGATGGATCTCTAGAGTCATCAATGGAGGAGAGGAATGATCACGCAAGTCTTTATATCACTGATGCAACACGGCTTCTTCCTTAGAAGAGACTAAAAGCTTCGTCCAGGTACTCGTCAAATTTGTCTTCTTGACTCAGCATCAGACATTTATCGTGTTGAATTTGACTGGGATGATCGTTTAGACAACAACAGAAATCTTTCTTGATCAATTCCGTAATTTTTTCTGGCAAGTGGTTGGCAAAACAGGAGACTAAACGTTGCTCTTGTTCTGGCCATATGACTTTTTGGTCTTTGTCTTGGGGTTCGGCTACCACGATATCCTACAATTCCAAAGATTCTCCACTATTCAAAGAGGGTATATGGTATTATCGAATTCGGCATATATGATGACGTTCACCGTGTTGTGGACAGGTATTGGCTTAACAAACAAGTTCCACACGAATCTGGCCGTATTTTATAGGGTGGAAATGATCCTGGTCGCTGCCTTGGTCTGGGGTGAAATCAAAAGCCCACAAGGTGTAACCTTCTGCATAGTCCTCATACGTAATGCCGTGACTAGTGTTGGATCCTAACTGTCACGTGGCTTCGTACAGGGACAAGTACGATATAAAGTAATTCTTCTTCTTGTCACTAAAGTCAGGTTCGAAAGGTCTTGTACACAAGGTTTTGTCAGCTCGACTGACTTCGATTGGACACATTCTAGTGCTGAAACTCAAAGGGATTTTCCACTGAATGCTGTATTTTTGACGATCTCAATGATCAAATGTTTGGGTAACTGACCTTGAAACAGATGATCTTCGATCATGGATTGATGTTGAGCGGGAATGGTGAAAGTTTTCACTTCCACGCGTCGTATCGGATATTTGGCGATCGTTCTGCTGAAAGTGTGACTGATGTCGTTTCCCACTTTATGTAACACGTCCACACGTCGCGCGTAAGCTTCTTGGATGATGGTTTTATAGACAGGATTACTTATCAAATGGAAAGCGGCACTACTGCGATTCAGTCTCAGGCGGGCATCCACGCCTTCAGCGAATACTTCTCTTTCAACCACATGTCTAAATACAAACGATCCATCAGTTCTAAATTTTTGTTGGGACCTTTGATTTTGTTTCGTCGGGCGTTGAATCCCACATTGTGGTTGGAATTTTATCTGTAATCAAATCGTTATCGTCAAACTTGCCCGTTGTTTCAGGTTTCCATACCACTCAAGCATCTAGATGGAAGTTCTTGACTTCTTTTCAGTACGTCAAGAGATTTTCAAGGTATGCTTGGTAAGAGTAAATGTCCATGCTGATACTAACTAGTTTGTTATTCAAATACAAATCTACTCCACTGAACAAAGAATGTATGAACTTGCTAACGGGGGATACTTTATCTTCGTCCTTTATATCGGGACCGTCCGTCGATGTGTCAGTCACTTTCACTTTCAAGTACAAGTAACTGCTCTTCAGATAGACGTAATCTTCGGGCTGTCCACTGATTTCAAACTTGACGGGAGCTGAACCTGAGTCCTTGACAGAGGAGATGGGGTGAAATTCGACCCATTGGGACTTTTGCATTGTCATCATAGTAGGTGACATAGCAAACAGATCAAGTTCTGACTTGGAACAGACACAATAATCTCGTTGCATCATTTTTGTTTCTATGATTTAATAATCAAAAACGTCTAAGTCTTGAGCAGTTCTCTTTTTCTTAGTCTTTCTAGCTTTATGAGTGTGAAGTCTTCTGAAGGAGTGTTTTCGTCGTCTTTTTCTGCCTTGTCCTTGCTGTGGAAGCGGGAATGCCTGACTCATTAGAGTTCAGGGCATTTATATGAATTTCTCGTCGGTGCAAAATGTCTTTCCCCATTTGAAGCAAGACCTTTTTGCCTGCTCTCACGAAAGCTTCTTTAGGGTTTTGTTTGTCGATGATGACATTTTGGAGAAATTCATTGCTGTGTGTCAATGCGGAATCTTTCAAGGCGTGCAATCCTCATGTCACCATCGGTTTCAACACGGGAGATACCGAACGAAAGGCCGATTTCAAAATATCTCCTAAACCATGCCCTCTCTGTCGAGCGACTCCTCGGTACACTGGATACATGACTTACAATTCGTTAGAGAATCGTTTTCGAAAATGGAGTTTCACCGTGACTTTTCCTATGGAGAATGGAATATTTTGTCCCAGATCTCCTTTTATAGTAATGTTGACGGTGTCGAAATACGCCTTACTGACGGGTAAATAATGAGGATGTACAAAGTCGCGATGAACGTGATAGGTATTTCCACCTTTCTAGTCACTGGCCGTGGTACTGTCCACTTTGAAAGGAATGACACGCAGTAATGGATTGAAGGTGTGTCCCACCACGTTGTACTCCACCACATCGGAGTACACAAAGATCAAATTGAGTCCTTCGTTCAGTTCTACCGGGGATCCAAAAGCCCTGTAAAAATTCATATTACTGTTGATCTTTGGACCCAGATTATGTGCTACCATCTGTGGATGCCCACCCAAAATTTCAAGCAAACTACTATTAAACCTGAGGGACAATGTGTCGGTATCCTGAAATGTTATCACTAGGCGACGAGCCACTTTATGATACTCAATCTTAACACTTATTTTGGCTCTGTTCAGGGCTCTAACAAATGCTAACACGAACCTGTCCGCAATGTTGTCCACGAAATGTTCACCACAAAAATAATAGCCTGACGAAATTTTCAGCGTGTCGATGCTGAATGATGGATTACTTGCTGACTTTGTGTCACCCGATTTCTTTTATATTTTCTTGCAATTGGGCGTTCAGAATTTCGACCTGGAAAGTGGTTTGCTTTTCAGTAATGTTTTTTATTTGTGTAGGGTAAATCATTTCCACCAGAGCCACTTCCCAATGGGCTTCGTGATCTAATTGGATGGCCTGAGGTGATTTGGCCGTGTAACAACACAAAGTGTTATTGGGAAACACCTCCAGTGAACTGTCATTGGGTAAGGTTAAGAAAAATTGGTTGTTGCTGTTCATAATTCCAGAGTTCTGCTGTCCGAGGGGTCACTGGAAGTCAGAGGAGTGTCTCCGCCCAAAATGTTGTTGTTATTGGAGTGGTGACTGCCGCTGGACGCAAGATTCCCGTTGTTCCCGTTCAAGGAGTATTTCAAGGAAGGATTGGGAAGAAGGTAACCGATGCAACTGCTCAATAATTTGGTCCACAATTCTTTGTCTCCTTGTTGCAAACTCAAATTGGCAATGGCCGCACGGATGACACAATACACTACAAAGATTAGGAAGAAAAAGACGATTTGTCTTGTAGGCACACGTTCTCCACATCACACCTAGAAGGATAGTTTTTGTAGATCTTGCAGTGAATAAATGGGTGAATTAGTGGTCATTGCAGTGGTAGCGGTAGCTGAGGCTGTGTGGAAGGGCATGATGTTCACTTCTTTTTATAGTCAATGACTTGCGAAGCGTCGATCCAAGAATGAAAACTGGGATGATATCCATTACAACCCACTTTGACTTCCTTTACACGTCGTTTTCCCACATTACGGGTTCTTCGTTCAAGAATGCTTTCGATGTCGTACACTTCGTCTTCTTTTTGGTCACGCCTTGTAACTCGGGCAAGTAAAACATTTCTTTTAACACTTCCCCGTTCATGGCTTCCAATTTACAGACAACAGTATGACGACCACGCACTCATCCAGTGACGCGAACCAATTTGGTGGTCCAGTTGGGTATGTAACATTTGTCGAAAGTGCGTTCGATTTTGTCCATGCGCACCCAATCTCCTACTGACAACATTCCACATTTCTCGGGGACAGCCACCGTCGGGGACGTACCAAACAGGCGCTCAGAAACGGTCACTTCCTTGTCGGGAGTCACTTCTTGGAGGGCACGTCTGATGCTGCGATGGTAAGATTGGTTGTACGCTTGAACCAAGTGTGGTAAGACGTCGATGTACTTGAGAGTGGGTTGATGCTTAAAATACTTCCAAATGCGTTGTTTCAAGGTACGTTGAAAACGTTACACGATGCTGGCTTTGGTTTCAGGATTCTCGGTGGTAAAAAAGTGAATGCCACTTTCTTTAATTCGTTTTTAAAAGCTTGCTTCAGAAAATCGGTGCTTTTCTCGGTTAGCATCGAAGAGGGTGCCAAGCGCTTTGTTTGAACACCAGTTGGAGGGTTTGCACTAATTCACTGCTCGATTTGGAAGTCAATGGCACGACCCAGGCAAATTCGAAAAAGACGTCAATCACATTAAACAAATATTTGTAGCCACGATTGTAGGTAGCTAAATGAGAGACATCGGCCAAATCGGGTTGCCATTGATGATCGATGCCCTCCACTCGGGTGGACTTCTGGAAACTTTTCGTGGAATGGGTTTGTGTAAAGTGTACGTGGCTTGTTCTTTTACCATCGTTGCACTTGAGGCAAACGGACACTTTTCAGACGGGTTTAGTCTGCATGATACAATTTTTGAACTCGTCCGTAACCTGCAGGATGGGATGGATCGTAATAAATGCTGCCTAATACCTTCTCCATTTTGTTAATAAGTCGCCCACTCTTCACTGATTCTACTCTTTTTCTCGTGTGGTATTTTCTTGGTTTGTAATGATTTGCGTGTCCGATAGGAGTCGAGGAGGAGGATGTCTGAAGAGGGGAAATCGGACCTTGTTTCTCTACTGTCTTCGCCTTCGTTTTCTCTTCTGATTAAGAATGGGTGGCCATCATCTTTTTAATTCATTCAATTCTGGATGGAGGTAGTGTTGTTAACGTACGTACTTTCTCTGGTGGTGTTGGTAACTTGCGTACTTTTTCTGGTGGACTTTGAAACTCTTCTTCTCCTTTTTTCAGTCTTCGTCATTGATGGTAGTGGTGCTGGACTTTTTATAAAGTCTTGAAATCTTTCTGATTGGGTAGAGCTGTTTCATCTAAAGGTTTCCAGTGAAAGAGTCGTTGCAAGAGTTTACCATACTTTTTTGATTTTTCTGTTTCGGACAAATTGTTGCGATCCATCAACGTCTGCATTTCGTGTTGTAACTGAGACATCTTGGTCAAATTCGGATTGGGAGGCAAATGCTGAGTCCGTTGTTCTTGCCAACGATGGTATTCCATCCATCTTTTGTAAGGCACTAAAGCCAGTTTTCGTCGTTCCATTCGATTTCATCGGTCATGTCCGAGATTTCTAGACTCCAGAGGCCCCTTTTATCTTCTTGGTCCTTTTTATCTTCGTCCCATGAATCTTCCCAGAATCGTTCCCAATACTCCTTTCACCACGGGTCCTAACAACAGAGGCAAAGTTCATCCTCGTTGTCCAAACGTCTTCTTTTGACGAATGAGTATTTTCTTTTGAATAATTTGGCGAAGAACGTGACGATGTTTTTTTCTGGTGTCTAGGCAAAAGTATCGGACCATTAAAGACGTTCAAACAACATTCGCATACGGTATCGATGACATCTTTGGAGGCAGTTTGAATGAGTTTTTTCGCACTGGTGGAGAATCTTTGGACAGGACGGATAACATATCCCCATGTTTGACTAAAGGAGGCGGCAGTCCTTTCCTTTTCTTTCTTTGGGTTTAGAACAGGGTTGGTTTCTATGGGTGACATCAGGATCACAAAAACACTGATTCCCATTGTTTTCTTCAGACGTTTTCTTCAGAACGTTTTATACTGAAACGCGTCGCCTCTGATTGTCTTTGCGTTGTATCAACTTGATGACAGGAGGGGTTCTCAACGGACTAAATTGGGACAGTTCTTGCTTGGATAAATCCAGTAAACTCTGTAACATGCACAATCTCTCTTGGAATTTGATTTTTGGAGCAGGTACTTTATACTGAGCTGCGCTGTAGATAAAGTGGAAGAAGGTGTCGCCGCTGGAGGAAACTTTCTTGGATAAGCGGGTTTCCATTGTTTCATCAACTGAGAAAGAACGGGTGTCAAATTGGGTTGGCAGGCATCCCTAACAAAGGGGAAGCGGAATAACCTGAGGCTACTGGCGACGTGGTCACCGTCGCTGCAGGTCGTGGTTTGCGAATGTAAGGTTTCGTCCTGGTCGAAATAGCTCTATTGTGGGTAGAAGCTGTTTTCTGAGGGCTTTTCTTTTTCTGGAGACTTTTCTTTTTCTTTTTCTGTCGGCTTTTCTTTTTCTGTGGTTGTGACCTGGTCTTGACAACGTTGCTCTTTTTCTTCTTTGGGCCTCGTTTGGCTTTTTTGGGACTGGTTTTTTTTTTCTTGGGACGGACTTTGGGGGCATTAGGATCCCATTTTAAGAGGGAACGAATGAAGGCACCTCCTAGAGAACCTCTCCCTCCACGTTTCAAAATGATTTGCTTTTTGGCTTGAGTGTCGATGCGGGGATCAGCCAGTTGCGTCAAGGTTACTTTGTTTCTGTCAAAAAAGCGTTTGGTTTGATGAGGAATGTGAATGATGCCTTGCAGTAATTGACGTGCTGTCACCGTAAACCATCGTAAGACCTCTCTGAGACTGGCTTTTAACACACGAGCACGTATTTGTGGATTTTTTTCGCGACTGATGCCATACAAGGCACGAATCAATTTGACGGTAAGATGAGACTGAAGGGACGTCATGTTGACGCTGTGTGAGACAGACCCAAAGTGTCCGAGCTTTTTTTTTTTTTTTTTTTTTTGTTAAGTCGACGGCGTGGACGTGTACAGGACAAGCCCTCCGTCTTGAAACCAGTGGTGAAACAAATTGGTACGAAATCGCAAATAATCGGCGGTTGGTGGGTTTTAAAACCACGAGTAGATATCCGTGTGGGATTTGAGTGTCATCGTCGTACGCATGAGTCAGCCAAGGTTTTCCTAACTGTTTGGCTAAGACTTGCACATGCAATTTATCTCTAGGGTTTTTAAACAAGAGCACGTAATGAGCGTTGAGCCTATGGTGCGATGAGCTTTACTTTGTTGAAACAAATTTTGGGTAATGTAAATGACACTGGCATTACGATGATGTCCTTTGCGTGTAAACCACAGCTTAATTTCTTCTTGGTTTTCTCCTAACATGTCGTCGAAAATGACCAGATGGGTTTGCCTGTGGGCAGACAGGATTCCGTCGTCTTCGTCAGGAATGGCTTCCACAATCACGATGGAATCGCCTTGGCTTTCTCGCAAGAGACTGTATGCCGATTGCCACTCTTTGTAACACCACACGATCCGTTGAGGTTGACGATCGATCAAATGATGTTTATGTTCGATCAAACGTTTGACAAATTAGGTTTTGCCTGCACCGCTAGGTCCATCAATTAACATGTTAAAGGGATGGCGAAGATACAAGGCCTCCCAGCTGGCACGATCTAAATGTTCGTCGATGACTTTGAAAGTGGAGGAAGAAGGAGCAGAGACAGCAGAGGTAGCCATTGTACAATGAATGTCACTTTTGGCACGAAAACAGACAAGACAAGAGTTTTTATACTTTTTCAGGACACGTTTATTGCAAGTTTTAAAAAAAAACACATCAAAACTATCAAAGTGGAATATAAACAAGGCACTGTACAACGAGTCTTTGGTAACCAAGGTGTCCTAGGGACAGTGTGTAATGTTCTTACAATCTCTACATTGGGTACAGTCACACAGGTCTCTTCCAGGAATGGTCTTTGGGGAATGTCCATGACAGTCCTGTCCTGAAGATAGTTGCTGTCCTCGGTGACGGGTTCTTCTAGCACTGTCGCTAACACAGGTTTAAAAGTTACTTTTTTTCTTGGACAATTCTTGAGCATAATTGGCCACTTCTTTGGTAGAGGCCTCAAAACCCCAATATTTACAACCACGTACATCTATTCAATGAGGGTGTAAGTCACAAGCTACACACACATCGTCACACACATCTTCGGTACCTAAAAGTTGATGAACCTTTTTTTCCCGTATAGGTCGAGAAGTATCCAGATGAAAACGCAAGGCTTTAAACAAAATGAGTTTCTCGTGCTCGTTTAAATGGACCACTTTCGTGTTTTATTTGGTGGTAAGTATTGCTTGTAAAGAGTCCACAAGGAATCGGCTGGTAAACGAAATCCCATAAATGAAGTCACTGAGACACACACCACAAGTCGACCCCAATTCAATGGACACATTTCTTGTAATAAGTGTTGGTAATCCTCCACCATCTGAATAGTGTCATTGATTTCCTTCCACGTGATCTGCTGTATCACTTCTGATAAAAGCTGTGGCTTGGTAGCCTGTTTTTAATCCTCTTTTTCTCGGAGGCAATAAGTGTACTTTCTACACAGAGAGGATCGTACTCCAGTGGCGAATCTGAATGGTTTAGTCACTACCTTGCACACAATAACACGCGATTCAGAAGTTTCCTCTTCAAGTAAGTTTACATTGTATAAAAGATTTTGGTAACTCTCTAATTCTTCCTGCAGTAAGTCTACCTTGTAGTAAAAAGAATGAGTCACAACTAACCAATCCTTATCGCCCACGTCAAGTTTAACAACGTCTGACCACTGGAACACTTTCATCTGAATCAGTCCTCTTATAGCATTCAGGTACCAGTGGTTTAAAGATCGGTGTCGTAACGGATACAATTGTTCTTAGCGTTTCACTTGTATTTTGACCATCTTTCTGTAAACGCGTTCACTCAACTCCACACGCAAACCACGAATGTTCTCTTCTAAATTATCCATCCAGGGATTACTGAGGTCGTCCCACTAAAGGTAGGTAGTGACAATTCGGAGACCATCAAGCATGTTCCAGGTAGGTACGCCGAATATTTCCGCTCCAACTGGTGAAGTGATACACAGCAACTGAAGCACGTGACTTTATTCCCTTCGTCCAAGTAGAAAAATCCGGCTCTGGCTAATTCTTCGGGGGTAAGTCCTCCCAGATATTTAGGCCATTTTTCTTGGAAGGTTTGAAAACGATTTTCAAAGTCACAGTATTCAGGAAAACGCACAGGGGACCAATATTCGTCTTTTACAGGTTAATTTCGATGAGGGCAGGTTGAAATCCACAGGAGTTTGCTCAGTTTTGGATGACATCCGTAGGGTGGTAGACGCATGGTCTCGCGTGAAGGTTGACATTGACAATGAAAACCAGTAAAGAGTCCACGATTACCAGTGTCATCGCTTTTGCATCCGTCCGGTTTGACACGCACATCATCACCTTCCATTGTAGGTGTAGTGGTAGTAGTAGTAGTTATAGCAAAATTTCCATGATGCTTTCCTGCATCCCTGAGGTCAAAGCGTACGGCATCGCTCTCATCGCAAGGCACAGCATCGCACTCCACTTCAGAATCACCGAACTTGAATGATTTATGTTTAAAAGGATTCATCTTTCTCGCTTTGTGTTAGTAGTTACAAAGAACTATCGGTCTTTGACGTTGTCCCGTTTCATATGCTGACGAATATCGACGTGACCGTACGGTAAAGTGAAATGATTGGGAAGCCGTACTCGCTTCTGGTACACGATTTGAAAAAGTTTTTCCAAAGGCCTACTGACGACTTGGTGAGTGGGTAAACGTACGGTTCGAAGCTGGTGACTTTAAAAATTTCTATCATGTCCAGACTGCAAGGCTTCTTTCAATACCCCAAAGTTCACCACTTGACTGGTGCGATGCTTGAGAGTTCAATTCTTTCACTTTAGTCTCCTTGTGAACTTCTCCTTGTTTGTCCCGGTATTCTTAACCGTAATTTGTAGGACCGCCACTAGCAAAACTTGGAATCTTATCGTCGGGATGTTCGTCTATCCAGGCTCCTAAACAGTCTCCTTCGATGTCAGGGTGACGTTGACCTGGGCGATGGATGTAGATGCAACTATCCGTGTCAAAGTACAGGACGAGGTCACGTAAGCCGCAATGATGGCATTTCCAAATTCGTCGGCTCCTAAAAAGCCCAGTTCTTCTTCGTAATTGACTGAGATCAAGTCCTAACGAACGACGTCCACGTGATTCATGTATTTCGATTTGTCGTGAATCATCTGAAAGTACAGGGAAGGTTCTCTCAAATACTCTGTCTTGGTGAAACATGGTCGTTGTGCTATTTTTCCCCACAAGCAATTTAACATCACTCTGGCAAACGATCGCCTTCCTTCGTTTTTCTCTTTGTGGTCTAAAGTGATGCCTTCCTGCTCTCAGTATTTCTCTTTGAATTTCTTTTGGTCTCTGGGAATGTGGCACCAGGAAGGATAGCCGCTGGCTTCTTGTTTTAGTTTCAAAAAGTCATCAACGTAGTCCGCAAAAATGTTTTTCTGAATCTCGTCGCCCTTGTGCTACTGTTCTGCCTGGGGAGAGTGGTAAATTTCGTACACTTCTAACAGTTGGTATCCCATGTCCAAAGCCTTGAACAATTCCACACTCACCCATGTTCCCGTCAAGTTGCGTTCATCCTGGGTGTGCTGACAAGGCTGGTCTTGGTTACACGTTTCAGCACCAGTACGGCACAAAGAAAACATCACTTTTCCTTGGCAATGGTGAGGTAAAACGGGATGGTAAAAGTCCGTGGCAGGCAACACTTTGCACTTGATCAATACTTCGTATTGTTGATTTTGTCCAGGTCAATGTGTTTTGTCAAAAATTGCGGGTGCCCTGCTGGAAAGCGACAATATTTGCACACGTAAGGATACAGTGAATATACATCAAAATACTTGATTTATTCTCCTTTCTCCTCGTCGGCGTGGTACTGCAAACAAGCGGCATTTGTCCGTACTCCATACAAACTATCGCGTGAGTTCAGTTTGTCGACCAGATTGAAACTTTGTGTTCCATTTGTGTTCCAAGTCCACGATTCCAAGTCTCAAACCGAGCAGAACGATGGAAGAGCACACACAAATTGAACATTTGATCAGAGATTTGCGAGGTGTCATAAGAAAATTTTCCTCATACAAGCCGACAGACTACTCACCCTCCTTTTGAGATCAAACATACTTGCTATATCTGTAAGAAGAAAGGAAATTAGACTAAAGAGTGTCCAGACCGTCAAAAAAGCAAGACAGGTGCTAGAAGAGACAAAAGTCAAGATACCTGTTATCATTGTCAAGAAAAAGGACATTGGTCTTCAGAATACCCTAAGAAATAACGGAGCAAGAAGAGGAGATGGGTTTCGAACAGGAAGAAGAAGAGGTACCCTCCCCAATGGAAGATCCCAGACACGTGCAGAAAGAGAAAAATGAGAAGAATAGAAGACGAGGAGAAATTGAGGAAGACGAGGAGGACACACCTGTGAAAGTGAAGAATTTTTTTTAAAAAAACAGAGAGAGTGAATAAAGACCCAGAAGAAGTCTATGAACTTTGTAAAGTGTTGTGTTGTGCTGTGAATTAGATTGTAAAACCTTTACCAGAATAGACCAGACAGAAAACGTAAGTGTCTCTTGGTTTTGATTTTTAGAATAAGAACCTACACTCAGGCACTCACTCAAAAATTCACACACGTACATCACGGGTAAAAAAAGGTCTTTTTGAGTTTTAATTGATTATGGCAATTGAAATACCATCTCTTCTTCTTCTATCTTTTACTGCTTTTAAAAAAATAAATTTCTTTGCTGTCATATGTTTCTCCTCTTCACTAGTTGTCTCAACTTTCAGTTCTTTAATGGATGGATTCTTTTCTTGCTTTTGGAGAGCTCTCAATTTTTCTCTCCTCCTGCTTGCTCTCTTTTTTTCCTGGGACACTCTGAAGACCAACGTCCTTTTTGCACAGTGGTGACACATATCTTTGTCTTTTTCTCTCTTTGCCCCATATTTCCTTTGACGCTGTTAACATTATGGAGCTAACTGTCCTTTGCTCTGACCCTGTGGACATTATGGAGCTCAATGTCCTTTGCTTTCAAGCCCGCTGTAGACATTTTAGAGCTCAATGCCCTTTGCTTGGACGCTGTTGACATTCTAGAGCTTAATGTCCTTTGCATTCACGCTGTTGACATTCTAGAGCTCAACGTCCTTTGCTTGGACGTTGTTGACATTCGAGAGCTAAACGTCCTTTGCATTCACGCTGTTGACATTCTAGAGCTCAATATTCTTTGCTTTCACGCTGTTGACATTCTGGTGCTCAATGTCCTTTGCTTTCACGTTGTTAACATTCTAGAGCTAAATGGCATTTCTCTTGACAGATACAGCAGGCATCTTGACTTTTATCTCGAAAGGAGTAGTGAATTCTATCAGCTGGAGTCTCCTTACTGTTGTAAATCTCTGACCAGAAGGGCAATTTGTTTTGACTCTTCCGTCTTCTTCTTCACAGCCTGAAGTATACAGTATCAGGGCGATAAACTCTATATATATGGAGCGAATGTTTGTGTAACTTAGATCAAATTTTGGAATCAAGATGAAACGACCACACTACTTCAGCTATAAACCATGTCAAGGAGCCGAGAGACTCTTTGTGTCCCTCATATGTTAAATAAAGCCTTAGCCCAGGACAACGAGAGTGATTTCGAAGATGACATGAATGAGCATGAACTAACTTCCTTAACTTCAAGACTAAGAGAGTGAACATCCACTTGTTACTAATCTATGCTCTTAAACTACATCACGAGAAAAGAGTGAAAACCGACACGTTTTCTAAAATTGAAAAGATAATTTATTTCCCTAAAACACAAAGTGAAAAAATTAAAAATAACTTAGCGTATGGTGAATGAAATCCTAAACATTCCAATATTTTCTATCAGGTCAAAAAGAATGAGTTCCAACGGTATTCCGAAAAATGTCTTATAGTGTACCGATGTATCAACAGTACAGAAGAATCAATAATATATAATTGTTATGTATATTGAATTTAATCATTTCTTTATTTTAAAATAATTTTTTTATTAGATGCTATTGTAATGAAACATTGTATGCTGGACTTGAACATGCTCAAAACTGAGCGCATTTCTACATGACCCAAAATTGACTTTTTTTTATTTCATTTTATGTATACAACTAACGTATAGCTAAGTTATTCTCACTGTGTATTGGTTTTATATCAGGATCATTATTAATATAAGAGGTAAATATGTTTATTTGGGTCTACATTTTGGGAGTTTCCTAAGTGAATTATGCATAATCTTGGTTATTGTTTTGTAAACATCAGGATAATTGTAGAAGGTTATTTTCCATTAGGTAATGTTTTTTATATGGAAAATTCTAATTGTGACCTGATCTCAAGTAGAGAATAATATAATCTTGTGATTAAAAGGACTCGGTCATTCGTGCTTTAACATCTAGCACTTTCAAGTTATATTATGGTGTGACCAGTTGGGCTGAATTTTATTTTCTTCAAATTATTGAATTCAAGTGATTCTTTTCTCTGTAAATAAAGAAGTGCTCTAATAAAATTCTCGGATAGAGATATTCACTTTCTGGACTTTTACTGAATTTTATTCAGAACTTTAAATTAGTAGAACTTGTGTCTGTAATTCTTGGATTATTTTGGGATTTAATTTCCAATACCATAAGCTGTTTTTTTCTTCTTCTCATTTTCACTTTGTATTCTAGGGAAAAAATTATTTGTTAAATTTTACAAAGCTTGTTGTCTTTCACTCTTTTCTATTACTTATTTTAAGAGTATAGACTCTTAACAAAAAATTGTGGCTCGTCAGGAATACGAATTTTGCAAAAATATTTCAGAAAACTTTGTTTTTGAAATTTAAATTCTCCTAGTTTCGGAATTTTTAAAATCCCAAGTATTATTTCACATTTTAGAAATCTTTAGAGAAATCAACAAGCGTTATAAAATTTCATCCAAATTGGAGATCTTTATTTCAAATCCTACCCAAGAACAGTTAGACTCCTTGAAAAATATGAACTCCTTCATCTTTCAGAAAATATGATCTTTCTGATGCAAAAGTTTCTTTACCAAAGCAAAGAATAAAAAATAATTTTAGTCTAATATTTGGCGGTAAAGATTTTTTGTATAAAAGTGCTTTGGATTTGATTGTTAAGTCAGTACCAGATGTAACATAAAACTAAAGGAATTAAAATTAAAATACAAGATGGAATTAGAGTTAAGAAAAGTTGAACTTCAGAAAGAGGAAAGAGAGAAGAAAATGCAACTGTAGAAAAAGGAGAAGCAAATGCAATTGGATAAATAGGAGAGAGAGAGAGAGAGAGAGAGAGAGAGAGAGAGGAAAATACAACTGGAGAAAAAGGAGAGACACACACACACAAATGCAGTTACAAAAAAAGAAAAACAAATGCTATTGGAGAAAACGGACCGAGAGAAACAAATTCAAATGAAGCTGGAAAAAGAGAAGTGAGAGAGACAAATGAAATGCACAGAGAAAAGGAAGAAAGGGAATATCAATTTAGATTAAAAGAATTAGAGCTGGCAAGTAAAAAGTACGTTCCCACTTTAGAGACAACTTCAAGTTTTGATGTTACAAAGAATATTAGGTTAGTGACCCTTTTACAAAAAGTAGATAAATACTTTCCTCATTTTCCAAAAAACTGCTGAAAATTCTAAATGGCGACGAGAGCATTGGACATTTTTGCAAAGCCCGAGACATCTATTCTTCCGTGTCAATATACCAAAGTGCTGACTATGATGTGGTTAAGGAATGCATCTTAAGGGGTTATGAAATAGTATAGAAAAAAATCAGGAACTATAAAAAAATGAAGATGGACAAACTCATGTCCAATTTGCAAGAGAAAAAGAGCAGTTATTTGATAGATAGTTCTTAGCCAAGAAAGTTGATCAAGATTAGGAAAATCTAAGACAACTCGTATTACTTGAAGAGTTCAAGAATTGCCTCCATAGTGACATTAAGACTTATCTTGATGGGCACAAGGTTGAGACTTTAGATAATGGTGCTTGCACAGCTGACGGGTATTCCTCCGCTCATAGTTTCTTTTGTAAGCAAATCTTCTACTCAGCAGTGTCTGGACAAAATAATCTCAACCAATTACGAGCCACTCAAAGTCTCAATCTGGCACAACTTTTAGATTCCACTAGACAGATGTTTAAATAGGAATGAATAAGTTTTAGCTCATATACACTCCTACTTAACCTATTTCGCAATAACCTTTTCTATATCACCCCCGAAAAAAACATCTTAATTTAAAGTTAACCCGATCTATAAAAAGACAATGCCTGTTTACTTCAGTTTTAGGGAATCAATCTGACAAACAATAGGTTTATTAGTTTTTCAAAAGGAAAATCCAATGTTATGAACTAAAATATGGGATCTGGATTTCTTTGAAACAACTGAGGGATATTACAATTGTATATACAATTTCAATTGACAGCTTTTAAATTTTACACACACACACACACACACACACATATATATATATATATATATATATATATATATATATATATATATATATATATATATATATATATATATATATATATATATATATATATATATATATATATATATATATATTAAACCAGCCGGAATTCGCAGCATCATCTAATGTTGTGAACGTTGTTTTGAATCCAACCCAGAACAGGTAAACTTTTATGAAAAAGAACGAGTTACTTGAACTTGCCATGCATTTTGATATTTTAGAAGCAACGCGTCATAAAGAAGGCAAGAAATAAAAGAAATTGGTCCAGGATGTGGTGGGAAAGTAAACTTTGGATGACAGTGCTTTTGGGTACTCTAATGTCGACCTAGTTCCTGACCTTGATTCAGAAATCAGTGAGAGTTGAAGCAAACATTTAAAAAAATTAAATTCTTTCTCACAGTAAAATTCATAAAGTGAAATTGAGGCCATACTTCGAGTACGTGACAACATGTAGCAACCGTTTCAAACCCTGTTTTTAACAGTGGACTGAACTACATCCAGGCATCTGTTTTGCGCTGTTGCTAGATTTATTATTGATGTATTGAGAAAGAATAGTCATTACTCGCCTTAACACTTGAGAGGTCAAAGTGTTTTATGCTTGTTTTTGTTGTGGGGTTTTTTTTGGGGGGGGGGGTGTTTGGGGGAGGGCTAATTATTTTGCGCTTTTAATTATTTGGATTCTAAGAGATTATTTTTCCCTGGAAGTAATTGTTCTAAATTAATTATGAGGCAAGGGCAATTTTCTAAATTTACACAGAGTTCAAACACTGGAATATTATTTTATCTGATTCAACGAAGAACTGTTGACACATCAGTACGACCCTGACAACAGTATATGTCATCACCTTCCATTTTTGGATTTCATTGGAATTTGAACTCAGTTTCATTAGGACTTTTATTACTAGGACTTCTAATTTTTTTAATTCTTGGATTATTCTTGGATTATTTTTGGATTGGATTCGTGGAACCGTAAGATTCTTTTCTTCTCATTTTTACCTTGTTTTTCTAGGGAAAGAAATTATTTATTAAATTTTACAAAGCTTGTTGTCTTCACTCTTTTCTTGTTACTGTTTTAAACAGCCTAAAACGTAACACTGGAACGTGGTTGGACCCGTATCAGTGAGCGATCGTTGACGAATCCGGATGTAAATACACTGAATGAACCAAGCTAATAATACGTCCTAGGAAGAAACACAATTATAAGCATGTACTGCATGTGCTAAACCCTCACCTGTATCTATGATAACCAAGATATACTGAGTGCTTGATTTTCACCAGGTCTCTTGGAAGGCACCGTATATCCAGTAATACGGATCTGAGAACAAAGGCCACAAATGAGTTTGATGACTTTTTCAAGCTCATTAACAATGCAGTGTTTGTAAAACACAAGGAGAATCAGCACGAACGAATGAGCGTAGATATTGTACGTGATATTGAACAAGACAAACTTCGAAGACTTATGGCAGACAAGGTTTTTGAATCCAGAAAGATCCTTGATCGTGGACTTGTTTCCGTTAACATAAATAAAGCTGACCAAGCCAATTTATATTGGTTGGTCCGCGTTGGACTTGTAGAAGCTGTTCATGTGCGAGAGTTTCACTATGACAAGATCAAACTGTTTTACCATGATCTGGTTAAGATGCTGTACCCTTAAATGATTCGTTGCTAACGCATATCACAAGAAACGATGTACACAACAAACGATGTATCAGAAAGAACATATGTTGTTTAGCAACACAAATAAAACGGTTGTTGGTAAGTTCAAGGGTGAGTGTTCGGGTAAACCTGCCGAAGAGTATGTGGGACTGCCACCTAATATGTATTCAAGCGTGGTTGGACTACACACCTCTGAAATAAAAGAAAGCGAAAGGAGTCACCTAGGTAATTGTTGACAAGGATCTCAAACAACAAACTGTACGTGGAATGTATGCGGAATATACATGGAATATGATGAGGCGTGAGAAACATCGCATGAGTATTTATATCGATGCACTAATGTTAGTTTGTTCCCTCTTGATACCAAGCGATGGATTCCCCCTGACCGAATCACCATCTACGACTTTGGCCACCATGCTGTTGTGAATCAGCTTATGGCTGACACTGGTTAATGCAATGCACAAGTAAGACCACAAGTAAACGTGTTCAAACAGTTCTTGATAGTAGTTCCGTATTTGCTTGAAAAACATGCAATTTCTCCTGTACAAAATTTCCGACCTGGTGGATCAGCTGCTCGTTTATTAATACGCCCCAAACGGTTGTCTTGGAGTATTAATACACCAACAGACCATACCGGGTCAATGGCACGAAGTTGACTACCTTCTAACCCTATATGTGCATTCGGATATCGAATAAACTTGTTTCCAAGTGGTTGTAACCGCACCAGCTGTGAGATCATTTTCTGAGTAAATGTGACAGTCTTTTGTCGAAGCGCATTTGTTGGTTTTAATCCAATTGAACGTGTAACTTCATTGTCTAGTACTGATATGCCTAATGGAAGGGACATGCTACCTATTTGCTCAAAACTGATAGCTCTAAGGTCCGAGACCTAATCAAAAATTCCTGCGCGTACTGATGGCCAAATAACAGTTGCGATTAAATCGTTCCACAATAGCCTGGTCAGGATGAATATTGGCATGTCCAACACGAACAAGCACGCGGTGATTTGTCACAAACATAACAAGTCCGAGAAATTCTTTATTAGGATCCACTCGTAACAGCCGCGACCATGTTAGTGGTGACTTGCAACATCTACAACAATTAACGCGTTCTTGTACGTGTGAAAACGACCCTGTCGATCAATGACACGATGTGGAAGAAATAAGAAATCAGTCTAATTAACATAATAGGTCTTTGAAAATCAGACCACTCATGTGAAATCCATCTTGGTACTGGTAAGTAAATCTGACAAAGCGCTTGTTCGGCCAGCCATGTTCGAGAATCCCATGAGTCACCTTTACTAAAATTTCAGCAACAAAAACGACCTGAACGGACACGGAAACAAAGATCTGCTGCAACAGTAAAAACAAAGAGAGGGCCTTGGTGGAAGGTGTGACACTAACGACCTTGCTGATGGACTGGAAACACTTGTGGGATAAGTTGGCGCCATCAACAACACACAAGAAATCATCAATGAAGCTACACTGGTTTATCAGCCGATGCTCACAAATGATATTATGGACAGAAATACATATTTCGCGCTGATGCATGAATTTGTTGATGATATCAATGATGTATACAACGAACAAAGTCCGTTATGAGTTCTGAAATAGATCTAAACGCCTCGTGGGGAAACACTTCGTTCAGAAATTTCAGCGTTGTTAGTGGCAGCGGTTCCTGCGTTTTTGAAAGCTGCGGTGTTAGAGACTGCTGAAACTTCGTCCGGAGCAGCAGAGAGGGTGAACAGACCAAATAATTCCGACAAAAAATAAAACCTTCATGGAAATCTAATCCGCAGAAAGGTCCAGATTTTTACAAATAAACGCTTCCTGGGATATTTTTATTTCTGTAATGGCCGATTATATTAATAAAACCTTAGTTCGAAATAGTAGCTGAAAGATAAAGTACTCTACGTGTTTATTTATTTTTGTTTCCTCCACTGGACGACCAAGGTTGGTAGGCACCCTCTCTGCTGTTATTAATTAAAAAATTGTTATATGAAAAAATAATGGTACATCCGGAATCTCATACTGCAAGAATAGCACGACAACGATTAGAAGCAATTAAAAAATTTCTCCCCGTGCGAGATTCATTCAGAAAAAATCTACAAGCGCAGCAAGAAGCACAAGTTGAGTACGAAGAGGACACTAAAAAACTGTTTAAACCCGTCACTGCAGCTACTGAAAAAATTACAACTGTCACCAAAGAAGATCTTCTTCCGGTATCAAAACAAACAGCAGAACAAACTGAAAAAATAGCAAGAAGAACTAAACAGACAAAGAAGATATTACGAGATCTTCCAATTGATATAGCTGCGGCTCAACCGCCACCTGTTGGTGAGGAAATACTTGAAAGTATTGGAAAACTTCGTACTGAAGTCACCGACGTGAGAAAAGAACATACACCTGAACCAAAACTAATAAAAGAAAACGTAGAATTGATTGGAAGATTTAAGCAAGGTTTTGTCGAAGATATTAGAAATACTAAAAAAGAAAAATTACCGAAAAAGTATTAATTAGTATATTTAATAAATCTAATATTTTAAAACCCCGTCATAAAAAAGTAAGTGATGATAATCTTATTAAATGGATATATCGTGTATATAGAAATAAAAGACAAGCTAGAGATAATGATTTGGAATATAGAAATCTTGATGAAGAAGTAAAAAGACTTTATAGAGAGCAAATAAAACAACTAGAACAAGAACAACTCGCCCAGTATCAACTTCCTCCACCTCTGCAACAAATAGAACAACAGCAATCTTCTTCACCGCAGCAAAGGTTGATGTCGGAACTTGAGAGGTCTGAGGAGCTACTTAAAAAAGTAAAAGAAAAAAAATCACCCTTAAGACTGTTTAAGAAAACAACAGAAGAAGGAGCAACGGGGAGTGGTCTGGGAAATAATTTTGTTTGTCCTGATAATATCATTAATGATGTGTCACGTTTAAAAGTTCTCATAGGAGGAAAACGTGCCGGTAATAATTCACCAGAAATAATTAATGAAGCATCTGATATTTGTCGGCGATTATTTCAAGGTGGTATCATGGATATCGGCGTTTACCGAGAACTTATCGATGAACTTTTTGACGACTAGTTGTTAGATAAATAGTAAATAAAATACGATGATCATACATAATAAGCATCGTAAACCTGTACAGGTCAGAGCGGTAAACTCACGATTACCAATCTATAAAGCAATTTACGGAGATGGACTTGGTGATGTTATTTAGGGATTATTCACAAGGATAGCTCCAAAAGCAGCACCTGTTGCAAAACAATTATCGATGAAAGCTATTGATATAGTTCGTGAAAAAGCTCCTGGTGCAATTGTCAATGTTGCTGGTAAGGCGTTCTCGGCAATCAGAGAAAGACTAGCACGATTATTGCGACGAAGATCACAAAAAGTAAAATTACCAAGTATTGAAGTGATGCCAACAGATGTCAGTAAAATAATAAATCAGGCGCAAATCAAAAATGAGCTGAATTATCTGAAAAAGCAGAAAGAAATATAGCAGCAAATTTAATAGCAGGAAGCGGTCTTCGTCGACGATAATTTAGATCACCATTTGGAAAATGGTAATTATAATAAAAATGTTCAAGCGCGAATCAGACACAGCATTTGATATGGAGGCACCTGTCCTTAAGTATGAATCGGTACGTGATTATCAGTTTTATTCCTATGACGCAAGACAACCAAATCAGCGGGGGAGAATCGAATTACAGGTTCAGGATACAAGTAGATATTTCTTGCCCGCTGAGGCGTTTATTGAAGTAGAAGGTAGACTTGTAACGAATGTTGTAGCTAATACGCCATATGGTATCAATGCACGTGTTGGTTTTGTCAACAACGGGATTATGGCGTTGTTTGATAGCGCCACATACATGATTGATGGAAAAAATATTGAATCAGTTCAGAAGGATGTCGATGTAGCTACAACAATAGTTGGTCTAGCGAGATATTCTGACGACTTTACAAGATCAGCCGGTCCAACAATGATGTTTGCTAAGGATATTACTGACCACGCTGATCATATCAGGTATGCTAAAATACGAACACCACAAAATACTGCAGTTGATCCACAACCAGTTGTTGATGGTCCTGAATACGCAGTCAGACCAGGTGCTGCTTTTGATATTGTACGAGGTGATAGGGTTTGCAACACGTCGAGCGGTGTTGTTAGGAGATAATAGAAATTTTTCATGTGCAATTCCATTATCTCACAACTTTGGATTTTGCAGAAATGTTAGAAAGGTCATCTTTGGAGCTAAACATACAGTTGTGCTCGTAAGAAAAGGTGATGATAATGATGCAATCTGGCGAGGTGATGGTGTTGCTGATGGTAAAGTAAATATATCAAAACTTTCATTGTGGATGCCAGTAATGACTCCATCAATTACTGAGGAACAAAAATCACTCTCTTTTATGGATCAAGGCGGTAAATCATTGCTATCATGGTTAACAGTAACCACAGATGCTGTTCAAAGTAATGTTAATGGTTTATTCACATGGAATATAGCATCACAGCAAGGTGTGTCTGCGCCACGGCATATTTTTATTGCTCTGCAAAATAATAATAGGACGAATAGTCAAGAATTTTCACATATGATATTTGACAACCTTGGAGTTAATGAAGTTTCCTTGCGGATAAATGGACATCAAGAACCAGCTGAAGATATATTGTTAAATTTTGATCAAAATCACGTAGCGCGTGTATATCATCGTTTAATGTCATTCATGGGACGTGATCAAAATATAGATACTGGTTTGCAAATATCACAACTAGATTTTACAACATTATATCCGATTTATTATTTTTCACTGGAACATCTTGATTTGTCCAAACAGTCTGTCGTTGATATACACTTTCGAGCTCGTGTTACTAACCCGCCAGGTGGTGGTGCCTTCTACAGAGCAATCGCGGTCATACTCAGCGATAAAGCCATGTTACTTGAAGGTGGTAGTGGTCGAATGAGAGTCGTTGATGCACCAGTGGAAAATCTTTAATCATGTTATTTAGAAAAATATATTTTATATAAAAATGTCGTATAGTCATGTTAATGTTACTCTGACTCCTGGTCAGGTCAAAAAACTTCAATCAAAAACCGTCAACAAATGTGGAACTAAAATATCACTAAAACGAGATCAGATTGGTGGTGGTTCAAACAAATTATCGTTGACAAATAATCAGATTAAACATTTCAATAAAGCCCTAGAATCAAAAACAGGAGTTCAATTCCATCTTTCTCCGAGCGCCATCAAGGACATGGTTAAAACCGGTGGTATATTCCACTTCTTGCGGCTATTCCAGCGTTAATAGCTGCTGCTGCTCCAGCCGTAGCAAAAGCAGCCGCGCTAGGTGCTGTTGGAACAGCTGCTGAAATGGCTCTAAAGAAAGCAACAGGAAAAGATACAAAAAACAGGGACGCGGCCTAAGATTACCCGGATCTCGTTGGGGAAGAGGTCTAAGGCTTCCACGTTAGATGTTCCAGCATCAAATTTTAATTTAATTGATGTTGCTAAAAAATAAAAAAATAAAAGCCTTTAGAGGTGTTTTTATGCGAGATCAATTGCCGGACCGACCAAACAAACTCGAAACAGGTATTATTAATCTAGACTCGAATTCAGGACCCGGTACTCATTGGGTATCATACGCGGTTGATCCACGTGGAATCGTTTATCTTGATTCATACGGGTTAGCTCCACCTGTTGAATTTATTAAGTATGTCGCACCACTTCACGCGCAAGTTTGGTATTCAACGCTACCCACACAAACAATGACAGATCCGCCAATATGTGGCCGTGAGGTAATTAATGTACTTAACGCTATATCAAAATCATCCAAACCGCCACATAAAGTCGTGTATGATTATACAAGCAACCGATTCGTTTTAAACTGATCTTAAAATATAATGGTTGATATTTACGGAAGATCTTCTACCAGTAAGAAAAAACCCGGCGACGTTGATCTGTCAAAGTACGCGACTAAAGATGAATTTGCTGATATCATGAATCTTGCTGGCGTTGACCCAGATGAGGTTGTTATTTTTCAGGATCGATATGGTAAACTAAATACAAGCAACATCAGATGGAATGATATAGTTCGACGAGTACTCGGTGCAGTTACGGATAATATCCCTGTATTTACTGACAGCGGCAAAATCAGGGATTCAAGTATATCGTTTACAACCATGAGAAATGAAATTGCAAGAAGCGTTGCTAATCGCGTGAAAAACACCGGCGACACAATGACAGGTGAACTCAGCATGAACGGAAATAAAATAGTAGTTTTAAGAGATCCAACATCCGACGAAGACGCAGCAACAACAAAATACGTCAACACCGTAGATGGTAAACTATCCACGTTGCGGGCCGAGTATGACGTTCACGTGGGCGCGTTTGCAAGACTTCGAAGAAACTTTCAAAAAACCGATGAATCTATAGATAAGTTCTTTGGAACTCCTCCCGTCATCGACATAAAACTCGTAGATATTAAGACGAACATCGACACGATCAAACGAGCACAACAAGATATCGTAGCGGGGATTCCTGAGATCGTTAATAAAACCAATTTGATTAAAATTCCAGCCGGAATAACTCCCGGGCATATCACAAACATCGTATACACTCTATCATCGGGATTTGCAACATGGTCGCAGCAAAATAAAACTATCAAATATACCGCAACAGTCACTGGCGTGTACAGGCTATCTGTGTTCAGTGCTGAAAAATTTGAAATATTTACAACGTATCCATGGCGTCATTCAACGGATAAATTTTCCGGGGTTGTATCTGTTATATTAAATAGCGGAACCGAAGAAATATTTATTCTGGAAGCAGATGATGAAACATTAGACTCAACATCTTACTGGTGGTGTTTGGAATTTGTAGCTGAAACACCTCAATTGGTTACTGCATAAAAATATATGGACGGTGCACAATACAGGTATAATCAAGCGCGTGAATGGCAGGCAGTATTAAAAGATCGAGTCGAACAGTATACAGTAAAAGTAAAGAAATATCGACGACGATTAGTTATCGTTGATGTGATTGTTTATTCAGTATCCGCTGCTGTTGCTGGAACGGGTGTTATATTATCAGCGGTGACAATAATGGCACCAGTGGGCGTAACTATTTGTATTTCAGCAGCAACAACGATTGCAGGTGTGCTCAATATCATCGCAAAACAAAATATGTACTTGCACGAATGAAAAATTATCCGATTACATAATAAAATTACACACAACGACGGTAGCATACTCGAAATTGTCCTCGTTGTTATCAGCGAGTCTCAGTGATGGAATTATATCTGATTTCGAGTTTTCAATGATGACTAAAATATATGACGAGGGTATCGGTATTAAAGATACAGATACTAATAATGACAGAATTACTCCAGCAGATCGTGACTAATACAACTCCGTCAAAGATAACGATGATCACGGTCAGTTCAACTAATCCTGAATTTAGTATTAACTTTCCTACTGCATTTCCAGTGAAGGAAATAGCACTAGTGCAATTACGAGTATATTACAGCTGGCCAAATATCAGATCAAAATCATTTAATGGTACACCAGCAAATATTTTGCTTGTATTTCCTAACAAGAACAAACCAGATGGTACTCCTGACTGGATAGATGTTGGAATACCCACTGGTAGTTATGAGATTGAAGATATCAATGAGGAATTTCAACGTAAAATAAAATCAATAACAGGAAAAGAAGCAAAAATATCGATTAACGTTCATGAGCCGACGCTGTCCTCGACGGTTGAGATACATTCTCCTGATTATGCGTTGATATTTATCAATCCACGATAAGATCCGTACTAGGTTGGCCTGAAATTCCGCCAGTTTATGAAGGACCACCAGAACCAAACTTAATTGAATTCCTCACGGACGAGGCCAGGTTTATAACAATTCCAAAATACCGAAATTTGTATCCATGGGATAATAGGGATATTCGTATTATTCATGATGGAAAATTATATCCTATGGCACTGTTTTCTATCATCGATATTAATATAAAAACTTCAACTAAAATTGTTTATGAAAGAGAATTTAGATCACAGGCTAACGAAATTAGAACTGAACACACAACTACATTAACGACATTAGCACATATAATTAAAAACTATAACCTGGAGTATCCCAATATCGATCTAAAACATCAGATCATTGTAACGATACAACATTTAAATCAAATTGCATTAGATCTTAAATATTTTAATCAGACTATTATTGAAGTAATAAATGCTGATGATTATACAGGTGCAGAAAAAAATAGTATCAAACAATCATATATTGATCATTATAAAATAACTGAAGCAGAATTATTAAATTTTACACTACCAGGATTTGAAACTGGCGAAATAAGAAAAACGCTCAAGGATCTTATCACGTAAAATTTTCCTAAAATACTAGCTGTGTGGAGAAAACTAGCACCATCTCCAACTGTTCCCAGTCACAATAATGATCCATACGGCGGTGGCAGGCATATATCTCCAGGAATCGTTAATATAAGCAGCACGATCGTGGTCAATCTGGTTTGTGACGTAATTGATGGTAGCTATCAAATATATCTCGGAAGAATAAATTTTAAGCTCACAGATCACCTTAATCGCTTAACTGACATACGTGGAGAAGATCTTGTGATAAATCTATATGTTAAATCATAGATCTTTGATTTTAAAGATACAGTAAATATTATATAATGTACCAGCACGTGATGGTTTTTATACATGACAAAGAAGTACTTGAAAACGCCATCAGAACAATAACTAGATATAAGACAGTATATCTCAATGGACCTGGTGGATGCGGCAAGACGACTCGAGCAATTAATGTTTTTAGAAATTCAGATATGATCGTGCTGACACCCACACATAGACTTTCACGAGAGATGAAACAACGGCAAGTACAATCATGCACGTATCATAGTTTCTTTCGGTGGCAGGGGGATACATGGACTCCTGAGCGAATGGGAGAAAAATATATACCTAAAATAATTATTTGGGACGAGATATGTACGGTGTCATTGAATACATTACAAACGTTTCTTGATTGGTTGTTGACGAAAAATACCGCTATAATAATGTGTGGCGATCATGGTCAGCCGCCGCCTTTTATTGGACCATCTCCACATGATTGGTTAAAAAAATTCGTTGATTATTACGAAGAAATAGATGATGATCATAGAGCTCTCGATGAAAATTTAAAGGAATTAAAAAAATTAATCAGATTACAATCAAACAAAATTCAGTGTGAAATAATACGCGGAGTAATCTCAGAGACCTCAATGAGTGATTTTTTGAATTTATGGAGACCCAACGATTTGATAGTAGCAAGCAGAAAAATAATCAGAGACGCTTTACAACAGCAGTTATTTCAGCTGCATAAAGAAAAATATTCAGAATTGCCCGTACCGTTGTGTTATAGACCATCAGATACACGAAAACAGAATATTAATGTTGATATTCCAGGACAGACTGAGAAACAAAATCTCGTATTGAATGATATTGTCGCTGTTGATATCAGCGTGGTCGAAGATGCATTACGCGCTGACAAATCTCCATGGGTGTTGGGATACGCTATGACGATCCACTCGTCTCAGGGATTAACTATTTCTGATACACAAGTCTGGATTGTAGACGATCGTATCGAGAGGTCAAATTTAGTCTATTTAGCGGTATCGAGGGTTAGAAAAATATCTCAATTACGTAGAATTATAATTCCTGAAATCGTCAATAAATTCAACATCATCATCGACGGTGATATAAGAAAAAAATTAATCGGATACAAACAATCTGATAAAAAAATATAAACGCGACTTTGATCTTGATGTTGAATTTAGTATTGAGTTAAAACAGCAGCAGAATAATCATTGCGCAAGTTGTAATTGTATGATGCTGTGGAGGTATTCGAATAATGATTCAAGACAATTTACCGTAGACAGAAAAGATAGTAGTCGCGGTCATATACGAGAAAATGTTATGTTGACCTGTCTCGAGTGAAATCGACGTCGGGGTGCTAGTTAAGTGATTTGGGTGGTAATTGTGTGTCCTCGGGAATTACTTGTAATTGTTCACGTACAAATCCACGTTGAGGAGCAGCCGAATCTAGTCTGTAGATTGCAGGTCTACCTGGGGATCTTGTCATGGTGGATATTTTGTGTGTGGTAACACTCCAAATAGGATCAGTCGCTCTTTTTTTACCACCTTCAAGTTTACTCGGTTCATATAAATACCTTACAGTAATATTACCTAATACTGGCTCTGCTGAAAGATCACGTCGTTGTATTGGTATATTTTTTTGTAATTGCATTAATGGGTTTCATGTTGGTTGTTCGTGTGATCTCATTATTTAATGCAGCTATCACACCTGCTAATCTTGCAACCCATTAGCGCGATCTTTTATCTTGAATAAATTCCTTTGCATATTGATATCCAAATAACCTCCTCGGCAAGTGTTCGATTAAATCGCTCAACAATTGCCTGATCACGGTGAATTGCAGTATGCCCTCGTCATATTTTGGTATTATGTTGTTTCATCAACGATGATACTGGAACAATAAATTCCTTACCAGGATCAACCTGTAATAATTGTGGCCATCGTAATGGTCCTCGTTGATAAATTCGTTCAAACGCATCAGATACTTCAGATGCTGTTTTCGTTGATAGCGGCTCTGCCTCTTTATACCTACTTGCAACATCAACAATAGTCAACGCGTACTTGTACGTTTTTCTACGTACAGTATCATGTGGTAAAAACAGAATATCTGCTTGATGAACTTCATTAGGAACTCTAACATCGAAATATGCTTACTGAATTCGTTTCGGTGGTGGTAGATAAATTTGCCATATTGCCTGTTTGGATAACCACGTTTTAGCAGTAGAACGTTTAACCGCTGCTGCATCAGCAAGTTTACTAATTGCTGCTTTACCTTTCCAGTATCCTCTTGGTGAATAATAAATTGATTCCATTATATATTACCAGCCCCTAATACGAGTTTACCTTTCATCGCAGATCTTACCAACCAATTAGCTAATTTTTCTTTAATATTTTTATTTTTATAGAATCTAGCGCATGAATTAATTTCACATCTGCAATATGCCTATCTTGTAGATTTGTACTTTTATAAGCTACATCATGAGCGTGACAAGCTCGATCAATAGCGTTTATTGGTTCCTCGCCTGGTTTTGGTTGATCCTGATTATCAAGTCTGATATCAAGTCTGGTACCAGGACCGCAATAATTATATCCTGGTAGATCTTTTTCTCCTAGGTATTTAGACCATGGAGCACCTGGAAACTTTGACATCAAATTAGCAATATCACCACCGCGCTTATTAGGTAAAAATGAAAATTTCTTTCTACCGCATACAGAACATTTTCCACCATACGCTATTATTTTATTTTTTGTTGTAACCGTAGCTAAATCAGTAGTTGGAGTTTTAGATCTGCAACGTAAACAATATAAATTCATGATATAAAATATATTGATATAATTGATTTCTCAGCAACTCGGCGACGAGGGCCAGTTAAACATCACCCCGCGTTACCAAATTCCATCAGAATGATTATCATAGGACCATCTGGATCGGGCAAGACGCAATTATTACTTAATTTGATAATGAGATGGTTGAAATGGGATAAATTATATTTGGTAGCACCATCCGTTGATGGTCAGAGGTGTTATGAAGTATTAAAAGATTCTAACGAAAATGCAAGATTACTGGACGAAGATAATGATGTTATAGAATTTATAACCGATATTGATGAAGCGGCAGACATAAAAATACAGATGTGATCTATGTTACTCAACGGTATACACAAATACCAAAAGTGATCAGAGACAATTGCAATATTTTAGTTGTTTCTAATGGAGTTGATACACACACGATGAGAAATATTCATCAAACTTGGTGCAGCGGTGATATGGATTATAATAAATTCAGAAATTTCTTTTCACGAGCGCAAGCTACTCCGCATGGATTTATAACAATAAATTTAATTGATCCAAGAACAAGATATCGTGTAGGTCTTGATAAAATCTTTTAACGTTTCTGATTTTTAAAAAAAATTTAAAATTAATAGCATCAGAGTGGGTGCCTACCAACGTTGGTCGTCCAGTAGAGGAAACAAAAATAAATAAACACGTAGAGTACTTTATTTTTCAGCTACTATTTCGAACTAAGGTTTTATTAATATAATCGGCCATTACAGAAATAAAAACATCCCAGGAAGCGTTTATTTGTAAAAATCTGGACCTTTCTGCGGATTAGATTTCCATGAAGGTTTCATTTTTTTGTCGGAATTATTTGGTCTGTTCACCCTCTCTGCTGCTTCCGGAATCGCGCAAAAATGGCGGTGGAAGGTCGTATAAAAAATGAAAATGCCATTGATTACCAGGAACAATTCGCCTAATACCATCGGGCAAAGGTCTTCAGTCAGGCATTGTCGTTATGTCTTTATGCGAAATGATCTTGCATCGATGGTACCATGTACACTTGAAACCCGTATTGTCAACCTGGATTTGACAACAGGACCTGGCACACATTGGGTTGCTTGCGTCATAACACCTCAACATCGTTTGTATTTTGACTCGTATTGACTAGCAACATCAAATGAGATTATCATTTATTTAACCAGGCACGGTAAACAACCGCTTTTTTATTCCACTTTACCAGTACAAACTTGGTTTGATGAATCACGAAGTTGTCTGTTGGCTGCAACACCAGATGCGAAAACGCTCACCAATTGCTTTTACAACACCCAAGTATAATTCACTGCTGATTCCATCCCGGGTTCGTTCACCAATGAATATGCTACACAAACACTGACTCAACTAAAACAAAAAATATCTCGACTGTTAATCAGCAAGGATGGAATTATCCGGGTAACAGTTCTTGGACGAAGACTAGAACGATTGCTCGGACATCGTTCAGTGGCATAATCAGCATGGTCCTAAATGAAAATGATACTAGGCCATCAGAAAGCACAATCGCCGGACATTTAAATATTTCCCAGTCAAATATTTTCTATGATTGTATGACAGTTATGCCAGTTAAAAATGGTAATGTTAGAAGTGCCTATGGGTGTTTAATCTGAACTTGACGAGATTGGACAGGGCATTGACAGTTTTGTGCAATTATAATACGCAATTGTATTATTAATAGAAGAACTTTGATGAATCTTCAATGTTGCCAACGTATAAAAACAAATCGAAGCGGAGCAAAAGCTGAGAGATATAATCACCAAGAGAACGCGTCGATTGTGAAATACAAATGTGCGACTTGTGGTCTTGCCGCGACAACAACTGTTGGTCATGGCGTGGCTGGAGCCGCAATAACAAAAACTGTTGTAGGTGCACCAATCATAATTATTGCTGGAACTATATCGATAGTAACCGGTGTCTCTGGTGGTACTAGCAAATTAATTTTAATGCGATTGCATTCACGAATACGTGTCTATACGGAGCTGCTTTAAGTTTCAAATAACGATAAATAATTTTTATCAGCTGGATATCGAGGATATAATAATTAGAATGGCCAAATTCGCGACTGTACTGTCGAAAATGGAAAATTCACGAGAATTCCGAACACAGATAAGGAACCGTACGGTTGCGGACTTGCACTCGACAAAAATGGAGTAAAACAATCATCATTTCGTGGATGATTAATGCTAATCATCCACAGGTTACACCTTGTATTTAGGTTGCTTACCAAGTCAAGGTGGATAGCGTCAAGACCCAAAGAGGTACACAAAGGCAAAACGCACAATCTGACACTACTACTGATAATAAAAGTCGAGTAAAACAATCTCAGTGGCGGTTTCGCTGGTTACTAAAGTAGATCACTACCTCTATCTTGCATGATTCTCGTGTCGAGTTTGACCATTTCAGTTTCGTGGATTAGTAATCAACGGCTCGCACATAGGATGTGGCACATTTCCTTAAACGAACAAATGTCAAAGCGTATAGAAGGCCGTGACCTATATCAGGAAACTAAAATACAAAACCGCCATAATTTTACTACTCATATCGACGACAGTCAATTTTTAGTCTAGCCCATGAAACTCCATTGGCTGGTCATTATAATTTGGTGCCGATGTTTAGCTCAGGCATTCATGCGTATCCAAAGTTTGGCTTGCTATGATACCTTTAAGGCATGCCATACCATTTTCCCACGCTACTGCTCGACATGGCCGTGATCGCGCCCGTTTAATATGCAATTGAGATCCCGCTTAATTGAATACTGTCCTCTCATTGGTTAAAAGAAAATGACGTCCTGCATTTATTTATAACTTATTTTCATTTGACCAATGAGAAGGTAGTATTTCATTCAGCGCGTTGTTCTTGCATATCAAGCGGGCGCGATCACGGCCATGTCGAGCAGTAGCGTGGGAAAATGGTCTGGCATTCCTTAAAGGTATGATAGTAAGCGAAACTTTGCATACGCATACAAAGTCGAATGCCTGAGCTAAACATTGGTGCCAAAGTATTACTCTAAGGGAAAAGTAGCTTGAAATAACAGCGTTTATTCTTAAATGGGTCGCGCGAGAAAGGAGAGAAGTGTCATCCTTTGTAGTTATTATATAGCATATGTATGACAGGTCTGTTGTAAGCAACGATACGAGCCCATGCGACTTGTCTGTCTGAAAAATATTCTCCCCCCACCTCCGAAATTCTTTGGTGGCTGAAGGTTGAAAGATTTAGGATACATATATGATCATTGATACAATTTCATTTTGTAGTCTGTTTCTTAAATAATATATCAGAATGGAGAATAAACAGTTAGTTGAAGGAAGAAATTATTGAAACTGACAAGCAGTTCAAAATATCGAAGACAATAGGAACAACAAAAACTAAATAAATACATTTGCCAACAACAATCATGTACCGGTTTTCACAGGTTATAATCTCCGCATTACAATTTTAATCTTGCCTTTTGCGTTTAAGTAAAACTTAATGTTGCGCTTCCGTTTATGACGTCACTAACAAACGAAAATAGACTGTAGTCATTGGTTTGGCATATATTGGGAAGACGTTGGGGGGATTTTATTTTCAGTGTTTGTAAACACAACATGCCATTGCAATTTAGGTTCAAACAGGAGCATACTGCTGGTAAGGTTATTTATGTTAGTGTTTCACTGTATAATCGCTTCGATATTCTTCATAATTCGGTGTTCATTTCATTACGAGTCAGGTGATGTGAGAAATGGCTGCATTCGGGCGTTCTTCTCTAGTTTCGATGTTGTCAGTTTATTACGCCATTACTTATTATCTTCATAACACATTAAATGAAACATTTCCAGTCTAAATTTAGGATTTTAAAAACTTTTATTTGGCCAGGTGATTGTCGTAATCGTCCAAGATGGTGTAAAGAACAATTAATTGGAGGCGTTGGTCCCGGCAATTTCAGGCATAGGTGTCATTTTTTTGAAAATTTGTTACATACACCTTTAAATGGAGATTATGCTCTTTATTTCGTTATTTATTCATCATAATTTCTTGGAAGATCGGTATATAAGCACTCAGAGTAATACATTAGACTAATAAGTTGTTCTCCACCATTTTCACTTTGACATGACTACTGTATAGTACAAGTACAAGGGTCATGTATGCGCATTTACTCATTTTAAATTAAATGTTATAAATTGTTTTGTTTTTTAAATTTGACACTAGTTTTCTTTAACCAAAGTCAATTCAGTCCTGATTATTCGATGTTCAGCACCTTAACTTTCACCAAGAAACTTCCAGACTAAAATTATTGCTATGGACTTACAATGGTGGTTATGTACTGTACTTTGGACAAAATAAGAGCATGTCGAGGGACATACAGATTTGTTTATCAATATGCACAGCTTTCATTGTGACATCACAGCGCGTGGGGGCCCTGAGTGGCTGAGTGGTCTAAAGCGCTCTCCGTTACGGATCACTGCCATCTCACCTCTGTCTGCATGGGTTCGAGTCTTGGATTCAGCCAATGTGGGTATGTGAGAAAGCTTGCCAGTAGCTTCTCGTGGGTTGGTGGTTCTTTCCGGGGTTTTACCTGGTTCTTCCTCCACCATTAATACTGGCTGCCATGTATAGCCTATCATGTGCTGAAAAATGGCGTTAAACCCTACAACAACAACAACAACATCACAGCGTGCGACATTCAATCTGGATTGTACTGGATCACACATTTAGGTTAATTTCATCAAAAAATGTCTATTTTAACATTGACTTTGCCAAATGCACCTATTGGGTTGTCTAAATAATGACCATCTGAAGGAATATGGATGTATATGAATCCAGATGAAGTGAATACTTGCCACTTAAAGGCATGTAGAATCAAATTCTAAAACGACACCCATTACTGAAATATTCGGTGTTGAATGCTACATAGCCCGTGTGACTTGTACTATAACCGGTTTTAGAAATAGTGATGCTCTATGTTTAGCATAATGGATGGTCTGTCACAGACTGTCAGCTATGTTTTTAACTTCCGGTAAGGCATATCTGGTGCGAACTTTGAAAGTTCCAAAATAGTTGTAGGTCTTGATTACAATGATGAGGTTTTTTTTCTTCATATTTTGAATCAACCGCTCCAGTAGCTTAGTGGTTAGAGCACCCGCCTCATATGTGGGAGGTCATGGGTTTGATCCCTGGCCGAGTCATACCAAAGACTTACAAAAATGGTACTGACAGCTGCCTTGCTTGGCACTCAGCATTAAGAGATTAGTGTTAGGACTGGTCGGCTTGGTGTCAGGATAATGTGACTGGGTGGGACATCATGCTACATGTCTGCGGCATGATGCCCCAGTGCTAAACATCACTATAAACTGCCACACTGCAGACATTGTAGCAATATGACTAAAAAATTGTTAAAGCTACGTTAAAAATCCAAATCACACACACATATTTTGAAATCCATTTATTTATACAAGACAGCTTCGTTGATCTTGTAGTCTAAGAAGGAGTTATGATTCCCATTCCTTCAGTTGGGCGGGGATTGAGTCACTTGATTAAATCCATGAAATCGGTATCGTATATAGTAAAACTAAAAGTCATGCTATAGTACAATACATGTTACATAGGTCATGTATTCACATTTACTCATTTTAAATTAAATATAAATTGTTCTTTATAATCTTAACACTAATTTTCTTGAACCAAGGTCTATTCAGTCCTGATTATTGAATGATCTGCATGAATGTCAGCAAGAAACTTCCAGATGAAAATTATCTATTGCTATGGACTTACACAATGGTGGCCATGTACTGAACATGGGTCAGTATGAGAGTGCATTGAGTGGAATCGTCACATTTGAGGGTTGTCCGAATTTGTCTATCAATATGCATAGCTTTCATTGTGAGATAACAGCGTGCGACATTCAATCCCGTATTTTACTGGATCACACCTTTAGGTTCATTTCGTCCCAAAATATCTAAGTATTTTAACATTGATTTTGTTGTATTTACCTCTCGGGGCATCAAAATATTGATTTTCCAAAAGAATAGGATGTATATGAATCCAAATGAAGTGAATATTTGCCACTTAAAGGTATGTAGAATCAAATTCTAAAAAATAACACCCATTACTGAAATAGTCGGTGTTGAATGCCTACATGACCCATGTGACATGTACTATAGTTGAGAACAGCTGTATGAAGACATGATTTATGTGGAGTGTCAGCTTTGTAATTCATTTGGATTATTGGGCAGCTCGCTACTAATTAATAAACTTGATGGACTAACTTTTATATCCAGATGGTATGTATAGTCCCGGTACATATTGTCCCACTTCTATTGATCCATTACGTTGAATCATTTAGTAGTAATCCTTGTCAGAACAGAACACCTGTATATTCATACAGGTATAGCAAAGCCTATAATATCTTAAACTCACTAATGCATGGAACCATTATGATGCGTTACTCTTGCCTTACTCTGGCTACTGTCTGATTCTGGAATTTGTCAGATCCTGATATATGTGATAACTTTGTACATTATCATTTTCTCTAAGTCTTTTCACCCAAAATGGGAACAGTTGCACATTTCATTCCATCTGTGTGTCTGTCACTCTTTTGTTTCTCTTACATTACTTTAAAGTCATATGAGATCAGAGATGGAAACTTGATATACTTAAGTTCAAATGTTACAAGTCATTATTGTTAAAGTTTGCTATTACACTTCCATTCTGCATTATAACTGCTTTTAGCTTTATATATAAAATTTAATATACTTATAAATTATCATTAGAGTGCATATTGCATACCATACTGGGTGTATTGTCTTCAGGGTCATATGTCTTTTTTTTATATAGTTTTCTACTATACATGCCTTTCCTCACTAGAACCTCTGAGTACTTTCAGCTACCAGATATTTGTTTCTGATTGCCCAGTGCAGAAGGCTGCTGTCTATTATTTGCACTTTTCAGAACATGTTCATTAAAATCATCTTGAAGATTATGATCACTGATAAAATTCATACCCTTTCAACACCTTTATTCTAATTCTAATGCCTTTGAGATGCAGCCATGAAACTTGGTTACTTTTGTGTGTACTTATGTGACCTCAGTAACCAAGGATAAATATTAACTGAAACTTGCTGGTTGTTAATGATATCTTGGGGGGGGGGGGGCCTAGTTGTCTAAAGTGCTCACCGTTACAGATCACTGCCATCTCACTTCTGTCTGCTTGGGTTCAAGTCTCGGGCTCAGCCAATGTGGGTACATGAGAAAGCTTGTCAGTAGCTTCTCGTTGGTCGGTGGTTCTTTCTGGGGTTTTCCCTTCTTTCTCCATCTTTTATACTGGCCGCCATGTGCTGAATAATGGCATTTAACCCTATAACAACAACTGATATCTTTTCAATGCATGTGTGTGTGTGTGTGTGTGTGTGTATATATATATATATATATATATATATATATATATATATATATATATATAATTTCATACAGTACCTCGGTCTTATCTCAAGGATATCAGCAGGGCCTTCCATTAGGTATAAAGTTGGAGGATGAGTTGCCAAAGTAGACTGGAGGGGGTGGGGGGACCTCCCCCAATGGGGATAAAAAAAAATTTTTTTTAAAGAAGCTAGGTGTAAAGTAAAGTAGCCAGATATATCACCTGGCTACCAGCTGATAAGGAAAGCCCTGTATCAGTCAAGTGAGAAAAGAAAAAAGTTTTTTTTAAAAATGGAAATAGTTTTCATGTACCCCATATTTCTCAGCCTATATGTCAATACAGGGTATAAGCTGAATGAGCAGATCTGGTAAATTTTCCATCCTTCATCCATGTATAAGTCGATGCTGAGTATAAGACGAGGCCAGATCAACACTTTGGCTTCGTCATTTTCACTTCGTTCCACACAGCATCACAAATTTTATTTTATCTGTAACTCAGTAACCTTTCCGGTCAGGATCATTAAATATAACTAAAAGTAACTGTTTTGTTTCACAAGAAGTATTTTAAATATTTAAGGTACTTCTAGCTACATATAATTGCGCTGACCTGAAAATTTATTGAGCTACAGATAGTGTAAAATTTGTGATTCTGTGTGGAATTAATCTATAATAGTTTATTGTTTCATAAATATTAAAAATATCACTGTATGCTATTTCAGATTTCCAGCAGTAGGGAAATTGCATCATTCATGCTAACGTGCATTCTCCACATTTTTTGGGGAAGAAAGATATATAGAGAGATGCATATGTATTCTATCACATTTTCTTCTTGCATCCCGAGATCAAAATAAAGTACGGCCCAATATATATACATATATATATATATATATATATATATATATATATATATATATATATATATACGAGAGAGAGAGAGGTTCCAGCTTTTTGTGGTTCTTTTTAACCTTAATGCCTCTGTTTAGCTGAAGCTTTTGTCAAAGAGAGAAAACATTATTAAATTAAATAATAAATGTAAACTATGAAAATACATACCATGCTCCTTCAGGGTTTAAATATTTACAATAGTTATATCCATATAGACCCCATTTAGGCTAAGTGACAAGAATGACCATTTGACATGCTGTCAAATTTTCTTTGCAAGTATAACAACCTCTCCATTTCCAACAAATAAGACTTTTTTAAAAGTGCATGTACTCTTCCTGTACTTAGGCACCAACTGTTTTTGATCATGGCTTATGCTATGTGTTACTGTATTTGCTGTCAGTCCTATCAGCAAGTTCAAAATATGTCACTGGTTGAGAAATTTACACAAGTAACCACCAGGCATTTCCTTTCATTATATGTTACAGCATTCATAATACCAATGTGTAGCCTCATTTCCCTATTGGTAGCCTCGCTAATCTGATCTGGTCTGCTGAATATTGACCTCAAACAGATGTTAGCTTAAGAAAACCTGACTACAGCTTTAGCATATAAATACCACTACAAAGCCATGTGTTACGTGTTTAGGCTTGAATAAACAGTAACACAGAAAGAGTGAAAACAACAAGCTTTCTGAAGTTTAGCAAATGATTTATTTTCCTGGAAAATTCTGTAAAAATGAAACAAGGAGAAGAACTTACGGTTTCAAGAATCAGATCCAAAAATAATTAAGAATAATCCACAAATTAAATTGCAAAAGTCCTAGTAATAAATGTTCTAATAATTTCAAATTCGAATCCTGATGTAAAATCCAAGATGGATGACGATGACATATGCTGTAGTCAGTACTGTGCTTATCTACAGTTCCTTGTAGAAATACAAATAATGGCACTCTGGTATTGGAAATCTAAATTAAACTTGTAAACAATGTCTTTCCAAAATCTGTGTGAGCACTCTCCAGATATTTCCAGAGAATAAAGAATTAAACCTTTTGAAATCCATATGATCTGAAGATTATTATTATAGCTCAAATCTGGCTACAACAAATTAACTTGACATCATTATGAAAAGCCCAAAACTGAGAAATCTCTATCAAAACAAAGATTATATTGTATCATAAGATGCAGTTTCGAATTCCCCCAAGTTGCAAAATTAGAGGGGGGTCACATGATCATGTTTATATCGCGTACACAGAATATGGCCTTGATTAGACCAATGATTTTATTCCCAGAATTAAAAAAAATAAGTGTTTACTTCTTAACCCACATAGTCCCATCATGACCTTGACAACAACCAATCATTTTTTAAAAAATAGAACTTTGTTTACTAATTTTAAATCCAGGTCAGAATTTAGATCAACACCTGGTGTTTATAAACTAACAGTCAAGCTCTGAAAAAGAATCATCTCTAGTGAAAAAATTTACATTATAATAGAATAAAAAGTTTAAAACTGACAAACAATGATATTAAAAATAAACATGATAAAATCAGATATATGTTACACATGTAACTCTTGGACAATGGAAGTGAAAACTAAAGCTAGAAGGAATTGCTTACCTAGTGGTATTAATTGATAATGTAATTTGGTACTGCACGTTTGTACATGAGTAAGATAACAGACATCAAATAAGTGAACAATACAGATTAACATACAATCACTCTCTCCCCCCAATCTCTCTCTCTCATAATGGGGCATAATTTTTATTAGCTCATGAGGTGCGTTATGATAATTGCAATGGAATATCTGTCTTTGTCATGGTTATTCATCTTCTAACTTGTCGATTCTAACACAGATATATAAAATTTAATGTATATTACAAAACAACATATATACTAATGTGTGCTGCTTTAGCGCATTTACATCTGATATGCATTAATATTTAATACTGACCATCATGTAATTGTTTAAAATTCTTCTCCTATATTTTATCATACACAATCTCTTCCCCAAAATGAAATACAGTCAAACCCGGTTATCTCGATTACGTCGGGGTGTAAAAAAATCGTCGACATAACCGGGTCCCGAGATATCCGGGTTCATAAAAACCGGTAATTTTAAAAATGTCCTTGAGCATTACTCCTGTCTCTTGCTGGTGTTTACTGGAATCCCCTCCCACTGCATGTTACAATAAAATAAACAAAACGCTTAATTGATAATAAAATGAAATGAACTAACCTGGTGTTGTTATCATTTATTCCTTTTTTATCATCATAAGTAATTTATTAAAGAAAAAATATATCTATGAACTCCTTATATCACATGTAGTGTATGCATCCATTACTGTAGTGTGCATCACTTATGTCAGATAACACACGACGCATTTTTATAATTGATGTGAATATTGAAAAACAGATCATGTTTGGTTGTACTCAGAGGTTTGAATATGTTATCAGATTGAAAAATGGATCAAAGAAAATCACAAACGAGAGAGTGAGAGAGAAACATCCACCGATTGCTTTCAGGCACCCGCCATTCACGCATAACGCGGTGTTAGGTGCAAAATAACCAAGATTGTATTATATCCAGGTTAATATATGACAGTATCTCGCAGATAAAGATCAATAAATGTTTTTGAAAATACATGTACATGTACATGTACATTGACTGTGAGTGCAAATGACACTCCTTTCGCATTGATAATAGACAACTGCTGTGCTCACCCACGTGTAGAAGGGTTACAAGCAATCACAGTGTATTTTCTTCCTCCCAATGCTACCAGTAAGCTTCAGCCACTCGACCAAGGAATAATTCAGGCTTTTAAAATCCATTATCGGAAAGCTTTAGTTTGCAATTATTTGCTTGCAGTTGAGGAAAAGCGATCCTATAAACCAACTCTGCTAGACGCCATCATGTATGCCCGTGCAGCTTGGAACAGTGTATCGCCGAAAACCATTCAAAACTGCTGGTTCCATTGTATTTTTCCGCAAATTTCTGATGAAGAATTTCACCAGCAGTTTTTAATTGCACAAGAAATTAAAGAGCCTCAATCAGAAATAGGTCTTGAAGCGATGGCTGATGAGATTGCGGACTCCATAGGCATTGCTCGGGATGAATTTTCTAATTATGTTCACGTGGATGATGATGCCAATGTCTATGGTGAACTTACTGATGAGGAAATAATCCAATCGGTGACAACGAAGCAGATACAATCATGCAAGCAAGATGATGATGATGATGATGATGATGATCAGCCTATCACTATCCCAAGCTACAGTGAAATGGCTGAATGCATTAAAAAAATGAAATTGTTTGTGGCAAGTGTCGACGGTGCCGAGCATATGTATGAAAACGTAAGTGCTTTTGAATCGTTCGTTACAAATCAGCACCGGAGTAAACAAAAGCAGACTGATATTACTATACAATATACAATAAATCGTCATGATATTACGTGCATATGGAGCAATTTCATGACCTGAATATTCAGCCGATCAGCACTTTTCCGTCTGCACATTGATTATTAATGTGTACATGTACATAATATTTCATTACTTGTATCTCCTTGATTGTTGTTTCTTGTATACATGTACTTCGGAACATAATTCATATCTGAAATGTACCTTAAGAAATAAAAGGGAAATGATAAAATACACATGTAGCTGACATCTAAGATTCTGCATTTTCGTAAAATAAAGTTACATTGTAATTTGTACACACTCTTGTCTTTGTGAATCCTTGAATATTTTATGTAGTGAACATGATATATTCTTAATAAACTAATCGATTAAGCTACTCTTACGAACCAAAAATAGAAAGAATATGAAATAAACATGTGACTACTGCCGTAACGGACCAAAATTGTGCCTGAAAATCGATCGCTTTTGCTGACTATTTCTTGTACAATTTCTGTGAGATTGACGTTAAAAAGTTGCATTTCGTCGAATTAAGCGGGTCCACATGTTACTTCGGACCGAAACTTATGCCCGACATAACCGGGTTATCGACTTAACAGAGGTCGAGATAAGCGGGTAAAAAATAGCATAACAAAGAAGAATTTTTTCGGGACCGGACCAAAACGCTCGACATAAGCGGGTTGTCGAGATAACCGAGGTCGAGATAAGTGGGTTTGACTGTATTATTTTACACATTATTTTTCGTACTTTTTGAGATTTTTTTTCCATACAATAAAATTATGTGACATACAATAAAGTGATTCAGATGACAAAATCGATATATAAGTTGATTCGGAGTATAAGATGAAGCTAAAAGTTTTAGGTACAAAAGTATTGTCTTATAGGCCAGCAAATATGGTAGTTTTCAACAGAACTTCATAACTTAGCATTCGAGTAGTTGTTGTTGTAGGGTTTAATGCCATTTTTCAGCACAGTATAGATTATACGTGGCGACCAGTATAAATGGTGGAGGAAAAACCGGGAAAACCCTGGAAAGAACCGCCATACCACGAGAAGCTACTGGCAAACTTTCTCATTTACTAGCAGTATAATAAGAATAAATTCATTTATAAAGATCTGATAAGATTGAAGATACAAAAGCCATATGGAAAATGTGAAACTTGGTCCTGGCAACTAGATTATGTTGTTGTTGTTGTTATAGGCTTTAATGCCATTTTTAAGCACAAGAGAGGCTATACCTGGCGGCCAGTATTAATGGTGAAGGAAGAACCCGGGAAACCCCGGAAAGAACCACCAACCCACGAGAAGCTACCGGCAGCAACTAGAGTATGCAGTTGGTAAAAATAAATGGACCAACTCTTATGTTGTGGCTACAGTTTATACAAAAGACACACAACTAATTAGCTTTAATTCTTCATTTCTGCATAGCAATATTACCACAAACCAGTTTTTGAAAAAGATTAGGTGATATTGATAAATGTACCATCTGTAAGGAGTAAACATAACAAATGGAGCAATTATTCTTTGACTGTTAAGTTACTGAACATTTTTGGAAATTATTTGTACAGTGGATCCAAATGTACAATCCAGATTGTAGAATTACATGGAAAGTCTTTATATGAAATAACTTTGGTCATCTTACTAGCTTCTTAATTTTTCTTGCAAAACATGTTGTATAGAGATTACTTAATGCATTAAAATCCCAAATCTCACCTGTTTTAAAATTGTGTTGAATCATATAAAGGGCTGGAGAAATATGTTGCAAAAATGAATAAGAGAAGTATGAGCTTAAGAAACTAAGAAAGAGTGACTCCTGTTGTCAACTTTTGATTTCTTACATTAATTTTATGTTCACATCAACAGACAGGCAATTTAAAACACCTCCATTCTGTTTGGAATTTTGTATACAAGTGGATATTTGTGTGCAATATTTGTGAATGTATGTGACTGTGGTATGTAAGTGTATTTGTTGTATCTTAGAGAACGTATAAAGATCAGAATGCAAAATAATTTAAGGTAGTACCCTATACACCAGGTGAGTTGGTGATGTGTGGGAACATATGACAACTTGTGTGAAGTATCTAACATTTTTATCTGCAGATCAAAGGAAAGCTGAATCTACCAAGATTAGAGATAAATATCCAGAGAGGATACCAGTAAGTTGCAAGCATTTTCTTATTGTTAAAACTTTGATGTTTAAAACCATGCAGAGGCCACATACAGTAGAACCCCGCTATAACGCGATAATTGGGGTTTTAAAAAAATTGGATCGCATTAATATCGGGTCGCATTAATGTGGGGTTTGACAGTATTTTACTTTTTTCAGAGAACAACTCATTGGCACATATGTCTAATGTATATGATGAATAGGGTATCAACACCGTTTACTATCGTGCTGTCATGGCATGCAGTTCATCTATAATGCATGTAATTCCATTGAAAAATTGCACACAGATTTACAGTATTCAATAAAAAAAATTCCTAGATCATTTTGTCTGAATTCAACATCTAATATACAGCATGAACAGAGTATCGACACTGTTTACTTGCCATTTGCTATTGTACTGTCGGGATTTGCAATTAATCCATAATATATTAAATTCCATTGCAAAAATTGCATACATATTTAAACTGTTCAATAATTTTGTCACACGGGTATGTGTCTGAATTCAGTGGGAAAAATTAACAGCAAAATTAGGTTAAGAAAGACGAAGCATGTGTACAGGTCATTATGTTCCAGGGTCTATGAATGGTGCCTGCACAAATTTCATACTGCTAAAATTTTCTCATATGCGTTTCCTTGTACATTTATCCATGGCAAATTTCCAATAATTAACGCTTGTACGCCTATTCATTTGAACGACTACAGCAAGAATAATTAACAATCAACACATGCTTTCAGTGTGCATATAACTTTTACTTTAGATTTTATGGATATCAAAAGAAACGTGTGAAAATTACTATACTAATCATATCGCAAAGTGCAGAGAATGACTTGCGTTTGTGAACTTGCTTTTCCATAATGGTAAAATATTTTTATAAAAGGTAGTAAATTAATAATTTAAAAGTTGAACACATGTACTACTTCATACCCTTTCAATTTCCAGCTAATGAAGCAGGCATTATTTACTGGTCAACAGTCAACTGATTGCGTCTAATAACACTGCCAAGCTAAGCAAACATCTTGGCGGGATTTGTTTTTTGATGTTTATTAAACTGAGAATCTTTTATCAACCACCGCATTGTCTGCTGCTTGGTTGTGTATGCAGTTAAAGAAGAAACACATGTTGGTTATTGTTTGAGCAACGATTGTATGCAGAATTAATTGACGACAATCACAAAGACGACTTACTGGCTTTACTCGTGGACCAGTAATAAGTAACATTTCCGATAATGTTTATTTTGGCATAAGACTTCAAGAACCTCTGGTGGTATTGCTAAATTTCAGAAGCTATGCCACGATCATATTATATTAAAATTCATACGCCAACTCTTCCCCAAAATGATAATAAACGTTTTACACACTATTTCTCATACTTTAAAAAAAATCTTTCCCAGTATGAGAAAAATACACATACATGTATTTAAAATTTCAGGAACCATGCCACGATCATATTAAATTCGAATTTATACATGATCTCTTCCCCATAATGATAATAAATTTCTTATAAACTATTTTATGTACAGAAATATTTTTTCATGTGCGAATGAAAATACGAAATTTTGGGAACCACGCAACGACCATGTTAAATCCGAATTCGCGTTATAGCAGGGTTGCACTGGCTGTTTGTTTTTTTTTTTGTCTGGTAATACTCTGCTGAAATTGAATCACATTCATCTTGCATTTGTTAATCATATGTACATACGTTAGTGCCTTCGGGTTCGTATAGACAATATAAAATCTTGTATGTTACCCTATCACATATTATTATTTGAAAATGGTTTCCCCATTGCAAGCCATGTTTTAGTTGAACAGGTTGAAGGATTTCTCATACTAAGTAATTTTACCATGGAAAGTGTTTTTTGTTTTCTATGTTGACTAATGCTAAATTAAATATTAAATCTCAGAGGTTATCTCCAGCTGCTTTACCTACAAAAGGAACTTTTATGTGCATTGTTGCAGTTTATTATCTTTAAAAAAAGTGGAGACAGCTTTTGGTACCACATGATTTATTTAATTAGAGTTCATGCAGGTGATTCTAATCGCATAGCGCCAAAATACTGTTTTTAAGGCTGTCTAGTGCACATACTGTTTTATAGTTGAAACCTGATGCTTTTGAAAATTAAAAGAAATGATTGAGACAAAAAAACTTTTTCCAGATTCTAATTCAACTCATGGAAGTGAATTGATTTCCTTTGGATGGAATAAACCTACTTGATGTATACTGAAATCTTCACCAGGCTTAAAAATTACTAAACAGTTTTCTCAAACTCAAATTTACTCCAAATTCTGATGTATGACTGGACAAAGTGATTGGACATTAGCCAATCAGACAACAGAGTTTGAACCCATGTGCTCATGGGAGAATGTTTTGTAATAGTAGCTGTAGATTAATATTCCTAAAGTGGATGTAGTTATTTCAGTAACTTATAAATATGCAAACCATTATATTTTATTTTTTAAAACTAACATAATTTTTGTCATTGCAAAACCAGGTGATTGTTGAGAGAGACCCAAAGTCACAAATCCAGGACATTGACAAACGAAAGTTCCTGGTGCCCAATGACATTTCTGTGGCTCAGTTCATGTGGATCATCCGGAAACGGATCCAGCTCCCCTCAGAAAAGGCCATCTTCCTCTTTGTAGGGAAAGTCCTTCCGCAATCCAGGTAGGTGACCTTTTACGTTAGTCATGTGCAACATGCTCTAGGATGCAGGCCAGATAAATGATTTTAAAGCTACACACTATGATTTAAATAGGGAAAAAACCACACTGCAGGTTGCCTGACATGCTTGATGGTTAATAATTTAGAATCATTTGGGGGGTATGGAGAGAACTATGTTGTAAAGAAGTCCGTTTTCACATTTAAGTATAGGTTTGCTTAGATCATGAGTCTAACCCTAATTTGCTGTCAGGATAATGATAAAAAAAATTAAAAAAAACGAACAAAAATAAATTTGCAAGTTTTATTGCTGCATTCCTGATAGGGGGCCCCAAGTGGCCGAGTGGTCTAAAGCGCTCTCCGTTACGGATCACTGCCATCTCACCTGTCTTCGTGGGTTCGAGTCTTGGGTTCAGCCAACGTGGGTATGTGAGAAAGCTTGCCAGTAGCTTCTCGTGGATCGGTGGTTCTTTCTGGGGTTTTCCCGGGTTCTTCCTCCACCATTAATACTGCCCACCATGTATAGCCTATCGTGTGCTGAAAAATGGCATTAAACCCTACAACAACTAGAACAACAAAAAAAGCATTCCTGATAGAATTAATAATATACTACAGTACAGCTCACATGTATTTTCGGAATTCCATGCATCACAGTGGGGGTAGAGAGGATTAAGAAAAAACACCTCCACCATCTCTCGGTGTCAGACAGAATTGCCACTGCAGCTTGAGGAGAATTGCTTTCTATCAAAGTCGTTGAGGATGACCATCATGGAGTGGATGTGATCTGTATCTAATGGGCGTGGTTTACTGTGTATGACCCCTGGAAGCATGCACTTTAGAGGTTTATAGAGGGAGAGAGATGCCAATTTATCTACATCATTATCAGATGATTATACACATTTCCTAGTTCTGATGAAATTTTAGATGATATTAACATTGTCACAATGCCTCACAAACTGTACTAATACTATTGTACTTTTTTCATTTGCAAAAGGCTGATTGACATGTTTGCAACAAGCTGAAGCTTTTACTTATTCAAAGAAAGCTGAACAAACTTACACCTTGACTTGAGAAAACCTTGTTGATCTTCTCATGAAGAGTGCAAAGTTATCCTACTGTTTAAACATGAAAAGTAATCCTCTGAGGTATGTACATTTAAAATCCCGATGACAGTTGCTTCTGTTTGAAAACAAAAACAACAAAACAAATAAAACAGAAAACAGTGAATTTACACTTAAATTCGAACAAAGTAATGACCCAGTCTTGAGGCTGTACATACATGTACACAGCTACAAACTTTAGTTCAGTTCTGACTGCATTTGTACTGTATAGAACTGGTCATTTAATTTTTGTTCTTTGTTTCAGGCATTTTTTTATTCTTTCATTCATCACAAGATAAAAATTGTTTAAAATAATATAACCCTTTGGAAACTTAAATGGTCTCACCCTCAGATGTTCTACAGAAATAAAAATAGGGACTATTGTAAACACTGATAAAATTAGCGTCAGAAGACAATGTCATTTTCAGCGTGGGAAACTAACGCGAAGCCATCAGACTTGGCGCATTGTAGTTTGCAGCTCAAATTATGCTTCTGTCATTAACAGTGTATGTTTGGTAATTGTTCCTAATTAATCGGACCTCAGCATATTGTTGAAATGAATAATGTGGAAAATTTTAAACTTAAATGTTATACAAATTTAAGGCATTCTGTGTAGATATATCCACATGTGTCCTATTATTTGTTCATTCTTGTAAGGACAAATGTAAAAACAAAATTTTTATCACGATAGAAAAAACTATTTAGTCACATGGAAATGATGTGTCAATAACCTAATCATATTATAGATGTAAGACATTTAATTGTTCAGTGCAATTTCCTGTCTGTGACTATTGAAGCACAAAAAAATCATGCAAAGCAATTTCTTTCAATAGTATTTAGCTGATTTCTGTATTTGGTATACTGCTTTGCAGCTAAAATAGATTCAATGGAAGACATGGGATTGATTCCTCAGCTCAATCGGTCAATAAAATGATGGCTGTCAACTTTACATTTCTCTAACATGATGTAATGACTTTACCCAAATAAAGACCTATCAGTAGCAGTAATACCAAGTTTGATCTCTACATGTATCTCAAATTAGAGTATTGCTTTCTACTACATATTTCACCTCTCCCTCGATAACTTGCACATAATGGGGTCCAAAAACAAGGGACATCCCCAAAATATCCACTGGACGTCCAGAAAAGGTGGGTAGGGTGGAAACTGGGCCGTTTAATGACTGGATCATCATTTTATAATCGCATCAAGAATAACTGTCAATAAAGTACTTTTTCTAATGATTGTTTTTTCATTATTCAGCAGAAATTAAATTTATTTTCAAAACATCCTGCATCTGCAAAAGTGTGAACACTATTCCAACTGGTTTCAACAACCATCATGTGTACACGAAAACATTTGTGTATTATATCACTGCATTTTGTTTTGTTGATTAGTCTTGTTACCAGAGTGGTATGTAATAGTTTAGTCTGAAGCAGGGAGTCTGATTATCAGGGAACCAGACTAACATACACCACCAAAAAAGATCCTTTTTTAAAAAAAACTAGCGACATTTATTTCGTGAGACGGTCGTCTTCATTGAAACTCAATTTTTGTATTGTTCAGTTAGTAAACTATTGATTCTGTGATTTCACTGAAATATTAATAGTGAAACTTCTTATCATCCTTAAGGAAATCTCCAGGTGACAATTAAAGAATTCTCCGAAACTCATTACCCCTACAATGGGCCATATCTGTCTAACAAAGCTCTTTATCATCCAAAGTATTTATTTTGCTTGGTCACAGTTATGATTGATTAGGTTAATTTACAGTAGTTTAATTATATTACACAGTAACATTTATAACAGTGCTCGACTGATCAACTGAAATGAGTTCACTGACATACGACCAGGGTGGCTAGATTTGAAGCATGTAAGATTTGCATGACTTTTAACTTTTTTATTCAACCTGCTTTATTTGATTCAAAAGATGTAATTAATTTGATTATGCAAAGGAGGTCAGCTTTTAATTCAATGCAACAATGTGACAAATGCTTATGCTAGTCAGATATCAAAACATGGTCAGCACTTATTTATGTTCTCTTAGAATTGCTCATGGACATAGCTGTTACAGTAGATTTTCACATTTTGTGTTTAAATACTGGAGGTCACATTGCATTTATGATGAATACACTTACAAGGAACTTAAAGATAGAACTAAAATAAATTCAACCTGATAATTGTGCTTCCTCCACTTGATGTAAGTGACATTTTCATTTATCAAAATTTCCTTGAATATCGTTAATTATGGTGTACTAAGAATGTCATTTGGAAAGAAAATGTAACAAATTATATGACTTCTTATTGAAAATTGATAATTTCATAAGGTTGATTAAAATTTCCAGATCCTCTTTACCATTTTCGACATTAAAACGAGCAATATATCAGAGTTTCAGTTACCAATATTGATACGATTTTCTTCAAGTTCAGCAAAAAGGGATCAGGTTTTTGACGTTTTCTGGTTTAAAAAATGAGGATCCATGCCTCACCCGGTGCTATAAATGGGTTTGCAAGTTATCGGTATGGGTTATTGATGTTGTGGTGTACGGAATCCTCTACTTAATTAGATGAAAACAAAATTTAAGAAAGTGCTAATGGATCTATTTCGAGTACATTGGTCCCATTGATTCTTTTTTTTTTTACACATCTCTCAATACATTGTTATTGGAATGTAAAGATGCATTTATTTCCATATTTCTTTTGCAGTTCGCAATATACTTTGTTAAGTATTATAAGAAATTCAGTATTATTGCACTCTCTGCATTGAAAATAATGATATTACAACAAAATCGCATTCATATTTGTTTGATGTGAAATAGTATTGCACAATATCCGATAATTACCCCATGCACGAACACAGCTGGATCAGATCAAGTGTTAAGTTTTTTTCTCCCCAAAATGTCAAAAGGGCCCTAACTTTCCTTAAAAGGGCACCAAAGCAAAAGTCTATTTACTCAGAGTGTGTATAATACCCAATAAACATGCACAAGAGTAAAACAATGGTCAAATTTCAAGTGACAGTACGTTTTTGTTTGTATGTTTTCTTTTTGTTTGAGGGTTTGGGCCCTGATCTTGCCCTGACGAGTTCTGAGTAACATCTTGTACTATTTCTGACATTAATCACAGTATTATAGAGGTGTGATTTAAACTTGTATTATAAAAAGGACACCATGCCATTCCTTTTCTTGATTGAAATAAATTCATCTTGTTATGAATGAAACAGCAAAAAAAATCCTGGTCAGAAAGAACAATTCGGCCCCATAAATTAAATGGCCAGTCCCTTACAGGACACATGTATTTAAAATTGAACAAGTATGCATATTCATCCTCATGAATTGGTCATTAAGTGATTTGTAAATTCAGAATTTGCTCTTGTTTTTGTTTTTGGGGTGTTTTGTAACTGTCTAAACCTTAGAGGATTACTTTTCGTGTTTAAACACAGGATAAATTTACTCATTTCAAGAGAAGGACAATACACTGTGCCTCTCGTCAAGTTGGTTTGGTGTTTAAGTTTGTTCAGATTTCTTTGAATAAAGTAAAAGTGTAAACATTGCAAAATAAGTAAATCAATGTTCTCCAAATATATGGGATAGAAAAGACTTTTTCAGTTATTTTTTTTATTGTCCCTGTATATTTGATAGAAATTAAGATCACTTGATTCTTGAAATGGTATCTGATTGTAAATCATGCATGCTATTTCAGTCTTTCCATGGGCGATCATTATTCATCAACTATTCGAATGTCAGTCATTAAAAATTCCATTGTTAATGACTGGACCATAACTTGTGTACATGTATTAAGTGCAAGGTGTCATGTCATTCCTGTGATAGAAATGCACCTTTCCTAAGCTGAAATTGACATCTTCTGTTGCTAACATTTTATAACAGCGTTTACACTGGTTACTGCCTTGATTTCTGCTGAACATCCACTGAAGCCAAGTCTTTATTATATTAGAGAGAGACTGTTTTAGTTTCTAAAAGGGAAGGAATGCTTGAAAACTTGTCATCTTCTGATTTGTGGCATAAAAGAACACTAGCCTATTCCTTGCTTTACATGACACAAACTTATCTTGTGATGAATGAAATAATTAAAAAAATATCAGTCAGAAATAATTTAGCGCCATAAAATTAAACGCCCAGTCCCATACATTACACATGAATTCAGAATTGAATTTGCTGATAGTTGTGTACATGTATATTCAAGTCTTGTAACAGGGCCATTACTGCTTAAGAACTAAACTCATCATTCACATTTAAGTTTAAATTCAGTGTTTTCTTTTTGTTTGTGGTTTTAAACAGAATTGTTGCGATCTTGAATTTAATTGTCCTTACCTCAGAGGATTAGTTTTCAGTATTTAAACAGTAAGATAAATTTACACTGTTCAAGACAAGCTCAGTCAGTTGGACCTCTCATCAAGTCAGTTTGTCAGTTTTCTGATATACAATATATACAAGACATTCAAAATTAATTTCTACTGTCCATATATATGATTGAAATAAAGATTGGTGAAATGTAATTTGATTGTTAATCACTCATGACATATCAGTCTTTCCATGGTTGGTCTTCATTGATTGGCTGTTCAAATGTCAGTCAATAATACAGATCAGCTGCTCCATGTTTGAAATTCCAGCCAGAAAGCCATTGTGATTTGTTAGTATTTTACTGCTCCCTCATCGAGTGAAAGTGGAGCGGATTGCCCACGCCCCACCTCGATGCATGGGGTTACAAAAATACACATGAACTGTACTGTATTTTAATATCAGTTCTGCAGTATCTTATTTTTATATCAATTCTGCAATAGACTACCGGTACTTTGATATCAATTCAGCAATAGACTATTTTCGTATCAATTCAGCAATTAGACTACTTTCATATCAACTCAGCTGTAGACTACTTTCATATCAATTCTGTGGTAGACTACTTTCATATCAATTCTGTAGTAGACTACTTTCATATCAATTCTGGTGTAGGCTACTTTCATATCAATTCTGGTGTAGACTACTTTCACATCAATGCTGTAGTAGACTACTTTCATATAAATTCTGTAGTAGACTACTTTCATATCAATTCTGGCGTAGACTACTTTCATATCAGTTCTGTAGTAGACTACTTTCATATCAATTCTGTAGTAGACTACTTTCATATCAATTCTGTATACAGTAGACTACTTTCATATCAGTTCTGTAGTAGACTACTTTCATATCAATTCTGTAGTAGACTACTTCGTAACAATTCAGCAATAGACTACTTTTATATAAATTCAGCAATAGACTACTTTCATATCAAATTCTGCAGTAGGATACTTTCAAATCAAATTCTGCAGTAGGATACTTTCAGATTTGTTAAGAAAACGGGTTACTTTCTTAACACTTGAGCAGTTGGTTACTTTCATGTCACTTTAGCAATTCATAGTAGACTATTTTCATATAAATTCAGCAATTGACTGCATATCAGTTCAGCAGTAGACTTCGATCATATCACTTCAGCAATAGACTACTTTCACATCAGTTCAGCAATAGACTGCTTTCATATCAGTTCTGCAGAAGACTATTTTCATATCAGCTCTGCAGTAACATACTTTCATATCACTTTAGCCATAGACTACTTTCATATCAATTCAGCAATAGACTACTTTCATATCAATTCAGCCATAGACTACTTTCATATCAATTCAGCAATAGACTACTTTCATATCAATTCAGCCATAGACTACTTTCATATCAATTCAGCAATAGACTACTTTCATATCAATTCAGCAATAGACTATTTTCATATCAATTCAGCCATAGACTACTTTCATATCAATTCAGCAATAGACTACTTTCACATCAGTTCAGAAATAGACTACTTTCACATCAGTTCAGCAATATATTACTTTCACATCAGTTCTGCAGAAGGCTATTTTCCTATCAGTTCTGCAGTAGGATACTTTCATATCAGTTCAGCAATAGACTACTTTCATATCAATTCAGCAATAGACTACTTTCATATCAATTCAGCCATAGACTACTTTCATATCAATTCAGCAATAGACTACTTTCACATCAATTCAGCAATAGACTACTTTCACATAAGTTCAGCAATAGATTACTTTCACATCGATTCAGCAATAGACTACTTTCACATCAGTTCAGCCATAGATTACTTTCCCATCATTTCAGCAATAGACTACTTTTGCATCAGTTCACCAATAGACTACTTTCACATCAGTTCTGCTGTAGGATACTTTCAAATCGTTTCTGCAGTAGACTAATTTCATATCATTTCTCCAGCAAATTACATTCATATCAGTTCTGCAGGAGAATACTCGCATATCAGTTCAGTAGTAGACTACTTTCATATCCATTTTGCAATAGTTTCATATCAATTTAGAACTACTAGACAATTTTTGTATCAATTCAGCAACATGCTATTTTCATATCAGTTCAGCATATGCTATTTTATATCAATTTAGCAAAATGATATTTTTATATAAATTTATCAATATGTTTTTTTCATATCAATTCCGTAATAGGCTACTTTCATATCAATTCAGCAGTATGCTATTTCATATCAATTCAGCAAATATGCTATTTTATGTCAATTTAGCAATACATGTATGCTATTTTCATATCAATTTAGCAATGTTATTTTCATATCAATTCAGCAATAGACTACTTTCATATCAATTCAGCAATCGACTGCTTTCATATCAGTTCTGCAGAATACTATTTTCATATCAGTTCTGCAGTAATATACTTTCATATCACTTCAGCAATAGACTACTTTCATATCACTTCAGCCATAGACTACTTTCATATCATTTCTATAGTACACTACTTTGACATCAATTCTGTAGTAGACTACTTTCATATAAATTCAGCAATAGACTACTTTCATATCAGTTCTGCAGTAGGATACTTTCAGATTGGTTTAGCATGGGTTACTTTCATAACACTTTAGCAATTGGTTACTTTCATATCACTTTGCAATTTTTTTTACTTTAATATCATTTTAGTAATTGGTTGCTGTCAATTCTCTTTAGTAATTGGTTGCTTTCATATCACTTTAGCAATTGTTTACTTTTATATCACTTCAGCAGTTGTTACTTTCATATCACCTTAGCAAATAATGTGCAACAAACGTATTTCTTAAAAGGTCTTAACTATTTATTATCGGGTATCTTGTATATACAGTTTCTTGCTCAGATACAGTAGCATCCATACTTCTGTCAGCAAGAAAGGAAATGAATTTACTGGAATTTAAACTTTCTTTACATCATCTCTCAAGGCTTTATCAACTGACAGAGCATTGTCTCTTGCCCAGAATCTGTTTTTTTAATTACACCATGTATACTAGTTTACCACTTTTCCACTAAGCGTATACAAAGTGTCATGCATATACGGTGCTACACATGCTGGCTATTGTCATCCAGTGCCATCTTAGGGCACACTGGGCAGTTGCCCAGGGCCTCACGCTTCTAGCCTTTTATTCCTGTGTGTGGGTAGGGCCGATAGGGGGCCCCAGTGCATTGCTTTGCCCAGAGCCTACAATGTTGTTAAGACAGCCCTGTTATCGTGCATATACTGTGCTACACATGGTGGATATTGTCATGCATATACTGTGGCACACATGCTGGCTAGTGTCGTACATATACTGTGCTACACATGCTGGCTAGCATTGTGCATATACTGTGCTACACATACTGGCTAATATCATGCATATACTGTGCTACACATGCTGGCTAATGTCGTGCATATACTGTGTCATACATGCTGGCTATTTTCATGCATATACTGTGCTACACATGATGGTTAATATCATGCATATACTGTGCTACACATGCTGGCTATTGTCATGCATATACTGTGCCACACATGCTGGCTATTGTCATGCATATACTGTGCTACACATGCTGGTTAGTATCATGCATATACAGGCTAGTGTCATGCATATACTGTGCTACATGCTGGCTAGTGTCATGCATATACTATGCTGTCTGCATGAGGTTCAAAATAGTCAATGTGATTGATTGATTAAATCCTGAATTTGTCAGTTCCATTGACAAATACACTAGTTGAATATCCAAGCCATGGAAATTTATCAATCCAGTGTGACTGAAAATTTGTTGTCACTTATTGTGTCATATTTGATATTATTTGCTGTCAGAGATTCTGGCTTAGGTCTCTTAGATTTTTCTTATGACCATCTTTGTAAAGATTGTTGAGTAAACTCATTTTATCTAAACCAGAAAAGATTACCTCATTTGACAAATAGTTCTAATAAGTGATCATAGTAATTATGAACGTCTTCAACTTAAATGCCATATTGCACATTGAAGTTGATTCTCTGCAGAATCAATTAAAAAATTAGTCTCGTTACTGTTATTTGTTCAGAGGAAATGGACACTTATGTTGCTAAAGTTCCTCTCAGTAATTTGATTGCATTGTCTTGATGGACTGAAATCATTGGGTGATCCACTCTCACATATTTGGAATGATTTCTTCAGCTCAAAACTTTTTCAGTGGCAGATGTTTTTGAATGAGATTGGACACAATAACTAAGAGCTTGGTTAATTGAAACAATACTTCTAGTTATTGCTTTGCATTATGGTGTGGGAACACTATAGTAAACACCCTTTGTATTTGTCCATCTATTCACACTTTTTGTAACCACCAAAGATATGCTACTATTGTAATGATTGGATGCTATTTATAGTGTGAATTGCATATGACAGATTTCATCATTTAAAGTCCAATTTTTGACAAGTGTTGCCGTTTTTCCATCAGATTTAAATCTCCACAACAACAGGTCATTGTAACGAGCATAGCTCAGGAACTATGGCATGCTCATTGACAGGGCTATAGTACAAGTCATGTGGGTCATTTATGTGCAGTTACTCATTTTAAATGAAATCAGAATTGTTCTTTTAAAATTTAACACTAATTTTCTTTAACCAAAGACTATTTAATCCAGATTATCAAATGATGTGCACCTGAACTTTCACCAAGAAACTTCCCGATGAAAATTACCTTTCGCTGTGGACTTTTAATCATTCTAATCTTGGGTCAAAATATGAGCACATAGAGTGGAATTGTCACAATCGAGGGTAGTATGAATATGTTTATCAATATGCATAGCTTTCATTGTGATATCACAATGCACGACATTCAATCTGGATCACACCTTTATGTTAATTTCATCCAAAAATGTCTGCGTACTTTAACATTAGTTTTGCTGTATGTACCTCTCGGGGCATCTAAATAATGACCTTCCAAAGGAACATGGATGTATATGAATCCAAATGAATGTAAAAATGACACCCATTACTGAAATAGTCGGTGTTGAATGCCTACATAACCCGTGTGACTTGTACTATAGATGTGTCAGCTAACATGACCCGTATGACTTGTACTATAGATGTGTCATCTACTCCAATTTGATGATTCTTGTTAATCAACTTCAAGCCCCTTGTCAAGTATATTCTCTTCACATGCGAACTTGAAATGTTACTTGCAATCAGCCAAATTCCAGCCTTTCAACCTGTTCTGATGGAATTTGATAAAATGTTGCATGTTTGACTTAGGTAAGTATTATGGGCCTGTCAATCAACTTGTTATCCTTACATGGGATATTACTTGTAATTAGAAATTCCCAAGCACCATGAAACATATTATGATATATTGTGATGTGTTAATTATTTTAAAGACCTTTATGGGTTTTATTGGGTTTTTATCTCATCCTCTCCATTTAATACAGGGATGTATCCGTGGTTTATCAATTTTTCAATCTTTTCATCGGATTTTGCTTTTGTTGACAACTGTTTGAAGCAGTTATTTTTCAAGTATTCTGCTTCATCATCTAGAGGAAACAATGCTTGAGGATGTCCATTTTCTCCTAACTTTTGTTTTGCAACACAGATTCATTCCTGTTTTGTGGCCATATGGAACAAATTGTAGTAAGTGGGTCCCTTTTCAGTCGAGTGCTTGATCTGTACTTTTTGGCAGGTGCCACCCCTGGATGAGGATTAAGTTTTTCATTGTCACTACAGTTGAGTACTTGATCTGTACTTATTGGCAGGTGCCTCCCCTGGATAAAGGTTAAGTTTTTCATTGTCACTACAGTCCAGTACCTGATCTGTACCAATTGGCATGTGCCACCCCTGGATGAGGGTTAAGTTTTTCATTTTCTGTGCTGCAGAGTCAAGTGCTTGATCTGTACCTGTTGGCTCAAATTAAATAGTTCAGACAACCTTATTGATGGATATCTGTTACTTTTTAATGACAATAATGAAGCTCTTGTTGAAATCACCATACAGTAATTTGCGTTCCAAAACTTTAGCAAACATTTTTGTTGTTTTGATGTTTGAATTTTAATGTCTGATTTTTAAAATATAATGTATTGCTGTAGTTTGACAGTCATTTGATTTTGCATATACATATGTTAGTTATAGTACTGTAGAAGAAAAGTAATGATTCTTAACGAGTTGAAATTTATAATTAGGTATGTGATAAAAATCAGGCTTATTTTTCCTCTTTTTAGTGCAAGTATGGGCCAGGTGTATGAGGAGCACAGGGATGAAGATGGTTTTTTGTACATTGCATACAGTGGGGAAAACACATTTGGATGCTGACCACCGGCAGATAATCACGAGATAAAAAAATTCTTCATTTTGAAATATGGGAACTGTATACATATATTGGATTGCAGATTTATAATTATGGCTGCATTCTGAGTTGTAAATGTGTCTGAAACCATCATTGGATATTTTTAGTCCCAGTTTTCAGATGGATGAATCTTCTTGCAGAGATTATTTTTCCTTCTAAAAATTATTGTCTTTGTTATCCAGATTTTTTTTTACTAAAGCATTTTGACCAACTGTGAGATGTGGAACTTGCAACTTTTTGACTAAGCTCTACTTTGGCATTTGGAAATTTGCCTTACATGTCAAGGGTTTCTTCCACATTTTCTTTCAACAGGACTCAAAAGCTTGGGATTGTCAACACACAAAATTTGTCAGCATACCCAAGCCAATCATCAAGGACCACAATCAGAGAATTTTTTGTATTTTTTTACTTTGTGAACTACTTTTCATAAATTCCTTTTTTATATTAATTTATTAGGATTTGTTGTAACCATGATGTTAGGGAAATGTACTACATGCTTATTCATGTAAACTTGTGTTAGGGTAAATCTTGTGCAAAAGTTGTTCCTTAAAAATCATGAATGTCAGTTTGTGTTAAAATATATAAAATTAGTTACATTCCATACCTAATGAATGTTTCTTTTGACTCAGGATGTAGTCAATAAAGAAGTTTGAAAAGCAAATATATTTTTTGATCTCTGTTATATGATTATAGTGATGTAAAGATGAGATAAACAATAGATTTGTCAATAAGTGAACATAAGAATTACTTACTCTTTAACTTGCCTGTAGGAGAGCTATTATACAGCACTGGTATCTGCATCAGCACATGCAAAAATATGTGCATATGTATGGCATCACTGCATCTCAACCATTCTTTCTTATTGAGTTCTGGGCAACCATTTGGAGTGGGTTTCATGGCAGTTTAGGGTTAACTTCATGCATGTACATTAATTGTACATTTTTGGTTATGTGTTTTCATTTTGCTGAGTTTTTTTGCACCCTCTGTACGTACTTTTCTACCTGGAATTATGTACCTTTTTGTATGGATGCATTTTGATGAATACACTCATCACAAAAGAGGTCACTGTGACCCATATTTCATACTTAACTGACTTGAGTCATATTTTGTGTTTTACATTTATTTCTCTAGCTCTGCTCAAGCTAAAATCATGAAATCTGTTCATTGCACCACACCCTTACATGAAAATAATGATGTTTCATTTTCTGTTTTACTGGCTTTGCTTAAGTTTTGGCAATGAGTTCATGACCGTATGTTTTTTGCACCTAGTATATGTTATAACAAGAACTGAACATGTCACTGTGATCTATATTTCTTGCATTAGTGTCTTTTGTCTAAATTCATAATTCATTCATGTGACTTTATGGGGTACATTTCATAATTCATTCAGGTGATTTTATTGGGTACATTTCATAAGCCATTCAGGTGACTTTATGGGGTACAATCCATAATCCATTCAGGTGACTTTATGGAGTACAATCCATAATCCATTCAGGTGACTTTATGGGGTACAATTCATAATCCATTCAGGTGACTTTATAGGGTACAATTCTTAGTCCATTCAGGTGACCTTATGGGGTACAATTCATAATTAATGCAAGTGACTTTGGAGTACAATTCATAATTTATTCAGGTGACTTTATGTGGTACATTTCATAATCCATTCAGGTGACTTTATGGAGTACAATCCATAATCCATTCATGTGACTTTATGGGGTACAATTCATAATCCATTTAGGTGACTGTATGGAGTACAATCCATAATCAATTCAGGTGACTTTATGGAGTACAATTCATAATTCATTCATGTGACTTTATGGGGTACAATTAATAATCCATTCAGATGATGTGGGAGGTTGTGGGTTCGATCCTTGGCCGACTCATACCAAAGACTTACAAAAATGGTACTAATAGCTGCCTGGCTTGGCACTCAGCATTAAGAGGTTAGTGTTAGGACTGGTTGGCCTGGTGTCAGGATAATGTGACTGAGTGGGACATCATGCTACATGCCTGCTGCATGATGCTGCAGTGCTAGACATCACTATAAACTGTCACACTGCAGATATCGTAGAGATGTGACTGAAAAATTGTTAAAGCTACATCAAAAATCCAAATCACACACTCGTAATTCATTCAGGTGACTTTATGGGGCACAATTCATAATTCATTCAGGTGACTTTATGGGGTACAATTCATAAGCCATTTAGGTGACTTTATGAGGTACAATTCATAATCCATTCAGGTGACTTTATGTGGTACAGTTCATAATTCATTCAGGTGACTATGGGGTACAGGTCAGAATCCATTCAGATGAATTTATGTGGTACAATTCATAATCCATTTAGGTGACTTTATGTGGTACATTTCTTAATCCATTCAGTTGACTTTATGGGGTAAAATTCATAATCCATTCAGGTAACTTTATGGGGTACAATTCATAATTCATTGAGGTGACTTTATGGGGTACAATTTATAATTCATTCAAGTGACTGTGGGGTACAATTCATAATCCATTCAAGTGACTTTATTAGGTACAATGCATACCCCATTTAGGTGATTTTGTGTGGTACATTTCATAATCCATTTATTTGACTTTGTGCGGTACAATTCATGATTCATTGAGGTGACTTTATGGTGCAATTCATGATTTATTCAAGTGACTTTATGGGGTACAATTCATAATCCATTGAGGTGACTTTATGGGATACAATTCATAATCCATTCAGGTGACTGTGGGGTGCAATTCATATTCCATTCAGGTGACTGTGGGGTGTAATTCATAATTCATTAAGGTGACTTTATGGGGTACAATTCATGATTCATACAAATGACTGTATAGGGTACAATTCATAATCCATTCAGGTGACTTTATGGGATACAATTCATAATCCATTCAGGTAACTTTATGAGGTACAAATCATAATCCATTCAGGTGACTTTATGGGTACAATTCATAATCCATTCAGGTGACTGTATGGATTACAATCCATGATCCATTCAGGTGACTTTATGGAGTACAATCCATAATCCATTCAGGTGACTTTATGTTGTACAATTCATAATCCATTCAGGTGACTTTATGGGGTACAATTCATAATCCATTCAGGTGACTTTATGGGGTACAATTCGTAATTAATGCAAGTAACTTTGGGGTACAATTCATAATTTATCCAGGTCACTTTATGTGGTACAATTCATAATCCATTCACATGACTTAAACACCTTAAAATGCAGGCTTACCCAGCCAGTCAAAAGTATTGTGTGTCCTTATTGCACAATATTATTTTTTTATATGGGAAAAAGCTGTGTGGGAATTTGCTAATGCTTTGTATCCCCTTGTCTGAATAATGTAATGCATCTATAATACAGTAGTGGACCTATGCCGATCAGATGGCAGCAAACAGATCCACAACCTTCTGGTCATCAGTCCAATGCATTAAACACAGAGCTACTGCAATTCCCATGGGTGAGAATCGCAGTGGCTTCCAAGTTATAACTCTAGGCTCAAGGGCCTCGGGGTTTAAAGATAGACACAGGAGTCCAAGTAAATGCATGTACTTTACGGTCAGGGCTATGAACAATTTCTAAGTTATGAATCAAAGCTGACTCCCTAGGACAGGGAGACATCCATGAGATAATGCTGTTTGTATAAATGACTTGTCCTTTTTGTAAATTAGTGTATGTTGTTATGACTCTAAGGTCTTAAACTAAGAAAAAGAAAAGAGTGAAAACCAACGTTTTGTATAATTGAACAAAAAATCTCTTTTCATCAAATACAAAGTAAAAAGTTAAAAAGAACTTACAATATGGTAAATGAGATCCTAAATAGTCTAAAAGTTCTATCACAAGTCCAAAAGTATCAAATATTCCAATTGAGTTCCAGTGGTGTTCCAAATGAAGTGCATCTATTGTACTGATGTGCCAATAGTCTGGAATAGTTTGATGTGATAACAGTCTTAATGTATCAGAATGATATAATCCAAAATGTCTTTAAATGAATTCACAGTAATTCCATCACAGCTATTTAATCCAAAGTTTATGAACACCCTGTAATTCCAGTGAATAAGTTATCTAAATCCTTAAATAAGTCCTCTCAACTGAACACAGCTAAATGAAACCACTGAAACTGGTGTTAAAGAGAGGTATACTAATTTCTCTGGTAAACATCCCTTTTGTTAAAAACTAAGGTGCAGTGTCAGAACCAGGAAGATGGTCCAATGATCATTCCAGAATATTCTGCTTGTCAGCAAGGTCAGGTCCTTTAGCAGCTAACCAATTAGAAATGAGGTCACCTGATTTTCCTATGGGGAAAACCTCAAATCCCATCACGTTCTACAACATGGTCAAAAAAGCCACAAGAACGTGTTTACCAAACAAAATGACATTATCTTAAGTACAAACTTGTAATCATGAACAAAATTAGGTATCTAATGTTATTTACTAACTGACCCATACAATTTAAAATCATATATATATATATATATATATATATATATATATATATATATATATATATATATATATATTAATTAATTAATTAATTCTGCCTACTATTATCAAGCATTCTTCTATAGACTCCAGGGATAGCACTTTCCGTTCTGTTTGGTGTATATTTCTAATTCTCTGTAATTAATCCTATATACCTTGATTTCTTTCATAGGAATTCGGAATGATGTAGATAGATGAGAATTAATTACTGGGTCGTCATGCAAGTGTGTCAGCTACACACGAGTGCATATAACACCGATTCAGTCGCATAATTTGTTTTGGTGATGTGTGTTTAGTCGTGATGGAATATCAGCTGTTGTTGCTGAGAGAAACAATACTTTTATTGGAACCATTTGATGTAGCTGTGTGGAGAGAAACTGTATTTTTGCTGGAACCATTTGATGCAGGTACTGGAGTCTGCTGTTGAGAGAAATTATATGTTTACTGGAACCGTTTATTGGAAGATTTGTTTTTAAAATTCTGTCTTGATCTTTTGTAAATCCACGCTGTTTCTTATTTGTGCCCGTAACAGTCTGTGATTTTCCATTTTTGCCAGTACAGTCTCAAACTCATCAGCATTCATTATTTTATCCACGACTGCAACTGAATACAGCTTTCTGATCATATTGAGACTGTTTTGTGTGGCCACAACCAATTGGAGTACATTATAATTCGTGAATACAGTCGCATCGAAATTAATTTGCTAGTATACATGTATTACGACTTTTTGGTCTTAAAATAAGTAACAGAAAAAAGTGAAGTGCAATATATTTTGTAAAATTCAACAAATAATATTTTCCCTAGAATACAAAGTGAAAGTGTGAAGAAAAATGTGAAGAAAAAAAAAATTATGGTATTGTGAATTAATCCCAAATAATGCTAGAATTACGGAACAAGTTCTAATAATGAAAGTTCTGAATAAACATGAGTGGAAATCAAATTAAGCCAATGCAGAAAGTATTGATGTGCATGTGATGGTTTGTAAAGTGTTGATGTGCCAACTGTCTTGATGGATCACAGTAATTCCAGGTTTGAACTCACTATAAATGCCAGTGGATGTCTTTGTCCAAGAATATTCTTTTTTATGAGCACTCTGTATTTCCAGAGAATTGTCACTTGAATAATTTGAAGAAATAAGTTCAAGCTCAAATAATCTTCTAGACACAACAATAATAAAAGGTTCTGTTAGGTCTTAAAGTAAGAATTAATAATTTTTTGCACTAATAAGATTATGTAGTCTTCTATGTGACCTCTGTGTAAAATGAGCATTTTCCATTTAAATTTTTTTTTAAAATTACCAGATAGAAACTAATCTTCTCGAAACTTCTTAATGTTTACAAAATAAAATTTTAGTTATTATTAGAAAGTCGGTTACTAAAATTATAATATATAACATGGACTGCATCAGGTAAATTGTAAGGGAATTCCAAGAACCTAGACCAAAATAAAGCTATTTACTTCTATTAATAATGATACTGATATTAAACCCATACAGAGACTATTCTGGCCGTGTATTAGTTGTTTACAGAATTAAAACAATGAATAATTCAGGTCAAATAAAAACTTGATTTTTGACAAGGTTCAGACCAACATACAATGTTAAATTACAATAGCATCCAATGAAATAAAAGTAAAAGGTTAACTAACAAGCAACGCAAATTAATATACCTAACATTAACACAGCCATACACCAGTTACTATGGACACAGCACCGACAATAATACCGACTGGTGCATCAACGATGGTTGATTTGGTCATGATTCCAGTCACACTAAGACTAACAGTTGCTACTTCAGCAAGACCGCAAATAGCATATACGATCAAATACGGGGGGTTGTAATTCACGATCAGCGCGGTTCTCTTAGTAATATCATTTTGCAATTGCTGTTCCGCATCACTTACGTTTTTCACGTCGATAAGACTGAGGGTCCGTCATAGTTCTGCTATTATTAATACAATCGTCTGTTTTAATTGCAAAACATGCAGACATTGTCCGGTGTGGTCATCACGCGCAGGCGCAATACGCTTTATTTCTTTTTACTGGCACACGTCATACCATTATAAAAACATTTACTTCGGGAATACTTGAATCTCCAGCAATTGTTCATTCTGGTGATCTGGCAATATGATCGTTTAAAAACACACCGATTAAGCCAGAACCATTTACATCTAACGATCGATCTTGCACAATAACTGTTCCCGGAACAAGTGTTTTTGTCGAATAACAGTCGAAATCGTTTTTATCTCAATTGAGTAAATGTTTTTGTAAAATATTCGTTGGTAAATGTTACTAGTGTAGATACATCGGTGAAACCCTCTTCACCATTGAAGAAACGATGCTGGAGTGTTCTCAATCCTGGTACTGCAGTTAGTATTTCAGCATTTTCACGTGCACGAGAGATGATTCCATGCTGACCTCGAGTTGGTAAGGATATATCAATGTGATTCGAAACAGTATTTTCTACTTGCCTCTTTAACAAAATTGTACGACAATTCATACGATGGTTTGGTAACACCGTTTTAACGCAGATATTCCTCGAGAACTTGTTATTGATGTTAATATCCGCTGCTAGCTGGTCCAGCACAACGTCTGTGGTAAAATTCAGCAACTTCATCATCACAAATTCCATAAGTTATATAGTAATGATAGAATCTAATCTGAAACGAAACCAAAGCACCCGTCCGGATAAATATGGATACCTTCAGATTTTCATCTTTGGTAACTAATAGTGTTGTAAATGTAACTGTGTATGAGTAATACATAATATGGTTATGTATCCGCTGAAACTGTGATATGAGTGGTACAAAATCATGATCAAGAGACCGCTGATTATTTATCATCATTCCCATTCGACCCCAAGGACCTTATGTTCCAGTTATGATAGACAAGTATTAACCAGACTTGATAACCCTTAAGATACGCCTTTTAGGTGTATCCGAACCATTACTGGCAAAAGAAACTAAAACATGCCGACCATTTACAAATTCTTGCCCGTCAATCGATTTTCATCCTTCTTTGATTAATATTCCCACAATAATATATGTAGCGGCGCGGGGGGGGGGGGGGTATGTCAGCGAGTTGTTGATCCACGCGTTTTTTTTTTTTTTTTTGGTGCTAAATTAGAATCATCAACATAACTTTTTTACAAATGCAACCGACACACCAGAGTCTCTGATTCCTACGTTTTCAATGAGCTCAACCAGGTTTTCTTTTTTATCCACAAATTCACCTTTCAACAAAAATATCTTGAAGGTCAAGTGTGATCTTCAAACATCATACGGTCACCTGAGTAAACTCCAACAACCTTGCTGGTAAACTCAAACAAATCCGCTTTGGTCGCAAACCGGCTTATATTCACACCAGCGCCGTGTCGTCGAGCTGAGTAAAGTCAGTAAATGTTTATATACATTTGTGTGTAATATTACATGTGCTATAATATGAAATCAATAAGCACATATGTTGTCGGAGAATGCACGCAACGCCTTGATGACAAGATGACCGCACATGTTACCATCCAACTGAGTTTATACTGGTAAATTTGAATAAAACGGTTTCGTCCACGGTGTAAGGCAGTAGTGCCCTGTGATAAATAATTAACAACTTCAACTCACAGTGTATGTCCATACGAGTCAAAATTCAAACTATGTTAAAGTCTTACCACGTATGCGATCCAGTGAGCGTCAGGTCCTGTTGATGAATCCAGATTGATTATACCAGTTTCACGCATGCCTGGTACAATCGATGCACAAAACACAACGAAATGTTTGATTTTGCCATTGCTATTAAATCAAGATTGGTCAACGGAGCGATATTCTGCGACCTGGTAATCAAAGACCTCTGATATCCGACGATTCCTGCCTGGTAATCGAAGTCATCGTCCTTTTTTATACGGCCTCCGACCGCCTTTTTCAAAGCCATTCCTGATGCAGATCCGACAGCCACTAACACTTCAACTATTGCAACCGCTTCATCCGCTGCTGCCAAAACCGCTGAATTCCAAATATTCCACTGGTGTTTTACATATGTGTCACCTCTGACTTGAATAGTTTTAATATCACTGAGGTGTTATCGTGTTGGACGCATTAAGCTGAACAACCTGTGATTGGGTCAACTACACTGTTCATTTTGCTGGAGAAAGTTTTAGTGTAACCCCACAACTGCGTTTGATTCGGGGTTTTATTTTTGCAAGTTGATTGTCAATAAGACCGACCTTTACTTCGTGATAGGAGATTATTATTTAAATGATAACAGGTTTAAATATGAACTTTCCACAGATGCATCGCACACCTTAATTCGACTACCAGCACCCTCCAACAACAGTGTCTTGTCAGAAAGTATCAGCACCACCCGTATCTACACGTGCATGAAAATACGTGTCAAGGATGGTCTCCCTGAACAACTCCAAGTTTTCCAGTGAAAATCGGGTACAACGTATGAAAGTCTTGTTGAGAAATTTGCAAACCAGTGTCTATGTTTTGAATCCGGCCAATGACGACCACAGATTGTGATATGAAAGTGCAATAGGAGAAGTGGCTTCTGCATAGCTTAGCCGAATTTATTTGGAGGGTTCCTGGTGATCGTTTGACCATAACGAAACTTAAGTTACTTTTAAGGTGTCAAATGCCGTTTCATTTTGAGTTTGACTATAATCTAGAGGCACATTTTGGAACACTACATACACGTGTTGGTGCAGTAAGATCATGCTAGGTACTTTTATGCCAAGTAAATTGTCCCACAACACGAGTTTGGCTAAATACCCTAGAGAAAAACATCTTCCAGGATATAATTATTGCGGTCCTGGTACCCGACTTTATAAACAAAATCAGCCAAAGTCCGGAGAATATCCAGTAAACGCTATTGATAAAGCGTACCACGTTCATGATGCAGCTTATAAAAGTAAAGATCTGCAACATCGACATATTGCACACGTAAAACTTATTTATACATTAAATTCTATTTTTTTTTTAAAAATCTTTTAGAGAATCATTAGCTAATTGGTTGGTAAGATCTGCGATGAAATGTAAATTATTATTAGGAAATCGAATTTCCCAAGCCGGTAATTAATCAATCGATTATAAAATTAATGGAATCAATGTATTATAGCCCAAGAGGATATGGGAGGGATAGAGCAGCGATTAGTAAACTTGCTGATGCAGCAAATAATACGCGTTCCGCACGACAAGCAATATGGCAAATTAATCTACCACCGCCTAAAACAATTTAGCATGCATATTTTGATGTAAGCTATCCAAATGAAGTTCATCAGGTGGATATGTTATTTTACCACACAATACTACCAAAATTGGAAGACGTCAATTAACATACAAATACGCGCTGACTGTCGTTGACGTTGCAAGTAGATACAAGGGGGCAGAGCCGCTATCTACTAAAACAGCAAGTGACGTTGCTTTTGCGTTTGAACGAATTTATCGGCGAGGATCTGGACCACAAGGTGGTCTACAATGGCCACAATTATTACAGGTTGATCCTGGCAAAGATTTTCAGGGTGCAGTATCATTGTTGATGAAGCAACATAACGTCAAAATCAGACGAGGACATACTGCAGTTCATCGTGATCAGACAATTGTTGAACGATTTAATCGAACACTTGCTGAGCGGCTATTTGGATATCAATACGCGAAGGAAATAATTCAGAAAAAATGTAAGATTTCGTGAATGCGTTGCAAGATTACCAAGTGTGATAGCTGCATTAAATAATGAAATTATTGGAACAACTTCTATGAAACCCATTATTGCAATTACCAAAAAATATGTGCCAATACAACTACGCGATTTTTCAAAACAACCAGTGCTAAGTAATGTAACTATAATATATTTATTTGAACCGGTGAACTTGAAGGCGGTATTTGTTTGGAGTATTACAACGCATAAAATTGCTAGCGTGTTTACATCTACTGGTAGACCTGCAATCTACAGATTAGATTCAACTGCTCCTCAACGTGGATTTGTACGTGAACAATTACAAGTAATTCCTGAAGACATACAATTACCACCGCGATCACTTTTGTAAGCTAGCACCCCTACGTCCATTACACTCAAGACATGTCAGCATTGTATTTTCTCGTGTATGACCAAGAACCAAGACTACTAATAATTCTATCTAAGGTAAATTGTCTTGGATTATTAAGAACAAAACATTACCGTATTACAACTCGCACAATGATTATTTTGTCGTTGTTTTAGCGTCTTGATATATTTGACATCGAGATCAAAGTCGCGTTTATTTTTGTCACATTGTTTATAACTAGTTCTTTCTTACTATATCATTGTCAATAACATCACCAGCAGTATCTGTAAAGTCTATGACAATTCTCCGCAACTGAGATATTTTTCTGACTCGAGACACTGCGAGATAAACTAAGTTTGACCATTAGATACGATCATCGACGATCCATACTCGCGTATCAGAAATAGTTAACCCCTGAGATGAATGAATCGTCATTGCGTACCCTATCGTCCATGGAGTTTTATCTCTGACTCCGTCAGGGGTTAAAGCGCTTTCAACAACACTGACAGGAACTAATACAATATCATTTACATGTAATACAGGAATATGTTTTTTCCGTCGAACCCGGTATATCAACGTCGATATTCTGCCGTCGTGTATCAACCGGTCGATGACACAATGGTACGGGTAAATTTGAATTTTTTTCTTTATGTAACTGAAATAATTGTTGTTGAAGTCTATCACGAACTATCTTTCTACTTGCAACTATCAAATCGTTTGGTCTGCACACTTGCAGGAAATCGTTCATAAAAGTTTCTGAAATTATCTTACGCATTATTTCACATTGAATTCGGTTGTAGTCTGATTAATTTTCCTAAATTCTTTCAAAACTACATCAAGCGCCCTATGAGCATCAGTTACTTCTTCATAATAATCTACAGAATTCTTTAACCATTCTTGTGGAGATAATCCAACAAAAGGTGGTGGTTGACCATGATCGCCATACATTATTACAGCAGTATTTTTTGTTAACAGCCAATCAAGATTTTTTTTAGTTATCTAGCGACACTGTACATATTTCATCCCAGACAATAATCCTTCGAATATATTTGTCGCCCATTCGTTCAGGAGTCCATTGATCGCCCTTCTATCGAAAAAATGTATGGTAAGTGCATGATTTAATACTTCTTTCTCTCATTTTTCGGGGGCCCCGAGTGACCGAGTGGTCTAAAGCGCTCACCGTTACGGATCACTGCCATCTCACCTCTGTCTGCGTCGGTTCGAGTCTCGGATTCGGCTAATGTGGTTATGTGAGAAAGCTTGCCAGTAGCTTCTCGTGGGTCGGTGGTTCTTTCCGGGGTTTTTCCTCCACCATTAATAGTGGCCGCCATGTATAGCCTATCTTGTGCTGAAAAATGGCGTTAAACCCTACAACAACAACAACTCTCATTTTTCTTGCGAGTCTGTGTGTAGGTGTTAATACAACTACATCAACAGAGTTTCACGAACTCTGTCTGAATAATTCGAACACACGAGTTGTTTTACCACAACTTCCCGCTCTATTGAGATAAACCGTCTTATTTCTAGTCACATGATCAAATACTGTTAGTGCTGATGACAATTTTGATATTTGATATTTTGGGTAATAAATATATGTAATCAAAACATCAGCGGATTCAGAATAATCAGGTATTTCTTCTCACTTTATTCTCCATTCACCCCATGATGCACAAGTGCCGATTTATAGTTGTTCTAGCAATTGTGTATTCTTACTGATATAAAATGCATCCGTAGCGAACCTGACAGAAAACTCAGAAATTCTGTTTATCATTGGTAATAGATTTATCGAAACGTACGCGAGCAATGTTGTTGTTGTTGTAGCGTTTCATGCCATTTTCAGCACACGATAAGCTATACATTTCGGCCAGCATTAATGGCGGAGGAAAAACCCGGGAAAACCCCAGAAAGAACCACCGACCCACGAAAAGCTACTGGCAAGCTTTCTCACATACCCACATTGGCCGAATCGAAGACTCGAACCCACGCAGACAGAGGTGAGATGGCAATGATCCGTAACGGAGAGCGCATTCGACCACTCGGCCACTCGGGGCCCCAAGCTAGATATGAAGATCTTAAATGAGTAAACTGCGGAGACTCACCATCCATATAACTCACACTTGTACCTAATTTAGTTCCATTAGACAATTAAACTGTTTCTCGGCTTATAAACGTCTTTTATTTTATTCGTTGTATCAGCAATTATAAAATCTAACTCAGCATCATCTATAATCAATGTCGTTTATGATCACATGATCCTCCTTGGGTGAATTTACCGATTATTTTTCTGCCAAGATCCTTTGCTGTTTTACTCTTATAATCAGTTATATGAGGATCTTGTTCAGAATATTCCTTTTGTGTCGGTAACCAAACTTCTTTCTGAGAATGCTATGATATAATTGCAACACTTACTATCAACGATATCAGTATTTTTACATCGAATATATATCGTAATAAAACTATTGGTGTCCACATTTTATCTGAAACGTGCCTACCAAACCTGACATAACAAATCGGGTGAAGACCTTTAGCAAACTCGAACGACTCTTCACAGGCGAATCTAGTCGAATCAAAACCTGGCAATGATACATTTATCGATACTCTGATCATCTTGTGTGTGGGATGTCCAAATCTCTTAAAATACTCAGAACATTTTCCCATACCAAGAACACTACCCATATAACATGCGACCATATCAACCGAGATGACATCTCTATAATCGTATTTAGTATTCCACAGTCCACCGTGTCCATATTCTATACAGCTACGTTCAAGAAAGTGAAACCGAGTTGGTTTCCACGAATATTTCTTCTGAGCAAAATAAGCTGCGTCTAACGGAACGGTAAAACAATTAATCAATAATTCTTCAGACCTGACATCGTCAGGGTCATGCGGAATATTCTGCAATAAATATTACCGCGCAAGATTTTTAATTTTTTTCGTGGAGACAGTCTTTACGATATATTTCGCTGCAAATGTCTTACAAACTGATCAAACTTATTTTTTCTTTGATACAGATACTTACATCTGGTCTAATCAATTCATCGTCATTTTCAGAACTCTGAAATAACCATACTGAGACAGGACCTTTCTTAATTATTTCGTTAATAAAATCGAACATATCTTCTTGGTAAAATTTAACAGTTCGATTTCTTGGAAATATTGTTACTGCATTAGTCCACGCATGTGCATTATGATCAATAATTCCAATTGATGCCCCCCCCCCTCGATTTTCTTCGGTTATCGTTTTTAGTTTTATTGGGAAGTATAATTTCTTTCCTAATTTAGCAACATCATTTATTGTATTTCTGGTGTCCTTGACTGATTCAACCCGTTTATTTTTTCACGTTGCTGATCCGTTAAATCATTTCCACGTATTGCGTTTGTAAAAGGTTCTGTTACTCGTTCGGCTACACAATTTATCGTTGACAAAGTCAAGGATGAAAATTTCATCGGCGCAAGATCATTAATGTTAGGATTGTCATTCAGTGGATAAATTTCATAAATAACCGCGGTCACAGGATATGCTCGTTCATAATAAGGGTTGTCAATACCAGTCAACAGCCCTGGCTTGGAATATTTACTTAATACGGCAGTTTTTTCATTATGAAGAACAGGGTCATCACGTTTGTCACGGATAATTCAAGTATTATTGTCTGTTTCTGCTAATGCGATAAACTTTATTCTGAAAAAAATATCTTTGATCATTGAGATAATTAATAATAATAATAATAATAATGATAATAATGAGGACTTTGTATAGCGCCTAATCTTTAGAAGCTCTAAGCGCTTTACAACATTAGACAACAACTATAAGACAAAAAACATATAATAATATTTTTACACAAACAAACACCATAATATTAGAAAAACATTAAAAAAATAAAAAAACATGCTGAGAATATTTCAGGTAGGAAACATTATTAGGTCTTTAAGTTTGTTCTTGCAGTCGAAATAAGTGAGTTTTGAGAGCACTCTTGAATGTGATCACTGTGTCTTTGTGTCTAAGTTCAGTGGGCAAATCATTCCACGTTGCTGGGCCCTGGTATGCAAAAGAACGTTGTCCATATGACTTTGTTTCATAGTGGGAATAATGAGTATACGATTATTAGAAGAGGAGCGTAAGTATCTTGCTGGTGTGTAAAAAAGGGTAAGGTCGGAGAGGTATGTTGGACTAGAGTCCGACAGTGAAACGTAGCACAGAGAACAAATTTTGTGTTTGATTCTGGATCGAATGGATAGCCAGTGTAGGGTACAGAGCAGCGGTGAGGTGTGCTCTGATCGTGGTACTCTAAGTATGATCCGAGCAGCTGTGTGTGTTTTGAACTTTTTGAAGTTTCTGGAGCAGGTATTGAGATGAACCAGACAGAACTGAGTTACAATAGTCCAGCCTTGAAAGTACTAATAAACACACAAATATATATATATATATTCCAGATTTAAAAGTTACGTTATATATCTGGATATCCTCTCAAACATATCTAGACCACATAGATTTTTGGAATTTTCTAGAAAAAGTTTTTTTTAATCTTAGAAAACCAAAGATAGTAAGGTTTTCTTGTATTCTAGGTTGCAGAATAATGTCAACACCTACTCTTCCAAGACTCAAGCAAGAAAGGCTTATATCCTTTCTTGCATGTGACTCCGACAGGCACGATTATTACAACAGAGATCTTAAAACCAAGATCAGTTTGACACTCCATTTTTGTTAACTGACGATAATTTACTTTTTTTATAATATATTTTACATTTGGACAATTGTGATTTGTGCTGAAAACGAAATCCCCATATGAACAAAATTAGTGGAGGAATTTATTTAGGAAGAATTATGTAAACTTTGTAAATGAAATTTTTTAGACCATTGCTCTAGCTTGAACAACTACTGGTTATATCGAACTGTTTAGTGTTACTTGATAAAGCAAATCAGTGTACGAAATAATAAGTTAAATGTGTACCACCATTTTGCATTGCGATGGTTGACAGGCAAAAAACATTATTTAAAGAGTAGCCTAAAAAATGGGCTTTGACAAACAACACGCTGTTAAGTTTGTTAGAGTTCATCCATTGAATGACGGATCAAATAAATATCAGCGATGATACCGTAGAGAAACTTCAACGAGAGATTGCACTCAAAAATAACATTATTAAGCGGCTACAAGCTGAACTTGATGAAAGGGACGCCGAAGAAAACAATCAACGATAATTTAGAAAAGTATCAAAGATGATTTAAATGGATATTGAAGAATTCCGTGGCGAGATTGAAACAGTCCAATGTAACATTGAGGCAGATATTCAAGATCTAACCAACAGAATAGAGAGCTTAGAGTTTATCATCCAGGATCTAATCGAGTTGATCAAAGAGAAACTAAAACTGATATCACCGGAAAGTGCTTCCAACGAATGATTTTTATTGCTGTAATTATTGCAATTGTTATGACAATTGTTGTTGTAATTGCAATTAATATAACAATGCCACGTAAGGTTCTACTTGGCGAAGATGACATTCAAGATATCATCGAAAGCAGAAACAAAATTCCAATCGCTGAAATAGCCAGAAGTACAAAATCAGCTTTGACAGAATCTATCAGATATGGAAGGGAACTAATAAAGAAAATAACGATGAGTGTAAGAAGTGTAAAACGCTTCTTAAAACAATACAAGAACAACTTGAAGAAATCGAAGCCAATGAACGAATATTAAACGCCGTCGATGATCTCATTGAAGAAATACAACGATTGACAGTAGAAAATGAGACATTGCGAAACAAATAATTAACCAGAAGATGATGTTTTGTGTTGATATTTACGAGCTAATCGTTTTCTGGCTGTAGTGTTTCTGTTGGGTTGCATTGCAAATTTAAGCTTAAATCCGTCCGGAGACTTAGCAACAGCGCTAACTAACCCGTGGGAATCACATTTCATCTTCAACGTCGTTCTAGGTTGAATAGTATTATCTTGTTCTATCGCGGCGACAACCCCGTTAACATCAAAATGAGTCATTATTAATTTGTGGTGTTTCTAATATATCATCAGATTTCTAATACTTTTCTAGATTCACGAGCGATACTAAATCGCCCAGATGGAGCCCTCCGACGATCAAAATAAACCTTCGTTGGACCATCTAAAACACACCCATAAAAAGTCGGGAAGTGGCACTTATCAATGTATATTATATGATTGTGCCACTTCCCGACATTTTGATAGGACTTCAGAAACAGAAATCTGAAGGTTTCTAGTACGTGTTTGTGCTTGAAAGGTTCATTTAAGACATATCATATCTATTAAACCAGCCATTGGCTTTCCAAATATAAAACTTTAACCAGGCACTGGCATCGTCGGTTGCAAGAATATCGTTGCCTCCGATTCCCGAAAATTCTACTATTGTTTTTCGCCAGTCTTCGTTGTAGAAACAGTCAGGTTTTGGTCGCCGTGGATAATATAACGTGTAATTGCCACATTTCTTGTGTTGTCTGGTATGTTTTTCATCAGATCTTACTTCTGCCTCGTAATATCCATAAATCTGTTTAACGCCTTCTTTAACTGATCTCAGTGTTGTTTTTCTCGTTCTTGATCGGATTATTCTGTGTTCGATTAATCTTTGATAATTCGCCGGGGATTTCAATATTATTTCTGCAGCACCGTTAAGGTCTATTGGGGTATGTTCAATGTAACCAACAACCGGTGGAAGATTTCCTTGTGTGATTACCGCGCTGGTATATTCGCGGCGTTGTCTTGGTGAGACTTTCTCGCTTCTGAACTCTTCTTGTTGATATATTTGATCACCGGCGTGATCAGCTATCTTTTCTCTATACTCATGTTCGAATGTTCCAATTCCATCATAAGCGGATTCAATCTCTTCAGGGGTTAGTTTGGTAATATCACACTGATAAACACTGTTTGTGAAATTCGCCTTCTTCTGATATGAATCAACGTCGTAATCTTCAGAATTGTATTTGTAGTATCTTATCGTTGGTTGGCTTGGTGTGTAATTTTCCAAGAGATCATCTAGATCAATCTCTTCATCTTGTTCTGTTTTCTGTGGTGTTGAAATGCTTTGTATAGCGTTTTTCATTTGTTCACCAACAGTTGTTAGCAGCGCTGGACCAACATTGGAATTGTCTTCGTAGACTCCGATTATCTTTGCTAGTTTAGTTTCTTTTTTTTTATCCTTGAAAACATGATAACTATCAGGCGGGGTTTCAACTTGTCGTAACCGGTTCTTCGCATTGCTTCAATGAATCTTGAAGTGAAATATCTTCTGGAGTTGTTGTTTTCAATGGTATCACTAAGATAAGCTTGACCGAAGGCTGAATTTAGTTCAGCAATACTTGGTAGCATTTTTTCCTTTTCAGTGTCAGTAAAATTTCTCTCGTTGTCAGTAATTTTCTGAAAAAGTTTCTCTCGGGAAACAATAAGATTACTTTCTGGATTTGTATTTCGTTTCACCGAGTAGTGAATTTCACGAATATTTCTGAATCGGTGGACTGCTTGTTTGGTCGCTTCAACTGATCCTATTTCGTTGGAAAACACAAACATGGTAGAGAAACTCTCATCGATGATACTAACTCCAGCTTCCAACGTGATATTGTAAATTACAATCCGAACATCTTTGAACGCGTTTGCTGGATCAGAGAAATCAGTGTGTTTGGTAATCCGATCAGTATCAGCATGATACCACTTCACGGGATATCCTCGTCGTTGTGCTTCTTTGGCAAGTTCTTCAACGGAATATTTCCCGTCGATCTTGTTGTGAGTGAAAACTGCAATCTTCGCCGTGGGGTTATCAGCTAAGTATCTCCACATCTTCTCATAGTTGTCTTGGTGGCTGTTTTCCACGATAAGGATTTTTCCAATATCAGGTTTATAATCGTTGATAACAAAGCTTATATTTCGTTGCATCATTCTGAATATTCTAAGATCATCATCGTTGGCACCAGCGTCTAACGCTATTACACGTTTCGTTGATGTTATAATTCCTTCAAAAGCTCCCCATAATTGTCTACTTCGCTTTTTATTTCCGAAGCATTGTCGGAGAATACCATGCCATTCATCAACGATAACAACATCTGGAATTCCTTCAACTCGTTTCAACGAATCAAACTGTACAACTACACGTTGTCTATCGCCGGGTTTGAAAACAATCTTTCCAGGAATCTGCGAGTATAGTTTAGTTTTGTAGTCCGCGGAAGTCTTCGAAGATAATGTTTTTCTGTAGCTGATATACAGCACTGATAACCCCTCAGGAACAGAATCCCATGCTGCTTCTGACTTACCCATACCACAGAATGATCCATCAAGATAATCTTGGAAGCGCAGTTCATCTCGATGGCAACCACGTCCTGAAACACCATTATCATCTACAACATGAACTGGTGGTTCTGTATAAATAATTTCAGGATTTCTTGACGGGAATTCACCAGTGTTATTCTTGCGTCGTAACGACAATAAGTGTTTTATATAATCAGGTTTTCTTTGGTCCGCTGGAAGATTTCTTGCAACCGCGTCAATGTTGGAATCAAATTCTCCTGACAAGTAATTTTTAATTCTTATTTCTAAACTGTCTTTGTCAACAATGATATGTTTTCCAAGTGATCTTCCACAAACAACTTTATAATGATCGTCGTAGTCGTAGATGAGGCAGTTATCACATTTATCATCAACATAACCACCGGCGTAATGATATCCATGTCGTCGCTGACAGATGTTACAGAAATGTCCTGGCACTTTCTGGAATGTCATTATGTTATCAAAAGTACAAACTTGACAAGTAATCTGATCCGGTTGTCCAGTCAGCGCAGTAGATATCGCTGCTAGATCCTTGTTAGAAATGAAAGCGCTTCTAATACTTTCGGAATCTTTGGATTTTCGTACAACGTCTTCACGGTAACAAATCATTGAATCAAGAACAGAAATACCATCTAATGATGTTTTTATCTTACTGTTATCTCGCCTGGATCTTGTCCCCATCAATTTGATTGAATGAATTCCAGCTTGTCCATCGACACCCCAATCAGGTTTATCTGAAATAACATTTTTAATGATTTCCTGATGTTGTGCCCGCGACACAAATTTGTCGTCTGCGGTTACATGAAATCCCTTGTCTGTTTCTGCGATTGTTGTTCTGCTGTTGAACTTCTCCGAGAAATATTTCCTGATTTCATTGATGATAATGCCAGTTTTCGTATCAAGATCAAATAAAAGTTTTCGTTGGCAACAGTCAGGAATGATTTCGTTGACGAATTGTTTTCCTCGATAAAATTCTTCTATATGATCGTAGTTGTTTTCCCAAACATGAAATTCAAACATCGATTGGATAATTGGTTGCCAATGAAAAACCCCGTTTGTTGTCAAATAGTTTATTGCATCAGCTTTTCTTCTGAAAATTCTAAACATCTTTGAGTGATGCAACTTCATTATACTATATACGTTATTTCCATTCTCTAATTACTTTCTACTTTATCAATATTACCAGTAGAAGACCACAGATAGGCGATTCAAGGTTTCTGTGTGAAATGTCGGGAAGTGGCACAATCATATAATATACATTGATAGCTGCCACTTCCCGACTTTTTATTGTTATGTTTTTGGATAGTCCAACGAAGGTTTCTTTCTTCTGTCAGAGGTTCCCTTGTGAACGGTTTAGTATTATCAACAGGCATAGAAAACAATTACAACCAAGCAAGTACCACTTCCCGACTTTTTCATAAGCCCATCAAAATGTCTTTCAAGTCCAGAAAGTCAATCAGTCCCTCATCATCCTCGATACTTCACGTTCCCCAATCTTATTCCAGAATCATTCCCATTCCTGGTCTTAGTTGCTGCACTCCGGATCAGGATCTCGTCACATCCCAATCTCACAGAATCACAATCTAACCTTTCCAAGTCATATTTTTGACCCAGTTTTGTTCTCACTTTCCCTGGTATACTGAGCCAGGATAGAACTTTTCAAAAATGCGAAGCATTTTCCAATCATATTTTTAATACCTGTCATTGGTTTTTAACATCATCTTGTTTTTCCCAATCTTTTTTCATTGCTTCTCCAGATCTCAGATTCCATTTTTGATTCCATTTCCGATCACAATTCGTCAAACCGGTCCCGTTTTGTCATTTCCGGATCAAGTTATTTTTCTCAATTGATTTTCTCAGTTTGTCAAAATAACAGATCATGATTTTTTGCCCCCGTTTGGTTTTCATTAGTGAGCCAGAACGGCTATTCCACTATACTACTGCATGTTACAGTTGTGACGGATAATTTTTAGCACATGTGTGTATCTTTGTGTAATTTGTTGCCATGGAGCTTCCTATTCCAACACGCGACCATCTTATCTAATTGGTGGAAACAGTATACATATCTTCGTTGGGTACAGGAGGATATTCATAACCTTCTCCAATTTGTTCAATCTGATTGAGTAAGGACACAATTCGTCGCTGAATCAGCGGGTATACTGATGTAAAGGCTAGGAGGATAGTGATCCACATAGAGGAGTCCAATACACAATTTTTCTAACTCGAAATTTTAAAGAAGGCATATTCAAAAATAATGGCGCATTTTTCTTTTTAATCTCAACAGAAAACTTAGTATGCTGGATGCAAATCGCTCTGCATATCCGAATAAGATAAACTCCAACTTAGCATTAGATCAAATGAGCTCAAATAAACCATCACGACCAACTCGAGTTTGACCAGACTTTATGATTTTGTAGCCAATAACATGAAATCTTTTAGAGGGTTTGTAAATTTCCTCAGTAGTTTTTGCTTTGTTGCTTTGTTGCAAGAGCATCTAAAATTGTTTCAGGCGCTTACGTTGCTGTTCTTCTGCGTCCTCATAATACCTTTCGTATATCCAATAAAGAACAGTGAGTTCGGATGCCAGTCTTATACTTATGGCACAAAAGCATTTGTTTGATTAGCCTGCTCTTGAACATCCTCTTCACTAATCTCATCAAAAACGTCGCTCGTTTCAGACGCACTTGGTGTGTTATTTTTCTTTTCAGTGTGTACTCTGTCATGCACGTTATTTTAGTTTTATTTGCCTCAGAATTTGACCCAATTTATTTAGCTGTATTTCTAATGTCACTCCCAGATCAACCAATTGAGCAACGTGCTTTCAGTATGTTCCGGAAAATACTTACAACATCTTCTGGACTTCTTTGATAACCTTGTATGATTCATCCAAACGATACAGAGATCTCAGTTTATCCCTCACATTTTTTATATTCCAGTCATTTATTAGGTGTCTGAGACTTCCTTAAATTCTTTCAGTGTACTTTGACAGTCAATGGTCTGGCGAATGCTCAAAACTTGTATATATTGTATAATTCATAATTGCAGTTGAATAGTTTTTAAACATCAAACTTATAAACAAACTTGTTGCAATTAACTAGCCATAAGAAACAGCGTTTATGTTGATAGATGTTCCCTATATAACCATACAATGAATTGTATCTAGCTCTGATGAAGTTCATAAAAATGAAATGGTGATATTGCAACAGCAAATGAAATGTGTGGACGGTTCTTTTTTTAAAAATTGAGTGTACTTGTTGTTTGATAGGGAGCATAAGTTAAGTAACTAAGCCACCCAAATCATATGACATCTTGCAATTATTTGAGCTAATTAAACATCTGTTTCATTGTATTGATGAATGAACAATGTTAATAATTAAACATCTATTTGATTGTATTGATGAGTCAACAATATTAATAAAACATTCATTTGTTTGCATGGATGAGTCAACAATATTAATAATTAAACTTTTATTTGTTTGTATGGATGAGTCAACAATATTAATAATTAAACAATTATTTGATTGTATTGATGAGTCAACAATATTAATAATTAATCATCTATTTTTCATTGTATTGATGAGTCAACAATATTAATAATTAATCATCTATTTCATTGTATTGATGAGTCAACAATATTAATAATTAATCATCTATTTCATTGTATGGATGAGTCAACAATATTAATAATTAATCATATATTTCTTTGTATAGATGAGTCAACAATATTAATAATTAATAATCTATTTCATTGTATTGATGAGTCAACAATATTAATAATTAATCATCTATTTCATTGTATTGATGAGTCAACAATATTAATAATTAATCATCTATTTCATTGTATGGATGAGTCAACAATATTAATAATTAATCATATATTTCTTTGTATAGATGAGTCAACAATATTAATAATTAATCATCTATTTCATTGTATTGATGAGTCAACAATATTAATAATTAATAATCTATTTCATTGTATTGATGAGTCAACAATATTAATAATTACTCATCTATTTCATTGTATTGATGAGTCAACAATATTAATAATTAATCATCTATTTCATTGTATTGATGAATCAACAATATTATCCATATTAATCATCTATTTCATTGTATTGATGAGTCAACAATATTAATAATTAATCATCTATTTCATTGTATTGATGAGTCAACAATATTATCCATATTAATCATCTATTTCATTGTATTGATGAGTCAACACTATTAATAATTAATCATCTATTTCATTGTAACGATGAGACAACAATATTATCCATATTAATATTCGCTTAAACAAAAACTTGATTACCTAATAATTACAAGTGTATTTTGACGGTCACTTTAGTTACTTATTCTTTTCATTTTTTTTATAAACAAATTTAAACTTATTTTGAAGTAACTTAGAGGTGATACATAATTTAGCGATTAAAAGTAATGCTAAAAGAAATGTTTTCCCATGCAATATCTCATAGTAGACTGCAAACATCGTCAATTTCTTTGATGGAATTATGTAATTTTGTCCATATGCTCAGCTTTAGCTGGAATCACAATTTTAGCAACATTATATGCAAAAACTGCAGTTTAGACATGGCAAAATCTTTTGTTATTGTTCATCGTCGGATGATTTTAGAAGAGATGTTCAATTCTCAAAATCAGATTCTATGCAATTATGACTTTTAAATTTGGCATCTTCTTTGACATAGAAAGATTTCATCCCTTAGAGTCTATGGCACTTGTGTACTCTCTGTTATTAAGATAAATTCATGTTTCTAATAATAATTGACTTTTTATAGTTAGCCAGTCAAGACATTGTTAAGGAGCATCATCAAGTTCTGAATCCCGAGAGGAATTGTTTGGTCAAAATTGTTACTTTTCTTTATACAGTTTGACAACTTGGAACACTACATAATCATTTAAATGAAAATTCAATCCTCATTAGTTTTATTTAAATAATTTTCCTAGAATATTTTATGAATTTTCTAACCAATTCTTTGTTAAGACAAAAAGAGAAGGAAAAAAAAGTGTTTAAACAGATGAAAATGAATAACATGTGTAGTTGATTAGATTTAAACAGTAATTGCTTGCAGAAGTCATTGTGGGAAAGCACATACAACTGAACAAGACAAAGAGGATTGGGCAAGCTCATTAACAATAACATTTACTAACATAGTATGGCTGATGTCAATAATGAAGACAATACTAATGAGATCTTAAAAGAAAATTGCACATAAAATCTTGTAATAGTGTCAGACAGTAACATATAAGCATTTACAGCAGAAACATGGTACTGTGTACTTGCAAAACGACAAATAAAAAGGACTAAAATATGAAGATGTCGATATTGATTTAGTGGGAAGATGGTAGATATAGACTATATCTTTTTGGTAGATATACGGAAATATTTCACGAATGAAGTGGAAACATTGTATTGTCATGAGTATAAAAAAAATGTTTCCACTTCATGAGTGAAACAGTTACATGTATATATTCATGAAAAGGTACAACCCCTTTCTGTTGAGATAAACAGCTACATTACTGTATAGATAAAACAAGTTCCTAATTTTACAATAGTTCTAGGACAGCGAAATTTGACAAAATCAGCATTTGCATAGCATGCAACAAATTGTGTATTTTATCGAAATTGCGACTGTATTCGTACGCAAATGAAGATATTTTATAGCTTTGTTAACATTTCATGCGCAGATTGATACTAGTGTAGAAACATCATTGTACGATAGGCCTAATGTAGAAGAATCACAGTACGATAGACCTAATGTAGATACATCACAATACGATCGGCCAATGTATACAGAACAGTACGATAGGCCAATGTATACAGAACAGTACGGTAGGCCTAATGTAGACACAGAACAGTACGGTAGGCCTAGTGTAGACACAGAACAGTACGGTAGGCCTAATGTAGATACAGAACAGCTGTATCCTACAGACTTCGGAGCGTAACATATTCAGATAACAATTGTATGAAACATGTACGCATTTGAGAAAGTTAATTACAGGCATTATTTCGCTTTACACATTTTTAATTTTTTAAACAACAATTAAAATAAACCCGACCTGTGCTCTATTTTATTTAAATTTATATTTCTAGTATATTACACATAGGAGGACACGTAGTCGTGGAGGAGCACCGTATCCAATATCCAAAGTTCGCATGGTTCGATTCCTTAAACGAGATTCTACTGCTAGTTACATTATTTTCTATTATTAAATTGTAAGTTTTAAATTAAATTAATAACATCAAAATAATCATTAAAATATTTATCCATATTTCGAAATAAGGGCCACTAAATAAAATGTACTAACTTATGAATCTCCATTTCGTATAATGATTTGAACCACTGCACAGCAGGTCGGTCAGGTTTAAGTTAAACGTTCTTTGAGTAAATTGCAGAATTGCTTAAAGTAAGTATTCTTTTTTTTTATTTTGATGTCAATTTCTCACCAGAAATCATATTTAGTTTAAATAGTGACGAAAAACGTATTATTATACAATTAATTGATTTCCACTGCGTATTTTATTTCCATTGCGTTTCATTTTTCTATTTCGTATTTTAGTCATACTCGTTTCCATCAATTTCGCCGTACAGAGTCTTGTCCCTTGACAACTCCCAACGTATATTTAAACTTCAATTTTACACGGTATTTCTGCCTTGTTAATGATAATACAAACTATTTAAAAATTTTTAAATATTTATAAGTACCAAAACATTTATGGGAGTGAGCTTAATAGGTTAGAGACTTGTATAAAATTATGAAAAAAGCGAGGAAGATGTTATTGCAATTTGTCACGTATTTGTTCCTTTTACTCGAACAAGCAGGGCGATCATTCTTTCTTTCATCATCTTTATTCTTTTTGCTTTTTTTTCCCCTATTGCGTGTAGCATAAATTAATAACGTGGAAGATAGACTCACACCTATGCAACAGAGGCTCGTTACAAAGAAAATTTAGGAGTATCCGTCAATGAATCGAGGACGGGTGGTAGTCTAACCTGTAACAATATACAGGGGCTCGTTACAAAGAAAATTGGGAGTATGACCCAATGAATGGAGGGATGGGGATGTCTGACCTGTATATTGTTACAGGTTAGACCCGACCCATCGATTCATTGACGGATAATCCCAGTTTTCTTTGTAACGAGACCTAGTGCCCTTGCCTGATGGCACATCATCTTAAGAATGCTCCTAAAACAACTATTTCGACTACAAGAACAGTCTTGAATACTTAATACTGTTTACTTCCTTAAATATTGTCAGCATGTTTTTGTTTTTTGTTTCATTTTTTTGTTGTGGTTAGAGCGTCCGCCTTGGAAGCGGGAGGTCCTGGGTTCGCTCTAACCATATCAGAACTAAATTAAAAGAATGAAAAAAGATGGCAGAAAGGTAGTATGCCCAATTGCTTTTCATTTATATAGATACCCACTCTGGCTTCTATTGAAGTAGCAGAACAAAACTCATCTTGACATCACTTTGTAATTTTATTTGACTTGCTATGCATCTGGGAGCCCTGACTTAGAATGAGATAAGAGGATAGCTCCCTCATGATGCTGGAATTAAGTTCCACATGGTACTGTCCTGGAAAGATACTGCATTTAAAGCAGTCTGTTTTAAAAAAAAATAGTGTTTGAAGTATGGTTATATCCATTTCAGTATCTGGTTATGCACAGCGGTGTGCATTAATTCATACTACCTTACTAATTAATACACAGTGGTATTAAACCATTGATACTTCAAGTATGAAATAATACATACAGCTTTCAGCACACAACAGAACCACACAGATTTCAGCACACAACATAGCATACAGCACACAGCTTTCAGCACACAACATATAGCACACAATTTTCAGAACAGAATAATCGGTACACAACTTATATCACAACATACAGCACCCATGTCACAGCTTACAGTATACAACAAAGCATACAACATATAGCAAACAACAACAAAATCATACAGCTTTCAGCACACAAGATACAGCACACGGCTTTCAGAACAATATAATCAGCACACAGCCTACATCGCACAACATTTAGCACACTATACAGCTTACAGTATACAACGTATTCAGCATACAAAACAAATAGCATACAGCATATAACAGAACACAGCTTATAGCACACAGAATACAGCAACATAGCATACAGCACAGCAATATACAACACACATCATTCAGCACACAGCTGCTAATTTTCTAACATGAAGGATTGCTATAATCATAAAGTCAAAAACAAATTTCTCTGTAAAAATCCCAGCATGCTCTTTGCCATCAAGATGATTTACAAGAGAGTTTGGATTGTACATTAACTCCATGATATTTGGTACAGTCAAACACATAAGGACACATACACATTAACTCCATGATATTTGGTACAGTTCAACACTTCAAACACACATACACGTTAACTCCATGGTTTTGGTACAGTTCAATACTTCAAGCAAAGGTCATGTTAATAAATATGTGAAATCATAAGCTGGGCCTTGATGAATGGAGAAAACTGTAATGTCTTTGTGTGATGGCAAGCTGACCTTGTATCATAGAGAAAACTCTAATGTCTCTGTGTGATGGCAAGCTGACCTTGAAGCATAGAGAAAAATGTATTTCTGCAGATGAAACTCTGTGACCCATTGTTTATCTCACTCTGCTAGTGTGTATAGGACTCCTTCAGGAGCCGAGCACAGTCTGTCGTGGTTTTAACTTGTCTATTAACAACACTGATGTCATCATACAGTTTTGTTGTAAATAGAGTTCTTGCACTAACTTCATCAATTTAGAAATTACACCAGATGGTGGTGTGCTGTATACAGGCAGTATCACTGGGTCATCATGTGTTGGAATAATATACATGTATTTTAAAATGGACAATGGTCACATGGAAATAATCTGAATGGACAGTCGTTAAATAGAAAAATCTGAATGGACAATGATGACATTAAAAATTATCTGAATGGACAATGATGACATGGAAATAATCTGAATGGACAATGATGACATGGAAATATTCTGAATGGACAATGATCACATGGAAATCATCTGAATGGACAATGATGACATAGAAATATTCTGAATGGACAACGGTCACATGGAAATAATCTGGATGGAGAATGGTCACATGGGAATAATCTGAATGGACAATGGTCACATGGAAATAATCAGAATGGACAATGATGACATGGAAATAATCTCAATAGAAAATGATGACATAGAAATAATTTGAATGGACAATGATGAAATTGAAATATTCTGAATGGACAATGGTCACATGGAAATAATCTGAATGGACAATGATGACATGGAAATAATCTGAATGGACATTGATGACATGGAAATAATCTGAATGGACAATGATGACATGGAAATAATCTGAATGGACAATGATGGCATTGAAATAATCTGAATGGACAATGATCACATGGAAATAATCTGAATGGACAGTCATTACATACAAAAAATCTGAATGGACATTGATGGCATTGAAATAATCTGAATGGACAATGATGACATGGAAATAATCTGAATGGACAATGATGACATGGAAATATTCTGAATGGACAATGATGACATGGAAATAATCGGAATGGACAGTCATTACATAAAAATAATCTGAATGGCCAATGATGGCATTGAAATAATCTGAATGGACTATGATGACATGGAAATAATCTGAATGGACAATGCTGACATGGAAATATTCTGAATGGACAATGATGACATGGAAATAATCGGAATGGACAGACATTACATACAAATAATCTGAATGGACAATGATGACATTGAAATAATCTGAATGGACAATGATGACATGGAAATAATCTGAATGGACAATGCTGACATGGAAATATTCTGAATGGACAATGATGACGTGGAAATAATCTGAATGGACAATGATGACATGGAAATAATCTGAATGGACAATGTTCACATGGAAATAATTTGAATGGACAATAATCACATGGAAATAATCTCAGTGGACAATGATGACATGGAAATAATCTGAATATGACAATGATGACATGGAAATATTCTGAATGGACAATGATCACATGGAAATACTCAGAATGGACAATGATCACATGGAAATTTTACTGAATGAACCATGATGACATGGAAGTGTTCTGAATGGACAATGATCACATGGAAATACTCTGAATGGACTGTAATGACATGGAAATTACTGAATGAACCATGATGACATGGAAATGTTCTGATGTTGTTGTTGTTGTTGTTGTGGGGTTTAACGCCATTGTTCAGCACACGATAGGCTATGCATGGCGGCCAGTATTAATGGTGGAGGAAGAACCCAGGAAAACCCTGGGAAGAACCACTGACCCACAAGAAGCTATTGGAAAGCTTTCTCACATACCCACATTGGCCAAATCTTACTTGAACCCACGCAGACAGAGGTGAGATGGCAGTGATCTGTAACTGACAGCGCTTTAGACCACTCGGCCACTTGGGGCCCCGAAATGTTCTGAATGGACTGTAATGACATGGAAATTATCTGAATGGACAATGATGACATAGAAATAATCTGAATGGACAATGATGACATTGAAATAATCTGAATGGACAATGATGGGATGGAAATAATCAGAATGGACAATGATGACATTGAAATAATCTGAATGGACAATGATGACATTGAAATAATCTGAATGGACAATGATGGGATGGAAATAATCAGAATGGACTGTAATGACATGGAAATAATCTGAATGGACAATGATCACATGGAAATAAACTGAATGGACAATGATGGGATGGAAATAATCTGAATGGACAATGATGGGATGGAAATAATCTGAATGGACAATGATGGGATGGAAATAATCTGAATGGACAATGATGGGATGGAAATAATCAGAATGGACAATGATGACATTGAAATAATCTGAATGGACAATGATGGGATGGAAATAATCAGAATGGACTGTAATGACATGGAAATAATCTGAATGGACAATGATCACATGGAAATAAACTGAATGGACAATGATGACATGGCAATACTGGTATTCTGAATGGACCAAGATGACATGGAAAAAATATGAATTGACCATGATGCCATGGAAATAATATTTATTATATAACTAATAAGTGTTCAGCAATTAGTGACTATTATTTTGAAGGATATGTAGGGTTGGACATTCAAACTGAGTTTTTCAGTACGTTTAAAACCTATGGGAAACTTTAATTACCAAATTATATTCATGATACTCTGTCTAGAACTGGCTGAATGTGGTCAGTGGAACTTGAGATTATTTTATTTCCCATATTCTAGAAAACTTGCTTCACCTGATCTTGACGGTTTGCTTGAATGGCCAATTCAGATTAGCATGTTAAGTTGACTGCACTTATCACATGAAGAAGGGAAAAATCATTCATATTAATGCCATTTTTCTTGAATTATTTTAACATTTTGATTTACAATTGAACAAAAGTTAAAGAAAAAAGAAATATAGCAGTCATACCTTGCTTGTATTAAAAACCAGCTAATAATATTGCTTGTAATAAAAATCAGTTTGTAGGATTACTTGTAATAAAAACCATTTAGTAGGATTACTTTTCATAAAGCCAGCCAGTGGTATTACTTGTCATAAAAAAAACAGCCAATAGCATTACAGAGGACAAAGACAAAAGAAACATATATAGATGCAAGGACACTTTGTATGTGTTCAGCATATTTGCCATGTCATAATGCATTCAGCGTGTTGGACTTGGTCCCAAATTGGCTTATTTCCAGTCAGAATTGCACTGCATTCAATCAGCTTATAAAAATCCATCAGGAATGCTCTTTTATTCATATGAGTCTAAAACACCATTACCTTTGTCATTCAGTTATATTTACTTTAGGTAAAAAAGTACTTTACCATTATGAAAGGCTTAATCTAACTATAATTTTTCCAAAGGTGTCTGTAATAAAAATTTTTATTGGTGCTCATTAGTTGGATATTAAAATTTAATATTATGGAGTGAATTGTATGTTAATAATTTTAGTACTTGTGATCAATTGGCTATATTGCTACCATAATACAATGATTTATAAACAAGAATTTTCATCAAGTTAACTATTTTGCAGCTTTCAGGATGTGGAAGAGTGATCCTTGTTTCCCTGACAAGTTGGCCAGAGCCTGCTTTCTTCAGTATGACAGACTGCCCAAGAAAGGAAAGCCCCAAAAGGGCAGAGAATGGACCCTTCTAGCAGGAGTTGTGATCTCTTACCCTGTGGGTGACGAATATCACTTGCAGGTTGTCTCCCTTGGCACTGGCTCTAAATGTATTGGTAAATCCAAGATGAGCAAAACAGGTTGGTGAAATCGAATGTATTGTGAAATTCCAATGCAGCTCTAAATAAAAATCAACTTAGATATCATATTTGTATAAGAATATTGGCTGGTTGGTTGCATTATTTAAAATGGCACTTCAGGTCTTTATTGACAATATCGTGCAGAGAAAAAGGAGTTATCTGCCTTTTCCAAGGACACACTGAGGCAGCCAACCTGGGCAGGCCTGGGTGTGTATCAAACCTTGAAGTCTGGATTATGAGTACTTGTATAGGGAAAAAAAGCTACTGCATACATATATACATGTGATACTTCTAATAGCTTTCAGTGAGATTTTATCTTAATTTCAGGAAGAATTTCCATGTAAAACAAAATATTGATGTTCTTTTTTAACTTAGTGAAGATTTCAAATTTTACTAACTTTCTTTGGGGCCCCGAGTGGCCAAGTGGTCTAAAGCGCTCTTCGTTACGGATCACTGCCATCTCACCTCTGTCTGCGGCGGTTTGAGTCTAGGATTCAGCGAATGTGGGTACGTGAGAAAGCTTGCCAGTAGCTTCTCGTGGGTCGGTGGTTCTTTCCGGAGTTTTCCCGGGTTCTTCCTCCACCGTTAATACTGGCCGCCATGTATAGCCTATCGTGTGCTGAAAAATGGCGTTAAACCCCACAACAACAACAACAACAAATTACTTTCTTTGACCAGAATTCAGAGCTTGGGGTGGTGGACATTCCAGATGATCAGGGAAGTGTCATATATGTACATGTATTAAGAAACTTGTGAAGTTATTTTAGAGTTTATATGTTAGATACCTTGAAAAAAGATGTAAAAATTTACTGGATTTAATACAAGTTGGTGGCAGATGCAGATTGGGTACAGACTGGACAGACTCTGGTTATAGAGAACTTGAATATGATCTGAACTTGGCTTTATTGTGTACAAATTAGCTCTTTTGTGTACAAATTAGCTTTATTGTGTACAAATTGGCTTTATTGTGTACAAATTAGCTTTATTGTGTACAAGTTGGCTTTATTGTGTACAAATTAGCTTTATTGTGTACAAATTAGCTTTATTGTGTACAAATTGGCTTTATTGTGTTCAAATTAGCTTTATTGTGTACAAATTGGCTTTATAGTGTACAAATTAGCTTTATTGTGTACAAATTAGCTTTATTGTGTACAAATTAGCGGGGTTTTTTTTGCTTGTTTATGGTTGATTAAATACACATCAGTGACTTTGACTTTCCCTGGGAGCAGTTAATACTTTCCATTCAGCAAGTTTTTTGTTGAGGCAAATTAGCCATCTTTTTATCTGAGATGAACAATTTCCATTAGCAAGTCATCTTGTTGTGGCAGATTAGCCATCTTACTATCTAGCCCTGTGCTATACAGCTGCCCTGTGCTATACAGCTGCCCCGTGCTATATACAGCTGCCCTGTGCTATACAGCGGCCCTTTTAATAGCTTTGTGATAATGCAATTCTAGATATAATGCAGTAGCACTATAGACCCTGTGACCAAACTGATGAATTTTTTTTTTATATTTAATTTTTCACAACATGGAGGCTCCTTCCTACACTACAACCCACACAGTCTCCACCGTCTTGTTTGCTTTATCTCAAGTGATCTATCCACCAGAAGAAACTACTGGGCTGGGTTGCCAGCCAGGAGAGCCTTGACATCCAAAGTCATTGATGCCAAGTGGAGAATCTTCTGTGATTGGTGCAGTAGGAAACATATTGATCCAAGCTGTTCTGTTGTAACTTCCATGACTGATTTTCTTTTGTTCTTTCAAAAACAAAAGATGTTCAGTATCAAATTTCAAGGGTTTATACAGTTACAATTTTAACACACTTAAATGGTCTTTAACCAAGACCTCCTTTGAATCATTGAGTGACCTTCAACTCAAGACTATGTTTTACTTGTTCTAATGTCTGCAAGAAGATGGAACTTGTTTATTGACACAGGTTGCCTCTGGTTTAATTGAGACTACAAATCCATTTCTGTCTTTGGGATTTTTAGAGTCCATGAGGCTCGAACCATTGCTGCCTCATTGTCCAACCTGAATCACTTCTCCTTGGATTACTTCATGATGGCATAATTTTGGCATTGGTGCATTTCTCCACCTGTTACCTGTGTGGCTGCTCAAGAAGGAGGGACTGAATGTTCAAGGAGTCAGTTGCCTCCCCCAGGAGGGAGATGTTTGTCAATCTTCATGCACAGGGCAGTGTGTGGTCCCTCTGAAGAGAGAGATGGTGTACTGCTTACCTCATGCCCAAGTAGCATGTTGTTCCCTTCCATTATGGAGGTACTGCACCATACACAACAATCATATGAATTTTGTTTTCTCTGGGACCTATTGTTGTGGCACAAAGTATGGCCCAGTGAAACCTCAATATTTTATAACAGACTTCTCCCTGAACAGTGAGTACTTCCCATTTATTCTTGGTAGTGATGGGTAAGTATTGCATAATGAAAACATATTGTATTACATCACAACCAAAATTGTCCATGTCTCTAATGATCCACAAGTATAATTGGTCAGCTGTTGTATTTGGTGACAGTACATTGTACTGTTTAAATTTTCTTTAGGACTATAGTCATTCCAGCTTTTTATCTGCAAACACAATCATGCATAAAGCAAATTTACTGTGGATCATTGTTTATCAAAACTCGGATTGCAGCAGCCCATAGAAAGGGTCAATGGTTATATTTTTTTATGCATTAAGGTTTTGAATTTTATTGCTTTATATTTCTGAATTCCTTGGATGGACTTTGTTCATGCTTGTGGTGAATCATGAAGCTAAGTTCATTCGTTGTCATGCTGGCTCAACTCTGTGACCTTTGCACATCAATATCACAGTCAAAGTAAATTAATATTTATATTTCCAAAACCCCTTAATTGATTTTGTTTATAAATTGAATAACTCATTATGACACAGAGGCAACTCTTTCTGTGACAAGCACGTTTAGCCTTCTGATCTTGGAGTCAATTTCATTTATAGAAAATTTGCAGTCAGGTTATTTTATTTTTTAATTTCATTATATTTCCTATGTTTCTTGACTAGTTTTCTTCATACTTAGGATGAATCATGAATATAAGACTGATATCTTTGACATGCTGGCTCAACTTTTTGACCTTAGGGGTCAGGATCACTCATTTTGTAGCAATGCTTCAATCATGTGCTTGGCATTCGGGCCCTGACCTTTCAGTTTTTTTATGTGTTTCCATTAGAGTGTGCATTTCCATACAGATATAGTAATTATTTCCATTAGTTGTTGTTGTTGTTGTTTTAGGGTTTAACGCCATTTTTCAGCACAAGACAGGCTATACATGGCGGCCAGTATTAATGGTGGAGGAAGAACCAGGGAAACCCCCGGAAAGAACCACCAACCCACAAGAAGCTACCAGCAAGCTTTCTTACATATCCACATTGGCCGAGCCCAAGACTCCAACCTACGCAGACAGCGGTGAGATGGCAGTGATCCGTGACGGAGAGCGCTTTAGACCACTTGGCCACTCAGGGCCCCTATTTCCATTAGAGTGTGGTACAAGTTTACACACAGTTATAGCAGTTGTTTCCATTAGAGTGTGGTACAAGTTTCCACACAGATATAGTAACATTTTTATTAGAGCGTGGTACAAGTTTCCACACAGATATATCAAATTTTGATTTGAGTGTCATCTAAGTTTCCACACAGATATAGTAAATATTTCATTAGAGTGTGGTACAAGTTCCACATAGACATGGCACAGATTTCTATTTATAGAGTGTAAAGATAAGGGAGCTTACATTCTGTTAGATATAATTCTACATGTATACATTTTGCATATTTCTTTATCTAGAAAGGTTAGGGAACTTAATTTGAAGGAAATGTTTGTATGAGTGTGATATCATTTTACATATATACATGGTGCAATAAATGTGGAAATATAGAGATTGATATATAATTAATGTAAACATACATGCTTTAATGTCTGATGTCTGTGTAGAGTTAAATCTAGGTTGGTAGATAAAGATGTATATTTTATATTTCATATATATATTCATAGACACTGAGCAATGGGCTTTAAGATACATGTTCTTATATATAAGTTAAAGACTTGGCTAATATAGAACTGTTTCATATCAAGTGTTGATTAAAACTTAAACATTTATGTACCAGTATATTTAGTAACAGTCTCAACTTTGTGTACCTGTATACTTAGTAACAGTCTCAGCTTTGTGTACCAGTATATTTAGTAACAGTCTCAACTTTGTGTACCAGTATATTTAGTAACAGTCTCAACTTTGTGTACCACTGTATTTAGTAAGAGTCTCAACTTTGTGTACCACTATATTAAGTAAGAGTCTCGACTTTGTGTAACAGTATATTTAGTAACAGTCTCAACTTTGTGTACCACTATATTTAGGAACAGTCTCAACTTTCTGTACCAGTATATTTAGTAACAGTCTAAACTTTCTGTACCACTATATTTAGTAAGAGTCTCGACTTTGTGTACCAGTATATATGGTAACAGTCTCAACTTTGTGTACCAGTATGTTTAGTAACAGTCTCAACTTTGTGTACCAGTATATTTAGTAACAGTCTCAACTTTGTGTACCAGTATATTTAGTAATAGTCTCGGGTTTGTGTTCCAGTATATTTAGTAACAGTCTCAACTTTGTGTACCAGTATATTTAGTAACAGTCTCAACTTTGTGTACCGGTATATTTAGTAACAGTCTCAACTTTGTGTACCAGTATATTTAGTAATAGTCTCGGGTTTGTGTTCCAGTATATTTAGTAACAGTCTCAACTTTGTGTACCAGTATATTTAGTAACAGTCTCAGCTTTGTGTACCAGTATATTTAGTAACAGTCTCAACTTTGTGTACCAGTATATTTAGTAACAGTCTCAACTTTGTGTACCAGTATATTTAGTAACAGTCTCAACTTTGTGTACCAGTATATTTAGTAATAGTCTCAACTTTGTGTACCAGTATATTTAGTAATAGTCTCAACTTTGTGTACCAGTATATTTAGTAATAGTCTCGGGTTTGTGTTCCAGTATATTTAGTAACAGTCTCAACTCTGTGTACCAGTATATTTAGTAACAGTCTCAACTTTGTGTACCAGTATATTTAGTAACAGTCTCAACTTTGTGTACCAGTATATTTAGTAATAGTCTCAACTTTGTGTACCAGTATATTTAGTAATAGTCTCGGGTTTGTGTTCCAGTATATTTAGTAACAGTCTCAACTTTGTGTACCAGTATATTTAGTAACAGTCTCAACTTTGTGTACCAGTATATTTAGTAACAGTCTCAACTTTGTGTACCAGTATATTTAGTAACTGTCTCAACTTTGTGTACCAGTATATTTAGTAATAGTCTCGGGTTTGTGTTCCAGTATTTTTAGTAACAGTCTCAACTTTGTGTACCAGTATATTTAGTAATAGTCTCAACTTTGTGTACCAGTATATTTAGTAATAGTCTCAACTTTGTGTACCAGTATATTTAGTAACAGTCTCAACTTTGTGTACCAGTGTATTTAGTAACAGTCTCAACTTTGTGTACCAGTATATTTAGTAATAGTCTCGGGTTTGTGTTCCAGTATTTTTAGTAACAGTCTCAACTTTGTGTACCAGTATATATAGTAACAGTCTCAACTTTGTGTACCAGTATTTTTAGTAACAGTCTCAACTTTGTGTACCAGTATATTTAGTAATAGTCTCGGGTTTGTGTTCCAGTATTTTTAGTAACAGTCTCAACTTTGTGTACCAGTGTATTTAGTAACAGTCTCAACTTTGTGTACCAGTATATTTAGTAATAGTCTCGGGTTTGTGTTCCAGTATTTTTAGTAACAGTCTCAACTTTGTGTACCAGTATATATAGTAACAGTCTCAACTTTGTGTACCAGTATTTTTAGTAACAGTCTCAACTTTGTGTACCAGTATATTTAGTAACAGTCTCAACTTTGTGTACCAGTATATTTTGCACCTCTCTCCTCCATACTTTTGTGTTTCAGGAGAAGTGCTGAATGACAGCCATGCTGAAGTTTTGGCTAGGAGAGGATTTCTGTGGTAATGGAGAAATATTTTTTTAGAGAGAATAGGAATATTTTTAAGAATTTAATGTGTCATTGTAAGTCTCTTTTCCACAAAGAATTTTAATTCTGTTGAATTCAGTAGTTTATTATCATAAACATCTACATGCTTATAATAATCATATTTCTAATATTGTGTTTTTATCAAATGCTGTATGCGCAACTTAAAATATAAGCTGAGCAGGGTAATTATCAAAAGCTGAAAAAGGAGAGGATGGACAAATATGCATAATCTTTGTAAGTAATTACTCTAAAACTAATAATCTATTTCTAAATTTTAAATGCTTCATTAACAGATTCTGCTATTGAACATGTTATTTTCTTATTTCTAGAAGTTAACATTTCATTGTACCTTTGCATGGCTGGTTTTTTCCAGAAGTACTTTAGAATTAGGTTTATATGCAAGCAGTATACACAGAACATACTAAGAAAAATGGCACTCGTCTTAAATATCATGGTTGGCACAGAGCATACAATATCTTTCACTTCTACTGATTCTTTTCCTTCCATATTCCTCCATTTCAATTCTCAGATTGTGGGAGGACAGTCAAAGCTGATCAATGTTTATGCTTACACAAGTATTTGAAAAAATCATTGAAAATGAAGTCTGTTTTTATAGGTTGATATTATGTGTTTAGGCTGTCATAAACAGTAACAAGAAAAAAGTGAAGACAACAAGCTTTGTAAAATTTAACAAATAATTTATTTCCATAGAAAAATAAGGTAAAAACGAGGAAAAGAACTTACGGTTTTAAGAATCAAATCCAAAAATAATCCAATAATTAAAAATTAGAAGTCCTAGTAATAAAATGTCAAAATGAATTTGAATTCAAGTCCAGACAAAAATCCGAAATGGAAGGCGATGACGTATACTGTAGTCAGTATAGCACTGATGTGTCAACAGTTCTTTGTGAACCACAGAAAATAATATTCCAGTTTTGAATTCCAAATAAAATTTCAATAAATGTCTTTGTCCAAGAATTCTGTATGAGCACTTAAATATTCCCAGGAAAAAGGATTAATCTCTTAGAAACCAAATAATTTGAAGAAAAATTAAAATTTAACTCCAACTGGTCACAACAGATAAAAACACCACCTTGACTAAATTCTTTATAGAAAAAGGTTATACACTAATTTAAAATGCAAAACAGTTTCCCATATGAGGGTCACATGATCACTTTCCAGAACAAGCTAGAAGCTTTACATCACACACTCCCAGTACAGCCTTGATTTCACTCTGTAAATCACACATTAAGAATGAATAAAAAAAATTTAAAAAAGTTGTTTACTTCAACTCTTACTAAATCTGTATCAAGGTCAGGAACTAGGTCAGCTTTTATATACAAAGTTCTATTATTAGGTGTTTACAAAAAAAGTCAGGTCAGACTAGTTTCTGGAAAATATGAAATTCCAGTAAACAAAATTACATTACAGTAGCATGTAATGGAATAAAAAAAAATTAAAACTAACAAACAAACAATTAAATTAAATCAGATATTAATTAAATCAAATATACATAACAATATGTAGACAGTTTGTTAGAGTTTTGTAATTTATTATTCAGGTTGCATAGTTGAGGCAGGGTTTCTTTGCATTGTTAATGTTGAATGTATATTTGTTTGATTCATATCTTGATTACTAGGTTTTTCCATCGTTCAAATCTGCCTGGATATCTGTCATCTATTAAGTTTATAACATAGTAATTTGGGTTATTGACAGTATTTTTTATTATGATTGGTCATTCAAACACTTGAAAGCAGAGGTCATGTTGCATGTGTATTGTACCATTCATTGTAAAAATTCCATTCATGAGTCAAGGCAGATTTTACCAGGTCAGGTCAACAACTGTTTCAGTCAAGTATGCCATGCATGATTGGAATGGAGGTCATGTGAACATAGCATGATTCTAGAGTGTACCTTTGTACTCTAGATATATCATACTCTGAACATAGCATGATTCTAGAGTGTACCTTGTGGTGTGGATATATCATGCATGATTGGAATGTAGGTCGTGTCACCAAAGCGTGACTCTAGAGTGTACCTTTGTACTATGAACATAGCATGACTCAAGAGTGTACCTTTATACAGTGAACATAGCATGATGCTAGAGTGTACCTTTGTACTGTAGATATATCATACTCTGAACATAGCATGACTCTAGAGTTTACCTTGTGCTGTGGATATATCATGCATGATTGGAATTGAGGTGATGTCAACATAGCATGACTCTAGAGTGTACCTTTGTACTGTGAACATAGCATGACTCTAGAGTGTACCTTGTGCTGTGGATATATCATGCATGATTGGAATTGAGGTGATGTCAACATAGCATGACTCTAGAGTGTACCTTTGTACTGTGAACATAGCATGACTCTAGAGTGTACCTTGTGCTGTGGATATATCATGCATGATTGGAATTGAGGTGATGTCAGCATAGCATGACTCTAGAGTGTACCTTTGTACTGTGAACATAGCATGATTCTAGAGTGTACCTTGTGCTGTGGATATATCATGCATGATTGGAATGGAGGTCATGTCAACATAGCATGACTCTAGAGTGTACCTTTGTACTGTGAACATAGCATGACTCTAGAGTGTACCTTTGTACTGTGAACATAGCATGACTCTAGAGTGTACCTTTGTACTGTGGATATATCACAAGCTCCCTATTGACAGATTGGATAATAAATGAAAAGAGTATTGTCGATGTCCAAGGTATTTTGCATGGGGAAGATGATTTAAGTGTTTAAGAATCTTTTAGTGTTTCAGATTTTGTTGATTTGGTGCACATGTAGAGACTATATATAGAGAATACAAGCATTATGTAGATTATTCTTCAGTCTATGCAAGCTTTTTAAGAGAGAGGAAATAGTGATTTATTTATAATTGTTCACTGGAATAGCAGAGTGGAAAACATTTAATAATTTAAAGTCAATATCTATTGGTTTATATAAAAAAATTATTCAAGGACTTGAACGTACAAATAATTCTGTGGGATTATGTGAAATTTGAAGGATTTCATTGAAATTTTCCTCTCACAGGATTACCTTGAAATAAAACAGTTTGGATTCAGAATTGTGATTCTTTAGTGGTGCTAGCACATAAACATATCACAGTCTTTATTCAGAATATGTTTGGACAGTTCCAGATTAGCATGAAATTGATAGTATAATTTAGGATATTCTAGGAATTCATATACTGTAAGTTATTTTTAATTCTTTTATTTTGTTTGTTGTTACATGTGCGGGAAATTAATTTCTATTTTGAAAATGAAATGCTTGTTTTGGTTTTACCTTGTTACATAGTTTAAGCCTGTAGACACATCAAAATCACCTGACTGGCTTTGGAACCAAAACAAGCAAAGAAAATTAATTAAACGACATCACAACTATAAATATAAATAATTAAATTTGAAATATGATACAGAATAAATTGCAAAATATAGAATGTCTAGCCTAACTATTAACTTCCAATACTGTATTTCCCAAAATATATTGGGACACCATAAATTAATTGCTAAAGTAATTCTCCTCTGCACTGTATATTCTGGGACAAATAATTTTTTCTTTAGTTGTAAGTTTTTGGACACCTTTATAAACATAATATTGATGTTTATCTGGTGAAAAGGATTGCTGTTTATAGTTGCTTACAAGACAACCTAGCTGTAAGTTGACACCTCCTTCCATTTTTTAGGAATGCGAAAAGTTACTTTCTGTTTGATCCCCCTATAAGTCAGGGTGTTTTCTTACAAATCAGCTGCTGTAAGTCAGGGTGTAGTTTGCAAATCACCTGCTGTGAATCAGGGTGTAGTTTGCAAATCACCTGCTGTAAGACAGGGTGTAGTTTGCAAATCACCTGCTGTAAGTCAGGGTGTAGTTTGCAAATCACCTGCTGTAAGTCAGGGTGTAGTTTGCAAATCACCTGCTGTAAGTCAGGGTGTAGTTTGCAAATCACCTGCTGTAAGTCAGGGTGTAGTTTGCAGATCAGCACAGTCCTCAAAGGAGGAGTTGGAGTTGCAATTTGGAAAATTAAAAAAGCAAAACTTGGGTGGGTAAATAGATAAATAGGAAAAAAAGACAAAACCAGTGCAGAATAAATGCAGCTATATTACTTAATGGATATATTATCAAGTAAAATGACAACTTCAAACAATTTATTATTTTTCTCTCACTCTTTCTTTTTTTTGTGATGTTTTTCATATAATTTTTGTTCATCTAGATTTCCATCAATGAACATTGTCATTGTTTCTGACTGAACTAAGTTATACAGTTTGTGGATGTATGTGTTACATTACAGGACCATGAGGAGTTTGTATAGCAGATACTTTTGTGTCTTTTATATTAAAATTGCTTGGGAAAACAACAAAAAAGGGAATACATGATAGTGCAAGGTAAATTTCATTTAGTTAATTATAAAATAAGTGTGTTATTTACCTTCTTTACTTTAATATACATTGTGGGTTGGAAAGGCAAATTCAACAGTTTCTTTAAGTTTTGGAACAGATGATGTAACACTGGACATGGGAACAATAGAGTATATTGCATTATAGTGAGACTGCCTTATTACATGAATACATGATACATATACAGTACTCCCACATTATAATGTTTTCCTTGGGAGCTAACAAGTATATCAACTTGTTGTGAGACTGCCTTGTAAAGGAAGTAAACATAACAAAACTAAGCAAGATGATCTTGTTGTGATATGTATTGCAGTTCCAAGATATGTTGTTTCAAATTTGCAAAAATGTCCAATTCTGTATAAGATTTTACAATAATTTATAAACAAAGCCTCAGCATCAGAGAGAGAGAGACAGAGACAACATTTCATCCAGTTCTTGGTCTGACAGAAAATAACCCAGTTGGGGATGGGATATTTGTGTTGTCATAGTCAAGGGTTTATGAGGCCACTTTCAAGACCAGCCTAGCTGGTCTGAATCATTGTAGTCTCATGCCACAGTGAAAAAGAGGACTGGGGTTTGATCTTTGACAGTGGCTATTCTTTGTTCTAGTTACAATGGTCCCAGGAACTGACCTTAGTTGTTGGTAGCAATGGAATGTGTGAGAATATTTTAACTGCTTTCAAGGGTAGAATTTGTTGTGTGAGATACAGTGGTGAATCTTAGAATATTGGAGGAGTGAAGGATTCAAAGGTACATGAGGCCACTTATAAACTAGCTCTGCAGGTCCAGAACCTTCAGGAGCTTATTTGGTTGAACTTCAGACTTGTAATCCAAGGGCTGCATTTTTTTAATGCCTGCCCTCACCAGGAAAGCTTCCTTGGTATTTCATGAGAAAGATTCTTAACTCCCATTTCCTCAGTATCCATTAATGCGTTGAAAGTGCCATTAATACTAACCAAAATAACAGATAATTTAATGTGTTTTATAAGTGCCATTCAAACCAAAATAACAGATCATTTAATGTGTTTATAACTGCCATTCAGACCAAAATAACAGATCATTTTATGTGTTTTATAAGTGCCATTAAAACTAACCAAAATGACAAATCATTTAATGTGTTTTATAAGTACCATTCAAACTAACCAAAATAACAGATCATTTTATGTGTTTTATAAGTGCCATTCAAACCATCGTAACAGATCATTTGATGTGTTTTATTAGTGCCATTAAAACTAACCAACAAATCAGGTCCTTTAATTGTTGAAAGTGTCATTATAAACTTACCAACAAATCAGGTCCATTAATTGTTGAAAGTGTCATTACAAAACTAACCAATGAACCAGACCCTTTATTCTTGTGTCTGTGTCTTATTGTGATGCCCATTTACCTGGTTTGATCTTTGGTAGCAGTGGCAGCTGTGCTTCATTTACCTGGTTTGATCCCTGGTGGCATTGGCAGCTGTGCTTCATTTATCCAGTTTGATTCTTGGTGGCAGTGGCAGCTGTACTTATTTACCTGGTTTGATCTTTGCTGGCAGTGGCAACTGTGCTTCATTTACTTGGTTTGATCCCTGGCAGAAGTGGCAGCTGTGCTTTACCTGGTTTGATCCCTGGTAGAAGTGGCAGCTGTGCTTCATTTACCTGGTTTGATCCCTGGTGGCAGTGGCAGCTGTGCTTCATTTACCTAGTTTGATCCCTTGCAGAAGTGGCAGCTGTGCTTTACCTGGCTTGATCCATGGTAGAAGTGGCAGCTGTGCATTTAATTGGTTTGATCCCTGGTGGCAGTGGCAGCTGTGCTTCTATTACAGAATTAATACTGCAAATCGAATTCTGATTTAACTCTCATTTTCAGCTACTTGTACCAGGAGCTACTAGCAGCCTACAGAGGAGAGGAAAGCCCTGTATTTGAGCTTGGGAAAAAAGAGGGAGATGTAAGGTGCAATGTTAAGGAGGGTGTCCACTTTCACTTCTTCACAAGTCAGACTCCTTGTAATTATTTAATATTCAATCATTTTGAATTTGACACCTGTTGTGAATGTTGCAAAATGTGAAAGAGTGGCTGCAGTGGGTTTTCTATTATCCATCCTGGATCAGCTTTTGTCTTCCTTTTATTGACAGCAAGACAAAGACATTGGTTATTTTACACAAGCAATTGGTTACAGAGATATGACTTTTTCACTTCTTACATTTTGTGCAGTGAACTTGCACTGAATTTTTATTTGATATTTGTTTCACTCCTTCTTTTGATGTTGTTGTTTTTCTGAGATGTAATTGATTTTATGAAAAAAATTTGGTCGATTAAGGAAAAGCATCTTCCTGTTCTTGTATTGAAAAGTCATCAAGTGTATGCATGTTTACCATGTTGTTCTGACATGAACTACAGGTGCCCTTATCACCTTCAGGGCAACTGTTTACCATGCCCTTCTCACACATACTTCAGGTGCCCATGTGACCTTCAGGGCAACTGTTTACCAATCCCTTTTTTAGGTCGGCAGGAATAACTATGTTACTCTCTGGTTGTGAGTTGAAGCTATGATCGAAGCCACCATGTACAGGAAACAAAATACTACCTTAGTAAACTATCTATTAAGATGTATCAACATACAAAAATTCATCAGTGTAGTGTCAAGAGAAAGTTTGATTAATCTAGATGTATCAACATACAAAAATTCATCAGTGTAGTTTTTATCAAGAGAAAGTTTGATTAATCTAGATGTATCAGCATACAAAAATTCATCAGTGTAGTATCAAGAGAAAGTTTGACTAATCTAGATGTATCAACATACAAAAATTCATCAGTGTAGTGTCAAGAGGAAGTTTGATTAATCTAGATGTATCAACATACAAAAATTCATCAGTGTAGTTTTTATCAAGAGAAAGTTTGATTAATCTAGATGTATCAACATACAAAAATTTATCAGTGTAGTTTCAAGAGGAAGTTTGATTAATCTAGATATAATAGGGTAAATATAAAGAGGAAGTAACAAACAAATCTCTGTAAGTACAAAAATAAAATTACTCAAACTAATTTTGGTACAACTGAGTTACCCTCCATGAGATACTTTTGGTATGACTAAGTTATCCATCAGGAGATGCACAAACATAACTAATTTTTTTAAAGTGTTTATCAAATAGGGTCCAAAATATTGAAGCGTAATGAACAAATGAACAGGCAAAATGCTATATCCTCTGTACATTTTGCTGGTGAGGTGATTAAAAAACCCAGGGCACCTGAAGTCTATGTCAGAATAGCATGGTAAACAGTTAAAAATATCTCTACTTGTTGTTGGTCTTCAGCATCTTGCAAAGGAAATGATCTCATTTTCTTTCAGTTTCCCAATGTAAGGTTGGTAATAAAATGGGTAAATATTATGAACATGTTATATTGCATTTCTACACCTTCAGTTTCTAAATGGTGTTAATATTTACAGTGTTAATGTTTGCAATGTTAACATTTACAGTGTTAAAATTTACAGTGTTAATATTTGCAGTGTTAATATTTACAGTGTAACATTTACATTGTTAACATTTACAGTGTTAATATTTACAGTACTTTAGGCATCATTTTGATGTGGAAACATTTACTTATCGACAGCTATTGTACATCTTTATGAGTCTGACCACGGAGAACATTTACTTTTCAACAGCTATTGCACATCTTTATGAGTCAGACCACGGAGAACATTAACTTATCAACAGCTATTGCACATCCTTATGAGTCTGACCACGGAGAACATTTACTTATCAACAGCTATTTTTTTTATTTTTTTTATTTCATTACATGCTATTGTAATGTAGCATTGTATGTTGGATTTGACCTTGTCCAAAACTGAGTTCATTTTTGCTTGACCCAAATTTACTTTTTTTATTTTATTCATTGTAAACAACTAATACATAGCTAAATCATTGTGTGTATGGGCTTAATATCGGGACCATTATTAATAGAATAAATAAATATGTTTATTTGGATCAAAGTTTTGGAATTTCCTGGGTGTAATACAGGTTATGGTTTTGATTTTGTAAATATCAGGATCATTCTAGAAGGTTATTTTCAATTAGGTAATGGTTGTTTTAGTAAATGCTAATTATGACCTGAGGTCAAGTAGAGAACTATATAATCTTGTAATTGTGAGGACTTGGTCATTTGTGCTTCAACATCTAGTACTTTCAGGTTGTATTGTGTTGTGTCCAGTTGGGATGAATCTTTTTCTTCCTTCAAATTATTGAATTCAGGTGAATATTTTCTCTGGAAATAGAAATGTGCTCTGACAGAATTCTTGGATAGAGACATTCACTGGAATTTATACTGATTTTAAATCTGGAATTATATTACTCTGATTCAATAAAAGACTGTTAACAGTTCAACCCATTATCAGCTATAACAGACATGCCATGACCTTCAGTTTTTGGATTTCTTTGGGACTTGTACTGTGTTTTATTCAGGATTCTAAATTACTAGGACATGTGCCTGTAATTCGTGGATTGTTTTGGATTTAATTTGCAATCCCGTAAGTTCTTTTCTCTCATTTTCACTTTATTTTAGGGAAATAAATTATCAAATATTGCAGCCATTGTAGAAATATTCAAAATCTTGTCATTAATATTTTTGAATGAATGGTCATATCAGCATGGAGTTTTAACCAATAAATTGTGTCTGGTTTGCTATAAATAAAAATGGTGTAGAACTTACATCCAGTATGGCTGCCACATTGATTAATTTGACAATCTTGTTGTTTAAGATTATCAGAGATGGTTTCAACAGTTAAATAGAAGAAATATTCGAAACTTGAATTCCTGAAAATTCATTTCTGAAAGTAGAGCATCATTCCCTTTCCCTGGTTCTTCCTCCACCATTAATACTGGCCGCCATGTATAGCCTATCTTGTGCTGAAAAATGGTGTTAAACCCTATAACAACAACAACAACCATAAGGATGAGCTTGTTTTGTTATTATGCTATATATTGTTCATTGCCATGAGGATGAGCTTGTTTTGTCATTATGCTATCCATTGGTCATTGCCATAAGGATGGGCTTCTTTTGTTATTATTCTGTCCATTGGTCATTGCCATAAGGATGAGCTTCTTTTGTTATTATGCTGTCCATTGGTCATTGCCATAAGGATGGGCTTCTTTTGGTATTATTCTGTCCATTGGTCATTGCCATAAGGATGAGCTTGTTTTGTTATTATGCTGTCAATTGGTCATTACCATAAGGATGGGCTTCTTTTGTTATTATTCTGTCCATTGGTCATTGCCATAAGGATGAGCTTCTTTTGTTATTATGCTGTCCATTGGTCATTGCCATAAGGATGGGCTTCTTTTGGTATTATTCTGTCCATTGGTCATTGCCATAAGGATGAGCTTGTTTTGTTATTATGCTGTCCATTAGTCATTGCCATAAGGATGAGCTTGTTTTGTGATTATGCTATCAATCAGTCCCAGTAAATGTACATCCATCTGTCTGATATCAATTTCATTTCCATAACTCAAATTGTCCAATAACTACAGTTACAAAACTTTGTAGATAGGTTGCAACTGTAGTTAGGAAGAACACTTTTGATATTGAAGACAAGGAGCAAGGTCACTGTGTGGGAAAGAAAAATGGTTTTTGCACAATAATTTGAATTCTTCAATCATCTGTGGTTATCCACCACATCCTGAGTTATCTGCTTACACTTTGGGTATGGAAGAACCCTGTTGATTTCATGATTAAAAGGTCAAAGGTCAGGGTCACTGTCACTCGATGAAAAATAATGGTTTCTGCACCGTAACATTAGTTCTGTGTTACAGACTGGACCAAGTATTGTGGATGGATTACGCTTGGGGTGAGGAAGAAATCATTTTTGGGGTCATAAGGTAAAAGGTAAAGGTCACTGTAGCTAAAAAAAGACAAGTGGTTTCTGTACACAAATTTCATTTATCTACATAGTGGACCATTAAACACTGACCAGACATATAATGTGTCGTTTATGGTACTGTTATTGAAATTTGATAGAACAAATTTTGTGAACTTTATAAAACAAAATGTTGCAACTCATCACACCATACTGAATCCTAGTCATCAGGATATTAATCATACATTTTTTGAAATCATCAAACAGCTTAGATACCAAGATTGATTTAGGAAGGATTCGATTATATGGCTCTGTTTGAGTGAATGTACTTGCAGTGATCAAGTACTATCATTTCAAATGTGCATGGAGCATTCTGAGCTTGGACTGATAGCGTAGAACATCCTGAGCTTGGACTGATAGCGTAGAACATCCTGAGCTTGGACTGATAGCCTGGAACATCCAGACCTTGGACTGATAGCATGGAATATCCTGAGCTTGGACTGATAGTGTAGAACATCCTGACCTTGGACTGATAGCCTGGAACATCCTGACCTTGGACTGATAGCATGGAATATCATGTGCTTGGACTGATAGCGTAGAACATCCTGACCTTGGACTGATAGCCTGGAACATCCTGACCTTGGACTGATAGCCTGGAACATCCTGACCTTGGACTGATAGCATGGAATATCATGTGCTTGGACTGATAGCATGGAATATCTTGACCGTGGACTGATAGCATGGAATATCCTGACTTTGGGCTGATTGTGTATGAAATATCCTGACCTTGGAGTGATAGCATACCTTATATTTATCAAGCATGCCATCATAAAACAGTGCTTGCAGCAGAATCATGCAGGCAACTTTGAACTGAATACTTAACATTAAAAGTGTTACGTAATTCAAATGCATTTAAACAAGTCTATATGCAGTTTGAGTCCATTGTACTGTTTAATTAAAATGCATTTAAACAAGCCTATATGCAGTTTAAGTCCATTGTACTGTGTAATTCAAATGCATTTAAACAAGTCTGTATGCAGTTGAGTACATTTTTCTGCATACCAGATGCATATATGCTGCTAATTGCAAGCTGTGGCATTGTGATATTTTTTACAAACATGTACTCTATTTTGACAGCACAATCAGTATTACAGATGCTTTTTAAAAATCTTAGTGCATCTTGTCACTTTAGAAAACTGGGCACAGGTATATCTTGGTGCACCTACTGCATCTACTATTTGCATTTCATTTGGCTGATAGTGTAAAAATATTGTCCCAGCTAAAATTAATATTTCAAGTCAGAATGTTTGAGTAAATTAGGTGTTAGAGAATACATTTTCAAAAATATTGAATAATATATAATACAGTATGATATATATTTGTTTGCAGTATGATATATACATGTATGTCATATGATCTATACATTTATGCTGTATGATTTATACTTGTATGCAGTATGATATACTTGTATGCATTATGATATATGCAGACATGCATCATGATATATACATGTATTTAGAATGATATATACTCATATGTACTATGATATATACTTGTATGCATTATGATGTATACATGTATGCAGTATGATATATACATACATGTGGTATGTGCTATATATGTATGGAGTATGATATATACATGTATGCAGCATGATATATATGTATGCAGTGTGATAAATGCTATTATGTAGTATGATATATACTTCTATACATGTATGCAGTATGATATCTACATGTATGCAGTATGATATACACTTCTATACAATATAATATATACATGTGTGCCATATGATATATATACATACATGTACATGTATACAGTATGATATATACATGTGTATGGTATCATCTATATATGTATGCAGTATGATATATACATATATGTAGTATGATATATACATGTATGCAATATGATAATGCTGTTATGTAGTATGATATATTTATAGGTTACTGCATTTGTATGGGAAAATATGAGCGAGTTTTGGGATGGAATACTGCACTAACTTGTGAGTGCAGTATATCCTTCTGACAAAACGAGTTCATATTTTCCCATACAAATGCAGTAACCTTTTTATTATATGCTCATTTTTTTATTCTACCTAAGGTTTAATTATATAAACAAAATACACTACAAGAAACAATGTAAATGAATGAATACCGTATTCCAAACTAAATACATAAGCGCAGATTTTTCATTACACATTGACATCATTATTAATGCGCACATAACTCAGCCCAGATAAATGTGAACTTAGTTGCGTGCTTGTTATAACTTTCGAAAGAAAATGACATCTCTAGTTTAAATTGAAATTTGCAGTCATATTGTGAATGAATGCGCATTGCTACAACTTTTCCATTTGATCTGGAATGAATATATTTTGGTATTTTGTTTCGATTCGATGAAAGTTTGTGATTTTGGACTGGATTCATCTGTGCAAATTATACATGAAATGCATCGGATTGAAGTGGAGCAGGAGAAGCGTGTTTACATCTGCAGATGTGGTTCTGTTTCTGTCATTGAATGTTTGAAATCATAACGTGGAAAAAATATGAAGTCTTTCAATTGCAATTATCAAAAAGACGCTATGGAATTTAATGCTTATTTCATTTTGAGTGCAGTAAGGAGGATGCACTTGCACTTATCATCGAAATTACAGCACAATTTCGAAATGTGTGATCCAGATTGAAAACCTATGACATGGCTTCGGATTTGCAGAATTAAGAAAAAACATTTTGAGGAAATTCAGGATGTAAAACTGTAAGTATATTTTATTTTGCCATTCTTATCACCAGCTAAAGAAGACAGTATATGCCTTGTCACTTGTTTGCTATTTGTAAGGACCTATCTTACATCTTTTATATAATGTAGCTAGCCTAAATCCGTAACATTGTATCAACACGGAATGTGCCAAAACAGCTGGGGTTTTTTGCAGTCCATGAAACATGTTTTAGTTCATTCAGAAACAAATTTAAACAACCACAACGTAAAGAGCCTCTAATGTGAGTGTACATGATTTATTTACAAATCAAAAGAGTTGGCGTCTGCGTCCATTGTTTGTTTACAATAGAAAGTAGTTCCTTTATTCACGTGAATGCTGTATGTGTATTGTCACGTACGTTCAGTATCGGGGAATACTGAATGATTCTGACAATGTAAAATTAATGGGGAAAAAAATGAGCATATAATAAACTTCTATACAGTATGAGATATACATATATGCAGTATGATATCTACATGTATGCAGTATGATATATATTTGTATGCAGTATGATATATACTTGTATGGAGTATCATATATGGAGGATCTCAAATGGGTAACAATTTATTATTATATGCTCATTTTTTTCTCAGAATCTTTTCAGTATTTTACGATATTGAACTCGCATGCAATTGATATTGAACTCACATGAATAATAGAACTATGTTCCATTGTAAACAAACAATGGACGCAAACAACAGCACTTTTGATTTATTTTATTTGTCTGTGGATGAAGTAAACCAACTGAATGAACTAAACCAGATGTTTTGTGGACACATGCCTGCTGCTTTGGCACATTCCACGTTAACGTTTTTGATACAATGTTTCAGATTTAGGCAAGCTGTAGATGCCAGACAGGGTCCTTACAAATAACATTCTTCTTCAGCTTTACAGTTTTACATCCTGAATTTTCTCAAAATGTGCTTTCTTAGTTCTGTAAATCCAAATTACATCATCCATGTCTTAGGTTCTCAATCTTGATTACACATTTCGAAATTGTACTGTAATTTTGACTATATTCCAAGTGCAGTTACATCCTCCTTACTGCACTCAAAATGAAATAAACATTATATACCATAGCGTCTTTTTGATCATTGCAGTTTGTTGTTGTTGTTGTTGTGGGGTTTAACGCCATTTTTCAGCACAAGATAGGCTATACATGGCGGCCAGTATTAATGGTGGAGGAATAACCCAGAAAAACCCCGGAAAGAACCACCAACCCACGTGAAGCTACTAGCAAGCCTTCTCACATACTCACATAGGTTGAACCTGAGACTCGAACCCACGCAGACAGAGGTGAGATGGCAGTGATCTGTAACGGTGAGCGCTTTAGACCACTCGGCCACTCGAGGCCCCCTATTGCAGTTGAAAGTCTTCATATTTTTCCCACATTATGATTTCAAACATTCAGTAGAAGAACAGAAAAACACTTGCAGATGTCAACAGTACGCTGCTCTGTCACTGCTGAAATCTGATGTACTTCATCTACAGTTGGCACATAAATCCAGCCGATGATCACGAAATTTTGTAGAAACGACAAAAAATGCCAAAATCTGTTCATTCCAGATCAAATGGAAAAGTTGTTTTAATTTTCTTTTGAAAGTTATGTTTCGTGTGCGACCAAGGTAAAATTTATCTGGGTGGAGTTATGTGTGCATTAGCACTGTTGTTGTTGTGTAATGATGAATCTGCGCTTGTGTATTTAGTTCAGAATACGGCATACATTTAGTTACTTTGTTTTGTGTAGTGTATTTTTATTTACATAATTAAGCCTTAGGTAGAATACAAAAATGAGCATATCATAAAAAGGTTACTGCATTTGTATGAGAAAATATGAACTTGTTTTGTTGGATGGATATACTGCACTCCCAAGGTCATGCAGTATTTCCATCTGAAAAACTAATTCATATTTTCCCATACAAATGCAGTAACATATAGATATTGAATATATTAAGCAAGTTGAATAATGACCAGCTTTTGCAAGCCTTTAAAAATTTAATATTAAATCAGATTCTTTCTATCACATAGTTTTATTTCTGTAGAAATTATTTAGATATAAGAATGAATAACTTTGTTCATTCTGACAGATGCTGTACCTTTCATTTGTTGTACATAAAAAGTAGTCCCAAACAAAGTTGCAATAGTAAAAGTATATTAAACATTTTTGCAAACTATAAATCAAAGAATAAGCATCCATCCAAATAAACAGAACATTTTGCAAAAGACAAAACATTTGTCACCACAGAATGCCCAATGTGTGTGATGTCACATTGTTTGATACAGTGTGCAGTTCTAGTTTGAGTTGCCCTACACTACACAGTGCCAGTGTTTATGTTGAAATTTCACATCACAACTAAACATTACATTGTTGCGATATTTTGTGAAAAGAAGATTACTGGATGCAGAAATATAAATATTTATTGTAATGTATTTGTGATCATATATTCGCAGTATTTGATTTGGAATGTTAGATTGTACAGAAGATGTAAACAAATCTCTTTTTGATTTGGACTTGCATCACATATTTACTGCATAAATATGCTGTGGTTGGTTAAAGTTCTGTCAGTTGGGGAGACTGGTATATGTCTACATTCTTCTGTGAACAAAGGTGAATTTATTTACTTCAGTAAGTTCACACTTAAACCAAGCTTGTTATAGGGTGGATTTCATGCTATGGAAATACCACCCCTCCATCCCCAACCCCACCCCCACTATCATCTGAGCAATACCCATAGTTTTACTTGTTATTGTTCTTGTCTTGTGGGTCTTGCCATTTTGCATGTTATGATATGTTATATATGACATAACAAACCCCTGTGGGGGTAAATTGGCAATATTAAATCAGACAAGACCATTTTTCCCCATGATATTGCACACCTTCATGCTGCACTCACGTGCACAACATATGTGCACAATAGTGTATTAGGAACTACTTTGTAAACAAATCATGTACACTCATGCTGTAGATGCTTTATGTTTTGATTGATTAAATTTGTTTCTGAATGAACTAAAGCAGATATTTTGTGGACTGCCAATATCAGCTGCTTTGCAATATTCTGCATTAACTTTTTTGATACAATGTTTGAGATTTAGGCTAGCGATAGATGCCGGACAGGTCATAAAATTGCTGAGTCCCTACAAATAACATGCAAGTAACAAGGCATAAACAGGTATGGACAGAATATACTTACAGTTATAAGAGTTCATAGTTTTTCCCACATTGTGATTCCAAATGTTCAATAACAGAATAGAAACACACTTGCAGAGAAGTCAAGATGCTGCTCCCTTGTTGCACAAATCAGATGTTGTTACTTCATGTAGAATTGACACGATAAATCCAGTCCATAATCAGTACAATTTAGTAGAATCGACAAAAATACCAAAATCTATTTATTCCAGACCAAATGGAAACTTGTTGCAAGTAGATCAAAACACCCTATTCTTTTGAAAGTGATGTCTAGCATGCAACTAAGTTCAAATATATCTGGATGGAGTTATGTGCGCATTGATAATGTTGTTGTGTACTGATGGATCTGCGCTTGTGTATTTAGTTTGGAATACAGCATAAATTCAGTTACTTTGTTTCTTGTAGTGTATTTTTGTTTATATAATTAAACCTTAGGTAGAATAATAAAATGAGCATGTAATAGAAAGGTTACTGCATTTGTATGGGAAAATATGAACTCGTTTTGTCGGATGGATATACTGCACTCCCAAGGTCGTTTAATATTTCCATCCAAAAAATGTGTTCATATTCTCCCATACAAATGCAGTAACCTATAAATACAGTATGATAAATACATGTATGTAGTGTGATATACATGTATGCAGTATGATATACATTTGTATTCAGTAGGATATATGCATGAATGTTGTATGTTATACAGTATGCAGTATGATATATACTTGTATTCAGTAGGATATATGCATTAATGTTGTATGATATAAAGTATGCAGTAGGATATATACTTGTATTCAGTAGGATATATGCATTAATGTTGTATGATATAAAGTATGCAGTAGGATATATACTTGTATTCAGTAGGATATATGCATTAATGTTGTATGATATACAGTATGCAGTAGGATATATACTTGTATATGTTATGATCTATACATGTATATGTTATGATCTATACATGTATGAAGTCACCAAATGCAGTTTGATAGCAAGTGATTTACAGAATGCTTAATTAATATTTTTAATTTTTTAATTTGTGACAATAAATTGCCATAATACATGGTATTATTTTTGTCTATTGTAAAGGTGGAGATGCATCTATATTTCCAAAGAATCTTGAGGACGGCAATCAGATACAAGATTTTGGTCATTGTGTAATGGAATCTTGCCAGCCGGTCAGCGGGGATACTTGGATGTCCAAAAGATGTGCAGAAAGTCAGAAATCAGAGGATACTGGAATTTTCGGAACTTTCTCTCAGCTCCAAAGTCATGTGAGGGGCAGAAAGTATAAATGTCAAACTCGTGGCAGTGATGAAATTATCTTTTCAGAAAATTCTAAATGTTGTCTCACTGGGGATAAAAGCATATTTTTGCAAACTCAAGATCATGGTAAAAAGTCACCCATTAAGAAGAGAAAGCTGGAGATTAATCAGCAATCGTCATGTTCAACAATGGTGTTAAAACCTGATACTTGTCTTGAAGTATTAGCAGTAAATACAATTGATAAAGATGACAGTTCGCATCACTCTTGTGTGTCAGTTAGTACAGAAAAAACTAGAGGGACTAATAGGTATGATGCCAGAACACATAATACAGCTGATTCTCAGCTTGAAGGGTCTGCAAAGGGAGACAATTCTGTTATTAATTGTAAAAAAGAAGTAATGGCCTCAAAGAAGAGACCGTGTATCAGCTCTGAATGCAGTGATAAGACTCACATTCAAAACTGTTTTGCACAAATAGACAAGGATCAGAATTGTTCAGATCTTAAGCCAGTGTCCACTAGTCCAGTGTCCAATAGTCCAAAAACAGGTGCTCCTGGGAAGGTTCAGGTCTGTGACTGTCTAACTGGGGCTGGTCAAAGTGGGGTGGACATTTACAGAACTGGAGCTAAGTGTGTACCTGGTGGAAAACAGGATCCTTTTGGAGATGGCCAGAACTATCACACTATTGGGGCATTCCGGATCAAGCCAGGGAGAGGAGAGAGAACTCTGTCCATGTCATGTAGTGATAAACTGGCAAGGTGGAATGTAGTCGGCTGCCAGGGAGCATTACTCTCACATTTTCTTACCAGTCCTGTATACTTTGTCTCAATCACTGTAGGAAGGTAGGTTTTACGCTTGGCAGTATACACATAATGTCAGGATTAACTTTACATGAGAGTGAAATCACTTGAAACTCAAACATGTTACTATGTTTATGTTGTTTGTACATTAGGGTTGACTTAGCCATGGAAATAGTCTATTTCTTATAGTCATCCAGTTTAATAATGGTTGACTTAGCCATGGAAATCATGTTTCTTACAGTCATCCAGATTAATAAGGGTCAATTTAGCCATGGAAATCATCTGTTTCAGTCATCCAGATTAATAAGGATCAATTTAGCCATGGAAATCATCTATTTCATACAGTCATCCAGATTAATAAGGGTCAATTTAGCCATGAAAACCATCTATTTCATACAGTCATCCAGAGTAATAAGGGTCAATTTAGCCATGAAAATCATCTATTTCAGTCATCCAGATTAATAAGGGTCAATTTAGCCATGGAAATCTTCTATTTCATACAGTCATCCAGACTAATAAGGGTCAATTTAGCCATGGAAATCATCTATTTCATACAGTCATCCAGATTAATAAGGGTCAATTTAGCCATGGAAATCATCTATTTCTTACAGTCATCCAGATTAATAAGGGTCAATTTAGCCATGGAAATCATCTATTTCATACAGTTATCCAGATTAATAAGGGTCAGTTTAGCCATAGAAATCATCTGTTTCTTACAGTCATCCAGATTAATAAGGGTCAATTTAGCCATGGAAATCATCTATTTCATACAGTTATCCAGATTAATAAGGGTCAGTTTAGCCATAGAAATCATCTGTTTCTTACAGTCATCCAGATTAATAAGGGTCAATTTAGCCATGGAAATCATCTGATTCTTACAGTCATCCAGATTAATAAGGGTCAATTTAGCCATGGAAATCATGTTTCTTACAGTCATCCAGATTAACAAGGGGTCAATTTAGCCATGGAAATCATGTGTTTCTTACAGTCATCCAGATTAATAAGGGTCAATTTAGCCATGGAAATCATGTTTCTTACAGTCATCCAGATTAATAAGGGGTCAATTTAGCCATGGAAATCATGTGTTTCTTACAGTCATCCAGATTAATAAGGGTCAATTTAGCTATGGAAATCATCTGTTTCTTACAGCCATCCAGATTAATCAGATCACTAACAGACTTCATATGGCTAATAATATCTTAGTTTTCCCAGACAAATAGGTTACATAATGTTGTTTGTTGTCAAGGAATACAATTGGACCTATCTAATATGTAGCAAGGAAACTACTTAGTTTTATCCCCTTGTCATATCAATGGACATTTGTTGGGGCTGGTGTGTGGCTGAGATGATATTGTTAATTTTTAAAGGAATTATTGGATTGAAATACAATTATGTATGAAGTTTTATATTAAAAAGAGGTTCTTTTCCTTTTCCATCGCAAATTGTTACAAAGTTATGGCCCCTGTTTGACTTGGAAATTTGCCATTCTGTCATTTCCGCTTAATTACATTTTAAGGACTTGATGAACAAGAATCGAATATTAGATGAGGCTGTACATTACAAAGACCTATTTCAAGTTCGATTTTCACTGTTTCCTAGCAGATTTAGAGAATTATGACCCCTTTACTTAGAATTTTTAATTTCTGCTGATTTTGTTTTTGGAAAACTTAGTGTATTGAAATCATATGTTGTCTGAGACTTATCACTAAAAGGATTGTCTCCAATCTCAGATTTAATTTTCACCATTTCTGGCATTAATTTTATGGAGTTATAGCTCTTGTTTGACTTTGAACTTTGTCCTTCAATTTTATTTCTATTAAGTAATTTTTGAATGACATAATGATTGAATTAATTTAGATATTAAGCTTTATGTTAAAAGGCTTAGGTCAAATTCAGTTTTCACCATTTTCCAACAGATTTTGTGGAGTTATGTTGCCAGGCCCAGTTTGAATAATTTTTTTAGCAGTACCTCATTGATTAAAATCAAATCTGATGCAAGGGTTTAGATTATGAAGACCTAGGTTAGTTTTGATTTTTGTTGTTGTTGTTGTTCTAGGGTTTAACACCATCCCTCAGCACAATATAGGCTATACATGGCGGCCAGTATAACTGTGGAGGAAGAACCCTGGAAAACCCAGGGAAGAACCACCAACCCACGAGAAGCTACTGGCAGGCTTTCCCATGTACCCACGCTAGCTGAGCCTTGGGCTCGAACCCACGAAGACAGAGGTGAGATGGCAATGATCCATAATGGAGAGCGCTTTAGGCCACTTGGCCACTCGGGGCCCCTTGATTTTTGTTGTCTTCTTGTAAAATTGTATGTCTTGAATGTCCTTGTCTTACCTAGAGCTAAGCCCTTTAATTGCGTTGTCTTGCAGGGGCAGACATAGCATATTAACACATTTCTTGTTTTGGTTTGAATGTTTATATATGTAAGCAGTGCATGCAGTCAGTGTAATGTATACTGCATGGGTTTGGATTACTACATACAAGACACAAGTACATGTGATTTACTGTTGCAAATTGTTCTGTAAGTACCCCTACAGTGCAGAGACCTTGGTGAGATTCATAGGTGCCCCTATGGTGCAGAGGCCTTGGTGAGAGCCGTAGGTACCCTTACAGTGCAGAGGCCTTGGTGAGAGTTGTAGGTTCCCTCTACAGTGCAGAGGCCTTGATGAAAGCTGTAATAATGTTTTTTGTAGTTACCCCTACAGTGCAGAGGCCTTGATGAAAGCTGTAATAATGTCTTTTGTAGTTACCCCTTCAGTGTAGAGGCCTTGATGAAAGCTGTAATAATGTCTTTTGTAGTTACCCGTACAGTGCAGAGGCCTTGATGAAAGCTGTAATAATGTATTTTGTAGTTACCCCTACAGTGCAGAAGCCTTGATGAGAGCTGTTATAGGAAGATCAGAGGGGGTGACAGAACTGCCATTTGGCTACAGTATACAGAAGCCAGAGTTGTACCAGACAAAGCTAGCATTTGAAGATGGAAGAAAGGCTGTTGAAAACAAACAAGGAAGCCCAAAAATAGTCCCTTGCTCATCAGGTACTTGTCAAAGATAATCTGAATATTATATTATTATATTTGTGTGATATATGTTTTCATATTATATTTTTTCTCAGTTTAATATTCTGTTGGACTAAAACAAAGTGTAGATGATTATACATCATAGAAATAGCATTACAGGATCTGATAATGTATCAAAACAACATAAATGACAGTTTTCTTCTGTCTAATGAAGGTCTGGTTCATTACAAATTGGTTAGAACTATTGAAAATTCCCTCTTTAGAAAGGACAGTTTATCATGTGTATTTCAGCAGTTGTCAGTGTTGTGTTAGTGGTGCATTTTGGGATATGTAACTGGAGGTGAAAATTTAAGGCCTATAAAACCACAAGTTTTCATTACATATTTCACAGTGATGTAGATGAATGCCTAACAACAGAAGAAAAAACTTAACAAAAAATGTGTTTTCATATCTTAATTGGTGGGTGGGGATGCAAAGAATTTATGAGGGACACAAAAAATGCTAGTAAAATTGAATTAGTAGTTGTAAAAATATAAAATAATCTTACTTGCTTTGTCAGTTTAAATTTATTAACATCATCTGCACTGCATATCACCTTTTTCTGTGGATTACATTACAGAATTATGTTAAAAATTTCATTAATTACTTGAGGAACCCATGCAAATATGAACATGTTCCAATATCTGGTTTACCTGAAAACAGCATGGAAGTTTCTGTTCCGGATCTTGCTCTTAATTCACTTTAGTCTTCACCCATTATCTACAAGCTTTATTTTTGTATGATAGTACTCTTTTCTCTGAATTATTTTTAGTTCTTCTGTCCATCATGTGACATAACATCTGTCTATTAGAACAAGTTTGTTGTTTCTACTTTACCAAATCTACATGAAGGATTATCATGAAATTTCACACATTGATTACATGGTCTAGTTGGTACTAAATGAAAATGGAGCTGCCTCAACATCCAGTATGGCTGCCACAACAGCCATCTTGACAGTCTTGTTAGCATTACTCCTGGGTAGATGGTCATATCAACATGGGGTTTCACTAAATGACTAGTTAGTTAGTCTGAAATGAAGTGTTTGATAGCCGACTTCCAATATGGCAGCCATTTTGAGATTCTTGTTATCATTACTCCAGAAAGACATTGAAATGGAATTTTCACTAAAATACTTCTTAAGATGTTTACCTGTTCCCAGTTGAAACTGGTGCTGACCAGGCATCCAATATGGCCCCCACAGCAGCCATATTGAAAATCTTGTTAATGCAGCTTTTCATGATGTTGTATTGGGGATTTTACCAGAAGACTTGTTATGGTGTGTAATTGGTCTTAAATAAAAGTTGCACTAATCTGATAACTGATATGGCCACCACACTGGCCATCTTGAAAACTAAACTACTAAGTAGTTCCAGATGCAATATCATGTCAGCACTGGGTTTTACATCTTATGATGTCATAGTTGGTACTAAATGAAAATGGTGCTGATCTGATATCCAGTATGGCCACCATGACTGCCATCATCAAAATCCTGTTATTGCTACTCCTCCTGAGTCACATAGTTCAGTTCATCAACTGTCAGACTCTTAATTCAAGTGTCAGATGTCTCATACCTGCCCATGTTGAGTTGTGTCAGCTGCCTCATTGTATCTTTGGGAAAAGTACTTACCTCCCATTTCCTTTGCATGATATAGCCAATATATATGTGTTAAAAGTGTCCTTAAAATAAAAATAAATAAATGGAAAGTCATATTGACATGATAGTTTCACTGGAAGACAAATTATATCTAACTGCTCCTGAATGGAAATGGTGCTCATCTGACCATGTATTTGGTTGCCATGGTGAACATATTGAAAATCTTGTCACTAATTCTCCTGAAAGGATAGTCATTTTAACCTGGGGTTTTCACCATGACAATGGTGCTGATCTTACATACTGTATGGCTTCTACAGTGGCTAATTTGAAAATCTTATCACTCAGAAATATCAGAGATGGTTTTGGCACTCAGCAGTTAAATAGAACAAATATTAATATATCAGATTCCTGTGCATTTTTGTTTTGTTCAGTAGACCATCAGTTTTTATGGGGAACACTCTGTTTTAATGCTAAATTAATGTATTTCTGCAGGCCATTGTCCATAAGAGCTTATGGAATGGTCTGTTGTCCATCATCCACCCATTTGTTAACACAAGTTTGTTATCACTACTTTTCCTAAACTACATGGAGGATTAGTTGGTCCTAAATGAAAAAGGTGCAGCTCAGACATCCAATATGGCTACCACAACATCCATCTTGAAATTCTATTGATGCTGCTCCTGAATGGTCATATCAGCATGGAGTTTTCACTAGAACACTTCTTATAATGTCTGGTGGGTCCTGAATGAAAATGGTTCCAGTCAGATGTCTAGTACAGTTGTCACAGTGGCTGTCTGGAAAATATTGCTATTACTTTACCATCTGATTGAAAAGATGTATTACATTGGGGTTTGAGACTTCTTTACAAAAGCAAATGTATGTGGTGTTATTTTCACATGCAATGTAGCTACAATGTGGTCCATCTTCAGAATCTTGTTATCAATATGCTTCCTGAATGGATGGTCATATTAACATATTATTTTCACTAAACAACTTCTTATGATGTCTGGTTGGTCATAAATGAAAATAGTACTGTTCAGGCATTCAGTGTGGCCACCTTAGTTGCCATCTTGAAAATCTTATCATTATCAAGATTTCAGCTAATGAAATATGCACAACTTCCATGAGCCTAGCCTTGTACATAACATCTTCACTCAGGACATAGTGGAGTTTGTCTTCTCTAGCTTCATTTGTGTGACATGCCTCACTAAGGAGAGAACTGAATCTCATTGGGGTAGTGGTAGCTGCACAGACAGTGACCACTCCCCATTAATGAAAGTCCAGCCTTAGACATGAATTTACTAGTCGCTGGATTTACCTGCTTAGTGTTTGATGATGAAACAATAATCAAGTGTTGAAATGCACAGGTATAAACAAATTGTCTCTTGTTTTGCTAAACTAATCTAAGGAAAAGTTAATCCTTTTACTAGGACGATAGATGTAGGATGCTAAACTAATGTACGGAAAAGTTAATCCTTTTACTATAATGATAGATGTAGGATGCTAAACTAATGTAAAGAAAAGTTAATCCTTTTACTATAGCGATAGATGTAGGATGCTAAACTAATGTAAAGAAAAGTTAATCCTTTTACTGAATTGGATTTATTTATGGCCAATTCTCCATTTATCCATTCTGTACGAAATACTTAATATTTTCTTGTCAATTTCTGCAAGTCTTAACACACACACACAATCACACACACACACACATCATATCATATTATATGTGGGCATCTTATAATGGAAGCCCTGAAAATTCTTTATTTTATAGTTTGTTGTATTTTATACATGTTCAATGCAATCATCATTCAGTGTTGCGAGAAATTATACACTGGTACAAAAGGACATTCTCTTTCGAATGCAGAATATCTCTATTTTATATTAACATCCATTTCAGCTTTATGCTGGTATGCTGACAATCAACACTCTGCTCCAGATGTAACTGTTAATGGTAGACAACAGGGGGTAACTGCAAAAAATCTAGACAAACCAGAATCGAGGTATGGTGCTAATTTTTCAGCTGACAAAATTTGAACAAATTAGTAATAGCTTGTAATGTTTGGAGTTATGGAAGAAATAAATGGCTAAATGTCTTTTATAAATATAACACTGTGTGTTCAGTTTCACCATGTTAATTAGTAGTCATATATTACAAATTTAATATGATTATTATGCTGTATTAACCATGTATATGATTATTATGCTGTATTAACCATGTATGTTGATTATTACACTATTAACCATGTATGTTGATTATTATTACACTGTATTAACCATGTATTTTGATTATTATGCTGTATTAAACATGTATGTTGATTATGCTGTATTAACCATGTATGTTGATTATTATGCTGTATTAACCATGTATATTGATTATGCTGTATTAGCCATGTATTTTGATTATTATGCTGTATTAACCATGTATGTTGATTATTATACATTATTAACCATGTATGTTGATTATGCTCTATTAGCCATGTATTTTGATTATTATGCTGTATTAACTGTGTATTTTGATTATTATGCTGTATTAACCATGTATGTTATTATGCTGTATTAACCGTGTATGTTATTATGCTGTATTAACCGTGTGTATGATTATTATGCTGTATTAGCCATGTATTTTGATTATTATGCTGTATTAACTGTGTATTTTGATTATTATGCTGTATTAACCATGTATGTTATTATGCTGTATTAACCATGTATGTTGATTATTATGCTGTATTAACCATGTATGTTGATTATTACGCTGTATTAATCATGTATGTTGACAGTCATAAATAGTTCTGAACAAATATTGCATGTATTTTGATAGCCATAGTTATAAGCAAGTATTGCATGTCTGTTAACAGTCATAAATAAACCTATCAAATATTACATGTCTGTTGACAGTCATAAACCTATCAAGTATTGCATGTCTGTTGACAGTAATAAATAAACCTATCAAATATTGCATGTCTGTTGACAGTAGTAAATAAACCTATCAGGTATTGCATGTCTATCAGGTATTGCATGTCTATTGACAGTCATAAATAATTCTATCAGGTATTACATGTCTATTGACAGTCATAAATAATCCTATTGATTATTACATGTCTGTTAACAGTCATAAATAATCCTGTCAGGTATTACATGTTTGTTGACAGCCATAAATAAACCGTAACAAATATTGCATGTCTATTGACAGTCGTAAATAAGCCTGAATAAGTATTGCATTTGAGAATTTGAGACCATCCTGCTTTTGACATCATGTAATCAGTCAGATCACAGTAATGATAACTTTCCAACTTGTTGATGGATTTTGGCCTTTTTCATGTTAACGTTGTTAGGCATCAACCATATCTCTTATCAAAATGAATAGATTAATGGTAAGTTAATACGATAGAGCCTGATTCATTATCAGAATCAAAATTTGGCTCCATGATGAACGGATGTGAACCACCATGGAACGAAATAAGATTATATGTTCCGTCTCAAGATATAAGCATGTATAGTGCAGAGGCTTGCTTTTTCTTACTTAGGTCCAAGGTATGTAGTCAGGAATTGTTCAGCCGATTCCAGACTCTGCTACAGTCTGCCAACAGCTCAAAGATGATGCCAAGCACACTCAGGTATGCACTATACACAGGGATTTCACCTCTCAATACATTTCCTGATTGAGGAAATGTGGTAATGTTAGGTAAATAAACTCTGCTACCTTTCAAATCAAGCCCTCCCTAGAAGATGAAAATTAATGTTTTCTGTCTGTATTCAGTGTAGACAAAGGGAAGAAACTCTTACCCCACTGTTAGGTGGCACAAAATAATCGGCTTTTTACTTAGTACTGTCCATAAAGTACTGTTGCGATATTAGTTGAACTACAGCCGATTAGTACAGTTGGCCCTGGTAGCAAGCATTTTAGCCTATTTTAAGCTATATGTATAAGATTAGTTTTGCAAATGCTTTTGAGAGAAACTGGGGCCTAACTGGAATTCTGCTCTGCACATGCATCTCCAACACCGATTTTTGTTACTGTTCGGCATCACATGCAAGATCTTGAAAATGTCATCACCATCAAGAAAAAAGAAATGTATTGCTCAAAAAGTGAAGGAATATATAAAAAATTGGCTGTGCATTCTGCCATTAAACATTGATATACATCATGTTTTTTGCACACAGTGTGCCACAAATTTTAGTATTGGGCATGGTGGCAGAGACGATGTTAGGAAGCACATCGGTTGCAAAAAACACATAGAAGTTGATAAAATTAAGAATTCGCAGATTTCAGCTCTGGAATATTTTAAGCCATCAGCGGAAGACCTACAAGCTACCAATGCTGAAGCATTGTTTCTGAGTTTTCTTGTTTAACACAATCTACCTTTATCAGCTGGAGACCATGCTAAACATTTGTTCCGACAAATGTTCCCAGACTCGAAAATTGCTTCCAAATTTCCTGTGGAAGAACCAAAAGTGCTGCAGCTCCTGTGCATTCCTCACAGCAACAGTGACAGCTAAAGAGTATTTTCTCTGGTGAGGAAAAATAAGACAGACTTTAGGTCCTCCTTAGCGGCAGAAAATTTGTCAGCAATTTTAGTCACCAAGATCAACCAGCAGGCAAGAAGTCTGAACTGTTTAGAAAACAAATTTACGATCAAGCAGTTGAGGAAGTTCAAGTCTTCCACAGTATCATGTCTTGATAAATAACCACAAGAACAAATGAAGTTTATAAATACCATAATAAATAGAAATGCAGATATATTTCTGCATACATGTATATGTAGTGTTTTAGTTTTATATTGCGATCTTGATATAGTGTAGTATTTGACAGAGTGGATGGAGTTATTGTCATAGTATTTTGCACTAATTCATGTCCAAATTCACTACTTTTTATCCCTATTTTCACTAATTGCGAGCATGGAAGGTTGGCAGCTATGATATTAGTATGCATTATCATTATTTTTTTTACTTTTGATCAACATGTATGTGAATTTTTTAGTTGTGTGATCGGTCTAAACATGACCATTGCATGTTTGCACATCCCTATTTATCCATCGTCATTCAAGTTCCTTTAGTTTGCCTACCAAGGAAAAATATACATTTCATGCACTTCCATTTTACCTCAACATAGGGCATTCCTAATTATTCAACTGCATCATTCCTGTTTTGGTTGACATCGTCTACTTATTACAGTGTATCAGGATGACATCCTCCAAAACAACATAGTAAATTCTATTCTGGTCAAGGGCAAGAATGATTTCTGGTCTTTTTTTAGGTTACCTAGGCTTTTTAGTGAACTGGAAAAAGTTGGATTTCGAGCATTTTGTCTAATTGGGCAAGGAGTTACTTAACAATTTCAACTGCTTCCATCTCCCTCCTGGATTATTTAACTTGTTGAGTTTAATTTCACCAGTGAATTACACTGAGAGTTCCAGCATCTCCGTGTTTTTTGTTCAGTGTGGTATTGGATCTGATTCTTCTTATCAGCCATTTCATGCATCCTTTGCAGAAGGTCTTGCTGACCCCGTTTTCTGGCAATCCATTTCATGCATCCTTTGCAGAAGGTCTTGCTGACCCAGTTTTCTGGTAATCCATTTCATGCATCCTTTGCAAAAGGTCTTGCTGACCCAGTTTTCTGGTCATCCATTTCATGCACCCTTTGCAGAAGGTCTTGCTGACTCAGTTTTCTGGTATACATAATCAGAAAGTCAGGATCATGATTACATTAGTATATTCCCGCACCAGTGACATAAGAGATGTTGGATTATGGCAGGAATTCATCTGGAAAAGCCATGGTTGGAAATTACTGTATGTATTGGGTTTGGGAGCCCACCCATATATTGCCTTGTCAGTAACAAGTATGGTCTGGAGGCATCAGTCTACTGGAAATGAAGGCTGCAAGGAATGGTTTTTGATGCCTGGAATGACCAATCCTTTAGAAAAGTTGTCATTATGTCAGACAGCACAGTGGTGGTGGCCTACCTTCTTAAACAGGGGATGGAGACTAAGTCACCCGACATGGGCATTAAGGTTTGTAAGTTTTTACCATTTGTGCTTGCAACTAAATATAATCATATATATGAGATACATTCCCAGCAGGCTTAATGTTATGGCCAACTTGCTGCCAAGAAGGGGACATACCCTTCATATCGAGTTGTCCATTCATCAACTGGTCCTTCATTAAGTTTTTGTGGCTTGGGGGTGGCCAATGATAGATCTTGTTTCAACAAAATGGGATGTGAAACTGGACACCTTTTGCTCTCCAGTCATGTATCCAGGAGAGCCTATAGGATGGTCTTTCATCAGTCTGTCATCTCTCATAGACACAAATTTGTTATTGCTACTTCTCATGAACTACTTGGAGGATTGCCATGAAACCTTACACACATATTCAACCATGGTCTAGTTGGTTCTAAATAAAGATGGTGCTGTTCAGACATCCAACAAATGATTTGTTGTGGGATATGACCATGTAAGACCACGCTCTTAAGCATTACTTGAAGCACACATTGCCCTTGCTATACCGACTCATTTTCTGCCCCGTCTTGACATTATGTCCATTTCCAACAGGTCTTGGATTTCAGCGAGAGAGTTTTTGCAACTCCGTGGGTTATTCATTGTGGCAGCAGACTTGATCCTACTCTGTGCTTTTTTTTTATGTGGACATTGTGAGCACAATGCTGCCCCTTTTCAAGTCCCCTTAATCAAACAGTCCTGATCATGACAGAGATTCAATCATTCCTGCATCAGTGTGCAGCCAAGGTTGGCTGATCATGGGAATCCTACTGGAGAAGCCCCAAATGGAAATAATGGTAGGTACCAATGCTAATGTGCACAGTTGGTGTGCCCATCTATTGCCAACCTTCACTACCATCAGTGACACGTGGAGTCAGGGGAATGGCTTCTACACATCAACATCCTAGAAATGAAGGCTGTCATCAATGCCTTTCACTTCTGAAAACATCAACTCTGAGGCAAAAATGGTCCTCATTAGGTCTGACAACTTTTTGGTGGTGACCTATCTCCTCAAACAGGGAGGCACCAGACCACCTGACCTTTGTGTTCTGATTTGTCAGTTTCTACATTGGTGTGACAATCTCCATATCAAAATAAATTCCAACACATTCCTGGCAGACTAAGTGTCTTAACCCATTTTATCCTGAATACGCCTGCAGTCATAATACCTCATTCTATCCTGAATACGCCTGCAGTCGTAGTATCCCATTTTATCCTGTTTATAATGCAATAGATGGCACACCATACAAGACACTGATTGGTTACATGGTTTGCCATGCCTGCAGTGATTGGTTGAATTGTGTCATGTGATGTCCAGAGAAGGCCATAAGTAGGGATGTGCTGTCCTTGTTGGTCAGACAACTAACAAGTTGTCAGTGCCATAAATTCAAAGTGACAGAAAACTTAAGTGTAAAGTTAGTACATTACAGTATCACAAAACAAGAATAATAGATTTATTTAAAAAATAGATTGTAACAGTTGTCTTACACCATACTTGACATCTTCCAATCTAGTTTACTAAATTAGAGGTACACTATAAATATAGCTCTTATATATTTATTTTACAATTCAATAACATTGTTAAATTGTTCTTGACTTTATGTTGATGATATAACCCCTCTTCCATCCCCCATACTTTTGACCTTGTCTAGCACAACACACTCCCTTCTTCTGTACAATTCATGTATGACCCTTAAGGACCGATAGGGGTCTTACAGTAAGATGACACACTATCAAACTACTGACTAGTGTGTGTCCCGGAATCCCATAGGGATTAAATATAACTACAGGTAAAATTGGATGCTCATGCAATCCCCTTCCTAAGATGGATAATATCAATGTCAGACTCCCTGTCCCCATAGGGATTGGAAAGTAATGTAGAGACTAGAGGGGGTGGGGACATCCTTAATCCCTTTCCCCCCATCTGATGTTCAGAATCATTCTTTTTAAATTTGTAACCAGTGACTGGCATTTAGAAATTGGCAACTAGTGACTGATATGGTGATGAAGATTTGACAAAAGAATTGGCTTCATATATCAGAATGAGGTTACTGCTTCATATATCAGAATGAGGTTACTGCTTCATATATCAGAATGAGGTTACTGCTTCATTTATCAGAATGAGGTTACTGCTTCATATATAAGAATGAGGTTACTGCTTCATATATCAGAATGAGGTTACTGCTTCATATATCAGAATGAGGTTACTGCTCATCCCTGTCATCAGGAAGGTGTGGCTCACATACAGTGGTCACCAGTACTATACTTACCTTTCAAAACTCATGAAACAAGCAAGGAAACAGTCAAATATGTCAGTCGGGAACCAGTCAAATACTGCATATACTGGAAACAGCTAAATATTGTAAAGACTGGAAACAGTCAAATATTGCAAAGACTGGAAACAGTCAAATAATGCAAAAACTGGAAACAGTCAAATACTGCAAAAAACTGGAAACAAATACTTGAAACAGTCAAATATTGCAAGGAAACAGATACTGCAAAGACTGGAAACAGTCAAATACTGCAAAGACTGGAAACAGTCAAATACTGCAAAGTCTGGAAGTAGTCAGGCATTGCAAAGACGGGAGAAAATAAGTCAGTATAGAAAGTGCAATGACTGATGGAAAACGAGTTAACAACAAAGTGAAATTTGTTGGAGCATCCTACACATGAAATCACATGATAAGTCCAATTATTAAAAAATAAGAGGAAAATATTCCATATGCTGGCTGTGACTATGAAGCCAGACTGGGATCATGCTTTCTTAAATTCTGGGCCTAAAGCGACAAATTAGGGATGGAATATTAGCTTGGACTGGATACTTAGAAAAGAAAAGCAATGCAATATTAGCACATAATGTATTACTGCTATTAAAAGACCTTATACTACTACCCTCAGGTAGCATGTATCATTTCAAAGGCAGTCATGTTACATGCCTGATGGCACACATATTTGTTTATATTAAAAAAATGTGCTCATAGTGTATTTTACATTATTTTACCTGTGTGGACATACATTATTTTACCTGTGTGGACATAACATTATTTTACTTGTGTGGACATAACATTATTTTATGTGTGTGGATATATAGTTTGACCAGAATGCAGCTACTAGTTACTTGGATAGCCCTGTAGAAATAATCTTAGTTCTTCTTAAAATACTTAGACTGTTATCAAATATTGGTTGCAAGTTGTATATTCTAGTAGTAGAAAAGACACAAAAATTGTGTCTGACATTGTGATTGCAGAAACTATAAATCGTAAATCTGAATAAAATTCCACAACCAATTTAGAGATCTACTTTTAAGTAATATTCAGAAGATTACACAAAATTATTTATATATTTTTACATTTGTTGTTTAACCGATACCTTTGTTAAAAATGTACTCGCTCTTTTTCTTTATAATGTGATTGATTGCATTTTTTTCTTTTTCCTTTTTTCGTCTTTTCCAACTTTGTTAATTTGCCTATAGTAATTAACACAGATTAAAAAAAAATCAGGATTCATATTTTGATAAATGTATGAAACGTTTTATTATGATACATTTTCAGTTAGATGTGTCATCCATTACATCTATTTGGTATTAATTAATAAGTTTATTTGGTTAATATGCAATAAAGTTTCTATTTCTTTATACAATTATCATTAATATGCCATGGTTTAGATCAGGCATGTGCAAACTACGGCCCATGACCTGGTTTTTTCTACTAAGTTATGTCATAGGGCATGGCTTTTAAAATCAGGCATGTGCAAACTATGACCCATGACCTGGTTTTTTCCACTAAGTTACATCATATGGCATAGCTTTTAAAATCACTAATCTGGCCCGCTTTGGAGGACTTTGACAATTCCATACTATAAATTGTTTGTTAGTCAGTGATGCAAGTCCTGTCTGTGCAAACCCTCAACATTAATATGGCCACTTATGGCCAGAATTAAATGGTAATTTGTAATGAATTGCCGGAGGTATTAAAAAAGTATCAGCACTTTTTTTTATCACATACCATTTATTTTTTTGTTCTTTTCAACAGGAATGAATCCCTCAAGACTTATCAAGATTTCAAGATGGCTGCTGTTGACTACCAAGTTGCTTGGAAACATCTAAGGGACAAATTTGGAGCTTGGATGCAAAAACCTGAATATTTAACAGCATTTTTGTGTCAATAAAAGTTTTGTTGGGATAACTAAGCTTATATGAATAAATTTTTCAAAAGACAAGACTCCATTTTGGTTGCTCAGTCATAACCCTTATCTTTTTCTCAGTGTTCTGTATTGTTTTGGGTTTTTTCTCGCAAAATTCGTTTTTGCCTAGGTTTGGGTCAGTTTTGTGGGTTTCTTGCAATTTTTCATGATGGGTTATACATAGTGGCCAGTATATTTGGTGGAAAAAGAACCCACAAGAACCCTGGATAGAACCACTGACACTTGGGAAGCTACTTGCAAACTGTTTCACATAACCATGTTGGCTGAGCAGAAACTCTGACCAAAAGAGAGGTGAGATGAAAGTGATCAGTAAATGCGAGTGCCTTAGACCACTCTACCACCTGGGGCAACCACTCTACCACCTGAGGCCCCAAGTTGACTTAGCCTATACATGGTGTAAAGACCACTCTACCACTTGGGGCAACCTCTCTACCACTTGGGGCCCCAAGTAGTTGTTGTTGTGTGGTTTAACGCCATTTTTCAGCACATGGCTATATATGGCAGCCAGTATTAATGGTGGAGGAAGAACATGGGGAAAGAACCACTGACCCACAAGAAGCTACTGGCAAGCTTTCTCACATGCCAACATTGGCCGAATCCAAGACTCGAACCCACGCAGACAGAGATGAGATGGCAGTGATCCATAATGGAGAGCGCTTTAGACCACTCGGCCCCAACTAAGACCTAGCCTATACATGGTGTAAAGACCAGTCTGCCACATTTCCATTTTGCTATACAAGACATGAATTTTGTCCCAGGTAAAACAACAGTATTGCGAGATAGGGGTTATTGGATCCACTGTTCCTAATTGTCCCATGGGATATGCAACTAGCCAAACACTATGTATTGTTCCAATATCTGATTGGATGCAGGTAAAATAAGCTGATCCAATCAGATTGCTTGTTGGATTTACATCGAAAGATGGTGAGAAGTTAAGAATAATCACAAGTATTTCTCCAAGTTTCTCTAATTTAAACATTTCACATAAGTATTAATTTCAAGTCGCTGTGGAACATTTCACCTAAGTATTAATTTCAAGTCACTGTGGAAGATTTCACCTAAGTATTAAGTCAATGTGGAACATTTAACAGAAGTATTAATTTCAAGTCTCTGTGGAACATTTCACCTAAGTATTATGTCAATGTGGAACATTGAACAGAAGTATTAATTTCAAGTCTCTGTGGAACATTTCACCTAAGTATTACGTCAATGTGGAACATTTAACAGAAGTATTGTGATGTGATTTTTATTTTTAACGTAGCTTTAACAATTTTTCAGTCATATCGCTACGATGTCTGCAGTGTGGCAGTTTATAGTGATGTCTAGCACTGGGGCATCATGCCGTAGACATGTAGCATGATGTCCCGCCCAGTCACATTATCCTGACACCAGGCCAACCAGTCCTAACACTAACCTCTTAATGCTGAACGCCAAGCGAGGCAGCTGTTAGTACCATTTTTTAAGTCTCTGGTATGACTCGGCTGGGGATCGAACCCACGACCTCCCACATCCAAGGCGGACGCTCCAACCACTAGGCCACCTGAGCGGTAACAGAAGTATTAATTTCAAGTCTCTGTTGAACATTTCACCTAAGTATTACGTCAATGTGGAACATTTATCAGACATTAATTTCAAGTCTCTGTGGAACATTTCACCTAAGTATTACGTCAATGTGGAACATTTAACAAAATATTAATTTCAAGTCTCTGCGGAACATTTCACCTAAGTATTAAGTCAATGTGAAACATTTAACAGAAGTATTAATTTCAAGTCTCTGTGGAACATTTCACCTAAGTATTAAGTCAATGTGGAACATTTCACAAGTATTAATTTCGAATCAGTTCATATGAACATTACAGAATTCACTCCTTGGACAGTTGATTTCACTTCTTATAGGCAGAATTCATTGATAAGAGGCACTTATTCACACACTTTTCATTAGCTACAATTGCCAAAGATTGCTGCTGAACAAAGTGGATTGACAACCCTTGGGTTGCAAACCCATAATGAAACCAAAAGAAAAAGACAAAAACAAATAAATAAACAACTGTGCAACATATTTTGACTGGAACAGCTAGAAACTGAAATCACTGTAATCCATAGGATTGTCAGATTTTGCATAAAAAATAACTGAAGAACAAAAAATTGATTACCTCTATATTAGAAATATATTTAGTGCTGTTGAATTTTGAACATTCTCAGGGAAGGCAGTCAGTTTAAGCATGTGTAACCTAATTACTCCAGGTTCCTATGAAAAAAGTTCTAAATGACATGTATGGGTGACTACAAATTGAAATAACTTGACCTGGTCCCAAGTTTCACAAATGGACAGCCAGTTAACAAAATTAACAAGACTTTTATTTGCTTGATTGATTCCAACTTTCTTACTGTTCTCTACATCCTTTTTATCTGAAACAAAGTCATAACAGTATTTATTGCACAGCTGCCAGCCCCAGAGTACAAAAATACTGATTTTCAGGAACAAATAATGATTTTTAAAACTTTAATGCATATGTAACGATTTATGACATCTACATCCATCATTCAAGTAGGACATTAACTTAATTATTTAATGTCAAAGATGCATGTGTTGTACTCTTGCTCATTCTGAATAGGCACCCTGTTCTATTTGGGTACCCATTCAGATTGTGCACGAATGTAACACACACTCAGATATAGGCTGTGATTGTATTGTATGCAAAAAAAAGTGTGTAAAATAAATCGCCAGCAACACTAGTAACTGAGAAAGGTTTATTTCTAAAGAAATTTAATAATCAGTTCTTTAATCAAATTAAATCAAGGTTCTGTCAAGCATTTATAAATATCGCAAGTCCAGGAAGATTTGTTGATGATGAAGCAGCAAGCTGATGTTTTTTAGATTTTTCATGCCGTTTTATGTCATGGGCACCCATGCCCAATAGGCAAAACACTCCTTTACAATATGATTTCACAAATCTAAACAAGATGACGTAATTATTATTCCAGTTCTGTTTTCACTTCTTTGCTTGAAAAAAATTCTGAATCTTCTGCTTTCCTTTTTGACATGACTAAAAGCTGAATATTACGAAGATGAGATAGTGATAGTGGTAACTGCTTTGTGCAATCCAATATGGTGGTTAAAGACTGGCATGGTAGACACAATTTCGAATGAACCAATTATATCTGAGAACTCTATATCCCTATATACATGCAATACATTTACTCTCAGAATGGATTTGTATGCCCATTATAAATGGAAAATTGCAAGGAAGCTTTTTATTTAATTTTTAAAAAATAAAAAATCAGATTTTTAACAGTTAAACATGTACACCCATATTCGGGTATAAAATAAAAAACAGGACACTGGCAGCTGTGTCACAGTTAGAGCAATACCCACGATTTCTTATGGAGAATATGTTTGTTGCTTGACAGCATAGTATACATAACAATAAAGATTGGATTACTATAGGGTGTAACAGTGTTTAACTACTGTATATACTCACTTGTGTACGGACCCAGATCTGTCCACCCAGAATGCATAATGTGCCAGCAGATCTGAGTCTGTGCAGTTTGGTAGGAGTAATCAGTAGAACAAAAACCATAGACCTTGATCTGCAGGCACATTAGGCAATGGCACATCAGGATCCTTGTTGTTTGCAGTCTGACTCAACTTATAAGTGAGTATATATGGTAGATTATTAGTGAAGGTGCAAAAGTCCAGATTTGGCAGCCATTTTGAAAATGGTCTTCTAACAGCTGCCATATAAAGATCTGCCACACTGTGCTTATTTTGTCAGACAGGGGTTTTGAAATTATTCAATTTTATAGTTGTGGGGTTAAATATAACAAAACACACAGATGTCTGGCACAAGTAATTTACAGTCTCAAAATGTTATCAGTTATGTCCAGCATATACAAGGGTTTTAAGAGACGTAAGGATCTATTTAAATTTCTATCACTGATATAGTATACTGAACAAAATAACATAAGAAAAAAACAAAATGAACCTTCAAATAATTTTATTCAATTGAAAAAAAAATCTTCAAAAATGGTGCATACACAAAATATGGCAGGATTTAAGTTAATGGAATTGTGGATGACTAATTGCTATTTATAAATTAATGATCAAGTAGAGAGATTTACTGAGAATATATAAAAATATTTTATAATTATATTGATTTTGCTATCTTCTACAAACCCAGAAATCTTTAAATAATTATAATGCAAAATTTAGACAAGAATGTGTGGACTATGTTTGACAACCCTGACTAGTTTTGCTTTTTGTTCCATAAATTATTTACATGCTATCCTGTTTGTTCCATAAATTATTTACACATTATCATGGCAAGAGAGAGAGCAATGATGACGTGTTAATTCAAGCATTAGAAACAATTACAAAGTTTCAATCCAAAGATACCATTGTTTTCATTGTAAGATACCAGCAGTAATACATGTAACTCGTCTATTCTGAAACAAATTATGCCTGCTTAAAGTAACTATGAATTTAAATTAATTTTACAAAATGAATTAACCTATTTCCAATAGCCCCCATATCCACAAGCACTAAAATCACAACCCATTTAAATATGAAACACATTCTGAAAACCTTTCTCCAAAATGTATCATTTGGTTATGTGATATACCAGTGAAACTGCTTTAAATGCAAAGATCTGTGAGGAGAACATGAATCTGTAAAACATGCTTTATACAAACAAAATGGAATTTATTTGGGTCCATCTGACAATGAGTGAAATATACAGTGAATGTTTTCTTAAAAACAGGACTAATGTAAATAGCTGGGCACTAGCAATTCTAAAATATGGGTACTGAAAGAAAGAAAAAATCTGTATCAACATAAATTCATGGGAAAACTTTGTGCATCATTGGGTATTCACATAAAACTAACTACTGAACACATATTTATATGCATGGATAGAAATTCCAAACTTTATTGCCTTTTTTATAATGTGTTCATCCACACTATGGTCCATCCACTTTGAAAGGCCACATCATGTTGAGCATTGTCACTAACAGCCACTAAAATCTTGTCATAGATCAGTAAATATCACAGTTTCTGTGCAAAGGGATTAATTAGTTTAATTTTTGTTTACTTTCAAAACCTCTTTACTAATCCTTGTCCAGTACAAATTATAAAAAATGTACATTTATAAGCATAAAACAAACATTTTATATCGAGGCTTTTATATAAAGTGAAATAGTTAGACCTTGTTATAGTTGTTAATACTGCATCTATTAACATAAAGAAACATCCCAAATTTGTGAATATAGTTTGAATACTGCCAAGTATAGAAAGCAGACTGCATAGTTAAAGAATATATAAACAGCTGATTATGCTATAGTACAGCTATGTCTCAAGCTTATAAACATCAACAAAAAGTAACAAAATAAATTACATAAAACAACATGTACACAACCTGGATTTGTGAGTAAAAGCCACAGATTCTAAACATTCAAAATGCATTGCAAACAAATGATGGATTTGATCAAATGCTAACAGGCTTTAGAGAGATTATTGGAAGACCTAGGCATCACTATCCTACACCAATGTAAAGATCAACTAGTATTGCATCTGACACCAACTAGTATTATAACTACATCAATTTGCAGACTAGTATTATCTGACACCAATATGAAGATCCAACAGTATTGTTATCTGACACAAATATGATGATCCAACAGTACTGTATTTGACATAATTATAGGGTCAAACAGTACTGTTATCTGACACCAATATACAGATCCAACAGTACTGTTATCTGATACTAATATGCAGATCCAACAGTATTGTTATCTGACACAAATATGATGATCCAACAGTACTGTTTCTGACATAATTATAGGGTCAAACAGTAGTTATCTGACACCAATATGCAGATCCAACAGTATTATTATCTGACACCACTATGAAGATCCAACAGTATTATTATCTGACACCAATATGAAGATCCAACAGTACTGTTTTCTGACACAATATACAGATCCAACAGTATTGTTATTTGATACCAATATGCAGATCCAACAGTATTATTATCTGACACAAATATACAGATCCAATAGTATTGTTATTTGATACCAATATGCAGATCCAACTGCATTATTATCTGATACCAATATGCAGATCCAACTGCATTGTTATCTGATACCAATATGCAGACCCAACAGTATTGTTATTTGATACAAACATGAAGATCCAACAGTATTGTTATTTGATCACAATATGCAGATCCAAGAGTATTGTTATCTGATACCAATATGAAAATCCAACAGTACTGTTATTTGATACCAATATGCAGATCCAGCAGTATTGTTATTTGATACCAATATGCAGATCCAACAGTACTGTTATCTGAAACCAATATGCAGATCCAACAGTATTGTTATCTGATACCAATATGAAAATCCAACAGTACTGTTATTTGATACCAATATGCAGATCCAGCAGTACTGTTATTTGATACCAATATGCAGATCCAGCAGTATTGTTATTTGATACCAATATGCAGATCCAACAGTATTGTTATCTGAAACCAATAGTATTGTTATTTTGATACCAATATGAAAATCCAACAGTGTTGTTATCTGATACCAATATGAAGATGCAACAGCATTGTTATTTGATAACAATATGCAAATCCAACAGTATTGTTATCTGATACCAATATGCAGATCAAATAATATTGTTATCCTACACATAACTGCATACCAAATAGCATTATCTATATAAATTATGCAAAACAAAACCAGTTCAATAACTCTGTACGCTGAATGAAGGAATCATATCTTTAAGATTTTATCAAGTATAATTTTTTGAGACAGATCTTTTGTATTGCACATCAGATAAACTTCTCTTTTCTTACCATAAGGGCAAAATTAATTCATTTTACAACGTTAATACCATAAATGTTTGATCACTAGGTTGAATTTCATTTGTTATGACTTTCCCTATTTACAACGCTGGGTGAGGGGTAACTATTTCAATCTCTATGCAGAATTGTGTGCTTTGTTATCCGGTAATCTCCAAACGCTATACATGAAAAATGGGTAATTTCTTACACATATAAATGGATACATTTTTGGTCCAAAAACTGGTATGGCCAAATATTGTCTGCAATGGCCTTGTGACAGTTTCTGTAAACAATGATGGGAATGGAACTTTTGACTTTGACAGAAAAACAAAATGATTGGCACCTGCACGGAGAATGTATTGTATTGACTGTACATGTAACATTGGACGCATTAGTTCATCATCAACAAATTCTTGTTACTTAAGCACTTTAAGAGAAAGAAAAGAAAACCTCACAATTTTACTTGGCTGATAGCCAAGCACAGATCTGTTGATTCAAATAAAATACTGATCTGTAAATAGATCTGTCAGTAAGCAAGTCCTTACAGACTATCCTCCAATAACACTGCAGTGTAAAAACAATATTCAAAATGTTGAGATAACTCTAAATGTACTAATCAGGCAAAGCCGATACTTAAATGGAGTACAAACTCTCGTTATTCTAATGCATGCAATGTTTCATGACAATATCTCAAACAGTCTAAGTAACATTAATCAGTCATGTGGGTAACAAAGCTGGACACAATCTGCAATAATAAATGTCTAGTCATGATACAAAATCATGCCAAGTTTCACCGAGATATTTCAAAAGTATTTAGGAAGTAAACTAAATTTTGAAAGATGGATGGACAGACAAGTTGACTCCATTATACCCCCAACTACCCAAAAAACTTTACTGGGGACCATTTTTCCTGGCAGAGACAGTAGTGACTCAGTGTCACTGTATTAACTGTAAAAATAAATGTATTAACTGCCTTAATTCTAGAGGAAGATAAAAACCCTATATGCTTAGACATGGTATTTCTGTTCATCTGGACTTTTTATGATTTTGTTTTGATACAAGTGTATAATACACACAATGTATCAGTTTGTCATTGCACCAATTAATGTGTATTATGTAGGCAATGTACACTTTCAGACAGATGACTGGTAGATGACTATAAATGCACTATGATCTTGATATCATCAGAACTATATCACACATGAGGGTACTAAAAAAATCTGAGTTCAACTGAGCTTGAATTGTAATGGTTTTACAGTAAATCACAAAAGGGGAACCTGCCCCTTCCCAAAAATATTAATTATGGATTTCACATTTTCTGTAACTTTACATTAACAAATCATGGTAAAGACTAACCTATACCCAAGATTCATACATGAATTTTTGTTAGCAACTAAACAAATAAAAAAAACGTATGTAAAGATTATGCTGAGGACCTTTTGGCCTGCATGAAATTTTTACCACAAACCCTTAAAGGTATCTCCAACATAGTTGCCAATGAAGGCTGAAAATAGAGTCCTATGTTGTGACACTTGAACTATACAACAATATATAGAAAGTAAAACATTAGAGTGGAAAGTAAAAAATACTGAAAATGCAACTTTGTTGTCAATAGTAAAATGTGTGGAGTTTCAGTACTTTCTTGATTTCTTTAGTATTTCAACATTAATTTTAAACATCTTTTTGTAGAATGTTAACCAGAGTCCTTAGTACCCTGGCATCTGTTTGCCCATCTGTCCTCAAGGATGAATGATGTCCGGGTCATGGATGAATATTGTAGACTAGCACACACATAGCGATGCTTATGAACTGTAAATAACATTATTATTTAACGTTTATGAACTGTAAACAACATTATTATTTAATATTTTATGAACTGTAAACAACATTATTATCATATCAAAGTTAATGAATTATGAACAACATTATCATATCAGCTGAAAGACAGTGACTTGTAACTGAGACTCTGGCCCTCCTCCCCGGTTTGTCAGCTGGTAATGAGGTAAAGGTTACAGGTTCTCAGAGTTCTTCACAACCTGCAGTTCTTCTGGACTCAGCCCGCTCTTCAGGGTCCTCCGCACTGCAAGTGAAAGAAACACAGTGAATTCAGGCTCAGGTTATCCTAATTACAAACTGCTAAAATGGCAAGTTTATTGAGAAATCTCTCTAGTGAAAGAAACTGGTATAATTCCAAATACTGAAAAACAATGAAATTTTCACTATGACATTTCATGGTCTATAATTTATCTGCAGATTGATCTAATATAATGAGTCACTGATTTACAAGTTTACCTAGTATAGTGGATGGCTCTTCACACCTCATTGATTAACACATTTATTTAATATAATGAGTAACTATTCATGCCTCAATAACAAGTGTACCTACTATAATGGGTGATTCTTCACGCCTTACTGATTAACACATTTATCTAATATAATGAGTGACTATTCACACCTCAATAACAACTGTATCTACTATAATGGGTTATTCTTCACACCTTACTGATTAACACATTTATCTGATATGAGTGACTATTCACACCTCAATAACAACTGTATCTACTATAATGGATGACTCTTCACACCTCACTGATTAACAAGTTTATCTAGCATAATGGGTGACTCTTCACACCTCCTTGATTAAACAATTTTAGTATAATCAGTGGCTCTTCACACCTCATTGATTAAAACAATGGTATAGCAATTCTAACAGCAAAATAAGCAATGTTATAGCTTGAACATTTTACTGAACAGCTTAATCAAGCAGTCACTGAAACAGTGGATTTCCCCATGCAAAACTTGAGATAATTCACTGTAATTGCTGTGGCTCTTTATACTTTCAAGGCATACTCTCCTATGAAGTCCATGTTATTTGTCATTCTTTAGCTTTTTCCCCCGATATATTAAAAAACGTGACTACATTTTCTAAATGTATTAAGGAAAGTGACCAATTTTGGCCTTGGCATATCAAGAAAAGTGACTACATTTTCTAGGTGTATTAAGGAAAGTGGACAATTCTGGCCTTTTTATGTTATGGTAAACATCTAATTATGTCCTTGGTATCTTAAGGAAAGTGACTAATTTTCGCCTTAGTCAATTAAGGAAAGTGACCAACTTTAGCCTTAGTCAATTAAGGAAAGTGACAAATTTTGGCCTTAGTCAATTAAGGAAAGTGACCAATTTTGGCCTTTTTATGTAAAGAAAAGTGACCAATTTTGGCTTTATTGTTAACTGGAAGGTGTATTATTTTGGTCTTGATATGCTATGGAAAGTAATTTTGAATAGAAAAATCAGCTTGCTATGGACACATAAAATGTGAAATGAAACCATTTTAACCAAATAATGACAAACTGGTGATTAATGTATTTCAAACCATTTACATCAAATCTACATAATCTATATGATTTTAGCAAATGTAAACATGTGGCAACCTATTTAGATCAAATCTACATAGTCAATCTGATTTAGTAATGTAGAAATGTCCATAATTATTGATGTCAAGTGATATTCTCTTTCCATTTTTCTTTAATATTTTAATTCAAAGGGTTAATGGTTAAATATCCAAACAATGAGAACAATTGTTTTAGCATAAAATATCAAGAATTTCATGCAACAACAGCATTGAACTTATATTGTTAACAACAACAAAAAATGACTGTGCAAGAAAAGCTAAATCCAAATTGTGATTGCAGCGGAAAGAACTAAAGTCATTTCAAACTGGCAGCTTAGTACAATAAAGCTGTATGATTAGTGTTCCATTAAGGCATTTCTGCTTACAGTTTAAAGAATGAAAAACTACATAATGTTCACTTGTAAACCCTAAGAAATGGGTGCGTGGATATTTTCTTATATTTACTGGATTGTGATTGTAACTGTTAAGTACAATTTATCTGATACAAATATCTTGATTGATGTGATGACATCTTTGAAAAATGTAAGCCCATGATTATGATGTTAACTACAACTGTTATGAAAAGCATGTGCTTTTAGTAAAAGAATATTCAAGTTTGATTAGGTTTGCAAAATATCGTGCCCTTTGGAGTTGTACAAAACTAGTGTGGACTGTAATGATATATGGAATGATATCACTACTCTGGCATATCTAAATTTAAACCAAACTACTGTGAACTGTACTGATGTGTGGAATGACATCACTACTCTGACATATCTAAATTTAAATCCATCTACTGTGAACTGTACCGATGTGTGGAATGACATCACTACTCTGGCATATCTAAATTTAAACCAAGCTACTGTGAACTGTACCGATGTGTGGAATGACATCACTACTCTGGCATATCTAAATTTAAACCAAGCTACTGTGAACTGTACCGATGTGTGGAATGACATCACTACTCTGGCATATCTAAATTTAAACCAAGCTACTGTGAACTGTACCGATGTGTGAAGTGACATCACTACTCTGGCATATCTAAATTTAAACCAAACTACTGTGAACTGTACCGATGTGTGGAATGACATCACTACTCTGACATATCTAAATTTAAATCCATCTACTGTGAACTGTACCGATGTGTGGAATGACATCACTACTCTGGCATATCTAAATTTAAACCAAACTACTGTGAACTGTACCAATGTGTGGAATGACATCACTACTCTGACATCTAAATTTAAACCAAACTACTGTGAACTGTACTGATGGTTTTTTATTATTTCTACATGAAGTGTTCTATTGTTTTGACAGCATGGGTTCTAGTTTCCACAGAAGGGTCTTATTGTTTTCACAGAAAGGGTCCCATTCTTCCACTACAAGCATCGTTTCATTTCCACAGCAATGGTCCAATTGTTTCCAGAGCAGTGGTCCAATTGTTTCCACAGCAATGGTCCTATTGTTTCCAAAGACTAGTATTTAAATCCATGGTATGAAGCAAACACAATTTATAAAATGTATTGCCCAGAGAAGAAAGTAACTTAACAAGTGTAAGAGTGAAAGAAATACGTAAGATATAAATAGTATGTGTGATCTCAGCGATGATAATTTGATAGTTTGCTGCACTACAAGATGATCAGGACTTTACTACTACTACTTGAACAAACGCTAAAAAGTGTCGATAAGTATTGAGTGTTTTTAACATGCCTGACGAATCCATATAGGTGAGGTCACAAATCGAAGATGTCGCAAAAGAGGTTTTCTTGACAGAATCTTGGGATAGAAATGTTAGTACACCTGGCTGTGTTGGGATAGAAATGTTAGTACACTTGGCTGTGTTGGGATAGAAATGTTAATACACTTGGCTGTTTTCCTGAAGATACTTTAATGACCCACATCTGTCAATATAAAATGGCAGACGCAGCGCATCTTTATTCTCATTCTTGTCAAAAAGACATCACAATAATTTATTTCCTGGTAAAGTTGTAAATAATTATTTATGCAAATTGGCAGTTTCTTAATTGTACGAACACAAAATCTTAAGATGTCTCTTCTTAACTAAACAGTCATGGTCAAAAGTAAAAGTAAAACAGAAATAAATTAGCAAAACAAAGATGGACTTTACCTCAAAAAGAAATTCTGAAGAAAATCTCCAACCAATGGTTTATTTTATATTCTAAAGGGTTGTCAATTGAAAATACAAAGTTAATTAACAAGATAATGGTATGATGCTTGTTAAACTTTTTTCATGAGAGTAACTTGGGAAGACAACTTTTCAAAGAAATGTAGACTGATAAACAGATTAGAGCGTCCCTATACATTGCATCTTTCAGACTGGCACCATGTTCTTGAAATGTTCTAAGCATGATACTCAAACAGATAGTTCAAAACGTTAAAAAATGTTTAACCTGGATCAGAATGAAGTTAGTAGGAACTTTTTCTAAGATGCATGATTGCAGAATTCACAATCATTTCTAAAATATCTTGCTGAAAAATGAACTGAATACTCCAAAAATGAAAATTATATTTTCAAGTCCTCAACACTGTTTCATAATTAAATCTCTCCTTATTTTTTCACATGGCAGGTGGAATTTCCTGCCACCACCAGCCACCCTACAATTTCCAGTTCTAGAATAAAACCAAAGTTTGAATCCATCTAAATTTCAATCATGTTGATATAATCCAAGTACAATATCTGATTTTAGAGTTTGATCTTCAAGTTTCTTGCTGGGAAATTTTCATAATATGGAACCAGAAAATTATGGATGGTTCAAAGTAATTCCCTTAATGTGACTTTGGAACAAGATCTAAAATCAGTGTAAGCAAATGGGTCTGCAAAAGTTGGAGTTTCCAAAGGTAAAAAAATATCAGCCATATGTAACATCGAAAACTGGTGATCAGCAAGCTCACAGTATATCTCCTTTACTGATTACCCATTTTTCTTTCTTTCAAGGAGTGTTGGTTTTAGTCCGACTATAAAATGTCCATGAAACATGCTGACCTAGAATGTTTTATAAAAAATTTCATATAATGCTCACCGCAAAGCACTTCATTATAATACAGTTATTTCCATAAGGCAGTTATCATGGATTTAATTCATTATGTGATGGTAAAATTGTGTCATAATAAGGAATTTAGGGGAACATAATATACAAGGCAACATACTCTGAATGCCTCTAGAATGAATTAGGTTAGATATTACTTATACATGACTGATCAACTTTTTAAATACCTCTGCACAGATGCTAACAGAGTGGTTACAATTTTGTGAATTCTGTCACCAGAGTTTGGCATTTTCCAAATTGAATACCATGAAAATCCCATTCAACTGGATGCTTTTGTTCCCTGCCCCATTTGCAAAAATTAATAATGGAATCAGTACTGAATTACTGAAATGATTAATAGAATTGTTTCCAGAAATTATTCACATATAGAGTCATTCAAATAACAATGTATGGATCCAGAAGGCTTCACTGTACTTGGTTCATAATTATATCAAAAATATTTTCAGAGACAAGAAACCTCAGAAAATTTTGATAAATTGATTTGGAAACATCAGCAAAATTTCATTTCATGCAATGACATGAATGTTATTGCCTCAGTGGGAAAAAATGTCTGATGACAATATGAAAAATCTACTGCTTGTACCTTTGAATTGAGGCTATTAACGAAAGAGTATTACTCAAAAGACAACATGATCTGCGTGATTAAAGATATCCAACATGTTTCAGCAAGCATGGAAACAATAAATATGATACTGAGTTACATATGGGTCTTTCCATTCGTTTGATTTTGTTCTGTTGTATAATCTTCATTGCTAATACATTTTTTTTCAAAAGTTTCTTTAATGAAAATGGATATTGGTCAATACTGCCAAAAAATGCACTGGAAGAGATCTTTTAATATTGCACAATATACATGCTTAATTAAAACTGAACATTACGAACTTGTCACCAACTGCCCTCATTTGACAGTTGCAATGAAAATAAGCATACATTTAATATGGCATTTTGAAGCTGTAAGAAAAAGGATCAGTTAGTGGAAGCCATCTATATTCTGAATTTATGCACAGTGAAGAGGAGACTGCAATTCATACCTTTATAACAAGACTCGTACACAAAATTGAGTCATTTGTCTTTTTAATTTCTTAAAGTATTTAAAGGTTAGCTTAACAAATCTTCACTTGGGGAAGAAAAGAATTGCATGTGTTATTAACTGCTTGAGTCCTCATAATCCGCAAGCATTTATCACTACTCCCTTTTTCGCAAAACTCATCTGTTTTTAAAAAATATACATAATGTTACATAACTTGTAAATAGGTTTTCTATTTAAAAAGCTGAATGCAGAAATTTATTAAATCTTGTGAATTTAATACCTGGTCATGAAACATCTTAGTGAAAGGAATTTTATCTGAAATGTTGACATGGATGAAAGCAACTAATAATTTGATTTCCCATGACTATCGTTACATAAAATTTAAAGACAATGAATCAAGCAGTTAAAGAGGCAAAAAGGATAAAACAAAATACAACCAATACAAAACAAAGCCTAATTTTCTCAAAATGTACAACTATCAACACAGCAGAAAAACAACATAAATGTAAAAGCAGTTGCTCTCTTGCCTGGCAATAATGTTACCATAGCAATCAAGTGATTACCTAAGAAGGATCAGTGTGTATCACTATCCCAAAATGCTGAAACAAATCCAAACCAGGTATTAGTTTTGTACAGCAAACTGGATGAGTCAAACCCTACATTAAAGATAAGATTATCCAATATCATTTTAACAAAAGTGTACATGCATTAGTCCAAAGTTAAAAACACTAAACACACACAACCTCCCATTGTAATTTTGATAGATAACTAAAACTAACATTTTTAGCATCAAAGAACTTTGATAGATAACTAAAACTTTTAGTATCAAAGGACTTTGACAGATAACTCAAATGTATAGCATCAAAGGACTTGGATAGATCACTCAAACTTGTAGCATCAAATGATCACATAAAAATATTAAAAAAATGTTACTGCTGTAAAAAAAATCTTCCAATGAAGCTTTAAATGGATGCATAATGAATGCATCTTACACTGTAAGCAACCAAAAGATCCAAGGCAGAGTGAATTAATGTATGAATTCTGCATAACAGCTGCTGATCTATGCATCACTAGTATTTCCCTGCCCTTTTACAGATCTAAAAGTCTTACTGTACCAAATGTTAAAGGTCTTATCTATTGGATTTTCATGCACTGATGGGAAAGCCCAAATCAAGATTAGAGAAGTATTAAAGAGAAACTAAGGAGCAGACAGTTGTGTTCACTGGTTAAAACAAGCAGACTATTATTATGGAAGATGACTGAATCACAGATCATTCAAATTCTAAAAAGAAACTTCATTCATTTAAACTTTTTTTGGTGTCTTAGAAACTTGGGGCCTAAGGGGTCCAAAAGCTGCTGGCAAAGACATCTGGGCTTGTAGGATAATTTCTGTTGAAATTTCTTCCAATACTGTTGGCTGCGTAAAAACAATCATTTAACAGTTTCTCTAAATTTTGTATGTTCATCCATATTTGATGGCACGCTATACCATCTTTTGTCCAATATTAAAAGGCCTTCATGGCGAGAGACTTTCTGTCACATTTTGTCAAATTCTATGATGCAACCTTTCTACAAAAGCCTATGAAAGGTTTTAATATTTTTAGAATTGTTTGACTATCTGATTGTGGATTAGCATCTTATGTACAAAACAGAAAACAATTCATGCCAAGATGTCTTCTCAAATTTTGTGAAATTCTGTTCATTTTTTTTAAAGCAAGTTGAGTAAAGGTTTTCTCTTTAACAGTGGTCACATGGCAAATTGACATCATTTATACAGAACTTAAAGCCCTTTCATAGCAGGATGGTTTTTATACAGTGGTAACATGGAATTGGCACAATATGTAGAGAACTTAAAGCTTTTTCTCAACAGGATGCTTTCTGGTTGAAGCATGTTAAATTCTTCTGAGCAGATTTTGAGAAGTCAATTACAGCAGCCATATCTGATGACAGATTGACATCATTTGTATAAATGTGAAAGTCTTTCATTATGCTGTCAAATTTGGTCACATTCTGTTCAGTGTTTTATGAGAAGACATTGAAAAGTCTATTTTTTTAGCAACCAGTTGCCATATTTGGTAGCAAATTTGCATCTTTTGTATAAACTTGATGGGTTTTCATTGCCAAGATGTTTAATATCAAATGTTGTCAAATTAGATTTTGAGAATTCAATTTTTTTTTTAGTTTTAGTAATGGTGGCCATATGTAATGGCAATCTGCATCATTTGTATAAACAAGATAAAGACTTTATGCCAGGATCTTTTCTGATTAACTTGGCCCAATTCTCTTCAGTGTTTTTTTTAAGAAGTCATTTCAATGATTTTAATAAATGCAGCCATAATTAATGGCAAATCAGCATCATCTGTAAAAGAACTAACTGAAACCCCAGCATACCAGGATCCTTCCAAGTTGATATTACTATGCTGAAGAATCCTTCCAAGTTGATCTCATTTTGCTGAACTTGTTTTGAAAATTGTTAAAGCTTTTTTCTGTATTTAGTAATTGCAGCCATTTGTGATGGTAAACTGGCATAATCTGTATAAATATGCAGGCCTTCATGCTAAAAATGCTTTCTGTCAAATTCTATTGAGCAGTTTTGGAGAAGTCCACACAACTTTTTCATTATTTACTAAAATTCATCTTATAGCAAAATGACATCATTTAAACAAAGTTTTAATGCCCTTCATGCCAGCAACCTGTTAAATTAGTTACATTCTATTTAGCAGTTTTTGAGAATTTGTTCAAAGGTTTTTGTATTATTTAGTTACTGTTGACGTATTTCAGGATGGATAAGCAACATTTGTACAAACATGACAAGCCTTCATGCCAGAATGCTCTCTGCCCAGTTTGCTTGAAACTTGACAAATGGATTTTGAGATGAAGTTGAAAATGAAAACTGCTGAGTGATGACATGTGCCTGGTGCAGGACCATACCAGGCATGTTAAAAAAAAAATCATAAATCACTCCATACTTCAAAGGCAAGAAAAACTATTCAGGCAGCAAGAAAATGAAATGGGCCATGGTCATTCTTTTGAATAAACTGTTTACCTCCTCACTACAATCAATACAGGAGCTTTATCCCACGATGGGCTGAAAGGCACAGGATTACTGTTAACATTGTCAGATCACCATATTGAAGAAAACTGTTTTACTCGAAAAACTGAATGTTACTGTGAGTCGTTCAAATCTGTCTCATAGTGACCTAATATCTACAGCTAATAAACGGTTGTTGAAAGATGGTTTTCAAGAAGTATGCTTTACAGTGGCCTAGCATTTACTAATTGCAAAACATGATAAACATTAAAAGAAGTTAAAGAAAACTTACTTTTGTGAAAAATATTTTTGGGAATGTTTGAGTCATCACAAAACAATCAGTGTCACAATCCTTGTAAAATGCACAAACCTGTGCAGAGGATGCACATCACTGACTAGATCTATTGTATCCTGAATAGAAAGTAGATGATTATTGTGTGTGTGTGATTTGGATTTGTAACATAGCTTTAATAATTTTTCAGTCATATCGCTATGATGTCTGCAGTGTGGCAGTTTATAGTGATGTCTAGCACTGAGGCATCATGCCACAGACATGTAGCATGATGTCCCACCCAGTCACATTATCCTGACACCAGGCCGACCAGTCCTAACACTTACCTCTTAATGCTGAGCGCCAAGCAAGGCAGCTGGTTGTACCATTTTTGTATGTCTTTAGTATGACTCGGCCGGGGATCAAACCTATGACAGACAGCCTGCATCTGAGGCGAAGCGCTAATGACTAGGCCACCAGAGCAGTCTTATCATGTGTGAAGGACACACCTCATTAACTGCCTTGTGAGAATACATTAGTTGATTATGCTGTGGGAAGAATGTTCAACATGGACCAGATTTTCTGTCTCAATAGTACACAGCAGATGATTATACTTTGTGAAAAATGCACAGCATCCCAGATTTAGAGTCTCACTAATAGACAGCAATCATTATGCTGTGTGAAAAATTCACAGCATTGCCAGGTTTAGTGTCTCATGAATAGACAGTAAATGATTATTCCGCATGATGAATTCACAACATTGCCAGATCTATGGTCTTGTGATAATACAGCAGATGATTATGCTGTGTGAAGGATGTACAGTACTGAACAGATCTAATCTTATGACAGACAGTGGATCAATAAGCTGTGAGAAGGATGCAAAACAATGGCCAAATTTAGTGTATCAGGAATAGACAATGGATCATTATGCTGAGTGAAGGATGCATGGCAATAACCAGATCTTTTGTGTCATGAGTAGACAGCAGATGACTATGATGTGTAAAGAATGCACAGCATTGCCAGGTTTAGTGTCTCATGAGTAGACAGCAGATGACTATGATGTGTAAAGAATGCACAGTATTGCCAGGTTTAGTGTCTCATGAAAAGACGGTAGATGATAATGCTGTGTGAAGAATTCACAACATTGCCAAGTTTAGTGTCTCATGAAAAGACAGTAGATGATAATGCTGTGTGAAGAATTCACAGCATTGCCAAGTTTAGTCTCTCATGAAAAGACAGTAGATGATAATGCTGTGTGAAGAATTCACAGCATTGCCAAGTTTAGTGTCTCATGAGTAGACAGTAGATGACTGTTGTGTAAAGCATGCCCAGCATTGCCAGGTTTAGTGTCTCATGAGTAGTCAGCAGATGACTATGATGTGTAAAGAATTCACAGCATTGCCAGGTTTAGTGTCTCATGAAAAGACAGTAGATGATAATGCTGTGTGAAGAATTCACAGCACTGCCAGGTTTTGTGTCTCATGAAAAGACAGTAGATGATTATGCTGTGTGAAGAATTCACAGCATTGCCAGGTTTAGTGTCTCATGAGTAGACAGCAGATGACTATGATGTGTAAAGAATGCACAGCATTGCCAGGTTTAGTGTCTCATGAGTAGACAGCAGATGACTATGATGTGTAAAGAATGCACAGCATTGCCAGGTTTAGTGTCTCATGAAAAGACAGTAGATGATAATGCTGTGTGAAGAATTCACAGCATTGCCAGGTTTAGTGTCTCATGAAAAGACAGCAGATGATTATGCTGTGTGAAGAATTCACAGCATTCCCAGGTTTAGTGTCTCATGAGTAGACAGCAGATGACTATGATGTGTAAAGAATGCACAGCATTGCCAGGTTTAGTGTCTCATGAGTAGACAGCAGATGACTATGATGTGTAAAGAATGCACAGCATTGCCAGGTTTAGTGTCTCATGAAAAGACAGTAGATGATAATGCTGTGTGAAGAATTCACAGCATTGCCAGGTTTAGTGTCTCATGAGTAGACAGCAGATGACTATGATGTGTAAAGAATGCACAGCATTGCCAGGGTTAGTGTCTCATAAGTAGACAGCAGATGACTATGATGTGTAAAGAATGCACAGCATTGCCAGCTTTAGTGTCTCACGAAAAGACAGTAGATGATAATGCTGTGTGAAGAATTCACAGCATTGCCAGGTTTAGTGTCTCATGAGTAGACAGCAGATGACTATGATGTGTAAAGAATGCACAGCATTGCCAGGTTTAGTTTCTCATGAAAAGACAGTAGATGATAATGATGTGTAAAGAATGCACAGCATTGCCAGGTTTAGTGTCTCATGAGTAGACAGCAGATGACTATGATGTGTAAAGAATGCACAGCACTGCCAGGTTAAGTGTCTCATGAAAAGACAGTAGATGATAATGCTGTGTGAAGAATTCACAGCATTGCCAGATTTAGTGTCTCATGAAAAGACAGTAGATGATAATGATGTGTAAAGAATTCACAGCATTGCCAGGTTTAGTGTCTCATGAGTAGACAGCAGATGACTATGATGTGTAAAGAATGCACAGGATTGCCAGGTTTAGCGTCTCATGAAAAGACAGTAGATGTAAGAAGAATTCACAGCATTGCCAGGTTTAGTGTCTCATGAAAAGACAGTAGATGATAATGATGTGTAAAGAATTCACAGCATTGCCAGATTTAGTGTCTAATGAGTAGACCGCAGATGACTATGATGTGTAAAGAATGCACAGCGTTGCCATGTTTAGTGTCTCCTGAAAAGACAGTAGATGACTATGATGTGTAAAGAATGCACAGCATTGCCAGGTTTAGTGTCTCATGAAAAGACATTATATCATTATACTAAGCTGATTACCATGTAACCAAAATTACACATGGCCAGTGCAGTTGCTTTGTTGTTGTTGTTGTTGGGTTTAACGCCATTTTTCAGCACAAGATAGGCTATACATGGTGGCCAGTATTAATGATGGAGGAAGAACATGGGAAAACCTCGGAAAGAACCACCGACCCACAAGAAGCTACTGGCAAGCTTTCTCACATACCCACATTGGCTGAATCTGAGACTCAAACTGGCACAGAAAGAGGTGAGATGGCAGTGATCTGTAATGGAGAGTGCTTTAGACTACTTGGCCACTCGGGGCCCCCTATGCAACTGCAATTAATGCACCTATTCAGCTGAGTTCAATCTGTCAATCTCCACTGACTTGAAAATAATATAACTGTCTCAAAGAAATAATGGCAAATTATACCTATTATATAAAATATATTGTTCATTTACCAGGTTTTCCCAAAAATGTAATGTTCTCCTAAAGTTGTGGTATGCTTCATGTTTGAATAGTTAAAACAATTTACACAAAGCTGTCATATGAACAATAGACAGGTATGTCTGCTCAATTAATTACTACATACTACATGGCCACAGTGACCTAAATTAGGTTTGGTTTGATAACAATGGAATGCACAGTGACCGAGTAATAGGTAAATGTAATCTTGATATAAAACAATGGCAAATGTTGACCAATCAAGCTAAGACATTATATTAAACCACACCCAGTGTGATGTTAATTTTTTTCATTGCTAAATTACAGCTATTTAATTTTCTTGAAAACAAAATGGCAGTAGCTCCTACAAACGATTTAAGTTCGTTCTGTGCCTTGTGCTATTATATTGGATAGAAATGATTTATTGTCTTTCTGTGTATGCAACATTTTGTCACCTGAAAACAAAAAATCTCCAAAGAAACTCCAAATTTCAAGATAAATACAGTAGAATGAAATTGGTAATCACTACAGATATGAAATGGGGACAAATCAGGTATATTATACAAGTCCTTGTGGAATTATACCAAAATACACTTAGATTACAAAATGGGGACAAATCAGGTACATTATACAAGTCATTGTGGAATTATATCAAAATATATTTAGAATAAGAAATGGGGACAAATGAGGTACATTATACAAGTCCTTGTGGAATTATATCAAAATATATTTAGAATATAAAATGGGGACAAATCAGGTATATTATACAAGTCCTTGTGGAATTATATAAAAATATATTCAGAATATGAAATGGGGACAAATCAGGTATATTATACAAGTCCTTGTGGAATTATATAAAAATATATTTCGAATATGAAATGGGGACAAATCAGGTACATCATTTTATATTCATTCATATGGAATTATACAAAAATATACCAAGAATATGAAGATGTACAAAATGTAGTTGAAGCTCAAGCATGCACAAGTACTTAAGTCTTATCAATTAAGGAAAACATACATGATTTTCGTTGTGTCCTTCCTCGCTTTCTTTCCCGTGGAGCCTTTGTGCTAGGTGTGGTCGCTGTACGAACACATGCTTCCAGGATTTCATCATCCCCTGTGTCATACATTTCTGAATCTGTTGTCACACAACCCCGTGATGCTGTACTAGATCGTCTGGAATCTGTACACAGATAATTATTATAGGTTTTCCTAATTCATATGAGTTATTTTGGCATTTTTATACAACTACATGTTCTATATAATAGTCGTGTGTTAAAATACCCAAGATACATCTCTCAGTCAAGTCTAATCTGTGTCCTGACCAATCATCAAGTCAAAAGGAAATAAAAAGACAACATAATCCATGTTTCAGAAGCAAACATCAAGACACATAAACTGGTACAATTCCATCCATGTTTTTATTTCTACCATTATCAACATATACATAAACCAATAAGCATTCCATGAATGGTACATTTTTATTTAAACAAGTATCAACATTTACACAAACCAAGAAGAATTCCATGAATGGTACATATTTTTATTCATACCAATATTAACATATACACAAACCAATATGAAATCCATGAATGGTACGTGTTTTTATCTAAACCAGTATCACAATATACACAAACCAACAAGAATTCCATGAATGGCACATGTTTGTATATATAACAGTATCAGCATGTGCACAAACCAAAATTAATTCCATGAATGGTACATGTTTTTATTACACCAGGATCAACATATACACAAACCAATCAGAATGTACATTAAACATTCACCCCATGTTTAGTATTTGTGTATGTAGTCGGTTACAGGCATGGCAGACTTGAGACTGCATTGAACAAGAAACCAGTTGTCTTTATTTGACTCAAAGTGACCATGACCTTTCAGGCTGTCTAACCTAAAGCCTGTATCTTATTTCCTTCCCATATGAGCAAGCCATGCACAAAGTTTGGTGCCATTATATGGTCATTAAAGTTGCTTTACCTCAAAGTGACTTTAACCATTCACAATTTGACCCAAACAATTGCTGAATGGAAACCATTTTTTCTAATTCAATTGTGACCTTGACTTTTGACCCTTAAATCAATAACTGTCTTTTCATGCCATCCAAAAAGTTTTGAAAAAGGTAGGTAGTCTACAAACAAAATTATTGTGCAGAAACCATTTTTCTTCTTTCAATCTCTGAATTTTCACACCAATAGGTTTCTTCTGTATTAGCAATGCAGGCCATCCAAAACGTTTCATCTGAGTCTGCAATCTAGAACTAAAGTTTCTGTGTGAACACTAATGTCTTCTTCAATTTGCTGTGACCTTGAACTTTGACCCAAAATTGATAGGTTTTTCTATTACCAACTCTGAGCCACTGACAAAATTAGGTCAAGGTACATGATCAAGAACTGAAGCTATTGTCCAGAAAAACAAAGAGGACAGACAGATATAATATGATATGCTAAGGCTGACAAATAAATACATGGGATTCCATACTGCCCCACAAGTTATGTGATGATACAAATGCAATAAGATTAGGGGATGGAGAGATAGATTTAGATTTTAATGGAAACCATGCCAAAATAATGGAACCTATCCTGATCTTTTTGCATCTGAACGAAGCTTCTGGTACCAACCTATTTTCTTCCTGTTCTGTAGTCCTGGCAATCCCCTGTCATCTGCACTTATGTAACCATTCTGCAAGATCTTGTGCAGTTCATCACTATCATCTTCCCTGACTGTCTTGCCTGACTTAAACTTTTCTGTCTGCAATAATAACCGAGAAAGGAGATGCACTTCAACAAAGTTACATAGAATGCACCCAAAATACCTGCCTGAAATTACACCCCCAGTTAAGGCCAACTTTTAAGTTCTTGCCACAAAACTCTTTTCCTTTGTAACATAGTTCGCAAGTGTTCCTTTTCTTGTTACCCGTTTATTTTAGACTATACTGCATCACAGATGTTCAACAAATTTATTTTGTTACATAATTTGAACATTATATTATTTTGTTGTGAATTTACTAGAAATCATGAAAAGCAGGGATGGCTAATCACACCCATTAACAGGAATCAATGATAACTTATTAATCATTTTACTCTCACTACTACAATGAACTTTTATGAAGTGGATGATCAGTGAAATCAACAGTGGGCCTACCAAGCCATCCTATGTTGCACACCATGATCATTTTAAACTAGAACACCCTGAGATTAGCTTCAGATTGTCATAAAAATGCTTTAGTATAAAAGAATTTTCAAATGATTTGAATGACATAGTATTATCAAACAGTACAGAAAAGACAAAGACACAGCTGCCATCTTTATTTCTCCATGGTAGGATCAAACATAAAATTCTTAACTGCATAAATGTTCACTTGTTATTCTAAATTAGATCCACCCAGTGCACTTCACTTTTATGTTATGTGCCTCAAACCGTTTGTTGGCTTTTACCTAATGATGCCACCATTAATACTCTAAGTTCTCTAACAGTTTGGAATTGACTTAAATTCCCTGCTTTCAATAGTCAAAAGCATACAAATTGATTGTTTACTTTTTTATTTATGTAAAAATGTTCATCATTATCTTTTCATTGTCTTTGGTAATGCAAATGGAAATGAACATACCATCATGAATATTTGTTGTAATAAAATTTCTTGCAGTAACCATCTCACGTTAAGCTGCTGTGGTAGAGATAAAATATTTGTGTGCAAAATTCGACATAAAAGCACCCACATTTGACACAAATATAGGCAAATACCATATATACTTGCTTATATGTCAAGACCAACTGCAAACTGCACTTTGATTTTCTAGTGCATTATGCATTTGTAGATCTGGGTCTGCAGTGTATTAAGAGTAATCAGTAGACAAACTATATAGACCCTGATCTGCTGGTACATTAATGTGATGGAAAGTTAGGGTCTATATTGTTTGCAGTTGGACTCGACTAATGAACAAGTTATATATAGCACCATGCATGAATTATCAGACAAGAGTGTTATTTTAAAGTGCATATCACTGAATGTAAAACAAATCTATTATCAATAATAAGCTGAGAACTTGATGAAATTATTTATAATTATACCACTACTATATAATAATATTTTTAATGAAGAACGATAAGAATTGTTGTGTATTCCATTTTTGTGTTCTTGTTTTTTGTTGTTTTTTTTAATACCACAGCTTTTCTTATGAGTGGATACAACACAGTGAAATGTCATCCTGGGTGAAGTGAACATTAAAATTATATGATTGCAAAAGTTGATTTTTTAAAATACCTTCAGTAAATACAGATAGGGGCTATGAGGCAGACATAACAGGTAGCACTGACAAATGCATAAGAGGTACCCAAATAAAAGATCTGGCCAAAAAGGGAGGTATTTTTGTTGAAAAGGGGGAATCTCTATTTCTATTTAGTTCTGTCCAGTTTGTACAGTTATAATACATTAAGACAAGTTCTCTTATTTTTCTTTGCCAAACACAATCAAAAGGCAGATATGGACTGAAATTATAAAAAAGACTAAAATTTACAGAACTCAAACTCACATCTACAATCATTTTTCCTCTTGTCTTCTTTCGTTCTCTTTGGTTTGCTTTCTTCTGATTTTGTTGTAAAACCTTATCACGTGTTGTGCGATATTCAAGAGCAAATTCACTAATAATCTTACAAAACTGGTTCACTTTCAGGTCTTTAGCACTAGATGTTGGAAGACCCATGTATAAAAGACATTTGAAATATCTGGAAAGAGAAAAATAAAATGACAAAGAAATACAATTCTGGTAAAATAGAGACAACCACAAAGAAACCCTTCTTTAGGGCTTTTGTCCTGGCATATTTTAAAATCTTCTACAATGTTACACAAGGTTAGCACAGCCCTGAAGACCTTATTTCCATGTACTTTTCAAGGTGTATTTCTGATTTAAGTCAATATCTGGAAACATTGCTTGGAACAGCTTGTCTGGTTTTCCCCATGAATGTATAAATATTGTTAAGTCATGGTTCTCAAAGTCTATAATATTTCTCCTTTTGAAACACCATCCTTTGCTGCATAATTACCAACAAGATCTGAAGGCAGAGAGTCACTTATGACAGTGTAATAATCAAAATGTCTGAAAACAATCTATTGTGACCGTATAATTATCAATAACGTCTAAAGGCAGAGCAGTCACATGTGACAGTGCAATTATCAATAACATCTGAAGGCAGAAAGTCACTTATAACAGTGCAATTATCAATAACATCTGAAGGCAGAGCAGTCATTTATGACAGTGCAATAATCAATAATGTCTGAAGGCAGAGCAGTCATTTATGACAGTGCAATAATCAATAACGTCTGAAGGCAGAGCAGTCATTTATGACAGTGCAATAATCAATAACATGTGAAGGTGGACAGTCATTTATGACATTGCAATAATCAATAACATCAGATAGCAGACAGTCACTTGTGACTGTGCAATAATAAATAATGTCTGAAGACAGACAGCCACTTGTGACAGTGCAATTATCAATAACATCTGAAGACAGACATTGACTTATTACAGTGCAATTATCAATAATGTCTGAAGGCAGTCAATTGTGACAGCATAATTATCAATAACATCTGAAGGCAGTCACTTGTGACAGTGCAATAATCAATAACATCTGAAGGCTGACAGACACTTGTGACAGCACAATTATCAATAATGTCTGAAGGCAGAGCAGTCACTTATGACAGTGCAATAACCAGTAATGTCTAAAGGCAGACAGTCACTTGTGACAATGCAATAATCAATAATGTCTGAAGGCAGATATTCACTTGTGACAGTGCAATAATGAATGTCTGAAGGCACACAGTCACTTATAATCATTAATGTCTGAAAGCAGAGCAGTCACTTATGACAGTGCAAAAATCAATAACATCTTTAGGCAGAGCAGTCACTTATAACAGTGCAATAACCAATAACATCTGAAGGCAGACAGTCACTTGTGACAGCACAATTATCATTAATGTCTGAAGGCAGACAGTCACTTGTGACAGTGCAATAATCAATAATGTTTGAAGGCAGATGGTCACTTGTGACACTGCAATAATCAATAACATATGAAGGCAGAGCAGTCACATATAACAGCTCAACTATAAATAATGTCTGAAGGAAGAACAGTTATTGATGACAGTAGTTGCAGGGTTATTGTTAACCTTTCACTCAAGACAATGGGTAAAGCTCCAGAAATTTCACTTTTCACCAGTCCCATAAAATGAATGACAGAAGACAAACTTACATATCTTGTGCTTCTTACTTTTCACATGAGCCTTGAAAGCACTTTCTCCCATGCTTGAAATATCTTGTCACATATCTTACAAATAGCCTTGTTTATGTCTCTTTTCACTAAACCCCTATAAAGCAGATCACTTTTCCACTGTATACTCAGCTCATGGTATGTCAAGTGTGAGTTAGGTCAGCCATTAACACCACTATTGCAAAGGGACACAACTTGTTCCAATACCTAATCTGCCAACTAAATTTTATTTTAGTAAACTCTTTACACAAAAATAATCACTAATTTTCTTTGTTAAACTACATTTTAGCAACAAGATGGTTTTGTCTGATACAATTCAAGGAGGTTTTAAAGAAATTCAAGTAGTTCTTTTCATAAATTCAAACACTTTCAAAAACAAAACCCACTTTGTTCCAATTCAAGGACTTTTCAGGGAAACCCCCTGAATTTAAGGACTTTTCAGGGCTGTATGAACCCTGCTACATTTCATATTATTTTTAGGACTTAAATAAGTTTCATTCCAAGTAATTACAAGCTACCAAAGCAATATGATAAGCAAAAGCTGCACTGGCTACTTAATATGCAAGTCGAAAGTACGACAATGTACCTATTCTGAATCCCTAGGAGATACAGATCAGAGATTAGATGGGATAATTTAGACAAATACCAAAATACCAGAACTAAAACTGAAATATAACTAATTCAGCATTTAACATGAGGGGCAAAACATTGTCACTGCAACATATTTTGTTCCCTGTAAGCTGCTCAACCATCTGGCAGTAATGAATGATAAGATCCAATGTGACCATGTTATACACTGACCTATAATTATCAGAATTTTTTTAAATATTTATGAAATTTGTGAAAATCATAGGCATTGCCTAAAACTGTTCCATAAAAATATATTAATTTAAGCAGATGACCCACATTAAATTCAAGCTTCATGTTAAATATCCAAAGAATGAGTGTTTATTTAATAGAATGTATGCAAAACCTGATCAAAGTTCATTACCAAATGTGATGCAAACTAATGATGATTTTCAATGTATTAAGTTGGGTGGACAAAAATCTAATTTGCCAAAATGAATGAGATACACAAAAATCTCAATTGTTCTAATGAATGATTTAAGTAAGGATTTGCAGTCATGTATAAATTTCTATCCTAAAAAAAATCCATACCTGTTCATTACTCGTCTATATACGATTTTTAAAATCATAATTCTTTCTGCTGCATCAGCTAAAAATTCATTTAATCTGAAAAAGCAAGAAAAGAGAAGATATAGTTAGTCAGTGGTGTGACTTTTAAATTAGGACCACATCAAATGAGATATTAGGTAAAGCTACTGTGGATCTCATGCTAAAGTTTCAACTACATCAATACACCAAACATTAGGTAACACAAATGTTTTCATTTCACAATGGCTCAAATGTTCCACTTTACTGATAATTTAATTTGACATAAATATATATAAATGACAAATTTAAAAAAGCCATTGTTCTTCTAATCAATGTTAAAACAAGACCTTACCTTGCTCCTGTGTTTTTAATTGCAGTCTGTGTTTAAGTTTCACCAAAGCATGTCATCTTTATCAAAAAAATTGGGTACAAATTATAACTAGTATAAATTAACCATTTCTTGTTTAAGTTAAATGGCTGGTGATAAAAAGCCTCTGTGAACTTTGTTATTTTCATAGTTATTATTTAATCTTTTTTTCAAATTAAAATCGAATATTTTGGTTGGTACAGATTTATAGCTGTGCTTGAGGGGTCTCATTTTCTGATCAGGTACATAATTTGACCTCAGATCTTTAAATTAGTAACCATAATATCAACAAGAAGAAACCCAAGCAGTACTGATGTTGCTGACCTGGCTTACATCCGCCTAACAGTCAGATACTTGCAGTAGATCAAAAAATCTGGCACACAAGGAGATTTTTAATTTAAATTTCTTCAAATTCTATTGATTGGTTATACAAAAAAAGTCTTGTTTTAATTTTTCCCCATTATAATTTGTACACAATGGAAAGATTTTCAAGCAAGGCTGTATTGTGTTAAATTTGGTTAAATCCTTTTTTAGAAGTTTATTTGAATTAGTCTTGTAAAATTTTATTCTTAGTAACAGCATCCTTATTGCAAGCTGGATTGGCACCATCTGTACAAACATGAAAGGTATTCATATCAGGATGCTTTCTGTCACATTTGGTTAAATTCTGAGAACAGTTTTGGAGAAGACATTATGTACATGTTTTTGCATCCTCTAGTACGGCAGCTACATTGTCTGGTACATCAGCATCTTCTAAGACAAATTTAAAGACCTTCATGCTAAAATGCTTTTATTATCTCTGTTCAAAGTCTGTTGAGATGATTTTTTTTAAGCAACAGTTTCTACACTGCCTATAAATAGTGATTTCATTTATCTTCATTCCTAGACCATATATGCAAGATCACTTTCTTAGGATAAAATGCCAAGTCATTTACCGACATTCCTAATTCTTATAAAAATTAAAAAAAGCCAAGTCTTTCTATCTTCATTCCTATTTTTTATAAAAATAAAAAGCCAAGTCTTTCTATCTTCATTCCTATTTCTTATAAAATAAAAAAGGCAAGTCTTTCTATCTTCATTCCTATTTCTTATAAAATAAAAAAGCCAAGTCTTTCTATCTTCATTCCTATTTTCTAGAAATTAAAAAAGCCAAGTCTTTTACCTTCATTCCTATTTTCTAGACCATATGTACAAAATCACTTTCTTGGCATTAAAAAGCCAAGTAATTATTGGAACCTGCATTCACCCCTGGAGCTCTCCATGCCTCTGGGGACTAGACCCTGATTGATAACTTGGAAACTTTTTGTAACCCCACCCTTAAAGTATATACACTTACATGGTAATATAAGGGGAGTTAATTGGTGCATTTAGTATAGATTCCTGGGTTTGTCTATAGCCCCTCCTGACTTTGTCTACACCTCCTTGAGGACCCAGCACTGGGGTTATGATTTTTGGAAGTCATCAAGATCCTCACCAATGAGAGCTGAGGAAGCTCAGTGGTCAAGGCAATATACTCATGACCAGAAGATCATGGGTTTCATTGTAAAATCTAATCAGCCTGAATCCATATTAAGCTCAGCTGATCTGATGGCCTCTGTAGTGTTAACAGGTTCAGCTGATCTGATGCAATATCATCTGATTAATGTGCGTGTATGTCACTCATAATCAAAGTCATCTGAGGTCTTGATAGAAGCTTACATACCAAATCTGATTAAAATTTATCAGAAATGAAGCCTTCACAGCGTCCATGAGCAAAATGTAAATGGATGCACAACAGATGACACAAGACAGATCTCAAACAACGGGCCATATAAGGTCAACTGGCCTTGACCTGGGGAATTAGAAGTGAAAGGCTGTTAAACCAGGATGCATTCTAGGAACTTTGGTCTAAACTGTTACAATAGTTATTTTGAGATTTTTAAGTTGAAAATACTATATATACTCGCATATAACTATAACGAGTCCAACTGCAAACTGTACAGACTTAGATCTGCTGTTGCTTAATGTGCTGGCAGATATAGGTCTATGCAGTTTGTTAGGAGTAATCAGTAATAAATAAAACACAGACTCTAATCTGGCATTGCACTGTACATCTGGGATTGCACTGTACAAGGTTTATATTGTCTACAGCTGGACTCTTATTTATAAGCTAGTAAATGTAACTTTATGACTAGGCCAGCTAAGTAGAAGTGAATCAATGCAATTGATGACATCAGTGGTACTCACTTAGATTTAAGGTTGCTACTGGAGCTGCCATCATGTTTGGCTATTGCACGCAGATGATCCCAGGAAGCTTTACATTCTGCCTCCATTTTGTCCAACTTCAGATTCAGCTCATCCCACTCGACCTGTCACAGAACAGCGAATATCGTTAGAGCTCTCATTGATAGGCTATTATCAGATTGGCAATGTCTGTATTAGACTAATAATTTTTCCATCAGATGGGCAATACAACAGTATTGTATTACAGGTTATTATTAATGCTGTTAACGTTTTGCTGAATTGCATTAAAAATTAATGACTGAACGTCTTTACTTGCTCATGACAGAATCAAGAACAAAGTACACTTTAATAATAATACATACAAAAGTTGACATCATTTAAAGAAGGCCTTTCAACAATATCCAATATATGGTATACCGTTCCACAGACTGGTTAGCCAGGTTAGCCAGTTATCATATACTATTATACTGGTTAACCACTTGAAAATCTACTTTGGCTAAAGCACTGACCCCCAAACAATGTTCATCAACTTTCAAATCTATTTGCTACAAAAGAATTCAAGAAGTATCAATAATTTAAAAGCAAAGTCATTACTTTCATTATCTTTTGTTACCCCGTCTTTTTTACTCTGGGCCAAATATTTTGATGCTAGGAACACAGTCTATGTATTTAAACAATGAAACTGTACAAATATATATCAAGGCAATTATATGAAGACAATATATATCAAGGAAATTATATGAAGACCATATATACCAAGGCAATATATGAAGGCAATATATAAAGGCAATATACAAAAGCAATTATATGAAGGTGCTATACATCAAGGCAATATACATGTATAAGGAAACATGAAGGCAAATTATATGAAGCCAATATATATCAAGGCAATAGATAAAGGCAATTACATGAAGGCAATATATAAAGGCAACATATAAAAGCCATTATATGAAGTCAATGCATATCAAGGCAATATAAAAAGCCAATATGTATCAAGGCAAAATAAGAAGGCAATTATATGAAGCCAATATATCAAGGCAATATAAAAAGGCAATTATACAAAGGCAATATATATCAAGGCACTATATATGAAGGTAATATATAAAGGGCAACATATAAAGGAAACTACATAAAGGCAACATATATCAAGGTATTGACAATTTATATGAAAATAGTTTTTATGCTGTACTGTGTTGATTCAAGTTTTGAATGTAATGAAGGAAAACCAGAGCAGGCCAGAATACTGAAAAGCAGGCCAGATGACTGAAAAATGAAGTTTATATAGGTTTTGACCTGCAAAGTGATGAAAGCCAAAGCAGACCAAATTACTGAAAACCATGAAGTAGGTTTTGACTGAATTGCAATGAAAGCCAAGGCACACCAGACAGCTGAAAACAATGAAGTAGGTTTTGATTGTATAGCAATGAAAATCAAATCAGGCCAGATGACTTATATCTGATTCAGGGTTTTGACAATATAGCAATAAAAGTCAGAAAAGACAATGAAGTGTATATCTCATTCAGATTTTATCTGCATAGCAATAAAAGTCAAATAAGACAATGAAGTGTATATCTCATTCGGATTTTAACTGCATAGCAATAAAAGTCAAATAAGACTGATGTGGATATCTCATTCGGATTTTAACTGCATCGCAATAAAAGTCAAATAAGACTGATGTGTATATCTCATTCAGATTTTAACTGCATCGCAATAAAAGTCAAATAAGACTGATGTGTATATTTCATTCGGGTTTTAACTGCATTGCAATAAAAGCTAAATAAGACTGATGTGTATATCTCATTCGGATTTTAACTACATCGCAATAAAAGTCAAATAAGACAACGAGGTGTATATCTCATTTGGATTTTAACTGCATAGCAATAAAAGAAAAAAAAGACAATGAAGTGTATATCTCATTCAGATTTTAAAAGCATAGCAATAAAAGTCAAATAAGACAATGAAGTGTATATCTCATTTAAATTTTAACTGCATAGCAATAAAAATTAAATAAGGCAATGAAGTGTATATTTCACTTGGGTTTTAACTGCATAGCCATGAAAGGAAAAGAAAACAAGTGTATATCTCACTCAGGTTTTAACTGCATTGCAACGAAAGTAAAAAAGGACAATGAAGTTTATATCTCATTCGGATTTTAACTGCATAGCAATAAAAGTCAAATAAGACAATGAAGTGTATATTTCATTTGGGTTTTAACTGCATAGCAGTAAAAGTAAAAAAAGACAATGTAGTGTATATCTCATTTGGGTTTTAACTACATAGCAACAAAAGTAAAGAAAAAGACAATGAAGTTTATATCTCATTTGGATTTTAATGCAAAGCAATAAAAGTCAAATAAGACCATGAAGTGTATATTTCATTTGGGTTTTAAATGCATAGCAACAAAAGTTAAAAAAGACAATGAAGTGTATATCTCATTCGGATTTTAACTGCATAGCAATAAAAGTAAAAAAAGACAATGAAGTGTATATTTCATTTGGATTTTAAAAGCATAGCAATAAAAGTCAACCGAGTGGCCCAGTGGTCTAAAGCGCTCTTCGTTACGGATCACTGCCATCTCACCTCTGTCTGCGGCGGTTCGAGTCTAGGATTCAGCCAATGTGGGTATTTGAGAAAGCTTGCCAGTAGCTTCTCGTGGGTCGGTGGTTCTTTCCGAGATTTTCTCGGGTTCTTCCTCCACCATTAATACTGGCCGCCATGTATAGCCTATCGTGTGCTGAAAAATGGCGTTAAACCCCACAACAACAACAACAACAACAACAACAATAAAAGTCAAAATAAGACAATGAAGTGTATATCTCATTTGGATTTTAAAAGCATATCAATAGAAGTCAAATAAGATAATGAAGTGTATATCTCATTTGGATTTTAACTGCATAGCAACAAAAGTTAAAAAAGACAATGAAGCATTCCGATAATAACTGCATAGCAATAAAAGTCAAATAAGACATAAGTCAACAAAGTCTATATTTTGCTCAGGCTTCAATTGAAGAGCGATGAAAGTCAAAAGCAGGCCAGATGACTAAACAAAATAAAGGCTGTATGTCATTAAAGTTTTGACTGCAAAGCAGGCCAGATGACTGAACAAAATCAAGTTTGTATGTCATTAAAGTTCTGACTGCAAAGCAGGATAGAGGACTGAACATAATAGAATTTGTATGTCATTAAAGTTCTGACTGCAAAGCAGGTCAGATGACTGAACAAAATCAAGTTTGTATGTCATTAAAGTTCTGACTGCAAAGCAGGATAGAGGACTGAACATAATAGAATTTGTATGTCATTAAAGTTCTGACTGCAAAGCAGGCCAGAAGACTGAACATAATAGAATTTGTATGTCATTAAAGTTCTGACAGCAAAGCAGGCCAGAAGACTGAACATAATAGAATTTGTATGTCATTAAAGTTCTGACTGCAAAGCAGGCCAGATGACTGAACAAAATCAAGTTTGTATGTCATTAAAGTTCTGACTGCAAAGCAGGATAGAGGACTGAACATAATAGAATTTGTATGTCATTAAAGTTCTGACTGCAAAGCAGGCCAGAAGACTGAACATAATAGAATTTGTATGTCATTAAAGTTCTGACAGCAAAGCAGGCCAGAAGACTGAAGAAAATAGCCTATATGTCATTCAAGTGTTGACTGCAAAGCAGGCCAGAAGACTGAACAAAATCAAGTTTGTATGCCATTAAAGTTCTGACAGCAAAGCAGGCCAGAAGACTGAAGAAAATAGCCTGTATGTCATTCAAGTGTTCACTGCAAAGCAGGCCAGAAGACTGAACAAAATCAAGTTTGTATGCCATTAAAGTTCTGACAGCAAAGCAGGCCAGATGACTGAACAAAATATTGTCTATATGTCATTCAAGTGTTGACTGCAAAGCAGGCCAGATGACTGAACAAAATATTGTCTATATGTCATTCAAGTTCTGACAGCAAAGCAGGCCAGATGACTGAACAAAATAATGTCTATATGTCATTCAAGTTTTTATTGTAAGACAGGATGATGACTGATGAAAACAGTCTATATGTCATTAAAACTATGACTGCAATGTAGACCTGATGACTGAACAGATTAATGAAGGTTATACTTCAAGTTTGTATAGAGTGAAGGCAACAACATAGTATTAAGTTTTAGAAACATGCAGACCAAAATGCTTCCAAAGCTGCTTTATGAGCATTTTAATCATTTCTTTTTGTATCACTCTAAGATATCTTGATATGGATTCCATCCAAGAATACTAAAGCTATTTTATTCACACATATATACACTCATATACAGGACTAAATACAGACCTGCTTTCGGGTATGGTCTAAAAATACATGATCAAGTCATGAACTGGCCATTTTTTTCTTGTCGGACAAACACTCATTTTTAATGTTAAAAAAGGGCCACTTCTGTCCTGTCCACTCCATTCTAATTTCATGATGTACAAGTGAGGCTAGAAACCTGAGAAGAATATACAATCTTTACAAAATCAAGGAAGGGGTCTAATACTGTGCCTATCTTGTACATCAAGGAAGGGGGATCTATACTATGCTTATCTTTGCACATCCAAGAAAAGGTCCGATACTGTGCTTATATTTGCACAATGAGGAAAATGTCTGATCCTATGCTTATCTTTGCACATCGAGGAATGGGTCCAATACTATGCATATCTTTGCATATCGAGGATGAGGTCTAATGCTATGCTTATCTTTGCACATCGAGGAAGGGGTACAATGCTATGCTTATCTTTGCACATCGAGAAAGGGGTCCAATACTATGCTAATCTTTGCACATTGTGGAAGAGGTCTGATCCTAAGCATATCTTTGCACATTGAGGACAAGGTCCAATGCCATGTTTATCTTTTCACATCAAGGAAGGGGTCTGATACAATGCTTATCTTTGCACATCATGAAGGGGACCAATTTTTGAGCAGAGATGTGTCATGATCTGTGCTTACATTTACACATCGAGTAAAGGGCCCAATTTCAAAGTAGAGATCTATGCTTACCTTTGCACATCGAGTAAGGGGCCCAATTTCAGAGTAGAGATCTGTGCTATCTTGAAACTGTTCATGAATAATGCTACACAAATGATGTAACAGGGAGTGTTTATGTACAGTGTCCTTGACCTCTGGTACCTTCGCCAAGTACTCTATATTGAATCCCTGTACCTGTAATACACATGTATAGAATGGTTGGTATAACTTTTGAGGAAGGCAACTCTTCATGACTTGTGTGGATTACCTATTTACATGTTATGTACAAGGCTGCTAATTTTATATCAAGAAATTTCAAATAAATCTACAACTATGAAAATTTTTCCCCCAAGTAACTTGGCAACTTTTAGTAAATTTCAACATATTAAGAATTTAGTTATTTTAATACACTTTACTTCATTCTTTTGAAATTCTGCTTTTGTAAATGCAACATCAGTCTCACTTAAACCATGTCTAGATGTCATTCAAATTTACTGACCTACTTTGCTTATCATTCTCTCTGTACATTTATATCTCTCTCTGCCTACATTTGTCTGACTTTTTTCTCTCTGTACATTTACATCTCTCTCTGCCTACATTTGTCTGACTTTTTTCTCTCTGTACATTTATATCTCTCTCTGCCTACATTTGTCTGACTTTTTTCTCTCTTTCTACCTAGTACCTCAGTTCTTGTTCTCTCTCTCTCCACCTTCATACCTATCTCAGTTCTCTCTTTCTCTCTCTACCTACCTACATAACTGGCTCAGGTCTTATTCTCTCTCTACCCCACCCCTCACCTACCTATCTATTTCAGTTCTTGTTCTGAGATCTTGCCCTATGGTCTACAAAACTTTTAAACATTAAATTGGAATTCATGCTCAGCTTTAAATTTTGTTATCTATCATAACTTCTTACTCATGAACCCTGAACTGTCTGAACATCAACATCAAGTTTGTTTGCTCTACATTTCTGCAAAATATCATACATGTTGAACAAATATTTCACATTAGTTAAAACTTGTTATCATTGTAAGAAACTTTAATTACAGACTTGCTCAACTGAGCCCTATTTAAAATGGTTCTAATTACAGACTTACTTACCGGAGCCCCATTAAGAAAGTTTCCTATGCTGAGTATTACAGACAAAATATACTTGAAGGTTTTGCTCTTCCTCAGATCTTCCACACCTTTCTTAAGGTCCAACAGGGGCTCAGCCACTTCCTGCAAGGAAAACATAGCTATGACTCTCCATTTTATTCTCTTGACCATATCATTTTTTTCCTTGTGCAGATTCATGTATTAAGATTACAACACCACTCAAAATTTAAACAAAAGAATGTAACCAGAATATTAAAAGGACATGCGCCCATTACACAAAATAAAAACTGTATCCCAACATCTCTGTGAGTGACAAATGTACCCATTACATCAAATTAAACCTGCATACCACCATCTCAGTAACAAAAGTACCCATTACTCAAATTAAACCTGAATCCCACCATCTCTGTAACAAATGTACCCATTATATAAAAAACCTGTATTCCACCATCTCTGTGAGTGACAAAGGTGCACATTACATCAAATAATACTTGTATCCCACCAACACCGTGTGACAAATGTAGTTAATACTGAAATTACAGTTCACTCTGTTTAAAAAGACACACTATTATTTAAGTATCTGCATTGGTTAATTTACTACATTGAGTAAGCTGCTCAAATTCTGACATGTGGGCAGTTCCAGCTACTGCCATATTGTGTAATATGACAGACAGCTTTCCAAAATAGCTACATGCAAAGTGATTTATCTTTGTACATAATCAAATACTGGTAAATTCCAAAATAGCTACATGCAAAGTGATTTATCTTTATACATAATGAAATACTGGTAAATTCCAAAATAGCTACATGCACAGTGACTTGATCCTTCTACGTAACGAGGTACTGATAAATTCCAAAACAGCTACATGCCAAGTGGTTTTTATCTTTCTGCTTATGAGACACTGTTGAATTCCAGCACACAGGACAATTCCTGTGTAAATGATACCACTTATGAGCAAAGTAGAACAATCATCACTAAAAATTAGCAATTAGTTTCCCATGGAAAATAATACTTTAAAAACATAAATTCATATTTTCTTCAGAAACCATACTGAACAGACATTTTTTTAAAAAGTCTCTTTTTCTTTTGTTCATTTGAATAAACAGCATCTTACTGATCTAAAAACTGATTACAAAACTTATTTTAAAAAAACTGATTTATTAATATGTGCATTGCAAATGTCAGAATGACCAACTTGCTGCAGATGGAATTACCTTCTTGATGGATGTAATTAGCCAGTATGATCTGATAAAATTCATTTTTTGCTCCTTTTTTATATCTTCCACATGACACTCATTGTCTAATTAATTCCCCTCCTCCATCTTTGACCTGCTTATGTAATATTAACTGAGATATGCATAGGTACAAATTGTTGTGTAGATTTGATTTGTATTTGGCTTATGTCGATGATTATAGATTGCAAGAGTTATTTTGCAAACAACATATTACATAGCTAATTTTTGTCTATGATTGCACATTATATTTTAAGATAATTATTACTTGTAAGAGGGGCCCCAAGTGGCCCAGTGGTCTAAAGCGATCACCGTTCAGAATCACTGCCATCTCACCTCTGTCGGCATGGGTTTCAGTCTCAGACTCGGCTAACGTGGGTATTTGAGAAAGCTTGCCAGTAGCTTCTCGTGGGTTGGTGGTTCTTCCCCGGGTGTTCCAGGGTTCTTTCTCCACCAGTTATACTGGCTGCCATGTATAGCCTATCTTGTGCTGAAAATGGCTTTCAACCCTAAAACAACAACAACAAAAACTTGTAAGTAAACATGTTTACTTGGATTTGCTTTCAGGACAGTGGTTTTCCTCTTGGGAATTCCTAGTCTACCTGATGTTTGCCATGTTCTTTATTAAAACTTAAGCAAAAGACCTGATCATATTTACAACTTAGAATGTTCTAGAAATGAACTTATGACCCTCACCCTGTCCATTTATTGTGTCTTATGTTTTTATATTAAGGATGTTTACATCAGAACAATTTGTTTCTATCCTAACATGTGACGTAGCTTGTCATTTAGTTAGCTTCAGTCATTTAGTTGTGTCCAGTTTTAATTTGAGAGGATTTATTTAAATTATTCATTGGAATTATAAAGTGCTTCTAAATACTTTCAGATTAAATCACCATTTTGGGATTATTGTGAATTCATTTAGAGACATTTTGGATTATATCATTGTGATATATCAAGCATGTTAGCAAATCATACTATTTCAAGCTATTAGTATTCAGTACATTCAGGATTGGAATTCATCTGGAACACTACTGGAATTTATTTGAAATACTTTATACTTTTGAACCTGTGATAGAACTTTTAGGACTATCAGGGGTTTAATTCACAATACAGTTCTTTTTAAATTTTTGCTTTTTATTTTGTGGATATAGATTAGTTTTTTAATTTGACTAACCTTATTGGTTTTTGTTCTTTTCTGTTACTAAGTTTAAGATCATAGAGTTATAACAGAATGTAAAGGGTTAAGAATTCCAATGTGGTCAAAACATGGTCCAAGTACCCTAATCTGGACACTGTAAGGAACAAAAACAGGTTGTTTTAAGGAGGTGGTCAGAACAGAGCTTTACTGATACCAAAGTATGTAACCAATCTGCAAAAGGAAATAGGATACAGAATGGCCGGATTTGACAAATTCCAGCGTTCATTCTTTTTGTTCTCTCATTATAACACCACCCCCACCAACCTTACTGTACTACTTACTAGCATGTTTTGTACAAGGGATCTGTCATTTCTCACTCTATTTAAATAATAAAACACACTGGTTGAAATAAATAAAGCATTTCAGAATTTACAGGTAATAAATATCATCTGTGAGTTATTTAGTCCCTGACAAAGAGATATAATGTGATTTGAAGAACAGTTGTAGATTTCTATTAAAACAGCATTTTCTCCTGAAGCCAATTTTAAAATATTAAAATTGTTTTCTTGATTGCTCAAAACTATAAAAACCACTGTCTTACCATCAAATTCCGCACAGGTCACATTTACGGTTCTAATGGAAAGAGTTATCAACTGGGAGTACTCCAATAGCAGCCACTCAATGCTGGTGTTTTAAGAACAAAAATCTTGATGGAAATTTATAAACTATTCTAGAAGCTCACAGAGTGCTTTTTCAGACAAGTTACATCATCATTTATTTTAACAGGGATATCTCTGGTACATAATCTTTTAATTCCAATACATACAACTCAAGCTCAAAATGAAGAAATTTTGACATTAACTGGAAGAGTGTTAGATGAAAAAACATTTATGATTCCCATAACTGAGTCCCTCATCATACCTGACTTGTTTTTCCTGAGGCCAGGTTTCATGATGAAAAAGTTTCAATTAGATGGGACCTGAACTCCTAATCAATTACAGTTATACCTGTCTTCTAATGGAATGCTTAAATGTATACTGGCTACTCACAGACTCTATTGTTTCATAGTCAAGTTTGAAGAGCCAGAGAGACAATCTGGCCTGCAGCTCACTGATTGAGGATAGTGTTAGGAGGAACTGTTCAGCTGTCCCAAGTGGGATGTCTGGGTTCTCCATCTGTGCCTCTAAAATCTTTGCTTTCTCCTCCTCTGTTGGAATCATTGTTTGCAGGATTTTCTAAAAGAGGCAAATAAAGTTTATTTAATGTGAGTAATGGTGAACAGGATTTTATACGAGTTCAGACAAGACTCATTTTATCATACCAATCTTTGCATTCAGCATTTTATACGAGTTCAGACTCATTTTATCACACCAATCTCTGCATTCAGCATTTTATACGAGTTCAGACAGACTCATTGCATCATACCAATCTCTGTATTCAGCACTTTATGCGAGTTCAGACAGACTCATTTTATCACACCAATCTCTGCATTCAGCACTTTATGCGAGTTCAGACAGACTCATTTTATCATACCAATCTCTGTATTCAGCACTTTATGCGAGTTCAGACAGACTCATTTTATCACACCAATCTCTGCATTCAGCATTTTATACGAGTTCAGACAGACTCATTGCATCATACCAATCTCTGTATTCAGCACTTTATGCGAGTTCAGACAGACTCATTTTATCACACCAATCTCTGCATTCAGCACTTTATGCGAGTTCAGACAGACTCATTTTATCATACCAATCTCTGTATTCAGCACTTTATGCGAGTTCAGACAGACTCATTTTATCACACCAATCTCTGCATTCAGCATTTTATACGAGTTCAGAAAGACTCATTTTATCACACCAATCTCTGCATTCAGCACTTTATGCGAGTTCAGACAGACTCATTTTATCATACCAATCTCTGCATTCAGCATTTTATACAAGTTCAGACAGACTCATTTTATCATACCAATCTCTGCATTCAGCATTTTATACAAGTTCAGAAAGACTCATTTTATCAGACCAATCTCTGCATTCAGCATTTTATACGAGCTCAGACTCATTTTATCAAACCAATCTCTGCATTCAGCATTTTATACGAGCTCAGACTCATTTTATCATACCAATCTCTGCATTCAGCATTTTATACAAATTCAGACTCATTTTATCATACCAATCTCTGCATTCAGCATTTGATACAAGTTCAGACTCATTTTATCATACCAATCTCTGCAATCAGCATTTTATAGAAGTTCAGACTCATTTTATCATACCAATCTCTGCATTCAGCATTTTATACAAGTTCAGACTCATTTTATCATACCAATCTCTGCATTCAGCATTTTATACAAGTTCAGACTTATTTTATCATACCAATCTCTGCATTCAGCATTTTATACAAGTTCAGACTCATTTTATCATACCAATCTCTGCATTCAGCACTTTATGCAAGTTCAGACAGACTCATTGTATCATACCAGTATCTGCATTCAGCATTTTATATGGGTTCAGAAAGACTCATTTTATCATACCAATCTCTGCATTCAGCATTTTATACAAGCTCAGGCAGACTCATTTTATCATACCAATCTCTGCATTCAGCATTTTATACAAGTTCAGACTCATTTTATCATACCAATCTCTGCATTCAGCACTTTATGCGAATTCAGACAGACTCATTGTATCATACCAGTCTCTGCATTCAGCATTTTATATGGGTTCAGAAAGACTCATTTTATCATACCAATCTCTGCATTCAGCATTTTATACAAGCTCAGACTCATTTTATCATACCAATCTCTGCATTCAGCATTTTATACAAGCTCAGGCAGACTCATTTTATCAGACCAATCTCTGTATTCAGCATTTTATGCGAGTTCAGACAGACTCATTGCATCATACCAATCTCTGCATTCAGCATTCTATGCGAGTTGAGACAGACTCATTTTATCATATCAATCTCTGCATTCAGCATTTTATACGGGTTCAGACAGACTCGTTTTATCATACCAATCTCTGCATTCAGCATTTTATGCGAGTTGAGACAGACTCATTTTATCATATCAATCTCTGCATTCAGCATTTTATACAAGTTCAGACAGACTCATTTTATCATACCAAATCTCTGCATTCAGCATTTTATACGAGTTCAGACAGACTCGTTTTATCATACCAATCTCTGCATTCAGCATTTTATACGGGTTCAGACAGACTCATTTTATCATACCAATCTCTGCATTCAGCATTTTATACGGGTTCAGACAGACTTAATTTATCATACAAATCTCTGTATTCAGCATTTTATACAGGTTCAGTCAGAGACTAAATTTATCATATCAATAAATGCAGAATTTTTTACGTGTTCAGCATTTAATGAATTCAAAGAATTATTTGAGAGAGGTAATGAAGTCAGCAAAGTTTTAACTCCTCATTAATTTGGTTGGACTAAATATTACCAGATAAATAATTTTAATCTATGTATAATTTCTATAAAAAGCATGACAAATATATGCATGATGATTTGTCAATAATTGACCATTTAGTCAATACCTCAATTCCTTCTTTGTTCATGATGGCGTTATCCATTTTGAGTATTGCAGCTTTTATGGTCCTCGGAGGCGGCAATACTGTCAGGCCAATATTGATCGCATTGGACCTCTTGGGGTCAAGGACACTGATTTGTTTCTTACCATGAGTCTGAGCTTGCTGTAGGATAAAAAATCAAACATTTCAAAGCAATGCATAACAAGTCCAATTCAAACCTTTATCTAAAATGTACAGAGACATGGGCCAACAATCAAACAGACCTATTCCCATACATGTCAGGCTTAAAAACTTGGAAACATTGTTAATTTATGCAAAACTAGCACCACCCCATGCCCCACCCTAGGTGCTGCTTCAAAAGCTTGAAAGTGCTGTATGCTATAACAGGCATGGACAACTTCCTTTATGGCACGGGCTGAGTAAGTGATTTTTTTAAGCCACCCCATAAATTAACAGATAAATCCAGGTCACTCTATCTGGCCCAAGGGTTGTATCTGATCCACGCTGGGATCTACTGACTACTCTGATTATTTCAAGGTTTTAAGTTTCTATCTCAAAGAGTGAAGGAAGACTTGTACAACATTATTTACATATGCCTGTCTGGGATGGCATGATCGTGTAATGACCACCTTACATTGAAAAGCATGGAGAAAAAAATACACAGATAAACTATTATCACTACATGTCAAACTAAAAACATGGGAAAGTATCTGAAAGTAACATGCAGCATAGATCTGGTTTGGTTGTTTTTGCAATTTAAATAAGATACTACGAAATAAAATCAAACTACAAACCTAATATTACACCAATGGAACAGTCATCTCAGTTGCTGTCAATCTGCTCTTACAGGAAATATATACAGTACATCTTTTAAAGCCAGTGGATCAACCAGATTTGGACATAAAACAAGTTAATTTGTCTGAGCAACAATCAATCATGTATTCCCATTCAAGATGTCATATTAGATAAACCACACTAAACTGATGGGCCATTGCTATGATACATAGTAAACCAGACTAAACTGTAGGGCCATTGCTATGATATACAGTAAACCAGACTTAAACTGTAGGGTCATTGCTATGATATACAGTAAACCAGAATAAATTGTAGGGCCATTGCTATGATATATAGCAAACCAGACTAAACTGTACGGTCACTGCATTTATATATAGTAAACCAGACTAAACTGTAGGGCCATTGCTATGATATACAGTAAACCATACTAAACTGTAGGGCCAATGCTATGATATACAGTAAACCAGACTAAAATGTAGGGCCATTGCTATGATATACAGTAAACCAGACTAAACTGTAGGGCCATTGCTATGATATACAGTAAACCATACTAAACTGTAGGGCCAATGCTATGATATACAGTAAACCAGACTAAAATGTAGGGCCATTGCTATGATATACAGTAAACCAGACTAAACTGTAGGGCCATTGCTATGATATACAGTAAACCATACTAAACTGTAGGACCATTGCTATGATATACAGTAAACCAGACTAAAATGTAGGGCCATTGCTATGATATACAGTAAACCATACTAAGCTGTAGGGCCAGTGCTATGATATACAGTAAACCAGACTAAAATGTAGGGCTATTGCTATGATATACAGTAAACCAGACTAAACTGTAGGGCCATTGCTATGATATACAGTAAACCATACTAAACTGTAGGACCATTGCTATGATATACAGTAAACCAGACTAAACTGTAGGGCCATTGCTATGATATACAGTAAACCATACTAAACTGTAGGACCATTACTATGATATACAGTAAACCAGACTAAACTGTAGGGTCATTGCTATAATATACAGTATACAGAATAAATTAAACTACCATATTGATCTGTGTACAATAAACCGGTCTTAAAATCCACTTGTATCATGCAGTCACTTGTATTAAACAATCATTATTTCAAGATCCCTTGCTCAGATTTAGTGTAGGAATAAGCTTGTTTTAGGCAGTCACTTCTCTTGAAAGGCCAATTTGTTGTCATTTCCCAGAGGTGGCTGCTTAAGACCTTTTTTTTTTATAAAGCAAAACCAACTGCAAACAGCATAGACTTGTATCTACCATCATATTATGTGCCAGCAAACTTAGAGTCTATATTATCCATTTGAAAGTTGTTTTTTTTTAAAGCATAGGTCCTGACAACAGACCTGCCTACTTTGTTCACAGTTAAATGCATAATATATATTAATATAAATATGGAGTTTAGTTTTTTAAGACAAGAGGACCAAATAAATCATTCACTTCATTGACATTCAACAAACTGATAAATGCAAGAGCAGCTGTCCAAGAAATCTGGGTCTGGAGAATGCTTTAAATTTCTTCCAGTGATTACAAAAGCAGTGTTTCAAGGTTTGTATTTTTGTGTATCTCCATCCATATTCGAGTGGACATCATTTGTCCAATGTTTGAATACCTTTCTGCTTGGATGCATTCTATCACAGTTATGCCTGGATACATTCTATCAAAGTTGGTCATATTCTGTTGGGTGCTTTGTAAGATAAAGTTGTATGAATGGTTTTCTACAGTTAGTAATGGCACAGGTGAGCAGCACCATCTGTAACAAGAACAACTTCAAATAATGGGCATTTTCTGCCCTCTTGAATTTTTCTTTTATATGATGTACATTATATTTACAATGTTATGTTATTTCTGAGAGATTTTAGTTTACATGCCTGTTGCAATGGAAATGTCATGTTGAAAAGAGATAAACGAAATGAAACATTTCAAAAAATTTCATATCTATTCCTCATTGCAAGGCCAATCTGTCATTTTATACCATGAAGCTGTATTAGGCTTTATTTTGGAAGAAAAACAATGGATAAAAAATGGGCTTAATGAAGCCAGCAATAAATATTGCCAAATTAAAACCAAACATAACAAAAGTCATTTGAAAGGACCGAACAAGATTGTAAAGCTGGCTTCTGTCATGGTCATTTTAAGTTCTGTAGTGAAATACCCATGTTGGTATGACCATCCATTCATGTGGAATATAAACACGAGATAGAGCTGAAAAGGGATTCATTGCAAAATTAAATTTATTATCAAGATTGCATAAATAGTTAACATACAAGAATGTAAAAATGTCTGCTGCTATTTCAAGAATCAAAAAGCTATGAATATTCTTATTTGTTATATACCCAGCAGGTCAGGTTTGTTTAGGTATCACAAAATTCTTATAATCAAGCATAATGTCATTATATTTTATTTGCAAACTAACCAATATCTACTCATCTAAGTTACATCATCATATCTGTTAAAACTAGAACAGAAAAACAGCCCCTCAGAGTAGTAAAAAGCTCAACCAATCAGATGCAAGATCACTTCATTATTAGGCTTTGACCTTGCCCATTACTGAATTCATTTGAGATTTGACGATATGATCCCATATATCAGGTGTGGTCAATATCAGCCATTAACTATGGCTTCCAGCCAATCTGATGCAAGATGACCTAATCAATGTGTAAATTTCTTACTCATTATCAAACTCATACAAGATCTAATTAATTTAAGCACATGTTTCACATTTTTTTTACAAATTACTCTTGATATGCAGGTTATACAAACAACTAAAACTGTAATGGAATAAAATGCAGGGTAATATTTAGTTCTAGTGGAAAATTACAAGTCAGCATTTTGAGAAAAATTCAGATTTGAAAAATTAAATTAATATACAAGGTAGCTTGTACAGTAATAGAATACTTTAAGACTGGAGAAATTCTCGAGAATGTCCATTTTCAGGAAAGTGGACAATCAGTTTATGATTGGCAATTATTGCTTGGACCATACTCATTTTTGTTGCCAAAAATAATTGCTTGGACCATACTCATTTTTGTTGCCAAAAATAAAGGAAAAATAGAAATTTCTGTAACAAAAAAACGCAATTAATACAATTATAGGACATAATATTTAATATCTTTCCAATGCTGTAAAGAAAAACATACATCAAAGAACCAAAACAAAGCTGACTTCTGCTGAACTGTATAAATATTTATTACATCCCCATTTTAGTCTTACAAGCCTGATCTGATTGGTGTTCAATACAGCTGTTCATTACATATTACCATATCACACAGAGATTCAAACTACTTAGTTGTCTTCTTTGACATCCACTCATATTTTTAGACACAGTGAATTAACTTTCACAAATTCCAATTCTTTTTGAACTTCATTCACGTTGTAAATCTACAAATATTTAGAAGACATAAATGATCGGGCATGTAATAAATACAAAACCAGCATTTGTTTTGTTCTGAATCAAAGTAATGGACTTGACTGATGGCTGATGATTAAGTCTCTGTGGCCTCACCGTATCCCAGCAGTGGTCAAACTCATTCTTTCTTCATTCTGCTGTCTCAGAACAAAATACAAATGCTGTTTGTTTTTTGTACAGATCAGACTTGGATAAGTTGTAATCAAACAGAGAAAATGTGCATTTTTTTAGGTATTCAAGATATTTCAATATATTCAAAATATGTAAAGTTACACACTGATAGATTTGTAGATATTCAAAGTGTCCAGTTACACGGTGACAGCTTTTTAGATATTCAAAACATGTCAGTTTACACAGAACTGAACAGAAAGCTGGCATAGCCAAAGTTTCAAAATATCTATTTTATAAGAATTCCATGAAAATTTGGTAAACTTTTTACAGGAACCTGAATTTTGTTTGATAATACTTACTCAATCATAATATCTTAGGAATACTACTATTAGCTCATAATTCCAGCTATCCTGTGCTAAAATATTTAGTTATGGAAACCAAATATTGTCTACTTACGTAGGTGGCAATCAGATGGAATGATCTCCCTTTGCTACAGGGATTGGTCCCAAATCCTGTGTGTCCTTCAGTTACTAGCGAAGCAGAATGAACACAGAGTAAGACATAAATGCAGGGAAGCTGAGACAGTATATCCATATTATGATCAGCCAAGCATTATCGAGGAAAATGGTTTCTACTTAAAATGTTATTCAATCAGAATACCTTTGGAAAATAGGTAAGAGTTTGAGTGAGTTGCATCTCCTTATCCCCCAGAGACCATCTCTGGTTTTTAAAGTATGTGAGTCTACTTCTAAATTGAATGACCCGGCTAAAATGTAGACTCCATATGCTTGGATATATCACTGGGGAGAAGAGGATTTTTTCCCCCAACAAATCTTATTCAAATCATATTGCCACATCTATAAGAAGCTGCCAGCTGACTTGGTAAGGTAGTCTGTTGCACTGCAGCCATAGGTCCCACTCAATCTAAACCTTTGGACATGAAAGATCTTTGAGGTAGAAACTATAAAATGTTGACTCTGACCTCAACCCATAGCTTGTATGATCTAGACTCCAGGACAGTTGCAATCAAATGTAACACTTACCTCACAAGCTGAAATGCATAATAGCTTCATTTTGTCTTGGGTTAATGCTCTGTATGCAGAACAAATAAATCATCTTTTACAGGATAATAAAGCCCAATATGAGATTTCAACCTTTTTTTATATTGGTATTTAAGACATGGGACATGTAGATAAGCATCTTGCAGATCTACACTGATTGCAAAGTCTCTCTTCTAGATGGAATTTAAAGCCTGCCTTGGTGTTTCCATTTTGAACCATGGTGCCTGTATGAAACAACTGACAGAGTTCTTGCTACAACTGGTTAACGAGTGCCACTGACTTTTAAAACCAAGAACAGTCTTGAGCAAAGGTAACAGCCAGATTGATTTTGTGTTTTGAATAATCTCTACCATTCTTTTCTGGAGAAGACTGTTTATTTCTTGCTCTAGGACATCTCCCTTGAATGGGTCTTTCAGGATGTTTGTAACTGACCTTGGACAATAGAGTAGCACTGGATGTCACACGAAGGCCTTTTACAATGACTTGCCAACATGGCAAATTCTTTCCCGTTGAACAGCAAAGAGACCCCCCCACTAGGTAAGAATGTTGTAATTTCTTTTTGGCAGGAGGCAGTCATGGAAGAAACAGAGACAAAAATGATCAAGTGCTTATTGGCACTCTAATGGATATAATGATAAGAATGCCAGAGTTCTGACATTTGGGCAGCATACTGGAAAAAGACGTTCCCTCCTCTCACATCAGATATGAATGGCTGTGTCTGATTGTGGTGGAAAAGTGCCATTTTATCCTCCTTAATGGTGTAAAATTCTTTATGCTGGGATAGGTTATGGGATACCTGATCCACAAAAGCCGTACCTACTTGCATCGTATCAAGACAGAAGCTGCATTGGACTGCCAAGTTCTTGATATGGCTCAAAGAAGATGGCCTTTGAGACACCATCCTTATAGGCACCATCAAAAATAGTTTGACTAGTTGTGTGTGTGTGTGTGTTTGGTTTTTAAAGTAGCTTTAACAATTTTTCAGTCTTATCACTACGACGGCTGCAGTGTGGCAGTTTATTGTGATGTCTAGCAATGAGGCATCATGCCGTAGACATGTAGCATGATGGCCCACCCAGTCACATTATCCTGACACCAGGCCAACCAGTCCTAACACTAACCTCTCATTGCTGAGCACCTAGTAAGGTAGCTGTTAGTACCATTTTTTAAAATAAATCTTTGGTAGGACTCGGCCGGGATTCAAACCCACACCCTCCCACATCCATTCAAATAGTTGCTGCAGTTACTGTTGCTGAAAGGGATCTCCTGATTTGCATTTAGTTCAGTCCATATTCTAGACTTAGCAGGCAGAAATAGAGTAGACATTTGCAATGTATATTTAGTTTGCATTGTTTGTTAGGTTTTTTCAAATATTAAGTAAAAGGCATCTAACTTGTATATCTACAACAAAGCTGTAATTCTACAATAAACAGAAAATACTTGTCTCATATTGGAAAGAACATGAAATAGTTGGAAATAAAGATACAGCATCCTCTTCCCACTTCCTCTAGTTCAATATCAGAAACTCTAGATGAGGTTTTGTGAGGTCTTTCAACCAAAAGAGGTTGTCTTACTCAGCATGAGTGGAAACAGTAACTCAAATAAACATGGGATTTGGTTGTTGTTGTTGTTGTTGTAGGGTTTAATGCCATGTTTCAGCACACGATAGGCTATACATGGCGCCCAGTATTAATGGTGGAGGAAGAACCCAGGAAAACCCCGGAAAGAACCACTGACCCACGAGGCACTTATTTCTAAATCAATAGAAGACCTTTCTAACTGCCATCTATGTTTGCGGACAATTTTCAGTTTAGTGCCCTTAACAAAACATTTTAGCCTGTGAGGGCTGGATTTGCAAGGTAGTGTTAATACTCCTAAAATATTACGATCAGGTAACAAAGATGAATGAATTAAAGCATCAATTTCATCCATGTCCTTGTCATGATTTATTTAGAAGCTATTTTACTACCAGCCACATATGGTTGACCTGTATGCCCAAAAAATGGTATGTGTAGATTTTGTTAACAGAATATGGGTAAACTAATGTAATCTCTAGATATGTGTATACAGAATATGGATAGATTAATCTTATCTCTAGATATGTGTATAATTTGTATATAGAATATGAGTAAACTAATCTAATCTCTAGGTATGTGTATACAGAATATGGATAAATGAATCTAATCTCTAGGTATGCATATAATTTGTATACAAAATATGGGTAAAGTAATCTAATCTCTAGGTAAGTGTATACAGAATACGGATAAATTAATCTAATCTCTAGGTATGTTTTTAATTTTTATACAGAATATGGGTAAACTAATCTATCTCTAGGTATGTGTATAATTTGTATACAGAATATAGGCAAACTAATCTAACCTCTATGTAATTTTTACACAGAATATTGGTAAACTAATATAATCTCTGGGTATATTTGGTAAGGATACCTGAGGAGAGAATATATCAATCATCAATTCAACACTAATAAACTTTTCTTGCATGCCGTAAATCAGGTGAAACTGAATAAAGCATGCTATCAAACACATCTCGATTATCTGAAAACAAGTCTGTAAATTATCATAAAGGGACACACTGATGGATGTAAGAACAAAGGCATTCATGTGAAGGAAACAAAAGATGGCCATGACATGCTAAAACTGACTGACTGTAGGACAACATTTATTTTGCGACTGTGACCATTGCTTTTTATTTCCCACATCTTTTTGTGACAATATCTGCCTAAAACCAGTCTAAAATAAAATAACAAAAATAGCAAAAGAAGTGCTAGTTTGGAAGATTGTATGCTCTTAATATCTGGAACAGAGTCTGTCTATAACATGTTCATATGTGGTGTGTGAATATGTTTAAAAAGACTGATGAAAAATCTTGCTGTATTTAAAGTACTGGTAAAGTCATCAGAAAACTATACAATGAATTTAGTCTCCTATACAAGAATCATTAGCAACGTTGCAGGTCAAACTGACGTTAAGTCCTATTTTATTACAATGTTCAAATGATATTTAAGTGTTTTTTTACTGCAGTGTTCACTTTGCCAAACTTGAATATAAGGAGAGTAACAATGACTGAGATTATACCCTATGATATGAATAACAATAATAAATGATAAATCCCAGTAACAATGACCAAAGTAATAACCCCTAATATGAATAACAATAATAAATGATAAATCCCAGTAATAATGACCAAAGTAATAACCCCTAATATGAATAACAATAATAAATGATAAATCACAGTAACAATGACCAAAGTAATAACCCTTGATATGAATAACAATAATAAATGATAAATCCCAGTAATAATGACCAAAGTAATAACCCCTAATATGAATAACAATAATAAATGATAAATCACAGTAACAATGACCAAAGTAATAACCCTTGATATGAATAACAATAATAAATGATAAATCCCAGTAACAATGACCAAAGTAATAACCCCTAATATGAATAACAATAATAAATGATAAATCCCAGTAATAATGACCAAAGTAATAACCCCTCATATGAATAACAATAATAAATGATAAATCACAGTAACAATGACCAAAGTAATAACCCTTGATATGAATAACAATAATAAATGATAAATCCCAGTAACAATGACCAAAGTAATAACCCCTAATATGAATAACAATAATAAATGATAAATCCCAGTAATAATGACCAAAGTAATAACCCCTAATATGAATAACAATAATAAATGATAAATCACAGTAACAATGACCAAAGTAATAACCCTTGATATGAATAACAATAATAAATGATAAATCCCAGTAACAATGACCAAAGTAATAACCCCTAATATGAATAACAATAATAAATGATAAATCCCAGTAATAATGACCAAAGTAATAACCCCTAATATGAATAACAATAATAAATGATAAATCCCAGTAATAATGACCAAAGTAATAACCCCTAATATGAATAACAATAATAAATGATAAATCACAGTAACAATGACCAAAGTAATAACCCTTGATATGAATAACAATAATAAATGATAAATCCCAGTAACAATGACCAAAGTAATAACCCCAAATATGAATAACAATAATAAATGATAAATCCAAGTAACAATGACCAAAGTAATAACCCCTGATATGAATAACAATAATAAATGATAAATCCCAGTAATAATGACCAAAGTAATAACCCCTAATATGAATAACAATAATAAATGATAAATCCCAGTAACAATGACCAAAGTAATAACCCCAAATATGAATAACAATAATAAATGATAAATCCCAGTAACAATGACCAAAGTAATAACCCCTGATATGAATAACAATAATAAATGATAAATCCCAGTAACAGTGACCAAGGTAATATCATGATATGAATAACAATAACAAATAAATCCCAGTAACAATGACCAAAGTAATAACCCCTAATATGAATAACAATAATAAATGATAAATCACAGTAGCAATGACCAAAGTAATAACCCCTGATATGAATAACAATAATAAATGATAAATTCTAGTAACAATGACCAAAGTAATAAACCCTGATATGAATAACAATAATAAACGATAAATTCTAGTAACAATGACCAAGGTAATATCATGATATGAATAACAATAATAAACGATAAATTCTAGTAACAATGACCAAGGTAATATCATCATATGAATAACAATAATAAACAATAAATCCCAGTAACAATGACCAAGGTAATATCATGATATGAATAAGAAAAATAAATGATAAATCCCAGTAACAAGGGCCAAGGTAATATCATGATATGAATAACAATAATAAATGATAAATCCCAGTAACAAGGACCAAGGTAATATCATGATATGAAGAAGAAAAACAAATGCTAAATCCCAGTAACAAGGACCAAGGTAATATCATGATATGAATAACAATAATAAATGATAAATCCCAGTAACAATGACCAAGGTAATATCATGATATGAATAAGAAAAATAAATGATAAATCCCAGTAACAATGACCAAGGTAATATCATGATATGAATAACAATAATAAACAATAAATCCCAGTAACAATGACCAAGGTAATATCATGATATGAATAAGAAAAATAAATGATAAATCCCAGTAACAAGGGCCAAGGTAATATCATGATATGAATAACAATAATAAATGATAAATCCCAGTAACAAGGACCAAGGTAATATCATTATATGAAGAAGAAAAACAAATGATAAATCCCAGTAACAAGGACCAAGGTAATATCATGATATGAATAACAATAATAATTAAATCCCAGTAACAATGACCAAAGTAATAACCCCTAATATGAATAACAATAATAAATGATAAATCACAGTAGCAATGACCAAAGTAGTAACCCCTAATATGAATAACAATAATAAACGATAAATTCTAGTAACAATGACCAAAGTAATAACCCCTGATATGAATAACAATAATAAATGATAAATCACAGTAACAATGACCACAGTAATAACCCCTGATATGAATAACAATAATAAACGATAAATCCCAGTAACTATGACCAAGGAAATATCATGATATGAATAACAATAATAAATGATAAATCCCAGTAACAAGGACCAAGGAAAAAACCTCTGATATGCAAATTAACAATAATATTTGAAGAAAAAAACTAACCACAACTGAGATAATATATACTAAAATGTATATTAACAATAAAGATTATTTAAGGATAAACGGAAAGTCATGCACAATTGTGATTTAATATGATCACTGTCACATAAATTGTTGCTGCTTTGACGAATGGAAAGAGCATGATGCAAAATGGTGGGAATGCATGCTACTTTGTCATCAAAATAATAACACTCCTTGTTTCAAATGAAGACAGATTAGAATACTGATGGGTAGAATGTGTTTTGTCATTTGCACAGCATATTTTGTCATGATCACTTGAATAGAACTGACCAAACAGAATTACAAGTAATCTACCTCATTTTACAGTGTAAGGATTACTTCCTGAGATGATCCAATGTCTTTGGTTGCTACAGAACTACACCATGATGCAAATGCTGATGTGTAGTTATAGCCAAGGTTGCATTTACCTTCAAAATGACTGCATTTGAAATCATGATATAAAACTTAACTTTAACCTTTTGACCATGAACCTCTAAGTGTAACCAAGGTCACCCAAATATTCATTTGTGAATTCTGCTTACCACTCAGTTATTTAAGTCAGATCTGTGATTTAAAATTTCCAAATACCTTTAGCAGTTAAATTAACACCAGATATTTGAAGAATGACAGAAGGATGAATTTTGAGACCAAAACATCTTTGCAACACTTGCATTATATCTGCAATTAGTGGATAAAGAAACATAACTGTTTTAAAATTTCTCAGGATTTTTTTTTTGGCTCAATTTATTTTTTATGAACCAGTGAAACACAGCAAAAACTGCTAAATCTTCCTAAGCATGAGTAACAATTTGATGCCATTTTAATTTCTGGTCAATTCTTCTTAGTCTTTATATGTATGAATGAAATGGATATAGTCATGACAAGGAAATGTAGCACTTCATAACTGGCAAGTAAATTTGTAACTGGCATGAGCAAAGTCAATCATGAACTCTATGCAGGAAAAGAAAAACATAACAGCACTTTATAATTGGTATGTAAATATGTAACTGCATGAGCAAAGTCAACCATGACCTCTATGCAACTCTTTTCCAAAACTATATTTAGATCTATCAATAACATTAATTATAATTAGTGAAAATGCAATATACAATTTTTACATAGATACATTCGACAGGTACAGATATATTTTGAATAAGTAATGTAGCCTAGCAAAACTAAAGTTTTGTTGGTGTACTTTCAGGGCGAATATAAAGAAGCATTAGATGTTTAAATTTTCATCACAATTTCCCTAAACACAAATAACGAGAGCAAATTTGCTGAAAAAATTATTTAAACTACTCAAAAAGTCAATATAAAAAGTCCATTACACACAAATACATTATTGTATAATTCAGAAATCTACAAAATGCAAAACTTGTACTGCCAGCAGTTGAAAGAAAAAAATTGAGCAAAGAGGTCAGAGAATGACTACGATAATGAGCCGGATGATTACATATTCATATATTGAGTACATGGGTTAATTAACCATTAGGGCCTGTTACAAACAGCTCTATGCCATTTCTTACCATATCCTGTTAAGACGACGATTGAAACATGCATGTTAGATTCCATCAGCAGCCATGTACAAGTGCATGAAATAGAAGAACAAGACAACATATTACATGTAAAAGCTTCCAGCATCTGACAGAAAACTTGATATTACAACCATCAGTAGCATATTTATGTAACAATGGAACCTCCTACAACATGGAGTCTGCTCCAAGATACTGTGAGATCAGTATGGTCCAAAATCATGGTTTGCAACCAGATGAGAAAGAAAGTGAGAACATTTTAAACACTGTTACATAACTAATCCAAATATGGATATGAACTTTAAGGATGCATGTACTTGCAGTCATACACAAGTCAGCATATTTAACAAATAGTTCTGCACCATAATACCAGCCTCCAAGTCAAATTTAAAAACATTTGTATACGACACTGGGTCTCAAAAAGACAGCAACAAACTATTGGGATTTTAAAGGGGATATACAATTATGTACCATGAAAGTACCATAATTAGTGACCCTGTTCATTGACCCTGAAATCGTAATAATCTGTATGAATATACTAATCAACAAAGTTCATAACCGATATTTCTGTGCAGAAATCACTTTTCTTTTTTCAGTCTAACTAACCTTAACCTTAGACCCTCAGATCAACATGTTTCTTCCTTACCATCCACAAAGTTTGGTCCAGTATGTAATTGGGTACTCAGGCACCATGCAGAAAGCATTTATATTCTTTCAGGTAGGATTCTGGACCCAAGCTCATATGGATCAGTAATTCTAGCCATGTGGCTAGATCAAGGTGAATTGACACATGAGTAACATTTTAATATTCATGCATCATTTTTTCCAAAATAAAAGTTGCTGCTATACTGAACAACCATTTTTAAGGGTCTATTTAAAAAGTAACCTGGTAAGTAGCACACCATTTTGAGTCTTTTTACTTTGCATAATGTTAATTCGTTTCACAATCATGGTAACTTTAGCCTTTATAATGCTTAATAACACAACTTCATTTACTGATCTTGTTTAAAAATCAATGTATAAATACTGCAATGCCTTCCTTGTAATGCAAGATCTACCAGATTTTACAACTTTGCAGGAAATGCTGATGCACTGATCTGAACTTTAAAGTCCTGCAATATCAGTAAAAAAAGCAACAGACCTATAAAGCAAAGGTAACCTCAGCGCTAAAAAAACAAACAATTTGGGATGGTTTATTGCTAAGGAAATGGGAGTTATGTGCCTTTCCCAAGGACACAAATATGGCTGCCAACCCATGACCCTCTGCAGATGCTGAATTTATTGTGAAATATTTTCAATCCAACAGGTACATTACCAACCAAGTAATACTACTGCATGAGCACTAAGGACAAATGGAAAAATGGCACAGGATCTTTAAGTCAATAAGCACTGGAAATTCCTATATTTGTGTCAATAAGCACTGGAAATTCCTGCAACTGTCAGTAAATTACTGCATATGTCAGTTAACAAGCACTGGAAGTTCCTGCATCTGACAGTTAACATGTACTAGAAATTCATGCATCTGTCAGTTAACATGTACTAGAAATTCCTGCATCTGTCAGTCAATAAGCACTGGAAGTTCCTGCATCTGTCAGTTAACATGTACTGGAAATTCCTGCATCTGTCAGTCAATAAGCACTGGAAGCTCCTGCATCTAACAGTCAATAAGCACTGGAAATTCCTGCTTCTGTCAGTTAACATGTACTTGAAATTCCTGCATCTGTTAGTCAATAAGCACTGGAAGTTCCTGCATCTGTCAGTTAACATGTACTGGAAATTCCTGCATCTGTCAGTCAATAAGCACTGAAGGTTCCTGCATCTAACAGTTAACATGTATTGGAAATTCCTGCTTCTGTAAGTTAACATGTACTTGAAATTCCTGCATCTGTCTGTCAATAAGCACTGACATTCCTGCATCTGTCAGTCAATAAGCACTGGAGATTCCTGCAAGTCAGTTAACTTGTCCTGGAAATTGCTGTATCTAATTGTTGTTGACATCTTAAGTATAGTTTATTATAATGATGTAAAATCTGGCAATTCTAATGTGATGAGAAAGAGAACGTCATGTGGCACATTTCAAGTTCTCTTTAGGTCAACATTTTTTAAGAAGAAAATAATGAAATCCATTTTAGGTAGAGATCAGAATTCATATACAATTGTTGAAAACGAAATATCCAGCTCTAAGCTTTTTTGATTCACTGTCATTTAATTCTTCCTGGATTCAAATTTGAATAATGTTATAATTACGCTATATTTGTTTGTGCATAAATAACACCCAACTGCAAACAAGAGGACAAAATGGGCATCATATCACTCACCCGCTTGATATAACTTATGACTTGATCACTACATTAACAAAAATGGGTATTCCAAGTCAGGTTTATAATGTGTTATGTAAATCTAATCTGCATTGTTGTTTTTTTTTGGTTTTTTTAAATTTAAATTATATGCTACTGTAATGTAACATTGTATATTGGATTTAACCTTGTCCAAAATCAAGCTCAACCTGACCTGAATCATTGATTTTTTTTTAAAATTCTGTAAACAACTAATACACAGCTAAAATATTCTCTATATGTATTGGTTTAGAATTATTATCATTATTATTAAAAGAATTAAACATGGTTATTTAGGTTTTGGTCAAGATTTCTAGGATTCGCCTGGATTACCTGACATAATCCATGTCATTTTTTACAATTTTAGTAAAAGACTTTCTAATTTTAACCCTTTACCTTTAGTGTATGGCTTTATAGCCCTGCGATACACATGTAGCAAAGTTACCCAGTGCAGTTCACCTGTTACCTATTCAATTCCATACACTGTTAAGCAGTGTAGTGTATGTTACGTTTAACAGCAATTTTAACCTTTTAAATTTTTGGTACACATCTATTATGTATGGAAAAATTTCAGAGCAAAGTCCGATCGTTATAGCTGTTTAATTATTTTTCATGGAAGAATTTTTTACGTGCTTTAAAATCTTGAGAGAACTTGTTCACCATCGAGTCAGTGAGGCCGCGTGACCAACCATAGCTGCCATTTCTCGTACTCTAAATTTACAAGTTCATCTGCGTCTACATCACTAAGTCATCTGAATTGTATAATTTATAAAACTAATTGCTACCCACATCAATATCAGAGCCTTTACCTAAGTTATTGAAACTTTCATAGTTGTCATTCTAATTGTGAAAAGTACTGAACAAAATCCACAACCTCCATTTTGGAGAGTGGAGAATATGACCCAGATACTTTAAATAGCAGATTTCAACCAGAGCATAAACAGCGACCACATGATCTGACGTAATGGTCATTCACAGCAATGAATGTGCTATCTGATAGGGGGTTTTCATGAAAGGTGGCGCTATAAAAAGCTGCTAAAAATGGCTGATGTTTACAGCAGGCGTCAAAAGGCGCTTGTATGCAAATCGGGTAGAGGCATCCAAAGACGCTTGTATGAGAATAGGGTAGAGGCATCCAAAGGCGCTTGCATGAGGTAAAGGGATAACAAACATTTTATTTTGTAAACATTAAGAAGGTTCTACAGGGTTATTTTCTATTAGGTAAGAGTTTTTCGTTACAAAATGCTAATTGTGACCCAAGGCCAAGTAGAGGACTATATAATCATGTCACTGGAAAATTATTCATTTGTGCTTTAAGATCTAGCAGAATCAATTTGTATTATTGTTCTGTCCAGTAGATCCTTTGGGCTGGACTTTATTTCTTCAAATTATTATAGTGATTTTTTTTGGGAAATACATAGAGCTCTTAAAAATAATATTCTTGGACAGAGACATTCATTGGGATTTATAGTGAATTCAAACCTTGAATTACATTACTGTGTTTCAACAAAAAGAGTGTTAGTACAATATAATACAGGCTGTCACAGGCACATCAACACCTTCAGCGCTGAATTTAATTTGGATTTCTACTAAAAGTTTAGTTAGAATATTTATTATTAGGACTTGTGTCATTTAATTCTGGGATTATTTTGGGATTTAATTCACAATACCATAAGTGTTTTTTTCTCTTCATTTTCACATTGTATTCAAGGGAAATTATTTCTTGAATTTTAAAAAGTTTGTTTCTTTCCACTCTTTTCTGTTACTTATTTAAGAGGATAGACTCATAACAAATGATGTACTATACATGCCTAAATGAAACTGAAATATATACATTATTTGCGGAATCAAATAAGAAATACAGTCTGTACATTGGTACCAAGCTTATCCACTCTGATAAAAGACCATCTCATTAAAATGTGCAGATTTTATTTTTTAAAGAAACTCTCTCTGACCATCATGTTATGGACATACTAACCATGTCTTAGCAAAATCAGATTGAAAGTCTGCTGAGTGGCAACCAGCCAAGTCAATCAGAAGCAAGACCCACCTCACATACATACATACATCTTGCAAATTCATCCAACATCTTGACGATAAATCAGATTCAACAAGTTTGAAAATCCAATCAAAACTGAAGTTGCTAGAGTGCGTACAAACTCGACCAAACAGATGCAAGATCACCTCATTAATATCCATGGATCATACTCAATTGTACTCATCTGAGACCTTAATAACATATTCCTATTTACCAAAGTTAAGCAATGTCTCTCAAAAAATGTATCATCTGATTTGTAACAAGCCCAGTCAATCTGATGCAAGATAACAAGAAAACTCTCAAACACCTTGATGGTATTAGCTAATTCACCAAGTCAGATCAAAATTGGATACAAATATTGTGTACAGAGTAGCTCAATCAGACGCAACACCACTTCATTACTATACCTAACAACTTATTCATTATAACTCTCACTGGACATTTTTCACTCCAGAAAAAAAAGACTATTTACCAAGTTTGATCAATTGGATTAGATGTGTGGTCCTTAGAGTTATAAAAAGTTATATTAATATTCATGGACCATGCTCATTAACTAACATAGAATAGATTTTTATGATATAAATGCATTGCTCAAAATGCTGTTCAAATGTGCATTAGAAATAAAATGGTCTTAAGAGTAGTAACAACGCTAGTAAACAGGGTGAGTTCTACAAACACCCATTCAATGCTTGTAAACAAGGTGAGTTCCACAAACACCCATTCAATGATTGCAAAAAGGGTGAATTCTGCAATTACCCTCTCTAAGCTTTTATAGAGAATGGTGAATTATCCATTCAAAGCGTTTAAAACATCAAGGTGAATGAAACTAACTGACTTCTACAATTACCAAAAGTTTTTAAACATCAAGGTGAATGAAACTGACTTCTACAATTACCAAAAGTTTTTAAACATCAAGGTGAATGAAACTAACTGAATTCTACAATTACCGATTCAAAGCTTTTAAACTAACTGAATTCTACAATTACCAAAAGCTTTTAAACATCAAGGTGAATGAAACTAACTGAATTCTACAATTACCCATTCAAAGCTTTTAAACATCAAGGTGAATGAAACTAACTGAATTCTACAATTAGGCAGGCAAAGCTTTTAAACATCAAGCTGAATGAACTGAATTCTACAATTACCCACTCAAAGCTTTTTAAACAGGGTGAATTCTAGAATCACCCACTGAAAGCTCTAAGCAAGGTGATTTCAACAAAAATTACTCATTCAATTCTTTTAAATAGGGTGAGTTCTAAAATCAATCATTCAAAGCTTTTAAACAGGTTCAGTTCTACAATCACTCATTCAAAGTGTTTAAACAGGGTGAGTACTAAATCACTCATTCAAAGCTTTTAAACAGGTTCAGTTCTACAATCACTCATTCAAAGTGTTTAAACAGGGTGAGTACTCAATCACTCATTCAAAGCTTTTAAACAGGGTGAGTTCTAAAATCACGCATTCAAAGTATTCATACAGGGTGGGTACTAAAATCACTCATTCAATGATTTTAAATAGGGTCAGTTCTAAAATCATTCAATGCTTTTAAATAGGGTGAGTACTAAAATCACTCATTCAATGAATTTAAATAGGGTGAGTACTAAAATCGCTCATTCAATGAATTTAAATAGGGTGAGTACTAAAATCACTCATTCAATGATTTTAAATAGGGTCAGTTCTAAAATCATTCATTCAATGCTTTTAAATAGGGTGAGTACTAAAATCACTCATTCAATGATTTTAAATAGGGTGAATACTAAAATCACTCATTCAATGATTTTAAATAGGGTCAGTTCTAAAATCATTCATTCAATGCTTTTAAATAGGGTGAGTACTAAAATCACTCATTCAATGATTTTAAATAGGGTGAGTACTAAAATCACTCATTCAATGATTTTAAATAGGGTGAGTACTAAAATCACTCATTCAATGATTTTAAATAGGGTCAGTACTAAAATCACTCATTCAATGATTTTAAATAGGGTCAGTTCTAAAATCATTCATTCAATGCTTTTAAATAGGGTGAGTACTAAAATCACTCATTCAATGATTTTAAATAGGGTGAGTACTAAAATCACTCATTCAATGATTTTAAATAGGGTCAGTTCTAAAATCATTCATTCAATGCTTTTAAATAGGGTGAGTACTAAAATCACTCATTCAATGATTTTAAATAGGGTGAGTACTAAAATCACTCATTCAATGAATTTAAATAGGGTGAGTACTAAAATCACTCATTCAATGATTTTAAATAGGGTCAGTTCTAAAATCATTCATTCAATGATTTTAAATAGGGTGAGTACTAAAATCACTCATTCAATGATTTTAAATAGGGTGAGTACTAAAATCACTCATTCAATGATTTTAAATAGGGTCAGTTCTAAAATCATTCATTCAATGCTTTTAAATAGGGTGAGTACTAAAATCACTCATTCAATGATTTTAAATAGGGTGAGTACTAAAATCACTCATTCAATGATTTTAAATAGGGTCAGTTCTAAAATCATTCATTCAATGCTTTTAAATAGGGTGAGTACTAAAATCACTCATTCAATGATTTTAAATAGGGTGAGTACTAAAATCACTCATTCAATGATTTTAAATAGGGTCAGTTAAAAAATTAAAAATTAAAAGATTTTTTTATGACAGGATACTTGAATATCAGTTTATATATTTATTTCCAGTCATAGCAAAAGTTCATTAATTCATTTATATTTTAAACTGTATAAAAAATTTCATTTTGAAACCATTTTATCAATTCTTTAAAATGAAAACTAAAATTATAAAACATTGCTAAATTTATCCAATATAAGTAAATGCTTCTTGCTCTCACATATTTCTAACTGATTCCAAAATCCTAAATTTTTTGAAAGAAGTAAATTACACCATGAAACCCAAGGATTGGTTGGAGATTGGGGGTTGAAGGAGTTGAGTTGGAGACAAAATGTGTATCTATTCTGTTTTCAGTGTATAAATGATTCAATGAATTTTAACAATATATCACTATATTAGGAAATAAATCCCATTTCCATTATTTGAAATATTTCTTCTTGGGATTGATACTGGACACAAGCCTGTTCCCCTAGAACAACAACTTCTAATTTACAGACAATTTGACCTTAAATGTTTATCTGACAATGACTATGAGCTGTTTTTAGAAAGCACAGAACCATAAGTTACTTGACCATAAGTTACCTGACCAGCTGTCTTTTCTACTTATTAGAGTCCACTGTGTAGATATTCATAAGCTGGTGCAATAGTGGACACAGTCTGCAGTTGGGTGCACATCACACATCAGGTAATTTTGCATGATAAAAGATGCCAGCAATAAAAACAAAATCCAGAAAACATTCTAATGATAGCAAATAGAATATCTATGAGAAAATGAGACGTCCACTGACACTAAGTGCTTTCACTGGAACAGTGCCATGTGAAGTAAGCATGTCTCAGTGTGTTGCTACATGAAATAAATAATAGCAAACTGCAACCACGTTCAATTGCAAGATGGTATAAATGATGAAATGTACTACCACCACACTTCTGTCCTAGTATATTCTAGTGTAAAAATGCAAATACAGCAGCTGAAAAAAATGCCTCGCATCAGCAGAAACAAGATTTCAATGTTCATTAAAATCATGTACATGAAGTATTTCTATTTTAACATTATGGATGATTTTATTTAAAATCACTGACAAAAATATCAATAATAATCAACAGATTCCCACAACCTGTGCATACATCAATAATTACATAAGTACATCAACAGATCTCTGTCTAACAGGCAAACATTAACAACAATATGGGTTTAATCAGCAATTTCATATGCACATCAATAGACCACTGCAATGTGTAGCAGACAAACATTACCTTACAACAAAAATTGAGCATAATCAGTGATTTCCTAACTCACCTCTACTTGTGCTTGTCCCCATAGCCATTGTAGACTTTATCATGCAGAAAATAAATTTAGATGAAAGTGATACTGGCCCCTTTCTTTGGCAAAAGATTGTTTTAGCGATCTTTTATAAAAACATTGGAACTTTTAACCATTTCTAAATTTAACATTTGAACTTTTAATTGGCGCTGTGTAACAAGGATATCATTCCAATATATTGTGAGACCACCAGCCTAAATAACCACCCACCCATCAACCCAAATATCCACTATGGCAGGGCATAAAAGACAAAGAACATTTTTTAATCAAATTAAAGTAGATGTAGTACAATGAGTTGATAAAAAAGAGATTGTCATGTTTGTATTTTCCACGTTTTCCATATCATTGTTCTTAATATCTGCTTCAAAAGATATTATCATTATCCAGCACAGAAACCTGGTTTTATTGGGTGAAAGTCACAGGTTTTGAGCAACCGGAGTGAGACAGTCATTTACAGTTCATGGGTCAATAATTACTTTAATTAACCATTGCAGGTGAGGCCTCACATGAAAAGCATGCAGCATGCAATCCACTCACCTAATCCTATAATTATTCATATTTGCTTTCTCACATACCCACATTGCCTGTGCCCCCACCCCCGGACTTAAACAAATGCAGACAGAGGTGAGATGTCAATGATATGTAAAGTTGAGTGACTTGGGTCACTCAGCCCCTCATGGCCCAGCAATGTACAATGTAAAGTCATTAATAACGGGATCATTGAACAAAACAGATTTATTCCTACTTCTAATGCACTGGTCAGAAAAGGTGTGTTTTAGCTTTTTAATGTAGCTTTAACAATTTTAGTCATATCGCTATGAGGGGCCCCGAGTGGCCGAGTGGTCTAAAGCGCTCTTCGTTATGGATCACTGCCATCTCACCTCTGCCTGCGGCGGTTTGAGTCTAAGATTCAGCCAATGTGGGCATGTGAGAAAGCTTGCCAGTAGCTTCTCGTGGGTCGGTGGTTCTTTCCGGGGTTTTCCTGGGTTCTTCCTCCACCATTAATACTGGCCGCCATGTATAGCCTATCGTGCTCAAAAATGGCGTTAAACCCAACAACAACAACAACAACGACAACATATCACTATGATGTCTTCAGTGTGGCAATTTATAGTGATGTCTTGCACTGGGGCATAATGCTGCAGACATGTAGCATGATGTCCCACCCAGTCACATTATCCTGACACCAGGATGACCAGTCCTAACAACTGACCTCTTAATGCTGACTAGTCAGAATGAATCTAGGATGCATATAAGTTTAATATCAGTGGAACCTATCAGATCACATATACCATGCTTGACCTGTATTAATAAAGCATAAAATGTAGGTTACAGTGACCTTAAGTTTTATGAGTGTAGTAGTAATAGAAATGTTTCTAATTATCAAGTTTACTGACTGGAACATAAACTGCATCCAATAAATGAAGTTTTAACAAAAAACTTGAACATGGTCACTGAAGTATGCAATACAGGCCACAGCGATCTCTACTTCCAATAAAGACAGTACAACTTATAAATATGCATCTACTCACCAAGTTTCATGATTCAGGTAAGGATAGCATGCATCCAACATGCCAAACACACATGTGGTCATGAATGAGACAAATGCGAAACCTTGACCTAAGGCACTAAATGGCAAAATATAGGTCACAATGAACCTCTTTTCTTTTAAGGTATTGAAGTCACAGTGCCTGTAAAGTTAACAGTTTAACTAAGTCAGTGAAGTGTAACATATGGTTCATAACAACCTACTAAAATGAGTAGTGCATAGTCATCAATTTGCTAATTCTAGCTGAGCTTGTTGTTGTTGTAGGGTTTAACGCCATTTTTCAGCACATGATAGGCTATACATGGCGGCCAGTATTGATGGTGGAGGAAGATCCCAGGAAAAGCCCCGGAAAGAACCACTGACCCACGAGAAGCTACTAGCTGAGCTTGAGAAACAAACTTAAAACACAAAAATTAAACTGAAGTCAGTGAAACACGAAATACAGGTCACACTGATTTTTTTCTTCTGAACATGGTATATAAATCATCAAGATACATCCTCTCAATGTTTTAGGAATCTTGCAATAATAGTATATATACTGGGCAAAAACAACCCGTGAGCAAAATGCAATATCTAATGATAATAAAATATAAAATGTAGGTCCCAGTAACCTTCCTGTGTGGCAAGGTTGAGGTACTATTAAAGATATATACAATCATATAGTTTGATGATTTGATCATTAACTAAGCTTGAGAAATAAACTACAAAATGTAAGTGTGTGTCTGTGTTTATGTGATTTGGATTTTTAACGTAGATTTAACAATGTTTCAGTCATATTCCTACGATGTCTGCACTGTGGCTTTTAATACTGATGTCTGGCACTGGGGCATCATGCCGCAGACATGTATAGCATGATGTCCTACCTATTCACATTATCCTGACACCAGGCCGACCAGTCCTAACATTCAGCAAGGGTATACATAATCCGATGCTATTAGATGTAGAGGTGAGCTAGAAATCACAAACACTCGTATCATACCCAACAAAACATGACTACAACAATGAAGTTTGCATGTACTACATCTATGATTAGTCATACTTTAGACATTTTAAAAAATGACTTAGTAGTGCTTATTTATGAAAATTCTAAATTCCTGTGCTATCATCAGATAATTAGCATGTATGTAGTGTGAACACAGTCTCAACTGTGTTCACTCTAATTGCATGTGAAAACAAAAACTTGAAAAACTACACACACTTGCACACAATGAACACAAACCTTTTGTTTAAGATCAGCACTCCTGTTTTCAAATAAATGCTCCAACTTGCTGGGATCAATCTTGATTGCCACAAGACTTGTCCAGATTGTCTCCCCTCTGGTGGCAGGGTGGGGTATCTCTGGCTGAACTGCACGCCAATGCAACTTTACTGTCTTTCTGTTTTTTTTCAAATTAGCACCTGGGGGAGGAGGCAAGTCTACTTTAAAAGGTGTCACAAGCATTCCCATCCCTGGGGCTGGGGGAGGTGGTGGGAATCCAAAGGGAGGAGGAGGTGGAGCAAAACCAGGCGGCGGTGGTATGCCTGGGGGTGGGGGTGGAATTCCAAAGGGTGGAGGTGGAGGTGCTCCATCAATTCCAATGCCTAATGGTGCCAATGGAACTGGGGCAAAAATATCCTGATCCTCCTCCTCCTTCAAATCTGTGAAATCCATGTCCTTAATTTTAAGTGGCCGATGTAGCTTTTGTTTTACTTTCTCCCACTGTAAGTCACTTTCTGTCTCCTTAGGTTCTGGTTGAGATTTCAGCTCTGCCTTTACCACTTCATTCTTTTTATTAAGTCCTTCCATGGCCTTGCTGATAAGACCACTGCGGTCTCCTACTGGCCCTGCCACCTCTTTTGGCCCTTGAGGTTCTCCTGTTGGAATTTTTCCTTCAGCACTGAATTTATCTGCTAACGTCCTTGCAATACCTGACATCTGACTCACATCTTTCTTTTGAGACAAGTTATCTTGTGTCTTTTGTGCTAGAGCAGCCTTCCTCTCAGCCTCCTCTTGCTCTTGCTGAGCCATTTTGTACATTAACCACCGTTTATTACTAGATAAGGCTGGAACACTTTCTTGACTTGACTCCCCATTCATTGTTTCATTTATGGCATTGTTCCTCATTTCTAAGTTATTTGACACTGAAGTATCATCTCCTCTCCCATGACGTTCCACTGTAGTCAGGTTTTCTCGCTCTTTGGATTCTTCCAATTGCTGAACTGGTCTTAGCCTGTTTTGTGTTTCCCTGCCTATTCTGAGACTCTGATCATCTGAAAATATATCCATTCATTAGATCTGGCATAGTAATATTTCTGACAAATTAAATAAACACACTAACCAAATTAAACCAAAAATATTGAATTTCAGATAACTGAAACTCTTAATAAACTTAAGAAATCTCAAATGCAAAATTTTGTGCTTCTATTTTCACATAAATTTAACATCCTCCACAAATAAAGGTGATACTATGCATCCCTTTTCCTATGAAATAAAGACCACAATAAAGGAGCCATCAGTGAATTGTCATGCTCACTGATTAGCCATCCCCACAATGTTGGTACAAATTGAAAGTTGTTTTAAAATCACGAAGATGTGATAGCACAATAATAAAGACTAAAATAAGGGTACAGGACCATGTCACAGTCAGAAAAATTTGAATATACAAAATATTACAGCAATGACTTCTTACCCTAAACAAAAATAAATGTCTTTAAAGATATTACTGAGATTTGACTACTTATCAAGTTTGATCAAAATCCAAAATATATTTATTCTGAGTTAAGGTACATGAACCACTGGATGAATAAATGAACATCTAGCCCAATTTTTGTATAGCCTTTTACTGGCATTGTATATGCTTTATTTTGACAACATCATACATGTGACAGAACTCAGAGGTCAGCTTCAGACAGAGAAGGAGATTTGCAAAATTTGGTAAGGGTTTTATACTTCAAAGGACAGAGGATTTTCATTGACCCAATTTTCATAATGCAAATGGACAAAACTAACAACTATTAAACAAATTTCCTTCTTCTATACTCAAATACACACATCATCTTATCACATCAGTCCTTTTACGGTAGCTTTTTTCCTTTCCTATTGTCCTTATGTGTAGCACATGCAATATTTGCCTTTCATATTAGATCACTGCCTGGATTATATTTGTGGCAGTCCTCATCACTGTTGATTGACACTTAAGAGATTATGTATTGTTACTGTATTCAGGTTTCCTCCAAAGTCCTCATGAACTTTTCCCATAAAATATCCTTTCAGTGCATGCATTGGAAAGTGGCAATGTCAGTACAACTCTGCAGTGTCCACCACAAAGTTTAAATTGTTTCCAGGCTGTGGGAAGATTCCAACTGCTGACTGCCTTCAAGAACAGCTCAAGACTGGTGCTATCTAGGTTGAATTTTGGACGTTCTTAAGATCAACAGGAAAGGTAGAATAAACTTTATTTGTCCCTTTGAACTTGATTCCAACAAATGAAGAATGTTTCCATTTTGATCAATTATGAAACTGTTTTGTGAAATTTTGCTTGTTTTGATTTTAATGTCATATGGAAAAAAAAACACATGCTTAGATATCTCAACAAACTTTTAAATACTGAAGCCAAACTAAACCTGTCTTATGCAAATGAACTCTACAGTAATGATTAATTCAAGCACAGTCTTTGTATAAACTGTCTTATGCAAATGAGCTCTATAGTAACGATTAATTTAACCATAGTCTTTGTAACTCTTTAATCACTTCCCAGATCAATTCAACCATAGTCTTTGTATAACCTGTTTTATGCAAATGATCTTTACAGTAATAATTAATTCAAGCACAGTCTTTGCATGTCTTTAATCACTTCCCAGATCAATTCAACCAGTCTTTGTAACTCTTTAATCACTTACTAGATTAATTCAACCAGTCTTTGTATAACCTGTCTTATGCAAATGAAGTCTATAGTAATGATTAATTCAACCAGTCTTTGTATAGCCTGTCTTATGCAAATGAACTCTATAGCAATGATTAATTCAACCAGTCTTTGTACAACCTGTCTTATGCAAATGAGCTCTGCAGTAAAGATTAATTTAACCAGTCTTTGCATGTCTTTAATCACTTCCCAGATCAATTCAACCAGTCTTTGTACAACCTGTCTCATGCAAATGAACTCTATAGTAATGATTAATTCAACCAGTCTTTGTATAGCCTGTCTTATGCAAATGAACTCTATAGCAATGATTAATTCAACCAGTCTTTGTACAACCTGTCTTATGCAAATGAGCTCTGCAGTAAAGATTAATTTAACCACAGTCTCTGCATGTCTTTAATCACTTCCCAGATCAATTCAACCAGTCTTTGAAACTCTTTAATCACTTCCCAGATCAATTCAACCAGTCTTTGTACAACCTGTCTCATGCAAATGAACTCTATAGTAATGATTAATTCAACCAGTCTTTGTATAGCCTGTCTTATGCAAATGAACTCTATAGCAATGATTAATTCAACCAGTCTTTGTACAACCTGTCTTATGCAAATGAGCTCTACAGTAATGATTAATTTAACCAGTCTTTGCATGTCTTCAATCACTTCCCATATCAATTCAACCAGTCTTTGTATGTCACTTCCCAATTACCTCTGATCACACACAGTATAATCCATCTTGATAAACTTTAAACACCAAATACTAAACCAAATCCTCCCCAAAGAATCCAAGTGATGTCAGTTGTTTTCAGTTTCTTGAGCTTTTGATTATTCGAATATTAATGTCTTTAATCTTTTCAGAATTTAATACTGATCACACATAGGGTAACATAGTAATAACTTTCAAGTTATTGTCTGTCAAGTTAAAGCATTATCATAAGCCAGCTGACAGTCATGTTATCAAAAATATACAACACTGGAAGCATGTTAAAAAATAACAAAAGTCTGTTGAAGAGACTGACACTATGCTGGGCCAAAACAATTTCCAGGAATTCAAATTAAGACCATATCTTTCTTTGAACTGTTGAGTGCTGAAACCCTCCCAAATAAACTTCAGTGATAACAACATCTTAAAATTAGCTGCTGTGATGCACATAATGGATTTTAACTTGGAACCATTTTCAGCTAGTACAAACCAGATGTAATTAGGAGTGTTTTTGTGAAAACCCCATTCAAAGGAGTGGTGATCAGATTTTTAAGAGCCATGGTATGTACAACTGACATTGGAAGCAACTAGGTGTCAGAAGAGGTCTACTGATGAAAACCCTATTTTGATATAGCAATCCATCTGGGAGGAGTAGAGATAATATTTTCAAGATGGCTGCAGCAGTGGGCATGTTACGCATCAGACTGGCAGCATTTTCATTGTTCATCATTCAAGTTTGAAGATGACCATGACTTTACTAAGTGGTTTGATTTCTGTGAACGGCTGATCAAGCTAGTACATGTTCTGGGCTGTCTATGGCACACTTGACAGGAGATGCTGCTTCAGCTTGCTTCATCAACAGAGGACAAGCTGCAGTTCTGAGACTTATCCCACACATGCTTCTTCACTGCCTCTGTAATTCTCTTCGATTCTCTTCCAGTATGGATGAGACTCCACCAGGTGCAGCAATCCTGTGTATAATCTTCTCAAAACTCAGGGTCAACGTTGAAGTGTTTGAGGTATACCTTGAGGGAATCTTTTAAGTGTTTCTTCTGACCACCCTGAGATCACTTTCTCTCCTTCAGCTCACCACAAAAGATCTTAGTCTGCCAATCTCAACTATTATTTCATCAGCAGAGTGTGGATGCTTGGAATGCTTGCCTGTGTGAGAACCTCATTGTCTGAGACCCTCTTCTGCCATCTTATCTTTTCTAATCAGTTGCTTCAAGCAGCCCATGTGAATGTGATTCATTTTCTTGGCATGACATCTGTAGACTCCAGGTTTTGCAAGCTTACAGTAGGGTCAGCAGCACAATGGTTTTGTAGACGTAAAGTTTTGTTTGAAGACTCATCCTTCTGCGCTGCCACATATTTGCACATAGTCTGCCAAAAACCACACTTGCTTAAGAAATTCTAGTGTTGGTTTTATCACTGATGTGGACTATTATGTTACTGTGTGCTGCCAAAATGGGCGAATTTGTCCACTGCCATGTGGTTTGGCCATTTACTGTTACGGTAGGCTCCTTGTAAGGCTTTCTGGTGCAGGTTGGTGCATCAAGTCCATCCTCTTGATACTGATTCTGAGACTGAAATAGTCACACAATGAAGAGAAATGGTCCATACTGAAGAGAAATGGTCCACACTGAAAAGAAATGGTCCATACTGTGCTGCATGTCCGACTCAGACTGGCAGTCAGGGAACATTTGTCAGAAAGTTAGAGATCAAAAATAGTCACTTCCCGTGAGTTTCTCTCCACATGTGGTCTCCTCAGATGAAAGAGCTTGTCATTAGTCTCATATCTAATGTTGATCCCAGTGTCATGGTCACAGTAGGCATAAGTAAAAACATCAGAGAACATCATACCTTAAGATGGTAGGGGCCAACACACAGCCACTGCTAGAGTCATATTTGACCCCAAATCAGCACCATTTTTGTATTTAGGACCAACTAGACATCATAGGAAGTCTTTTAGTGAAAACCCAACATTAATATGATTATCCATTCACAAGGAATAGCAATAACAAAAATTTTGATGATGGCTGCCATGGTGGCTATATTAGATCTCAGATTGGTACCATTTTCATTTAGGACCAAGTAAACCTCAGAAGTCTTGTAGCAAAAACCCTATGTTCACATATCATCCACTCAAGTGTAGCAATAACAATATTTTCAAGATGGCCAACATGCTGGCACAAGGGAATCCTCCAGTTTAGGAGGAATAGCAATAACAAACTGGTTCTAACAGACAGACAGACATTGGATGACAGACAAAAGACCATAACATAAGCTCTTCTGATCTTATGACAAATAGAAATAAAAAGAACAAATGAAAAATTTCTGTTCTATAGTTTTTTTTGTAATAAACAGTTTAAGCAGACACATTTCAATGAGAGAAATTAGACACCCCACGTCTCAGTAAAAAAAAAACCTGCCAGGAGGTTCACATGTACACAATATGCTAGAACTGTACATGTACCAAGTAACTGATCCAGAAACCATGTTCAATGCCCATTGGTGGGTGTGTCAGTAAGTAGGCTAGAGACATGTGGGATGGTATGGGATGGGACCCAATCACAGTAATCCAATGAAGCTGAAACATTTTTCTTGTGAATATCTTATACATGATCTTTCATAATATGTCTTATGGACTGGGAACAATCATGATTCTTTGAATTTCAAGTTTAGTATTTAGTTTACTTTATTTACTTATGTACAATGTCAATTCAAAATATTGTCAGCAACACAGACCTAGATCCATACACAGGCAGATCAGGGTTTATACTGCTCATTCTACATGGGCTCGCAAGCTAACAATGTAAAACCAAGTAAACATGGTCTTTGCGACAAAATACAAGAACTGAATCTAGCAATAACTTCTTTCTTTCATTAAACTATTAATTACTTTGAAGATAAAGTTCATGTAAATTTATCTTTTTTTTTTAAAGCAGGTACTGCAAACTGAGAAACAGGATAACCTATAAGCATTTGACAAGTAGATAAATCTACCATTGAGAACTGCTAATACTGGCATTTCTCTGTGATAATTTGTTTCATATATCATTCGAGTGATAAAACAGATGTACATGTTATTTTTTATCTGCATGGTAAAACTGCAGATGCTGAATGCAACTAAAACAGTTACAGCAAAAATAATGGCCGACTGCCATGGTAAACCTTGCAGAGACTGTTCAATGCTGTTTGGTCATACTCAAGAAGGCATCTAGAAGTTATTCCTTAGGAACAGAAAATGGTAACCTGTGTACTTACAGCACATCTTTGTTACTCAAACTCATCCACCCAAATAAAACTGATTCAGAAAAATGCTGGTAGGCTTATCTCAAGAATACTTTAATTAAATCATTCAAGTCAAATTTTAATTTCACTGCTCCCTCAATAACTCACACAAAATGAGGTCCAAAAATTCTGGTCAATTCTAATTAATCCTTTTTCTTTTCAATATGGAATGAAAAACCTGAAGCATATGAACTGATTGATAATGTAAATGGAGCATGATAGGTTCGTTGTACAAAACATATTTTTCATATAACACCTATATATACTGGAAGTTGAGTGCTATTTACTAGGTCCTTACCAATGGACTCGGTATCACTTAGCGAACCTGGGGAGGAGTACTTAGAATCCCCCTGTTGGCGGGGCTCATCATGAGGTAGCGATGCACTGCCACTACTACATGTACTGGCAGAAGACTCACTGGCTACTGACATTCTGTCATCACTCACTCCACCCCGTTTCCGAGCATGCTCAAATTCCTGCTCTTTGATTAAAGTGCGCTGTCTTGCGCGCCGATCACGGCGGTTGCGAGGGGAATCTGCAGGCAAACATGCTATGTTAGTGGCAAAGGCAAGAAAGATAGTGACACACACTAGAAAAAATAAAATAATGCACGCTTTTCCTGGAAGTGTTACAAACCATATAATAAAGTTATTTTCTGAGTGTACAAAGATGACAGCCTTAAGTTTTTGATGAGTGAAATTAACCAATTTTGTAATAGTTATGAAAAGCAGTTATTGTGATTCATCAAAGAACTTTATCAGATTGGATGAAAGTAAGTTGAAGTTATACTTACAATAAATTATTTCAATCTAAGCATTTTTTCACCCTCAAAGAAACTCCATGCATTTATTTCACTACAGAAGATTGGTTTTGGCTTCATTTGATGCTTTACTGCACATCAACACAAGTAGGTTATTTAGATTTAGTGCTGAGGCAGTTGGAATCAAGCACCTTGCTCAAGTACACACCACAACAATCAATATGAGGCGATATGATGGTAGGATTTGACCCCCACACCTGTTTGGTTAGAATACCAGCACACTGAGCCACTGTGGCTCCACATGAAAAAAGAGTTTCCATACATTAAACAATGAAAAAGTTGAAATAATGTAAGGAATCAAATTACATTTCATTGTTAAAATATTTTGTAAATGCATTTAAAACTCCCGACTATTGAATTAGGAATTTTCTTTAGCATTTTCCAAAATGAAACTTTGATAATGGTCTCTCTGAATGCATGGAGTAAGTATCTGATGACTTGAAACTTTTTTCACTCAGGTATGAAAATAACATTTAACAGTTTCGGTCTCTATCAACACTACCAGTCAAAGAGTGCAATGGAGCAGAACAATAGTCATATAAATGCACTGGGAGAGAGTTCTCCAACCATTGTAGATCAGCACAACTGGATAAAACAGCTCCAATTCTGTATATTATCACAATCATTTACAATCAAAAGGACAGGTAAACCAGCAATTGTTTGTAATGTACAAGATTTATTATTAATCATTTCTCCAGTTAATTGTAAATTCAATTTTTATTTAATGGGTCCCAATTTTAATGCTTTAAGTGGTTGCTAAATACCAAAAATTTAAAAGATCCAAAGATAATGATGTTAAACAGAGGACAAGACCCCCTTCCATACCAGAGGCAGTAAGGCATATCCAAAAATGTAAAGACCCAATGATCAAGACATCAGTCAGAAAGCAAATGAACCCCTCCTTCCATCTGAGGTAATGAGGCACATCCAAGACACAATGATCAAGGCATCAATCAGAAGACAATAGGACTCCAACCACCACAACCACTCATCCCTGTCACAAATTTAAGCAATGCTAACAAAGAACCTGGAAATGACATATCCCCAACTTATGTAGATTCCTACTGAAATAGACTCAATGACATATCCCCAACTTATGTAGATTCCTACTGAAATAGACTCAATGACATATCCCCAACTTATGTAGATTCCTACTGAAATAGACTCAATGACATATCCCCAACTTATGTAGATTCCTACTGAAATAGACTCAATGACATATCCCCAACTTATGTAGATTCCTACTGAAATAGACTCAGTGACATATCCCCAACTTATGTAGATTCCTACTGAAATAGACTCAGTGACATATCCCCAACTTATGTAGATTCCTACTGAAATAGACTCAATGACATATCCCCAACTTATGTAGATTCCTACTGAAATAGACTCAATGACATATCCCCAACTTATGTAGATTCCTACTGAAATAGACTCAGTGACATATCCCCAACTTATGTAGATTCCTACTGAAATAGACTCAGTGCACTATTGGTCCAGTACTCTCAATCTATATACTAAAACTAACCTTTGTTTCCATGGTAACAAAAAATATTAAACTCAGAAAGATCTAAAGTATATTCAGACACCTATACACAACTTGTTTGATATATGTACCAAATTTGGTTGAAATATTTTGAATGGTTTGAAAGTTATGCTCCAGAACTGAAATGATTACGGACTAATAGAGAGACATATTGATAGTGATATCCAGACAAAAGCATCTACATTCCCTGTTCCACCACGATGTAAGCTTTTCCCAAAGACAAACCAAGGCTGCTGACCAAGGCTGGCCTGACTAGGTATTAAACCCATGATGCATCAATTAGGAGTCCAATGCTTTACCCAGTTACAGCAACTGCCCAATAATGGATGGACACTGACTTATTCCCAGAAATAAGGATGTTTATGGACAGACATACAGGTGGAAATAGCAATAGCTCCATACCCCCACCCCATTATGTCATACCTGGGAGGATAACATTTCTTGATTTATTTTTTGTAAAAACAAAGTTAATACCCAATGGAGTACATTAATTCACAGTAAGTTATAATCTCATATGTTCTGTGTTATTTGATTGGTTCTGAATGCTATTATCTCCTATGTTCTGTGTTATTTGATTATTTGATTGGTTCTGAATGCTATTTATCTATGTTCTTTGTTATTTGATTGGTTCTGAATGCTTTTATCTCCTATGTTCTGTGTTATTTGATTGGTTCTGAATGCTATTCTCTCCTATGTTCTGTGTTATTTGATTGGTTCTGAATTCTATTCTCTCCTATGTTCTGTGTTATTCCCAAACTGAAAAATTTAACATTATTCTGAACAGTTCATTTTACCCAATCATACACACCATTAAACTGTTTTATCTAAGATGCACTGACGTGGCATGGGTGAAAGCTACTCCCATGTGCAAGAAATATGCAAGAACACTGCAAAGTCAACAACCATGCTGCTGATAAAGAAAGGAAAAGAGTCTGAAATAAAAAGGTCATCAGTAAAAGGCAAGCAATCAAAGGTCATCCATGAAATGAAACAATGAAACGTATTTTCTCCAAAAATACATATTTCAGATAATGTATATATGCCCATATAAAACATAATAAAAGAAAGCATAAAATTGAAGTGTCAAAGAAGATCTGTAAGAAATATCATCAACCTAGAAACGAAAGCAGTAGAATAAAGTGACCTTGACCTGTTGAAAAAATACTGGGGATCTTGCATATCTGCCAAATAATTAATGCCAAGTCTGACAACAATACAATCAGGCTATAGACTGCCATGTTTGCCAAGTCTGACAACATTAGTCAGGCTATAGACTTCCATGTCTGCCAACAATATAGTCAGGCTATAGACTTCCCTATCTGCCAAATCTGCCAACAATACAAACAGGCTATAGACTTCCCTATTTGCAAAGTCTGACAACAATAGTCAGGCTACAGACTTCCCTGTCTGCCAATAATACAGTCAGGCTATAGACTTCCCTGTCTGCCAACAATACAATCAGGCTATAGACTTCCCTTTCTGCCAAGTCTGAACACAAGATAGTCAAGCTACAGACTTCCCTGTCTGCCAAGTCTGAACACAATACAGTCAGGCTATAGCTTTCTCTACCTGCCAAGTCTGACAACAACATCATCAGCTACAGATTTCCCTATCTGCCAAGTTTGACAACAATACAGTAAGACTATAGACTTCCCTTTCTGCCAAGTCTGAACACAAGATAGTCAGGCTACCAACTTCCCTGTCTGCCAAGTCTGAACACAATACAGTCAGGCATCTGCCAAGTCTGAACATAATACAGTCAGGCTATAGATTTCTCTACCTGCCAAGTCTGACAACATCATCATCAGACTACAGATTTCCCTATCTGCCAAGTCTAACAACAATACAGTCAGACTATAGACTTCCCTTTCTGCCAAGTCTGAACACAAGATAGTCTGGCTACAGACTTCCCTGTCTACCAAGTCTGAACACAATAGTCAGGCTACAGATTTCTCTGTCTGCCAAGTCTGACAACATCAACATTGTTCCCTTGGGACAACTGGCAAGTGAAACATGAACTTTTTGCAGGTTCCTAACAAGTCAGTTGATGTTATGACATCAAAAATGTGAATGATACAAATACAAGAGTGACCAGGGACCAAAATATATTTCCTCGTTAGATAGATCCATACATTCCACAGCATTTATCCAAATCACATTTATATGGTTACTAACTGATGTGCTGTCCATACAGGCAAAATTAAGATGCAGACAGACAACAAAAAAGATCTCAAGTGCAGAAACAACTGGTAAATAGTGAAATCCAAATGAATGATTTCATTTTGACTCTGTACAAAAAATACATTTTTAACAATGTATTTATTTTCATTTTACATGTGAGAAGTGTAATAAAACATTTATAGCACGTTGCTGAGTATAATCTATGGTTTTGAAAGCACAGAAAACAAATATTAACTTTCAGCACTGTATATACTCACTTATAATTCTAGTCCAACTGCAAACAACATACATCCTGATCCACCATAGCATAATGCACCTGCATATCATGGAAAATGTTGTTTGTTCTACTTATTACTCCTAAGTGCAAACTACACAGACTTAGACCTACCTCTCAGCACATTATGTGACGGCATATCTGCATCTGTGCAGTTGCACTCATAAGTGAGTATATAAGGAACATGATGGGTTTCTATTATCTAAATAAAACCCTATACTACACTCATAAGTGAGTATATAAGGAACATGATGGGTTTCTATGCTCTATATAAAACCCTATACTACACTCATAAGTGAGTATATAAGGAACATGATGGTTTTCTATGCTCTATATAAAACCCTATACTACACTCATAAGTGAGTATATAAGGAACATGATGGGTTTCTATGCTCTATATAAAACCCTATACTACACTCTTAAGTGAGTATATAAGGAACATGATGGTTTTCTATGCTCTATATAAAACCCTATACTACACTCATAAGTGAGTATATAAGGAACATGATGGGTTTCTCTGTACTGTATAAAACCCTATACTACACTCTTAAGTGAGTATATAAGGAACATGATGGTTTTCTATGCTCTATATAAAACCCTATACTACACTCATCAAAGTGCCGGAGTTGTAAACCATCCGGCTTCTGCTGATTTCATGCAAATGAGCAGACATGAAGCAAATTTGAAATCACAAATACTTTCAAAAGAAAAACAATATGTTAGCAAAACCACTTTTTTTTTCTTCATAGAAGTTGTATAAATTAAATCGGAAATATTCTTTGCAAATGGTTGAAAATCACATATGATTTTTAAAATGACAGAGTTAACTGCAAAATGATAATATTTGGAATATTTTCTGAAAAAGAACTGTCATAATATACTGTTGCAATGGAAATTTGACAACCAAAAAGTTATTGTTGTTTTTGTGAGCTGATTGCTATATTTCATATGCTATACATGACAGCCTGTATTACTGGTGGAAGAAAAACCTGGAAAAATACTAGGAAGCTACTGGCAAGCATTTTCACATATCACATAGTACCAAAAACTAATTTCTGCAAATCTAATATTTGGAGAAATATTTCATTTGCAATAACTTTTTGAAAAAATAATACCCTAATAAGCAAACTTTTTAAAAAGAAAGAAGTAAAACAAAAGTGACAAGTTCAAACAGAAGCCAAAAAGAGTATGTCAAGAAAGGCCCTATTAACACGAGACAAATTCAAACAGAAGCCAAATAGAGCTGGCTAAGAAATGTCCTATTAACACGAGACAAGTTCAAACAGAAGCCAAACTGAGCTGGCTAAGAAATGTAACACTGACACAAGACAAGTTCAAACAGAAGCCAAACAGAGCTGACTAAGAAAGGCCTTATTAACAAAAGCTCGCATTAGCTAACACTCACATAACAAGCCTTTAGCACTGCACACTTGAATCTGGAGCAAGTTATGGACAAAACCTGAAAAGTTGCTGGTATTAAGATGCCACGATGAGTCTATTATCAAAACAATGGTTTTAAAGTATTGAGTCTATCTTTTTAAAAAGAAGAGTCTCTTATCAAACAATGGTTTTAAGATGCCATGATGAGTCTATTAACAAAACAATGGTTTTAAAATGCCATGAAGAGTCTCTTACCAAACAATGGTTTTAAGGTGATGAGTCTATTTTTTAACAAAAATGGTTTTAAGATGCCAAGGGTCTAATTTCAAAACAATGGTTTTAAGACGCCATGAAGAGTCTATTACCAAACAATGGTTTTAAGATGCCATAACAAGTCTATTATAAAAACAATGGTTTTAAGATCCCGAGAAGAGTCTCTTACCAAACACTGGTTTCAAAATGCCTTGATAATTCTATTATCAAAACAATGGTTTTAAGATACCATGATGAGTCTATTTACCAAACAATGGTTTTAAGATCCCAAGAACAGTCTCTTACCAAACATTGGTTTCAAAATGCCTTGACAATTCTATTATCAAAACAATGGTTTTAAGATACCATGATGAGTCTATTACCAAACAATGGTTTTAAGATACCATGAAGAGTCTATTACCAAACAATGGTTTTAAGATGCCTTGACAATTCTATTATCAAAACAATGGTTTTAAGATACCATGATGAGTCTATTTACAAAACAATGGTTTTAAAATACCATGAAGAGTCTATTACCAAACAATGGTTTTAAGATGCCATGAAGAGTCTATTACCAAACAATGGTTTTAAGATGCCATGATAAAATGGCTTAGTCCTTTTACTATTTCTTGAGTGCAAACTGGATAAAAATGTATGCTGTATGATTTTCCTTTAATACAAAACCTTGACACCAAAATTGGAATATTCACACCTGTGCCATATCCTGATTCAACATCTTCCTAATCCAGTTAAAACAAAAGAAGGGTTCTATGATTGCATTCTGAATTAAAACATCTCTTTTGTTCACTGACAACCATCAAAGAGACTTTAATAACTGGCTGAACTCTGTACACTGATACAGGTGTACGCTTTGGGCACTGATAAAGGTAAACACTCTGGGCACTGATACAAGTTCCATGAATGGGTCATCTAGTTTCATCTTTTATGTGATGCATTTTTTGCACGCATCAAAGCACACTGTCATTTAAAGCTTGTCACAGTTCCATCCAATCATTTAAAGCTTGTCACAGTTCCATCTATTGTCCTTTAAAGCTTGTCACAGTTCCATCCAATCATTTAAAGCTTGTCACAGTTCCATCTATTGTCATTTAAAGCTTGTCACACTTCCATCCATTGTCATTTAAAGCTTGTCACAGTTGCATTCATTGTCATTTAAAACTTGTCACAGTTCCATCCAATAATTTAAAGCTTGTCACAGTTCCATCCAATAATTAAAAGCTTGTCACAGTTGCATTCATTGTCATTTGAAACTTGTCACAGTTCCATCCAATCATTTAAAGCTTGTCACAGTTCCATCCATTGTCATTCAAAGCTTGTCACAGTTCCATCCAATCATTTAAAGCTTGTCACAGTTCCATCCAATCATTTAAAGCTTGTCACAGTTCCATCCATTGTCATTTAAAGATTGTCACACTTCCATTCATTGTCATTTAAAGCTTGTCACAGTTCCATCCATTGTCATTTAAAGCTTGTCACAGTTCCATCCATTGTCATTTAAAGCTTGTCACAGTTCCATCCAATCATTTAAAGCTTGTCACAGCTCCATCTATTGTCATTTAAAGATTGTCACACTTCCATCCATTGTCATTTAAAGCTTGTCACAGTTCCATCCAATCATTTAAAGCTTGTCACAGTTGCATTCATTGTCATTTAAAGCTTGTCACACTTCCATCCATTGTCATTTAAAGATTGTCACACTTCCATCCATTGTCATTTAAAGCTTGTCACAGTTCCATCCAATCATTTAATCATGTTATGCATGTATAAATATGCTAAAAGATTGATCACTGGTATTGTAAAGTAAATTTTGTACATCATTACAGGATTCTCATCAGCGAGATGTTTTCACTGGATTACACAACATCATGTGATCCAAGACAATTTATGACACTGTACCATGAAAGCAGCATATCTGCATATTTTACATGGATAATTAGACTAAAAACAAATAAGAAATTTGTTAATGTGTTCAAACTATGCATAACAATTTATCTTTAAGCATGAAGTCTAGATCTGGGTCATTCCTATTCACAGTTGGATAAACATCAGCACATGTAATCCGAGGTCTAAACAGGGGGTTTGTTTTATCCAAGAATGTGTAACAGACAAGTTCATTATGCCTCCAGACCATTAAGCTGGTTGCAACCTAACCCTGTACTAGGAGCATAGGTGTATCTAAATCATGTTTAAAACTACACTAAGAGGTATTTGGCTAAACTAGCAGAAAGAATGAGAAGCGCATAAAAAGCATTTACACTTGATACATAACATATTAAAAAGAAGAGTTGCTCCTAGGCAAATATACATACACAAGTACATTACAATTAACAATTGTTTGTGATACTATGTAAAGAATGTCTTGAGAATTTGCCTTTCATAGATACACAAGGAAATCACTGCACAGACATGTATAATCACAGGCAACTATGATCTTGAATGCAACAAAAGTTACTTGCCTTCAGCACAGTTTTAACAAGAGACCCAAAAAGGGATTGATGCTCTACTTGCCAAAATATTGTTTCCAGTAATCCAAGTCAAGTTTCTTTTACTTCTTGTATCACCGCTCTGGTGGCCTAGTGGTTAGAGCATCCGCCTCGGAAGTGGGAGGTCATGGGTTCAAACCCCGGCTTAGTCATACCAAAGACTTACAAAAATGGTACTAACAGCTGCCTCACTTGACACTCAGCATTAAGAGGTTAGTGTTAGGACTGGTCAGTCTGGTGTCAGGATAATATGACTGGGTGGGATATCATGCTACATGTCTGCGGCATGACGCCCCATTGCTAGACATCATTCTATACTGCCACACTTCAGACATCATAGCGATATGACTGAAAAATTGTTAAAGCTATGTTAAAAATCCTAATCACACACACTCTTCTCGTATTTTGTTTAACACTGAGTAGATAAACATTCTATGACATTCCAGAGAAACTCCTACATATGAAAGTTGGAAACAATAATGTTTTCTTACAAGTCAACAAATTCACAAGATATCTGCAAGTGCAACAGAAATGTCATGGCCTTTGACCCTGAACCTTGATATCATGGACAGAAAATCACTGGACTTGCCTCATGTCCAGATATACCCACTGCCAAGTTTGGTTATATCTATAGTTAATTTTTTTAAATCTTCAAAAACTAGTTTGGATTGGTTTTGTGGGTTGTTCAAGTGGTCCCATTTACAGCATTCATGAGATATACTGTCAAACTGGGTTTGACAAAAATTCCTTTATATTTTTTTTTTTTTACTACCAAGCCAGGTCAGCACCAAAACCAGAACAAATCAAAAACTAGAGATCTGATAACACCATTTTTATTTAAGACCAACTAGACATGACAAGCCTTTCAGTGAAAATCCCATGCTGATACGGCCATCTGCTCAAGATTTTCAAGCTATTTGTCATGGTTGCCATACTGAATGTCTGAAGGATTAGAATCAAAATCAACCAGTCATCTTTTGGTGAAAACTTCATGACAGTATGAACATTCATTCAGTAAAAGATTTTTAAGATGGCCACTAATGCAATATTGGATGTCCAAGGGGCACCATTTTCATCCAGGTCAGATTCGAACTTGGGATGAAGAAATATAAAATTTCATGGCAATCCTCCAAGAGGTTTAAAGGAGATCTAATAATAAATTAGTGCTAACACATGGACAGTGGATGGAAGGATGACAGACAACAAACAGACCATTGAAGCTCTTCTGGCAAATGACAAGAAGGAATCAAAACTAATTCATGTTGAAGTCAACTTTAAATAAAAAACCTATTTAGATTCTGCATGTAAATGTTCAACTTTATAAAATTACTACATTATACATGTCTGTGATGTGGTTAGTGTAAGCAAATTATCAGTTAACAAGACGCCCAGGTCAGCCTGATATTGCTCACTGGATTTACATACCTGTGACTGAACAGTTCACCATTACATGAACCTGGCATATATAGTACTTTAACAACATAGATGTATGTAAACTGTCTCCCAACCATTATACTGTGTCAATTTTACATACTTTAAAAATCCCAAGATAAAGGCATACTTAATATGCATGGACATCACTCACAAATAAGCTTATTCAATAGCTAAATGATAAAAACCTATTAATAAATGTTTTATCCAAATCAGGGAAGATCATGCTCATTATCAAATTCAATCAACAGCTTCATCAAAATTTAAGAAATCTGATAAAAACTGAATCAAACTAAAGTTATTAGTGTTGTCAGACTCAGCCAATCTGATGCAAGATCATGTATTATGTGTAGATCTTGCTCGAAATTATACTCATTCATGATCTTAATAATACAAGTCTATTTAACAAGTTTTAACAAAAGTGAATTATAGAAATGTTAACAAGCTTAGCCAATCAGACAAAAGATCACATCATTAATAAGCACAGATCTGGCTTATTATCATGGATATTTCTCATTATCAAATCTGTACAAGCTCTTGGTGATATAAGCATATATCTCCAGTCTGATCAAACTCGTCTGAGATGACATAAACCTGTATTCCAAGTTTGATCAAAGTCAGACCACAAATATAGCACAATAGTAACAAACAATTGTTGACATCATGATGATCACCATACGACAGATGCAAAACCATACCATAAGTTCACCTAGCCTTACAGGCAGGTGACCTAAAACAATTGTGATATTAGTAGTTAAACAGAACGTAAGTATAAATCTCAGTCTGTATTTACAATCAAGGTGAGAGGATGTTTTCTGTACATGTGAAATGTGAGCAAATGTACAGCTTTTTTTTTTTTTTTTTTAAATGGATTTAACCGGTTATTCCAGAGCTAATGAGGAACTGACTTCCTGCTTATGACCAATACTCTCTTGATGCTGACTCAGCAAATACACCTTAATCAGTTACCAAGCTTCTTTCTTTCATTTCCTTTATAACTTTCATCTTCTAGAAATTTCAGAAATTTTTCATATCTTGCACAACTTTATAACAAATTTTTATCAAACTAAAAGTGGGTCATTGACGATTAAAACAAAAACAAGAATTTATCAACTACCAATTCCATTACATCTGCGGCATTTTTTCACCTCTGGCTTTTCTGCATTAGTTCTGTATCTTGGCCAAATGAAACAATTGATCAAAGTACAGGGTCTATTCTAGGATGCACAATTGCAGATTCTTTCTGATTTACAAAACATCACACTAAATGCTCAAAAATCACAAACCAGATTTTCCAGCCCTACCATTGTTTTTTCATTAAATCCCTATTACATAAAAAAATTCCTATCTTTTTCAAAAATGGAGGGAGGAACCCCCCCCCCATAACCTTTAGTTCTAGAATGAACTAGAAGTGTTTTTAAAAATCTGAGCCAATCTGAGAAGAAAACCATTTGTGATAAATAGCTTTTAATTTGGTGTCTTTGATTCACTACATCATTTTAATATCATTTTCATTTAATATTATTTAAATCAGATGCAAAACCATGCCTTAGATCAATCATTTTTCAAAATGGTAGCAACTAATTCAAAACAATTTTTGCACCAAAGTTTACTATAATGTTTTGCAAAACAGAATGTAGCACACCAAAGACACTAAAGCAGTAGCTATTAATCCCCTAGTTTTCTTGTCTGATCAGCTGTAATTTCTTCATACACACTGATCAATTGTTGCAAATGGCTGACATTACTCAACTGCTAAAAAGCCCAAACTATTCCACATGCTTGTGACACAGGATGGTGAAATTGTATTCTTTATCAAAATTTTCACAAAATCCTGCTTTAAGAATGCTTACTGAAAACACAAAACAAACAGTCTCATTATTACATATCAGCTACATAAAACAAAGAATCACGCAACCTTGTACAAGCTGATATTTAAATATTGTCAGTGTCCAATAAAATACATGGTTCCTTTTCCTGGAGATCTTCCTTTCTGAATGAGAAATGGGGGTAAGGTTAATAGCCCAAAGCCATGAAACGGTTGACCTAGACTAGGTTAGATAAAGCCTCATACAACAATAATGACTCGCACATTTATATACGAGGTCCTGTGTCAACCTCATCAAATGGATCTAAACAAAAGAAAATGATTCATAAATCTACATGCAAAACAATAATTCAAATGGAATGAAATAGAAAAGATTAAACTCATTGGTAAATACAGACTGGTTCCATCACAACTCGAAAAAGTGAAAGAATATGTGATATGATGAATAGGACTGGAATCAGTCTAGCAATTTCTACATATTAGACTAGCATCCCACAAGGTCATGGGGTCCAGATAACTCAATGGTGCAGATGACTTACCCTGCTGTGTTGCATCAAGACCCTCTGATTTCTCATCATTAGCTAAAATAAAAGACATTTTGCATTATGATTCACATAATATCTGCTGCTTCATGTTGAAAAATAACCATCACTGAAACAAATGTCATGCAAGCTGAAGCAACTTTTTCCAGAACTATAAAATTATATGTAGTTTATAATTATTAGAAGTTTCCTTTACTCAAAGCATAAATATTTTAAGAGTTCAAAATTTTGGGCAATAACACTGCCTTCATCAGCAGCTACTGCTGATCACGTGACTTATAATGGTCACATGATATGAGACTGATGTAGATGGGTGGTAACTCAACCCCCTTTGTCCCTGTTTACTGTTGGACTCCACTATCATATTTCAACTGCCTCCGTCACCTTCCTTTTCCATGTGTTGTCCTCAGATGTGATGACCTTGGTCTGGTTGGGAATGATGGAATTTCCCAGGGTGGATTTTCAAACTTCCAGAGAAGACAACACCAACACCAAATAAATCCAGTAGTGGTTCGAATAAAAACAACATGGGCATGCCATACATATGTGGTACATCACAAATCCTAGCTAGAGCATACAGACAACATGGGATTAATAATATATCACAAACCATACAATTCTCTAAGAGGACAACGTACACATGTGAAGGGACAAAACAGAAACTTTGAAAAGAAGTGGTGTGGTTTATCATATCAAATTAGCAACCCCAGTCTAACACGGACAAGATAACAGTTTACCTGGAAATCTGATGAAACTGTTGACCAAGTGTAGAATTTTCATTGCAGCATCAGTACATGTCATCTGATTGCAACACATTTTATATATTGTAAAAGCTAATAAAATTATCTATAATGGGCATGTTTTCTTTATTATTACTTTATAATCACAAGAAAGTAACAATTTCATGTGTCATTGGAAATAAACGCTGATCACGCTGCAGTCGCACAACACCTGTCTTCTTTATTACAAAATGCAGGTTATTAAAACTTCAAGAATATTCATGAAATTTTCAATCCAATCAGAGGAGATGTAAACAATTCGGTCAGTGGTTGCAGCATGTTCCTATGATATTCCTACACAAAGAAATAATCCCTCAAACTTTACCTGGATTTGACCAAAAGTTTGGCAATTTAAATAAATGCACCATACAGCATCAAAATTGGTTAATTCCAAGCTTTATTTTGCTACCAAATTTACATATCGGAAATGTTTATAAACCAACTGCAACGAGCACTGAATTTGTAAAACATTTGATTCTCCCTGTGTCGACATTGTCCGCCATATTTAAATTTTCTAACAGCTGATAACGATGTTAACTTTAATACAACTGATGTTTCAAAACTAAATTTATTATTAATTTTGTACAAATTGGTGTGCCAGAAGAACATGCTATGATGATTTTTTAAAAATATTTTTTATCGTATTAACACTTGTTATACGGTTAGACAGTATACAGTCACAAAATGAACATGCAAAGAGTAGATTTATTTCCACTATAAATAGGCTTGAGTTGCCGATGCTGTAAATATCTGAACTGACAAACAGTCATCGATTTTAAAATAAGTTCATTATGTTATTGCATTTGTTTAAATTTTGTAATGGGATATAATCTGATAAAATAATGAAAAAAACTGCATCACTATCAGACAAATGCAAAGTTTTGGTATGATAAATTTTTTTACTTTGGCGAGCATAGCAAAGCACCTACACACACACTTAAAGTGGGTTCTTAAATTCCCAATGCATTGATAGCATTTGATAAGATCAACAATGTTTTCAAAATACAAAACAAAAACATACAAAGTCTTAAAGTGATAATTTATTTTGCAGGTATATGATATTGAAATGTTAGTTCTAAGTGAAAGATGGTAGAATTCCCTGGTCCATTCTGCAAGGTGCTAAATATAACATCACAGGATTTAGAAGATAAAACCAGCTTGAATCCTATTCAAGAAATTAGGTCTTGCAACATTGTTTCAGTGACAATTATGAATAAAGATTGCATTTTTTTCAAAGTTGTTTAACATACATATGAACTATTGCTAATGTGATATATCTGTATTAAGTTAAATGTCATAAAAGTTGTGAAGTGTTTATATGCTTTTCATTTATAAATGAAAATACTGAAGTCGAACAACAGAATTAATGAGAGCAATGCATTCAGCAGGAAAAATGCAATCAGATTATCAAATGTCATAATATTATCTCAACCAAAAAGAGAGTTATAACATTTTTTAACATTTTACTTTGGTTCCATGACTGCCAAATAATCTGAATACATTTATATAAGACACAAATTCTCTTTTGGAACTTAAAAGTTGCATAACTATTTTTGGAATAGAGATATTTAAAAATTTAAACTGTTTTGGAATGTTGTTAAACAGAGCTATATGAAGAAATCAAGTGTTTGCAGTTATGTCATTATCAGAAAAATGACTGGGGTTGCTAATCAAATGTAGTCATTGTGACAATGACTACATTAGTAAAACAGGCAGAGTAATGGAAACAAGGATTAAAGAACACATCAGAAAGGGGTCATATCTGCCATACAGGAACACTGTAGCAAAAAGGGACAGTACATCATTCCCAATCAGATCAAGGTAATTGCATCTGAGGATAACATATGGAAAAGGAAGATATTTATGCTCTGAGTATGGGAAAATTCTAATAATCTAATAATGATTTATCCAGAGCAAGAAGCAACTTTTTAAATTGTACACATAGTTTAGTCTCTTCTTGAGAAAGGCATTGTATCAATCCAAGTATTCTGTCATTACAAGCACGATTAATTCAATAATACTTGAAAAGAAGTCAAGAAAGAATGACAGAAAGAAAGAATGTGTATCTGACAACTTCTGGAAGAAATCTGGGTTCACATTATTATTCCAATAATATCAATGTCCAGGTATATAACTTTGACAATTATCTTTCTCATTTCCCCTCTCCTATGAATGGTCAGAATTATCTTTCTCATCTCCCCCTATCCTCTCTTACTTTTCTTTGGATTTTATTTTCAGCATTCCTGCTTCAAGACAAAAACTGGAAACTGGGGGAATGTAGTTACATCAATGATTCCAACGCCAATAAATTTTGGGTCCCCATCCCTACAGCTGACAATGTTTGGGGTCTCCATCCTGACAACTGGGAATATTTTTGGGTCCCCATCCCAACAATTGGGAATTTTTGGGGTCCCCATCTCAACAACTGGGACTTTTTAGATCCCCATCCTGACAATTGGTAATTTTTGGGGTATCCATCCCTGCAATTGTGAAATTTTGGGGTCCCCATCAATACAATTGGGAATTGTTGAGGTCCCCATCCCTACAATTGGGAATTGTTGAGTTCCCCACCCCAACAATTGGGAAGTTTTTAAACGATTAAGATTCTTCTGGTAAGGAAAATGGTAAAATTACAGTTTCAATCTAGTAACACTGATATGAATGGAATAAGGGAATATTCTGGCAATTAAGATTTACTAATATTTGATTGGGATATTGAAAATAAAACTTTTTTGACAGCCAGTGGACATAGGGGTCACAAGGCAGTACCTAATCAATATTCATTCCTGTAGATATATTCAGTTGGTATAACTAATCTCATAATGCCCCTGGATGCATATTATATCAGTTGTCATCTACTGAAAATAAGGAGTTACAATAATTTCTTCTATGAAATTTTGCACATTTAGACTTTTAATTTTTTGTTACATTAAAAATAAGGATATTCAGACTGACAATGTCAATTGTTTCAATACAAAGTAGATTAATATTAAGAAGTCTGTTGCATTCTCAATGTCTAAACTCACAATTACTTGGCAACAAAAGTTTTTGATATATAAATATAATTTTCAATATTTGGCTTCATTAACAGAATTTTAAAAACATATTAGTAGTAAGTTTCATGAAACAAAACACAACAACCTCTTCTAATTTCAAGTCTTAGTGATTAAGGTATAGTCTTTCCACAATAGCAATGTGTGTGTGTGTGTGTGTGTGTGTGTGTGTATATATATATATATATATATATATATATATATATATATATATTTTAGTGACTTCAAATGAGTGATTTATATGCTTTGATGCTAGTCTGAATATTATCTCCACCTCAAGTCTCTGAATATTATCCCCACCTCAAGTCTCTGAATAATATCCCCACCTTAAGTCTCTGAATATTATCCCCTCCCCAAGTCACTGAATATTATCCCCTCCCCATGTCACTGAATATTATCCCCTCCCCAAGTCACTGAATATCATCCCCACCTCAAGTCACGGAATATTATCCCCACCTCAAGTCTCTGAATATTATCCCCACCTCAAGTTCTAACTGTCATAAATTTTGCTTCAAGAAATAGGATACAATGCCTTTCTGTAGTATGTTGTTAAAATGTTAAGACTGGAGTTCCAAAGTGAATTGGACTGTCACTTACAGGACTGCCGGTTATCCTCGGCTGTTCCACTGACTTCAAGCTCAGTCTGTGGCTCTTCTGATTCTTGCTGCATGTTTTCAATCACTCGCTTCCGTCTATCCTGGTCAGGCATTATGTCTATCTGCTCTTTTTCTGGTGGAGGTAACTGGGAGGTCCTGCAAAATTACTTGCCATAAATACTCATTTCTCACATGTATGCAACCTTTCTCTGTTGCCTAATCACCAATGATCACATGGTATTTTTCCAAACTTTGTGGTGTTTTTGTCAACAGACTGTGACAAATTATTCTGGCAAGTAAGAACATTCAAATAGACCAAAGGTCAGTGATAAGTTGAAGCCAGGTGCAAAGATGGATGAAAAAAACAGATGGACATACATCCTAAACCATAAATATAACCTCTGGATATTCAATGGAGGGTTGACGAGAATAAATGGACAAAATATAGAATCTACATGCATTAAAAATTTTCAAGCGTCTGCCAATATGGGCGATTCTAGAAATAAATGGTGTGTGCAGGTCAGAAGGCACTTTCTTTTCAAGATCCTTTCCTCATGGAAAGGTTTTGATGTTCGAAACAGATAATTATTACAAAAAGAATAGTTAACTATGTAAACAGGAAATAGCAATCTTCCACTATCTCTGACCAATCAAATTTTTTTAATGAATCCCTATGTAGCCAGTATGAGTTCACACCTTCCGTCATTCCACTGTTAAACAGTGCTCAGTCAAGATCAATTGTGATTTGTGTATCAGAGTTAAATTTCAAAAGAAGAAAAGATAATTAAAGAGCAACCGACGGTCTTGACTTGTTTTGATATTTCAGCTTGGACTTGTGTCATTATCTAGTGACTGCCAACTGACAGTCTTGAAATGCTTTTATATTTCAGCTGGGACTTGTGTCATTACCTAGTAACTGCCATCTGACAGTCTTGACATGTTTTGATATTACAGCTGGGACTTGTATCATTAACTAATGACAAAAATCTGACAGTCCTGACATGTTTTGATATTTCAGCTGGGACCTGTGTCATTACCTAGTGACTGCCACCTGACAGTCTTGACATGTTTTGATATTACAGATGGGACTCGTATCGTTAGCTAATGACAACAATCTGACAGTCCTGACATGTTTTGATATTACAGCTGGGACTCATGTCATTACAGATGACCTGACATCTGAGTCATGACATCTTTTGATATTACAGTTGGGATTTGTATCATTACCTAATGACTGGCCTCTCACAGTCTTGACATGTTTTGATATTACAGCTGGGACTCATGTCTTTATCATCTGACAGTCTTGACCATACACGATACAGAACTCCATCACTGTAACACTGTCCAATGGGGTCATGGAGCACACTGCTTTATAATGAGACTGCCTTATAATCAATTAATATGATTTTAGTACTACATAATAAATGAGATCCATGACTATACCCAGTCTTGAAATGTGTTAAAAAGAAGGGTGCTATAATGAGGGACGGTTATATAGTGAAAGGTTCTGGACATACAACCATAGTTCAACAGACAAAATGTAACTCTACTGTGAACATTGCATTTATTAGTTAGGTAACATCAACCTCTGTCTTCTTGATCTTAACAAACAGTATTTGCTCTAAGATCAATGACACTGCAAAATCTCACTGAATTCCCAAATAGCTCAAATTTGAAAGTTTCCATTATGATTGAATCCGACATGTAATATCAGTTATATGTGCCTTACATGAGTGTATAGAATGTTATGAATGTCTTGGACCTAATACACCTTGAGTAGAAAGTCTTTTGGACAAAATATCATCAGTATGCATTGTGAATCAACTTATTTCCACTGTTGGCTATGCAGCTAACTGTTATGCAGTTACCTCCCTTGGGCAAAACAAATTCTACCAATGACCACTGAATTGGGGGTATTATAATGAAATCATTTCATATAGTTCAATCATAAATTATAGATTTTCATCTCAACTTCTGACGCACAAGTATCTACCATATTGTTTTACCATTGAGTATTGCCAGTTATCACGCATGCAACTTCCACGACTTATAAGTGACATGTTCAAGTTATAATTTTGTTGGAGTTCCTAATACCATAAGACATGTTTAAAAGAAATACTGGATTTTATACCTTAATATCTGCCCAATTATATTCCCAGAATTCAGTTTTTTAAGTCATGAGACATATCAACAAGAAATTCTATTCAATTTTTTTCTTCTGCACATTCACGATATGAAGGACTTTATAATTCTCCATTTATTTGCAATAGGGTAGCTAAACAAACCATGTGAAAGGTCTAATCTACCACCCAAATTGCATGTTCATATATCACATGCAGTTTCAAAGATCTTGCTAAAGTAACAGATTCCAACTACCAGCCTCATCATACAGTGCTGAGAAATGACTGTAGGACACAAGTGTGGAGTTTTCTGGTGGCATGTATTATTGTAATAGCTCCATTTTATTGGAAACAGTTAAGTCTGGGCAATCTGAGAATTCTATAAACAAACTGTGAGAGGGGCTATTAAAATGCTGCATATGGATATCCAATATTAAGTCTGGTAGCCCAGTATGCTACAATAAGATACAATGAATGGTTCCACTTTTAAGTCTGGTAGCCCAGTATGCTACAATAAGATACAATGAATGGTTCCACTTTTAAGTCTGGCAGCCCAGTATGCTACAATAAGATACAATGAATGGTTCCACTTTTTTTCAGACATACCAATAAAAATACAAAGGATACTAATTGTTCATGACATATAAAATGATAGGAGATCTCTGAAGCTAGCAGATTCAAGTGCCTTCTTTGGGCTACTAAATTTAAACCAAGGGCTATTATCTGATTGGGAATTTTATTGGACCCTGCTACAAGGTTTTGTAATGTCACTGGCCTTACCACAAATGATTAATGTCAAAATATTAAAATAAAGGTTTGATGCATTAATGTATCATCGACTAGGCTATGATACAAGTAGTATTGCTTTCAAAACCATTAACACAAAATCTTAACATGGTTAATGCTGATATCACTCCCAGAAATCTGATGCCCATCTTGCTGTCTGACATTAGAAGAGAAAAAAGGGATGAACTCAGAGAAACCAATTTTTCTAGTAAAATATGTTTCTTCAATTATAATTATGCAACTGCAATACCTTAGAAAAACTACCATTACCTTGCAAAATCCAGTCCTCCCAGGCTAAATATGTTAGCTAAAAGGCTAAAAAGTTCTCTACCCATGTAGTAAATCTATTCATACAAGGATTGGCAACAAATCCCGTGAATACTTCAGTTACTACTGGAGCACACACATCTAGATTTTTCTGGGTGTTTCTACTGATTAAGGAGGTCACTGATCCTCACATTTTTCATCTAAGTGGAGCAATCAGGAAAAGGTACACTCTGATACTCTTGCTTTCTGTACCACCTTTGGAATCAGAGGTGTTGGAGGGTAAAGATAGATGTCATAATTGTTGATATGTAAATGACAATCCTAAGTAGGGGAACACTCCACTGGCATTATGGAATGATGTAAGGCATGCTCCCACATCCCCTGTGCTCACATCCATGCAGACTGTAATTTCCAGAGGCTTCACTTGCAGAGGTACACCCAACATAAGCCAAAGCGTTGAACTCTGTACCATAATGGACAAAATGTTCAGATTATAACAAGGTTGGATTTGTCCTTGTTGACAAGGAAGCCACGGTTGAGAAGGAGAGTAACAAGGGATATCATATCTCGCTCCTAGGTATAACTCACTGAATGTTTTTGCAAAATGTCATCCAGGTGATGTTGCCACTAAGGAGTTGGTCCTGACAGGGGCCATTACCTGGTCCATCAATCTAATGAAATCCCAGGGATTGATGCTGAGTCCAAATGAGAGTGCCCTGAACTGGTAAATGGTGTCTTTGTATGCAAACAGTTTCATCTTTAGATAAGGGTGATTAAATTGATGTCTCTTGTGAAGTAGCTGAAGAAGAATGTAGAGGGTGGTGCTCACGATACTCCAGAATGTCTGGAGTTCAATTCAGTGACTTCCAAGTGGTCACAAAGTAAAGGCTCCCTTTGAACAGTAGAGACTTGAGAACAAAGTGAAGCAATGTCTCCTGGATACCGAGGAACTAAGTTGGGCATCATATGCAATGAGTGCCTAGTGGCATTATGTGGGTTATGCTGATCTGAGATGCCTCTATAAACTGTGTTCATCATCTAGACAAAGATCATTCTTCTGGTGGCTCATGGCTGATACTGTATGATTGATTGTGGTCATGACCCATTTTGATCAGAGATTTATGGCACAGTCCAATCATGATGAAACAGGGCCATCTTAGTAAACACAGCAATGTCCAGTTCATGAGGCTGGAACAGGGTACAAGATATTTGATCCACGTAGCCAGTCCATGAATCTGATATGCAAAGTGCTAACTGAGACTGTTTGGTTTGCTCACTATCTTGCTGCCTAGAATGTGATATGGTGTCAAACCAGCATGATAAATGGTCTAATTGTACTGCCAATAAAGTTTTATTGCACTATGATGATGAAAGAGGAATCAGAGTGGTCTCTGGACATGATGGCTTATGATTCTTTATGGCTAATGAACCATCTGTAGTGTTATATCCCTCAAAAAGCAAATCCTGCACCAAAGCCACATCTGCATGCATATTTGTGGCATTTTCATCCCTCAACATGCACTTTGCTTTCTCCTTAGGTACCCTTAGAACGGCAACCTATTGACCTTCAATTCAAACTGAGCAGATTGACAGATGTTAGATTGGCAATCGCAGCAAACTACACATGTAGGATAGTTGCCAGTCACATATTTCCAAAATTTACAGATCATGCATTTAGTCTTGCCCATGGTATAATCTTTAAGACAAATAAAGCTGGAAATATACACAGATATAGCCCTGCATGTGTCCTGTTTTATGAACCTGGTGGCTGTATAGAGCTATACGCTGTATAAACATGTTTACATGCAAAATGGTGCACATGGCAATGGATACAGTTTATGCATTTAAGTGTTGTTGTTGTTGTTGTTGTAGGTTTAACACCATTTTTCAGCACAAGATAGGCTATACATGGCGGCCAGTATGGTGGAGGAAGAACCCAGGAAAACCACGGAAAGAACCACTGACCCATGAAAAGCTAGTAGCAAAATTTCTCACGTACCCACACTGGCCAAACCCAAGACTTGAACCCATGCAGACAGAGGTGAGATGGCAATGATCCATAATGGTGAGCACTTTAGATCACTCAACCACTCGGGGCCCCCATTTAAGTGTCATTATTGATACTTACGAATAGGATGCAATCAACTGAAGACTTTACGAAAGGCAAAATGACAGTATATACAGGTAAATTCAGTGAAGCTGGGTGTAAAGAACCTCAGACTAGATTAGCTATATCACACACCAGACCTAAACATACATTTAATTACAGCTTCAACATACACGACCTATGCAGGGTAGGTGCCCAGGGCATGTAAATGTGTGATGACAACAAAGCGATAATAATGCAAAGACGGAACTTTGTTGTCAAAGAGAGAAAATAAAAGAAGGAAATATCAGAGTATACTTCGCTCCAAAGTGAGGACTTCTTAATGCCAGTATATTCCCATGGGTTGGTGGTTCTTCCCATGTTTTCCCAGGTTCGTCCTCCACCAGTTATACTGGTCACAATGTATCATGTGCTAAAAAATGGCTTTAAATCCAAAACAACAACAACAGAAAGAATTTCCATAAAACTGGTAATGGATTGTGAGGTGTCCCTTTCTGTCACGAGCGTACAATTCGGCAGAAGCTGAAGTAGAAACTAAAGTATTCCCTGGATTAGGCACCAATCTCTGTATCAAGGGGAGAGGATTCTAACTGCCACCCATGTGGGCAAATAACTTCTATCCTTTCAGCTAAAATGTTTTAGCCTGTGATGACTTGATTTGCAAGATCATAGTAGTTATCCAAAGGTATTATGATCAGGTAACATATCTAAGGAAAAAACATTATTTTCTTCCAAAGAAGATGCATGCAGATATATATAAACAGACATACTCTTTCATTCTGTTTTTCCTCTGCTTGTAGTCCTCAGCAGGACACTTTGTATTCTCCAATGTTGGTGGGAATTTCTCTCTGCGAACTGGCATGACCCCAGTGGAGAATCGTCGGCTCTTCCTTCCACTCTCTTCCTCACTCTTAATGCGGGGAGTTTGCCTGCACAAAAACATTTGTTCGTAAGGTTCTCTCCTAATTTTTTAGGTATCAAATTATTCTGAAATCACCAAAATTTCAAATTCCATAATACATCATTATTGTAATAAATTCTCTCAATCTTGTCTTTGGCAATAAACATCTGGCAGAATGAGACTGATTTAGACTGAGGATAATATGACCAAGACTGTATTCATATGACATATCTTCAACTAGGAATACAATTTTTTTATATAAAAGTATGATTTGGTATACTAAAGTATACAATGTGTGGATGAAAAACTAAATAGTTCTAACATGAATGTGCCAAGCAGAAAGCTGACAAGAGCATATATATAAAATATGAAGTCAACTATGTAAAAAATAATAAAAATGCTTCACATTAGCTGTCTTACTAAAGCTGTCAAATTATATAACTATAATTAAAAGTATTTTCATATTTTTACAAGATGAAAAACTCAGCATGACAAAATGTTGCAAATAGTTTTTCCTATCCTTTTCCAGGTGGAACCAATCGTAATGGGAAAACCTTACCAAGATCCGCAGGAAAATAAACTTGTCCTTCCAAAAGTAAATATCCACCAGGAGACAAGATATAATAAAATACAAAACAAAAGTTATGGTTAAGAAACGGTCAAATATGTCAAATGTGAGGTAAAAATATTTATATAAATCACACTCTTTTATAAAGATGAAAAGAAAGTTGTTAAGTACAGTTGCCCTTTATATACAGATGAAAAGAGAAACGATTTCCATATAGGGATATACTGTGCTTAATCTTTAAACAAAAAGGATTGATATTTGCCAATTGTAAATTATTTTACCTCAAGCTCTCAAGTTGTGCAATTTCCCCATCTTCTTCACCATCCTCTGCTTTGAGTGCCGCCTGAAACAACAAAGAGACAAACCAGAGTGTTACGTATATTTAATTTAATTGTTTGTTTGTTTGTTGTAAAAAAAATTTATTCCATTACATGTTATTGTAATGCAATATTCTTTAATGGGCTTGATTTTTTTCAGAATTAAATTCAGTTCTGTTTGACTTGATTGATTTTTTAAAAATTTATTTCATTGATGTAAGTATCTAATAATAGAAACATTGTATCAAGTTGCTGACCTTAATATCAGTGACAGTTTTGGTAAACAATTTTTTAAAAATGTTTTAATTCTTTCTCGCGTAAGAATCACTAAGGTGAGTCAAGGTCACACCTGGACAACATGATGTGAGGCACGTGTTAATTCATAAACAAACTTCTTTTTTTTCCCAAAGGATGAACTCTTTACCCCCTTCTGGGAATCTGTTTTGCATTATAGTCAGTCTTATAACTAATGTTATGATAAGAATTCTATGAGTCGTGTCTTAACACTTTAGACATCAAACTGTTTTATGTTGTGTCCGGTTTAGGGCTGAATTTTTATTTTCTTCAAATTAATGATTTTAAGAGATTGTTTTCCCTGGAAATACAAAAGTGCTCTAAATTAATTCTTAGACAAAGCCAATTACTGGAATTTATACAGAATTGAAAAACTGGTATAATATTTTCTGTGATTCAACAAGAGACTGTCAACACATCAGTACAATGCTGACTACAGCATATGTCATTGCCTTCATTCCTGGACTTTCATCAGGATTTGAAATGTGATTCACTTAGAACTTTTCATTGATAGGAATTTAATTCACAATACCATGTTCTTTTTTCTTATTTTTTTTTTTACTTTGTAGTCTAGGGAAACAAATTATTTCTTAAATTTGACAAAGCTTGTTGTCTTCACTCTTTTCTGTTACTTATTTTAAGAGCATAGACTCGTAACAACAGAATCTTTCCCTTTTTGGGAGCCAAAAGGTGGGGTAGTGGGTACAATTAAAAGTACCAATGTATTATAATTTACAACAAAAATGTATATTTATAATTAAAAGGCACACAATGGTTGAACCAACATCATTACAACTGTGTTTGCAATTGATGTTGAATCTGGACAAGAAAAAAGTATGTTAAAAATCAATTAGTCCTCACTTACTTTAAAAATGGAACAAGCCAATCAAATAATAAGCAAACAAGGGTTCAATCAATTATACGAACAAATAAAGAACTTCAACCAAACATAAAATAATAATGCTGTTATCACCGTAGAAGACTAGTGTAGGTCTGAGACTACTCACTTTGATGGCACATGAATACTGCAAAATTCGGGGCCAGTAAAATGATTTTCTTCCAATACTGGTGATTGCATATTTTATCAAAATTACAGCTTCAATGTTTCTATTAACATTTTTATTTTTCCCCCCCTACTAGATGGCACAAGAGCATGATTTGTCAGATTTTGAATGGCATTTATTCCAGGATGCTTTCCTCCAAAGTCGGCAAATTCTATTGAGTGGGTTGTTCCAAAATTTAATGACAGAACAACATCATTTCTACAAATTTTAGAGACCTTTTTGCAAAGGACTGGCATCTCATCCAGAATGCTCATTTGTTTCATGCTAAAATTGCAGGATAACCTTTGAACTTGTGAACCATGAGTAGGCTTGTTAAGAATCTTGACTTTAATACAGATAGACCAAAATATGAGGCGTTTCATCAGTGTCAACTTTAAGTATTACCTCAAATATCTGGAACTGCGATAAGAGGTCAAGATCGGCGCCTTTTTTGTTCATATGCCGCTGTGTGATCCGCTCCATACCCAGCTCTTCAAGAGCATCGGTCACATCATAGAATGTTTCTTGGTCTGGTATGGCATTCAGCACCTGAAACAGATGGCAATCAGTGTCTGCTGGGCACTCACTTTCTGGGGTGCTTTTTGTGATTTTGCAAACAAAGAAACAAATTCTTGTGTTACTTAAATATGTGGATTTGCCTTGGAATAAAATGGTGATTCATGACAATGGCAGTTTACATTTAGTTTGTGCTTTATCTGTGCTCCAAAAAATTTTCACACCGGCTAAGGACAAGCAGCTTTGTAAGACCCATTAATCCCATGCAACAATTATCCCAACAATTATCCCAAATAACAACTATTCAATGTAACAAATATCCCAACAATTATCCCATGTAACAATTATCCCTTGTAACAATTATCCCATGTAATAATTATTCCATGTAACAATTATCCCATGTAACAATTATCCCAACAATTATCCCTTGTAACAATTATTCCATGTAACAATTATCCAACAATTATCCCATGTAACAATTATCCCATGTAACAAATATCCCAACAATTATCCCATGTAATAATTATCCCAACAATTATCCCAAGTAACAATTATTCCATGTAACAATTATCCCAACAATTATCCCATATAACAATTATCCCATGTAACAAATATCCCAACAATTATCCCATGTAACAATTATCCCAACAATTATCCCATGTAACAATTATTCCATGTAACAATTATCCCATATAACAATTATCCCATGTAACAAATATCCCAACAATTATCCCATGTAACAATTATCCCAACAATTATCCCTTGTAACAATTATCCCATGTAACAATTATTCCATGCAACAATTATCCCAACAAATATCTCATATAACAATTATTCCATGTAACAATTATCCCAACAATTATCCCATGTAACAATTATTACATGAAACAACTTGTCTTGACGAGATTCTGTCTACAATCGTAGAAACTCAGCAACTAGTATCCAATGAAAAGTGGGGTACATGAATGAATTGGACAGACACTGGCTTGTCCTAATTTGGAGACACTGTAATAACCAGAGAATCCAAGAAAATCAGTACCTCATATACTCTGGAATTAAACCACCTCTAAAAGGTTTCCAGTTAGCCTGCAAATTTCCCAAACAGTCTGTCCCCACCTTGCATGACACTTTGCCTACCCTTCTGCTAACACAGACAACCAAGCGCCAAACATGTGATGTGACATTTGTATGCTTTGCAATATAACCCCTGTATGTTTCCTAAACTTTCATGTAATCTTAACACTGCCATGAAAGTTTTTCTGCTTTAGTAGGCACAACAGGCATGACGGTTGATCCATGTATCAGCATACAAACTTCAAACCTAGAGTCATATTATCCCAAAGTTTCAACTGAATGCAGATACATGACTTGCAGCACTTTTAACACAAAACTTCGCTTGATATACAACAATGAAACATGCTTTCTGATTATGCAAGTAAGACAGGAATTCCTAGTGTATCAGTGTATAACCTTAAACCTGTACTAACATTATGCTGAAGTTTCAACTGAATGTGAAGCAGGAGACAGGCAATACAGAAACTCCAAGCATATCCATCATAAACTCTTGACCCATAGCAATATTATGCTAAAGTTTCAGCAGAACAATGCTATTGATGTAGATGTCACTTATAAATTCCTGAATACAAACCGTGAACATTCGTCAATATGACACAAGCTTTCTTGAGGCTAACTTTTATATCATGGCATATGCTTTAGATCTATACCAATATTATCCCAAACATAAATCTGAATGCAGTAGGTGACGCAGAAAATATGTGATTTTCAAGAACTTTAATACTTTAATATTGTTGATAAAGACGCTGATCACTGCTGACATGACACTGATGAGACAAAACCTAAACACATTTTAATCTCTCAATAGTCCAAAAGTTCTTGAGAATCATTTCACTTTGCTCATTTGTGGTTTAATAGAATAAGATTAGTGAATTTCCTCAATTGATAAATATAGTCTAACATTTTGTGATCATTTTAAAGAAACTTATTAAACGTGTGTAACTTGAATTGTTTTTTTAAAAGATGTATTCCTGCACTTCCCATATTGATCTCACCTTCAATGTAAAAACTGTACCAATGTCATCTGTCAGCTGGATGTGAGGATGCCATTTCAAGTTCAGAAAGTAATGTATAAGGTGGGGGATCATCAGTTTTCAATTTCAAGTATAGACAAGGTGGGGGATTTTAATAATTTTCAAGCACAGAAAGTATATACAAGGTGTGTTATCTGAATAGTTTTCGATTTAGAGTATATACTAGGTGGGGGGATCATAATAGTTTTCAATTTCAAGTATATACAAGGTGGGGGAATCATAATAGTTTTCAATTTCAAGTATATACAAGGTGGGGGAATCATAATAGTTTTCAATTTCAAGTATATACAAGGTGTGGTATCTGAATAGCTTTCAATTACAACTATATACAAGGTGAGGGAATCATAATAGTTTTCAATTACAACTAAATACAAGGTGGGGAAATCATAGTTTTCAATTATAACTAAATACAAGGTGGGGAAATCATATTAGTTTTCAATTTCAAGTATATACAAGGTGAAAGAATCATAATAATTTTCAATTACAACTAAATACAAGGTGGGGAAATCATAGTTTTCAATTACAACTAAATACAAGGTGGGGAAATCATATTAGTTTTCAATTTCAAGTATATACAAAGTGAAAGAATCATAATAATTTTCAATTTCAAGTAAATATAAGGTGGGGGAATCACAATAGTTTTCAAGCTCAGGAAGTATATAGTGGGTGCAGGATCTTGATAGTTTTCATGTATATATGGGTGAGGGGTGTCTTTTGATAGTTTTCATTTATATATGGGGGAGGGGTGTCTTTTGATAGTTTTCCTGGCATCACTCTAGGGGCTCCAAGTCTAACACATGTCAGTGTTTCCCCAAGAGGTGCAAGATTGAGAGTAAAACATCTCATTAGTGTCAGAACTGGGGGTCAGACTGAGTAAAATACAAAACTTCGGTGTCAGAACTGAGGTTCAAATGAAAACTTTTGGGGTCTCTGATGCACAAATGAAGGTAAAGGGAAAGATTGAGAGTAAAACATTCCATTAATGTCTCAACTTGGGGTCAGACTGAGCAAGAGTCTTGGGCTTGGCCAACGTGGGTATGTGAAAAAGCTGCCAGTAGCTTCCTGTCAATCGGTGGTTCTTTCCAGGGTTTTCCCAGATTTTCCTCCACCAGTCATAATGGTTGCCATGTATAGCCTACAGACCTGCCACACTGAGCGGCATGAAAATCAGGATACCAAAGGGAAAAAAACAGGATTTGGAGATAAAAAACAAGGTCAGCGTTTGCAATTATATATTTACAAAAATTGTACAAAGGAATTGACATCATTGCTGTCTTATGCTATTTACTTAATGCAAAAATGTATGCTACAATCATACCATGAAAATATGTCATTTTTTTTTCTTCATCTTTTAAGCGAATATATTGTGTTAATTCAATTAAAACTAAATATCAGCATAAAAGTTGAAAATGGGAAAAAGGACAGATTTTTATGGCATTACTGTAGTTTATTGCACAAAAAATTTCTTCATCACTTATGCTCTCTTTGCACAGCCACTGTAAATCAAAAGGTTTTTTTTTTAACATTGTGGTATAGTTAAAAAAATCAGGATTTTGGACACAACAAAAATCAGGAAATCGGGATTTTCATATTTTTTAATAAAATTCTGGGATGATCCCAACTAAGCTGGGATAAATGGTAGGTCTGAGCCTATCATGTGCTGAAAAGTGACATTAAAACCCACAGCACAACAACATAACTGACCCAAGTTTATGAGTCTAGCTTAAATGGTGTAGTTCCATTACACTAAACACATCTGGACATTTGAATCTATTGCTAGACACACTATTTCTTGATATATCCCTGCAAAGTGGTAATAGTTTCTTTTGAAATGACCACTTATGTGAAATCCTTTATAGAAAAAGCTCAACTAAGTGACTTTAACCATTTCTGTCTAAATAAATTCTGCTTATTTTATATTGTTCTACAGTTTTCATCAGATAGCAGCAAATTCAGAAATGGTTTAAACATTCTACCAAGCTACGTCTCTCTTGCAAACTGATCTCATTATGATAGATTGTATATGAATAATGAACCTAACCAGAGTTAATGATAGCAACATGCCACAGCTATGGATGCAGTCACTGCAGGTCAGTGAGGCCTTTGACAACCATGTCTTGCATTCAAGACAAAAAAATGACAAGACACATTAGTATTATTGACTCACCTTGTTGATGAGTGTCATGGCATATACAAGCAGCTCTGTGTCACCACCTTCTTTCTCATCCAATACTGTCATGACGTTTACCCATGGTTTCATGCCTGAAAATTATATTATGCATCTTTTTACTTCTCTTTACTAAGTACTGAATGTTGCACAGCTCTGTAATCAGTATTCACTTGGACCACAAAATTAGTCACTAACCTAACATAGGTCCTTTTTATATCAATTAACCCAAGAAAGCGATTTAAAAAATAATTGCTAAGATGCCGTGAATCAAAAGAGAAAAAGTGTAAACATTATTAAACATCTACAAAGCAAGATGAAGATTTTAATTCTTGTAAACAAGGAAGCTCGATTTCTCCCAATTTTTTGATCGTCTCAAAATGCATATGATTTCTCTTGATTCTTAGAATATCTCAAAATACATATGATTTCTATTATTCTTAGAATATCTCAAAATACATATGATTTCTCCTATTCTTTGAATATTTCAAAATACATATGATTTCTGCTGATTCTCTGATCATCTCAAAATACATATAATTTCTCCTGATTCTTTGAATATCTCAAAATACATATGATTTCTGCTGAGGTAAATGCTCCCTCTAACAAATAATGGGAACAAATATGAAACCAGGCTTATGTTGAGGGATGTTCCAACATGGCTATGTCACGACAGTACACTAAAACACAAAAACTGAATGTATAACAAAATAAAAGAAAATTATAATAAGTTTTCAAGAGCCAACAACTAATATAAAATGAAATAATTTGGAAGAATTGATAGTACTACATATATATATATATATATATATATATATATATATATATATATATATATATATATATATATATTGATCTTCACGAGACACTTCTCAGAATATGAGGGAATAACCAGATGCAGATGACACATTTCCAGTCCACAAGAAAGACTGTGATCCCAAGGACCAGAGCAAGGACTAGCTTTCTACAAAACCTGAAAGCTCTACTACATTTAATTAATATAAAAAATAAATACTTAGACATTTTAATACAGCATACTATTTTATGGCATTAGTAACATTTTAATTTGCTATGCAAAAAGGTTATTGGCATGAACTATTTTCATATTTTAGCGAGTTTTAAAAAAACTGACAGTCATTTATTATAGAAACACCAGAATGGCTTAAACTAGAAAAGACGGAGTTCATATTAACTTGTTCACTAAATTGTTTCTCCCTACATTTGCCTATCATTTAAGACACATGTCACCTACCCTTCTTTTTGTCCACTGCATTTACTGCCTTGATAAGAAGCTGAGTGTTGTTCTCTGTGTATTCCACAAACACCAGCAACAGTTTCAATGCAGTCTTGACCACTAGCCGGAACTGGAAAATAAAACGGAAACCACTTTGAAAGTTTTAAAATTACAAGACAATGACATCTTAATTTTAAGTAAAATATTAAATTAAAGTGATTTGATTATCTGGTACATCCCACACTTCATGTGTTGATATATTATTGTGCCAAGTTGACTGGGCAACATATACAACATTAGCACAACACAGGTATTGTGCGAGTCACCAATAAAATGCCAAAAACATAAAAAAGAGTGATGTTTTTCTGTTAACTTGCACGACTGTTGTGAGCACCATATTCTTATAAATCCCCAGTGGTGTGTCCATACATTTGCATCATGATTAAATGCTGCAATACCGAGTGACCAATTTGTACTGTGTGTAAATTAGGACTAAGATGTGATTGTTTTTTTAATACAGTGTTTAACATGTCCATTAAAAATGTTGTAGAAATGATTCCAAGGTAAAGGTCATTCATTAGAGACTTAAAGGACAACAGATACCATTCACGATCTACTTCTCTGTAGGAAAGAATATACCAAGGTGTGCAAAATAATATCAGGTATGAGTTGATGCTAGCATAAAAAATGAGGGTTCTGTACTCAGAACCACTGAAATTTCTATCAGATTTCTAATATGATGTATCCTGGTAAGAATGACAGAACTGATTGGCCAACATTTTCTAGAATAGCACTCGTGTCATCCATTTTGCCTATACAAGTATATATTGCTTAAAAAACTTATTTTATATGGAAAGGCCTGCTTACAATGTAAAGAAATCAGCAAACAAATAAAGGTGTATGGAAAGGGCAGACTTTTTCATAAATAAATGCAGAAAACTGGACTGAGGAACACTGTTAATTCACTTTTAATCATTTATACTAATTTTTTAAATCGATCCAACTTAAATATGAAAGCCGTAACAGACCCAGCTGATAACTGAACACATACATCACCATGATGACATAAACCATTTTAAACAGATACCAGTCATTACAGAACTTAAGACCATCATGATGCAAGCTTTCTAGCAAAGTCTGACCATTGTCTAGTTGGGGTCTATGGTGGCCAAGCGGTCTAATGGACTCACCTTTACAGACACTCAGATCTTACCTCCGTCTGAGTGGGCTTGCTAATAGCTTCCCATGAATCAGCTTCCCATGAATCAGAGGTTTTTCCCTGGCTTCTTCAACTGAATATATTGGCCACTTTTATAACGTATCATTTTCTGAAAAATGGTATTAAACCCACAAAACCAATGCCTAGTCTCCAGATTTTCAGAATTATTTCATAAATATGTGTAAATCTTGCTCAAAAACTTGTCGAACATCATGATGATAGGTAACAACTCTGAAGAAACTCATACAAAATCATAATGATATACAGGTAACAACTCTGATCAAACCCATCCATCATGATGTTATACAGGTAACAACTCTGATCAAACCTGTCCATCATACTGATATACAGGTAACAACTCTGAAGAAACTCGTACAACATCATAATGATATACAGGTAACAACTCTGATCAAACCCATCCATCATGATGATATACAAATAACAACCTTGATGAAACTCATCCAACATCTTCATGATATACAAGTAACAACTTTGATCAAACCCATACAACATTTTGATGTCATACAAGTAATTGAATTTTTTTGATCAAACTCATCCAACATCATAATGATGTATAAGTAACAACTCTGATCAAACCCATCCATTTTGATGATATATATGTACCAAACAACTCTGATCAAACTTGGCCAACATCTTGATGATATATAAGTAACTAACAACTCTGATCAAACTTGTCCATCATTTTGATGATATATAAGTGACTAACAACTTTGATCAAACTTGTCCAACATCTTGATGATATATAAGTACCAAAAAACTTTGATTAAACTTCTTAAAAATCTTGATGATATATAAATACCAAACAACTTTGACTTGTCAAACATCTTGATGATATATAAGTAACTAACAACTTTGATTAAACTTGTCCAACATCTTGATGATATACAAATACCAAACTTTGATTAAACTTGTCAAACATCTTGATGATATGTAAGTAACTAACAACTTTGACTTGTCCAACATCTTGATGATATACAAGTAACTAACAACTTTGATCAAACTTGTCCAACATCTTGATGATATATAAGCAACTAACAACTTTGATTAAACTTGTCCAACATCTTGATGATATACAAGTAACTAACAACTCTGATCAAACTTGTCCAACATAATGATGATATACAAGTAACTAACAACTTTGATCAAACTTGTCCAAAATCTTGATGATATATAAGCAACTAACAACTTTGATTAAACCTGTCCAACATCTTGATGATATATAAGTTACCAACAACTTTGACTTGTCAAACATCTTGATGATATATAAGTAACTAAAAACTTTGATTAAACTTGTCCAACATCTTGATGATATATAAATCCCAAACTTTGATTAAACTTGTCCAACATCTTGATGATGTATAAATAACTAATAACTTTGACCAAGCCCAGCCAACATAATGATGATATATAAGTAACTAATAACTTTGACCAAACTTGTCCAACATAATGATGACATATAAGTAACTAACAACTTTGATCAAACTTGTCCAACAGCTTGATATATAACTAACAACTTTGATCAAGCCCATCAAACATAATGATGATATACAAGTAACTAACAACTTGGATCAAACTTGTCCAACATCTTGATGATATATAAGTAACTAACAACTCGGATCAAAATCTGATAATAAACAGAGTCGTTAGAGTACAGTCAAGCTGAGTCAGATGCAAGATCTTGCTTATAATCAAATATTGTCCAGAGATCATAATGATACAACTGCTGACACCAAGTTTGATTAAAATTGGACAAGTATTCCTTGAGAATCTGCCAGGGTGCATGCATGAGGTGGCACAATACAGTAGTAGACGGAAAGGAGTGGACAAGACTGGAAAGAAGGAAGGAAGAAGTTAGAAGTAAAAGGATGGAGGAAGAAAGCTGAAAGGCGGAAGTGGTGGAAACTGAAGAAAGAAGGAAAGAAGGAAGCAGGATGAACATCACAAAGAAAAGTGACTCTTTCACAGGTAGATCAGAAAATTCCAAATGATGAATAAGTTATTAAATGGGAACTGGGGTAACCAGGTGAATATGTATGTTATAGTGAGCAGAAATTGAATCCTTTATGTTAAAATGTATTTACAGATTCTTTATAAGTTTATAAAAAATTTACCTATTGAATATTGACTTGATTTATGTATTTAGAGAATCAGCTTTGCTGACTGGGGGCTCGAAATGATGATGCACATCTAGTTGCAGCATTATTAATAATACTGTAGTTGAATCATGACATACAGTAAGACCTGAACTGTTTGAAAGGGCAACAATGCATAAAAGGTGGCATAGCCCTGGCCTGCAGCTATGTCTGTTGAACTAATAATGTATAAATAACAGTGGCCTTCTGATGTTGAGTAGTTTCATTAGTATCCAATGACAAGATAATGCTTGACGACATGCCCATGCCTGATAAAACAAAGCTTGATGATAAGTCCATGCTGGATGCTTGATAATAATAATAATAATAATAATAATAATAATAATAATAATGAATAATAATAATGATAATAGTGTCTTTATTTTCTGAGGGCAACTCAATTAGTTACAAATGAGAAGTTAATCTACCTTGAGAACATCTATTAAAATACAAGCTAATAGTAATATGTAAACACATGCACATGCACACACAACCCATGTTTGATTGCAAGACCATACTTGCTTATAGACCCATGCTTGAAGGCCCAAGTTTGGTGATAATCTCATGTTTGATTACAAGTCCCACCTTGATGCTAAGCCCAAGCTTGATGATAATCTCTTGCTTGATGACAAGCCCATGCCCAAGCTTAATGATAAGCCCATGCTTGATGACAAGCCCTTGCCTGATGATAAACCCAAGGCTGGTGATAAACCAATGCTTTATGACAATACCAAGCATGATGACAAACTCAAGTTTGTGCAAAGCTCATTCTTGATGACAGACCAAAGTTTGATATGCCCATGCTTGAGGGTAATTAAGTCCAAGCTTGATGAAAAGACCATGCTTGATGACAACCCCTTGCCTGATGATAAGCCCATGTTTGATGATAAGCCCATTCCTGAAGATAAGCCCATGCCGGATGATAAACCCAAACTTGTGAAAAGCTTATTCTTGACGACGAGCACAAAGCTAAGTTTACAAAATTTTAGCAAATCTTTATAAGGAATATCTTTGTTTGATATTAAGCACACCCCTTACATTTTCACAAAGTTATAATGCTGGCCACCTGATCTTGTCATGGAAGATATACAGTACACAGGTTACACACAGTGTTAAACTCATTATGCAAACATTTATATAAAATTATACTGCCAAGAAAGTAAACAAAAGAAACTGTAGAGGTGACCTTAACAATATTTCAGTATAATACAAGAGAAAGTTGCAATTTAAGTTACATCCGACAGTATATAATTAATCTTAGTTGTAATACTTTGGTTTGTATTGCAGCATGTGAAAGAAACAAACAATATTAAATCTAAATTTAAAACAAACTTGTGGTGCGGCCAGGTGGGGTGGAGTGGAGTGTTTTAAACTTAGACTCTTTTCTTTGCATAAATACATTAGATTTTTCATAAAAATGATAATCTGGCATTCAGATGATTTAAAAAAATAATATTAGTATAGACTTTAATTTGGACTTGCTTTCAAACCATTATGGTTTTAGAGAATGTTTTCGCTGTTATGCCTTTAGAAAATAATTTAAAACTATTATGGTTATAGAGAATGATTTCAAACTGTTATGTATACAGAAAATGCTTCACATATTTAGATAATGCTTTCAAACCATTATACGAATGCTTTCAAGCCATTACGGTTTTGGAAAATGTGTTTAAAAAATTATAGTTTTGGAGAATGCTTTCTGAAAGAGAGTTTAAATAAAACCATGTGTATACCAATCATGCTGAGCCCAAAACTAAAGATGGTTGCCTGCTGGCCTCAGGAAACGTTCCTATATGTTGGACATTTCCAACAGTATCAATATTTTGATAGACTGCAAAATATTCCCATGAGATATTCACAATTATGAATATGTCTTATTCTTTATCTTGTATTTCACTTCATAAAATTAAATAATTTCAAATAATTTCAAACACCTTATCTAATAAAGCATATGATGACAAATCTTCATATGACAGGCACTGAACTGCCCCAATCAAGAGTCATAATTACTGTTGAACTGCCCCATGCATTGATCATAATTGCTGTTGAGCTGCCCCACACATCAGTCATAATTGCAGTTGAACTGCCCCATGCACTGATCATAACTGCTGTTGAACTGCCCCACATCAATCATAATTATTGTTAAACAGCCCCATACATCAGTCATAACTGCTGATGAACTGCCCCAATCATTGATCATATTAGTGTTGAACTGCCACACACATCAGTCATAACTGCTGTTGAATTACCCCATGCATCAAACATAATTGCTGTTGAACTGACCCATGCATCAGTCATAATTGCTGTTGAACTGCCCCCCCCCCCAAGTCAGTCATAATTGCTGTTGAACTGCCCCACATGTCAGTCATAATTGCTGATGAACTGCCTATGCATAAATCATAACTGCTGTTAAACTGCCCCATGCATTGATCATAATTGCTATTGAACTGCCCCATGCATGGATCATAATTGCTGTTGAACTGCCCCAAGCATCAATCATAATTACTGTTGAACTACCCCATTCATCATCAATCATAATTACTGTTGAACTATCTCATGTCATAACTGCTTTTTAATGGCCCATTCAGTAATGATTGTTGTTGAATGGCCCCATACATGTCATAATTGCTTTTCAACTGCCCCACACATTAATTATAATAGTTCAACTGCCCATAAATCAGTAATAATTGCATCTGAACTGCTCCATGCACTGATCATTATTACTGTTGAACTGCCCCAAGCATCGATCGTAACTACTGCTGAACTACCCCCCACATCAGTCATAACTGCTTTTGAACAGCCCATGCATCAGTCATAATTATTGTTGAACTGCCCCATGCATGTCATAATTGCTACTGAATCCACATTTACAAATCATGACTTATTGCAATTATTGCTGTTGAACTGCTTAGTCATACTTGCTCCTTAATGCTGGCTTTGCACTTCAACCAACAAGGAGATTAAGGTATACACAGCCAGCCATGCATATCATCAAGAATCAAGCAGAACATCCACTTTACATTGTCAGCATTGCAATAACAACAGATGCCACTGAAGCTTTGTTTGAAATGAAAGTATGGACACTGATAAAATTAGGAAGATAAAAATCAATGAAGCAAACAAAGCAACTATCAAAATTTGTGCATTGGTAGCTGAAAAGTAACAAAAATCAAAAAAGGTTGAGGGTCTTTTCTTAGCATAAACTGCCACCGATTTAAGTACTTGACAATAACATCTTAAGAAGGAAACTGCTACTGTTTTCCTCTGATTTGTCATTGATCTTAATATACACAAAAATGAATAAGACCATGGGAAGAACATGGTACTCGTTTTCTCCTGACTTGTCATTGATCTTAATATACACAACAATGAATAAGACCCTGGGAAGGACACAGTACTATTGTTTTCCCCTGACTTGTCATTGATCTTAATATATACAACAATGAATAAGACTCTGGGAATGACATGGTACCATTGTTTTCCCCTGACTTGTCATTGATCTTAATATACACAAGAAAGAATAAGACCCTGGGAAGGGCATGGTACTATTGTTTTCCCTGACTTGTCATTGATCTCATAATACACAACAATTATTAAGATCCTGGGAAGGACATGGTACTATTGTTTTCCCCTGACTTGTCATTGATAATAATATACACAACAATGAATAAGACCCTGGGAAGGACACAGTACTATTGTTTTCCCTGGACTTGTCATTGATCTTAATATATACAACAATGAATAAGACCCTGGAAAGGATATGGTACTATTGTTTTCCCCAAACTTGTTACTGATCTTAAAATACACAAGGAATAAGAGCCTGGGAAGGACACGGTACTGTTGTTTTCCCCTAACTTGTCATTGATCTTTATACAACAATTAATAAGATCCTGGAAAGGACAAGGTACTATTTTTTTCACCTGACTTGTCATTGATCTTAATATATACAACAATTAAAAAGATCCTGGAAAGGACAAGGTACTATTGTTTTCTCCTGACTTGTCACTGATCTTATTGTCAATGATCATAATATACACAACAATGAATAAGACCCTGTGAAGGACACAGCACTATGACTTGTCAATGATCTTAATATATACAACAATTAAAAAGATCCTGGAAAGGACAAGGTACTATTTTTTTCACCTGACTTGTCATTGATCTTAATATATACAACAATTAAAAAGATCCTGGAAAGGACAAGGTACTATTGTTTTCTCCTGACTTGTCACTGATCTTATTGTCAATGATCATAATATACACAACAATGAATAAGACCCTGGGAAGGACACAGCACTATGACTTACAGTCATGCATTAACAATCAGGAATAAAAGAATGAGATGATTATAGCTACAATTTAGATTTTAAAAAGTCAAGCAACAGCTAATGGTTGGGCCTGCTTTTGTGGCTAAACTATGACAAAACATTGAGGTGCTTTGCAAGTTATGTCAAAAGTACAAGCAAAATCAATTTTTTTTATCAGTCTAGGTATTCACATGCTCAGTAAGTATCATGCACCAGAAAAAAGTATGACATTTTAAAAAAGAAAATGGTTCACACACAAATGCCATGACCTCACTTATAACATTTCAACTAAAACTACAATATACCACAATGACAAAGTTATTTGCAAATTATTTCATTAATGTGTTTATCTTTAGGATAAAAAATTTGCAAAAGTTTTTTTTGTAATGCTTAAATAGAAGTACTTTCAATCTTCAAATCTAAACCTCACTGTTAAGTACTGATTGGATGCACACAATCATGTACAGAATTCATATATTAGTTGAGTCGCATTCCTTCACAAAAAAGCAGACAAGACAGTCAGAATATGATGCAGCTGTTATTCATGCACTGTCTTTTCACACCTGTATCTGGTGTACCAGACTGTCAGATGGCAAGAGAACTCATCTGCCTCTGATTGGATAAGGGTCATCAGTACTGTTCTTATCAATGAGGCAGCAAAGCCATCTATCAACCATTAACAACAAAATTGCTTTTCCACTTCCCAGCTGCCTTCATATATATCTTAGCTTAGTTGTGTGCATTATCATCTTTTCCTGCACTAATGAAAATACATGAATCTTTCTAATCAAGACATACCTATTCAACTCTCATGTTTCTGAACACATCTTTCTAAATTAGGCATATATCTATTACACATTCATGTTTTTGAACATGACATTCTAAATGAGACATGTATCTATTACAAATTGATGTTTTCGAACATAAGATTCTAAATGCGACATATATCTATCAGACACTCGTGTGTTTGAACATGTCATTTTAAACGAGACATGTATCTATTACACATTCATATTTTTGAACATGACATTCTAAATGAGACACATATTACACCTTCATGTTTTTGAACATGTCATTCTAAATGAGACATGTATCTATTACACATTTGTGATTTTGAACATGACATTCTAAATGAGACTTGTATCTATTACACATTCATATTTTTGAACATGACATTCTAAATGAGACTTGTATCTATTACACATTCATATTTTTGAACATGTCATTCTAAATAAGACGTGTATCTATTACACATTCGTATTTTTGAACATGACATTCTAAATGAGATGTGTATCTATTACACATTCATGTTTTTGAACATGTCATTCTAAATGAAACTTGTATCTATTACACATTCATATTTTTGAACATGTCATTCTAAATGAGACTTGTATCTATTACACATTCATGTTTTTGAACATGTCATTCTAAATGAGACTTGTATCTATTACACATTCATGTTTTTGAACATGTCATTCTAAATGAGACATGTATCTATTACACATTCATGTTTTTGAACATGTCATTCTAAATGAGACATGTATCTATTACACATTCATATTTTTGAACATGTCATTCTAAATGAGACATGTACCTATTACACATTCATGTTTTTGAACATGTCGTTCTAAATGAGACATGTATCCATCACAAATTTATGTTTTTGAACATGTTATTCTAAATGAGACATGTATCTATTACACATTCATGTTTTTGAACATGACATTCTAAATGAGACGTATCTATTACACATTCATGTTTTTGAACATGTCATTCTAAATGAGACATGTATCTATTACACATTCATGTTTTTGAACATGTCATTCTAAATGAGACATGTATCCATTACAAATTTATGTTTTTGAACATGTCATTCTAAATGAGACGTGTATCTATTACACATTCATGTTTTTGAACATGTCATTCTAAATGAGACTTGTATCTATTACACATTCATATTTTTGAACATGTCATTCTAAATGAAATATGTATCCATTACAAATTTATGTTTTTGAACATGACATTCTAAATGAAATATGTATCTATTGAACACTCATGTTTTTGAACATATAATTTGTTCTTTCTTTTGGGGAAAAATGCATCCTTAGCTCTAGCTAAGTAAACCAAATATACTGAGATTTTTTTAAATTAAAATCTGAATAAAATAATGTTTAAGGCATTGAGTCATCACATAATACTTGGTTATGAAATAAAAATCCTTCTTCTATATTCTACTGACCACATGCAAATAGCATTATTTTTCATCTTCATTTCCAGACCTAGCAACTCTAGCAAGACCTTCTCAGCAAGGCAGTCTATATTTCCTCAATCAAGCTGTATCAATTTTCAATATGGTCTAAAAAGATACAATGAATTGCTTTTGTCAACTTGGAAAAAAATCAGTTAAAAGTTCACAAGTCTGTTCATTATGTTCAACTATAAAGTTTGTGAACTATACTATTACCTTAATGACCATCAGTTCCAGTTCAAAAACTGCAGTTCCACGCTTCATGGAGGGTAAATGGCTTCTTGCTAATTTCTTAAAAGTAATCCATGCTTGGTCTGTCTGTTTTGTTTCACATGGAGGCAGCAATCATTAGTCCTGCTATCAACATTGTTGTTGCTTTTCCTAAAACAATTGTCTTCCCAAGAATCTGAACATTCCTTTGCGTACTTCTGTACTGAATGTTTGAACTTGTCAATAGGCTGACTGTCCCTTTTGCCTTCAACATATTTTAGTAAACAGATGCAAAAGTCTGATGAGAATACTTTTATTGTAGTGTCAGGAATTGGTTACAATTTTAGCTAATATATGGTGGCACTAGGGTTACTGTCAGTGAATTTGTTCAAACTGTAGCCACTATATGGTGGCACTGTGGTTAGTGTTAGGAATCGGCTCAAATTTTAGCCACTACATGGTGACACTGGTTAGTGTTAGGAATTGGTTCAAATGTTAGCTACTATATGGTGGCACTGTGGTTAGTGTCAGGAATTGGTTCAAATTTTAGCTACTATATGGTGGCACTGTGGTTAGTGTCAGGAATTGGTTCAAGTTTTAGCTACTATATGGTGGCACTGTGGTTAGTGTCAGGAATTGGTTCAAATTTTAGCTACTATATGGTGGCACTGTGGTAAGTGTCAGGAATTGGTTCAAACTGACTAGCCACTATATGGTGGCACTGTCATTAGTGTTGAGAATCGGTTCAAATTTTAGTTACAATATGGTGGCACTGTGGTTAGTGTCAGGAATTGGTTCAAACTGTAGCCACTATATGGTGGCACTGTGGTTAGTTTAAGGGAATTGGCTCAAATTGTAGCCACTATATGGCAGCACTGTGGTTAATGTAAGGGAATTGGTTCAAACTGTAGCCACTATATGGTGGCACTGTGGTTAGTGTTGAGAATTGGTTCAAATTTTAGTTACTATATGGTGGCACTGTTCAAATTTTAGCAACTACATGGTGGCACTGTGGTTAGTGTTAGGAACTGGTTCAAACTGTAGCCACTATATGGTGGCACTTCAGTTAGTGTCAGGGAATTGGTTCAAACTGTAACCACTATATGGTGGCACTGTGGTTAGTGTCAGGAATTGGTGAAAAATTTAGCCACTACATGGTGGCACAGTGGTTAGTGTTGGGAAATGGTTAAATGTTAGCCACTATATGGTGGCACTGTGGTTAGTGTCAGGAATTGGTTCAAACTGTAGCCACTATATGGTGACACTGTGGTTAGTGTCAGGAATTGGTTCAAACTGTAGCCACTACATTGTGGCACTGTGGTTAGTGTCAGGAATTGGTTCAAACTGTAGCTACTACATGGTGGCACTGTGGTTAGTGTCGGGTGAAAACTTTAAGTCTGATGATCACAACCAATTAATCATTGATCTGAATCTACAGGAGATGGTTCTTTATTTTTTTCATGGATCATGTTTTTTTTGGTGTGTATACTTTGCAGACTTGCCATCTGCCATTTATTTATTTGGGTTGTACTAAATAATGGAGGGATATAATAAATGGAAGCTGATATGCACATATTTTACTTTTCTTGGCAATTTTGTCCCAGAAAGGCAAATAGTTTCATTTTTTTTAAATTGTATAGTTTATGTTTGATAATGGAAAAACCACGATACAACACTTGGTTGGGTGTCTTCTAACCAATCTTTAATTTTTGTAACTTTTGTTACTTGTCACAGGGGTACAAAGATACTGGTGGCAATACTGTTCTTACCTTGGAGGACAGCAGGGAGTACAGCCATTGTATGGTGGCATTGTGGTTGATCACTCCATTCATACCATCCACATACAGCATCACCTGACCCAGGGCTGCAGTAAACAATGTTACACGAGTTGGAAAAGTGAGAAAATGGCATAATAAACAACAGTAAGCAAGGTATTGACTCATAAACATTGCCAATAGTAACATATTTAGAATAACTGACTGGTGTGAAATATTGGTGTTGACTCATAAAGGTGATTTTCCTTGCCAACAGTAACATATTTAGAATAACTGGCTGGTATGGAATATTGGTGCCAAGGCATTGACTCATAAACATGATTTCCCTTGCCAACAGTAACATATTTAGAATAACTGGCTGGTATGGAATATTGGTGCCAAGGCATTGACTCATAAACATGATTTCTCTTGCCAACAGTAACATATTTAGAATAACTGGCTGGTATGGAATATTGGTGCCAAGGCATTGACTCATAAACATGATTTCCCTTGCCAACAGTAACATATTTAGAATAACTGGCTGGTATGGAATATTGGTGCCAAGGCATTGACTCATAAACATGATTTCCCTTGCCAACAGTAACATATTTAGAATAACTGACTGGTATGGAATATTGGTGCCAAGGCATTGACTCATAAACATGATTTCTCTTGCCAACAGTAACATATTTAGAATAACTGGCTGGTATGGAATATTGGTGCCAAGGCATTGACTCATAAACATGATTTCCCTTGCCAACAGTGACATATTTAGAATAACTGGCTGGTATGGAATATTGGTGCCAAGGCATTGACTCATAAACATGATTTCCCTTGCCAACAGTAACATATTTAGAATAACTGGCTGGTATGGAATATTGGTGCCAAGGTATTGACTCATAAACATGATTCCCCTTGCCAACAGTAACATATTTAGAATAACTGGCTGGTATGGAATATTGGTGCCAAGGCATTGACTCATAAACATGATTTCTCTTGCCAACAGTAACATATTTAGAATAACTGGCTGGTATGGAATATTGGTGCCAAGGCATTGACTCATAAACATGATTTCCCTTGCCAACAGTAACATATTTAGAATAACTGGCTGGTATGGAATATTGGTGCCAAGGCATTGACTCATAAACATGATTTCCCTTGCCAACAGTAACATATTTAGAATAACTGACTGGTATGGAATATCAAGGTATTGACACATAAATATGATTTCCTTTGCCAACAGTGACATATTTAGAATAACTAAATGGTATGGAATATTAGTGTCAAGGCACTGACTCATACAGATGATTTCCCTTGCCAACAGTAACATATTTAGAATAACTGACTGGCATAGAATATTGGTGTCAAGGTATTAGCTCATAAACATGATTTTCCTTGTCAATAGTAACATATTTAGAATAACCGACTGGTATGGAATATTGGTGTCAAGGCATTTGGAGTTAGGAATCTTGCAAAAAAAATATACACCCTGACAGCTGACTGTCTGGTCCAGACAGGATTCAAACCCTTTACTGGCTGTGAGTCTAAGTTAATGACTAAGCCACCAGTGGAGGATGGAGATATTAATGCAATATATTACTCAATATGCTGAATCAACAAAGTTTTTGTCTAGTTACACGTCAATTTTCAGGGGTGTAGTAATGAAATCGGTCAAAGATGATGAGGGAGTATTCATGATGTAATTAACAATCAGCTTAAAAAAATCCACCCAAGTCTGAAACTCAGCTCACAGTGACCTACTTTGGCATGGTTGAGTTACCAATACTATCTTTAAAATGCATCTATATACTAGGTTTTATTAGTGCGAGTTGTATAGTGTCCAAAATATTAAATGACTAAAACCAATGGCTAAAATAAACAAGTCATACAAGGATGAAAATTATGTGTTGTTCACAATGACCTGGCATTGCAAGACTTGGTTACTCCTACTGACATACATTCGCATACCAGTCTTCATGTGTCCTGATGAAATACGGTCTAATATATTCAAGGCGTAAAAAAATGAATGGATAGAAATACAAAAGCCACTCAAGCTAGAAAATAAAGTCATACTGAATTTAGATGACATGGTTGGGTTACACCTCTAATATGCATCTTTATTTAAATTTTCTTGACTATGTGAAATAGGAGCAAAGATATCAAGGGCATAATGAATGATGGACAGACAATACACAAGTCACTCACTTGTGAACATAAAATCAAAGTGATCTAGTGTTGGTATGGTCAGTAACTATTGTTAAGAAGCATCTGCATGCAAATTTTCAGAGTGTTAATTAATTAAGGTTCAAAATAGTCAGGCCATAAGAAAAATATGGCTAAAAATACAGGCAATCAAGAAAACAGAATAATATGACTTAGTTTTAATATGGCATAGTTACTATTTCCCTGGATCCATCCAAACACCAATTTTCATAAGTAAAGGTGAGTATGTGTAATTTGGATTTTTAACTTAGCTTTAACAATTTTTCAGTTATATTGCTATGATATCTGCAGTGTGGCAGTTTATAGTGATGTCTAGCACTGGGGCATCATGCCGCAGACATGTAGCATGATGTCCCACCCATTCACATTATACTGACATCAGGCTGACCAGTCCTAACACTAACCTCTTAATGCTGAGCGCCTAGTGAGGCAGCTGTTAGTACCACTTTTATAAGTCTTTGGTATGACTTGGCCTGGGTTTGAACCCATGACCTCCCACATCCAAGGGGGACAATCTAACCACTAGCATAGGTACAGGTGAAGTTGGACCAATGAATGAATGAACGCATGAAAGAACGTATCAATTAATGAACTGGGCAACACAATATATCCCCTCCCAACTTCAAATGGTGAGGAGATAACAAGTTTTGAGAGACAACAATTTCAATGTTTGTCTCACTTAAAGTACAAGAACCAACATTTTTATATGGAATTCCTAACTTTGTCAGAGTCAAGAGGTCACCATTAAATTTAAATCTAGCACATTAGTTGGGGAGACTGCTGCCATGATTCAGATAGAATGAAGATATATGTAAATGGGGCCTAAATGTTAAATAGGGCAAAATATATCATCTACTAGACATTGCTTGGTCATATCCATCATTTCTTTTTATTTTTAATTAGTACAAAATGTTTTCTTAATTAATGCAAGGTAATAAATATGAATCAAGTGTTTACACTGAATTAGTGTTGAAAAATGCACCGATAGCATTCAACTGGATGTAACATGACTTCTGCAAGACAGTCCAAAATACCACAACTGCATGTAACATGACTTCTGCAAGACAGTCCAAAATACTGCAAAACTAGATGGCAATGAGTTTCAAAATCTCTGTTTCAGACAATAAAATGTATCCAAACAACTACCATCCTCCCAACACAAAAAATGAAAATTATACCAAATGACAAGCCTGTTCAGTCACCCTTACAGTAAATTCATTCATTTTCATGAGTAACATCAGTACTCAATGGCACTGTTAGAAAGAAAAAGGGTGGAGACTACTGTATTCCCAGATGAATCATTGATAGAAAGAAAAAGGGTAGTGACTACTGTATTCCCAGATGAATCATTGATAGAAAGAAAAAGGATGGTGGTTAATGTATTGCCAGATGAATCATTAAAAGAAAAAGGGCCATATATATTGTATTCCCCAATGGATCAATGATCATAGGATCTTTATATTCATCGGTTTGTAGAAACCATGAAATCCATGAAAAGGGGGCGGGGGTCAAGACACATCAGCACAACCCTGGCTTCACAGCACCAAATAAATGCAGGTATCCCCGAAATAGGCATCCAAACAAAGATAAATGCAAATAAGACTGACACTATACTATCTGACAAAAAATTTCCAGGAATTCAAGATAAGACCCTTTTTTTTATCTGCTGAGTGTTCAAACCATCTATGACGTTGCTGAGATGTAAGATTTTCAAATTAACTGCTGTGGTGGCCATATTGGATGTAAGATAAACACCATTTCCATTTAGGACAAAATATACCCCATGCCAATATGACTATTCATTTAGAACAAATTATACCCCATGTCAATATGACTATTCATTTAGGACAAACTATACCCCATGTCAATATGACTATTCAAAAAGAACAAACTATACCCCACACCAATAGGACTATTCAATTTGAACAAATTATACAGCATGCCAATATGACTATTCTTTTAGGACAAACTATACCCCATGCCAATATGACTATTCATTTAGGACAAACTATACAGCACACCAATATGACTATTCAGTTAGAACAAACTATACCCCATGCCAATATGACTATTCATTTAGGTCAAACTATACCCCATGCCAATATGACTATTCATATAGGACAAACTATACCCCATGCCAATATGACTATTCATTTAGGACAAACTATACCCCATGCCAATATGACTATTCATTTAGGACAAACTATACCCCATGTCAATATGACTATTCAAAAAGAACAAACTATACCCCACACCAATAGGACTATTCAATTTGAACAAATTATACAGCATGCCAATATGACTATTCTTTTAGGACAAACTATACCCCATGCCAATATGACTATTCATTTAGGACAAACTATACAGCACACCAATATGACTATTCAGTTAGAACAAACTATACCCCATGCCAATATGACTATTCATTTAGGTCAAACTATACCCCATGCCAATATGACTATTCATATAGGACAAACTATACCCCATGCCAATATGATTATTCATTTAGGACAAACTATACCCCATGCCAATATGACTATTCATTTAGGACAAACTATACCCCATGCCAATATGACTATTCAATTAGGACAAACTATACCCCATGCCAATCTGACTATTCAATTAGGACAAACTATACTCAATGCCAATATGACTATTCATTTAGGACAAACTATACCCCATGCCAATACGACTATTCATTTAGGACAAACTATAACCCATGCCAATATAACTATTCATTTAGGACAAACTATACCCCATGCCAATATGACTATTCATTTAGGACAAACTATACCCCATGCCAATATGACTACCCAGTCAGGAGATTTAGAGTCAAGATCTTCAATATGTTCACTGTGGCAGCCATATTAGATCTCTGGGAAACCACTTTCATTTAGGACCAACTAAATATCATTAAGAAGCAGAGGTGCACAGTATTATCAGTATACCAGTTTACCATGGCATTTTTTCCCAGTGTTATGTACCACAGTACATTTTCACTGTACTGGTGGTTTTGTAGTTTACCATGGTATACTTTTCCAGTGTTATGTACCACAGTACATTTTCACTGTACTGGTGGTTTTGTAGTTTACCATGGTATAATTTTCCAGTATTATGTACCACAGTACATTTTCATTGTACTGGTGGTTTCGTAGTTTACCATGGTACTTTTTTTCTCCAGTGTTATGTACCACTGTACATTTTCACTGTACTGGTGTTTTTGTAGTTTCTATCAGTAAAGAATGTACAGATATTCCCAAGGAATCTTTTATGACTTTAATTATATAAAAGCATGTTTTCCTTTTTTCATAACAAAACAATTGCAAAACTAATTAATTTACTGTTTTTTTACAAAAGAGTTATACTTGTTATAATTGAATTTTGAATGTTAGAAATATAATTATATTTGTGAGGCATTATTCATGTTTGTTGTTGTTGTTGTTGTTGTGGGGTTTAACGCCATTTTTCAGCACATGATAGGCTATGTATGGCGGCTAGTATTAATGGTGGAGGAAGAACCCAGGAAAACTCCAGGAAGAACCACCGACCCACGAGAAGCTACCGGCAAGTTTTCTCACATACCCACATTGGCCGAATCCTAGACTCGAACCCATGCAGACAGAGGTGAGATGGCAGTGATCTGTAACGGAGAGCGCTTTAGACCACTCGGCCACTCGGGGGCCCCTATTCATGTTTGACACGAGTCATATATGCAAGCATGGAAGCCAAATGGGATGTTGTTAAATATAGATGGGTCATATCCAACTCTGGAAAAAATTTAGAGACTGAAAAAGGGAAAAATATGTTTTTGTTTTTTGTTACTTGCTAGCATATGTTAATGCATTAAGTACATTATTAGTTTACAAGAAAAAGAATCATCCTAAGCTTTTCAGGGTTGTTTTTACTTTAAATTGTATGTAATTTCTAGCAAAGTGATCAAGATTCTGGATGTCTGAGCAGCACCATTTTCATTTAGGATCAACCTTGGGGTGAATGTGTATGAAGTTTCATGGCAATCTTGCAGTAATTTTGGAGAAGCAGCAGCTAACAGACAGATGAACAATGGACAACAGGCCTACGACCAGAATAGCTAAAATGGGTAAAATCATTATAGCACAAAGTCAAATTTTTCCTAAAACATCCACAACATACATATATTTGACAGGAACATCATCATGTGACATCCCAGGGCAAAAAAGACTGTCTTTCATACCACGCAGGAGGAATATTCTATATCCCAAAGCCCACAACAAATAAAAATGAATTTACACTATTTAGTAAAACAGAAAACTAAATCTGTTAAGACCACCTTCACATTTAGAATACTTGTTTGTTGAAGTTTTTATTGGCAGGTTTTCAGTATGAACTTGACACTTAATGCAAGACATGACTAACAAGTGTTATTGGCAGGTTTTCTGTATGAACTTGATGCTTAACGCAAGACATGACTAACAAGTGTTATTGGCAGGTTTTCTGTATGAACTTGACACTTAATGCAAGACATGACTAAGAAGTGTTATTGGCAGGTTTTCTGTATGAACTTGACGCTTAACGCAAGACATGACTAACAAGTGGCTTACCTCTAAGAATATAGTTCTGATAGTTTTGGTCAGCCTCAGCTCCCACCTTGATGAGACAGTCCAGTCCATCATTGTTAACAAACTCGTGGACCAGATCCTTATCATCCTGGAATGTAAAAAACAGTGTGTAATGATGCAAAATGTTGTAGAGATGCTTTCACAATACATTCTGTCATATTCAGCATTACATAACCATTAATAGTAATGTAAGGGCTGAGCTCACAATAAATTGCCGACTCTGAGGGATAGGATCTGCTGTTTGGGGCATGAACTGACATTTAATTAGAATCCATTCAATAATGGTCTGACAGATATGTCAATGTAAGGTCATATAGTGGAAAATTGCAGAGAAAAACCAGAGCAAACACTTTTGGAAATCTTGGGCCATTTGAAATAGGTGTCATATAATGATATTTTTGAGAATAGTTATTAATAAAGACAAACTTCTGATGAGGATTTTGACACTGATGGGATAGTTAAAACTTTACGGCAGTTAAAGAAAGAAATTATGATTGGCTAAGCCAAATGAATGTGTGTTTGTTCCCAGACAGAATTCAAAGTGTTAAAAAATTCCAGTCATGAAATAAGTATTTCTCATTAGAATGTCCAAGAGACATGTGTTGGAAAATTGAGGACACGGAAAAAGATATGCATCTGCATAGTAAGGGCGAGTCTCAATAAAGCACAAGATTAGTTTCAGTTGCATACAATATGTTCATTGATGTAAGTTTGTAATTATTTGTAGAGTTTTCGTTTTAAATTCATACTTCAATTTTCCTTGAGTTTCAAAAATAACTGTACAATCATCTGTCTTAAATGTAATAGAAATCATGTAGTGATGGAATATCGTGCATTACTCTGATACAAATTATGAGAATTAATTTGTCTTGAATGTTATTGGAATCATGTATTCTAAAGATTTTGTGCATTTCTTCTCATAACAATTTTGAGAAGTTACTTATCTGTCTTAAATGATTTGTATCATGTATGCTGAGAATTGATATTTCTATGTCAATGAATTGCTGATCAGCAAAGTAATGTAGTTAAGACAAGGACTGACGTCCAATCATTTATTTGGACAGCAAAGTTTTGAATTCATATCAACCAAGAATCGATGTTGTTTGCAAAAGGAATGTGTGTTGAATGAAAGTTCAGATAATAATTTATAGCCACAGCATGGTGTAATGGTTATCAAAGAGGTCTAATTATGTCATCTTCTGGAGGAATGCGAGTAGCTGCTACAAAGATATTAATTTATTATGGTAGGGTGTGTGTATCAGTATCTGGTTTTGAACTGACCATCTTAGCTTAGTTCTGTGGAATTGCAATAGACAATATCTGACATAAAACAGTGGGAATATTGTTGATCCCAGGAGAAGAAAAAAAACTGACGTATTTCAGCTGGGTATTATATTTTTATTTGAAGGGAAAAAAATAACTCCACGCCTGTACTGCACAGCAGAAAAGAGTGCAGTCTACAACCAAGATGGATGATGACCGGAAGAGGCTATAGGGAGAGAGAGAAGGAAAAGAAATATGGAATGCTGACTTATCAGTAACAGTGATTTGGAACGACAAAGCAACCATGATGTTGACATGACAGCAACCTGACTTCAAAAATTACTTGATTATATGATAAAAATTTATTTTCTCAGTGTAACAGAACAGCTAAATGAATTTCACATCAATTTTGTAACTTTATGTCTAAGAGAAAGTGACTCATTCAAATGTCATGTTCAATTTCGTTTTGTTTATGTAATTGATTAAATTGATGACTATGATCAAGAGTAATTAGAAATGTACAGGACAGAACTCTTTTCCTGTGATCTAGAGTGATGAGAAATTTACTGAAGAGCAGACTCAGTTACTGTGATCTAGGGTGAGGAGAAATTTACTGAAGAGCAGACTCAGTTACTGTGATCTAGGGTGAGGAGAAATTTAATGAAGAGCAGACTCAGTTACTGTGATCTAGGGTGAGGAGAAATTTACTGAAGAGCAGACTCAGTTACTGTGATCTTGGGTGAGGAGAAATTTAATGAAGAGCAGACTCAGTTACTGTGATCTAGGGTGAGGAGAAATTTACTGAAGAGCAGACTCAGTTACTGTGATCTAGGGTGAGGAGAAATTTAATGAAGAGCAGACTCAGTTACTGTGATCTTGGGTGAGGAGAAATTTAATGAAGAGCAGACTCAGTTACTGTGATCTAGGGTGAGGAGAAATTTAATGAAGAGCAGACTCAGTTACTGTGATCTTGGGTGAGGAGAAATTTAATGAAGAGCAGACTCAGTTACTGTGATCTAGGGTGAGGAGAAATTTAATGAAGAGCAGACTCAGTTACTGTGATCTAGGGTGAGGAGAAATTTAATGAAGAGCAGACTCAGTTACTGTGATCTAAGGTGAGGAGAAATTTAATGAAGAGCAGACTCAGTTACTGTGATCTAGGGTGAGGAGAAATGTCCAAAACAGCAGATGAATAACTTATGTAGACTAATAAAAAATGTACGGAAGAGCGGAGAAGATGACTATTATCTTTAGTAATAAATGTAGAGAAAAGTAGACTCAATTACTGTGATCTCAGTTTATCTCCCAGGGGTGCATGACTCAGAGTCAAAAATCTCCTTGGTGTCAAAACTTGGGGGTCAGGCTGAATAAAAAACAAACTTTGGTATCAAAACTGGGGGTCAGATTAAAAATGTGGAGGTCTCTGAAGTGCAAATGAGGTAAAGGGAAACACTGGATCTGGAGTAATAAGAAATGTACAGATCAGCAGACTGAATAACTGATCTAGAAAGACAAGAAATGAACAGAGAAGCTACAGGTGACTGAATGACTGATCTCATGATAAAAATGGTACAGCTCTCCCTCTTTATAATGCAGTAGTCAAGAGTCCATTACCACTGACTGTAGTATGTACCAAAGCATGTTATACAGATTACCATGATCTATACAGAATTGTGATATAATGAGAATAGCTTAATATCAGAACTGTGGCGTAGTAGGCACTATAGAATTTTTTAAATAATGGTGCTTTGAAGGTACTACAATAAGTTTCACCTTGTCCTCTTTCAACCATTATTTACACATTGTGTGGTATGATTTTCATCACAGAGTACATAGTAGTTCTGCACTATATCTACAATCAACTTATTTTGAGGTGCATTTTAATGGCAGGGACTGTAAATTGTTATGTATATTTAATTTAATTTATATGTGATTTAATTAAATTGTTTGTTTGTTAGTTTTAAACTTTATTTTATTCCATTACATACTCTTGTAATGTAACTTTATTTACTGAATTTGATATTGTCCAGAATAGAGTTCAGTTCTGACTGATTTTTTAAATTTTTGAAGCTGACTCAGAATTTTTGGGTTTTGGACCTGAGGATATTGCAGCCTTTTGTGGAGTTGAGGCAAGTTCATCAAAAGGGATGGGAGTTATTAAGCCACAAAATCAGAAAAATAAAGAGAAAAAAATTGTAGTCTGTTGTGACTAAAGTTCAGAAAGTGGCAAAACACAAGCCTGTTATGCCGACTAAACAAGCAAACAATGTCTGACAGTCGAGGACATCCAGTCTCACAGACATAAACAACCTGTCTGAAACAGATATTGAGCTTTTGAAGATACAATTGGGTCTAAATGAAATGCAGCCTGTTATGGCAGATGAGAATGAAATTGATGCCCTCTTTGGTAAACGCTTAACTGAATTATGTGTAGAAGTTGAAGATGAAGGGCCATATAGCGATGTTGATGTTACCCCAGCAGAGGGTGATGCAACTAGACCAGTCAAGCAAATTTCTTTGAGTGGAAAAATAAATGGCACATTGTTTAATGCTTTGCAGCCTATTACAACTGTATTTCTACTAGCAATGCTGATATGTGGCACTTACCCTAACTAAAAACTCCCCAAAAAGGAAAGCCAATACCTAAATCCTTAGCAGAGCTGATTAATACTGCATTCACTTCTTTATGTGCAACAGATGAAATTGTACAGAAGTACAAAATCCCAGAAAACTGTGATAAGTTGGGTACCCCACTTGTCTGTCAAGAAACTTGGAATGACCTTAGCAAACAAGTTTACTCTTATGACAAAGCCTTTAGGGATGTGCAAAATCTTGATGCTGCAGGCATTATGCCAATTGTCAAATTAGCAGAATTACTAAAGTCTGAGATTGCCACTAATGAAAAAGCAAAGATGCTAATTTCAGATATATTACCCTTATGGGTCAGGTGCAGTATCACACCTCCCTAAGAAGGAGGTGTATGATTCGACCACATTTGAAAAAGAAATATTCCAATCTTTGTAATATGCATACCCCCATAATGTCCATGCTTTTTGGGGATGGTGTGGCCAAGTAAGTTAGAACATGTGACACTGGGTCTGCACTTGCAAAAGAAAATTTTGCTCAGATTTACAGAAGTTTCAATAGATGCCACGGTGCTAGAGGCAGTGGACCCATACGAGGTCCAGATATCAACCAGAGGGCAAGTCTGTTTTGCAAGGGAATACAACTTTAAGCAACGAATAGCATCAGTCATAAAAATCAAGTCTGTTTGCAAGGAAATACAACTTCAAGCAAAGAACAGCATCAGCCATATGAATCAAGTCTGTTTTGCAAGGGAATACAACTTTAAGCAAAGCACATCATCAATCTTAAAAATCAAGTCTGTTTTGCAAGGGAATACAACTTCAAGCAAAGAACAGCATCAGCCATATGAATCAAGTCTGTTTTGCAAGGGAATACAACTTTAAGCAAAGCACATCATCAATCTTAAAAATCAAGTCTGTTTTGCAAGGGAATACAACTTTAAGCAAAGAATAGCATCACTCAAAAATCAAGTCTGTTTTGCAAGGAAATAAAACTTTAAGCAAGGAATAGCATCAGTCATAAGAATCAAGTCTGTTTGCAAGGAAATAAAACTTTAAGCAAGGAATAGCATCAGTCATAAAAATCAAGCCTGTTTGCAAGAAGTGGCATCACAAGTTATCAAACTGCATTGTATAACATTCATCCAGGTCATGCCATTGTATCATTCATACTATCTGAGATGATACAAATTTCCCTACCCCAAATGGAAAATAATGGTGAATAATGTATATAATTTTATTATCATCATTTATTCATGGCAGCTTAAAAATCAAATTGGTGTTTGCTAGAATTTTCTGTGCTCTAAAACTGGTAATCATCCAAATGCACATCAACAAAATTCATGTCTGGCATGATTGGTTCATTTTTTCTGTTATATTTACAAGTATTAAGACTGCAGTAAAATAGCAACTAGGGACCAGTCTCATGACCCTAATGACACTTTAAAACTGTATGATACAAACTATCTGTATGAAAAAGGCTTCAAATTATTGATGAGAAAACATGCTAGACTCCTTAACTGTGTCAGCACTTTCAATTGGTATTTCAGCAATTAACCAGTCACAGACTTCCTTACAAGAACTGAAAACAAGCATTTTGTTTATAATGAGACACAGCAGAAAAAAACTATATCTGAACTTTAAAAAGAAGAATTATAAATAAGATCTTATAAATAAGATCATAAGAGTTTCAAATTGTTCTAGAAATAGGATATACAAACAAAGAACCAATCACATCACATCACATCACATCCTAAAAATGATTACTTTTAAGTTACTGTACCATCAGTACGAAGGAAGCGTGACTTTACTCCTCCCTATATCAAATACAATGAAGGAAGCACAACTTTAACCCTCTCTTATAATCAAATACAGGGAAGGAAGCACAACTTTAACCATTTCTCATAATCAAATACAGGGAAGGAAACACAACTTTAACCCTCTCTTATAATCAAATACAATGAAGGAAGCACAACTTTAACCCTCTCTTATAATCAAATACAGGGAAGGAAGCACAACTTTAACCATTTCTCATAATCAAATACTGGGAAGGAAACACAACTTTAACCCTCTCTTATAATCAAATACAGGGAAGGAAGCACAACTTTAACCCTCTCTTATAATCAAATACATGGAAGGAAACACAACTTTAACCATTTCTCATAATCAAATACAGGGAAGGAAGCACAACTTTAACCCTCTCTTATAATCAAATACAGGGAAGGAAACACAACTTTAACCCTCTCTTATAATCAAATACAGGGAAGGAAGCACAACTTTAACCATTTCTCATAATCAAATACAGGGAAGGAAACACAACTTTAACCCTCTCTTATAATCAAATACAGGGAAGGAAGCACAACTTTAACCCTCTCTTATAATCAAATACAGGGAAGGAAACACAACTTTAACCCTCTCTTATAATCAAATACATGGAAGGAAGCACAACTCTAACCCTCTCAATAACAAATACAGGACAGGAAGCATGACTTTAACCCTCTCTATATCAAATACAGGGCAGGAAGCATGACTTTAACCCTCCCCATATAAAATACAGGGAAGGAAGCACAACTTTAACCCAACTGTTATCAAATACAGGGAAGGAAGCATGACTTTAACCATCTCTATATCAAATACAGAGCACTGGAAGATTCATATTAAAATAATTTATTTTTGTGTAAATGAGCTATTTAATTTCAAATCCCAATTATTATATGTATATTAGCAAACAGGAATTCACAACATGAAGGGGAACACTTTTTATCAGCATATAAATCTCATGACCATACTAATTTTGGTACATCTATATCCAAATATAACAGCAGTTTTGTAGAAATTTTATATTCTTTTCCTTTCTTATCTGGATGAATAATGTCCTGGGTGTGATCAGCCATTAGCTTTGATTCTCTTCTCAGCAGGTTTACTCTTTATAGATCCTAATATAACTGTAAACTTCTAAATATAAGACAAGACACTATATAAAAAATGGGATGAATAATGTCTTGACTGTAGCCAATGTCAAGTGCATTTCTGAAACATAATCTTACTCAATGCATCCACCCAGCTAGATGCCCACCGTTGGCAATATCCATATGGAATCAGTTTTCTTATTTTTTACTAAAACTTGGAACTATGTATATAAAACAATAAATAGCTTCCAGGCTGTGTGGACTTGGAAATGACCCTTGACCAGCTCTAGACTGCAAGCAGACAGTACAAGATAAACAAATTATCTAATTCCAGGGAAACTCCTACAACTGAAGCTCATGCCAGGCCTTTCCATGGCAACACATGCTTCTGAGGCACCATATGTACTTCTCTTCTCACTCAGATTTTTCTTTAAATAATTGCTCCAGCAGTGAATCCTTTAAATTACAAACCCTAGGGCCTCAAATTTTCTATTTTTATTTTCCTCATAATCCAAATGTCCCATAATGCCTTTGCAGACATGTTTTTTTGTGACAAACATGAATAGATATTGGCAATTAGAGCCATAAAGTACAAGACCTCATCAACATATTTAGAACTAAAAGAAATGCCCACGACAGAACAGTAGAATAAGCAAGAGGTCAAAGTGGATCTGAGACTGCTCAACTGGCTGACATCTACCTAAACACCAAATGATTTTTCAATTGTATTTTTTATATTTTTTTAAATGGCAGTAATAACAGAAGGCAAATCAATAATGTTGTGCAAAACTGAAATGCCTATTCACTCCTTTGGCTATATGTCATCCTTTTTAGTCCTTTATCTGGGTGTTGGAAATGTCAGTCCTTTAGATGTGTGTCAGCATTTTCAGTCCTTTAGATGGGTGTCAGCATTTTCAGTCCTTTAGATGGGTGTCAGCATTTTCAGTCCTTTAGATGGGTGTCAGCATTTTCAGTCCTTTAGACAGGTGTCAGCATTTTCAGTCCTTTAGATGGGTGTCAGCATTTTCAGTCCTTTAGATGGGTGTCAGCATTTTCAGTCCTTTAGACAGGTGTCAGCATTTTCAGTCCTTTAGATGGGTGTCAGCATTTTCAGTCCTTTAGACAGGTGTCAGCATTTTCAGTCCTTTAGATAGGTGTCAGCATTTTCAGTCCTTTAGACAGGTGTCAGCATTTTCAGTCCTTTAGATGGGTGTCAGCATTTTCAGTCCTTTAGACAGGTGTCAGCATTTTCAGTCCTTTAGACAGGTGTCAGCATTTTCAGTCCTTTAGATGGGTGTCAGCATTTTCAGTCCTTTAGACAGGTGTCAGCATTTTCAGTCCTTTAGATAGGTGTCAGCATTTTCAGTCCTTTAGTTGGGTGTCAGCATTTTCAGTCCTTTAAATGGGTGTTGACATTTCAGTCCCTATGCTAGGTGTCCGCATTTTCAGTTGTTTAGCCCTCAGACAACAGATGTTTCTGTTTTGTTCAATGTGAAGTTTGGGCAAATTGCCATGTACTCAAAATCTTGTTTAATTGCTAAAATTCATATACAAGTTTGATGTAATGAGCGCAAGTTAATATCAACAATGCTTGTTTACATCCAGTAGCAGTACAGTTTACAAGAAAAGCAAAGTGATATCAAAGCCAGTTGATGAGTGCATGTGTCCTCAACTGAATTAAAATGCCAGATCAATTCTATCAATGTTTAAAATGATGAATAAATCTCCTGAAGACAGTGATAAACAAATCAATGTAATCTTTCTTGTGTAAATGTTATATAACCCCAAAGCATAATGCAAATATATGTTGGTTCCAAATGCATCTGCTACAATGTATACGTTGGTCATGGTCTCAGTCAGTGCAGACCACAATGTGCAATTTTATTACTACACAATATTTAAATCATATTTTAATGCTAAAATAATGGATATTCAAGGGCTCTAAGTACTTTTCCAGGGTTCTAAGTACTTTTTGCTGAAATAATGGATATTCAAGGGCTCTAAGTATTTTTCCAGGGTTCTAAGTACTTTTTGCTGAAATGATGGATATTCAAGGGCTCTAAGTACTTTTCCAGGATTCTAAGTACCTTTTGCTGAAATAGTGGATATACAAGGGCTCTAAGTACTTTTCCAGGGTTCTAAGTACTTTTGCTGAAATAATGGACATACAAGGGCTCTAAGTACTTTTTGCTGAAATAATGGATACACAAGGGCTCTAAGTACTTTTCCTGGGTTCGAAGTACTTTTTGCTGAAATAATGGATACACAAGGGCTCTAAGGACTTTTCCAGGGTTCAAAGTACTTTTTGCTGAAATAATGGATATACAAGGGTTCTAAGTACTTTTCCAAGGTTCAAAGAACTTTTTGCTGAAATAATAGATATTCAAGGGTTCTAAGTACTTTTCTAGGGTTCTAAGTACTTTTTGCTGAAATAATGAATATACAAGGGTTCTAAGTACTTTTTGCTGAAATAATGGATATACAAGGGCTCTAAGTCCTTTTTGCTCAGATAATGGATATACAAGGGCCCAAATTACTTTTTTCTGAAATAATGGATATGCAAGGGCTCTATGTACTTTTTTGCTGAAATATTGGATATTCAAGGGCTCCAAGTACTTTTTGCTCAAATAATGGATATACATGGGCTCTAAGTACATTTTGCTCAAATAATGGATAAACAAGGGCCCAAATTACTTTTTTCTGAAATAATGGATATGCAAGGGCTCTATGTACTTTCTTGCTGAAATAATGGATATTCAAGGGCTCCAAGTACTTTCTGCTGAAATAATGGATATACAAGGGCTCAAATTACTTTTTTCTGAAATAATGGACACTCAAGGGATCTAAGTATTTTTTGCTGGAATAATGGATATTCAAGTGGTCTACATTATTTTTGTTCTATTTCCTGATCTCAATATTTTTTTATTGTAGAAAATACACTGGTTACAAATGATGACTTGTAATATAAACTTGAATTTTATTTTAATATTATTTAAATATTCAGCATCCATCCCACTTGGTAATGTTTCTATGATATAGTTTCATGTATCAAAAGGAATTTGATGGCTATGTTTGTGATCTTTAAAACTAAGAATTTAAACTATAGAAAAAAAGTTAAATTTTCCAGAAAAATTGTCAACAACATAAAACAAAACCTTGTGCATGAAAATTCTATAATTATTATCCTTAGTTTAATTTTGTTACATCACAACTTTTTTATAAAAAAAATCTTAATTTCAAATGCTTTTCATAAAAAAGTCTCAGGTAAGTAGAAGTTTTACTCAAACAACTATTATACAAAATATGGTAGATACAATAGGTTTTCTTTTAAGAAAAAAATCCAAGAAGGAACATATGACAGCCATATCTTATGTCGGATTGGCAATCTCTCATATAATTTTTGAGGACTTTCATTCCAGGCTGCTTTCTGTCAAATTTTATCATATTCTCAACAGTTGTTCAACAGAAATCATTTGAATGTTTCTTTATTTGTTGTAACTGTTGCCATATGAGAAGGCAGATTGGCACTGTTTATAACTATTTTACTGACAGGATACAGTCAAATAGAGTTATTATCACTATTTTACTGAAAAGAAACAGTCAAATAGTTATTTTCCCTATTTTACACAAACATAATACAGTCAGAGCTAAGTTTCCTATTTTAGACAGACAGGATACAGTCAAATAGTTTTTGTCCCTATTTTAGACAGAGAGGATACAGTCAAATAGTTTTTTTCACTATTTACACAGACAGGATACAGTTAAATATAGTTATTTTCCCAATTTTACACAAACATAATACAGTCAAATATAGTTATTTTCCCAATTTTACACAAACATAATACAGTCAAATATAGTTATTTTCCCAATTTTACACAAACATAATACAGTCAAATATAGTTATTTTCCCTTTTACACAGAAAGAATACCATCAATTATTTAGTTTCCCAATTTTACACAGATGGGATAGTCAAATACAGGTTTAGTTATGTTCCCTATTTTACACAGACAAGATACACTGAAATGTAGTAATTTTCCCAATTTTATACATACAGAAAGGATGCAGGCAAATAGTTATTTTCCCTATTTTACACAGACAGGATATAGTCAAATAGTTATTTTCCCTATTTTACACAGACAGGACATAGTCAAATACAGTTATTTTCTCTATTTGACACAGAATGGAGCCCTACCTAATGCAAGTAATCACTTCCAACCAAAGTTTATAGATTAAAAAGTCAGCTGGTGAAAAACATAGCTGAAATGCAATGTAAACTTTTCTATTACTGGTAACAAGTGCTATGAATGTCACCTAGCGTTGCACTCTTTTCTGAGAAGTTAATTATGCAAAGATTGTTTCTGATGATGAGCCAAAAGAATGATAAGATAAATACTTAAACCACAGGAGTGTAAAGCAAAGACTGTATGGTAGTCAATGCTAAACATGTGCTCTAAAAGCATAGGGAGTTGTCTACATGTACCTACAGAACCTATATCCATTGTATCTAAGTATTTTTTTTAATTAAAAAAAGCAGTCAAAAAATTGATCTCTCTCATATATTTAAATATTATCTTTAATACAAAAAACATCCACTCATCTGTGAGAATTTTATCAGCAATGAAGATCTCAGTAGACATAGAACACATTCTGCCCTGTATCATTCTAAGCAACTAAAACTAAAGAATTTGTATGTTTGATTATGATTCAGCTGCAATCAATCCTCTCATTTAGTCTGTCAATGTCTTATTCTATAGCACCTTTTTCTGGACTTGGTCCACCCAAGCTTTTTTCAAATCGCCCAATGGATTTGTCAGTAATCAGTTTTTAATATGTCGACCCTTTTGTTGACTTAGTCCACCCATCCTTTATTGAAAATCCCCAATGGATCTGACAGTAAAACATTTTTAACAAAACTCTGTGCTGATTTAGTTCACCCATCCCTTTTTGAAACTGGCTTCAATGAATATCAGAAATCTATTTTTAATATGACCTTTTGTTCTTAATGCACCCACCCTTCACTGAAACTGGCCCCATAATGGATATATGAGCAATGGATTTTTAATATGACCTTTTGCTGATTTAGTCCACCCATCCCTTTCTGAAACTTCATTTAGCCCCAATCCACTTTTATCTACCATGATACTTACTTGGAAGATTTGCTTCAAGGAAAACAAAGCTCTTCTTAGTTCTCTACCAGAGGAATTTAAAAGTTTTTCTGAAAGAGAAGAAAGAATTATTATGTAACACTGAGGGAAAAAAATCTGGCCTGTGAAATAGTGGTCACGATTAATCAATCTAATCAAATATCAGTCACATCCAGTGATATGACCATGTACTCAACTACAACTTTTGTGATTGATTTTGGCAGATTATAGCTGATTTGAAATGTATCCCCAATTTTTATATGACTTTATGTAAACAAATTTATCAATTCATATTGGATTATCAATCACTCAACAGCAACTGATGAGTAACTGTGAAATTTGTAAAAATAAACTTAAAGCTCCAATGCTGCTGTTAAATGCAAAAAGTCGTATATGCCAAATCATCTCAATGATACTGAATCTTGAAAGATTTTGTTCCTAAATATCAATGGGCTCCATTAAAGCCAAATAATATCCATGTTTCACCACATTATGAGCCATGTAATTTCTACCTCAAACTTTGAAAGCTGGCCATTTTTCATTTGTACAAATTAATCAGATGCTGATCAGTGACATCCGCAGGTCAATGATTTCAGTCGAAAGCTCAAATCTCAAAATTTGATGACATCACCACTGTAAAGATGAGAAGTCAACACAAAACTATGTCAGATTGTCTTCAGCCCAATTTCAGCCTTCAAATTATTCCAGAGCCCCAACTGATCACCAATATTCACTGGAGTCTTATTTTTATCTAATGGATGCTTTTTCTTCTCAGCTTCACTTTAAAAAAGTGTGCCTGTCTCACTTCATTCCCTTTTGAATCAATCTGTGTGCCATGTGCAGATGTTGTTGATATCAGATTGGTCACTAATGGAATTTGTCAAATGTATCACATCACTAAGTTTGGAGCATTATGAGTGACTTTGTTGACTGAATAAAGCGGTGGCACCTTATAACTTTAAAGTGAACACTTCCTGTTTGTCACACAGAGAAATATGTCATCACATTTAAATCCAATTGGTGGTTAATGTTTGTTCAAGTCCAGAGTAAAACAATAATCACCAATCAGAACCAACTGTAACATAGCCTGATTCCAAACTGTACGTTATAGCCACTTGTTAGTTTTTAGAAAATGGGTTGGTGTTGTCAACAACATCTTTTTTCATTAGCAGAAATGAGTGTCAGTGCCCATGACAGCTGTTTTACTTTGGGCAAAATATTTTGACGCTAGGATAGTCTCAGTGTGAAGGATTTGGTTGTTAGTCATCTCCAGTCACACACTCAGACTTGTTCAAGACAAGATTTCCTTTGCACAAGGAAATTGTGCTACTTCTGTTTCAAAGATAGCACTGTCTTGACTTCCAAATTTAAATGAAGACGTGACATTAGTAATAAGATGTTTTAAAAACATTCAAACAGTGCAGAACAAAGTGCATAATAACCTAATCAAATGGATCAATCTGATATTGTCTAAAAGATTGAATACAAACCACTACAGCTAAAAAGAAGTCTGTTTGGAAGTAGTTTTTAACTCTTGTCAAGGATGAGAAGGCATATGAACAGCTGATAAGTCCAGGTCTGTCAGGAATCTGCTTACTAGAAATATAACCAATACATCAACACGTAAAAAAATGGCCCCACCCCACCACTGACAGACATTCTAAAGATTAAAAGACTCCAAAATTGTACAGGTGCATCGATAATGGATTGTATCAAAGGCTGAGAATTGTGAATTGTGAATAATATCGATATGCATCAGGGATGTATCATTTCACCCCTAGAATGTATATGGTACACAGGTACAACTATATGCAGTACATGTACAGAGTAGCTTCACTTAGTATGGGTAGATCTGTTGACAGCCATTCAATCAGTGAATTAAGACATCATTACAACTATTTCTTAACCATAACTCTGATAAGCCCTTACACTTCCTGGCTGGACTTTTCCATCAGTTACAAACTTTGTTCTCGATATACGGCATTCTGAAGGTGGACTGAAGCCAGAATTATCTATAGCAACTCCTAACTGCTATAAGAAGGAAGATCAACTGATTATTACCTATAAGCAGTATTGACACCAACTAAACATGATTCGTGTTTACCAGTGTAACACATGTCCCATAACCTAATTTTATTATCATGACAATGACATTCTGTATCATAAGGGGAGATAAACTCTAGCAAAGTTTAACAAAATGGAATTTGACTAGGAGTGTGATTAAGAATATCCCTGAATTTTAAGCTCAAGGTTTATGTCTTCATCTTGCAAGTTTGAGAAAGTTCAATCAAATTAAGTATCATCCCGAAATCTTTTGATTTGCACAATTAGGACACGTTTTGATATTTGTCTAAAGTTGGGCCAGGAGGTTCAAATACTGGATCAGAAAGCACAATGAAAAAAAAATGTATTTAAAAAATATAGAAAACCGGAAATTGCTACAATGGTGTGATAATAAATCTCTCTCTCTCTCTCCGGGGCCCCAAGTGGCCGAGTGGTCTAAAGCTCTCTCCGTTACGGATCACTGCCATCTCACCTCTGTCTGCGTGGGTTCAAGTCTCGGATTCGGCTAATGTGGGTATGTGAGAAAGCTTGCCAGTAGCTTCTTGTGGGTCGGTGGTTCTTTCCAGGGTTTTCCCCAGGTTCTTCCTCCACCATTAATACTGGCCGCCATGTATAGCCTATCGTGTGCTGAAAAATGGCGTTAAACCCTATAACAACACTCTCTCTCTCTCTCTCTCTCTCTCTCTCTCTCTCTCTCTATATATATATATATATATATATATATATATATATATATATATATATATATATAGACAGAGAGATAGAGAGAGAGAGATGTGTGTGTGTGTGTGTGATAGGAAATATGTATACCAAATCTATTATGTATTCCTCATATGTTTTTGCTACCTCAAAAAAAAAGATTTTTTGTTTACTTTTAAATTTGTCTTTCTTAAATTAGCATGCTATGAAGGAGAAATCTGGTTAACTTGTATAACCCGTGGAATTAAACTCTTCTTAACTCAGTACTCATGTTTACAGTGTAAATAATGTCCATGTTGAGAATTTTGTAGAGATATTACAGGATGCTGTAGGGAAATACATATAACACAAAAACTGTACTAGTTACATGCTGGATGCATTATGAAATTAGAACCCTATCAATGGCAGAGAAAACGATTGAATGATGAAATGAAACGTACTCAATACTTCTGGCACTGCTTTCTTTACAGGCCCATGAGAAACCTGGTTATTACTGGGATTAGGGAGTCTAAATAAAATCATTACAACAGAGACTGATGCAATGAATCAGGTCTTTACCTGTATCCCCAAAGACTGGTTGAATGAAACTAATTAGAGAAGGCAAAGAAGGTTTAAAAAATCATGACTCAATATCTGTAAATGAAAGTTATAACAGATGATCATAAAAAGCAAAAGCTTTCAATGACTTCTTTTCTGAACAGTAAACAATAAAAACCATTAAGTTTGCTTCAAACCCCCAAACATGTCACACAAGATAAACAATAATTAAAAAAAGATGCTACCTCAAACTAGTCACAAGAAGATTTATCTCACAATGATGGCATTACTATAACTCTGGGGCCAAAACATTTTTAATCTAGCCATATGTCCTGCACGGCCAGTGGCTTTTTTTTAGGTCACTTACTTTTTTTATATACGTAAACGATATTGTATACAATATTCACTGCCACAGAAGTTTATTTGCACATGATACAAGTCTCTTTATAATCATAAATAATCCTGCCATAGTTTCAACTCTGTCAAAATCACTCATAATTTCAACTCTGACTTGGAAATTTTTTTCTCAGCAAGCAAGTAATTGGCTTGTATCGGTATCTTTTAACCCTTCCACAAGTGAATCCCTGACAATTTGAAAGAAATTGTTTTTAAAGAAAAACCTTCTATCCAATATCCTCAAACAAATAATCAAGGAAGTTAACATGCACAAACATTGTGGATTTTTCTCTCTCAAATGACTGCTCATGGCACAAATATATAGACTGTATCAAGAAAAGATATTGCGAAGAAGCCACAAATTCCATCCAGACAGAAAATCTTATAAATTATACTGACATCTTTTGTTTGACCCATTCTGGATTATGATAATGTGGTTTGAGACAAATGCACATTACTTGAGAAAAGAAACTCAAAATAATACAAACTGAGGTAGCCATAATTGTGTGTGATGCAACAAAATTTTGTGTCTAGTGAAGCACTACAAGAAATTGGATTGAAGAGTCTTGAATCCATATTACAAAAACAAATTCACACTGTTGTAAAAAAATGAAAATTGGTTCAAGCCTTGCTTTTCTCAAATCTCCATTTCCACCAGCAACAAGTGATATTGCTTGCTATGACTTACATAACATAATGAATATCAAATTGCACAAGGTAGAATAAGTCTTTATTACAACCTGTTTCTTCCTTCAGCTATTCGAGACTAAAATACAATATCTATACAACTCATTTCTCAATACCTTTTCATGCTCTACCTACTGCATATATTTCCAACTTTTATCATGATTTTTAATGTACCCCTAAAACCAATAACTATGAATGACATTGGTGGATACTTGCAACATACTTGACAAAATAACACAATTGACTCTTCTTGCTAATTCAACAAGCCATGCCTAATGATGTTTCTCTTATGTTTTATAAATCACAATAGTCCCAGAATAATGTTCTGGTCCAATGAGCACTTTGTAATTCCAATGAATAATCCTAATAAATGCCTCCTCTCAAATTAACAAAACGCAACATTAAATACATCTGTAGACTGGACATATGAAATAAGAATCTGAAATAAGAATGAATCCAAAATAGGAATGAATTTGATTTCTTTTCTCCTTTATACACTTTCAAGAGTCTATTATGACTGCATTTTGCAATATACATCACGACAGATTTTACTACATGATCTGTATACCTCTCATGTGACCTAACCCATCCAATCGAAAATAACTTAATTCTTCTAAGGGCCCACCTGACACAACTAGCTAATGAGAAATTACCCCAAACTTTTCAAAAGGTTCAATATACAGGTTGAATTTAACCTGTCAATGCCTATTTATAACTTAATATCCACTTAAAAAAATAGAAAAAATACCCATGGACAAACAATTACTGTACCTACATATTTTGCTTATAGAAGACCACTATAATATACAGTCATGAACAAAAATTATACATATTCTATGTATAGTCATGTACCAAAGGTTACAAAAATATTAGAAATACATAACAATATCCATTATTCACTCAATACAAGCAAATATCCTCCATTTTTTCTTTCAATCATTTTGACATAAAACTAAAGTGGCTTTGGTAAAATAGTTTTGTCTTCTTTCAGTTCCTTATGACACTGATCTTTGAACTTTTGACCCCAAAATGAATGCGTCAGATCAGTATCAGTCCCATTTATGACAAACTAGACATATTAAGACCTATAAGAAGGTGTTTTAGTGAAAACAACATGCTGTTATAACCATCTATTCTGGATAAGTGGTTGTAACAAGATGAAGTCATACTGGAGAAAAGGACATCACAATTTTCATTTATGCCCAATATATCAAAGGCTGTCTTTCAGTGGAAACCATTGGCAACACGAACCCAGTGTTCTGAAGTAATGATAATTAGCATGTCATTTTTATTTCAGGCTGATCAGACTGTGGGATCAATGTGTATGTAATGACATTCATGGCAGTCTTAATTCCCATTAGTTGGAGAGTAGCAGTAACAAACTAATGGACAGACATCAGATAAAGTATAACAGATGGACAGACAGATAACAGGCCATTATTCAAGCTCTTCTGGTCTAATAGATACCAGCAAAGCAAAACAAAAATACTGGTAATAATTATTGGGGGGTGGGGGTGCAGGTTGTAATTTACACCTAAATCTAACAATCACATACATAAGCTGACCTGTTTACAAACACAGACTAACTTAAAAGGCCAAGCCAGATATGCTTAGATTGTCCAGTTGTCTAAATCAGAAAAGATTGAAAACAGCACCACCCTGGGTGCCAAAGACTCTAGGTCAGTAACACAAGTCCTTAAAACAGTTGAAAGGCTCAGCACATCTCAGCAGCTATTGCTGATAAGCAACTGAAAGACTTGTTATAAAAGCTAATAAAGCTTTAATTCCAATCAAGAAATTAACAAGAAAACTCCAACACCTTTACCAAAGACTGTGTTCTAATTACCAGTAGTTATTGTTCACATGATGCCCGTTCTCCGCTATTCACTGGACATTTTGAGGATACAAATAGAAAATCTGAAGAGAAATTCCATCAACAGCTCTTTTTGCCTCATAGAAGATAGTCTTCAAACATGGGAGTTCTTGGTGAATGTGGACATTGTAGCAATTGTCAGAAACCATGGAACCGCAATGATGTCGATTTCTACTATCAAATGTCAGAAACCACGAGACTGTAATGATCTCTGTTTCTACTATAAACTGTCAAAAACCATGGAACCATAATGAAGTCAATTTCTACTATAAATTGTCGGAAAATTCTTGTGAAGCCACATCCTTCCCTATACATGGATATTTGTATCTTACAGCAATTTTCAAGGGAGAAGAATTCCCTAATTCATTTTAAAAAGACTGCAGAAATATACAGCTGAGATGCAAATCCCCACATTTACCCCAACAAAAGATAGGGCACTGATCATGTACATCACAACCAAAAGTTAAATGTTGACTTTACGAATCCCCACATTTACCCCAACAAAAGATAGGGCACCAATAATGTACACTACATCACAACCAAAAGTTAAATGCTGAATTTACGAATCCCCACATTTGCCCCAACAAAAGATTGGGCACCAGTAATATAAACAACATCACAAGCAAAAGTTAAATGTTGACTTGTGCAGGCATGGAACATTTCTTTTTATATTACTGAATGCAGCAACAATGTGTAGACCTGTTCTATCCTTAGAGATTAAAAGTAAAAACTTGAAAATATTATAAAACATTCATGCTAACTGCAAACATAATTTTCCTTCTTAATAAAAAGTAACAGCTATCAAAGGGTAATTGAAAAAAGCTTACTGATATTTCCCTTTCAAGATGTACTTGCTACAATGAGATCCACAAGCCAAGATACCTACTTCACTGAGATACAGGGTACATACTTCAATTAGATCCACAAGCCAAGATACCGACTTCAATTAGATCCACAAGACAAGGTACCTACTTCAATTAGATTCACAAGACAAGGTACCTACTTCAATTACATCCACAAGACACGGTACCTACTTCAATTACATCCACAAGACAAGGTACCTACTTCAATTACATCCACAAGACAAGGTACCTACTTCAATTAGATTTGCAAGACAAGGTACCTACTTCAATTACATCCACAAGACAAGGTACCTACTTTAATTAGATCCACAAGACAAGGTACCTACTTCAATTACATAGACAAGGTACCTACTTCAATTAGATTCACAAGACAAGGTACCTACTTCAATTAGATCCACAAGACAAGGTACCTACTTCAATTACATCCACAAGACAAGGTACCTACTTCAATTAGATCCATAAGACAAGGTACCTATTTCAATTACATCCACAAGACAAGGTACCTACTTCAATTACATCCACAAGACAAGGTACCTACTTCAATTAGATCCACAAGACAAGGTACCTACTTCAATTAGATTCACAAGACAAGGTACCTACTTCAATTACATCCACAAGACAAGGTACCTACTTTAATTAGATCCACAAGACAAGGTACCTACTTCAATTACATCCACAAGACAAGGTACCTACTTCAATTACATCCACAAGACAAGGTACCTACTTCAATTAGATCCACAAGACAAGGTACCTACTTCAATTAGATTCACAAGACAAGGTACCTACTTCAATTACATCCACAAGACAAGGTACCTACTTCAATTACATCCACAAGACAAGGTACCTACTTCAATTAGATTCACAAGACAAGATACCCATCAATAAGGACAACATCCTTCTTTAATCTTTTAAATGTGATCAATAAGTGGAGTTAGACATCTATCTCAGATCTAAATTAATCATCTACATCATTTGATTTTTGGAGTACAATTCCATTTATTGGCATTTAACATGAATGTGATTTTTAGACTGCAATTCCATTTATTGGCATTTAACATGAATGTGCTTACACTCTACTGATCAATACTTTTTACAAATGTTATTTCTTCCAGTACAGCTGAAAAATAAAATGTGCAGGTTAGAATTTCAAGAAAAAACTTCAGCATTTTGTTAGTAAAGTAAAGAACATAAAAAATAATCTCTTGTTTTTAAAAATAATGAAAAATATTACAGTTCTGTCTATATGCAACATAAAATCTCCTTTTCCATTTCAATATGTTAATAAAACACTGACAAAGAGGATAAAAATTGAAACTACAAGTCATTCAGTATTGATAACAGTGAGTGAGAGAACACTGTCGCTGTACTTAATAAGGTTACACTTTGATGAAGAGCTTCGTGTCCTTGGGCATGATGAGCAACAAAGAGATAACGCATCACTGTCCTTTGTGTTTAACAATGAATACCTTTGTGTCGAGATTTGTTGTGAACAAGGTTGTAGTCTGTACCATCAAGAGCCTGTAATTCACATGGTTGACAGTCTATTACAAAGTACTGTAATGGTGACCAGTCCTACCATGGGTGTATCTATGCAAAGCCTTTAAGCTCTTTAACCATGTATAATTGTTACTGTAAAGAAAGACATGCATAGACCCATCATTAAATATGATATGTTAGTAAGCCATCAAGTTTACTACAAACTATGCCTGATATACTTATAAGGACATATATTTACAAAATTTACAAAACTTAAAATATATTTGTATCTTTATATTTATATTTTATACAGGTCTTCAGAAAATACAAAACTATGATATGCTTTTAAAGACGTATATGATTAGAAAATACAAAAGTATGCTTATGTCCAATATGTTTTGCAAGTATATTTATATGGTCCACATCAGGGTGGTCCAACATAATCAAAATACCATGAGCCACATGGACCAAAAATGTAAAGTTTGTGGTACCTACCTACCTACCTATTACACTTTAATTATATAAGTGACTTTTTGTACGAGTGCAGGTCATACACAAAAATGACCTGCCATCCTGTAGTTTAACCACTTTGGTCTAGAAAAGAAAAAAAGTTATGCCTGATATGTTTTGTAAGGACATATATTTATAGCCTAGATCATCAGAAAAAAATGTGTGTGATGTTTTTGTAAGTACATACATTTACAAGTTGTAAGTCATCAGCAAAAAGTACATCTCTTATTTACCTGGAAAAGTATGCAGTCCACATTTTTTGTAAAGGATATTCAATGCATATTCGGGCTGTCTAAACTATTATTGCTGCAAGTAATCATACCGCTTACAAGTATTCATACCCCTTAAAAGTAATCATATCCCTGACAAATAATCATACCCCTTACAAGTATTTTACCCCTTACAAGTATTCATACCCCTGACAAATAATCATATCCCTTATAAGTATTCATACCCCTTACAAGTAATCATGTCACTGACAAGTAATCATACCCCTTATAAGTAATCATACCCCTTACAAGTATTCATACCCCTTACAAGTATTCATACCCCTTACAAGTATTCATATCCCTGACAAATAATCATACCCCTTACAAGTATTCATACCCCTGACAAATAATCATATCCCTTACAAGTAATCATGTCAATGACAAGTATTCATACCCCTTACAAGTAATCATACCCCTTATAAGTATTCATACCCCTTACAAGTAATCATACCCCAAGAGTAGTTACACCCCTTACAAGTAATCATACCCCCTGTGAGTGGTTACACCCCTAACAAGTAATCATACCCCCTACAAGTATTCATACCCCTTACAAGTAATCATACCGCATGAAAGTCATCATACCCCCTGCAAGTAATCATACTCCCTGCAATTAATCACACTTCCTCTGCTGTCTTGGGGATGAAGAATACACCAAATGCACCCTCCTGCATGTTATATAAGGTGATGAATGGAGGTGCCTCAGTGGTTAGAGTGGTGAACTCATGATCAAAAGGGTACAGGTTCAAATCCTACCATGGCACATCCTTGCACAACGCACATTACTCCAATTGCCCTGGCACTAAATGACCTACTTGTGTTACTGTGCTATAAAACAGCAAACCAAACCAATCCAAGGAATCAATACCTCCATATAAATTCTCCTCCTGGCTTACATCATGCAATGAGCAAACAATATTGCTCCTCAGTTAAAGTACAATTTGTGAGTGAAAAAATTCCCACACCCATATACATGATGATACCTTCAACTATTTAAAGATAAGGTTCAGATATACTGGTTGACAATATGTAGAGGAAATTTTTTAAAAATTCATCACAGTTGCAAAAATACGAAACTTCTAAACCAAGAATGTGAACATATTTTTTAATGCAACCTACGTCATGATACAATAAGTATTAAAAAATAATGTCCCTATACAATATGTATCACACTATTTACCCAACCCTGAATAACAAAAGTATGTCTTTAAGATCAATTTCACCCAGACAGTATAATATTCATCTCTTTAAATTGTATGAGAAACTTAAATGAATGTGGTTCTTTATCACATGCAAATATTAACTTGTGTTCTAACAGTTTGAGTGACAGTACCAAATATTAACTTGTGTTCTAACAGTTTGAGTGATAGTATCAAATATTAACTTGTGTTCTAACAGTTTGAGTGATAGTATCAAATATTAACTTGTGTTCTAACAGTTTGAGTGACAGTACCAAATATTAACTTATGTTCTTACAGTTTGAGTGACAGTACCAAATACTGACTTGTGTTCTAACAGTTTGAGTGACAGTACCAAATATTAACTTATGTTCTAACAGTCTGAGTGATAGTATCAAATATTAACTTATGTTCTAACAGTTTGAGTGACAGTACCAAATACTGTCTTGTGTTCTAACAGTTCAAGTGACAGTACCAATCCATGGATTCATTTTTGCAATGACTATAGATCCATCTGAAATGTGTACTTTATAAACTATACTTTCATCAATGGAACATTCAAAAATCGTTGTTATTGTTGGTTTAATGTGATTTTTCAGCAAATGATGGGTTACTTGAAATGAGGTGAGCTGTCAATGATCTGTAAAGGTGAGCACTTCAGATCACACAGCCACCTCGGGCCTTTTCTATAGTTGGATTTGTTTATTGTGTTAAAGTATCAAAATCTGGGAGACTCAAAACAATATACATGTATATGCATGAATACATTGTGATTTCCTGTATTGTATAAAAACATCCCAAGAAATTAGTCTGTTCAACCTGACATTTCTTTCAAATTCTTGTATTAATAGCTTCATTTTCTTACCAATATTTCTGAAGTAACTGAAAATAATGTGAGCTAAGGTATTATTTACTGAAAAAAGTACTTCTTTTTTTTAAGTACAGTGTATCTTGATTTTTTTGGTACTATTTCTAAATAGTTCCTTCAATGATGTTCTAGAAATACCAATTGTTATCCTGAAATGCAGATAAATGTGCACCTTTTGTGCATAATCTGTCAGGTTAGTAATAATGAAATGCAGATAAATGTGCACTTTTTGTGCATAATCTGTCAGGTTAGTTATAAATGAAATGTAGATAAATGTGCACATTTTGTGCATAATCTGTCAGGTTAATAATAAATGAAATGTAGATAAATGTGCACATTTTGTGCATAATCTGTCAGGTTAGTTATAAATGAAATGTAGATAAATGTGCACATTTTGTGCATAATCTGTCAGGTTAGTTATAAATGAAATGTAGATAAATGTGCACTTTTTGTGCATAATCTGTCAGGTTAATAATAAATGAAATGTAGATAAATGTGCACATTTTGTGCATAATCTGTCAGGTTAATAATAAATGAAGGATAGAAAAAACCATCCTGGTTTGAGATCACTGACATCCTTACCAAAGATTAAATGGTTTTGGAGCTGGGAAGAGAACTGTGATTTCTTTCAAATCAAAATATTATTTCTTTTATATCAAGAGTTCTTTTAAGTACTATTATGGAACTAACATTTTTTTCTCTACAAATCATGCCAAGAATAAATTTTCAAGCTATCTGGTAACTGCACAATCTTTTCCAAAAAATTCCAAGCCTCACCTCTCATTTAGCGTTACCCACACATAAAAATTTCACCAATTCTGATGGTTTCTCTTAAGTTACACATGAGAACATTGAAATGTATGCAGACAGGGCAGATTTTGCAAGCCCAAGAGTTCAGTTATTTCGATCTTATGAGTCTAGGACCTGAAGGCAGGTAGGCCACTTGTGGGCAGTGGTATAGGTCCATTGCATCTGTATGGGATGAAATAAGACACTACCACCCCACGAGTCTCCCAACCATGGGTAAAACAGTGTGATGATAGCACAGCATCAGTGGGCAAACGTCTTCCTCAATGAAGTAAATGGCCAGAGAAGAAGGGCTCCAAGATGACCACAACGACCATATGCTCAGGACCATGGTGTGCCACATTATATCAGTGGATTTCGGCTGTAGTCATCCAGTCTGGAGAGGGATGGGCTCTGCCAGGCTGTATCTTGCCCCTGACCCACTATATGAAGACAATTAACAATTCTTCCATACCAGATCAGTCACAGCCTGGATCAACAATGACCTCGCCTTCCACGAGTTATCAGAAGAGAAATCTGGACTTCGATTCTGATTTGACCCATGTAAAATCCGTTTTATTTCTCCTGTTTTTGCCTGAGCAATTTTGTGCAAATGTTGGATATCAAGCAGGGCATGCAAATTATTGTGTAAAAGACATTTCACTGGAATGCAATATTACTCAAAGACAAGGTTCTAATGATTAAACGCCTCAACTACACTTTGTATTCAATATATCTTAAACAATGGTATCAAAAAACTGAATTTTTAAACAATTTCAAGTAGCAAACGTAAAAGAAATAATTTTATGCTAATGATGCCCTGAATTAAATACATCATGAAGGTTTTTTTTTTATTTCCACTAATTCTATTTGTTATATTTAATATTACCAGATTTATACATTTCTGAATGTGGTGAATATTTTTAAAAATCATCATTATTTAGAAAAAGATCCATACTGAAGAATATTTTGCTTCTTATCATCAGACATGTTATACCTATTCTAGTCATTATTACTGCAAGTGTTGCTGTGAATAGTGTGAAATAGTAACTTCATGATGATTGTGATAATTATTATTTTTCATTTATTATTATTTTTATTATTATTATTATTATTATTAACTTCTGCTGCAAGATGAAAAAAATGATCATCAATTTTCATACTGAATAAAACTTTAAAATGTACTTAAGTTTTGTTGTCTTCAAGAGAAAGACCCATCCCATTCTGCCAGCATTCTATAAAGAATTATGCTTCATGAATTTTGCTTCAGATAAAAGAAATCAAATAATAACTTCACACAAGATGAAATATGGTATTCTGCAACAAAGACCTAATTTGGTATCAAGACTTTATTGGCAATTATTTCCATTGTTTACAGTCTGAATTCCGATTTACGGACTTCAAAAAATGGACAAAACATATCTGAAGTAATAAAACATACAATTATTGGCAGCCTCATTTTCCTACAGGCTCCATTTCTATGGCTGGACCTGTCACACTTTAATTCTTTAATTTGGGAAATGATATTGTAAGCAGTACCAAGATATGTGCAGCAACTGATCCTAGAACCCAAGAAATGTTTAAAATTATTTAGTTAACATGTTGTAAGTATAAAAAAAAGACTGTTACATGTTGTACCATTGCTGTGCAGTTTTCCCTTACAATTTTAAAATGTCAAATGAAATGTAATCTTACTTCACATAATGACAGAGATTATAACATTGTAGATCATTATTATTTATGGCAAAACCTGCCAAACTGCAGTTCTCAATGCAATGTTGTCAGTCATCTACAATGGGTTGACGAGATTAGTGAATTACATGCAAGCTTGTTAATCTAATTTCAGTTTTTCTTGGGGACTTTTTACTTCATGCATATCAAATTCAGCAATTGTTCAGAGGTCATTACATTCAATTTTTTCATTTTCAAAGATGATGGCAGTCATTCTATTTCAAAGGTTTTAAGATACCAAGTGACTAATTTCATCGGGGTTTTTAGTTGCTGAAGTGCCAATCATTTACCCATCATTTAGCATGTCATAGCCCATTTTAAAATGGACAGTAAACTAATATTTAGGAATTCTTTAAGGGACAGTGAAATGTTAAAAGACTTAAATGATTTGTGAAAGGTGAACAAAAAAAATTAAATGACTGCCAACAAGTAAATATTACAATTTTTGGTTCAGGGTTCACAGTACATGCTAATGTAATCTATTTCAGTGAAGGGCACATGAATCATACAAGAAGCAGGGGAGGATGCAAGATTTTATTCTGAAAGGATCCATTTAGAAGAGGTGGTTCGGTGTAATTCAAATGGGAAACATTTTTATCACCCAACAGTGTATGATTTTAACAGATGTAAGAAGATTCTGACAGCATCTCAGCTAGATGAAAATTATTTTCTTGGGAAATCTCTTGGTTTCATGAAATATTTTCATGGTTTTCCAGCTAAATATTAGTGTTGTCCATGTCAACATTCCAGGGTTTTCCATACCAGTAATATTCTGGGGTTTTCCATGTCTTTTTTTCATGGTTTTCCAGCCTACCCTGGAATATTAGCCCATATACTCAAAGGTTTCCCATGCTAGAATTTTCCAAGGTTTCTATGGAAAATCTACAGCTGAGTGTCAAAACTATAAAATCCATTACTGTATTTAAATGGATTGCTCTTGTTATGTGGCTTCATTCTGGCTTCGGATGCATATCACAGGCTGAACTTCATCTATTTCAAACTTTTGGTCAGAGAGATTTGGCATCCAAGATTGCAACTGCAAATTATTTCCTGTCTATTCTGAACCTTTGAGACTAATATTCGGATTGTGGTAACTCCTGTCAATGTGTTCATTTAGATTATAGCAGAAATACTATCTAACTTAACTTTTCATTCTATTCAATATATGTATTTATTTATTCTGCACCAAGAAAGGTATAAAAACTAATTCCCTAAAGTCTTTTGAGTTAATACATTGCACTGCTTTAGTGTCTTCGTTAGACAAAAGTTCTTTATGTTTTCAACATAATCCCAAAGTCAAATTTAAGAAATTTAAGACTTCTGTTCTAAGCTGAAAGATCAATCAGAAGAAGAAAAAAACATTTTATATGGCTTGCTTTTTACACCACTAAAAACTATATGCAAAAAAATATCAGAACTTGACTTCATGATCTACCGTTACATACTGTGCCATCATAATTTTTTTATTTACACCCGACTACCATATACATCTGTCATACAGTATTTTTCCCATGATATGACTGGGGCTTGGGTGGGGTCATCCTTATAAAATTTAAATTTGTCAAGAATTGGAGGGTATATTTATTATCAAAGAAAGATATCCATGTTGAATATTTGCCACTCTTTTTCAAAAGGGTGGGGGGACTTATCAGCATTGGGATTGTCAGGGAATAAGTGTGGTATCTGCTGATGGTATACCAATTAAATAATTGTCAGGAAATAAGTGTAATATCTGATGATGGTATACCAATTAGGTAATTATTTTAAAATGATCATTATTATCCTCATGTCACTAATGCAATACAACAATCATGAAAAAAATTAGGATATGTTAACAATATAACAATATAATATATTGGCAATATAACAATCATTAATATTTTTTAGGGGATGACAAGAAGCCTTCTATGACTGAGTTGTGAAAATGTCAACCATAATCTGCCTAGTATACTACAAAACTGTAGCTAGACATACTGCATAGTGATTATGCTCTAAGTACACCAAGAAAAAGATTTGTTGGCCATCATTCACAGCCTGCAGGAAAATTTGGAGTGATAAGTTACTTCCAGCTCAATTATGTAGACCAAATAAGAGAAATGTGGTTCTGGTTAAATAAAAAAAATTGGGTCCTCAGGTCAGTTTTTTTTTTAAAGGGGGGGGGGAGCAAAAACAGATTTAAACTAGAAAATAAGTGTCATTCATGTCCTGAATTTATCTTCGATAATAGTTACATCCCTCTGTTACATTTTTTCTCCAGAATTTTCTTTTTTGTTTTAATCTCCACCCCTCTCAAAATATGAAGGATCAGCAGGAAAAATTAGTGTCAGTCAGTTAACCAGAACCACACATACGTTTTATTTGGCCTTACCTATTCTTCTGACCATGCTTATGTTAGCTTTTAGACTAGCACCTGCTGATGACTGGAACACCCTACCTCTGGACAACACTGGCTCACTTGTAAATACAAACAATTAATTCAAATCATACACACCCGATACAAAACAATACTATGACGTAAACAATTAAAACCGCAAATAACTCTTCAAACAAATTACTTGTCCCAATTCCATGATACATACATACTGAATAATGACCTGCACATCCGCATTGCCTGGTGGCTTCAAATTATGCAAAAGAAATGTGTGAAAGATGTTGCTATCATATTAACACATGCAGGTTGTTGTTTGAGTTTGCTTACTACGTTGAGTGAATGGAGACAAAATGGGCATCAAATTTGTTTTTAAAAAAACATTCTGAAAAGTAATTTAACCAAGAGAATAACTCTACACAGTGTTCCAGTCAGAAATAACAAAGAGGTATCAATGGAAGTAACATCCTTACAATTTCACAACAGTTGTTTGCAGGATTTATGTCTATGGCAAAGCCATGCATAGTGATACATGTCAACTATCCCTGCTTGACAATACGATATGAAAAGTTCTGAAGCAGAGCCAATGACTTGATACAGCAAAAATCACTACCTGCCATATTACCTGATTCACAGTCCTGTGTCAACCTCATCTGATCTGGAGTGAATAATTAATGAGAGGCTGTGTATGTACTTGGTGAGTACAATCATAAATATGATAGAAAAGACAGATCTATTTCCACTGATATTTCATCAGTTGCCACAAAGCTGGAGATAAAATAAACCCATTATGAATAAAAGTCATGTCACTTACTCCATAAAATCTTCTCTGATTATGGTATATTATAATTTTTAAATTTTGAGTAACAAATACAAAGAACATCTATTGTGCAAGCCAAGTGCCAATTATCATACAATACAACCTTGCCTGTTTGTCACCGATAACAATGGCACCCACCCTACATTTTGTTTGCTAGATCTTCAAGAAGTACTTGAATAAGTCTATAGGTTTATATCATTTTTGAAGATCAGTCAAACCTGTCAATATTTGCCACCCTTAAGAGAAAGTCAAGCTGGCATCTGTACACTGGTGACTCTCTATGCTGGTTCATCTGTAAAACTTGTTCTGTTTTTTTAATAATAAATACTATATTATCATTATTATGATTATTATTATTATTATTATTATTATTATTATTATTAGAGATATAATTCAGTACAATGTCAATAAAATCATAAATTACAAGTATATACTGTTCTCTCCCAACTTTTTATGTTCCACACAAGATTCCTGTACTCAGCTTATTTTAATCCAGCCTAAAAATGAAATCATCCTGAACTCGCCCCCCCAAAAAAAAATTCAGTGATCTTACAATTTTACGTGTACCATGAAAAAAAAAACACTACTCAGAGCATACTTGTGGCTGTGAAATAAAAGATGGACTTATAATTTGGCCAACGTGTCTAATTAGACATAAAAACAGCTGTGCAAACTCCAAACAATATCTGGATGAATGAGTTGCTAAACTTTCCGACTTGGAAAAGAAGCTCAATGTGGCTATTGTTAGCAAGTTTTGTAAACTGTTACGAATCTGTGCTCTTAAACAAAGCAACAGGAAAAAGCAAAAATCAACAAGTTTTTTAAAGTTCAACAAATAAATCATTTCCATAGAATACAAAGTGAAAATTTAAAAAGAATTTGTAGTATTGTGAATTAAATTCCAATAGTCCTAAAAGTTTTATCACAAGTCCAAAGGTATTAAGTTCCAATTGAATTCCAGTGCTGTTCCAAATAAAGTATATTACTGAATGTGTTAGTGTGCCTGGAGTCATGTGCTAATGTGCCAATAGCCTGGAATAAAGCAATGTTTTAACAGTCTTCTGATGTACCAATAATATAATCCAAAATGTTCTTGTCTGAAATTGCTACAATTCCAAATTAATGTTTCTGTCCCAGAATATTATTGAAGTATCTGTAATTCCAGTGAATAATCATTTGAATAAATAATTCCACCCAAACTAAAAACTGAACTTAACAATAAGACTGACTCTGCTTCATATGTTAAGGCAAGAATGAGTCATTTTTCAAGTAAACAACATTATATACAAAGCCAAAACACAATAACAGCGCCCGAATGTAGGTCAGTCGATTCTATAAAACATTCAAAGTTATCAAAAAGTTTAGGAATTTCCAAGTGAAAAACTATGTATTAGACTCGATTCAAATAAACATATTTACTTTCATTGATATTGATCTGAATATTCAATCCAAACTCAAAGAGAAATAATAAGCTATATGTATTATGTTGCTTACAAAATAAATGTTACTGGTCAGGTACAACATAACCTTTTTTTGGCCAAAGTACAAGTTACAGATTACATAACATAAATCATTAAGAAAAGCCAAGAAATAATAAACCTGAAATATACACAACATCAAGACTGAATGACACCTGACCAACATTGAAAGGGGTGTCATTCTTTTTCTCCACCAAGATTAACTTCTTTTCTCTCAAAAGATTTAATACAGTGGCAAATCAAATAGATGAAGATGCTGAACTATACCTCTCTCAATAGCATTAATGTGAGCCCGGACCAGGATAACTTTCACGTGTCTCATCTCAAGATAAAACAAAATCTCTAAAGTAATATTATGGAGAGTCTTTTTCTACAATTCTAAACAAGAATATTTATTTAAAGCTATTAAGGGGCTGGGAATTGTTTTTTTAAAGTCCCCCTCCCCACCCCATTAAATGGTCAGTTCTAATGATAACAACTGCCATCCCTTTGATTCTGACCTAATGCAGACACCTTCAATTTACAATTCTGGTTCTTATCCATACCTCATCCCAACCAAAACCCTTGAGAGTTGCCAATCCATAACATTCACAGTTATAAAATTATGAGACAACACCATCATGTTCTGAGAAGTAGATCAAGATGCTCTCCTCCTCTGCTTACATATTCAGTTTTGTAAAATGGATGTTTATTCAGGCTGAAGTACCCATATTTACCCCACTTTTAAATGGATGAGTAGGGGGAAACTATTTACAAAGAAAGAAAAAGCTTTAATCAAAAGTTGATGCTGAACATGAATCAGTGGACTGATAGGCAAACTGAATGCCTATCTTTCCTTTACTCACCACAGACAATAAAATATCTTACTTCATATTTGGAGATCAGTTTTTGCGTTGGATAGAGATGCTCATCTTTAACCAAGTACAAGATGTTCAAAGTTAAGCCACATCATAGGGGCATAAGCAGTACCAAAACCTTGCTCAGCAGGCAGTAACTAAAGCCACAGGATCTAAAAATAAATCATACTGACTGGCCCAAAAGATAGTCAGATTTGCTGGAGCTTAAATCTACCCACAAAACTCATAGAGAGAGAGTTCAAAGGAGTCTGCTTACCGTACCATTTCCTATCCTAGTGATGGTATCTCTGGTACCGGAAGCTAAAACACGTAGATCTGATAAACCATGCTCTCCAACTGAATTATCATCCTACCTGGGCATATGTCACTCAAAGTACTATATACAAGCAATAAATAAAATATATTCTTTGATAAGTTCCAGCCCCCCAAAAACTACAAATCTCAGTCATGGCATCATCTGAGTACTTAATTACATTGGATGAAGACATTTCTGAAAGTCAATCTAATAATGTGTGTGTGAGCTTGCCCAACAATGACATCACAGACCTAGATCTGTGGGTGCAATATGCATCACATCACAGACCTAGATCTGTGGGTGCAATATGCACAAACATATCAAGATCTCTGTGAGACATAGGATGCTGATGTTGTCACAGTGATTACGTATTATATGCCTGTCCTGTGTTTAATAGGACTCAATGTAGAAAAAGGAACATTTGTTTTGAAGAAGTCACTTTTCCTTTTCAGCCAGTTGCCTCAACTTTGATATTTTGACCATAAAGTTAATAGGCTTTTTTCTTACTCTAAGTTTAAGTCATCCACAAAGTAACTTGGCATTTGGCATTTTGACCCCAACATTTTTGGGCTTCATTCTTATCTAAAAACAAATGCAAACCATTCACAAAGGTGTGGTCCAAATATGCTGATGCAGAAGCAAGGTTATTTTGCTGAAATCTATTTCCTTCTTTCAGCCAAAATTTATAGGTCCTCAAAGCTGGTAACTATAGAGTAATGGTGAACAAGAGTTATTGTGTGACAACAATTTTTGTTCTTTGAAGAACAGTAACCTTGACCTTTGACCTTTCAAACCCATAAGTGATGATAAAGTTCTTCTGTACCCCAAGCTGATGCCATCCACAAAGTTTGGAAACTGTAGATGGTGGAGAACTCAAGCTGCTGTGTGGAAAACAGTTTTTTCTTTTCTTTCAGCAACACTAATCTGATCCTTTGACCCCAGAATCAATAGGATTCTTTCTTATTCCAAGTGCCAGATATTCATAAAGTTTGGTAACTGTAGCTGGTGGTCAACTCAGGACATTGTGCAGGCATGGCAACAGGTGGGAAAATGCCACCCAGGGATGATTTCCATTGGCAACCAAAGCTTTTTTGTTTTGAAATATCCCACCCATAATTTGGTAAATCTTGCTTTCCAAAACTTTTTCTTTATTCCATTCATATCCATTACAAGTGTTACTAGATCGGACCCTTACTTTTACTTTTTTCCTTCCCAGAAGTCATCTTAGTCATATAAAAACTTGGCATTGCCTTGAAGTACATATAATCCTAATAAGAACGGGTCCAAGCTGGACCCAAATATCGGAATGAAATTACCTTTCTACTTTCATTATGAATGCATTGCAGTGAAACCCAGGAACATATGAAATCAATGCAACACAAAGTGTACTTCACTTTTGGACCAATTTAGCTTAAATGAGAGAGTCTAAGGTGAATATTTCACCAAAATCACCCCCTAGCATGGATCTGTAAGTAATTGGATTATCCAACATTTGTTCATCGTCAAAATGCTGATGAGAGCAGACAGTTCATTGTTTCCATAATGACAGATTTCTTAATAAAACTTTTTTGCAGACTAAATGATCTTGGATAGCTGACAGTACATATTAGTAATGGTCATTTTGTGCTTTGAAATGCTCATATTCAACACATGGCCAAGGTTGTTGTTGTGGTTGTGATTTGGATTTTTAACATAACTTTAACAATTTTTCAGTCATATCGCTACGATGTCTGCAATGTGGCAGTTTATAGTGATGTCTAGCACTGGGGCATCATGCCGCAGACATGTAGCATGATGTCCCACCCAGTCACATTATCCTGACACCAGGCCGACCAGTCCTAACACTAACCTCTTAATGCTGAGCGCCAAGCGAGGCAGCTGTTAGTACAATTTTTCTAAGTCTTTGGTATGACTCGGCCGGGGATCGAACCCACGACCTCCCGCATCCGAAGCGTACGCTCTAACCACTAGGCCACCGGAGCGGTCATGGCCAAGGTAAATGATGATCAAGTGACAAAACCCCTCCAGTGGGAGCCAGTGTTGAACAATGATTCCACATTGGAAATCCTGCAGTTGTACAGGATTTTGTCACATGATCAACATTTATTTAGTTCATCACCTGACTCCAACCCAAATGTCATTCCTCTGATGAAGACCTTGTGAAAGGTTTGAATGTTTAGGAGTCACAAACTTATTTTGCTACAGAAAGGTATCTATTTTTAGTTTAATAAACAACAAAATTATATAACAGTATGTTTTGTTTTAAGCTATTCATGTCTGCTATAAAGGGACATATAAAAATAAAATGCAACAAAAATTTTGAGTGATGATGGATAAGATGTTAGAAACTATAAGCCTATGTATTAAAAAGTCCCCAAAATATTTGTTTTGTGATAAAAATGGGGGGGGTGTGTGTGAAAAATTCTATTGCCTGAATTGTCGCTGCCACCTATCAACAGATCTCTAATTTCATATAATCCAACCATAATAAACACTTGACCAACACAGTAACAATGAGGCACTTGCAGAACTCTGACCTGCCTTATCCAGCACAAGACATATTTAAATCTAAGCTTTAATTACACCATGGACTTTCCAATAGGAGATTAGTACCTAAAACAATAACAACCTGAAAGCCTCCATCTCCTTGATCTCCACATTAAAAACCTCAGGAGGTCATGTACAAAAAATGCATCAACATAACCCAGCGCTATCCTCTAGATCTTCAGACATAACTGACTCACTTAAAAACATTAGTGGGATATATTTAACAAGAAATGTTTCCCATTATATCCATTAACAGGGGAATCAAATCAAATGCATCTTTGTGGAAAGACATTAAAGGAGTTAAATGTGGCTCCTGTGTGCCCAATGTCAATGACTGGCATTTAATTGGTCCTCATCTAAGCAGATACCCTTCCATGTCAGAATCTGGATGGTACAATTCTTAAATACTGAATGAAGAAATCGTACACTTGGTCCTGACAAAGTTGAGAGTGAAGCACAACTTTGTATTAGTATGCCAGACATATGCAAACACAAGGAAGGCTTTTATGACACAAATCATACCTCACCCCAAAAAGATGGTTTTTAATTGGGGTTTTTCCCCTCTTCTGAAGAGCAAATAAAAACCGTAACGACTCCTACCCCCTATCACCACAAATATGATCGTACCTAACAAAACAATTGGGTTTTTCACCTCTTCTGAAAAGCAAATAAAAATAGTACCAACTCCTACCCCCATCAACACAAATGTATTACAGTCCAAACTGAAAGATTCATTATTGCATCTCTTTTTAAACTAAAGAAGTCCGGACTGCCCCCCCCCCCTTCCATATGTGAAGAGATGTACATTTTAAGGAATGTTTCTAAAAATATCAACTGAGCCTTTAATTTTTTTTTTTATATAGCATTTCTCACATAAGCAATATCTGCATTATTAGCCTTGTAGACTATATACAGACTACATGTATCCATATTTACTGTATTTAATACACTTTAACATATTTTCTTATATGCTTACTTGCAACAGATGTTGTATAATCAAAACTGAGTAGAGTTTTATGACTTTTAGCAAACAGCATAGATCCTGGCCTGTAGATCTAAAAAAAAGCCTGAGCTTCTGTCTGAGATTAAGTTTCACCATCAGCCAATCTAAACCTACCTTTTAAAAGTAACATCATTTTTTATTGGTTGAAACAAAATCTAAAACTCAAGTGTTTAATTATTTCCAGGCCTGAAGATAAAATACACAATGCAACTACAATCTCCAACTACACTGTTCACAGGTGGAAGTACATTAAGCATCACTGCTTGTGAAACGGAGAATTTAACTTTGTTTTAAAACTTCTTTTACACAGCTAAAGGTACATGTACAAGCAATCCAAAATCAATTAGAAATGTAAGGGTTGGTGTGCATTTTCTTGTACTACTCTTAGCTGAAGCTCCATCCTCCTGAAAGGATCATTAAATTTATGGGAAAAAGTACACAGTGAATTAAAGTAGTCCACAAGATAATGGCTGATAAGTATTTAAGAGGATGAATGTCAAATTACAGGACTACCCCATGTTTAATAGTCATTTTGTTGCCATGACCTCATCTTTGGTCAAGTTATGTAATGTGCAGAATGATTATTTTATTACACTTACTGTAACTGAGATCTTTGACCTTTGATAGCACAATCAACAGGTCTCTTCCACCTGTTAAATGCCAGCCCTCCACCAAAAACTTCAGTCAAAAATGTATCTGATCTATTGCCCAAAAAAGCATTTTTCTTTATTCAGTCATGTGAACCTGACCTTGGCCTCCAAAATGACTAGGCTTCTTTCTTACCCAACTTGTAAGTCATCAACAAAAACTGTAGCGAAGGTATACAGTCAATAACTGACATTTTTGTGCAGAAGCCACTTTCCCTTTATTTAGTGACATTAACCATCAACTATTTTGACCTCAGAAGTTTTAGGTTACTTCCCTACTCCAAGTGCAACGCATCCACAAAGACTGGTCCAGACCTGTCATTTAAATAATGTAATTGTGCAGAAAAACTTTTTCTTTTCTCAATCAGTGACCCCAAAAGGAGTTCTTCCTTTACCCCATTTGCAATACATATATCTACAAAGTTTGGCACATGTAGATAGTGGACACCTTGAGCTACTGTGCTGTGCAGAAACAAAAATTGGTAATAATTCTCCCTGCTTTATGGCTGTAATTAAATTAATCAAATCTGCACTGGTTAAGATTACAGACTCCTCTTATGAAATATACAAAAAGTATGATGGTGAGTGAAATGAGTAAATTTTTATCAAGATCACACCTGTTTTCCGCAAAAGAAAGCCTGATTTACCATGTATGGCCTTTTGTAAATCACAAAAAATTTCCCATGGTCTTTTATACATATACTTTGGACTTTACCGTTCCTGTACAAAGGACTGTAACTGTGTGATCATTAAAACCACATAAGCATTTTCTTTTTCATTAGTAAATACAAGGCAGAAGTTGCATTTTACGTCCAGTCTTATCACTACAATATACCTACATATAAGGGCCCCCGAGTGGCCGAGTGGTCTAAAGTGCTCTCCATTATGGATCACTGCCATCTCACCTCTGTCTGCGTGGGTTCGAGTCTAGGATTCAGCCAATGTTGGTATGTGAGAAAGCTTGCCAGTAGCTTCTCGTGGGTTGGTGGTTCTTTCCAGGGTTTTCCCGGGTTCTTCCTCCACCATTAATACTGGCCACCATCTATAGCCTATCGTGTGCTGAAAAATGGTGTTAAACCCTACAACAACAACAACAACCTACATATAAAGAAAAACTGACATCATAACAGTGATGTTATAATGTAATGATCACATGACCAGCTTGAACTATGCAACATGTACAGATTCTACCAAAGGCATTCATGGGTAAAACAAATTTGCTCAGGAGTACAACAAAAACTGGAAAAATGTTCTTTAATATTGATGAAAATCAGTGATTGCAATTTCACTCAAACCATGGTTATGGACACTATATAGTAATAAATTAAAGTCTGAGTTTAATCGAGTTTTAAACTACCACATCTGACAGTATTCATACATAACTTAATAAGCACACATCCCTCATTTGGTTAAAAATTGCATATAAATAGTCACTTCTAAGCACCCATGACTCATTCTCAACACGCCTTGTATAAAAGAAATGGTTCCTAAAATACACCTAGAACATTACCATTATAATAATAATAATAATAATAATGACCTTATTTAAAGAGGGTAACACAATTAGCTAAAAACTAATCTACCTTGAGGCCCTCATACAAAGGAATTTATTTATTTAAGCTGCATCTCTGAAGCCACTGGATATATTGGGTTTGGAAGAAGGAAATAGAGTGGGCATTTCTAATCTCAGCTGGAATACTATTCCAGAGCAGAGTTCCAGAGTATTGGAAACTTTTTTTAAATAACTCCTTATTTGGTTTGGGAATTTTATACTGTTTGGTAGACATGAATCGCAGGTGGGGAGTATTACCAGGTAGCCTATACTGGAATAGTGATTGTAAATATTCAGGAGCACTATTCTGAGATATCCTGTACATTAATTTGGCTTTTCTCAAACAGATTCGGTCTTTAATAGGTAATATTTTTAACCTAACAGCTAAACTTTCCTTGCTTTCTTTCTGGATTGATATTAGCCCAAATGCTCTTTTTTGAAGATGTGCCAGCTTTGCTATGTTTTTGTCATTTGAATTACCCCATACTGTACTACAGTAGTCCAAATAGGGTTGTATGTAAATGTTATTAAATAGTTTCCTGTGCCTTTCAGGGAGAAAATGTCTTATCCTACTGAGAAGCCATAAACTTGAATTGACTTTTTTACTGGTATGTTTGATATGTTCAGTCCATAATAGGTTATTATCTACCAGAACACCAAGTAGCCTATCATGACAGACTATTTGCAGATTTGTATCCTTCCATGTCAGACATAGTTCATCACTATCAAGATTTGTCCTCCTTTGCCGTGTTGAGATAAGTAATATTTTAGTTTTACCAGTATTTACCACCATGCCATTACATGTGCACCAGTTTTCCAGTTTGTTTAGTGCATTCTGTAAAGAAATTTCGAGCTCATGCTTTGTATTTTGGATGTCTGACAATGTTGTGTCATCTGCATAGAGATCTGTAGATGATATTGAGTCTCTTAGTAAAAGTGGTATGTCATTAATAAATAAAATGAATAGTAGTGGACCTAGAATTGAGCCTTGTGGTACTCCATATCTAATTGTTTCAGGTTCAGACAGAACATTATTTATGTAAACATGTTGTGTTCTCTCATTTAAGTATGAAGTAAACCATCTAATTGTTCTTTCATCACACTGGTAGATTTTCAGTTTCTTCAAAAGGATTTTATGATCCACCATGTCAAAAGCTTTCCTGAAATCTACAAATACAGTTCCTATTATTCTACCTTGGTCAAGTGCTTGAAGCCATTTATCAGTTAGGGAGATCAAGGCAGTCTCACAGGAATGGTTCTGTCTAAAGCCTGATTGATTTGGGTGTAACAGCAAGTGTTTGGTTAAATATGACATGAATGAGTCATGGACATGTTTTTCAATCAATTTTGACAAGTTTGGTAGTATTGAAATTGGTCGGTAGTTATCAGCATCATCCTTAGAACCAGATTTGTGAATAGGAGTTACTTTTGCAGTTTTCCATATTTTGGGGATAGATGAGGTTGCAATACTTAAATTAATTATGAATGTTATGCTATCTACAATAGCAAAGGCAGAAGATTTAATGAGTCGTGGACCAATCTGATCAAGTCCTGTAGCTTTCTTGGTATCAAGTTCACTGAGACATTTTTGAACAAAGTTTTTTGACACTGGTGGGATAGAGAAACATACCTCCTTTGAGATTTTACTGCTGCAGAACTTTTTCAGTTCATTAAAGTTGTTTTCTATCACTGGCTCTTTTAACTTTGTGGTAATGTTGATGAAAAAATCATTGAAAACATTTGCAATGTCAGTTTCATCAGTGACTATGGTGTCATTTACCAGAAGTGAGTGAATTTTATTTGTCTGTTTTTTGTGCGTTCCTCCAGTGAGTTCATTGAAGACTTTCCAGATGGAGTTTGTGTTGCTCTTTTTGTTTTCAAGCAATGATTGATAATAAGTTTTTTTAGCTTTTTTGATCATATTTGTTATTTTATTTCTGAGGACCTACCTCATGTAGATCCATGCTTGCTGCATCATTATCGCTTAGCTCTGAAAGGTTAAAGGTCTAAAAGCCATATCCATTTTAATGGGTGTAATCATACTACAAGAAAGAAAGAGATACTAAACCTCCAGAATGGAAACTTCCCAGCATGAAACTAAACCTCCAGAATGGAAACTTCCCAGCATGAAACTAAACCTCCAGAATGGAGACTTCCCAGCATGAAACTAAACCTCCAGAATGGAAACTTCCCAGCATGAAACCAAACCTCCAGAATGGAGACTTCCCAGCATGAAACTAAACCTCCAGAATGGAAACTTCCCAGCATGAAACTAAACCTCCAGAATGGAAACTTCCCAGCATGAAACTAAACCTCCAGAACGGAAACTTCCCAGCATGAAACTAAACCTCCAGAATGGAAACTTCCCAGCATGAAACTAAACCTCCAGAATGGAAACTTCCCAGCATGAAACTAAACCTCCAGAATGGAAACTTCCCAGCATGAAACTAAACCTCCAGAATGGAAACTTCCCAGCATGGATAAATGGAACCAATTCTACAAGCATTTATACAGATGTAATGAACCCTAACCCTAACCCTAACCAATTCTACTAGCATCTACAAAGATGTGATGGGCCCTAAACCCTAACCCTAACCAATTCCACTAGCATATATAAATATGTGATGGACCCTAAACCCTAACCAATTCTACTAGTATCTATAAAGATGTGATGAGCCCTAACCCTAACCCAATTCTACTGGCATATATACATATGTAATGGGCCCTAACCCTAACCCTATTCTATTGGCATATATACATATGCAATGGGCCCCAACCCTAACCCAATTCTACCAACATCTATACAGTAGATGTGATGGGCCCTAATCCTGACCCTTTACATCACAGATGTACAACTACTATTATTACCTTTAACCTTTACCTATATAAAATGAAAGTTGACTAAGGGTTTAATGCCATTTTTCAGCACATGATAAGCTATACATGGAGGCCATTATATCTGATGGAAGAAGAAACTAGAGTAAACCCCTTGAAAAACCACCAACCTACAGAAGCTACTGGTATGCTTTTGCATATACCCATGCTGGCCGAGTCACAACTCAAACCCCCACCGAGGTGAGATGTCAGTGATCTCCAGAAGGCAAGTGCCTTAGACATCTTGGCCACCCTGGGCCCCTTCACAGAATGTGCTAAAATAGTACTTTGCAAAGCACAATGAGCATTTATTACACTGAAAATGGTATATTAAAGATGTATATTAAAGATGCCACAATGACAGATTATGTCACAATACATTTGTTGCAGTGCATGGAAACCGCACATTGAGCACATATTACACTGAAAATGGTACCTTAAAGATTATTATATGCTCATTTTTTTTCTCCATTAACTTTACATTGTCAGAATTGTTCAGTATTTTATGATACTGCACATCTTCATATTCCATTCATGTGCATAAAAGAACTACTTTCTATTGACAGTGTCACAGTACATTTGTTGCAGTGCATGGAAACAGCCCACTGAGAAATGTTACACTGAAAATGGTGTATTAAATATGCTCAATAAGAGACTGTCACAGTACATTTGTTGCAGTGTATGGAAACAGCACACTGAGCACATATTACACTGAAAATGGTGTATTAAATATGCCTCAATGACAGACTGTCACAGTACATTTGTTGCAGTGCATGGAAACAGCACACTGAGCACATATTACACTGAAAATGGTGTATTAAATATGCCTCAATGACAGACTGTCACAGTACATTTGTTGCAGTGCATAGAAACAGCACACTGAGCACATATTACACTGAAAATGGTATATTAAATATGCCACAATGACAGACTGTCAGTACATTTGTTGCAGTGCATGGAAACAGCCCACTGAGCACATATTACACTGAAAATGGTATATTAAAGATGCCACAATGATAGACTGTCACAGAACATTTGTTGCAGTGCATGGAAACAGCACACTGAGCACATATTACACTGAAAATGGTGTATTAAATATGCCTCAATGACAGACTGTCACAGTACATTTGTTGCAGTGCATGGAAACAGCACACTGAGCACATATTACACTGAAAATGGTGTATTAAATATGCCTCAATGACAGACTGTCACAGTACATTTGTTGCAGTGCATGGAAACAGCACACTGAGCACATATTACACTGAAAATGGTATATTAAATACCCCACAATGACAGACTCAGTACATCTGTTGCAGTGCATGGAAACAGCCCACTGAGCACATATTACACTGAAAATGGTATATTAAAGATGCCACAATAACAGACTGTCACAACACAGTTGTTACAGTGTATGGAAACAGCACACTTGAGCATATCACCTAATGAAGTCTAATTAGCCAAAAGCTAATTACAAACAAATCAAACATGAGAAATATTAATTGAGACTTTCCTCTATCTTTGGCCAGTAGCAGAAATGAAGGAGAGACAAAGATATTTCTTACTGTATTGAAAAAGCTAATGTAGTCTCCAAACATGTTGGTTACAGATTACCTGCCTAATACCTGGACATGTACAGATAGATACACAGAATACAATTATTTGTCACAACTACATTTTTCAAACAGCCACTAACCACTAACTGAAAACGAATAAGTAATTAGCGTTAACTTTTTAAAAACAAGAAGCAAATATTATCAATGCCCCTATTCTTTAATTTAAGAAATACCATTGTATGAATACAACTGAATGATCTAGATAAGGACCTCAATTAAGACCCTAATGATTATGAGTGAAATTTTCAAGCTCTGGCCAGCCCCACAAGGACAAACCATTTGATATAATTGTGGCAGTTTGGGAATGCATAATAACTGTATTCATGAATATAAGAATGGTATAAAATTGCTCAAGCTTGTGTAAAAAAAAAAAAAAAAAAAAATAATTATTGAAATCATTAGTGTTATGCATTTCCTGATGTAGTACCAGGTACCATTCACACTGCCATTTAAAACCAATTAGTCCTTTATAACAAACTATGCAAGTATTTTGTCACAAAATAGGCATCAATCCCTAATGGTAAAAAGGGAATCATAAGTGCACATTATCTGAAAGCTCTTGAATGATATCATAATCATTTTAATGTGAAGAGTTTCTCCTAAAGGTGTGATTGATTATTGTGAGCAATGACAGCTGGTTCACAGTGATAGAGCAATGTCATACTTTTAAAGTGTTTTCTAATGGATGATTATCAAACTATGGTTTATTAAACTATGAAGTACAAAGTCCCTTTGGTTGTAAATATCTCTTTAATGATGACAATTAACAGATAAGAGCCACAAAATCCAACCACACACAATATCCCAGAATATGTATGTCCCACTATTGATTTCCAACCTAACAAAAACTTATTCATCAGTGTTGTTGTTACCGATTTAAACCTAACAAAGGCATACACTGTCTACAAGAACATAATGATTTGCTTTCTGCATTTATGTTCAAGGTGTACACTTGATGTATTTAAGTATGGTAGTGATGTAATCTCACCTGTGTACAGACCTATTCTACTGTTGAATAATTTGGTGCTCACTGTCATTACACTGTTATAAATTAACAAGATTAAGCTGTCTGCTGTAAATTTAATTTAAATGACTCAGTTTAAGTTGAGATGCACATCACATTTTACAATGATGCTTTGTACAACTGATGCATCAAACTGTACATCTTGAGCAATAATAATAATAATAATAATAATAATAATAATAATTCATTTTTTTCAGGGTAAAATTAATTTAGTTACATGCAGTATTAGTTAATTTACCACAAGACCTTCAGGTGAATATAATATTTTTTACATGTACACAATTTGTATAGATGGAAGGAAAATTAGGTTTTTGATTTGTGCATTACTGCCACATAAATATTTCACCTGAAACTTACATAATGTACATACACATACATGTATATCAATGTACTGAGTTTACCATTGCATTATACATAAACATAAGAACAAAAGAGAAATATTTGGTGAGAGATATTATGTGTTAAAGTAGCTGAAAGATGATGCTTTGAACATTATAAGACTGTCGGCTTGCTTTAGTTTAGGTGGTAGCTTGATGCTGTTAGTAGCTCTAGTACATGCAGATTACTTTAGTAGCTCTAGTCATTACAGATTACTTTTGTTAGTAGCTCTAGTACATACAGATCACTTTTGTTAGTGGCTCTAGTACATACAGATTACTTTAGTAGCTCCAGTCATTACATATTACTTTTGTTAGTAGCTCCATTACATACAGATTACTTTTGTTAGTAGCTCTAGTACATACAGATTACTTTTTGTTAGTAGCTCTAGTACAGGGGTGGGCAAACTACAACCCACCAAGGGCTTTCATGCGGCCCGCCAAGGGTTTTCATGCGGCCTAGGAACAAGTCATCATTCGCACCGACTCTGTTTATGTTACTCTGTTTATCAAATAAATGTGCTTCTTTCGAAGTTTAAGTTTTCAAATATTAACAACATATTAACAACTGAAAATTAATTATGATGTTATTCAGAAAAACCTTTTGTTTTTGCTATTTCAAATATTAATTATTTTACTTAATGAACTATGCGGCCCGCAACAAGGTGTAAATTTGTGTATGCGGCACTTGCAATGGAAAGTTTGCCCACCTGTGCTCTAGTACATACAGATTACTTTAGTAGTTCCAGTCATTACATATTACTTTTGTTAGTAGCTCTAGTACATGCAGATTACTTTAGTAGTTCCAGTCATTGCATATTACTTTTGTTAGTAGCTCTAGTAAATACAGATTACTTTTGCTAGTAGCTCTAGTACATACAGATTACATTAGTAGCTCTAGTACATACAGATTACATTAGTAGCTCTAGTACATACAGATTACTTTTGTTAGTGGCTCTAGTACATAGAGATTACTTTTCAGTGCATTAGTTCTTGCTACTTTTAAACATAGGTTTTGATGGAGATCTTAAAAGAGCATATGAGGTGCAGGATCAGACACATTATAATGTATCATTTTGGGGAAGCATAAACAAGTAGACAAGGAGTCTGGGGGATAAAACCCCCCTGTGATGATCCAGGTGAGAAGCCCTCAAAACTTCCTGCATCTTAAGCGTTTCCAAGGCATAATGTTAACCAACCTAATGAAAAACTTCCAGTTGTTTTACATTCAGTTTTAGGCAGTGTATGCACCAACTCTTTTTTACCCCAACCCCAATGCCAACTTCACCCACCTGTGGTCACAAAAACGTCCCTGAATAATGCTGGTTTTGAAAAGCACATCACTACAGTTAAAGGGTGTTCAATTATGAGGGGATTCACAAACCCATAAACATCAATGATTATTTTTTAAAACTGACAAAAGGACTCTGAAGACTGAAACATGTCAGCAGATGATACCAATGGATTTACATCTAGTATAGTTCTAGCTACATAGTTTTAATATATTATCATATGCATGTTGCTTACGTTGCAACTCAAGTCCATAATAGCATGTAATAAGTTAAATAAAGCAGTGTACTCACACGAGGTGGTAGATGTTTCTTGAGTCTTTGTAGTGATGCGAGTTGGAATGGGTTTTGCAAATATAATTGATCTACAAGTATTGCAGTGGTGTTCAGACATTTACAAACATTCCACTGTATTGGCACAATTTATTGATAAAATATTTATATACATTCCACTGTGTTGGGGTGTATGGGATGTCCGGGGAGGGGTAGCACCTCTGGTTGGGGGAAGCAGTCGTACTCCTTCAGGGGTAGCTCGCCCACCTTTGTTCTCCACTTGGCACTCAGTTCTCACCTGTGGCTCCAAGAAGCTGTGGAAAACAGCCTCAACTGGCCGGCTCAACAAGGCACATGGGTAGCCAATGGGTCTTAAACTCTCAGTGAGTTAGGCTTAGCATGTGAAGACTGGATTCGGCAGCCTGCATGGAGGAACCACCAGTTGGTCAATGGGCAGAGAGACGATTCCCAGCAAAGTGCTGTGGAGTACTAAGAGCTCGCCGACACATGTAGGACGTCCTGGTCATCCACTGCATTCAACTCCATCTCTGGCCATCTTGACTTTGTCATGCTGCTGGACACAGATGGTTTTGGGCGAGTGTGAGGTCGATGAACTGCACAACTCTTCCTCACTTAAAATAAAGTCACCGCACAAGTCACGCTTGTCATCCACTCATCCCATTTCATCACCCACTAAAGTCCTGTGGTGACAGGCAAGTGACAAAGTGCCAGGTGTGGGTACACTGGCAGCCATAGCCGCAAACCTGCATGCAGGCAGCTAAGGCCATTAGGGTCATTCACCACTGACATGGAACTGCAGTGGAGTCCAGCAGCCCCGAGTGACTGAGCAGCCCTCTTCAGGAATGCAATGCACACCTCCTTGGCATGAGGATGAGGCAGTAAAAGGTGCCATAAACATTGCCTGCTCTAAACCTCCCTAGCCAGCTTACCACGGCTGGCAGGGACCCTACTCAAGCAGTCGAAAGAAAAGAAGAAAATGAGGATTGTTCCTCTCACACTTGGCGCATGGAATGTGCACACCTTACTGGACAGAGACAATGCAGAAAGACCCCAGAGGAGAACTGTCCTAATAGGAAAGGAACTCGCCAGGTAGAACATGGACATTGCTGCCTTGAGTGAGACCTGGCTTGCAGGAGAAGGCGAACTCTGTGAAAGGGGCTCCAGATAACACATTCTTTTGGAACGGATGAGAAAATGAAGAGCGCCGCAAGGCTAGTGTCAGCTTTGCAGTAAAGACAGCACTGATTGGCAAATTGACACTTTCATAATCCACCTATATAAGCACAAAGGGAACCACCAGGAATGCGACAGCCACCGGAGTATATCCTTGCCCTCAATCGCAGGAAAGATACTTGCCAGAATCCTACTAAACTGCCTCACTACACACCTTGACCAGGGACTCCTGCCAGAAAGCAAGTGTGGATTTCAAAAAGAACGTGGGACCATCAACATGGTGTTTTCTGCAAGGCAGCTACAAGAGAAATATCAAGAGCAAAATGCCAACCTCTTCTCCATCTATGTCAACTTGACAAAGGCCTTTGATACTGTCAGCAGAGAAGACTTGTGGAAGGTAATGGCCAAGTACGGATGCCCGAGAAAATTTATATTCATGGTGCAGCATTTCCACAACGGCATGCAGCACAAGTCCATTACAATGAAGAGACATTTGAGCCATTCCCAGTAACCAATGGAATCAAGCAGGGTTGTGTTCTGGCACCGACACTGTTCAGTCTATTGTTCTCTGCCATGTTGACTAATGCTTTCAGAGACAGAGATGTTCAAGTTAGCATCAGGTACTGTACAGATGTAAAACTGTTCAACCCCAGGAGCTTCATGCGAAAACCAAGGTTATGACAGACACCATCAGGGAATTCTTATTTGCTGATGACTGCACCCTCAATGGTGGCTCAGAAGTCGACCTGCAATGCAGCATTGACAAGTTCTCTAGCTCCTGCACAAACTTCAGTCTCACCATCTGTAACAAGAAGACTGAAGTCCTGCATCAGCCAGCCCCTTCAAAGCCCTATGTTGAGCCCAACATCACCATCAATGGCCTAAAACTCAACGAGGTGAATTACATCACCTACCTTGGCAGCACACCGTCACAGAGCATCACTAGTGATGACAAAGGGAACCTCCACAGTGCCAGGGCCAGCTCAACTTTCGGCAGACTGTATGCCAACATCTGGAATAGAAGAGGCATCAGCATCCAGTCCAAACTAAAGGTCAACAGGACAGGTGTGCTCCCCACACTACTTTATGCATGCAAAACTTGGACAGTGTATCAATGCCACACCAGGAAGCTGAACCACTTTCACACCACAAGTTTCAGGAAAATACTCAAAATCAAGTGGCAAGACAAGGTTACAGACACAGTGGTACTCACCCTACCAGGTACGCCTAGCATCCACAACATCCTGATGCAGTCCCAGCTACTCTGGGCAGGACATGTTGTATGCATGCCAGACCACTGGCTGCCTAAGAGACTTTTCTATGATGAGCTACAGAAAGAACAGCGATCCCACAGAAGTCAAAAGAAATGCTTCAAAGACAATCTGAAAGCCGCATTGAAAGCGTTCAACAAAAACCCACATTCCTGGGAGCAAACAGCAAGCAATCAAGTCACTTGGCGTTCCTCCGTGAACAAAGGCTCCACGTTGTGTGAATTTAGCAGGACAGCAGCTGCAGAGCTGAAGAGACAAGCCAGAAAAGTGCATGCTATCAACCTTCCTGGAGATGTCCCATTCACCCCTTGACCTTTACCACATAGAGCATAGTTACAAAGTGCAGTGTGCTATAACAGAAGACCTGTTATCTATTCGACTCCATACGCATAGGCCTGCCTGTTAACTATTAAGCAATGTAGTGTATATTACATTTAACAGCAATTTTAACCATTTTACATTTTTGTTACACATCTATTATGTGTGGAAAAATTTAAGAGTAAAGTCCGATTATTATAGCTGTGTAAGTATTTTTCATGGGAGAATTTTTCTGTGGTTTAAAATCTTGAGAGAACTCATTCACTGTCAAGTCAGTGAAACCGCGTGACCAACCGTAGCTGCCATTTCTCATACTCGAAATTTACAAGTTTTTTTTGTCCGTGTCTACATCACTAAGTCATCTGAATTTTAAAATTTATAAAAACTAATTGCAGCCTACATCAATATCAGAGCCTTTACCTAAGTTATTGAAGCTTTCATAGTTGTGATTCTAATCGTGAAAACTTCGTAAGTACTGAATGAAATCCATGACCTCCATTTTGGAGAGTGGAGATTATGAACCACTTACTTTAAATAGCAGATATCGACCAGAGCATAAACAGTGACCACGTGATCTGACGTAATTGTCACTCGCAGAAATGAATGTAGTATTTAATAGGGGGTTTTCCCTGAAGGTGGTGCTACGAAAACTGGCTTAAAATGGCAGATGTTTACAGCAGACATCAAAAGACGCTTCCATGCAAATGGAGTAGAGATGTCAAAAGGCGCTTCCATGCAAATGGAGTAGAGGTGTCCAAAGGCACTTGCATGAGGTTTAGGGTTATGCAAACGAAGATTCTGTGCAAGGATTGGCCTCATCAGCCACCTGCACACGCACAAAACAGAACCTTTTGGGTGCCTATACTATCTACACCTATGTTGTTTGAATGCCAATACTATCTCCACTTTTGAGTGCTTATACAATTTCCACCTATGTCTTTTGAGTGCTTTTATTATCTACACCAATGTCTTTTGAGTGCTTATACTATCTTCACCTGCATCTTTTGAATGCCTATACTATCTCCACCTATGTCTTTTGAGTGCTTATATTATTTCCACCTACGTCTTTTGAGTGCTTTTATTATCTACACCTATGTCTTTTGAGTGCTTATATTATCTACACCTATGTCTTTTGAGTGCTTATACTATCTACACCTACATCTTTTGAGTGCCAATACTATCTACATCTATGTCTTTTGAGTGCTTATACTATCTACACCTATGTCTTTTGAGTGCTTATACTATCTACACCTACATCTTTTGAGTGCCAATACTATCTACACCTATGTCTTTTGAGTGCTTATACTATCTACATCTGTCTTTTGAGTGCTTATACTATCTACACCTAAGTCTTTTAAGTGCTTATATCATCTATTCCTATTTTGGGTGCCTATACTATCTACAGCTATATCTTCTGAGTGCCTGTATCATCTACACCAGTCTTATAAAGTCTACAAATGTCTGGCTTGTGCCTACTTCTTCAAGACTTGATCCAAATGCCAGTATGAGCAAAATAATTATAGATGAATGATCCAAGTGTGTGGTATAAGCAAAATAAGTATAGCTGAATAATTCCAGATTAATAAAATCTATAACCATAATTACAGAATTACTGCAGATTAATAGATCTCATAACCATAATCACAGATGATATACTGCAGATTAATAGATTCCATAATGATAATTACAGATAAATTACTGCAAATGAACAGATTCCATAACCATCCAATGCACCAGTGTACTTTAGTCAGTACACACAGCAAGGGGTGCATTGATGGCCCTGTCACTCTACACAACTTTATTTGATCATATGGCAGGCTTTGTGTCAAGATGTAAAGGATCTTCATAGTAAGGGATAAGTGATAGATAAACACTACACTGTTTTATCATCCATTCTCCTTTTATTTACCTAATATCCCAATTAAATAAATGGGATGAATATAATGAATGTTGTTCATATATAAACCACTCAAGACAAACTCTTCAGTCAGCACTTTTTTTTACTACTAGAGATAACTTGTAATTTTTTATTTCATTTTGATCAGTCTGACAAGATGGCATAATTTATGTCTATCAGGTGTGGTTTGGATTACATGATTAGATCATCAAGATTTATATACCTGTCAGTTTGTAATCATTCCTATGTCAGATTTATATACCAGTTAATATGAAGTCATTCCTATGTCAACTGTCAATGCATAACATTATATTGGAGTGGGCAGAAGAACTACTATGGAATGACTATAAAAAGACCTTACCTAAGGTGTATACAATTTTTGAATGAAACTTGATTACACACAAATAGATATCATATAAAAGAACCATATGCCTGGTATTGTGTTTATATACTAAATGTAGCACTTTAGTAAGAATTTAAAAAAAAGATAAGCTGTGAGATAACTACATATACAGATGATAAATAAACAAAGGCATAATAATGAATGACTCATACTGTTGAAAATCTGCACAAATGCAACAATGAGATGAAAAGAGTAATGACTGATGTTCAACATACTAAACAAAACCTTTTAAATCACCATTTTTTTTCCAGTTTGCTTCCAGTGTAGTATATTTACTGTAATATTGCCTGCAGTCATGTGACTATGAACTGGCTTAAGAAGGGCAAGAGAATTTAGTTGCTAATTTCAAGCAACATACTACAATTAGTATTATTTTGATTCTGTCTGCAGGATCAGCTGACTTACTGTTTAAAGTTTGTTGACATGGATTCTACTATGTGTGGTCAGAAGTAATTCTGACAGAATTAAAGAGATTAGCTAATTATGGCTGGATTACTATAGTGCTCAATTAGCACAAAAACAGGTCTGGTTTTGCAAATGGCATTTAAAGTTTGTCAAAATGTCTAAGAGTGCATTATCTCCCAATGTTAAGATGCCAAAATCGAAGAAACCAATATATAATATGAAATTCAAAGATGGATCAAAACACATTTAATTGGTTTTAATCAAGTACAAAGGACAATAATATGCATTTTTTCCCCTTCCCATGAAGCTGATTTTAATCTACAGTAATATGGTGACAGGAATAACATTATGCAGCATATTAAAGCAAATTAAACTCAACAACAAATATGCAATCTCTTAAATTCAAGTTCACAGAATCTGCATCAAATGTAGATAACGATACATGTACCAAAACAGTTGGCCAGCTTTTATAGCGGAACCTAATCTTCCAATAACAGCAGCTGATCAATTTTAAGTTCAAGTCAAAATAATGTCCTCTGACTTGGAAATTGCCCAAAAGTGATTATACAAGTGGACAAAACTTCCCTCATAATGACCCAAGCATTGGAATCTCATAGGAATAAGAAAGTCAAAGACATGTGTTACAATGGAAAATCTGCCATCCTCACTGAAAATTCTCCCTTTTTTGAAGTCAAAACTCCTGGCTACATTTGGTAAATCTCCCAATTTGTCATAAACTGACTTCTCTATTCTGTCACATGTATGATATTCATTCCAATTTTATACTATGAAATGTGTCTTGAGGAACACTGATGAAAATAAATAAGCAATAAAAAAAACTGCTTTCCTTTTCTAAACCCACATTATATTCAAATATAATTGTCAGAAAACTCTAGAAAAAAAAGGATCAGAATAGTTTTTGCATATTTGAAAGAATGGATATACTGTACATGTACTTTCCTAGTGTTCCATTTATCAGGACATTTCAAAAGAAGCTGACAGCCAGTGATTTTAAACCATATATTTGTACAGGAATCACTACCTACAATTCCAGAATATCTGAAAAGTTTATTCAGAAAGTTTTATAATTCATCTACATATTTCTTCAGACAAAATTCATCCTCTTGGAATTAAGATTTTATTCTAATTGATATAGACAGATTTAAACCCAGAAGAAGCTTGCTTTTTTATTTGGCTTCAGTGAAAGTGTCTGAGTTACACTCAACTCAGTCTTCTGTAAAATAAAAAGAACTTTTGATGAATAATATTTTTCTGTCATTCCTTTCATGCCTTATAATTCATGATCAGTTGTGGTGATTACATGACAATAAGGAAACAAGGAAGACATATACTTGTTTTTCTGAGAAAAGAAACAAAATAGTTTGTAAAAATTATCAGAGCTTTATAAATGCTTAATGGTGGGTACATCATAAAACTGACATCACAAGAATGGCAATCAGACACTATCTGATAATATGTAAGAGATACCAATAATGACAAACATATCAAACATTTATCTTACAGTCTCACCTTTAAAAAACTTAAAAGCAAATAATGGACATTAAATAAAACATGAATACAACTAATGAATGCAACATATTATACATCTGCACGTATTGAAAGTAAGACTACAAATGGGCAACATAGTCAAGATTTATTATAAAGAAGGCCTAAAATATAGACTGCCCAGGGCATAGTCCATTCCACAATATATTGTCTGAAGTTGGTTAATTTTATTGTTGGTTTTAGTTATTGAATTATTATTAAGCCTTTATTTTCCTTATTTTCCTCATTATTCTATCACCTGGCAACTTCATTTTCATGTGCTTCTTTACAATTTTTTATATACATTTTTTATCAGCTATGTATTTGAGATGAAATTCACTGAAAGAGTATGACTATGCTTCAACGGCTCAATATCAATAACCATCAACCTGATTTTTCAGCAGGATAATTCTTTTCTAAAAGAGGAAACCCGTAACAATCAGATCATAAGGAAAAGAAAAGATATATATTATCAATATGAATTTTATACAAAATTAGAGAATACAAAAAGAAATATTTTCAAAAGAATTTCACATTTCTCTTTGGCTTTGCATCATACCCACCATAAGGGTATTGACCCCTTGATCACATGAGAGGGTTATAACCCCTGACCCCTCATGCTACTTTTCCAACTTATGCTTCTTCATTTCTTTTTTAAATGTCCAATTTATAGCATCTGTATGTGATGATTTATAGCAGTTGTGACAAATTTCATAGAAAACAGACTGGTTTACTCAACCTGAAAACCTGTCTCTCAGCTTCATTATAATAATGAAAACAATGGGTTTTCATATATTATATACTTGCATATTTTTTGAGAACTTGTACCTATCTAGGGATTGACTGGTACTATCTACCTGCTTGTTCTTTCACAACTTGTACCTATCTAGAGATTGACTGGTACTATCTACTTGCTTGTTCTTTGAGAACTTGTACCTTTCTAGGGAATGACTGGTACTATCTACCTGCTTGTTCTTTGAGAACTTGTACCTATCTAGGGATTGACTGGTACTATCTACCTGCTTGTTCTTTGAGAACTTGTACACATCTAGGGGTTGGCAGGTATTGTCTACTTGCTTGTTCTTTGAGAACTTGTACCTATCTAGTGATTGACTGGCACTATCTAACTGCTTGTTCTTTGAGAACTTGTACCTATCTAGGGATTGACTGGTGCTATCTACTTGCTTGTTCTTTGAGAACTTGTACCTATCTAGGGATTGACAGATGCTATCTACTTGCTTACACTTAGAGAACTCGCATAAGTTAAGCATCTAATTTAAAAATTTAAAACTGGACAAATCTAAATACAAAAATTTAACTTATCTGGGACTGTAATTTTCATCAGAAGTACAAAGAACTGAACTTAGTATGAAATTCTGGGCAATATTCAAACACTTCTTATCGTGTATATTCTAAGTACTCTGCAATAAAGTGTACAAATGTTTCCAATAAATTTCCATGGTAATGGCCAGTCAAGACTACTGTAAGCGGCTGGCAGCCAGTGGTTTCACCTACCTATCACAGCATGTACTCTCACAGTTAACTGGGTCCTCAGGATCAAGGCATTCTTCCTTCTGAAATGAAAAAGCACAAAATTATAATGCACTTATAATCTTAATCATATATTTTCAACAGAAAGCAAATGATGAAAAAGGTATCAGTGGAGCGATAAATGAGAATAGGAAGTAAATGATTATGAAAAGTTACTGCATATATGACAGAAAATAATGCAATAATAACTTTGCAATTTTTGTAAAAGATTTATCTAAGAAATGTACATAGGAAAGTTTTAATTTGGATTAAAATAATTTCATGATTTTAGTTTAAAATTATGGCTGAAATCTGGTTTCAAAAAAATACAAAATCTCATTGAAAATTATTATGACTTCGAAAGAAATAAAAAAAACGAGTATTGCAAGAGCACGTTATATGCCTGCCTCATGACCTTTCCCCTACTAACAAAACAAAACATCCCACTGCCTTATATTCCCCTTACTTTGACACAGAAGCAAACCATATTACTGAAAATGCAAGATGCTCTCAAATTAGTATGCTGTACAAATGAAAGGCAAATCTTTCATTAAAAGATCTTCAATGATTCAAAAGTTATTTCCATATATAGATAGAGGTCAGTGAATTAATATTTTCCTGTGCCATGGCCTTGACCTTGATGCAGGGGGTATCTTTATGGTATATGTACCCAGTTATGATGCATAACTGGTTACCAGTAAGTTTTATTAAATTAACTTTATTGGTTCAAATGTTATACCACAAACAATGATGTGCACAAGTCGCACAATCAAATTCTTCTTTGTTGTGACCTAGAAGTTGGGGTCAAGGCTATTGTATTTAACATACTATCTAGTCACAATATACATTTTCTTTAAAATATCAACAGTGATTCCAAAGTTATACTCTGAACAAGGATACAAGTCATAGAATTACATTTTCCCTTGCTGTGACACTGAACTTGAGGCATGGGCACATCAATAGTATACTAAAGTGTCTGGTCAATAAACAAGTTTGTGCAAAGTTTCATTAAAATCTCTCCAACCATTATAAAGTTATGGGCTGGACAAGTAAATGTTATGGGTGGACAACACCATAACTTAACTGATCAACTTAAAACAGCCATGTAAAAATAGGACAGTCTTTAACTCTAAATTCAGGAAAATTGAATCAAGGTACAGCATTAGAATACAAGATACAGGATACACATTTTCTAACTTAAAGATTATTTAGGAAGAGAATGCATAAAAAAGACAGGAGAATTGATAATAATAATACAACTAACAGTGTAGATTCAAACTTTCATGTGAAATGCTCTGAAGATTCTCAGTATATGTCTAACTCCATGCATTACACACAGCCTCATCTCTTTACTAGAAAAACAAGCACATGCACTCATCTCCCGAACTGGGTCTATTCTTGGATAAATAATTGCACAATTCATGCTTATTTCTGAAGAAGGAAAAAAATCACACCAAAAAATTAACTGACTGCACACAAAAAAATTTAAAATATTTTCAAGCCCTACCTTAATTTCTTCAATCCTGTATTCAGAAAATTCACTTGTTTTTTTCAAAGGGGGCAGGGGTTACCCCCTACATTTTCAGTCCTAGAATAGACCCAGCACAAAGGACCATCTATATATTTTGGTCAGTTTTCTAGGCCTTTTCAAGACCTTGGTAAAGCTGCTCAATTAGACAAATGGAAACTCTGATGTTTCAATAAAACCTGTCTCAAATCTAGATTGTAATTGGCAGACTGGACAAAGATAACACTGCTGCAACTGCTCCAAAATACCATATGTAGGTACTCAGCTCAACAAAAGTCCTCAAAAGATGACATAACCCCAATGCAGTTTACAATATGGACTTAACTGAAAGTACACTATGGTCCAGCACTCTCAACTTTTACATTGTTTACCCTAGCACCCTCAAGTCGACTACTTTTAATGTACATACTAATTATGCTGCATTTTGTTTTCCATGGTAACATGCAAAATACGTGATGCAGAAAATTATGAAAAGGCACCTCCATGCATCTATCTCTGTTGAGTACCAAGCTTAGTTCAATAACTTGAATGGTTTCAGAGTTGTGCTCTGGAAATGAACATGTTTAAGGACAGATGGATAGACATTAGCAATAACCATATCACCACCTCATGTAATAAATAAATCTTCAATTTTCTTTCATACCAAACTTCCACCGCAACATAGAACATAACAATAAAAGCAGTTGGTTTTTCAATTAAGTAATGACTTACGCAAATCACTGCAAGAAAGAAATTGGAAACTGATGCATGAGCTACAGAATCTATTTAATGGATGGTTTACAAATCTTTTTGTCCGTAATATAATAAAGAAAAGAAACAGATCAAGATCTAGTTTCTATTTACTGAGATCATCTGACAAACAACATAACGACCTTCAGTAGTGCCATGCAACATCTATAAGCAAACAGTCTATTTAAGACCTGCTACAAGGATGGGAATATTTATGGTACAAAACTGTACATGATGATGGGAGGCTCTCCTACTGCGGAGCAGAAGCTGCCTCTTTTCAAAAAGGGCTTATCTAACAAAAAACTCCACAGTAGGTCACTGGAAGTACTCCACAAAAAAAATGTATCTAGTCAAAAAAAGTTGGAAAAGACAGGTACATTTTTATTTATGGCTCCATCAAAGTCAATGATGTTATCTTTGTGTACTGATCTTGGACAATCATAAGATTTACTGTGAAAATATGGCATATATAAATTAAAAAACCTACAAATGCCATACTTAAACTGAAATGTGAGCAATATATGGTACATGTATTATGTCAACTTAAAAATATTTCTTGTCTGCAAGTATCTAAACCTGCATCAGCATCATAACCATGAAGATGAAACTAAAGAATGATGCACAAAAACATTACCAGGTTAAAGACAAGACAAGACTAAACTAGACAAGACAAGGTAAGACTTTATTGCAAGGTAACTATAAATAATGGAACACCATAAAGATAAAGAAACAGTGTAGATATGGGCTTGGAAAGTACTAACAGGTTCCAGGAAACGGATCCTTTATGTAACTGCTTAAAGTACAAACTTCATGCTGACCACTATCTGAAATCTTTCAGAAGTAAACAATGAACCACAACAATCTATATTAATTCAAGGGTCTCATTCCTGAAGAAATTATGAATTAAGTTATTTTCTTTTATTCACTGACATTACATAATATTCTTGAATGAATGCATAATGGCAAATAGCTGTGCAAATGTCATCACAATGTAATTCGTGCATAGCAGAAATTTCATATATCATGCAATGACACTGACAAAGGTAGCCATATGAGCTCAGCAGGATGAAAAGCATAATCACAAAATCTAAGGGCTGTAGGTTTGATATCTGCCCAGTCCAACCTTAGTATGAACACAGAAATAGCTGTAGGAAGGTACATATGAACATAAGAATACCTGTAGGAAGCATATGTACCTAAGAATACCTGTAGGAAGGTATGAACATATGAATACATGTACCTCTAGGAGGCATATGAATATAAGAATATCTGTAGAAAGGTAAGAACATAAGAATACCTGTAGGAAGGTATGAACATATGAATACATCTAGGAGGCATATGTACATAAGAATACCTGTAGGAAGGTATGAACATAAGAATACCTGTAGGAGGCATATGTACATAAGAATACCTGTAGGAAGGTATGAACATAAGAATACCTGTAGGAGGCATATGTACATAAGAATACCTGTAGGAAGGTATGAACATATGAATACCTCTAGGAGGCGTATGAATATAAGAATACCTGTAGAAAGGTATGAACATAAGAATACCTGTACATGTGAAATATGCAACACGATATAATGGTCATGCAGAGAATGTAGGAGTATGTTCTTGACAATAGTATTTCAGCTAAATTCACTTAATAAAACTACTTTACTTTACTCGTTAATTATTAAAGTAATATGTGCAGCATAACAAGGATAGATTAAGCTTATCACTGAAATTATATTTAATATTTAATTTCAACCTAAAACAACCGTTTTTCTGTTCTACTGAGTGGTGTATGTTACTCTACATCAGCCTGGGTTTTAGGAGATGAAGAAAAGAAGTTGTCTTGAGTATGTTCATTATCCAAATGTCCATTTGGATGCTTCAACAGCTGCTACCAACATGTATCTTTACTAATGATCATCTAGTTTTCCATGGCAAGTGGAGGAAATACAGTAGATGGTACCTGTATAGTTAACCAAGAAAAACAGAACCCTCTCTCTTTAATAAAGATCCCACAGAGACAAAAGTGCAGAAATAAATATACAAATTTAAAGACAAAACTGTTGTGACCTAGTTTCATGATGGTTATTCATGATGCAAAAAAAAAATGCAAACCAGTTCTGCAAAGATACTGTTGATAGGTCAAAAATCCAGTGCACTCTTGCACAAATAAAATTGAACCAAAGAAATGGAATTATGAATGAACACAGCCGTATGATCAATGCAATAATATTACAGTGAAGACATTTCCTACCAAAAATATGGAAAGTTAAAACTTGAATATGACATTTCATAGTTGTTAATTTATATACAGTATACTATACACATACATGTACCCAATATATAACATTTTAAGTACGTATAATTTAAAATGTAGATAAATTCTTTGGACATGCCTTTTTACATGGACAGAAAGCTATCACTGTTTAATATTACAACAATTTATCACAATAAAGTTACAGCCAAGTCAACTACACATATTCAGCAATAGACAGAATGCCACATTAAAAGTTTTGTCCTTCAAAAATACAAAACTCTGGAGGAAGTAAACTCCATTCATTCTAAAAAAAAAATTAAATTTGTAAAGACAATAAATTTATACCTGCAATAAAATTTTACAAGTCTTTAGCAATTTTCCAACCAGACTTTCAAAGGTTTTTCAAAGCTGGATATTTGTTTAATTTATGTCTTGCAAATTTCAGAACAGGAATTCCCAAAAATGAAAAATAAATTTTTGGTCTAGTTTAAACATGTTGTCAGAATCAGACATTATGTCCATGAAGACTAAAATTTATCTGTCAAAACTGGACACTTAGAAATGACAAATTTTATAAGGCTGCAATGTTTACACTTGTAAATGGCTTGGTTTAATTTACTGGTGGTAAACATTTTAAAATTGGTAAACATATAAATGAACATGCATATGGCTGTCACTGACCCAGGAACTACAGATTAAATTATAATTATATATTTCTTCTTATGAGGATTGTTAGTTTGACTAATTCCTTTCTTTAAGTATGTTTATCTATGATTTTCACATATTATGTGGCATCACCAGGAAAAAAGGCAGAAGGTGATGAGAATAAACCAATAAGCACATTATACAGCATTACAAGTCATGCCGCTTTTCTGATTATGTAGATACAAATTTCTTGACACTACATTATTTACCACTTTAAACAAGATATATTTAACAGAACTTTTGATTAGTAACATCTTAAGGAAAGGCCATTCCAAGTTTGCAAGAATCTACCAGTTCAAAAGTCACTGATGATCGTAAAAAAAAAAACATCTCATGCTGTGTCAGGCACTGCACTTGGTTCCATTATCAATCTTTTCATCATGTACATACACATTACAGTAGGAAACAGAATCACCAAAATCCTTTGGGTTGTTTTACTGAAACTATCATATACAGTCAATAAACAGGTCTTACAAAACTGAATCCTGTTGTCATAAGAGGTGAAAGAGCAGAAAACAAAAAGTTGCCTGAAGTATGATATGCAAATTATAAAGCTGTCAGCTGTTCACCAAGTCTAACAAGTAAAGCAATAGCCAAGCTTCAATTTTCTCATCATTTCCAATAAAAGGCATTATTTAATTATTTTAGACCATGTTTACATTTTGGTTAACATTGCAGCCTTAAAATCATATAATTTTTAAATGATCCTCATTTTTATAGCTTATTACCAGCACAGTGACCAAAGCATCTACTGTATGGATTAAATATACATCCAATCCGATGCAACACTTTCAGTTCAAGCTAGAAAATGCAAAGACCCTGATTTGTCATCACATCATGTGCTGGCCAATCCTGATTTGTCATCACACCATGTGCTAGACAATCCTGATTTGTCATTACATCATGTGCTGGACAATCCTGATTTGTCATCACACCATATGCTGGACAATCCTGATTTGTCATCACACCATTTGCTAGACAATCCTGATTTGTCATCACATCATGTGCTGGACAATCCTGATTTGTCATCACATCATGTGCTGGACAATCCTGATTTGTCATCACACCATGTGCTGGCCAATCCTGATTTGTCATCACACCATGTGCTAGACAATCCTGATTTGTCATCACATCATGTGCTGGCCAATCCTGATTTGTCATCACACAATGTGCTTGCAAATCTTGATCGATGCAGTTTGTTAGGCCAAATGATCAAACAACATCAACCATAACCTGCTAGTGTAGTATGCAATACCAGATCAGGGTCTAAGTCGTTTCCACAATAGTTAGATATATCTACAAATTAGTATATTTATACCTCTACTTGTTACAAATCCTATGAAGTCTGTGACTTGCAGAAAGAATGAGCATGGTACAGCATTCCATAATTTACAATGAAGACAACTTGATGTTCCTGACTGGCTTGTAACGTGCATCTTTTTTCACAAGATATGCAATGCATTATGTTCGTAACAACTCAAATAGTTTACTTCTTGACCATTTATAGCAATTATACTCCAATCTAATAGTTAAAGTACTGGAATTGGTGTACGCCATATTTTCTGGTGTATTCTGCAGGGTCTGTTCTAAAACTGAACATTTTGAAGTGAAGTTTTCACTTTTATTTGAAGAAGACTTCAAAACTTTTTAATCATAAAGGTTGAGCTTTAAATATGACACATAATTTCAGAGGAATTGGTTAACATTTTAGTGTAGTTTGCAATCAGTGTGAATAGTGCAACTGAACACCCTAGAACAGACCCTGCATTATGTACATTTAAGTAGAGCCAGATTTGCTGGCTGAATAATTTACATTGAATGAAAAAACTTATCTTTGTTACCATGCTTTATGAATAGTGAATTACTGATCAGAATACCAGTGCTTGTTGCAAGCCAGTATAATAAAAAAAAACAAAATTTGCAACAAATGCTATGAATTTCTGAGAAACAGTGACAACTAACAAATTACAGTAGGCCAAGTGACATTCTGACAGTTTCAAATACATTAATACTGAAAGGGCAAAATACTCACCAATTAAAAATTAAATTTCATGAAAGAGAAAGAAGTATGAAATGAAATTATGGAGCTTAGACTTTTGATGAATAGTATTTTCTGTCATTAAACATCTTGGATTTTATATTCTACTTTCCTGAAAATTCTTAATGACTGCAAAGCTAATAGATCCATACTAATATACAACTTCACTGTCTCAAATCAGAAACAGTAATTGAGAATTGGGTTGAAACAGAACTGTGTTGATAAATACTGGTACTCATCCAGTAAGTTGTTTTCAAAATGAGTGACGTCAGGTTCTGAAGTCAAATACTTTTAAAGACGAGTTTCTAGTGTTTAGTTTTGGTATACCAATTACCATCACAAATATAGCTATTCTAAGATCAATGTTCACAATCAAAAAGATACACTGTACTCCTAGATAAATTTATCCGACATACTCAATACAAGATCAGGCAGAGCAGTTCTAAGGAGCTCCCAACCCCTACCATAATTAAAGTATGATAATATATTATTGGAAAACCCCAGTATGCACATTAATAAAGTGAACTATATATATAATTATCAAGGGGGTTACTGTAGTTCTTGATGTGTAATGGAATAACTATAGTAGGGGATTTAGCATACACTGCTATCACTATTCAACAGGCAACAAAACCAATGTAAGCATTCAAAAATGAGTGTTTTGGATATAACCAGAAACTGGAGATATGGATGACTTGCATTCATGATAGTTATTAAATAGATAGCTGGTAAATTCTATCTTGTCTAGGAAAAATAAAATAAAAGACACTTGAACATTCACTTAACTATAATGCACATTTTCATTCTTTTGTCCAATTGAATACAGCATGGACCATGAACTGCCAGGACATTATGCAATGGCAGATCAGGGTCAATGTTGTTTGCAGTTGGACTTGACATCCAAGTGAATATGTTGGGTAATTTATAATATAGTGGTCAGTAAATGTAAAAAAGACAGCAAATGTTTCTTACTTTCATCATAGTTTCAAGCAGATTGTATTTGGGAATATATATATATATATATATATATATATATATATATATATATATATATATATACACACACACACACAATGGTGCATTCTTGAAGTGAGGGGGAAAAATGGAATGTTTACTGTGCATACTGATCTGCAGTAATGCCAGTTGGGTGCTGTGTATTATTCAGGTGTTATATTTTGGTTCCGGAATCTCAGGATGGTTTCTCACAAAAACTGTAAATGTTTTAATATTATTAACAGACATGTTTCTTAAAAAAGACAGAAAGGTAAAGGTCCAGGTGTGAAAATCCCTCATCTGGCAGCCCCTAAATGTCAAAAGTGAAAATCCCTCGTCTGTCAGTCTCCAAACCTCAAAGGTGTGAAAATCCCTCATCTGGCAGTCCCTAAATGTCAAGTGTGAATATCCCTTGTCAGGCAGCAATATTTTGCTAGCAAGTAGTACATTTTCTGTCACTCACTCAAAATGTTATAAAGATTATAAAGCATACATTCTGATCACACAAACTTGAAGGGACATGAGGATGGAACCTGTAATGTTTCAAGATATGCTTGGTGTATATAGTATACTAATTCTATGGGTACTGCATATGGGCAGTCTATATATATATGGAGCACCTTTTCATTCTATGAGTACTAGGTGGTCTATACATATGGAGCACCTTTGTCAGTCATCCAAGCAGCATCCCATCTTCATATATATGCATCTATCATTAACTATCATTAACTTATAAGAACAGATAAAAGCTGTCTACAGAAATGGAAGAATAGTTCAAGACTTAATGTACTGAATGCAAAATCATATTGGCCCCCTCTGTGTACTAGTTTAGGACTGGCCCTCTCTGTGTACTAGTTTAGGACTGGCCCTCTCTGTGTACTAATTTAGGACTGGCCCTTTCTGTGTACTAGTTTAGGACTGACCCTCTCTTTGTACTTATTTAGGACTGGCCCTTGGTATACTAGTTAAGGACTGACCCTCTCTCTGTACTAGTTTAGGACTGGCCTCTCTTTGTACTAGTTTAGGACTGGCATACTGTGTAATAGTTTAGGACTGTCCCTCTTTTGTGTACTAGTTCAGGACTGTCCCTCTCTGTATACTGGTTTAGGACTGGCCCTCTGTGTACTAGTTTAGGACTGGCCCTCTCTTTGTACTAGTTTAGGACTGACCCTCTCTGTGTACTAGTTTAGGACTGGCCCTCTCCTTGTACTAGTTTAGGGCTGGCCCTCTCTGTGTACTAGTTTAGGACTGGAAACTATGAACAAAGGCAACAGACTGTCAGAAATACAGCGTTGCAACAGGGAAATAAAAGTCTTCAGATCTGGTTACTTGCCATTATCTAATGCTTTCAGCCAGTAAAAAGATAAAGAAAGCTGTTAGGGCCAGAAAAACTGATTATAATTAGTGGAATAAATTTTTCAAAGGTCTAACAATCATCTATTCAATCATTGCATATGAGTAAACAGTGTTATGCCTAGAGTATAAAATCACACGAATACTGCATTATTGTATTTTATTCCATGTCCCATAAAACTTTCCTCAGGAGAAGAGCAAACTTTTTCAGTTTTGATGTTCATCTGCTTGTCTCGTTTAATTGTCCTCACATGGTAATAAGCATTTCTTTTGAGTACAAATAGTAAAGCCTCCAGCTGAAATGATCTTACAACTGGTTAGGACATGGTATAATGTGACAGACACACAAGCCCTGTAACTGCATGGGAACAAATACAGTAACTGTCAAGTGGAAGATCCAAAATATGACTTTATACCAAGCTTCCCAACTAGGGGCTGGGCCCAAACCTCCTCAGGGAATGCTGAAAGTTTTGTCCGGATGGGTCCAAAATAGCTCCAGCACCCCATCACACTATATCAGGTCTCAAGTGTCTTTAGCTGAGGAGCAGTGGCACAAAACATGTGTCAGGTTAAGGAGAACCAACTTACTTCACAGTGATTATCTTCCATCATTTTTTTCACTTTAAGTTTCACACATCAACACTCTTGTCACATCTGTAACACAACGACTCAAATAATACACCATCAACATTTTGTTTCTGCTAGTGGAAAGACTATACATTGCTATATCCACAACGAATGTTCTAATTTCTGACAAAATGTGTCAGCCAGATAATATTTACTTGCAATTCTTGAAAAAATGCTGAACTGCAGAAAGTAGTAAAATCAGTGTGACCAGTCCGGTCAGCCTTTGACCCTGGTACAAACTGCAGAAGATAATTAGTTCCTTACCACATTAATCCCTGATGACGAGTTTATGTGGCAGGAGGTAGCAGCCTACTGCCGAGCTCTGTAGCGTCAAGGTCATGTATGATACACTAAAGTGGGTGGTATTATAGAAAGGTAGACAGATGCAGATATAGAATGATACCAAATAATCTGGAATTTCTAGTTGCACTACAAAATACAGAGGAAAAAGCTCCTTTTTTGGACCCATTTTTTTCTACTCAAAACTCGCCCGTGGTCGGAATCCGATTTTGTGTCTGGATTTTAGACTTTTTGGTCACTTCTAAGGTAGACCAGTATGAACTGCAAACAGGCAGATGAACCTTTGCAAAAAGTAGGATAAGATGGGCATCTGGAATAAAGAGTGGTCTCAATATGAAAATAATGGGTCCATTATGACCTGCTGAGGTTCAACGTCCAATACCCAATATGGGTGATGGCAAATGAGGCAATTGCCATTCTCTTGACAGCATTATAATAGCAAGCAAAAACATTGGTGGTAATGCTGTGTGACTTGTGACTATTTGGTTTCTCTGCTAGCACAATGTCCATGTGCTTGTTGTATGTGTTTGATGTGTGGATGTAATAATTCAAAGAATGAGGCTACGATGACAATGACAATGAGGTTTATGGCCAGCCAGCCAATGGCATTGCCAACAGCCTTGAGCAGGAATGACAAAATGCTCCCAATAACGCTAGGAAGTGCTGCCACAGCTTTCCAGCCAGTCACTCCATCTGCATCTTAACTCATTCTTTCCTGTTCATGAGAAATGGGGGGGGGGGGGGCAGGTTCAGGTAAATAAGTGATGAGAGGCGGCACGTTACCATGTACCACTTGTGATCACAATAATGACTGTGCTGATGATAAGGCAAATTACCAATGGTGGATCAATGTGACTGCAACTCCATGCTCACAAAAGAGCATTCATAGCTGCCCATCAAGGGCTATATCCTTGTGGAGCATTTTGTTCATCCAGGAAATTTGGCTTCAAAGGGCTTCTCTGTTCTCTGCTGGTTCTGGCAGCCCTAGTCATTGCCTACCTTCTACCTGTTGAATGTGATTTCATATTTCCTGGCATGACATTTCACCTTCCACATTGGCCAGCCTTGTTTTTTAAACAGCAATGTGGTTATCGAGCTCGGTAAGCTTGGAGAGAGATTATTATCTCACTTTGTCTTCTTTGAAGCACAGCACTGAGATCAAGGATCTCTTGCAGTAAGAAGGCTGTCAGCTTCATGTTCCTCACTTCTTTGAATGTTGTTTACTAAAATCCTGATGCAGCAATAACCTTGGGATTTGTCATCATGCCTACCATGGCTGTTGACATGGTGCCAACAGTTTTTGCATGATCTTGCTGCTATCATCATAGAGGCTTGAAATCCAGCACCATGTTACCTGCCAGTTAATGTCTCATACCCTGTCATTACCAAGCTGCTCACCACATGAGGTAGCTGGTTGATCCGTGGAAGCCTTGCTGTCATCCCCATCACGATCATCCCCATCATGATAACTAAGTCAGTTTTCAAAACAGCTCTCAGATCTCCAAAAACCCACGCTGAAAGCCCCGATAAAAGTGTGTGTAGATGAATAGATATTCCTTTACAGATCGTGAGTAAACAACATCCAACTGATACATCATGTCATAAGATGGAAGTCTGTGTGGATATAGTAATGTATGGTTTTTCCATTATCTGAAACAAAATGCTGCTGATGAATTTATCAGTCATTCTGTCACAGCTGTGACAAAAATAAATGAGTGACAATTAATGTCAGAAAACAGATGGAAGCTAATTACTGCAAGGTAAGTAAGCTCTTCCACTCGTTAAGAAGACATGTTTTTAGCCACTGATCTCACCGTGAAAAAAAACTTTAGAGATCCAGGCCAGCAAGGGGGAAGTGGGCCCAATCCATTTTGGGCCAGTCCAACTGGTGCAAGACAACACTTTTAATGTCCCCTGAGAAGTTTGGGCCCAGAACCTGGAGTTGGGTCTAAACTCCATTTTTTACATCTACTCAAGTAATGATTCACTAGACTGCTAGTCTTGGTAAAGTTTGAAAGGTTCAACTGCCATGTGTATGCATGACAATTTACAACGACTTGTCTGTTAAAGTATCAGCATGGCAAGACAAATGTACTTAGACAAATACTTCATTAATCAAATGACTGTGAAAGCACTTTAGATAACTTAGCGCCAGAGCACTCTTCTGACAAAGAAATTTCTCCATATAATCCAATCAAGTCTTCAGATGAGAAATTCTATGGCCCATAAAACTCTGATTTACAAAAGGTACAACATACGCAAGTTTACACAACCTGTTGAGTTTTTTCATTCGTCACAAAAGCATATTTGGTGTAGGGAAAGTACTAGAAAATTAGAACCAAATTTGTAAATAATGTCTAGAAAATGTTGTTGTTGTAGAGTATAACACCATTTTCAGCACAAGATAGGCTATACATTATACATAGTATAAATGGTGGAGGAAGAACCCTGGAAAACCCTGGGAAGAACCACCGCCCCACAAGAAGCTACTAGCAAGCTTTCTCATGTGCCCATGTTAGCCAAGCCTGAGACTGAAACTCATGCTGACAGAAGTGAGATGGCAGTGATCTAGAATGGTGAGCATTTTAGACCACTCATCCTCTCAGGACCCCTCCAGAAAATGTAAGGGTCCAGATTAGATCTATGGGAGTATTAGATACACTAAATACTTTTTTAAAAATCACTTACATAATCTCCATATACACAATAAACATCATTTATGAACCCTTTTCTTCATACAACTTACAGCTATGACATCTAAATAGAGGAACCTGTTCATCAAAGGGCATAATTTTGTGGTTCCCTGACAAGTGTCCATTATTATATTATCATTCACCAAATAAATAACAGTTTTTATGGTCTGGGCGATTCTAAGTAATCTCACTACTTAAAGAAAATAAAAATCCATTATGTAATTAAAATGTTATCTTAACTTGTTAAGCAATTCTTAATTCAGAGTGAAGAATATCTGATAGCTACTAAGAGACAGGTGCTGCTAGAATCACTGACAAGAGGTGATTATAATCTGGTGTTGGGCATCAGGCATCAGTCAACCTACCTTGGTCTTCTCCTAATATCAAAGAAAATTGCAAGTAATATTGATTATTTAATGGATGTATTTCATATAAAAGAATATTAATATTCATTATTTAATGGATATAAATCATAGATATAAAAGAAAATGTGCTCATCTTATAAAAGCAAACTAAATTATATATAAAAATATGAGACACTTATAACAAATTTGTCCAATCTGCACATCAAGGCTGCGTAAAACAAATCAACATGAACCTTCCTTGGTTCCTAAATCTGTTCACCAATATACAGTTTATGACACAACATATGGATATGACTTTCATATAAAATGGATATAATAGTTTTTATTTATTGTAAAAATTGTTAATGTTCAGAGTCTATTCTAGGACTGTGGAATTCATGCATATTTAGAAAAAAATACACCCAAAAAATTAACTGTATTAAAATGCTTGAAAATCATCTATAATATTTTCAACATGAGCATTTATTTCTTCATTACATCCATCCTATATTCAGAAAAATCCCCTTTTTTTCAAATGTAGGGGTGAATACCCTGCCCCTCCCCATATATTTCCCGTTCTAGAATTGACCCTAAACTGCTCATTCAAATATAGTCAGCTCTGACTATAAATTTGTTTCTTTTTTTAACTTTTCAACTGTAATCTTATCATATAACTGAAACTGTGTAACATTTTTATCTTTACTACAAGATGCAGACATCTGATAAGTAAACCTTATATAACCCAAATTTATAGCAAGTAATGATTACAATACAGTTTTACCTGGATAACATATGTACATGTACATGTACTTGGCAATTTTACCTGAATGGAAAAATTATAAACTGACATATACCATATATGTACTTGTATATAAATCAGGGCTAGCTTAAGCAACACAGCCCCTTCACTGCTGTTGCATAATTCATCCACAGATCAGGGTCTATGTTGTTTGTTCAACTGATGAGACATAGGAAACTGCAAAGACCCTGATCTCCTGGTGCATTATGTGATGGCAGACCTGGCTCTATGCAGTCTGCAGTTAGAGATGACCTGTACACAAGCACATGCTGCGCATGACTTGCCACACATGTATGCCACCTAAAAACATTTTATGAAAGTGCAAGGTGCCTCTAATTCAATAGAAACTTGGCATTGGTCTGTAAATGTCTTTTTCCAATCCACAATCATTTTTAATTGCAAAGGTGATTAAGATATACACTACTATATTATAAAAGACAGGTTATTTAATGACTGGAAGAAATCAACATCAAAGTCTCTGAGAATTCATAACTGATACACATATATCAGCAACATCGCACCCTAAAAATATATCATTTACTTCCTAATACCATTTAATGCTTTTAACACTGAAAAATTGATGCAAAACCTGCCACCTATAAAAGCAACCATTTTAAAAGTAATGTATCTTGCTGAAAAATGGCTTTTCCATTAGCTCTTGAGAGGACATGGGCTATAAATGACATGTCATGTAAACAGAACATGCTGCCTGCATCTCAGAGCCATCTGGTGTAAGTATACAAATACACTATATGATGAAGATTATCCTGCTGATGTTGTGAATGCAAACTGACAGCTTACCTCATACACCCACATACAAGTCAGGTCCAACTGCACATATGTACCCTGAGATCTACCACTGCATAATGCGCCTGTAGATCAGGGTCATTGTTTGTCCTACTAATGAATCCTACCAAACAGCATGGACCCAGATCTGACAGCACATCACAGGACAGCAGACACAGTCTATGCTGTGTGCAGTTGGATTCAACTTGTATGCAAATGTATGTGAACTGTTACCAGCATCTTAACCCATCCTTGAGGAGGCTGGCAGAATAGAACTATTATTACCCAGACACCTGTTAGGTTCTACATGTTCATCCTTTATGTCTAACACCTTAATTATATGAGTATGTAACCTAAACATGTCTAAGAAGAAAACCATCCAGAATCAACTCAAAATTAAATTCAATGTACAAAATTTGTCCCTATACGATTAATTTTTAATATCCTAATTCTGTTGTATGTACATGTATGGGCAATACAGCATTCCCTCACTGTAGTACATTCATTAAAATACAGTTCTTTTATTCTACTAAATAACATTAACATTATATGTATAATGTACTTTGCTACAAGACAGTATCACTCTCCAGTACTGTTGACTATGTGGGTCACGTGTCTAGCATCATAATGAAGGAATTGTTAATTATAATGTATAGAACAGCTGTTGCACTCTAAAAGAAAAGCGGATTTCAGATATGCACAATGCCTCAACATGCAAGGAAGACAGCAACAGCTCAAAAATAAACTCTGCTGATGCTGACACATGTGAGATTTTGTTTTGGTCATTATATTTGTCAGTTATTGAAAATAAGCCAAACTATCGTGCTTAAAGCAAAGATTTTGTACCATCAACTGCATTCTATGTCAATATGACAATATCTGTTGAAATTTAATATTTCTATTTAATTTCATAAAATGTAATAACTCTTGAGGGCAAACCAGATGCTAGTTGCTGACAGTCTTTGGTACAAAGCAGAGCAATGAATGTGGAGAAAACCATTTTTACCTTTATGCATCTGGGATAATATGGGACTGAATGAAGGATGAAAGAGGTACAAATCATGTGTCACACAGTTCTATCCATACCTCTGGTCAAATTCATCTTGTACACCTCTGTGTGTGTGTGTGTGTGTGTGTGTGTCTCTCTCTCTCTCTCTCTCTCTCTCTCTCTCTATATATATATATATATACACATACATCACTCTCACACAAACAGCACAGGGCTTCCATTACACTGACATTTTATGGAGTTCCTAGTACCCCCACATTTGAATTTTATAGGGTCCTTACAAGATGTTAAAGGGTCCCACTTTATAGTTTTTACAGTAAGTTCTGTGTCTATGTGTTTGTGTGTGTGTGTGTGAGAGAAAGAGAGAGAGGTCTCACTAGAATTTTGGTGAGAATAGAAGTTTAGAAGTTCCACCAGCAATAGTTGCAGTCCCCTCGCATGTTGGGCATACATTAAGTTGATAAATGTCCATTATAATGCCAGGAATAAATAGCCACAAAACCTTGTCAGTTTTATTTATTTGTAATTCTTTAAATATTCATGTATTAAAATGGTTATCCTGTCAGTCAACTTGAGAATACACTACACAAGACCATTTTTTAGACAGCAATACATTGCACCCTCCAAAACAAAAGTATCGGGTGAGGCATCTTAATTACAGAACTGGATGATTGTGAATTTGATTTTAAATTTTGAAATGAGCATTCATATGCTCAATCCTGAGTGCTGTATTATATTATTCTCATATTCTTCTTTTAAAGTTTGTAAAACGATGTTGATTTGTCCTTTTTTCTGATCTGACATGTTTTGAAGTTTGCAAGATCCATCTGCTCAAACATTTTCCTTCATATAACATCCACAAATCACACCTTAAATCAGCTTGCTTATAATCTGGTGCCATTTTCTATAAAATCATAGACTGCTCCACCACCTAATTTTATTATGAATATAATAAATCTGCGAGACTAAGTTCAAATTGACGAAACCCTTCTGTTTTCTTGGAAATAAAATGGATCATATACAGTGGCTATAAATATAAAACAAAGAAAATTCTTATGCAGCTGAGATGTTTCTAAAGCAGATTCTCAAATTTATATGAGTGGAATTAAAGAGATAATACAAAAAATGATAAAAACAACTTTTACTGATTTTTATTTTTTTATTATTTTTTATTTATCAAAACAGCGTAATCCATATGCTGGAGAACATGAAACGTAATTTGTTGAAAACAAAGCATAATTATTATGACAAAAGCACAATGCCTGGCATGTCTGTGTTTAACCCAATAAATACTTATCCAAATTTGCAAATGACATTTTGTCCAAGTCTTGAAGTGAAAGCAACAAATGTAATAATATTTAATATCATTGGGTTAATCTTCTCATTTAATTTGAATTCTTAGTGCATCATCCTTTCAAGATCACAGGCGCTATACCTAATCAGCTACACTCAGAAATGAACACAATGCATAATTAATAAGCATGACCCCAACAAATGGCATAAAAAATCCTCGAGTCCTCTGTTTTGAGAAATCTTGACCTTTTCTTCAAGCTGGAAATCAACTTGGTCAGCATTTTTTATTGCATCCTACGGGACTCTTGGACTGGGGTTTTAATGTGTCATTTATAATTTTATTGTGCTAGGGATGCACATTTGTGCATTATCGGAAGCCCTGTAGTATAGTTATAAGGTGATCACAAATTTAGACAAGTCTATCAGTATAAACCACATACTGATAAGACCGATTTAGGAGGTGTTTTAAGTCATATTGGCCAAACTGGATTTCAGTCTAGTACAATTTAAGAACTCTTTCCTAAAACACATGTTGATATGACCACTCGTCAAGGTGGAGTACAGTTTCATTTTGGGCTAACCATACAACACAAGTAATCTTCTGGTGAAAACCCCATGTCTGGAGGAATAGCAATAATAAGATTTTCAAGCTGGCTGCTATGGTGGCCTGTAAGGTTGGCACCAATTTGACTACTAGACATCATAAGAATTCTTCCAGTGAAAACCTTAATTTGACACAACCAATTCAGAAGCTATAGTGACAAAAAGATTTCGAAGATGGCCACAATGGATGTCAGAGTAACATCATTTTCATCTTGGACCAACTAGACTGAGGGATGAATGTGTGTTTAAAGTTTCATGGCAATCTTCCAAGTAGTTTAGTAGGAGTAATGATAACAAACTTGTGCCAATAGATGGATGACAAGCCATCGCCAAAACTCTTCTAGTATAAAACAGGTAGACCTAAAAATTAGAGTTTAAGAATTTGCTCATATCTTTGTAATGTTTATGGCCAAACTGAATGGTGATTTATTTCTGATCAAGTGAGGCAATGGCTTCCATATCCATGAAAAGATCAGTCATCTGACAAGGCTAAGATAGTAGTCTCTTCTCGGTCAGACTATGTTCACTTATATGAAAATTTAAATGTTAAAACAAAACAAAGTATAAGTTTACACTTTTGTTCTCTCTTCACCTTAAAATGTTTCCTTCCAAAGATGTATATCCAAGTTATACAAAACTAAAGTGTAGCCTATCTACCTACATAAAACATTAAGTCTACACCTGCCTACAAATCACTGATAACAAGACTTTGTATCAGCTAAAATTCTGTAACATTCCTGATCTAAGATCTTATAATAAGAACTTTGAAGTCATGCTAGGTAGTTTGGTATTGGTTGCATATTGTGGCAAACATAAATACTGAATCATGCACTAGTGCTAAATTTAAATAAAACTGATGTACAAAATGAGTTGAATAATTTCTATCTTTTTGATCTTTGGTGAACAAAAGATTTAAATTATTTAATTAGTTTTATACATTTAATATTGAATCTATCACAACAAAAGAATATTTATTTTATTTCATGGGCCCACTGAGTAGCAAACTGAAATGACTTCAAATGAAATCAGAATCTTCAGACACTATGTCTTTACCTTACATTATGCCACAAGTGAGCAATAAACCAAAATGACTTTTCATTCAGAATCCTCAGACACTATGCCTTTACCTTATATTATGTCACAAGTGAACAGTAAACTGAAATGACTTTGCATTCAGAATCCTCAGACACTATGCCTTTACCTTACATTACATCACAAGTTAACAGTACACTGAAATGACTTTGCATTCAGAATCCTCAGACACTATGACTTTATCTTATATTACATCACAAGTAGCAGCAGAGGGGGCGAATCGGACATTTTGTCCAATCGTTATTTTGCTTAATTATTACTTTCTGCAACTCAACGATCTAGTGTCGTCAGCGCCTGGTAAAAAAAAAACGACGACGTCGTTGGGGGATCGTCCAATCGTCATTTGGTTTAATTAACACCTTCTGCGCGTCGATCCCCAGCGTCGTCAGCGTCCGGTAAGCACATCGATGACCGCGTCGATGTCATTGCCCCCTCTGCTGCTAAGTGGTTATTTACAATGAAAATTATTTACAACTAACCGAATATTTGGTCAAGTCCGATACGATATCGTGTCCGAGGATCATGTAAATTTATCGTTACAAATCCATGTGGGGTTGACTGAGCATGACTAAAAAAGTTTCGAAAAACATTAAAGTCCATGTCACCGCCGCACCATGTCTGCCAAATATTTCGTAGCGTGTGTGTATCAACGCCGTTGAACACAGCAAGAATATTACAGTTGTCTCTAATTACTTTTGGAATCTGAGTGTATCGTTGAGTGACATATATCACGTCAGTGTTTTTATGCCTGCCTCTGGAAAATATCCTAGCTGGGTTTTTTTGATTGTCTAACATAACATCATCGTACACGACTAGATTGTTAACGTCGCCATCAATATCATCAATACCCGGTGCATCATTGATATCCGTAATAAACTCAATAACATTTTTTTTAGCGATCGCTGATGCATTCTCGTTGAAATCTTTCAACACCTCGTAGCATCGTTGATCATCTACGCTAGGAGCAACCAAATACAACTTATCCCACTTCATCCATCTCATTATTAAATTGAGTAACAATTGCGTCTTGCCGGATCCAGATGGTCCGATGATAATCATCCGGATCGAGTTTGGTAACGCTGCAACATGCTTAACTGGTTCTCTTGTTTTAGTCGCCGAAAAATCAATTATATTCATATCTCTATACATAAATTATGGATCTATATTGTGTGAAGTGCAGAGTGCGTACTGGCACAAATGATATGACAACCGTTACAACAAGAAATAACAGATCGGCGCTTACTGGTAAGTGCGTACAATGCGGTACAAAGAAATTTAGATTTATTTCTATTAAACCCGGGGATGTTTTAAAAAAAAGCGAGGAGGTGATATTGCAGCCAAATTGGCAAAACTCCCCGGAACCCCGTGGGCAAAGTATCCAGGAGAAAAACACCTCCCAGGATATAACTACTGTGGCCCCGGAACACGATTAGATATTAGACTCGATGATCAAAATCAGCCCAAACCCGGTGAGTATCCAATAAACGCTATCGATAAGGCGTGTCATGCTCATGATGTTGCTTACAAAAGTAGCGATCTGCAACAGCGTCATATCGCGGATGTAAAATTAATTCACGCGCTAAATGCTATTCCTGATAAATCCGTCAAAGAAAAATTGGCCTCATGGTTGGTAAAATCGGCTATGAAAGGTAAATTAATGATTGGAAGCGGAGCTTCTGGCGCTGGTAATTGAAAACGATAGCGTTTATAATAACAACATGGAATCCATCTATTATTCTCCGAGAGGATACTGGAAGGGGAAGGCCGCAATTGGTAAGCTTGCAAGCGCTGCAAAAGTAACGAGGGCCACTGCGGCTAATTGGTTATCCAAACAGGCTATATGGCAAATTTATCTACCACCGCCTAAACAAATCAACTTCTCTCGCTTTGATGTCAGCGTACCTAATGAAGTTCATCAGGCTGATATACTATTTCTGCCGCATGACAACGGTTACAAATACGCGCTAACCGTAGTTGATGTTGCGAGTCGATACAAACAAGCGGAGCCGTTAAAAACAAAGTCAGCAACTGAAGTAGCCGGTGCGTTTGAAAGAATTTATCGAAGAGGCCCTCTGCGCTGGCCAAATCTATTACAAGTTGATCCTGGTAGTGAATTTCGCGGCGCTGTTTTATCAACGCTGAAACATCATAGCGTCGCGGTACGACGAGGTCATACTGCGCTACATCGTGATCAGGCAATTGTTGAACGATTCAATCGGACTGTCGCTGAACGGTTATTTGGATATCAATACGCGAAGGAATTTATCCAAGAAAAACGATCTCGTGAATGGGTTAAAAGGTTGCCAGGTGTAATCGCAGCGTTAAATAACGAGATTACCCGATCAATTAACATGAAGCCCAGCGACGCGATTAAATACGAGTATATACCCGGAAAATCAAAAATAAATAGCGTTTCCAAGCCGATTCTTGGCGATGTCACTGTTAGATATCTATATGAACCAGGAGAGCTTGAAGGCGGTAAAAAAAGAGCTACTGATCCTATTTGGAGTGTTACCACACATAACATATCAACGATAACACGATCAACTGGTAGACCACCGATCTACAGACTGGATTCGACTGCTCCTCAGCGCGGATTTACACGCGAGCAACTACAAGTGATACCTAACGATACTCAATTGCCCCCACGTGGTCTTAACTAGCGCCGTTGCGTCTATTGCACTCAAGACAGGTCAACCTTACATTGTTTTTGACATGACCGAGACTGTTATCGATCCTGTCCACGGTAAATTGGCGAGCGTCTTTATCCGAATAACGCCAGCGCATTACACAATTACAACTCGCGCAGTGATTATTCTGTTGTTGTCGTAGCGAGATTATTAATTCGGCATCAATATCAAAACGCCGCTGTTTTTTTTTATCCTGTTGGCGGTAACCCGAGAGTTTTCTATCAATGACGCTTGCATCGATGGTGACTTTGTCGCCGGCTTCGTCACCGGCTCCGTCAATAACAATTCTTCGAAGCTGATTTATCCTTCGTTCTCTGGACACTGCAAGATAGACTAGATTCGACCATTCGATGCGATTATCAACTATCCAAACAATTGTGTCCGTGATGGTTAGTCCCTGCGAGGAATGTATTGTTGTTGCGTATCCTAGCATCCACGGGGATTTATCAGCACGTAGCGCGTCCTCGATGACGCTGATATCAACGAGCACGATATCATTCAGCACGAGAATTTGTTTTTCTGTCGGGCCCGGGATTTCAACTTCAATGTTCTGCCGCCGTGTATCCGCGGGTCTATAACATAACGGCACTGGGCGCGTTGGAAACTTTTCCTTATGCAACGTAAACAACTTCCGCTGAAGTGTGTCTCTGACTATCTTTCTACTCGCTACAATCAAATCGTTTGGTCTCCATGTTTCCCAGAATTCATTTAACGGAGTTTCCGGAATCACCTCGCGGATTATTTCACATTGAACTCTATCCGGCTGTAATCTGATTAATTTTTTAACCTCGCGCAGTTGTTCATCAAGTGCTCGGTAATCAGTATCGGTTTCTTCATAATAGTCCACAAAACCCTTTAACCAATCATGTGGACCCTCGCCGACAAATGGTGGTGGTTGGCCATGGTCGCCACACATGATTACCGCTGTATTCGCGCGCAGCAACCACTCAAGAAACATTTGTAAAGTATCTAACGAAACAGTACATATCTCATCCCAGATGATAACCTCAGGAATAAATTTTTCGCCCATTCGATCAGGAGTCCACTCACCGCCGCTGTATCGAAAAAAGCTGTGATAAGTAACGGCGTCAACATTTCGTTGTTTTATCTCTCGCGCTAGTCTATGGGTCGGTGTAAGCACGATTATACTTGCCCGCGTTCGAAATAATTCAATTGCCCGAGTCGTCTTTCCTGACCCGCCACAGCCGCTTAAATAAACTGTTTTGTATCTACAAATTGGATCAGAACACGGTGGTGCATTAGACCATTCTGATAAATTATCACCGCGTAAGTAATTGTTTTCAACGGTGACATCTGCTGACGGGGAATAATCGCGTCGTATTTCATTTTTAATTCTCCATGTACCCCAACTCTCGTCCGGACTAGTAAACTCGGCTACGTTTCCCTTATACGCTACGTCAATATAAAATGAATCAACGGCTACTCTAACCGCGGTATCTGGAAATCTATTTATCATCGAGAATAAATTGATAGCGGCATAACCCAGCATAGACGCCCTCAAATGTGGATACGCCGGGCTGTCTCCATCGCTGTAGGTAACAACTGTACCCAACCTCGTTCCATTGGACAAGAAAGCTGTTTTGCAGTTCACGTATCTATTTTTTGCCACTGCGTCCTTGATTACGAAATCATATTCTGCGTCATCTATAATCAGCCGTGAGCAATATCGTTTGTAGTCGTGGTTTTTTCCACCTTGTGTGAACTTACCAATTATTCTTCTACCGAGATCTTTTGCCTCGCGGTTTCGTTGGTTAAATATCCTCCTGGACCATTCGATGATATATTCCTCGTCGGCATCAATGTTTTTTCTGGACTCGTCAATTATGCTATCTAGACGCTCCGGTTCTGGTAACCAGACTTCAGTCTGTGCCCGGTATGATATAATCGCGTCACTGACAATCAACGAAACTAGCATGCTACAATCAATCATATACCGTAGCAGCGCTATTGGCAGCCACTTCTTTTCAGCCATGTGTCTACCGATCCAAATATAGCAACAGCGATGGAGTCCTGCCGCGAATTCAAATGATACTATGCGAGCGAATCCGGTTAAATCAAAATCAGGCAGTGGTCCATTAATAGCAACACGAGTCATTTCATGACTGGGGTGTCCAAATCGTTTGAAATACTCAGCGGCGGATCCATACCCGAGAAAACTCGCTGGATAACAGGCAACCATATCAACCGAGATCATAGCGTCGCGGTTGTATTCAGTGTTCCATAGTCCACCGTGATAGTATTCCAAACAACTGGATTGTACATCCGGTAGAAATTCCTTGCGCGTTGGTCTCCACGCATTTTTCCTTGCTGCAACATGAGCTACAACCGATGGAATCGTAAAACAATTTGTTAGCAGTTGTTCATCATGCTCTTCAAATTCTATGGCGGTTTTTTTCATCCTGTTGTGAAATGCTTCAGTGCGATATAATTCGCCGTTTGGTCTTACAAACTGATCAAAGGTATCCGCATCGTTTTCAGCGCTGCGAAGTAACCACACTGATACAGGGTCGTTTTTACACAAGTAGGCAATAGCATCAAATAGTTTCCTCTCCGCGAGAAAACCGTCCTTGGAGAATTGTTCTCCCAGGAATTCTTCGGGGATATACTTTACTGTTCTATCCCGTGGAAATATTGTGATCGCGGGCGTCCATGCGTGTTCGTTATGATCAATAATTTTGATTGGGGCTCCCTTCGATTTATACTTCGATTCGTATAATACTTCACCGGTTATCGTTGTAACGGTTATTGGAAATCTCAACGACGTTTCTAATCTCGCTATGTCGCTGATGGTTGCTCCACGCTCTTTTACGGTTAGTTCCCACTGGTTGATTTTGCTACGTCGTAAATCAGTCAATTTGTTTCCTCGACATGCATTTGTAAAATGCTCTATTATTCGTTCTGCTACACAATTTATCCCAGTTGACTGTTTCATTGGTTTCAGTTTTCCGATATCAGGTTTCTTATTTAACGGGTATATTCCATAAACAACTGCTGTTTCAGGATACGCTCGTTCATAGTATGGTCTGTCAACTCCGGTTAACAGCCCCGGCTTGGAGTCGCGGCTGACAGTGACTGTTTTCATGTCGCTGAGAACTGGTTCAAATTTATCACGTATGATCCAATCGCCTGATTCCACCCGGACAATAAATTTTACTCTGAAGAAATATCTTTTACCGTCAAGTTGTGATATTATCATTGCTGCGCGGTTGTCGTTCATGGTAGCATCAACAATGCCATCAATTCGAAATGTTGACCAACTGTGAGATGCGCCATCACGCTTGAATTCATTAATACAATCGCGTATTTTACTCAACAGGGTTTTATCGTTTATTAACGCTTTTGGTGTGTCCTTGAGGACTCTATCGAGATTGAATTTAATATTTTTCCGGGGCTTAATTGCTGCTAATCTCTCGAACTCATCCATATAATTAAAACAAGTATTTAAATGAAAGAATATAGTATAATGAATCACTGCAAATGGTTGATGATTGGGTCGACAACCCCGTGTAATAAATCATGCAGAGGTGAATTCTGCGGGTATCATTTACAAAGCGTTCGTAATGGTTCTCTTGGCCCCCTCCCGTGCTTGGTTTGCCACGTCGGTGTAAGAGGAAAATCGCAGTTGTGTATCAATTGTGGCGGAAAGCGATACAGGGAACTAAAACGCTATTATGACAAGCGAATTAAAAACGCCGTCATTGACCCCACCGCCGACTTCGTCATCAAAACCCCCCAAGACTACATTGAAAGGTTTATAATTAAACCAAATAATGAATTAGACAAGTAGTATTATTATACAAATGGACCAAGAATTTCAGCCGCATCCCGTGCTCGTTAATTACGAGGCATCTCGCGACGGCATTGTTAGAAATCGTAGACTGAAGAAGCCGGTTGGATGGAAAAACAATCACGGATATTTGATGTTTACTGCTGGAGGGAAAAAATATCTCTGTCACAGAATCATCTATGAATGTTTCCACGGATTGATCAAAGATCGTCTCGTTATTGATCATATTGATGGATGCCCTCAAAATAACAGACTGTGTAATTTGCAAGCCATCTCTCAGAGTGAAAACAGTAAAAAAGGCCAAACTGGTAAGTACTCAAAAGCAGCAAGGGGCGTCAAATCATTTGATACAACAACTCACGAGGAAAAAATATTTCAGTCGATGAATGAGGCAGGAAAATATTTTGACATTTGTATCACCTCAGTACGATTTGCTGCAGAACGAGTATATCAAACAGCGATCTCAAAAAAAACCGGACACAAAATTCGATTTTCGTATATGGATACGAGGTCACCGTGACAAGGTCACGTCTGTTTTAAAGAAAACGAATTGTTAAACACCTCGGGATTGATACGCGCGGGTTTCATTTTTTTTAATTTAAAAATAAGATGTTTTATAAGAATAATGAATATCGAAGACATCAATAATATATTAGCCGAGATTTCAAAATTAAAAAATCAAGGAATTGAATTATCTGATGGTCTCGACAGTGAAAAAATATTATCCGATTATGAGATTATTAACGAACAGTCGAAACGGGGGCGTTTTACCCTGGCCCGCGAGTACTTTTTTATAAAACGATTACAACATACGATCAATGAAAACTTGTACCACAATGACGCAAATGCATTCATTGGACTATTTACTGCCGTTGAAATAATACGAAAAAAACTCGGACGTGTTTATGAACGACGCCGGGAGATTTCTAGTAAGATCAAAAACATTAGAAGGATTATAGACGAAAACTCCGTGGAACCCCCGATGGTACACTCGGCGGAAAATTAGAAAATTGCGGATCAATTTACAATAATGGTAGGTGAATCACTTACTACTCGGCTAGCCAGAGAGCGACTAGCAGCGCTTAGAAAGTTTATACCGTTACGAGACAGAGTGAGAGAGAAACTTCAAACGCGACAACAAATGCAAACTGATTTTGCTGTTGGAAGTGAACAGTTATTTGCCCCGGTAACTAAAGCGACTAAGGATGTTACGGCGGTAACTGTACCCGTTCTTGGTGCGCTTGAAAAGATAGCAACTCAGACCGAACAAACAAAAAGGTCTTTAGAAACACTAGCGGCTGCTACAACACGGAGGCCACCACCACTCGCTATAACCGAACCACAAGAACCTTATGTTACAATGGCCGACGAAGAAGAACTAGGTGCTACTGCGAAAGAACCAGAAGAAGAAATACCCGAAGAAACACCAGAAGAAGAAATACCGGAAGAAAAAGAAGGGAATATACCCCGTATTGTACTCAAGAAGAGCACAATAGATCAAATTAGAGGCTTCAGCAACAGGGAAGAATTAATTAATTTTGCTGCCAACAATTTTGCTAAGAGCATACGAGATAAGAAGCATATCAATAGCGGTTACGAGAAAAATATAAAGTCGTTAAAGGACTGGGCAAGAATAGTGTATTTAGCGAGTAAACATAAAGAAGCATTACCACATCGTGGTGATCCCGATTACGATGAATTCCACAAGGAAGTTAAGAGTATAACACCAAAAAAAGGAAAAGGATACTCTGTTGGTAAAGAATCCTACGGCGTTACCTGTCCTGGTAGTGTTCTCAGTGATATATCACGGCTAGAGGTACTAATTGGAGGAAAACGAGCCGGAAATAACTCTACGGAAATAATCAATGAGGCCGCTGATATTTGCAAGCGGTTATTTGCAGGCGGTATTATGGACATTAATGCATATCGAACGCTCATAGACGAGCTCGTGGATGATTAATTGGAAAACTGGTGTTTTTAATAAGGATGATCATACACTACAACCATGATAAACCAGTACTCGTCTACGTGGTAAACTCGCGATTGCCTGTTTACCGCGCGTACTATGGAGACGGTCTCGGTAGCACCATTGCGGGGTTATTTACAAGAATGGCTCCAAAAGTAGCGCCGTTAGCCAAACAATTAGGAATGAAGGCTATTGATGTTATTCGTGATAAGGGAATTAGTGCTATTGGAGATGTTGCCGGAAAGGCGCTTTCAGCCGCGCGAGACAAACTAATGTCGTTGGTGAAATCCAGGAGAAAAAAACAGAAACCACCGGTAATGCCATCAACGACAGTGATGCCTGCAAATGTCAGTAAAGTAATAAATAACGCCGTGGAAGAAAAACTAGAGTCGTTGGCGGCGACTCAGTCGTTGGCGACGACTCCGTCGTTGGCGACTTCGCCATCCGCCGATGCGGCAACCAACGCGCTCATGAACGCGATAGCGGGGAGTGGTTTAAATTCAAAGAATTTACGACGAAAAAATCGCAATTGAAAACATCAACATGATAAATAATAAAATGTTTGCGCGTACCGCTGACCCCGCGTTTGATATGGACGCCCCAGTGCGCAGGGATGATTCTGTCCGTGATTATCAATATTATTCTTATTATGCAGCGCAACCCGACCTACGATCGCGAATTGAACTTCAGGTCCAAGATACCAGTAAATACTTTCTGCCGTGTGAAGCGTTTATCGAAATCGAGGGAGAACTCGTGACAAATGCCGCCGATAATGCACCATACGCAGATGACCATCGTGTTCGAGTTGGCTTTGTCAACAACGGTATCATGGCGTTATTTGAGAGCGCCAGATATCTTATTGACGGGCGAGAAATTGAATCAATAGAACGCGAGGTTGATGTTGCAACGACGATAATTGGGTTAGCGAGATACTCGGATGATTATACAAGATCGGCGGGCCCATCTATGATGTTTGCGAAGGACACCACCAATAACGCTGACCATATTCAGTACATCAACGTGCTGGTGGAAGGAGATACCGCAACTGACCCACAGGCTGAAGCAGCCAATCCAGACCGCAGAGCAAGACCAGGCGCTAATTTTAATATTATAAAAAGCACCAACAATGATTACAATCTAGGATTCGCAGCACGAGTAGGAATGTTGCAAGGACCACGCCGACAGTTTTCATGCGCGATTCCACTCCATCACATATTTGGATTCTGCAGAAATGTCAGAAAAGTTGTCTATGGGGCTAAGCATACAATCGCGCTGACGCGAAGGGGCGATGATAACAATGCAATATGGCATGCTGCTGGCGTCGCTGCCGGTAAAGTCATTTTAACTAAAATGGCATTGTGGATGCCGGTGCTGACTCCATCAGTTACCACGGAAGCACGATTGTTAGCATTTATGGAACAGGGAGGGAAATCGCTGTTGAGTTGGCTAGCGGTAACAACTGATGCTAAAGAGGATAACGTCGCCGATACGTTTACATGGCACTTGGCGTCAAAACAGGGTGTTTCAGCCCCGCGTCATATATTCATAGCGCTACAGAATAGGGAACGATTGGGCAGTCAAGAACGCAGCCATATGATATTTGATCAATTAGGAGTCAGGGATGTTTCGCTGAGAATAAACAGACAACAGGAACCATCCGAGGATATACAACTTAATTACGACAACAACCATGTCGCACGTGTGTACCATCGATTGCTGTCATATATGGGTCGTGATCAAAACGTCGACACTGGTTTGCAAATATCACAACTTGATTTTAAAAACCTGTATCCGATTTATTATTTTTCGCTGGAACATCTTGATTTAACGAGACAATCCGTCGTTGATATACACTTCCGAGCTCATATAGCCCCGGGTAATGTTAATTATAGAGCGGTTGCTGTCATTCTCAGCGATAAATCAATGCTGCTAGAAGGTGTTGGTGGACGAATGAGAATCGTTGATGCACCAGTGGAAAACATGTAATTGAAAACATAAACGCGTTTACAATAAAAATGTCGTATAATGTTGTCGATGTAGAGTTGACCGATGGTCAAGTCAAGAAATTACGATCAAAGTCGGCTAAACAATGTGGAACCACAATAACGTTAAAGCCGTCACAGATGGCAGGTGGTAATCATAAGATATCGTTGACGGCGCGTCAAATAAAACATTTCAATGATGCAATGAAGAATAAAAAGGGTGTTCAAATAGATTTTTCGGCCGCAGCGATTAAAAACATGGAAAAGACCGGTGGGATATTTCCGCTGTTAGCTGCGATTCCAGCGTTGATTGCCGCAGCGGCCCCAGCAGTGGCGAAGGCGGCGGCGTTAGGAGCCGTTGGTACCGCGGCGGGAATGGCATTGAAGAAGGCAACCGGGAAAGGCTATAAAAAAAAACGACCCGTAGCCGGAAAGGGTCTAAGACTACCGGGAACCCCGTATTCATGGTACTCGGGGAAGGGTCTAAGACTACCGGGAACCGTTTATTAACTCCTATGTCTAATTTTGATTTAATAGATGCCGCAAACGCGTTAGCGATAAAAAACTTCAGAGGTGTTTTTATGAGGGATCAATTACCGACAAAACCAAGGAATATTGAAACCGGTATAATTAACCTCGATAAATCCTCCGGAGCGGGAACTCATTGGGTTGCATACGCAATTGATCCGCGTGCGATCGTCTATTTTGATTCATACGGGTTAGCCCCGCCAAACGAGTTCATGCGGTATATCCGGGCGTGTTCAGCCCCGGTTTTTTATTCCACGCTGCCAACACAACAATTAAGTGACCCACCGATATGCGGCCGTGAGGTATTGAACGTACTCGCGGCGATTTCATCATCGCGGAAACCACCTCATGTGGTTGTAAACGAATACACTAGTGGGGTCGTAGAGGCCCGGCGGGTTAATTAAAAACTGTTTTTTTTACAATAATAATGATTGATATCTGGGGACGACCGGTTTCGGCGCTGAAAAAATCCACGGAAACGCTCGCCACCGATGACATAAAAAAACTAATTGAGGATGAAATCGCTGATACGTTAAATTTAACCAGTGTTGACCCGGGCGAAATAGTTGTATTTCAAGACCGCCAGGGTAAATTGAAATCCAGTAATGTGTCGCTGAATGACGTTTTAATACGAAATAATGATGCCGCCGAGAACACTATCGCGTTGTATACCGATGACGGACGACTTAAATCAGGTGAATCCATCTTGACGATAAATGGAAAAATAAGTACACTTGGCGACAATTATATAACCATGTCAAATTCGTTAAAGGGTTTACGTGGTGAATTTAACTTTCATGGAGAACAGTTCAGGTCGATGATAACGCACGTCAGCGAAATGCGAGACATTGTCAATAGTTTTTTTCGGGGACCCCCGACGGCAGACGAACCAAATCTTGTAATAATAAAAAATGCTATTTCGGATCTTATGGAGATGTCGGCCAATTTACCCCCGTTGCGAAAAAATGTTAACAGGATCGATGACAACTTTGATAAATTCTTTGGTAAAAAAAATACCAAGCCGGATGAGATTACAATAACTATAAATGATATCACTGCGTATGGACAGGAAATAAAAACAATCAAAACTGATGTTGCAACAAACAAAAGGAGTGTAGACGCGCATGAACGGGAAATAGAAATAATCGGCGCTAATGTTGCAACGATCATAAATAATGTAGACTCGCATGGACGGAAAATAGAAACAATCAAAACTGATGTTACAACGATCATAAATAATATGGACGCGCATACACAGGAAATAGGAACAATCAAAACTGATATTGAAGCGAACAAAAAGGGTGTGGACGCGCATACACAGGAAATAGGAACAATCAAAACTGATGTCGAAGCGAACAAAAAAAATGTAGACGCGTATTGGCGGGGAATAGGATTAATCAAAACTGATGTTGCAGCGAACAAAAAAGGTATAGACGTGCATACATATGAAATAGGAACAATCAAACTTGATGTTGCAGCAAACAAAAAAAGTATGACCGAGAATACACGGGAAATAGAAACAATCAAAACTAATGTTGCAGCGAACAAGAATAATATAGACGCGCATTGGCAGGAAGTAGGAATAATCAGAACTGATGTTGAAGCGATTAAAGACGGGCTACCGAGAGTAGCAGAGCAATTTGAAAAAATAAAAATCCCTCATGAGAACATCATCAACACAGTATACACAATTCGGCATGGATCATTCGATTGGACTCCTACACAGAATACAGTAAATATCACCGCAACTGTTAAGGGCATTTATCGATTGACACTGATTTCAATGATGCAGTTTAATATATTATCGTCGAGTTCATCCGGGTTTAACAATACAATATCAACAATTATAGACAAGAACGCAACTGAAAAGTTTACAATTTATGCCGTTGATAGAAATCTAGCCGGGGCAAACATTACATGGTATGTGGAATTTGCAGCGAATCTAAGTAATTAAAAACACTAGCTCTTTTAAAATAAAATGACCACCAAGGAAATTGAATCAGAGGTATCACCGACGTCACATCAATATCGATTCGATACCGCAAAAGAATTCTCCGCGAACTTAAAAACGCTTTCCGAACAATACCGCGCAAAAATAAAAAAATACCGCCGAAAAATAACCGCCATCGACGCGGTCGTGTACTCAGTGTCGGGCATAGTAGCTGGCGCCGGTGTTATTTTATCCACGGTAACCACGATAGCCCCGATCGCTGTTCCAATCGCCGTCTCCGCGATGACAACAATTGCTGGAGTCGCCAAAGCAATCACTAGGAAGATATCATCGTGTTTTCAGAAAAAACTCAACGAGTATACAGTAAAACATCAAATAGTATCCGACGCATACTCGAAATTATCCGGGTTGATCTCGTTATCGATTGATAATTTGTTCGTATCCGATGTTGAATTCTCCACGATGGTCCAGTTGTATAGCTCCGCGATGTCAAAAATCGAGGATTTTCAACTGGAAGCCGGAACCACCTGGTTGTTGAAATTAGACACTAAAGACAACGAATAATAATAATGTCGCTGAACCCCGAAGGGGTTCAATTACTTCAGCGGATCGCGGAGAACACCACTCCGGTACAAACAAATATGATATCGATAACATCAACGAAACCCGAATTCAGTGTAAACTTTCCATCACCGGTTCCAGTAAAGGAAATAGCGCTGGCAAAATTGCGAGTATATCACAGTTGGCCTAATATCCGAGCGGACGCATTTAACGGACAACAACCTAATAACTCGCTGGTTTTTGCACGGACAAATAAACCCGATGGGACCCCAGACTGGGAGGAGGTTACAATACCAACTGGGTCATACCAAATAGAGCAAATCAATAAAGAATTTCAACGCAGGATAAAATCGATCACAGGAAAGGAATCAAAAATCGCTATTACGGTTCATGAACCGACGTTATCGTCGACGATTGAAATAAGCACACCGGGGTATATGGTTGATATTTATAACAGTTCAATAAGAACCATACTAGGATGGCCTGAGAATCCACCCGCGGACACCCCCCCATCAACTATCCTCAGACACGATAACGGAGATGGTGGTAGGCATATTGCTCCATACAACGTAAATATCGCATCAGTGATAGCGATCAATCTAGTGTGTGATGTTATCGAAGGGAGTTATCAGGTGGATACCAAGCAATCAAATCAGGCTCAACAGGGGTATATCCTTTATTCGTTTTCACCAACAGCCCCTCCGGGATTTTTGATCATTGAGAGTCCGATTAATCCGGTCTATATGCGATGCCATGATCGGTTTTTAACGAGAATTAATTTCAGACTTACCGATCAGTCAAATAACCTAATTGATCTGCAAGAGGAGGAGTTAGTGATCACTCTGTTTGTAAGATCATAGCAGCAGAGGGGGCAATGACATCGACGCGGTCGTCGATGTGCTTACCGGACGCTGACGACGCTGGGGATCGACGCGCAGAAGGTGTTAATTAAACCAAATGACGATTGGACGATCCCCCAACGACGTCGTCGTTTTTTTTTTACCAGGCGCTGACGACACTAGATCGTTGAGTTGCAGAAAGTAATAATTAAGCAAAATAACGATTGGACAAAATGTCCGATTCGCCCCCTCTGCTGCTCAAGTGAACAGTAAACTGAAATGACTTTGCATTCAGAATCCTCAGACACACTGCCTTTACCTTACATTACATCACAAGTTAACAGTACACTGAAATGACTTTGCATTCAGAATCCTCAGACTCTATGACTTTATCTTACATTACATCACAAGTGAGTAAACCAAAATGACTTGCAAACCAAACCAAATGCAAAATTTATGGATAGTAACCATATACGAACTTCAATGGCTGAACATATTACATTATACACCTGCAATGACATTAATAGTATTATTATACATGAATGTTGAAACCCTTTCACTGGCCAGATACACAGGTACTAAAAGATATACATGTGGTCTCTGTCTAACTTGTGTAGTTGACATTGCCTACATGTACCAAGCAATTTCAAAATGTTACTTTGTCCAAAATGGAAGCCATCTACAATGTTTCAACAAGGCATGTAATATATAAGCAGTTTTGTGGAAATTATTTTTCCTTCTTTCAGCGGCCAATGTGGGTATGTAAGAAAGCTTGCCGGTAGCTTCTCATGGGTCAGTGGTTCTTTCCGGGGTTTTCCCGGGTTCTTCCTCCACCATTAATACTGGCCGCCATGTATAGCCAATCTTGTGCTGAAAAATGGCATTAAACCCTATAACAACAACAAGAAAAATCCTTCTTTCAGTCCATACAACCCTGACCTTACGCCTTTTACCCCAAAAGAATATAACTCCTTGTTTCCGATGCAAGCTATCCACAGAGCTTAGTCAAAGTAAGCAACAAAGAACTCGAAATATATCCTGCAAAATAGGGCCTAACCGAGTAGATAATTTTCACCGAGTACCGAATCCGAGTATTTGGATGTACTATTTGCCAGATCCAGGCACGAACCGAGTAGTAGGTGCGACTCCGGAGAGTACCGTTTGTCTCATTATCATATGCAAAGCTTAAACTTTAAATGTTAACTGTCTGTGTAATTATAATTTATTTTTAACTAAATTATTATGTATTAAAAAACTTTTTTTAAAAGTTCGATATTTATCGAATTATTTTACTTGTAACCATTTATGCGCGTATTATTTGCCGAGGCGAATACTTACAAGTAGTACCGAAAAACAGAATATTCGGCCGAGGCGAATGTCCAAGGCGATTTCCAGTTAGGCCCTACTGCAAAAGGCATTTTTCTTCTCAGATACACAGTGACCATGACTGCTAACTCCAATAGACCTTTTTCTAATCTTGAATGCAAGCCATTTTACACATTTTGGTCAAGATATCTGATATACAAGTTATTGGCAGAAAGTTTTCTTTCTTTCAGCCCCTGTGACCATGACCTTTGTCCCTTTCAGCCTGAAACCACCTACTAGCTTCTTACTTGCCATAAATGCAAACTACAGGTACTTACAAGATTGGTAAAAGCAGATGGTGGAGAACTCAAGTTACTGTGCAAAATACAAAATATGGAGCAGACAGAAGGATATACTGATAGCCATATAGGTAGATAGGTATGTTCTTTACAGGACCTCTGCACACATATGGATATGTAGTGCCAATAAAGTGTTAAGTTTGGAAAATGTAAAACTGAATTGCATAACAATTTTAAAAAAACTTTAAAGATACACTTCACCATATGTCATATACCTTTAAAAGACTGGCCCAAAATGATTAAGCACATCAATTTTAAAAAAATGCAGGGATAAGAGAGTTTAAACCCTTTATTTCCATCAATACATTTAAATATGTAATATGTTCAAGAAAGTTTACACCCACAATAAACATGAAAATAAAACTGAAAAATGTGGAAGTGAACACAAAAACCAATTGAATCATATACTGCCAATCTTGCCTGGTAAATAAAGAGATGAAGTGGTGCTCGAATAGGCACTTCACATAAGTGTGTGGCCCATAAACTCAGCTGTCCTAACAGACTACTCCATGTGGAACTTATCCCTTTTCCTGTGCAGTAAATTTATCAGCTGATTTAGCCATAACATAGCCAATCTTTATAGTGGTCATAAATACCAAACAACAGGGTCACTTTGTCCAGGGTACAGGGTAACAGCCAATACAATTGACACTTGGGCAACTTTGTCGAATTTTATCTGGTTCTGTTAAGTGACAATAAAAACCATAATTGAGATTGTTACTGATTATTTGAAGACCATAATAGGATCAATTGGTGTCCATGTGTTTACCATCATGACTGTGTGTCACAAGATGGAGTTCCAAAGTTGACTTGATGTATCACTAGGTATATTCCTCAATTACACACTAATTCAATAAAGTAGCATTTGTCCTGAAGACCTCCATTTCTGCCCAAAATCATGGTCTCTCAACAAAGGTGGTCTGTCATGACAGGTCATAATACTATATAATGAATAAAATCATGCACTGAGAATGCCGTCTCTCAACACATGTGTAAGTGCATATACAATGTGCAGTCAGGGTCAACACAAGTTTGCATAAGATGAAATGGCTCCCTGGGCAAGTACAGCCATCAGAACATCCAATGAGTAATATTACCACAAATTCTGTGAAAAGCGACCTCTCCCTCCCCTGCTTGGTAACCTGGGCATCGTCCAGTTCCCCTTGTGATGTTGCTGTGTGGAGTGTTAATCCATATGCACATCTCATCAGATACACGTTTAAATGTCAGTGACTCATGCGCTTTGACATAATTTATACTAGAGTATCATAAATGGCACCTTATAGATACACCACTGTTTAATAGTCCTATAAGGACATAATGGGGGTGTGCAGAAACAACTTTCTGCTTTTGTGACAGTAAACCATCTTTGATCTTTTGACTCCAAAGCAATAAAAATTTCTTCACCTAGTATACATAATCAAAAAAGTTGGTCTAGGTCTGTGGTTAAAATTTAATGTTATTTTGCAAAAACCATTTTTCTTGTTTCAGTCCCAGTGACCCTGATCAGTGACCTTAAAATTTATAGGTTCTCCCTTACCCCAAGAACAAGTGTTGTTGCTGTTCTAGGATTTAACGCCATTTTTCAGCACAAGATAGGCTATACATGGTGGCCAGTATCAATGGTGGAGGAAGAACCCTGGAAAACCCAGGGAAGAACCACCGACCCACAAGAAGCTACTGGCAGGCTCTCCCATGTACCCACTCTAGCCGAGCACTGGACTCAAACCCATGCAGAGGTGAGATGGCAGTGACCCAGAATGGTGTGCCCTTTAGACCACTTGGCCACTCGGGGCCCCACCCCAAGAACAAGCCATCCAAAATGTCTGATATATGTAACTGATGTAGAACTAATGTTATTATGTGTAAACCATTTTCCTTCTTTCAGCCTCTCATAGAGACCTTGACTTCAAATCAATTGGCTTCTCTCTCTCTCCCTCTGTCTCAATATATATATATATATATATATATATTGTTATTGTTATGCAAAAAGTATTCAAAAAGAATTAAATGCACCTTGCACTATCATAAAATATATCTATCCACAGTTCATTGAAAACTGAAGGAAAATGAAAATCTTGTTATTTCCACTGACAAGTTGCAAATATGTTGTAGCCAAGAGGTAATTTGGTTCCCAGTGATCTCTACAAGTGTTGAAGGCACCCTGCAAATTAAAGGTGACAATAGAAAAGGCATGCAAGAAAAGGAAACTGGTATGTTCACTTACTGATCTTGAAATCCATCCAAGTCTTCTGCTTGCTCTTCTATTGTTGACTCGAGATCCAAATAGGTTCCATAGTCTGCCTGTGCTCCATGGTGGTAACGATATATTTGTAATGCACAATCCTCAAGCTGGGAACAAACAATCGAAACTAATTAGTGAAACACCTAATGACATAATTTGTTTTAATTATTCACTATTTCCATAGTTTAATTGCTTACCTGTATGGTACAAGATTGTAGCTGAGACTTTTTTTTAAAACTGTCTTAATACATGAATATGTTGACAATATGAATGTAACTTTTAAAGATGACACCTCTACACTCCTACAAAAAGTATCAACTTCAAAAGAAACCATAAGAGACAAGCATCCATGTTCATTTAGAAGTGTAAAATCTGTGAAGATGTCTCTACTTGGACCTCTGCATAACATAACACAACAGCACAAACAAGGCTCTGATGTAACATGCCAACTGATCTGGGTGTGCACTGTGAGCTTAAAATTAATAATATAATGAACAGTACCAGGGACAGAAAAATCCACTGACCGGAACAAATAAAAATTAATGCCTGGCAACCTTTTTGCCAACATGCCTGGTCAGGCAACCAGAAAATAGTCATTTTCAAATTTATAACAAAATGTTACATATTTTCCAGCCACAAACATTTCTTTCTTATTTTGTCCCTCAAAGAAACAAGACACACAACTTTTTCTCTTTTGTCAACACACTAACATATAGTAGCAGTTTCTTTCCTCTTCAGCCTAACACAATGAATACCTTTGATTTAGTATTGCCCTTTCTCAGTAGTTTGTTCAAGAAATGAATGCAGAGAGCATAGAACAGTTGCTTCTATTGGCAAAAGTAATACAGCAAGCTGGAAAATAAGTAAAGAGTGAACAGCGTAGACCCGGATTCCCTTTTACATGATCTCTGGCTGATTTATGTCAGCATGGCAAGCTTGAAAATTAATAATAGAATGAACAGTATATACCAAGGTGTCACGCTACTAGGCAAAGTGGGTGACTAAATATCCTAAAAAATGTAAACTTCGCCTTCTTCTGTTAGGTACGCGAAAACAACTTCGCCCAGTGATTTTTTTTAGAGGAACATTAAATGACCGTCCTTTTTTAGATGCTCCCTTGCCTTGACCAGGTTAATTCCAGTGTTATGTCATAGCTCAATTCAAAATGTGGCTTCAAGCCATCAAATAGACTAGTTGGTGTTTATATTAACTGTGCCAACAAACAAACTCTTGTACATTTACAGGTATGTGTTTTGATAGCTGGCTGACCATTAACCCTTTCCCAAGCAAGTCAGAAACTATTACTGCCTGATTTCCACAAGTTATCCTTTGATGACAAAAACATACATACATTTGTTCTGAAACTTAAATTTATGTAAATAGCAATTTGTGTTTTAAGAATAGAATCAGTAACATGAATATTTTAACTGCCATGTGTACATTATTTTCTTCATAAAAATTAGCTTGGAACCATAATGGGGACATCGCTGAGTCTGAGAAGAACCACTTCATTAGACTGTCTCTTTTTGTATACCAATGGGTAAATATATTCAGGAAAATATACAATTCACAAATGCAAGAGTCTAAATATTATATTATTGAAGGGTTAGCTTTAAACGATATTAGGTTGGTCAGAAACATATTGGACAATGATATGCAGTAGAATTCTCGAGACACTGTAAGGTCAAGGTTGTATTCCAAGTTCAGGGGTCACTCTACTAGGCAAAGTGGGTGACTAAGTTGCCTAAAAAATGTAAAACAACTTCACCCTGTGATTTGTTTTAAAGGTACATTGACTGACCATACTTTTAGAGATGCCATTGCCTTAGCCAGGTTAGTTCTAGTGTTGTCTTGTAGCGAAATGTATTCATCAAGCCATCAATAGCTAGGCCTAGTTTTGATATCAATGACAAAATCTAGCAAATTCACAGACATGTGCTTTGATAGCTGATTGACCATTAACCCTTTTCTGAGTAAGTTAGAAGCTATAATTGCCCGATTTCTGCAGGATAATCCTCGAGGATAAAACTTGTGTTTTGAAGCTTTAACAATAGTATGTAAATAGCAATTTGTGTTTTAAGATCAGAATCGGTGATCTGGATATTTTAACTGCCTCTTGTACAGTACTTCATCATAAAATTAGTTTGAAACTATAAGTGAACCAGTAACAGGGAAAAAGGGGGGCCTAATGGCAGACATCACTATGTCTGGAAAGTACCAGTTTATTATACTGTCTGTTTTTGTACATCATCAGGCAAATATATTCAGAAAAATTATACAATTCATAGAAAGCAAAGTCTAGGTATTATATTATTTTAGGTATAAATTTAAAATGGAATTATGCAGCTCAGAAACATATGGGTCAATGCTATGTTGCGGAATTCGCAAGAAAGGAGAAGTGCTGAAACGTCAAAGTTGTTTTCTGACTTCACTCGTATTTGTGAAAATGCAGAAAAAAGCTGTGAAGCAGATACTATTTAACCAATGCCTAAAATTACTACAAGGTACATAGACAAATAAATAAACCATAAATTTGCAATCCTATCAATGGACTGTTGTAATGAAGCGAAGTCAGTTATTACACATTATGAAAATCCCTCCTTCTAAATATAGATGCACCCACATCTGTGTTGATTCGGTTGGAAAGAAGGGTTTACTTCATATACAGACAATAAAGGAGCCATGTCTGTAATTTTATGCATTTTAGTCTGTTATGTATGAATAGTTACAGTAATGTTTTATCCGCAACAAAGAAATGAGGAAGAACAGTATGATTTGAAGACACGCGTGCATTTGCTCTCATGTACATGGTACAGGGATTGTTTCAAACGCGTTTAGAAATCTTTGAAAGTGCTATTATTGAGAAGGAAAAATAAATTTAACAGAAATTTCAAACAATTGATTAAAGGTAGTTCATTAAACATTTTTACTAACTTGCAATTACAATAATGTAATCTGGTTACTCATTTAAAAGTTGTTACAATGTAGTTTGTATTATTCTCTTTTAGCGTCATATGACCACAATAACTGATAATTTTTGACTTGCTTATATCCAATATGCATACTGGGAAATAGAGGGCATACTTCAAATATATAAAAAAAAAATCTTGCGTTGCATCAACTTCTCCCTGTTGAGTTCTCCCTGTTCTGTCCAAAAGGAGAAGTCACTTCTCCCTAAAATTCTAGTCAAGCTTGACCCCTGGAGTTCTCATTTTCGTGAAAATTGGAAGAAGAAAAAAAACAGCAAAGCAAATACCTTTAACCAATGTCTAACATAACACCAAGTAAGTAGACAAATAATAAAACCTTATACATTATTTGCAATCCTACCAATTGACTGTCATAACAAAGCTATGGGTTTTCCCTCTTCTAAAAATAAAATTGCACTTGCATGTTGTCTCGGCCGATTCGGTTGAAGAAAACAGTTTAGTTCACTCATAAGTATCGACTTTAATTCTTCAGTGTTGTCTAAAAGAATATAAACAGTTATGGTAAAGTTTTACTGGCAACAAAGAAATTAGGACAGACAGTATGATCTGAAAGATGTGTACATTGCTCTCATGTACATGGTACAGGGGTTGTTTCAAACAAGTTTAGAAATCTTTTCAACTGCCATTTTACAGTGAACATTAGAAAGTAAAAGAAAAATTCTTGACTAAGAGTAGTTCATTAAGCATTTGTACTAAATTATAATTACAATACAGTAAGCTAGTTAGTCTGTTGAAATTCACTATAATATATAACTTCTGTTGTTCTCTTTTTAAGTCATATTGTCAAAATGCATTGCATATAAATATGATAGTTTTTAAACATGCATCAAATGTGTTTATAATAGATAGAACTCAGAAAATGTTCTATTTGAAAATAAATTATTGCTTAAAACCAATGTTTAATGCAAATATGCATACTGGGAAATAGAGGACATAATTCAAATAAGAAAATAAAAATACACACACACATATCTCTCTCTCTCTCTCTCTCTCTCTCTTGATATATATATATATATTGCATGTCTTGCTTTGCTCCGAGCCCACTTGCCCCCATTATGTCCAGAAGGAAAAATCACTTCTCCCTACAAATTACAATTCAGCTCTAGCTTGACCCCTGTATACATGTATTAGCTGTCATACAATGTGCCAACTTGTCTGGGTCTGTACTATGAGCTTGAAACCAATAGAACAAATTGCATAGACCCAGACAAGCTGTCATATAATGTGTGGGCTAATTGAGATCCATTCCATTTGCTCAAATTTATTAATAGAACCAACTGTATAGATCTTAATCTCCTTTCATATTATCAAACTGACACAGATTTTACATATTATCAAACTGACACAGATTTTACATATTATCAAACTGACAAAGATTTTGCATATTATCAAACTGACAAAGATTTTGCACAAAATCTGCATTTCAACACCAGAAAATAAACAAGCCTGTAAAAAAATAGTACAGAAAATGATTTAGCAATAATCAAAAATGACAACAGTAACCCGAATTCTCCATAATCCAATTCAATAAAAAAGATATTTCACAATTAAAAGTGGAGACCTATTCTGTCATCTGCAAATTTGTATTTGAAAGACACTGATATATGGTAGTGTAAGGTATCTTCAAGACAGTATAAATGACCCAAGGGTAAAAGTTTATTAACAAATTGAATATTTATCTTGACTTGCACTATCGAGTTTGGTTTGCTGTTGTGCAGCACAGCAACACAGAAAGGTTATTTAGTGCCAAGGCAACAATGGAAAGTGCCTTGCCCAATGACAAAATACAGCAGCCAACCCATGATGAACCAAATTAAGTAATAAAATTAAAATGCGCATTGGGGTCAAAAGACATTTACGAGAGGAATTATGGTTAGGAAAAAAAACTTGAACATTCATTTGTGGCACAAGAGATCTCTTGGATTTCCATACAACTAAAGATAAAATAAAGTGTAAAACTAGATTTTTGCCCACCCCTGTTTTAGACCATAACAAATATTAGCCGCTTATCAATATTTTACATATTTAACATGATAAATGTAATTTCTGGACCAACCTGTTTCTAGTAAACAAAAAGCAGTACCTATATAATTTTGGAAATTTTAACACTTGTATTTGTGACTTTCATAGTATCATTTTCTTGATACGAAACAATGATTACCAACAACAACCCCCAGTAAATTTACACACCATAGTTTTAAAGATCTAACCCGGAAAACTTCAATGCCGACCATTAGTTTACAACTTTTCAAGTAGCTTATATATTTAATCATTCAATGATGTCTACCTGTCCTTTGAGCAATTGCTAACTAGTGTGATTATACTCCACTTAAGCAAAAAAGACAAAAGAAAGCAATCGGCTCCCTTTATCAATGGCAACCTTAGAAATGCAGTACACTGGAAAGTTCAACTACTTCACAAATATAGCAATCTAGAACATCCACAAAAGAACAGGCATTTAGTGTCCAAATTCAAACAAGAAACTAAAGTTTACTTTTTCAAACACTGTTCAGGTGGAACAAAAAGGAATTTTTGTAACCATTAGGCCCCTCCTGGTAAACACGTGTCAAAGTATGCAACTCAACTAGTTCATGAGCAAACATCTATAAAGGGGTCACCACATCGATCAATTCCTTAACCCATACTTTTTAACGTCTTTTTGAAAGACATCTTTTTCATCAAAGATTCTGATCAATATAATTATGCTGCTGACAATATACATTTGCCCACGCTCACCATTACTTTAACATTTATGAAATCTGCTATGGAAATAAAGTGTAATACTTTGATTATATGGTTTACTAGCAATGAAATGAAAGCAAACCCCGACAAGTCCCAAGCTATTGCACTTGGAAAGAAACAGCTCGAGACTTTCTCCTCCAAAGAAGCCAATATTCAATACGTCTTATGAAGACTCTCTACAACTGCTAGGAGTCACTTTGGACTTTATGCCAAACTTCTGTCAGCATATCACTGAAATTTGTCAGAAAGCATCTAAACAATTAAATGGGCTCAAACAATTTGGAAAATAAGTTACAACTGATGGAAGACTAGTGGTGTACCCCAACTTCATCGTGGCAAACTAATATCCATATAGCTGACATTTCAACAGTCTCACTAGTCACTAACAGGAACAAGCTTGAAAAATTCCATGTAAGAGCTCTGAAATTTTTATTAGTTATCAATGATTTTAACAAAAAAAAACTTATTCTCAACTTTTGGATTTGGCAAATATTTCAACTCTTCACATCTGAAGGATGAAGATCTTGGCTTTGTAAGTATTCCAAATTTTGACCACTAACTATACAATTCAACTGAATGACCTGGTAGTTCTAAAACAATCTATGTACTCTTTTAGGTATGTAAACACTGGAGATTCCAATAGTAAGAACATCCAGTTATGGGTTACAATGTTTTAGATGTGTAACAGCAAAATTATGGATTTTTCTCCCGAATAATATATAAACACACTCATAAATTAACAATTTAAATCCCCTTAAAGACATGTCAGGGACATTATGGTGCAAACACTCCATATGTAAACACAAAAAAATTGCTGCTACCAGAATCTGTGCATGTTTATCATGTTAGTTTCTATTACTGCCTCTCTATTTGTAATAGCTGGTTGCCCTAAATGTGGGCTTACACATGGTTTTGGTTGGATTGTCTGCCCTTTAGATGATGTATTTAATAGTTCTATGCTTCTGATGCATTAACATTTATATGTGAGCTTTTTGCATAGTCCTGTCCTTGACTATGTCTGTTTACAGTTTGTATGTGTGTAACTAATGTTACGGATGTATTGGTCAGCTATTATTTTAACCAGTGTATTTAAACACATGCAAATGTAAAGTATAGTTTATTAAGGAAATTTACTTCTCTGCACTGCATTTTTAAACAGAAATTACAAATCGTGAGAAGGTGATCACCATATGTGCATATGGGCTAGCCATTACACATGCAAATTTTAACACTGCAAGTAACTGAAGAGAGTAGAATCTTTTCATGCAAAATTATTTTTGAGCACGGAATATTAAACTACAAATGTGTAAGTATACCTGATTGCACAAGTAAATTTTTATATTACTGTTTACACTCGGAAAAATATCTCTTACAATATTTAATATAATGTAATGCAATTCCGATTTTAAATAAAATGTGTCTACTGTCTACATAAAAATCCATTTGAATATTTATTTACTTCAGTGACATCGACATTGGTACATAAAATCAATCCAGACAGACGAATCACGAAGTAATAAATCCATCAATTAAATATCCATGTAAAATCCAAAGAAATTGTGAAGAAAGTGACCGGTGCACATGTAGGCCTAGTTACACACAAGGATAGCCATACGCAGGATTTGTTTACACTGGTGACTATACTCGGTGTAGTGAGCTACACAGCTGATTAGAGAATCAAAATTTTCCCTTACTTTATGTGGAGCTTGTAGAAGTTTGTGAACACCTCCTATCTGATTGATAAGTTGAACATTACAATGGAATGTGAACGTTGGTGGACGAGTTGGTTCTGGAAAATTTGTACTCGAAAACGGATCTGTATCATCCAGGTACTGTACTCGACACACAAAGGTCGCCATCTTTGATGTGATTTATTGCGATTGCACTGCGCTCTTTTGACCTCAATATATTCCTACGCCAATTCCCTCTACTTCATGCACCAAGCTCTCCCTCTAAAATTGATGTTAACCACAGTTTAAATTAGATCCAACTGATAAACACACAGAGATAAGGCTCCGTTCTGATGCGTAGTTCTTTGAAGAAGTTACATTCCCATCTGATCCAGTCCTCAGTGGTGATTCATTTAAAGTGCGGATGCTTAAGAAATTTCGAGTAATGCGGTCCGACAGGTATGTAAGACGAAAACTGTCCAACAGCTTCAACGCATCATCCAAGCAATGTACCTGACTACCACCGCTGGATGATTACTAAGTCACAGTTAACTTCCACGCAAGATATATATTTTGTTACACAATTATATAAAGTAACTTGCTGAATCCTTTAAACGTGGAGAGCGATTGTATTGTAGATCGTAACTTGGAGTATTCAAAGTCTACTTTCACTTTCAAAACGACGATTGGCAACGTGCATTCGAATCGTAATAACTCTGCAGGCCCGGCCCTAGGGCAAGGCGAACGAGGCAACCGCCTTGGGACTCGCGCTTTCAGGCAATGCAGTTTTTTTGCTTTGGGGCCCCGCGCTCATCGCTTGCTGCATTGGGCCCCGCACATCATCGGGCCGGGCCTGTAACTACGAATGGAATACATTTATTTCTTCTAATTATTTTACGTATTATTAAGCAAGTTAAGATCTGTCAGCTAATTTATCTGTGCTTGTGGAATTCAGGAACAACGCTCCCGAATACTGTTGTGTATACCAGGTGTTGGCGGTAACTGCGTTTTCCTGGTGTATTAACACGTTTTCGCTTGTATAAAGTCATTACCATTCAATCCCTAGCTGATCACCAGTTTCATTTGCAAGACAATATTTTTTAACCATTGGTTACACTTGTTCTAAAAATGTATGATTAGGAAAACATGCGAAAATATCAATGAATTATGTTTATATTTATATTTCTTGTCTGGCCTTAAATTATTTTACTCTCTCTCTCTCTCTCTCTCTCTCTCTCTCTCTCTCTCACACACACACACACTCACAAACATACGCGCTTATTTTGTTGTACTTTGAGCACGTTTACTTGAAACGATATATCTACCTAACAGCATTTTGTGAGGGTGACTTAATATGTCCACTTTTAAACTGAATGATTATTCGGCACCATATAGCCAGTATTGTGATGTCGATCCGTTAGACCTTAATATAAGCTCTCTCTCTCTCTCTCTCTCTCTCTCTCTCTCTCTCTCTCTCTCTCTCATATATATCAGTGTGTGTGTGTGACATTGTGCTGATATTATTTTCTATATTTAACGTCGACGGGTACTTAAAATATTCTGACCTACAAAAATGGTATTAGACAATGGCTATTTAGTGCCAAATAAAACTTTGTTATTTGTGACTATCAATAGTCTGCGTACATAAAAGGTTGGAGTTCTTTTGGAAATTGGGAGTGGGGTAATCACCTGTATACTTCAGAACTTGGCACGCTTCCTTTCCTCTCAACAGCATAAACATCTTGCTCGGTGAGGAAATATGCAGGCTGCTTATATGTAAATATTGTTTTACATTACATGCAATACTTTTTCAAGAGCCACAACAGATAACTATCTAAATCACCATGGCAACTACTTTGATTTTGTTTTGGAGTCATTTCAGAAATATACATGCTGGTATATACATGTGGTGATAAAAACTGACGTGTAAAGTTTATAAAGGGCTTCCGACTAGTGTCACCTTACCATACAGTGCTATATGGATAGACATCATACCGGTGTAACGAAAGGGGTCTTTAGAGACTCAAAACAATCATACTTCCGTATCCAGTGAAATTCATCTTTGTCAGCAAATAAAAAAAAAAATAGTTTAGCCAGTACAGATGATTTTTGACAATATTTACAGCATATGCATGCATCCTTTTACCTTTAAAGAAAACTGAAGAAAATATGAAATCATTTAGTTCGTTTTAAGTTGACGATATATGTTTTTTTGATAAATATTTCGAGTTTGTTTTAAATTGCGAAAATCAAATCAAGTCTCTAAAACGCAGTAGCATAAGCTATCGGTACGTGTAATTTTGCGGGTGATATGTACGCCAAATTTTATCATATTTCGGTACACTGTGTAGCTGGCTTATTTTATTTCTGTTAAATGTGGGAGACTATGTAAAAAACAATTCCCCAACAGATTTGTCACTTACACTGGGAAAATGTACAGAGATACTGTCAGTAAGATAATCCAGTCGCCAGACTCAGATACTGTGATACTGGTTTTATTTATCATAAAACTATAATTGACAGAAAGTATTGTGGTAGCTTCTGCAAATAAATGAAAGTCGGCATTATGTGTAGGTGTATTGTCTAACCTGTAATCTTTTACATTTTTATCCATGCCAAAAAACAAAACTTACCAAAGTATTTGCATTGTTTAGATTTGTGCCTGTTGACGTAAATGTCGATGACTTATCAAACCCTCTGTACTATCGTAACTGATATTAGGCAGAACCACCAGTACAAAAACCGTGCGATTCGATTATCACATTTTAGAGATGTTGATAGTGGATTGATGAGACCGAGCCCCCTTGTGCCGGTGTGTCAGTGCGTTTTTAGTGTCCTCAACCAACATAAATGTTTTCAATGATCACAACCAGAACGTATAATGTTTTAAGCAATCACAGCCCACAGGCACAATTTTAATAATCACAAAAAAAATGTATAATATTTTTGTGATCACAGTACAAAGACATGTTTTTAATGATCACAACCAAAATGTATCATTTTTTAGCGATCACAACCCACAGACATGTGTTTAATAATCACAACCAAAAGGTATGTTTTCAGTGATCATAGCCCACAGACATGTTTTAATGATCACAACCAAAATGTATTACTTTTTTAGCGATCACAACCCATAGACACAATTGTAATGATCACAACAAAAATGTATAATATTTTTGTGATCACAGTACAAAGACATGTTTTTAATGATCACAACCAAAATGTATCATTTTTAGCGATCACAACCCACAGACATGTGTTTATTAATCACAGCCAAAAGGTATAATGTTTTCAGCGATCTTAGCCCACAGGCATTTTTTAATGATCACAACCAAAATGGATCATGTTTTTAATGATCACAGCCCACATACATGTTTCGAGCAGTGATCGTAGACCCTCACGATCATCTTCAAGATGCCGTATGTACAACATCGTCAGCCATTTCAAAATAAACGGACTCGACATCATTTTCCTTTAACAAAATGAATGTGCTTTTCTGGCTGAATACAAATATTTTTTACTTTCTGTTGAATTCTTACTGATAACTATCAATCTTAATACAACGACAAACGGAACTGCAACAGTGTAGATTAATTATGCTGCGGATGCCCATGATATTTAGCTTAATTTGTTGAAAATAGCCAGAAAATTGTACGCAATTTCCGTGACAACAGAAGGAAGCGCAGGCACACTTGAATTTGTTATTTTAGCGTGGGATTTATGGCTGCTCAACAAACCGGTGTAGGTGACCCTGTTACGGTCACTTAAAATATTACACGCGAGACTGCAATCAAATCTCGATGCAAGTAACCTTTGAAATAACCATTATCAACTGTTACCCCTACGGCTCGGCAACAGTGTTATTAGTTTTGATTTATTAAATAAAGATTAAATAGCCCGTAAGCGTTCTGTTGCTTGAAGTAGCTCTCTGCTCGACGCTTCTCTAATTTCCTGTCAGACTTGGCTTAATAAATCAGCCAACCAACCAACCGACCAACGACAAAAAGTAACACATATATCAGTCCAAATGTGCATGCTCCTGTCATATAGAGAATGCCGGTGTTCCATCAGCTGGCTTCTTGCAACAAGAAACATACAAGAACAATAAGTCGTTTTGCGCCACTTTTGATTATTTTCTTATTTTACTTGCGGTGGTTTCAAAACCAGTAATGTCCACACACAAAAAATTTACAAAAAGTGGCAAATAACTTTGTGATATAGATATCAAGCCTGCTTAGCAACTGTCATTCATTTTTTTCTCTTAACTCCAATCCATATGTGTAAACACAGCAGATGGATACAAACGTTTCCATGTGCAAACGAAGTAAGTGGATACCCCATCATTTCTGTTGTGCGAATACATCAAATAGACACCTCATAATATTGTTGACAAAAGATAAAGAATTTAATTTGGGGTTGTTGTTATTTTGTTGTTGTTGTTGTCGTTATTGTTGTTTTGTTGTTGTTTGTTCTCTTTTTGTGTGTGTTAGTATTTTGCTAACTGGTTCAACCAACGAAGGAGCATATCCAATTTAATTTGACATTTTATGGAACCCGTTTTCAAATGTCTTTGTATTCCTTCTGTTTGATGATCGTATTATTTCTTTTTAAGACTGTGTTATGTATTTTAAGAACATGTTAAGTATTTATAAGACAGTATTGTTTTTTAAGACCCAGTTGTGTATTTTTAAGACCGTGTTATGTATTTTTAAGGCCGTGTTAAGTATTAAGACTGTGTTTTGTATTTTAAGACAATGTTATTTTAAGACCGTATTGTTTTTTAAGACCCTGTTGTGTATTTGTAAGACCGTGTTATGTATTTTAAGGCCGTGTTAAGTATTATTAAGACCGTGCTATTTATTTTAAGACAATGTTAAGTATTTTTAAGACCGTGTTATGTATTTTAAGGCCGTATTAAGTATTATTAAGACAGTGCTATTTATTTCAAGACAATGTTACGTATTTTTAAGACCGTGTTATGTATTTTTTAAGAACGTGTTTTGTTTTTGTGGGTTTTTTTTTAGACCGTGTTGTGTATTTTTAAGACTGCGTTATGTATTTTGTACCTACGAGTCTGACTAGATCTTTTAACAGTTTTGTTGTTCAGCTACTTTCTGAGTTCAATAGGGAATCACCACTCAGCCAATCGCCGCTAAGAACGTTGAAAACATTGGAGCTTATGAACTTTGGGGGAATTACTTCCTGTGATCTTGAAGAAACTAATACGATCCATTCGCTGTACGATATACGCTTCAGATATCGGGGAGGAGGGAGCGGTATCACCTGACTACACATCAACTACAATACTGCATATATATCAATAAAAAAGGAAGTGTATGTTGCCAATCCAGCCATTTTTACGAGGTTTTAAAACACTTAATATTAAACTGACAGTGCTAGCTTTTTCGAATTCCTGTACTGTTTGTTCGAATTCCTGCACTGTTTGTTCGAACTCTATCACTTTTGTGTATATTTAATTTGTATTGTTTGTTGGCTTTTCTTACCGATTACATGTCATATACATCTGTATTATATATACTTGACCATTGTCCCAAATCAAGTTAATTGTGTACATGACCAGTGACATTTATTTTGTAAACGACATAATGTATAGCAAATATTTCTCTTCTGATATCATAGATTAAAAAGTCAAATCATTATCAATGGAGGTAAACATGTTTGTGGTTTATACATTTTCACTGTGTATTTTAGGGAAATAACTTATTTGTTGAATTTTACAAAACATGTTGGTTTTCGTTCTTTTCTGTTACTTTGTTTAAGACCATAGAGTTGCAACAACCACAAACAGACAGCGCTGGCATTTGCAGATACTTGCACTGTTGGTTCGAATTCTATCACAAACAGACGACGCTAGCTTTTTCAGATTCTATCAGTGTTGGTTCGAACTCTTTCACAAACATACAGCGCTAACTCTTTTGATATTCCTGCACTGTTGGTTCTAACTCTATCACAAACAGACAGTGCAAGCTTTTGCGATATTCCTGCACTAATGGATCGACGTCGATCATAAACAGCGCTAGCTTTTTTAGATTCCAGCACTGTTGGTTCGAAATTTGTCACAAACTGACAGCGAAAGCGTTTTCAGATTCCTGCACCGTTAGTTCGAACTCCATTACATACTGAGCTACCTTTTTCAAATTCCTGCACTGTTGCCTCGAAGTGTACCAGAAACTGACTGCGCTAGGTTTTTTCCATTTTCTTCACAGTTGGTTCGAACACCATCACAACCATACAATGAGGCTCCTTTTAATACTTTTGTTACATTGTGGATTCAAGATTTATTTAACATATTCATGAGAAACGGACTGCATTTGGTTTCATTAATAGCATCCGTACATGACAAACTTGACGAATTCCTTTTCAACTAGTTAGCATTGAAGAATCGAGAAAACTTTATGAGAACGTATCGAACTATTTTGTATTCTAACACGTATTCCTGCAAATTATGATAAATATAGTCTTGGTGGAGTTTCCAGAATAAAAAGCATCCGAACAACAATGTTGAACATAGTTTCAGTAAAGCATCTGACTCATACTCCAAAAGGCGCGGGCTCGATACCCGGCCAAACTAGCCAGTGGTGGTCTGCCTCGACTTGGCCTTGGGAAAGGCACTAAGTGTCAATTTCATTGGGCATGACATAAGCAATAATGCGTTGAAAGCGCCGTCAGGAGAAAAAAAAAGAAGCAGGGGAGTTAAGTGAACGTTAAGTCTTTATGGAGTATCTCCCCTTGACTGTATACCTGCTCATTCGCTAAAAACTGTTCTCTCTCTCTCTCTCTCTCTCTCTCTCTCTCTCGTGTTCTTGAAAAAAGAAAGAAAGAAAAGACCACAAAATGACGAATATATAGACAAGCACACGCATCAATTCAAATAACGTTCTTCTTTATAGCAAGATTATCTAAAGACACAAATGCAAACATCGTCCTAGACGTTGGTGTAGAATGAATTCCGTCGCTCGTCATACAACCTGACAGTTATTCCTTCATCTTGGCTTGTAGAAATGCTCTGTGCTGCCAACTTTCATGTTTCGTCCATCGCATGAGTCTTATTGACAGTGACTGTAACAAGAAGTTCACTGAAAATGGCATGACATCCATTGTGTATCCACATCTGGTCCGTCCATGGAGAATCTATCCTAAAATTGCAGAATTGCTGTGGACTCTGACCGTTCTCGCTGTTTTGTTTTTTTTTCTCCTCCGTCAAACCTTTCCTGCCCGCTGAAAGGTGCCGATGATTCGACACGTTCTTGTTGCTACCACGGTTGTCAACACTTTTTCCTCCAGGTAATATCTAACTTCTATAGTCCAATATATACTGATAGGTTTCTATACTACCATACAGTCGAATACCTAGAGATACATTTCTATTTACCATACAGTCGAATACCCTAGTAATAAGTTTCTAAAAATACAATCGAATATCTAGTGCTAGTTTTCTATTTACTATACAGTCGAATACCTAGAGATAAGTTTCTATTTACCATACAGTCGAATACCCTAGTAATAAGTTTCTAAAAATACAATCGAATATCTAGTGCTAGTTTTCTATTTACCATACAGTCGAATACCTAGAGATAAGTTTCTATTTACCATACAGTCGAATACCCTAGTAATAAGTTTCTAAAAATACAATCGAATATCTAGTGCTAGTTTTCTATATTACCATACAGTCGAATACCTAGAGATAAGTTTCTATTTCAAAAAAATACAGTCGAAAACCTAGTAAGTTTCTATTGAACCATACAATCGAACACCTAGAGATAAGTTTCTATTTACCGTACAGTCGAATACCTAGTGATAAGTATCTATTGTACCATACGGTCGAATACCTTGTGATAAGTTTCTATTTCTAGAAATACAGTCGAATACCTAGTGATAAGTTTCTAGTATACCATACAGTGAAAACCCGAATGGCAAGTTTCTTGTCTACCACAGATAGTTAAATATTTGCTGTAATATGGTTTCCTTTATGTCTTTTAGTTGTCACTTATACATTTTTATATTTTATTTATATTTTGTATTGATGTCTTTTTGTTGAGTTATGCCTTTAATTTTAAATTTCCCCAATCGGCTGACATGCGTTTCATGTATAACCGCTAAAGATTATTCAGCAATTATGAATCCCCCTTAAAAGACAAGCAAATTACATGAACTGATCTCCGCTTTTCGTTGGATGGAGGGGAGCGTGATAACCAAGTCGCAAGCGACGTTTTCACTTGGATATATTGTTAGAGAATATAATAGTGAAATACCAGAATATTCTGAGATATTAAACACAGGATTTTATATCATTTGATTATCTGAGGTTAAGGTACCATCACTTTCCTTCAGTTATGGAACATACAACTTGATTTTCTATTTTTGTCGAACATATCGGTAGTCCTTGTTTTTTATGCGAAGGATTCTTGCCACAAAATGACAAACTTGTTCACTTATTGTATTTATGCGTTAAGTAAGATTAGATTTTCAATATAATAAAGACAAGAAAAACGTATTATCTGAAGTCGATTGTGGAAAAACGTATTATCTGAAGTTGACTGTAGAATACAAATCAATGCAGACATGTAACACCAGTCAGTAAAATGAGAAACGTACGTCACAGTTACCTAAGTTTGCATTGCGATACTAGATTTTTAAACAATCATCTAGACTGATGATTCTAGCATGAACTGAGTTTGAGAAATAAACTGAAAACATAAAATTTAACCAAAGTCAGCGAAGCGAGAGTCACGTTGATCTAATAGTTTGATAAGTGCAATACTGGTCAACACGCTCCCCCTCACCAGGTTTCAAGAGTTCAGGTATAACAGATTGCATACAATTTGCAACAAAAAAATACGCATAAACTTAGCGTAAATGTACAACTAATGCACATGCATGTACAACGTATGCACCTTAAGCCTCCACAGGTGCAAGGAAACATACTCCCCATATTTGCTAATGACGTCGGAAGAAAGAATGATCGAGATATAATAATGCTGCACACATGTATATTCTTTTACATGTGCGGACCCGACGCTGTTTATAGTACAACAGCTGTCCTATTCTTTGTAGATTCCTGCGTCGACACCAGTTATTTGGTGGAAGAATTATCAAGCTCGTAATTGTTCGAGAAAAGTTTGAATTTAAGTCATCATGGACATGGACATAAATATGTCATTCCTAAAAGTAACGTCTTAATGCCGAGCGCAAAGCGAGGTAGCTGCTAGAATCGTATAAGTCTTTGGTATGACTCGGCCGGGGTTTGAACAGCGACCTACCGCATCCGAGACGGGCGCTCTAACCACTTAGGCCACCGAAGCGGTCATTTTACAGATAAGCCAAATGTGAATGAACATAGTTGAACTTAAATATAGCGAGCAGAAGATATATATATATATATATATATATATATATATATATATATATATATATATATATATATATATATATATATATATATATATATATATATATATATATATATATTAAGGACATACCGAGAGGATCCGGTTGTCAAGAGATCTTAACAAGGATTTCAAATTTTAGGTTTACTCTCAGAATTCGAACATGCACTATATAAAGTTTCCCATTCATCATACCTCTCTCACCTTTGATCTAAAATATTTATTTAACACATCAGAAACATCGAAATTTGTTCTTGCTTAACGGAATATCTCATCTCGAAATAAAACATAAAACTTGGAAAAGCCATAATTTGGAAATCAGAGGAAAAAAATATTACAAAAATCTTCATGGGGTAAAATAATCAAGTCTTACATGTTAGAATACATTGTGTCAATCGGATGTTAGTCTAACAAAATGTAACTGAAGTAAGCTAAACTAGAGTCACAGTGACCTAACTTTAAGTATTGGTCAAGATGCTTCCCCATGTCAGCATGTATACTAACAGAATATCAGAAACCGGATGTGCACGCATCTAGATACGCTGTGAAAGACGGCGCAGAAAACGATGAATAGAGAAAACGTTAAAATTCGGGACTCACCTTTTTCACATCAACACCCAAGCCATCGAGTAGTTCTCTAGCAGTACCATAGTACTTAAATTCATCATCAGCAGCGGAGGAGCCGGGCACCCGAATGTACTTGGGCTTTTCACAGAGCCAGAGGATGTTGGAGATGGTGACCATGCCTTGATTCTCCTTCAACATGTGCAGCATCTTCTTGGCCGTGGCCGAAAGTTGAGATTTTTGCTGTTCAGGTTGAGACACTGGAGGAGCTTCCACCAGGGTGACAGCTTGTGGTTCCTCCAGATTGATGAGCGGGGGATCATCTACAAAAATGCATTAAAAGGCTGATGAAAGAAGATAGTTTCATTACTGCTAAAGATTTTATTTAAAAGAATTTTAAAAACTGAATATCAAACACGAACGCGAACATCCCTTCTAAGGGGAACATTTATGAGACGTTGACATTTGTATTTTTAATTATTTATCAAAATCTCCATAGGCCAAATATCAAATAAATTTGCATACATACCAGACTTATAGAAATAACAAATTTCATCCCTCTGCATAGGTCAAATATCCAAGACATTTGTATACATGCCAGCCTTATAGAAACAAATTTAATCTCTATGCATAGGCCACATATTCAAGACATTTGCGTGCATACCAGCCTTATATAAATGTTATTTCTCTGCATTGGCCAAATATGCAAGACATTTACATACATACCACCCTCATGGAAATTTCATCTCTCTGTATAGGCAAAATATCCAAGACATTTGTATGCATACCACCTTTATAGAAATGTTATCTCTCTGCATAGGCCAAATATCAAAGACATTTATATACATACCAGTCTAATATAAATGATATCTCTCTGCACAGGCCAAATATCCGAGATATTCATATACATACCAGTCTTACAGAAATGTTATCTCTCTGAATAGGCCAAATATCTAAGACATATGTATATACATTACAGTCTTGTAGAAATGTTATCTCTCTGCATAGGCCAAATATCCAAGACATTTGTATACATGTCAGTCTGATAGAAATAAATCTGAATGTTAAGAAGCTTGATTATAGGAGTTTTCTATCTTGAATCTTTAGATTTAGCATTTATCACACATGTTCAATCCGTTTATACATATTGCGGCCGAGTCTCCGTATTGACCGCATCTTAATCGATTGACTTTCCAGTGCTTTATGACATCATCGTATTATCATTCATCATGCTAATCTGGTGTAATTTTAAGATGATGTGTGTTTGATAGACGAGCGCGCGTTCTTTTTTTTTTTTTTTCTTCAGCCATGACAAGATCGTTTGCTGTAGCGTAAAAAAGGAAACAAAAAACATCGGCCTGAAAACTTCGACGCATGTTAATAAAGTTATATGAAATCTGCCTGAGAAATTTAAACCACCATTACCATACTTAAACTCAGAATCGAGCTGAATATTTTTTTTTTTTCATTTAGGTTTGTCTATTACCACTGCAATAACGTGAGTACACCTTAGGTAATTATTCTGATTTTGAAGTTGTGCGTTTGAGTTTATTGCTAAACAAAATGGTTGGCCAATATGGCGTCTGTCCCGATATTCATTAAATTTTGAGCTCTAAAGGAGGACTTCGATCACGATATTCACTAAATTTTGGGCTGTAAAGAAGGACTTCGATCACGATATTCAGTTGTTAACAATAATGGCATGAACGGCACTTTATACCGACACTGATGACTCGTAAACACGAGGCTGGTTCTCGTGTTTACGAGTCATCAGTGTCGATAAAGTAGGATATGGCAATAGTAGTATATGACACTAGTAGGCAATAATAGGGTTGTCAATAATAAGGTATGGTTGAGGTTATTGACCAACGGGTATTAATTACCTAAACCACTGATCAAGGTATGCGGCCTTGAACTAAACCTAACTTTAAGAAAGCATTATTTACTAATCAGGTTTATTGCGACAGTGACTTCTGAAATTTAAATCTCATAATACGTTTTTTTCTTCTTTACTACCCTTAGTATAACTGTAAGCTATCTACAAAGTTTGGTCAAAGAACTAATTTTAGAATACAAAATTATTCTTCTGCAAAGCCATATTTTCTTCGAGTCGCAATGATCATGTTCTTCGACCCTTCATCCAGTCTTTCCTTGCTCCAGGTACAAGATATCTACAAAGTTAGGCTGTGGTAAATGGTAGACTATTCAAGTTATTGGGCGGAAACGAAATTGATAATGACAGGACGTCAGACGGACGGATATAATAGCATAATATGCTCCTCCTTACTGCAGTCGTATAAAATGTAAATTTTCAATCCAACTTTACCCTTAAAATATTTCAGAATATTTCATGATGTAGTAAAGACAGAAGAGAAATTAAAAGTTTAATAAGAAACTGATGCAGTCCTATACAAACTCTTTACCATTCAATCAAGCTGCAAATCTGTATGAACCCTAACTTCATGATCCTTTTGTGTACGGGTCGGTGGGATCAGAACCTTTCCAATAACCCGAGAAAAAAAAACAACTGAACATGACGTTCTGGGCATATAACACTATTTTGTAAGCTTACCTGTAACAGGTGATGGCTGAAGTGGATATGGCGTACTGGGAACAGGGGCATCAAGGAGGTGTGCTGGTATGACCTTGTTCAGTATATCATCGATATCTCTCGTCTGATCGATGTATGTGAGCTGTTTATGTGCAGAGACATGTGTCGTCTTTCCGCGCTCGACAAAGTCCTCCTCGTTGGGACTGAAGTCTAGCAGATTATCAATGTCCACTGTCTGTCCAATGAAGCCACTCCTGGTTCTGGAAACAGGTTGTTGCTTCCTTGTTGATTCTCCTTGCTGGTCGGGAACGATATCGGGGAGGGATCCCGCGCTCTCGTTGGATGCCATGGATTGCCGTGATCCAGATTGTGGAAGCTGATTACGAGGTCCATCAAACATTTCATTCGAGGTAACCGAAGCCATGGAGTTGGCATTTCTCAGAGTACCGTCGTCAGTCATTGCTGAATTAATGGATGCAATGGAACCTGCACCACTCAGCTTGGCTAAACTCTCATTCGAAACAATCATGCTATGTGGCCGCCCGTACGGATCAGGCTGGATTTTATTGAATTGTTGAACATCCGCTCTTTCGATTCGTTCATCTAAAATATCTTCATGTGAACTCTGTCTACTCGCTTTCTTCTGCTTACTCCGAGTTTGTCTGTTCGGCGAGGCATCTCTGTTGAACCCAAACTGTGAGCTATCACTTGCATGAGGATCACCCTCACGTTGTCTCCTAGATCTTCTTTTGTCGTCAAGCATGTCTTCCCTCGAGCTCTGTCTCCGAACACCCTTATTTTCCTGTGGGGAGAGTGCATCCGATGAACTACCCGATATCCTGTGCGAATGTCCTTTAGAATCTCCTCTCGAATGTCTATGTTTATCCCGATTTTGCTCGGAATGTAATTGTTCTGACTCATATTTAGCTCTGTTCAACTCTGACTTTCTGAAGTCCTTATTAAGAATCATGGCATCTTTTCCTGGTTCTTCCTCGCCAGTGAACACGCTATCACTCAGTTCCCTTGACCTTTGGGAGCGGTAACGTTTCCTTCTTCTCGTTGGCGATACATCCCTTGATCGACCTGACGGGGATCCATCTCTGTCAGACCTGTGAGAGTCATGATGCGAGTGCTGAGGACTAGTTGGAGACTTCTGGGCGTACATAGTGTCTTTGTAAATACCTCTATCTGGCCTATCCCCCCTCTGTCGCGATGACCTTCCAGAACCGGGATCATGCTCTTGCGCTGACGAATATTCAACGGAATCATTTCTGTGAAATCTCTTAGATGTATCTAAACCAGCTTGCTGCACTTTTTCTTCTTGAGGAAGAGTTTGTTTCCATTGTTGTACCTTATCAATGCTATCTCGCAAAGAAATAGTTTCTGGTGATAGATGGCTTCTGTCAGGAGTTCCGCAGGGATGTGGATCTTCCACAAGGTCTTTACTACCATGTCGTCTGCTTCTTGGTTTATCATCCAATATACTGTCCTTCGACGAAGAACGTCGATAGTCGGTTCTTTTCTCTCTATCTGATTCATAGTTTGATCTCCGTTTGTCTTTTTCGGAGTCATGATACGATCCACGGTCTCTTCTCGAAGGTGGGCGAGAATCCTTTTCTGATTCAATGTATGATCCTCTTTCCTTTCCAGATGGAGGACGGCCATCTTCTGGTCCCGGAGTTTTTGGTGTACTCGTTCTTGGTTGCCGCCATCGTTGATCATCTATTTTTTTATCGACCACTTCAGAAAGATCACTTTTGGTCTCATGACGCTTTAGTCCTGAAGACTGGGGTCCAGGATCTCCGTACACAGCCTTTCGCCACGAACGTTCACTCGGTATTTCAATACTATCATCGTAACTGGGCTGTACTGATCTCTGTCTCGATGTTCTCGAGTCTATCTTCTGTGAAATCGGCTGCCCTTCTGGCGGAGGCTGGTTGAACTTGTCCCTATATTTGTTATATGATTCTCCCAATCCACTGTCACCTGTGTCATCATTTAACACTGCTAGGGCTGCGAGGGCGACCGCCTCTTTCCTGTCTAGACCAGATCCCGATCCTCCACCAATACCTCCTCTGTTACGGCGAGGAGGAGGTGGTTGTTGATCCATATTAGTTTGTATTGCACAGTCCACCATATTTCGTCTTCTGGAGTCTTTGAGATATTTGCTCTCTCTCTTTGTCTCTTTGACTGGAAGCTTCATTTTCTTAACTTGCGATATTTTTGATTCCCTATCCTTCCTTAGTCTTCGCTTCTCCGATTCTGGATCAGGCATTGGAGAAGTTCCCCTGCAAACGTAGAAATTCCCCTGAACGTTATCTTTTTCAGCCTCTGGCGCGCTTTCCTCACTGTCAGTGTAGTCACGAGGCGGAGTACTGACCGGCAGACTAACAGAGTTCCTATTACCCCCTGGGCCATAAACGTTCTGCTCCCATCGTCTTCTTAGGGCAGGGGATTCATCATATAATTCAGAATTCCGCGAAGCTTGACGGTCAAAGCTTGGTCGTTGTTCAGACTTGCGATGGACTACCGGGGAGGCAGCTGCATCCGAACTGCTTCTGTATGTGGAATAAGGGGACGGGGAAGCACTGCTGCTGTACTCATATCCCCCATATCTGTTTGGTGCGGGAGAGGTTTCCCTACTGTGCCCACCGTGGCGACTACCCGACCTTGAGGATGCTCGGTCCCATGATCCGTACAAAGAAGGTGTACTGCCACCATAATCAGATAAGTAACCGGACTTATTGCTGTACTCGCTACCTCCACTTCGGTTCGAGTATTTATCCCGTGAGCTGTTATCCCCCTTGCGACCACTGCCTAGGGGCGTGTACTTGTCATAAGATCGTGGTTCTGCGAACTGTTTCACTCTGTCCATGACGGAACCACCACCTCCGAAAACGAGCGGATAACGAGAAGGCGAATCGTAATTCGATTGTCTGTTGTACGACTGTCTAGGGGTTAGATATGAGCTGCCTCCATAGCCGGCACATCTGCTGCTGGAGCCGTAGCCCCTCGAGACGCCCATGTCGTTTGACTGAAATGAGAGAAGTTCTACCTAAAGTATTCATAGCAATGATTTCAATAATTACAAGATTCACATAAATATTTAAGTTTATGACATTAATTAAACACGTGGATACATTCCAAAAGGAAAATGTGACTTCAAATTTATTGGTATATTGTGTCTAAGCGTATGTGCTTAAGTGAAAGAACTGTAAAGGTTCGTTATCTGAAAAATATTGTTCCTTTTTATCGATATTTCTTGTAATCATAAAATCCAACGTTTGTGGTTGGTAAGCAGAGACATTGTACATGATTTACATAGTCTGCTTGTGTTTGACATTATTTTGGTATACTATCCACTAGCAAAAGAGTTTGTCCTTTCCGTTGTATGTCTGCATCGCTATTACCATCCAACTGAAATATCTAGACATGTGACACAAACTGGGATATTATTGAAATCAATCTGACATTTGTAACCACTGGCGGATATTTCTTCGTGATAGTAAGAAATTGTTAGCAGTTCAGGCATTAAAACGTCCTACAGTCATTGCAGTTCAGGTATTATAACGTCCTACCGTCATTGCAGTTCAGGTATTATAACGTCCTACCGTCATTGCAGTTAAGGCCTTTTATTTTATGCTATGCTGTGAATTATTTGATTCTCGAATTAAAATAATGTTGATATTTCACTGTAGTGAAAAAATAAAAATATTTTTTCACTACAGGAACTACTTTTTTGGTCAGAACATACTTACCTCCCTTAGATTTTCTGTCAGTGAACTACTTTTTCCTTATGTATTATACATTGATGAATTACTTGTGGTTGTTTTCTTATTAATAATCCCTGTCTGTTATCCTTGAAACTTGAAGTTTGTTATTCTGGAAATATCAGTTAATTTTTATCAATCTGATGTGAAACTTATTTTGTGCGCAGGTACACATAGCACAGCAGATCATGTACGGTAAACAGCTGACATTACCGTAAGAAATCTGCTAATTCATTGTGTCACAAACTTTATGTAGCCAACGTACGTATGTGAGCATAAATTAAAAAGAATATTTGCTTGAAACGAGTGAATAACGGATACATTTCATTTCGTGGGTGAAAAACTCTAGTATTTTCATCCACTCGATGAAATATATCCGTTATTCACTCGTTTCAAGCAAATATCGTCTATGTAAGGACCTTCCGTCATTGCAGTTAAGGCATTATAACGTCCTACCGTCATTGCCGTTCCAGCATTATCACGTCCTTCCGTCATTACAGTTCACGCATTATAACATCCTACCGTCATTGCAGTTCAGTCATTATTAATAGAAACTCTGTTACGGTTTGGACCGAGACAAGGAAATCCCAGTCAAGGGGTTATATTATTTGTATTCCCACGAGGCTATGCTATGAAATCTGAGTTAGTATAATGCTTGCTTAATGACCTTAAAAGTTGTTTCTGCTTTTTTAGTATTGGCAGCCATATCGTATGGTAATCGGAATCCGTTGCATAAACTTGAAAGGCCTCATCATGCTTTCTGTAAACTTTAGTTACTGCTGTAGGATTTAACGCCATTTTTCAGCACAAGAGATACTATACATGGCGACCAGTATAAATGGTGACGGAAGAACCCAGGAAAACCCCGGAAAGAACCACCGACCCACGAGAAAGCTACTGGCAAGCTTTCTCACATACCCACATTGGCCGAACCTGAGACTCGAACCCACGCAGACAGAGGTGAGATGGCAATGATCCGTAACGGCGAGCGCTTTAGACCACTTGGGCTACTTGCGGCCCGTAAAATTTAGTACAATTTTTTTCTGCATTTTTTGAAGAATTAATTGAAAGAATTTTCTGTTTGCAATAATGGTAGCCATACTTGAAAAAGGATCCAAATCATCTGCACAAACTGAAAAGCCTGCACACAAGAATGTTTTCTGGTTAAATTTAGACAAATTCATACAATACTGATTTTTGTTAAATGTAGACAAATTCGTACAAGAATGATTTATGTTAATTGTAGACAAATTCATACAATAATGTTTTCTGTTGAATATGGACAAATTCGTACAAGAATGATTTATGTTAACTGTAGACAAATTCATACTATAATGTTTTCTGTTAAATGTAGAGAAATTCATACAAGAATGTTTTCTGTTAAATATAGGCAAATTCGTTCAAGCAGTTCGTGAGATGTCATTATATAACTTTCCTTGTGTTCTGTATCGTTGCATTTATTTGCCAAACTTGGTCAAATTCTGTTGACTGTTTCTTGAGATGTTTAAAGATTTTTCTGTTTGTAGTAATGGCGTCTTTTGTACAAAATTGAAGTGTTTCTAACATGCATGCTCTTTGCCAAGTTGGCTTCAGTTTAGTCAAATGAGGCTATTTCGGGGGTGGGGGGTGGGGTGGGGTGGTGTCTTTATTTGTCGTTTTTGCTGTCGTTGTTTTCTGGTGTTTTTCTTCTTCAAGGAGTTGAAATTGCATTTGCTGTTGGAAGAGGATAAGGTACAAGGGACTACGATTGACGCAAACTGGACTCGGGACCGCAAGACCATAAATAAGCTCACTAGGCCTTATGAACAGGTGACCTAACGACAGTAACAGCTGCAAAGACTGCTGCTGCTACTACTACTACTGCTGCTGCTATTACTACTACTATTACTACTACTACTAATGATAATAATAATAATAACACCATCAGCATCACCACAACCACAAGTAACAATGATAATAATAATAATAATAATAATAAATTATAATAATAATGTATTATTATTATTATTATTATTATTCACTCGAGTATCATTCATTATGTTAAGTCTTGTAAAGTCTGTTCCCATCAAGGATCGTTTCTGTTCGATATAAGATAGTAACCTTGGTTCCTTTGGGTCTTTAAGGTAAGTCCCACAGTATTTCAGATATAAGGGTCGCTAATTTAAAAGTACTGCTTTTAAGTCCACAGTCTAGTATAATTGCATATCCGTAAATACCTTGCCAACAATTTAAAGAATAAAATTGTTGAATATAAAAGTAGAAAAATAACAGTTTATTTGCAATATAATTATTTATCATAGGATTATAAAATAATTAGTATGCAATTATTCTGCTTGGCAACTTTATCTGGATTTTCTTTTCCCCCACGTGGACAATGGGACGATACCATTTTGCGATTAGTACTTTAATGATCCTTGATCAGTATAAAAAATCAATGGCGATTTTTTTAATTTTAACGATGACATCAAAAGTGTTTACTTTTCGCAGCTGTCTGGTGAGGATTAAATGAGAAGGTTAATATACCCTTGTGCATGCGTCATTAAAACAAAGGTCGATTTATTTTTGTTCTCCGAATGCTGCTTAGACTGCCAAATCAATGATCTCCCTTTCTACAATTTCTTATCACCAGAAGATGTTCCAGCCTGAAATGTACATCACAATGGACATGTCCAAAGTAACAGACATATGTGTCCAAAAGGTCGAAAATGTCTGAGCATTTTTGTAAAGTAACCGATACTAATAATTCTGGCTATTGTCTTAGACTGAGATGGGGAAAAACTGGATTTCTAAAACACTACGACTTATTTCCAACAAATGTTTAAGTCTAAACTGTGAAACACTGCGCCTTGTTGCCAAATTATAATACATCTACCTTATTGTCCACAAGTCCAGCGTACTGTAACACCCAAAGGGGCTCTGTCTGTCTGTCTGTCTGATATCACATGGTATGTGTACTAGTCCATGAGACATATGTTAATTAGCTGACCTGAAGGATGATATAGCATAGGATGGGACACGTGACTACGAATACCGAATCATAGCACAGGATGGGACACAGGATTACGAATACCGACACTTAGCATAGGGTGGGATACACGAGTACGAATACAGAATCGTAGCACAGGATGGGACGCATGACTACGAATACTGAATCAAATCGAACCGTGTTACATCAACTTGAAGCAGTCTGATACAAGCCCGATGTATCTCTGAATATGACTATTATATAATTCATAATCGTCTTCTCCGTGGCTAGTTTCTTCCAAATTTCTTTTGTTTTTAATCTTCATTATTAGAAATGGTTTTTATGTCTATCCGAGAAAACTGATATTTTCTTTCTCTTGCTGATTGCGGATATGTTTCAATTATTCCACCAAGTACGCGTGTGAGTTGAAGCAAATAAACCATCACTTTATGTCAGACACATAAAACTTGCACTCAGTATATAGAAACAAACGATCTGGCATATGATGTAGTTTTTAGGTCCAAGGTTTATTCCAATTCCATCAAATCATAATGCAGTCTTTAGGCCGAATATGAAACTTTGTACGATCCGTAACCAAATTTTATTCCAACTTTTGGCATACAAATTCATCCCCTGTTCGACATTAAAAATTAATGTATTTGAAAGACGAAAAAATATTCTGTTTCCAAATCACCCCTTTGGTTATCAAAACACCTATAATAATATTCATTGTTTGCCATCTCATACGTTTCTCAAGACATCGTCCCTTTATGTTTTTCTCTGAGTAAGATCGTTGAAATGACAGGATACTATCTTGGCCATATGTTCATGTACACCGACAATTCATTGAAATCACAACCTGCTATCTCGGCCATATGTTCCTGTATATAGACGTTTTGAAAGATGTAGACAAGGTTGGAACATTTTTTGTACGGCACTATCTCGAGCCGCTTACTAGATAAAGACCTATGAAACAACAAATTTCATAATCTTGTTGGATTCCTTCTCAACAACACTGAAAACCTTCGGAAGCTATAAGTCTGACAAACCATTAACATTCCAGATCATACAGAAATATGATTTGCTCCTACAATCTGCAAATACGTAGTCGATCCTGCCCCCTGCCATGTCCCATTGTTATGAAAGGTAATGGAAGCGTACATAACAAACTGCAATGAAGTCACCCATTTCTACATGGAAGATTCCGTTCTCTGACTTTGAATATTAAAAATCGGCACGTTCTAGATACATGGGAAAATATGTGAAATTAAGCCTGGTAACATCCATCATATCGTTGGAGAGTGGAATCCCTAATATAGAACAAGTCTGTGCCAACATGTTTAGGACACTGATAAGTACATACCAACTGATGGTGTTTAGGCCACAAACATGACTCGTACATGAAGGGCGAATCTCATCCAGAATACACACTGTGACACTGGAACATATTCTTGTCGAGTGTATTAAATACCATCCAGTGAAACTGACGTTATGAATATCAACTAAAGAAGTTTCGGATGATGTACCGCCCAAGAAAAGCTTGGACTGCTTTGAGTGCATGTGATTTATGTTACAATATATATGTGCACGCGTTATCCATGGTTTTGTTATATCCCGTATGACGTATGCTATCTCCTTGATGTATCTGCCTTAGACAAGACTGCCGCTTCAGAATTGTGTCCTTCGTTCTTTTAAAAACAGTACGTGACATTCATTTAATAGTTTCTATTTTTTGAAGAACACCATCGGCAAGGGAGTTTATTGTTGATATCACATGATTATTGGATTTCTGATGTCATGGACACGTAGGTTGCGAGATCTGTGTAGTCGTGTGACTAGCAATGCAAATGGTGGAGTATGTATTAAAGCTTGCAAGTGGCTTCCCATGGGTAGGTGGCTCTTCTTCAAACAAATATAATGACCGCTACGAATAACCAGCCTATCGTTTGCTGAAAAATGTCACTAAGACAAGAAAAAAAAATCCTCTAATAAACCACATGTCACAGCAATAGTATCAGTATCTAGGTCGTATGAGTGGAATAACTGTTGTTGCATGTAAACCTTAGAGATTGAATCGATACAATTTTGTAAAGAATTAAAAATACTGCACAGAAAATTTGCACGCAAATGTAACCATATACGTATCCAAGGGACTTTTATTTGATGATGATGATTATTTGGTATTATTTAAAGTTGTACAGCACAGTAACGCAACTAGATTGTTTAGTGTCGAGTTACTTGAAGCAAAGCGCATTTCCCAATGGCATATCACATAGCTGACCCGAGTAGATCTAATGGTAGGATTCGAAATCCGTACGCTAAACACTGAGCCGCCGCGGCACCTTAGATGACGATAATGGAGAGAGAGAGAGAGAGAGAGAGAGAGAGAGAGATTTGGATTTTAACGTAGCTTTAAAAATTTGTCAGTCATATCGCTACGATGTCTGCAGTGTGGTAGTTTATAGTGATGTGCAACACCGGGGCACATCATTCCGCATACATGTAGCATCATGTCCCACCCGGTCATATTATCCTGATACCAGGTCGAAAAGTCCTAATACTACATAGAGAGCAGCTGCTTGTACCATTTTTATAAGTCTTCAGAGTAACTCGGCCGTGGTTCGAACCCGCGAGCTCCCGCATTTGAGGCGGATGTTCTAACCCCTTCGGCCACCGGATCGGAGAGAAACAGAGACTGTGTCATCTTCTCTACTGTATTATCTGTATTCCAGTTATAGATGGGGTCTTTTATTTCTCTTCAAAATATGCTAATGTACGTATAGCAGTTCAATGAACTTACACTAATCGACTCCAATTCTGAATTGAATACAAAACAAAAAAGATTTCCTACTAGATACGTAATGTGATCGGAATAGAATGTTCAAATCTATTCTCAAACAGGAACTGAAACATTGCCAACAGCCACCATCGGCAAAATCTAATTTTTCTCAAAGTCGTGAAGCAGAGACTACGTTTCCAGTATTATACAAGAAAAGAAATCAAGGGGTGAATAAATATAGTTTTACATTATCTTTCCGATAATTAGGTTATTAAAACTCCGTCTTATGAATGTAAAAGAATTACCCGAGAGGAGAAAAAAATCATATTTACCTTGATATACTCCTAGTGAAAACAATGTACACTGTTTGAACGATAAAATACTCCAACATTAATCTACGAAGTCCTCTGTTTGAACGATAAAATACTCTCACAGTAATCAGTGGAGTCCCCACGAAGCAAGTTATGCTAAAAAGGATTCGAAAACCGTCTAACAAGTGATCAAAAGCTCGTCAAGAAAGTTTATTCTCCCCCTCATCTCTGTCATCTCCGTAGTCTCATACTAACTTTCTTTCCCCTTTCATGCATGAGTCATGCATGCAAACAGTGAAATTAAGCGAGAACCAGTCTCAGAAACGCAAGCACCAATTTGTACAAATTTACCAGAAATTACGCATTATTTAGCATTAGGAGTTTAGAATAAATAAGTATATGTTGTTCATTGTATTTATAAAAAAAAAATAAACAAACAATTACACGTACTAAGATTTGATTTGAAATCAACATTTCATGTCATCCTGGGGGAAACGTCTGTTTTTGTCGGTGAATATGTGGACGTTTTCCAAAATGGAATATTTTTTTTCATAGTCAAAACAATTTCAAAAGTTGCCGATACCGTAAAAAAAATCACCATATTCTTTTCCAGTTTTACAGAAAACCATCTGATTTTCAATCGACAAATATTATCGATTATATCGTGTTCAATCAGAGACAGCGAGATGAGCTACTACTCTCTCTGGGGGCAAAATCCCCTTGGGCACCCCTCCGCTTATGCTGCTGAGCCAGTCCAACTGATTTATCTATGGTGCAGGGAGAAACAAGTGCGTTCTAAGCGTGCTGCCAAAAATACACAAGGTGCTTAATTTCCATCAGCATCACTGTTATCATCATCATCATGATCATAGTCAGTTTTGCTCCTGATTTTGTTTCTTTCCTTTTTTAATAATAATAATAATAATAATAATAATAATAATAATAACAATAATAATAATAGTTCCTCAAAGGAATGACTTTCTTCTGGCCGCAAAAAAAATATTCAGATATCAAGACCGTTTCTGTTTCTTTTATTTTTTAAACTTATGTGTGTTGTAAAGATCTGGTGAACGTATGCCATGTTGATGTGACCATCCATTCAGGAAGAGTAGCGATAACATTGATTTCATTATAGCGGTCGTTGAGCCCAAACTGGTTGTAAGATTGGCTCTATATCCATACAGGACAAATTAAATATCATCAGAAGTCTTTTGGTGAAAATCATATGTCAGTAAAATCAGTAGTCCCGAAGAAGTAGCGAAAACAAGATTTTAAAGACCCCCCCCCCCCCATGGAACAGTATTGCATATCAGATCTGCATTATTTTCCTTGGGATCGGCTCGACACCATGAGAAGTTTTCAGATGAAAACCCCAAATCTATATGATTTTCAGTTTAGGAATATTAACCATAACAAAATTTTAAAGATGTCGGCTATATTCGATGACATATTGGCACTATTTTCATTTAGAACGAACTCGAGATTATGCAAAGTCTTGCAGATGGGGATACGACCATTTATGACGAACTCGACAGTATGCAAAGTCTTGCAGATGGTGATACAACCATTTAGGACGAACTCGACAGTATGCAAAGTCAGTATCGATGATAAGTTTTTTTTTATGTTGGCCACATTGGTGAACATTATAGGATAGGGGTCGGCAACCTATTGTACATGGCGTGCCACTTGATTACAAAATGAACGAGCGCGTGACACCAGTAAGAGAGTAACACAGTTAAAATCGAGGTTTTTTAGCTGCCCTTCTCGTGCCACACAAAACACACGCGTGCCGTAGGCTGGCGACCCCGTTATTGGATGTCAGATCGGCACATTGTCATTTAGAATAACCTAGACAACAAGTCTTTTACCGAAACACAGTGTCGATATAACCATTCATTTAGGGGGGTGTGTGTGTGTGTGTGTGTGATTTAGACTTTTAACGTAGCCTTAAAATGTTTTCAGTCATATCGCTACGATGTATGCAGTTTGTCAGTTTATAACGATTTCTAGCTCTGCTAGGTACATCATGCCGCAGATATGTAGCATCATGTCCCACCCAGTCACATTATCCCGACACCAGGCCGACCAGTCCTAACACATACCTCTTAATGATGTGCGTCAAGCGAGACAGCTGCCTGTACCATTCTAATAAGTTTTTGGTATGACTCAGCCTGGGTTCGAATCCGCGACCTCCCACATCAGAGGCTGACGCACTAACCATTTAGGCAACCGTAGCGGTCCAATTTAAGAGTAGTAGCGATAACAACATTTTCAAAATGTCTGCCATAGCAGACATACTTAATATCGAAAAGGGACTTATTTTCATTTAGGTTCAACTCGACTTAATGGTTAATGCGTATGTTGAGTTTGGTGGCAACACACTTGCTTCTACCTTGATTTGTCACCTCCTACGAGATCCAGGAGAGAGCATTGGACATATTTGCCTATTCTACACTCCCCGAGTCCGCGGGGATGGGGGTGCTTAATAATACAAAGCTAAGATTTTCTCAACGCTGACATAAAAAATACTTTATTTGCCTTTATTTCATTAATCTAAATGGTACAACCAGCCATGAAAATCTGTTTAAGCAGTTTGGATCAAAGCCAATTAAATGGGCATTTCTTGAAATGAAATAAATCATTCTGCTTTCCCTCCAGATGGTATGTAAATTGTGTTTACAACACATAAAAGCATTTTTAAATTAAGGTTTATTATCCAGAAGAAAAAACAACAACTAAATACAAAGATTTTCCTATTGGGGAAAAGAAGACTTTAAAGTTGTTATACTAAGTTAACCTCGTTAAATTCTAAACGGTTGCATGTGTGTGTGTGTGTGTGTGTGTGTGTGTGCGCGCGCGCTTTAGAGTTTTAGCGTAGTTTCAACAATGTTTAAGTCATATCGCAACGATCTCTGCAGCGTGACAGTTTATAGCGATGCCTAGCTGGGGCGCCATGTAACGTGTCCCACCCAGTCACATTATCCTGACACCAGACCGACCAGTCCTAACAAAGCTCTTAATGCTAAGCGACAAGCGAGGCATCTACTAGTACCATTTTTATGTTTTTGGTATGACTCGGCCGGTGTTCAAACCCGCGACCTCCTGCATCCGAGGCGGACTATTATTCCATAATTAAAGATTTCAATATATTTGTGAATTTAGAGTTTCGGGCATGTGTTGTTTGTGAAATTGATGCGAGGCATGTACAGATTCCATAGTTACTTCACAGTATATAGACACTGAAATAAACACAGTAGTCTAGGAAGCCCAGCTAGACACCCATACAGGGGCGCCCGCATAATTCATTTCGGGTAGATGGCAGACATGTAGTGGTCAGCTAATATGTTTCACGGATGTAGGTCAAAACATGCTTAGAGGTGAAAACCTTGCCGCCATGTGCGGGCGCCCATGCACCTATAGTAGTAGACATATGGTTTCAAGGCCAAGTGGAATAATCTTCAAACGGCATGAATGACGTAAATTGCATTAAGCTGTTTAGTACGATGTTTTTCAAAATTTTCACGTTGTGAAGGGTCTTGCATTGCTTTTTGAGCATTACTGTCAACAATTACCTTCAGAGGTGACAAATGCATGTATGAATTTGGGGGTAGGGTGCATAGGCTTCTTTTGCTGTGATCTTCCATTGACTTAATTAATTAAATGAATGGTATTCTGATGTTGTTCTTTGTTATAATTATTATTATTATTATATCCAAATACTGACCTTTATGACCTTACTGGTGTATTTTATTTTTCATGATTTTTCATTAGGCATGTTGATGCGGCATCATACTTATACATAAGAACTGTCCATAAGCAGAACAGTTAACAATTTTTAACAAGTACTTCATTTGCTACTTAATTACTATAAGGAAAGAAACATACAAGGGATATGTGTTGATTCAGAAATTAATATCGTGAAATACATTTCAGTGTTTTGTTTCAAGATTATTTTTTTTTTTTACGGCCGATAATAGTGGAGAAATTCAAGATGGCCGAGGAAGTACAAAAATGCGCTGACAACAAGGAAATAGCATCAAATCAACTATTTCCGGCTGTGACGCACTGCATTTTGGTTGTATTATTCACAGCTATGTCCATTAAAGAAGTACTGAATGTTGTTTTGAAAGTACCACATTGCAGTACCTTTATTTCCAGCCATCATGTACGACTTAGTGGAAGAGGGAACGGTTAATTTTTTTTTTATCAGAGATGTTTTATTTAAACGAGAGTTTGCTGAATTGTTAATAACGTTATTTTATATTAAACTTTCATATTTTCGAATATTTGTTTTTTAAAAATGCATTAGATAGCGGGATGACGATTGGTGGGATTGTTAATGTGTGTGTGTGTGTGTGTGTGTGTGTGTGTGTGTGTGTGTGATTTGGATTTTTAACGTAGCTTTTAACAATTTTTCAGTCATAACGCTACGATGTCTGCAGTGTGGCAGTTTATAGTGTTGCCTAGCACTGGGGCATCATGTCGCAGACATGTAGCATGGTGTCCCACCCAGTCACATTATCCTGACACCAGGCCGACCAGTTCTAACACTAACCTCTTAATGCTGCGTGCCAAGCGAGGCAGCTGTTAGTACCTTTTTAGATGTCTTTGGTGTGACTCGGCCGGGGATAGAACCCATGACCTCCCGCATCCGAGGCGGACGCTCTAACCACAAGGCCACCGGAGCGGTCCAGGTTGTCAATGGAATATATAACGAGGTGGGATTAGATTGGTAATCGAATATATAACGGGGTGGGGATGTGCGGGATTAGGTTGTTAGTGGAATACATAACAGAATGGCGTATGGGGGGATTAGGTTGGTAATGCAATAAATAACGGGGTGGGGATGGGCGAGATTAGGTTGTTAATGAAATGGATAACAGGATGGGAATGGGTGGGATTAAGTTGGTAATGCAATAGACAAATATTTATGAATTGCAATCGTTGGGTTTTACATATATGCCATTTCAAGCTTCTTGTTTAGAACAATCATCTTTTGCAAGTTACGATGCGATGGCCATTCCAGTCAATCTGGACAGGTCAAATATTAATAATAATACTACGTGCTCAAGGAAGAGATCTATCTTAAATCGCTGATTCGCTTGGACACACAAATTATTAGACTTATGTAGCTAGTCTCTGAACAATATTAGCATTAAAATATTAATCTGCTGCAAGATATGTCATACTGTGTATACCTGCTGCAAGATTGATCATAATGTGTATACCTGGTGCAAGATAGGCCACGATGTGTATACCAGCTGAACGATAGGTCATGCTGTGTATACCTGGTGCAAGATAGGTCATGCTGTGTATACCTGGTGCAAGATAGGTCATGCTGTGTATACCTGGTGCAAGATAGGTCATGCTCTGTATACCTGGTGCAAGACAGGCCATGCTGTGCATACCTGGTGCAAGACAGGTCATGCTGTGTATACCTGCTGCAAGATAGGTCATGCTCTGTATACCTGGTGCAAGATAGGCCATGCTGTGCATACCTGGTGCAAGATAGGTCATGCTCTGTATACCTGGTGCTGATAGGTCATGCTGTGTATACCTGCTGCAAGATAGGTCATGCTGTGTATACCTGCTGCAAGATAGGTCATGCTGTGTATACCTGCTGCAAGATAGGCCATGCTGTGCATACCTGGTGCAGATAGGTCATGCTGTGTATACCTGATGCAAGATAGGTCATGCTGTGTATACCTGGTGCTGATAGGTCATGCTGTGTATACCTGCTGCAAGATAGGTCATGCTGTGTATACCTGCTGCAAGATAGGTCATGCTCTGTATACCTGGTGCAAGATAGGCCATGCTGTGCATACCTGGTGCAAGATAGGTCATGCTCTGTATACCTGGTGCAGATAGGTCATGCTGTGTATACCTGGTGCATGATATGTCATGCTGTGTATACCTGGTGCAGATAGGTCATGCTGTGTATACCTGGTGCTGATAGGTCATGCTGTGTATACCTGCTGCAAGATAGGTCATGCTGTGTATACCTGGTGCAAGATAGGTCATGATGTGTATACCTGCTGCAAGGTAGGTCATACTGTGTATACCTGGTGCTGATAGGTCATGCTGTGTATACCTGCTGCAAGATAGGTCATGCTGTGTATACCTGCTGCAAGATAGGTTATGCTGTGTACACCTGCTGCAAGATAGGTCATGCTGTGTATACCTGGTGCAAGATAGGTCATGATGTGTATACCTGCTGCAAGATAGGTTGTGCTGTGTATACCTGGTGCTGATAGGTCATGCTGTGTATACCTGCTGCAAGATAGGCCATGCTGTGTATACCTGGTGCAAGATAGGTCATGATGTGTATACCTGGTGCAAGATAGTAGGTCATACTCTGTATACCTGGTCGCTGTTAAGCACTAACGATCTGATGAGATTGATTCTTAATCGAGCTCAAATCGGAACTCGAACTGTTCCATTATAATTTTGTCAGGCACAGACGATATTTTGACTTCATGAGAGATATTGTTTGATGAAAAGCAATATTAAAAGTTTTATCTAATTCTGTAAACTGAAAATATTTTGTGTTGCATACAGACCATCCATGTCAAACGGCATCAATACAGTCACACCATTCTGATACATGAATGAATATGTGATACCAAATACCTTACAGCATAAATGTATCAGCTGACGTAACTCAGTATGCACAGAATATAGGAGCAATTAAAACAAAGTGTGCAGATTTTAGCCTTTTGTTACTTGTAACTTGAAATGTATTATTGGTTAACAATGTTTTGTTGTCGGTGACCTTTGCTGCTTAAAGACTGACAATATGCCAATGCTGCTCGTGCAGCTTTGAGAATTTTCAAAAGACGTGCAACTAGTGTCGAGTTCTCATTTCACTGGCTTGGATATTCCACTGCTTTTAAAATATGGGTTTTGTCGTTATGGAACTATTGATGGATATCTTTAAAAATAAGCAAAAACAACAACAACAACAAAAAATGATGGCTATCAAATGCATCATTCCTGCCAAATGGAGTATGCTGCCATCACAGGGATATGAAATTTTCTAGCTCAAGGTTATCAAACTCACATTACATAAATCAAATGCACAATTTTTCAGATATTCTGCCCAAGCATTCTTCTCCAAAAATAGCAATGCATAAACAAGTTTCTGTTGTATTTACCAACATAATTATACCCATCCCGACTCCGTTATTTTTTCAAATAATACATTCTTAAATACACGCATGCTCACCGACATGCAAACCGATTTATTATAAAATGTTGAAAGTTTATGTAAAAAACGGTTAAACACAATCGATCAAACTTTCATTTAAAAAAAGCATTTGACACAAGGAAAAGGCACAACTATACTATTTCGCAATCTCTCACTGTCCCCGCCCCCAAGTCATATATACTGGCTGAAGATGATTAACTGTACAGTGGCACTTTAAATCAACACCCAGTATTTCTTTAATGTACATCATGGGCGGCCAGGGAACCTGGCTAGCCATATTTTGGGCTAAAGAAAATAAACAAAATCATTTTAAGCTGCTCGGGTTGCGCATGTATGGAAAAAATACATGACAGCTGAATATTTGATATCGTAATCTAAGCAGTCATTGGACGAGGAATGTGTATGTGCAATGCATTCAAATGTTTACCGTTGGCAGCTGACGCAATCGTAATGATGAAAAAAAGTAATAACAAATGACCTCATACGCCTCCTGTGGTATGTATTGATAAAAACACCCTTCTTCCTACAAAAGCAATCCCTCGATCCCCAAACAAATTAAATGGGTCAGTACGTAACATCTACAATAGTGTCGTCGCCTGCTACATAACTAAATACTACACAATTGCGTCTATTTAAAGCAGGGGCGTACAACCCCCGGCCCGGCCCTGGGGCCGAATCAGATTCGGCCCGCGAATGTGTTCTGCCCGGCACTCAGGGCAAATTAAAACAACACAGAAATCTGTCCCATGAACAGTAATTATATTAAAGAAATTAGTTCTTGCGGCCCTCGTGTGGTCTTAGAAAATGCGATCTGGCCCGTGGCCGAAAAAGGGTGTGCACCCCTGATTTAAAGGCTCGAGAAAAACCCTAAGATACGTGGTCGGATTCTGCGCTTGTTTTTTTTTTATTAGTCATGAATTAAATGGGATCAGTCGACAACAATTCCTAATGCTTAACATTTGCTACCGAAAAGGCAGTGATCTTGTATACTCACGTTCGAAATAATCTCTCTCTCTCTCTCTCTCTCTCTCTCTCTCTCATACATGTACGAGGATCAGACTCAAATGTCCTACCAGCGCCAACAAGGCAACAACGCGCGCTATATATTAGGAGGGCTGTAGGGGGAAAAGCTGGTCAAAAGAGAAACCACATTTGAAATTTCAATATTTTTTGTCGAGAATTTCAATTTCATCCAATGAGTCAAACTGTTGGTGCTGAAAGTCACATTTCATATTTCGAGCTTTGCAACTTTATCTGTTGAATTACACAGCGGTGATTGAGAGTTCCATTTTGTGTGTCGAGCTGTTAGATTTTATATGTTGAATTGTACAGCGGTTTTTGGTGTTTCAATGTTTTGCATGTCGAGAATTCCAGTTTAAAATGTTGAGTCAAAGTGTTTGCATTCCAAGTTCCATTTCAAATGTCGCGTTCTTAAATTGTATTTGTTGTGAATTACACAGTGGTGGTGGAAAATTTGTTTATACGTCCAGCTTTTAGATTGTAATTGAATTACACAGCGGTGGTTGAGATTCCAAAACACGTTGAATCTAACTGCTTGTGTTAAAGGTTATATTTCCTATGTCAATAAATTCCCCTAAGTATGGAAGACATTGTTTTAAGTGTACCCCTGTATTTATTCTTGCACCTTTATATACTGTTTGATGCTGATGTACCTTTTTATACTGTGTGATATTGATGTACCTTTTTATACTGTTTGATGCTGATGTACCTTTTTATACTGTTTGATGCTGATGTACCTTTTTATACTGTTTAATGCTGATGTACCTTTTTATACTGTTTGATGCTGATGTACCTTTTTATACTGTGTGATATTGATGTACCTTTTTATACTGTTTGATGCTGATGTACCTTTTTATACTGTTTGATGCTGATGTACCTTTTTATTCTGTTTGATGCTGATGTACCTTTTTATACTGTTTGATGCTGATGTACCTTTTTATACTGTTTGATATTGATTACATTACACTCACTTTTAATGCTGCCATTGGATGACTATCCAGGATCTAGAGAAATGGCTGGATCGCTAAGAAAAGGCATCAACAAGGTCCCCAACGACATTTTTACTTTTACAAAGTTTATTTAATTCCTGACAATGAGAAGCTGATTTTAGCTTTGCGGGAGAGGCGATTTTTTTTTTGGGGGGGGGGGAGTTCCTCTAGCATTGTAAGTCACAGAGCGATACAACTTTGCACGAAGATGCATCTTGGTGAGTACCACACCTATCACCGTAATCTTATTTTTACCGTTCAGACTTCACTCAATTTTAGTTTACCACATGTTAATGGTAAGCGAGACAAAGGAGTCACTTTATTCCGATGGTGGCATCTGCGTTGTCAACAGTTAATTTTTTTTTATACAATTTTTAATCTGCGTACATTTATTAAAATCTCGTAAGTCCCATCATATATGGCATAAATAATTATGACCCTAAACAATTCACTGTACAACATGCTCACTATCATACTTGGCATAAGTAACTTTGACCCTAAACAAGTATTTGTACAATATGCTCTCTAACTTATTTGGCATAAGCAACTTTAACCCTAAACGATTATTTGTACAATATGCTCTCTAACTTATTTGACATAAGCAACTTTAACCCTAAACAATTATTTGTACAACATGCTCTCTAAATTATTTGGCATAAGCAACTTTAACCCTAAACGATTATTTGTACAATATGCTCTCTAACTTATTTGGCATAAGCAACTTTAACCCTAAACGATTATTTGTACAATATGTTCTCTAACTTATTTGGCATAAGCAACTTTAACCCTAAACAATTATTTGTACAATATGCTCTCTAACATATTTGGCATAAGATATAACGGTACCAATTGCGCAAGTCCAGTTGGGCGGAGCTTATGGTGTAGGAACATTAGATTCAGAATTAAAGAACAACTCTAGCTGTGATTGGTGCATTATGTAAGAGTTGTACTTTCTGTTAGGCTTAAAAAAAGTCGAGCCTCTTGGCAACATGTGAGTTTATGTTAATTTCTATCTAGATCACATTTTGTATTTTTTATGATTTTTTAAAATTATGGTACACATGGCTCAAAATGTGCCTGTTATGACTAGATAACTCTTACCACTGTATAGTTCCAGTAGAGTTATCTCTCTTAAAAATGCAACGAAGTACCTGGTTCTGTCATTGTCAAATTGAAAATCTAACACTGCTCTCTAGAAAAGTGTGTGACATGCACGCTAAAGTAGGATATAAAATATATTTATTTCCCCAAACATTAGCATTAAGGTCTATGGAAAAACAATTGGCACCATGATACCATAAGCAACTGACCCAAAACAGTCCATTGTACAACAACATGCTTTCTATAATCACATCATACCTGACATCAGTAATCATAACCCTAAAATAATTCATCCTAAAACAAGTTTACCAATATTATACTTGTAGACAAGGTCATAGTCGTACAAAGTTCACAATAAGGTTTTTAAGTGTTCTCACTTGTTTTTATTTCCTAAGCTCGTTTATGGATTTGTCCATACATTGAACGAGTCATAACCAAACTAAGAATTCAATTGTTGACATGCATACTTGCCCTTTGGTCTTAGGGTCATGGTCACAATCATGGAAACTTTGCGTTAGAGTTCTTTCTATTTTGTTTTTATTTGCTTATATTTCCGGAAGTATTCGACGGTTTGGTGAGAATCGTCTTGAAGCAAAGGTTTTTCTGTGACACTCACTTTTACCCATGTGATCCTTGGGTCACGGTCATACGGTTATATACAAAATTGGCATTCATGTTTTAGTTCTAGGTTTGAGTTTTTCATTCGCTTTTATTTCCTAGATACATTAATGGATTTGATGCATACATTGGATGAATTATTATGAAGGTTAAAACAATTAATACTGCAAGATGTTCGTTCCATCTTTGGGGATTGAGGTTAACGTCACGTGTTTTACATTACTGTATAGGTTGTGGTCTAAACATGTAGGTACTATATTTGTGTTTAGTTCAGTTTATCAAGAATAAATGCATCGCAAGCATCCTACATGGAGTTTAGATACATCTTGGTGAGCGCCAGGCTGTAGCAAAGTTTAGACAAACAAATCAGTACACTAAAATTCTGCGCAATAAACACGCGCAAGACTGTGCCATGAGCAACCCTCCCACCCGCCACATGCTCAATGATTCTAGAACAGCTGCTTTGCAGGTTATCTTTCCTTCTCTTTTTTTTTTACATTGTGCCACACGTTTTCCCAACAATTTGCCTTTAATTCATTTCAAAATGCTCTTTTCATCACAAATGAAAACGTGAATTTTCTTTGCAATGGATGAACAACAATAACGACAACAATACTAATACTTAAAAAAATAACAGCAATTCAGAGGCGGATGGGGTGACAGAGCCAGTAACCCACTCCACTCCAAAACATACGAGCGCGAAGCAACCAGAACATTTCCATTAGTATAATGTTCTTTACAGTTAAATGGCTCAAATTATGCCATTTAAACGCTTAAAATACAGAAACTCCCCAAAACTATATATTCATGATAAAAAAGGCATCATTTTGAGATGCATGAGATGCGTGTTTAAGATGCTCTTTTCGGGGGATAATTACCCTGCCCTTATTTGATCCTGAGGGAAATGCTTTTGAGGCACACATGCTTTTCTTGCTACAAGTGTGCGACAAAGTAAAAATGTTTGCCACACATACCAGAAATTTACCTCTGCTCTTTTTTTTTATAACACTATGATGCAATAAATACACTGCCTTGGTAGCCTTTTATTTTAATGGCCTAAAGAAAAACCCATTAGTTCTTGATATTTTGGTGACGAAAATTAACTCTGCAAGGACATAAAAGCGCGACTTGGGCAGGTTCAAAATGTAAACATTAAAGAAAACAAAAAAAAAACAAAATTTTCCTTGCTACAATACTTGAGAAACAATCCTGTAATTAGTGTGCTTATATCTGACATTATTTGATGTTGTTCTGATTACAATCAATATTTGGAATATCATAATTTCTACAATACAATTCTTGTCATATCTTTATGAACAAAAGGAAAAAAGTGTCTTTTAACAAGATTTGCATTGCTGACAGACAATATCAATGCACACAAGTTGACTCGACATGTAAAATCGGAATTCTCGACATACGCAATGAAACTTCCAACTACGTTATGTCCAACCGATCAGAAACCTCGACATAGGAAATGTAACTTTCAACCACCGCCTTGTAATTGCACAGATAATCTATAACCTCGACATTGGAAATTAACATGTCATTGAACGTGTGAAGTTAGAAATTTCGACACACAGCATTGATATTTCAATCACCATTGTAATACAAAAGTTAGAATCCAAAAACTCGACATATGGAATGGAATTTTCCACCAAGGCTGTGTAATTCACCGTCTAAATACTAAAAAATCGACATATGCAATGGAATTTTCAACCAACTGAAATTTCAACAACCACCGTAATTCAAACGATAAATTTTAAAGACTCTTTGTACAAAATTAAACCTTCAACCACCGCTATCTAATTCAACAAATAAAATCGAACATTTTAACATATCAAATGGAACTATGAAAAACAACAATTGAATTCCAGGTGTGAATGTAGAATTATGGATATGCGAGATCGAAATTTGAACTGTACTTTCTCACTGGACTAAACTTTGTCAGTAGTGAAAGGGGTCACCCTACGTACAATGGGAATTAGCATTACAGGGACCCCTGGGTCACTCTACGTACAATGGAAATTTAACATGGCGAAAAATCGTGGGTCACTCTACGTACAAGGGGAATTTAACATGGCAATAAATCGTGGGTCACTCTACGTACAAGGGGAATTTAACATGGCAATAAATCGTGGGTCACTCTACGTACAAGGGGAATTTAACATGGGATTTTTTTTTTAAATTTAAAAAAATTTGTTTTAAAAAAAGGGGTAGGCAATGGAAAGACTATCTCTTTTCGAGATATATGGCTGACCCTGAAAAGGGCCTTTGGGTTTTTCTTCTTCTTCTAATTTCTTCTTTTCCTCCACCAAGTTCTTATTTTATCTCCTACACTCTTCTTCTCTTTCTTTTTTTTTCTTCTCCTCCTCTTCATTCTTCTTCTCTTCCTCCTCTTCTTTCTTCCTCTTTTCATTTTCTTCTTCTTTTTCAATTTTTTCGTTCCAATTGCGTATTCTTATTCTTTCCTCTTCATCCTCCTTCTCCTCCTTGATCTCTTTCATGACACCACTAATCTTGTCCTTTGCTTTCCTTAAGTTATTAATTTCCATCTTCACACGATGGGGACTATAGGAATAATGGTCTTCAACCAGTCTTAATAGCATCTGTTCCATTATTCCTAAGTTGTCTAAAACGTCTTGCAAGGTTTGTATTTTGTCGATTTGGTTTGACGCCATCTTCTTTTTATTCTTTGCAGAATGGTTTGAACAACGAACACTGTGGGTTCTTATACTTAAAGCGCGGACGTGATGGAAAACATCCCCCTAAAAAACATAAAATTGATCTTACCTAGATCATAACCAAACAACGTGCGGACGTGATGGAAAACATCCCCACTTTTCTCATTTCATATAATCAAACCCAAACTAAACTCTCCACATACTCTAAGAAACAATAAAGAAACCCATAATCCACTATTCACACAAACTTACTTTATTAGTTACTAACACAAACACAAACACACAATCACATACACTTTCGCTATTAATAAAGAGTTAGTGTTTATATTCACACTACTCTACCTACACACATTGGCAAATGGATCGTTATTTCTTTTCTAGAGTATTGGGTAGCCCTGAAAAGGGCTGTTTTGTTTGGAACTTCATGGACACCTGGTTAATGGTGGCACCTTCCAGGCCTGGCGCCACATACACATCTTATCCCCCAGTTACTTTTTACCTTTTGGGGGGAGAGAGCAGAGGCAGGATATGTCGCTTCAGAATCCCAATTTTCGCTCTCTGGGATTTTGAAATTTCTTCTCTCCTTTTCCTCCTCCTCTTCTTTGTTTCTTCTTTCCTCTTTATATCTTCTTTCTTCTTCTTCTTTATATCTTCTCTCCTCCTCTTCTTTGTTTCTTCTTTCCTCCTCTCTTATCCTTCCCTCCTCGACAATGGCTTCCGCGGCCAGTTCATTTAATATGCGCCTGGCATATTCCAGATGCACATGAAGCTCCAACAGTTTCTCAAGTCTCGTGTTCATTTTTTGGTGTTGATCAATCAACAAGGGTAGCTGGACTGCCGAACGAGTTTCAATTTATACTGAAAGCGCGGACGTGAAGGAAAACATCCCCCTAATAACATAAAATTCATCTTACCTAGATCATGACCAAAAAAACAACAACGCGCGGACCTAAAAGAAACACTCACTCACTTTTTATTCTACCCATTACTATTTAAAAATTTTTATAAATCACTTCAATAGACTATCCACATACACAAGGCAATCCAATCTAACCCCAAATATACACCTCAAACAGCAAAAAACATCATTTTAATCTACTATCCACACCAACCTACTTTATTACTTACAAACACACAAACACACAAACACACCAACACATACCCTCACATTTTTAAGAAAGAGTTAGTGTTTATTTTCACACTACTCTACCTACTCACATTGGCAAATCGATCGTTATTTCTTTTCTAGAGTATTGGGTAGCCCTGAAAAGGGCTGTTTTTTTTGTTTTGCTATGGCATTCTTTTTTTAGTTTCTAAGAATGCGATGTCCTCTGAGGATATACTTTCTGGCGATAGGTCTGCTTCTTCGGAAAGAGAAGAAGAACTCTTTGGTGTCGATACGACAATCGACAAAGCCTCTGTCAGGTTCAGGTTGCTGCTGCTGCTGTTGCTGTTGTTGCTGCTGTTGCTGCTGTCTCTGAAGTCTGTACTTCTCTGTCCATTCTTCTTTCTCCCTGTTCATTTCTTCTCTGAAGAGCTCTTCTATCAGGTCTTCAGTGATTTTTAACATTCTCACATTCTCTATTTCTTCTGGCTTCGGTATCAGACTGTGTCTGACCCTATGCAAATTCACGTAGGCTTCGTTGAGCTTAGCTAGTTTGGAGCACATCTTCGTAGGAGGATGAGTCGACAATGGATGGTTAGACTGGAAACAACCCCGGTTCTTAAAGTCAAAGCGCGGACGTGAAGGAAAACATCCCCCACACGGTTTTCGAGCCGTAACGTTTAGTGAGTGTCATGAGAGGGATAGTAAGAAATGAAAGAGCATCAATCCAACAGTCTTATAGCTAAACAAAAGACAAAAGCATTTTTTCAAAACACAACATTTTTTATTCAAAAATCACTTAACACTAAACAACAACTCTAACATTTTTTAACAATAATCCAACACTATAACATCAAACAATTTTTTTCTCAATGGACTATCTACTTTGAACAGGGCTGACAACGTTGTGAATGAAATTGTGATTTCCACTGTTGGAAATCATTAGGCCATTGATGGACACTACGTTTCCTAGCTTGAGATAAAAGATAAGCATAATGGTCACAAAACCATCGATCTACTTTCACATCGTTTCTAGCAGAAGAACGAGGATCGAAATGAGTCACTAAATGTTCTAAGGAATAGCCCAGGCTGCGATGATGCAGAAAATACACACAGTACTGTCCACACACCAAGGAATCTGTGCCTTGTAATTTCACGTTATTGAATCGGGTGGTTTGAGCATTTCTTCTCATAAAGTCGATGATATCGTCTTCCAAAGGGGGCAATCCGTACGAATCGAAATATTCCACACAGCCTTCTTGAGGAAAGTAGACGGCTACCCAGTGGGTTCCTGGGAGATGACTGTCGTCCGTGTTGATCACGTAAGCTTGATGGTCTTTAGGTTTGCGATGAGGGAGTTCATCTTTAGCACAGACGACAGGATTCCAAGAAGCTGTATACGAACTGTGGTTCAAAAGGCAATGAAGTTCCCAGGTATCCATTGTTTTGTGTTTTCTTCTTCACAGGTAATAATAAGTCGTCAATTCGATCCTGACTTTTTGCTTGAAAATGTCTGACGAATAAACGGTTATTCGTTCTGTTTCCTCACTCTGATTCAGGAGAGCTTCGATACGATGGATCTCTTGAGTGGTTAATGGTGGACAAGAATGTTCACGCAAGTCTTTATACCACTGGTGCAACACGTCTTTGTTCGAGATGAGACTCCAAGCTTCGTCCAGATACTCGTCCAATTTTTCTTCTTGACTTAACATTAGGCATTTATCGTGTTGAATTTGACTGGGATGATCGTTTTGACATCCATAGCAATTTTTCTTGATCAATTCCGTCATTTTATCGACCAAGTGTTTGGCAAAACAGGAGACTAAATGGGCTTCTTGTTCTGGCCATCTCGACTTCATTATGATCACTTCTTCTTCCACAGTCTCCTCACATTTCATGTCCAAAGTTTCTCCACTAGGTAAAGAGGGATAACAGTCTTCCATGACTTCTAGTAATCTAGAATGACTTCTCTCAAACTGTTGATTTCTATGGTATTGTCAAATTCTGCATACAGGATGACGTTCACTGTGTGATCTGGAGGTGGATTTGCAAACTGAAGTTCCACACGAATCTGGCCTGATTTTATAGGGTGGAAATGTCCCTCGTCGCTGCCTTGGTCTGGAGTGAAATCAAAACCCCACAAAGCATAGCCTCCTGCATAATCGTCGTACGAAATACCGTGACTAGTGTTGGTTCCTAACTGTCCCGTGGCTTCGTACAGGGACAAGTACGATCTCAAATAATTCTTTGCGACACCAAAGTTGGGCTCAAAGGGTCGGGTACACAAGGTCTTGCCGTCGCGACTGACTTCGATCTTGGACACATTGTAATGTTGAAACTCAAAAGGATTTTGATCGTGGGTTCCGTTGAAGGCTGAATTCCTGACGATACCAACAATCAAACGTTTGGGTAACTGTCCTTGGAACAGATGATCTTCGATCATAGATCGCTGTCCAGCAGGAATGGTGAACGTTTTCACTTCTACGCGTCGTATCGGATACTTGGCAGTCGTTCTGCTCAACGTCTGACTGACGTCGTTTCCCACTTTAGGTAACACTTCCACACGACGTACGTAAAGTCGGGCTTCTTGAATGATAGTTTTGTATTCGTTGGCATGGGCCATCAAATGGAAAGTGGCACTGCTACGATTCAGTCTCAGACGGATATCCACCCCGTTGAGCAAATACTTTTCTTGTAACCACATGTCCAAATGCAAACGATCCATCAGTTCTAAACTTCGCCCTTGCAGAATTTTCTTACGACGGTCGTTAAACCCCACATTGTGAGGATTGTCATCTTCTGTCAGGACTGTGTCGCTAAACGTGCCTACACCTGCTGTGTCAGGTTTCCATACCACGCAAGCATCCAGATGAGTATTCTTGGCTTCTTTTCCGTACGTCAAGAGATTTTCCAAGTAGGCACGATATGGGTAAGTATCCATGCTGCTGCTGACCAGTTTGTTATTCAAGTACAAGTCCACTTCGCTAAATAAGGAATGCATGAAATTGTTGACAGGAGCTACTCTAGCATCGCCTCCTGGATTGGTGTTGTCCGTTTTGATCACTTTCACTTTCAAATACAGGTAACTGCTATTCAGATCGATGTAATCTTCGGGTTGTCCTTTGATTTCAAACTCGATGGGAGCTGATTCCGTCAAAGAGGAGACGGGATGAAATTCCACCCACTGGGATTCTTGCATGGTCATCATGGTGGGGGGCATGGCAAACAGGTCCAGTTCCGTCTTGGAACAAGCGCAAGACTCTCGGTGCATCATTTTTTTCTCTTTCTCAATAATCGAAAACGTCTAAGTCTCGAACGGTTCTTCTTTTCTTGGCCTTTCTCGCTTGAAGTCTGGTGAAAGGGTGTTTTCTTCGTCGTCTCTTTCTGCCTTGTCCTTGCTGAATGCCTGACTCGGTAGCGTGCAGGGCATTTATAGGTGTGTCTCGTCGGCCCAAAATGTCTTTACCCGTTTGCAGCAAGACATTTTTGCCTGCCCTCATGAAGGCTTCTTTAGGGTTTTGTTTGTCGATGATGACATTTTGGAGAAATTCTTTGCCTTGCGTCAGTGCCGCATCTTTCAAGGCGTGCAATCCGCGTGTCACCATCGGTTTCAACACCGGAGCCACCGAACGAAAGGCCGATTTCAGCATGTCTCCTAAACCGTGTCCTCGCTGTCGAGCAACCCCTCGGTACACTGGATACATGACTTACTTACGAATCGTGAGAGAACCGTTTTCGAAAATGGAGTTTCACCGTGACTTTTCCTTTGGTGAATGGAATATTTTGTCCCAAATCTCCTTTTATAGTAATGTTGACCGTGTCCAAATACGACTTGCTGACAGGCAAATAGTGAGGATGGACAAATTCGCGGTGGACGTGATAAGTGTTTCCACCTTCCTCGTCAGCGTTCGCGGCAGAATCCACTTTGAAAGGAATGACACGCAGTAACGGTACAGAGGTGTGTCCCACCACGTTGTACTCCACCACATCGGAGTACACAAACATCAAATTCAGTCCTTGGTTCAGTTCTACCGGGGCACGAAATAACTTGCTAAAAGACTCGTTGTCGTAAACGATGGGTAATTCGTTTTTCTTCATCATGGCCATTCTCATGTCCATGTCTCCGCCCAACATGTCAAACATTTCAGGACAAAATAAAATGGGCAGGATTTTACTCCCGTTAAATTTCATCAAGAAGCGACGAGCTGTTTTGTGGTATTCCATGGTGACACTTTTTTTGACACTTTCCAAAGCTTTCAGAAACACGACATTAAACCTGGAGGTAATGGTGCTCACCAAATGTTGACCACTAAAATAATACCCTGGGGGAATGAACAAGTGATAGGTGGTGTACTTTTGATTTTTTGTGCCAGGGGTTTTCTTGTCATATTTGCCATAGGTATCCAAGTACTGTTGCAATTGTTCGTCATGAACTTCCACATCAAAAACATTTTGATTGGGAAGGACATTGAGGACTTGGGTCGGGTGAATCATTTCCACTAAAGCCACTTCCCAATGGGCTTCGTGATCTAAGGGGATGGTCTGAGGTAATTTGGCCGTGTAACAGCACAACGTGTTGTGGGGAAACACCTCCATGGAACTGTCACTGGGTAAGGTTAAGTAAAATTGGTTTTGGTGACTCATAATTCCAGAGTTCTGTGGCTGTCCGAGGGGTTATTAATGGACGTCAGAGGCGTGTCTCCGCCCAAAATGGGGTTCTGATTGTGGTTGGAGTGGTGACTGGCACTGGCACTGGACACAACGTTCCCGTTCGAGGAGAATTTCAGGAAGGGATTGGGAAGCAGGTAACCGATGCAACTGCTCAATAAAATGGTCCACAATTGTTTGTCTCCTTGTTGCAAACTCAAATTGGCAATGGCTGCCCCGATGACACAATACACCACGAAGATTTGGCAGAAAAAGACGATTTGCGTTTTAGGCACACGTTCTCCACACCACACCCACAAGGGTTGTTTTTGTAAATCTTGCACAGAAGAACTTGGTGAAGAAGGAGTGGTCGACGTAGCTGCGTCTGCTGTGTGAAAGGGCATGATGGTCACTTCTTCTTTTTATAGTCGATGACTTGCGAAGCGTCGATCCAAGAATCAAAACTGGGTGGATATCCTTTCCAACGTACTTTGACTTCTTTGACACGTCGTTTGCCCACTTTACGGGTTCTGCGTTCGAGAATGCTTTCGATGTCGTACACGTCGTCTTCTTTTTTGGTGACACGTTGTAACTCGGGCAAATAAAACGTTCCTTTGAGCACTTCTCCGTTCATGTCTTCCAATTTATAGACGGCAGGATGACGGCCATGCACTCGTCCAGTGACGCGAAACAATTCGGTCGTCCAGTTAGGTAAGTAACCTTTGTCGAAAGTGCGTTTGGTTTTGCCAATGCGCACCCAATCTCCTACGGTCAACTCTCCACTTTTCTCGGGGACAGCCCTCGTCGGGGACGTACCAAACAGACGCTCAAACACCAGCACTTCGTTGTCGGGAGTCACGTCTTGCGGGGCACGTCCGATGCTTCGATGGTAAGATTGGTTGTACGCTTGCAACAGGTGCGGTAAGATGTCGATGTACTTCAGAGTGTGGTGATGCGTAAAATATTTCCACATGCGTTCTTTCAAAGTGCGTTGAAAACGTTCCACGATGCTGGCTTTGGTTTCGGGATTCTCGGTGGTAAAAAAATGAATGTCACGTTTCTTTAATTCTTTTTGGAAAGCTTGGTTCAGAAATTCGGTGCCTTTGTCCGTTTGCCATCGAAGAGGGTGACGACCGCTTTGTTTCAACACCCGTTGCAGGGCTCGCACTAACTCGCTGCTCGATTTGGAAGTCAAAGGCACGACCCAGGCAAATTTGGAAAAGACGTCGATGACACAAAACAATTATTTGTAGCCGCGATTGTAGCTGGCCAAATGAGAGACATCGGCTAAATCGGCTTGCCATTGATGATCGATGCCTTCCACTCGGGTGCGACTTCTGGCAAACTTGCGTCGAATGGGTTTGTGCAAAGTGTAGGTAGCTTGTTCTTGTAACCATCGTTGCACTTGAGGTAAACGGAGACTTTTCAGTCGCGTTTTGGCAGCACGATACAATTTTTGAACTCCTGCGTAACCTGCAGGATGGGAGGGATCGTAGTAAATGCTGGCTAAGACTTTTTCCATTTTTGTGTGTTAATAAGTCACCCACTCTTCGGTGATGCTACTTTGGGTGGGACGAAAGGGTGGTTTGGAAACGGATTTACGTGTCCGATGGGCTACGGGAGTAGAAGTCGAAGGTAGTGGTGGTGGAGGTGGAGGTGGCAATGGAATGGCTTTGGTTTTCTTTTCTTTTTTCACTTCTGGTTTCCCTTCTTTCTTTTTCACTTCTGTCGAAGGAGGCGTAGACATCATCTTTTTAACCCAAGCTTTCATTTCTTCTCGTTGGGGTGTGGGGGACGGGGTCAACAAGGATGCTGCAATCTTACTCGAAATGGGAGCTGCTGACGGTGTTTGAAACACTTCGCGCATCTCTTCTTCCTCAGGTCTTTGTGGGGTAGCATCTCTGGTGACCCTTGGGGATGGTAGTGGTGGTGGTAATGATGATGATGGTGCTGGACTTTTCATCAAGGTCTTAAAATCTTTTAGAGTGGGTAAAGCTGTTTCGTCTAAAGCTTTCTGGTGAAAGAGTTGCAGTCTTTGCAAGAGTTGACCGTACTTTTGCGATTTTTCTGTTTCGGACAAATCTTGGCGATTCATCAAGGATTGCAATTCGTGTTGTAACTGGGACATCTCGCTCAAATTGGGATTGGGAGGTAAATGCGGGGTGCGTTGTTCTTGCCACCGATGGTATTCCATCCATCGTTTGTAAGGCACTAAAGCTAGTTTTCGTCCTTCCATGGGGTTGTCAGGGGTCGATTCTGAGATCTTGGAACTTCCGAGGCCTTTTTATCTTGCTCCCACCAGTCCTCCCAACATGGTTCCCAAGACTCCTTTCAGTATGGGGCCTAACAAGAGAGGTAAAATGCCTCCACGTTGGACCAGCATCTTCTTTTTTTGACGAATGGGAATTTTCTTTCGAACCATTTGGCGAAGAACGTGACGATGTTTGCCTAAGCATTGTTTCTGGTGTTTGGACAAAGGGATCGTGCCTTTCAAAACGTTCAAACAGCATTCGCACACGGTATCGATGACCTCTTTGGAGGCCGTTTGAATGAGTTTTTTTCGTAGGGGTGGAGAAGCTTTGGACAGGACAGATAACATGTCCCCATGTTTGGCTAAACGTGGTGGTAGTCCTTTCCTTTTCTTTCCTTGGGGTTTTCTGGAGGGTGACATTTTTGCTTGTGGGTTCCGGGACATTCACCGAACAGACACTAACGTCGATGACTTAACGCACACTCTTTTATCTTTTTTTTGGGACTATCGCTTTGTCATAAAGGTGACAATGTTTTTCCCAAAATCGCCAAGGAATCCTCCCCTTTGTTGACGCCTCTTTTTCTTGGAACGACTGTGTCTTTTCTTAGGGTAATGTCGATGCTTGGCTAAGCGCTTTGTCGGATGACGCGTCTGCCTTTGTCTCTTACTTTTGTGGCTTCTTGGAGGTGACATCTTTTACAAGTTCACTGATACCCCGACTTGGTCACAGGTCTTTTTTATACTGGAACGCGTCGCCACTGATTGTCTTTACGTTTTATCAGTTTGAGGACAGGCATGACACGTCGTGCAGGGGTACGCAACGGACTAAATCGAGCCAGTTCTTGCTTGGACAAATCCAGTAAACTTTGTAACATGCCCGATCTTTCATGGACTTTGATTTTTGGAGAAGGTACTTTGTGAGCAGCAGCCACTGCCGCTAAATTGGAAGGTCCTGCCACTGGGGAAGTTCTTTTGGGGGTCATCAACGGAGAAGTTCTTGGTGTGATCAACGTTTCCAAGTACTCTTCAGTTCTTGGTGACATCAACGGAGAAGTGGACTAACGTGAGGTTGCCGGAGACGCAGTCACTGCCGTGGCAGGTCGTGGTTTGCGAGTGTAAGGTTGCGTCCTGGCCGAAGTGCCTCTCTTGCGACTAGTTTTCTTCTGTGGACTTTTCTTTTTCTGGGGACTTTTTCTCTGTTTCTTTTTCTGGGGGCTTCTTTTCTTTTTCCGGGGTGGTGTCTGGTAAGAGGAGGGTCCCGCCACTGGAGAAGTTATTCTTCTTGGGGACCTGGTCTTTTTCTTTTTCTTCTTGGGGCTTCGTTGGACTTTTGTCTTGGGGATAACTTTGGGGGCATTAGGATCCCATCTTAAGAGTGAGCGAATGATGACCCCTCCTAGAGTACCGCTCCCTCCAGGTTTCAAAATGATTTGTTTTTTGGTTTGAGTGTCGATGCGGGGATCGGCCAGTTGGACCAAAGCGACTTTGTTTCGATCGAAAAAGCGTTGGGTTTGATGAGGAATCTGAATGATTCCTTGGAGTAATTGACGTGCCGTCACCGTGAACCATCGTAAGACTTCTTTGAGACTAGCTTCTAAGACACGGGCTCGTGTTTGTGGATCTTTTTCTCGACTGATGCCATACAAGGCACGAATCAATTTGACGGGAAGATGTGACTGAAGGGACGTCATGTTCACACTGTGTGAGACAGACGAAAAAGGGTCTGAGGTTTTTATAGATTTTTTTCATGGGGAGTGAAATGAAGTCAAGGACGGAGACGTGTACAGGACAGGCCCTCCGTCTTGGCACCAGTGGTGAAACAAGTGGGTACGAAATCGCAAATCATCGGGGATCGTAGGTTTCAAATCGACGAGTAAATAGGCGTGTGGTGTCTGAGTGGCATCGTCGTACGCCTGAGTCAGCCAAGGCGTTCCTAACTGTTTGGCTAAGACTTGCACTTGCGATTTATCTCGAGGGCTTTTAAACAAGACCACGTAATGCGCATTGAGACTGATGGTGCGATGGGCTTTACTTTGTTGAAACAAATTTTGGGTGATGTAAATGACACTGGCATTACGGTGATGCCCTTTGCGCGTGAACCACAATTTAATTTCTTCTTCGTCTTCTCCTAACATGTCGTCGAAAATGACCAAATGGGTTTGACGGGAGTCAGAGACGATGCCGTCGTCTTCTTTAGGAATGCCTTCCACAAACACGATGGAATCGCCTTGACTTTCTCGCAAGAGGCTGTACGCCGATTGCCACTCTTTGTAACACCACACGATCCGTTGAGGGGGCCGATCGATCAAATGATGTTTATGTTCGATCAAACGTTTAACGAATTCGGTTTTGCCTGAACCGCTAGGTCCAGCAATGAGCATGTTAAAGGGATGGCGTAGATACAAAGCCTCCCAACTGGCACGATCTAAGTGTTCGTCGATGACTTTGACAGTAGAGGAAGAGGGAGCAGAGACAGCAGAGGTAGCCATGGTGTGAGAAATGTCACTTGTGACACGAAAAACAAACAAGACAAGAGTTTATATACTTTTTTCAGAACACGTTTATTGAATGTTTCAAATATGAACACGAAAGACAAAAATACATACAACCCAAATAGTGATGTACAGGAATATAAAACACAGCAAAGCGATCAAAGTGGAATATAAACAAGTGTCTGTACAACATGTTTTGGGTAACCAAGATGTCCTAGGGACAGTGTGTAATGTTCTTACAGTCTCTACATGAGGTATTGTCACACAAGTGTCCTCCCGGAATGACCTTTCAGGAATGTCCATGACAGTCCTTTCCTGAAGCGAGTGGTTGTTCTCGGTGACGGGTTCTTCTGGCACCGTCACTAACACAGGTTGAAAAGTAACTTTTTTCCTTGAACAACTCTTGTGCATGCTGGGCCACTTCTTGGGTCCAAGCCTCAAAACCCCCCTTTTTCCAGTCACGAACATCTGTCCAATGAGGGTGTAAGTCACAAGCTACACACACATCGTCATACACGTCTTGGGTAGCTAAAAGTTGACGAATCTTTTTTTCCTGTTGAGGTCGAGAAGTATCCAGATGAAACCGCAAGGCTTTGAGCAAAAGGAGTTTTTCGTGACCATTTAAGGCCATGGAGGTGGTAAGTACTGATCGTAAAGAGTCCACAAAGAATCGGCTGGTAAACGAAATCCCAGAAAACAAGTCACTAAGACACACACCACTTGTCGTCCCAAATTGAATGGATAAAGTTCTTGTAATAATCGATGGTAATGATCCACGGTTTGAATACGGTCATTGAGTTCCTTCCACGGAATCTGTTGGATTACATACGACATAAGCCGTGGCATAGCTGCCTGTTTTTATAGTCTCTTTGTTTCGAAAAGAATACACGTACTTTCTAGCCAGTGATCTTCGTTCTCCAGTGGGGAATGTAAATCTTGCATACTGTAACCGAAACGTCAGAGTTCGATTAGAAGTTTCCTCTTCCGCTAAGTATATTCCACGTAACAAATGTTGGTAATCCTTTACCTCGTCTTCCTCAATGGGTTGCTCTAGGTGAATCTCGAAGTAACCAAAATGATCAACACGTGAATCATCGGGGGCCTGGAAGTATTGAACAAGGTCTGACCACTGAAACAATTTCTGACGAATCAGTTCTCTTATACCCTTCAGGTACCAGTGGTTAAAGATCTGGTGACGTAACGGATGCAATTGTTCTTTACGTTTCACTTGTATTTTGACCAGCTCTCGGTAAATGCGTTCTCTCAACTCCACAGGCAAAGCACGAATGTTCTCTTGTAAAGTATCCATGAATAGGTCATACTAAATCCTCTTTGGTCTGACACAAGAAATGTACTGTTTGCACAAACATGGTTTTAATTCATTGTCGAATCTAAATCGTTTCACCACTAATTTACACATTACAATTCGTTCAGAAGTTTCCTCTTTCACCAAGCTGACATTGCGTGAAAGATGTTGGTAATTCGTTAACTCTTCCTCTGGAATTCGATGCAGTACGTTTACAATGTAGTAGATAGAATCGTCCATACCAAACCATTCCTTTTTATAACCAGGAGGTCGTTGATCAATGTTTGTCCAATGGAACACTTTCAACTCAATCAGTCCTTGTATAGCCTGAAGTTACCAGTGGTTCAAACACCGGTGACGTAACGGATGCAATTGTTCTTTACGTTTCACTTGTATTTTAACTAGTTCTCGATAAATGCGTTCTCTCAACTCCACAGGCAAAGCACAAATGTTCTCTTGTAAAGTATCCATGAACAGATTATTATGGTAAGAAGTTACTTCAATGTCTCGGTCCCACTAAGGGTAAGTAATGACAATTCGGTGACCATCGAGCATGTTCTACGTAGGCCGAATCTTGCGGTTCCCAGTGGTGAAGTGACACACCGCAACTGAAGCACTTGACTTTATCTCCTTCGCCCAAGTAGAAAAATCCGGCTCTGGCTAATTCTTCGGGGATCGGTCCTCCCAGATACTTTGGCCATTTTCCTTTGAACGATTGAAGACGATTTTCAAAGTCGCAGTATTCCGACAAACGCACAGGAAACGAATATTCGTCTTTCACAGGTTCGTTTCGATGAGGGTTGGGTGACATGAACAGGAGTTTGCTCAGGGCTGGATGACATCCGTAGGGAGGTAAACGTGAAGGTCGACATTCCCCTTTAAACCCGGTAAAATGTCTAAGAGGACGAGCGGCATCGCTTTCGCATCCCTCAGGTTTGACACGCACAGCATCACTTTCCATGATAGGGGCAGTGAGAACAAAGTTCCCATGATGCTTTACGGCATCGCTCAGGTCACAAGGTACAGCATCGTATCCATCGCAAGGCTCACAATCGCACTCGTCTGCAAACTCCGTTACGCAATTACAATGGTAACCGCATGGACAATCGCAGTTTCCTTCCGGACATTTTCGGTCGCAATGCATGGGTCTTATCCATCCAGTATTAGTCACACCAGAGGAAGATACAACTTTTTTACAATCCCCAAACTGGAACGATGTCTCTTTCAAAGTATTCATCTTGTTCGCTCGATCTTGGTAGTCCCAATGAACTATCGATCTTGCCTAGGGTTCCTTTTTTATATACAGACCAATACCGACGTGACCGTACGGTAAGGTGAAATGATTGGGAAGTCGCACTCGCTTCTGGTACACGATTTGATAGACTTTTTCCAAGGGTCGACTGACGATGTGGTGAGTGGGTAAACGTACAATCTTGTTCGGTTGGTGAGTGGTCACTTTAAAGTTTCCATCCTCTCCCGATTGCAAGGCTTCTTTCAATACCCCAAAGTTGACCACTCGACTGGTACGATAATTCAGAGTCAGTCCTTTCACTTTGCACGTCGTGTGCACTTCTCCTTGTTTGTCCCGGTGTTCGTAGCCGTAATTTTTGGGACCGCCACTGACGAAACTTAGAATCTTGTCGTCAGGATGTTCGTCTGTCCAGGCTCCTAAACGGTCTCCTTCGATGTTAGGGTGATGTTGAATCGGGTGATGGATGTAAATGCAACTGTCCGTGTCAAAGTACAGGACGCGTTCTTCTAACAGTTCTAAAGCTTCGTACAATTTTAAGCGAGCATGGGCTGTCACGTAAGCCGCAATGATGACATTCCCAAAAGGGTCGTCTTGTACAAAGTCCAGATCTTCTTCGTAATTGACCAAGATCAAATTCTCTCGAACGACGTCCACGTGTTTCATGTATTTGGTTTTGTCGTGAATCATCTGGAAGTAGCGGGAAGGTTCTGTCAAATATTCCGTCTTGGGTAAACACGGTCGTTGTGCCATTTTACCCCACAAGCAATTTAACATCACTTTGGCAAACAATCGCCTGCCTTCGTTTTTCTCGATGTGGTCTAAAGTGATGCCTTCTTGTTCGTAGTATTTCTCTTTGAATTGTATTTGGTCTTCGGGAGTGTGACACCAGGAAGGATAGCCGCTGGCTTCTTGCTTCAGTTTCAAAAAGGCATCCACGTAGTCTGCGAAAATGCCTTTCTGCGTGGGGTCACCCTTGCGGTATTGTTGTGTCTTGGGAAAGTGGCAAATTTCGTACACTTCTAACAGTTGGTATCCCATGTCCAGAGCTTTGAACAATTCCACGCTGACCCAGGTTCCCGTCAAGGCCCGTTCTTCCTGGCTGTGATGACAAGGCTGGTCTTGGTTGCACGTTTCGGCACAAGTACGGCACAAGGGAAACATCAGTTTGCCTTGACAATGGTGAGGTAAGACGGGATGGTATAGGTTCGTGGGAGGCAAAACTTTACACTTGATCAAGCCTTCGTATTGTCGAATGTTTTTCAGGTCGATGTGTTCCGTCAGCAATTGTGGGTGCCCTACGGGAAAGCGACAATATTTGCACACGTAGGGATACAGCGAACACACGTCCAAGTATTTGATTTCTTCTCCTTTCTCTTCGTCGGCTTGGTACAGCAAACAGGTGGCATTGGTCCTTCCTCCGTACAAACTATCCCTCGGGTTCAGCGGGTCCATGAACTGGTAACTTTCCACGAGGCGTTTAAACTCGGGATCGGTTTTCATACGGTGATCGTACTCGTGTTCCCACATTTCCACCACTTGGTATCCTTCCTGTTCTAACTTTAGGCGTCGCTGACAAGTGTCCTGGTACAAGTCTTCCATGGTTCGTTGCAAAAACTGATTTTTAGTGCCACGGTCAGGGTAACAGACGGGACATCCGTGAAATAAGCAACCGTTAAACTCGTACACGATCTTGGGGTTTTCTAAGTCCCAGCCATCGACCGAATACGTTCCGATGGTCTTTTCGCCCCCTCCGTTGCGGGCATGCTGAATCCACTTGTCTTCCTTGTCGCACAAGTAATGTAACCAACGTAGGGCTTTGACCGAGTATTGACGTTTGACAAAGTGGGTCGTTTGAGGACTGATGACAGCCACGGTGTTTTCAGGCATGAATCGTTGGCGGTACACTAAGGAACACGCTTTGGCAATGGTGCAAGCTTCTTTCAAAGGATCGACCCCTCCGTGTTCCATGAACAGTTCTCGAAATTTTCCACAGCAACGCCGTAAAATGTCCACGTCGGAACGACAATACTTTAGCATTTCTTCCTGAAAGTCGAAAGGGTCCGAGGCGTGAGCCTGGTACCAAGCGTAGAAAGCTTCTCGTTGTTCGGTACGCATGTTGTCGGGATCGTAATAGTGAGCCTCAGGCAAATGGGGTAGAACGGCGTATTGATTGGCTTCCGTATTGAAAAAGTGTGGAAAGTACCCTTTAGCCATTTCTGTCATTCCAAACGTTTTAGGCATTCGACTCAAAGGCATGGCCAAATAGCTCATCGAATCTTTAAACTGTACTTGTCCCACTTGCATGAAAATGATTTTGGCTCCGTTCAAAGACACTTTAGGACGTTCGGTGCCATGTTCCGTATAATACCTCAAAAGAAACTGTCCATCGTATCCGGAGAAATTGTGAGCCATCACCGCGGCATGACGATGACAATCTCCGTAACGTTCGATATCCTCTTGGCTCCACGTCTTGTCGACGGGGTCTAAGACCCATTGGGCAAAATCGGCTAACGTGTTCGTCCCCCGAAAGATTTTTTCACGCCCTCCAGGAATCTTGCTGCAGTGAGGGCAATGACTGAAGATAGGTTCTTGAATGCACTTTTCGCACGCTCGATGAGCCACGCAGAAATTAGGAATGTGAATGCCGGTCTCTTGCATGCATTCGAAATCGAAAAAGATGAAATTGCCTTTCTTCTTGTGACCGTCCTCTTTCTCTGTTGGGGGTTGGTATTTTTGCACGTAACATTCGTGTTCCAAGTCCACGATGTGGTGACAAATGTGACATTTTTTCTTTCCTGAACATACGTGTGCCTTGGCATTATTGGTACGTATGACTTGTCCACACGCGGGGCACAATCTCAGCAGTTGACAAGCGCATTTCTTCTGTGAACCTTGCGTCTTCAAATGTTGTTGGTAACAGGTAGGGCTGACAAACGTGCGCAGACAAGTGGAACAAGGCACTGGTTCTTCGCTCAGACAGGGTGGAGAGGCCAAACATCCTGAGCATTTCCATCCACAATGTTTGTGTTGCTCTCGATTATTATAACCATAGTCACATTTCTCACAATAATAAACATATCCCAGGAATCCAGTGATACTGGTAATGGTATCGAAATGGTCATCGTGATGATAAAGGTGAATGTATTTTCCGTCCTTAAAATCTTGGCCTCGAAACAATAGAGGCCCGCGCATTTCTTGAGGGTGCACTTTCAAGGTGTATCGTGGAGCTAGGACATCTTGCAATATTTGCATCTCAGGAATGCCACAGGGTGTGTCTTTGGGCAGTCCGGCTTGTTGTAACAGGAGTTCTGCTTCGTTTCGTTGTTTGGCTCGGTCGGAACGTTGAATAGTGTTCCAGGTTCTTTTCCATTCTACCGTGTCGTTCTTGTTGGCATAGGTTCGTCCCACCACGATGGCACGGGCTAAACACATCTGGTCATGAGGGTTGTTAATTCGGACGAGACTCGTTGTGTTGTTGCGAAGGTCGTCCACCAATAACATCTTTTTGCGTCCTGTCCCTTGAGGAGGAGAGACGTGGGTCATGTCCAGTGTGGCTTTACCATCGGTGATGTCAAACTGATCGTTAGATTGTTGTACGTGTTGAATCTTGTCCATGACTTTGGAAGCAGTCAATTCTGCAGGGGTGCTAAACTCGATCCAAACAGGGGATTTCAAACCGTCGTGTTGTATGGAAAGTCTCAAGCGATCGTCTTCTTTGGGTTGACATTGTCGCTTAAGTGCAGTGAGCAAAGAATCCCACACCTCAGTGATGAACACTTCTGCTTTCTCTAACGGTACTTCGGACTTGAAATCTTTAAACTTCACCGTGTATTTGTAAGCCGTGGTTCTAAATTTTCTAGAGGAGCGCTTTTCCGTCTCTCGAATGGAATAGTACTTTTCAGGGTTGACAAAGGGTGGTGAATTTGATTTAGAGGGTTCGGATTCTGGTTCACTCATGTCCTCTTCAAAATCACTGGCATGAATTTGTGCCAAGATTTCAGCCCTGGTACGAGGCGATAGATCACGTTTCTGCCTCTTACTTTCTTCTTCTTTCTTCTCGAATGAATGGGATCGTTTCATCTTGAAAGCAAAAAGTCAAATGACTCAAGTTCAAACACCATAAACTACTTTATAGTCATAGCAGACCAGCGTATATAAAAGGGTGTGTGTCTTGTCCTTTCACTATTCATTTCACTCTCAAGCCGAGCACAACGATGGAAGAGACTAACCAGATGGAACGTTTCGTCAGAGCTTTGCGAGGGGTCATTAGAAAATTCTCTTCAGACCAGCCTACGGACTACTCTCCTTCCTTTAGAGATAAAAGTCAAGATACTTGCTATATCTGTCAGAAGAAAGGGCATTGGTCTTCAGAGTGTCCAGACCGTCAAAAAAGAAAAAACACAGGGGATAAAAAAGACAAAAGTCAAGATACCTATTATTATTGTAAAGAAAAAGGACATTGGTCTCCAGATTGCCCAAAAAAGAAACAAGAGGAGTCAGAAGAAAAGAGGAATTCTTCAGAAGAAGAGAGGGATTCTTCAGAGGAAGAGAGGGATTCTTCTGAGGAAGAAAGAAGACAGGTGAAGAAAGAGAAACAGGAGAAAAAAAGAAGAAGGGAAGAAAGCGAGGAGGAAGAAGAGGAAAAGAGTGTGACGGTGAAGACATTCAAAAAACAGAGAGACTAAACAAGGAGAAAAGAAGAAATCAATGAACTTTTTATTAAAGTGATGTGTTGTGAATTGTGAATTGGATTGTAAAAAATGGAGAAAAGAATAAATTAATGATATAAGGTAAGAGTCATTGAGTTTTGATTTTAAAATAAGAAGCTACACTCACGCACACATACACAGACACGTACTATAAGGGTAAAATGGGTGAGTTTTTTTTTTTTTGAGTTATTGGCAAATTGAAATTGTATTTCTTTTCGAGAAATGTGGGTGGCCCTGAAAAGGGCCTTTTTTCTTCATGGTGTAGGGGTGAGTTTAAGCAATCAATTTTAACTGCCTTAAGCCTTTGCCACGGCCAAGGCCTACTTCTGGACTGCGTAATGATGATGATGATGATTGGGTTGAAATCACTAAGGGTGGTACGGTAGGCTTAGTCACAGGGTTGACATGTTTGGCTCGGGAAGGTCGTATTCTCTTCGGTCGTGATAAAGAAGTCTGATACATTTGTTTCAGACTTCTTAACTCCGCTAAAATGTCCAACAGTACCGTGACCGTTTGATTTTCACCCTCTTGTTTCTTTGCTGCTACTTCTTCTTGCTGTTGTTTTTTTCTTACCTCTTCTTCTTGTTGCTGTTGCTGTAGGAGAAAAGCCTGTTCCGCTTCCTTTTGTCGTTGTATAAATTTCTCCAATTCTTCTTTCTGTCTCTGTCTAAAATTCTCCACTTGCGGTAATGAAGAAGGTAACGAAGGTTCCGGAACAAATTCTTGCGAGGAGAGAAAATCCACAAAATCCCAATTCACCTCTTCTGAAAGTAAGTCCGGGTTCCCTTGGGCGGTCTCCCCTGCTGGTGCACCCCACTGGATCGTTTTCTGAGTTTCCGTCATGTTGAATCACTATCGCATAGATTGACTGCACACAAGCGCTAGCGAATCTATATTGACTACGTGACGTCACAGACTGCTCTCTTCGGATTGGATGCGGGCTGACTGAATTCTGTAACGCGTGTTCGGATTGGTGAATGAACTCAATCCGTTTCAATCCTTTCTGTCCCTATAAATATGCGCAGTTCACTGGATTGATTCACCTATTCTCGGAGCCTCAACATGTGGACCGACGTTGAATCTTCAACCCTTGTGTCAACAATGATGTTCAGGACGGACATGCTCATGTATGTCCGATCCAAGTGGACCGTTCTCCACAGGACCAACAGCAGCCTGTGGATAAGAAGAGTCTATATAGAGAGACAAGGTTGCCTCAAGAGGACTCTGATGTATGGCCCTGCTGTAAGACGAAGTTTGAGGAAAAGAAGATGTCGCAAATGCCCTTTATGTTAAGGGCATATTAACATAAACCAAAGGCCCTTTTCAGGGCCAGCCATATATCTCGAAAAGAGATAGTCTTTCCATTGCCTACCCCTTTTTTAAAAAATTTTTTTAAAATTTAAAAAAAAATCCCATGTTAAATTCCCCTTGTACGTAGAGTGACCCACGATTTATTGCCATGTTAAATTCCCCTTGTACGTAGAGTGACCCACGATTTATTGCCATGTTAAATTCCCCTTGTACGTAGAGTGACCCACGATTTTTCGCCATGTTAAATTTCCATTGTACGTAGAGTGACCCAGGGGTCCCTGTAATGCTAATTCCCATTGTACGTAGGGTGACCCCTTTCACTACTTTTGTCCTTTCATAATTATACATAAAAAATGCAGCACTTTATATAAAGAAATGGCGGATCTCTTCTGTCTGAAAAATGTAGAACTTGTGAATTTCTCCTAAACTGGCCGTCCAAATCAGCTTAAATTTTATAATGTATATAAAGCGAGTTCAATCGATTGAATATATATTATATCTTTAGCCGTGTTTTCCCTGTATCATATTGAAGAGTTTACTATTTATTCTGCTAACTGTCCAATAAAATAAACATAATTATCGATGATCACAAATGCTAAATATATTTTAACCCAATGTTAAGTGTGCAGAAAAGTGAGAACAAACAAAACAAGCAAATTTGGTGTATTTTTCCAACTGCTACCGTGGTAAGGTTGACAAAAGTACACAGTGATACATTATAACAGAGGAGTTACTTTGTCAGACAAGGAAAGTACCCAAGTTTTGTTAAAGGAAAAGTAACGTACAGAATAGACCGATGAACCGATTAGTGATCTTGACCTTGAAAACTGTATGCATGTATGTATGTATGTATGTATGTATGACTGTATGTATGTATGTATGTATGTATGTATGTATGTATGCGTGCATATATTCGTGCGTGCGTGTGTGTGTGCCGCTTAAAGTTACGTTCTAAAAATGCAAAGATGACAAACTGCTAAAAATGCTCTAGTACCTTGAAGACGAAAATTTGACTGTTCTACGTGATAGGACATCAAACTGAAAAACTTGTACCATCAGTGTGTGCCATAGTTCGTTTCTGAACCTCAAAAAGCGTTACACGATATACAGTACAAAACATATGTAACATAGACTTCTGACCCGGAGCATGAAGATGGTATATAAAACTGATGTTACTAATTTATGGTATTAAACTAACAGAAAAAAAAGCAAAACCAACGAGTTGATTAAAATGAACAAATACATTTAATTTTTAAGTTGCAAAGTGAAAATATAAGAACAACTTGCAGTATTGTGAATTAAATTCGAAATAATCCTAAAAGTTCTGTCACACGTCCAAAATGATAGTACTGAATGTGCTGATGTATCAATAGTCTTGATGAGTGACAAAGATTTAATCCAGAATTTCCTTGAATCCACAATAATCCCAAAATGATGATTTTGTCCAAAATGGCAATTAGCACTTTGTAACTCAGGTGAAATAAACGATTCCTCTCAAATAATATCTGAACATAAATGAACACTATTACACAGACTGAACTTAAAACGAGAATGAAATTATTTTGTTTACGTCAACATTATACAAAAACCTAAGACAATAAAATGACCAGGGTTTACGTCAAGATTATTCAAAAACCTAAGACAATAAAATGACCAGGATGTGAGTCAAAAGTTCTCTTCCAGAATATTCTAAGTTTGTAAATAAGGCAAGACCTTGAACTCAAATATCAGTAAATAACTTTTTTAACAATTATAAAAGTCGGGTAGGCCATAGTTACTCTACGCTCAATCATGGACAAAGGTTAAGCACACAATACCAATTAAATATACACGACACTTACAGAAATAAATTGTTTCTTGAATATTATTCAAACTGCTGGTTTCACATCCTATATGTTACATATTTTAAGACAGGAAGTTGCAACACAAGCTTCCTGTCTTAGTCTCAAATCTCATGAAAGCTGTACAGCAATAAATTGTAATGGAAAACTTGCAGTTTGGAGCTGTTACCCTGAGCTTGAAGATATGACTTAAAATCTAGTCTTGTTCAAGCAGACTCTCGCAATGCCCTGTGCGATCTCCGCATATGAATAAGCCTCGTTTGGAGAAGATTTGACAGGAGGTCTGTTTAAAGTAGACTACATATCATGTGGTACAAGACACCTAATGATGATGTACAAGTAATCCGAATTTTGCAGCTCAATTTTCTTAAATGATTTTAATGCTACAGAGCGGAAAAAGAAGTGTGACGTAAAACTTTAAACACAGAGCTGTTTACCCGATCTTAATTAAAACATGATTACCAATATGGAGCACAGCACACATTGGAATGAAGATGTACGAATGTACCAAATTCATCCCTTCCACTTAATCGACTTTAAAGTTACTGAGCGGAAACGAAAGTTTAACCGACGGATGAACGGCCAGACAGACGGAAACAGGGATCATATGTCCCTCTTTTTGTAGAAAGGGGTACAATAACAAAAATAACAAATATATCTGTGCTGGAAGAGGGCGGCCGTTTCCAAATCAGAATACCGATAGCTGTACAAGACAGTTACTGTTGGTTAATGTGGACTTTTTTTAACATTCGGATGCTCTTTGACCCAGAGAAAGACCCATGTTTGTAAAGTACGCGAGTGTGCAGCTCACACAAATACGTTCACGTTTTATGTGTGATACCGCGATGAAATCATTTCCGGACCAATGGAAATGTAGCTACTAAAGGAAAGCACGATCTCCACCCCACCCCAGGCGTTTTTTCCTCGCAAACAATATGCATGTTATTGGTTATTCGTGTATTAAAACATCAATACACTCTGGTTTGTTCTTACTTCAGATATGTAATGCAGTTGTGTGAACTTAAGGAAATCACTTTACGGAATCTAATTTCCTTCCCAAACAACCAAATCCTCTGCCAAACAGATAGCAGGTAGCAAGTCTGTAACTGTTAAAACCACTCAAATTACACATACCAGGTCTTACCATGTTCCTCCGAGGTAAACAGCCTTTGATGTTGAAACTACCGAAATATGAATGCACGTGCTCGCGCGCTCTAGATGATCCACGTGGCAGACCTGAGGTTTGTTTTGCACGAAGTACACAGTTACGGGCAGATATAGATTTGTCATTCGGAACTACCTTAGCTATTTCTGCTAGATTTGAATGACATTTCTGTCTGATGTATGTCGGAGTAGTAATTTACAGAAACAAAGTTAAACATTTAGTTCGCCAGAAGTTTCTCCACAAAAAGCAACCCAAAATATTCGGATCGCTTTGGCAATTTCTACGATATAATGACTGCATGATTCATCGAGAACTTATAGGGGGAAAAAATTCGTTCTATCATTCGTAATATCTCTATCAATCATTCTTCTTACAATGCCGATGTAGTTCGAATGGCAGCTATCGACTCACATTCGAGGCATGATCCGTATGATTAATCTCAAAGTTGCTTATGATAAACTGTATGCAACCTTGGGTAACCAATAATCGTACCGTACCTTTCATTTCTGTCCTTATGTGCATGTTATTTTATCACTGTGTAATTTTATCATACTTTCCGTTTGTCCGTGCGTTCGTAGGTAGGTGTCCCTCGTCAGGCATAGTGCGTTTCATACCAAGCCCTATAGATATATATGGAAGGCTAGGCAAATGAATAAAATAAATTTGCACTGTTGTTGGTGTGAAATGTTTGATAGCTTGCTAAGGGGGTGGATTAGAAGGGCATTGTTATCTTTTTAGACATGGGGGAGAAGATAAAGCTATAATGGTGTGTTAAATAATGATGATAACAACATGAACAAATGAAATAAGTGAGTTGAATCATACGTTAACAGCAATTTTGTCCTGTAAAGTTGTACACTAATTCAATTTACTTAACAGAGGGTAGAGTTTGCCTGGAATATATATATATATATATATATATATATATATATATATATATATATATATATATATATATATATATATATATATATATATATATATGGGTGTGTGTGTGTGTGTGTATTTAATTGTTTATTTGTTAGTTTTAAATGTTTTTTTTTATTTCACTGCATGCTATTGTAATGTAACATTGTATGCTGGACTTGACCTTGTCCAAAACTGATTTAATTTCTGCTTGAATCGATTGACTTTTTTAAAATTTCATTTATGTAAACATAATAATAGCTTCATTATTCTCTTTGTGTATAAGCTTATTATCAGGATTTTTATTCAGGTAAACAAGAAGGAGTAAATGTGCTGATTTTGGTCAGGGTTTTGGAGTCTCCTAAGTGAATGTTACATGTTATTGTGTTGTAAATAAATAAGGATCATTAGATCATTCCAGAAGGTTATTTTCCATCAGGTAATGTTTTTTTGTTGTTGTTGTTAGAAAATGCTAATTGTGACATGAGGTAAAGTAGAGAACTATATAATCTTGTGACTGTAAGGATTTTACCATTCGAGCTTTAACATCTAACACTTTTAAGTTGTATTGTATGTTGTGACCAGTTTGGTTTGAATTTCATTTTCTTCAAAATATTGAATTCATGTGATTATTTTCTCTGGAAATACAAGTGATCGGATAAAATTCTTGGATAAAGACATTCATTGAAATTTTTGTAATATATCCAAACCTGGAATTATATTTCTGTGATTCAACAAAAGACTGCTGACACATCAACACTTCAATAGCTATCACATACACGTCATCGACTTCAATTTATGAGATTTTCTGGACTTTTACTGAATTTTATTCAAGACTTTAAATTACTAGGACTTGTGTCTGATCTAATTATTGGATTATTTTGGGATTTAATTCGCAATACCGTAAATTCTTTTTTTTATATTTTTATTTTCACTTTGTAATCTTAGGAATTTTTTTATATGTTAATGGCCATATGGCACATAATATACCCAAGTAGTATTTGTATATAATTCTTTTTAACGGACACATCATTTCGACAACTGTAAAAATTATGGGAAAACTGGAGCAAGAAGGGAACATTTAAACCCAAAGAATGGGTTGCTTCAAAATTTCTCTTTAAGAAACCTACATTTTGCATATGGATGGAATTATAAAACACAAATGTGTGGACAAATTAGCAAGTAAAAGTACCTGTAAAACATGTAATAGTTTGTGTGTGTGTGTATAAAAAGTAAAATCAAATAGACGAAATGATAAATAAATTATGAATGTTTATTGAAGAAGTAGTACGTACCTACTTATATTTCTGTAGAATCAGGGGAACGTGTTAAATCTCATCTCTCCGGATCAAATTTTGAAACACGCAAACTCACGATGCATTTTATAATTATATTTAAATGTAAATTATAGAATGAAAACTAACTCATATTGGTATGGCTCTGAACGGTAAGTGCAGGGCACGTGACCTATGGGAGAATACCATATACAAATTAGCTGCGGTTTTCATATAGGAGAGATTAAAATGCATTTTAAATTTTTTGAGAGGCTAGGAAATAGTTTAATTTTATGACGTCCAAAGCTGATGCCAAAGGTTTTCAAATTCATAACTTTTCCGATATCAGAAAGGCGCGTGAAGGATTATAGCATCTCTGCTAAATATTATCTACCTAGTTTGCTGATTTCAAAGTGTTGGATTTCGAGAAATGTCGATCAAAGTACGATTTTTAAATGACACCCTAACCGATACCCAACTTTTCAATTAACGAAAGAAAAGTTTGGTTATTCTTCTTACTTACCAGTATTATATAATAATAATTATTAGTAGTAGTAGCAGTAGTAGTAGTAGTAGCTGTACATTTTTCATTAAGAAATTATATTTAATAAAAAGTTTTCTCTTTAAGCAATATGATCTATCACTCAAAGATTTATGTCATAAATAAGAAGCCCGTGTCTCATTCGATTTCTTGAATTTGCAAAACACTTTGCTACCACGTGCTAAAATGGAATGTGCCAGCAAAGAATTTTGCAGCAGTTTTAATATCAGCTGCGCTTGAGGCATAGCTCATAAACTAAAAGGCAAATCATAACACATACCTCACAAAATAATAAAACAAATCACAACGCATTTCTCACAAGCTAATATACAAATATTCACGTATAGCTCACAAATTAATATGAAAGTCATCACCTATACCTCACAAATTAATATGCAAATTATCACGTATCTCTCAGAAATTAATCAGGCCCGGCCCTAGGATATGCATGCGGGGCCCAAGGCAGCAAGCGAGGCCCCAAGCAAAAAAATTGCCATGCAAAGTTGATTTCCTGAAAGCGCGGGTCCCGAGGCAGTTGCCTTTTTCACCTTGCCCTAGGGCCGGGCCTGAAATTAATATGCAAGCCATCACCTATCCCTCACAAATTAATATGCAAATTATCACGTATACCTCATAAATTAATATGCAAATCATTATGCATGGAGTCCGATAAAAAGCAAAAAGAAAAAAGAAATTCTTAACAAGAACAAAATTGGACGCAAGTGAAATACTGCACGAAACATGAAATCAATTCAAAGGAAAGATAATGCTCTTTTCGCAGGATTAAAATTGGAAACAAATTTGAAGATCAATCTTGAGAACCAACCAACAGAAAATGCAGCCTCAACTATAAAGTACATAACCCCAAAAATTGGCAAAGCCAGTTTGGCAAGAAAAGTAGGTCATTATAATTGTAAGGTAATTTTCGTGGTTATTAACATAACTGATAAATGTGAATGAACCATGAAACTGCACGACCATGAATGCATAGTGATAAGAAAACTGAGCCACGATCGATACATTTCGTCTGACGTACGCTGCCAAAGCAAATATTGTCGCTGTATACATGTGACACATGAGACATACAGAATGTTATCAGTGTCACATTGAATAACCTACCCCTACCCCTACCCCCCCATTACAGGACAAATGACTTGCTTTATCTATTTGCCAAAAATAGCATTTCAAAACTGCTTAAGTCCTTGAAGATTACATTACTATTCATTAAAACAATCTCATGACAGCAGTAAATAGTCTTATATTATCACAACATTTAACGTAAAAGCATCTGAGGACTACCTGCTCTTCACGTCTCAGGCTACCACCTTGATACGTCACGTGACCATGCTACCGCATGCCCTATTTTAGACTGTTAAAACTAAGCAAGACTTCTTTAAATGCAGTTTTCGGCTTTTCTAGACAGAAAATTTATAAAACTTATAAAACATTGTTCTTTGATGCGTTGCTAACAATTATAATAATGAAAATCAGCAAAGTCCACAATGACCAGACGTTTTAAAGCCTCAATGCCACCGTTGTGTGCAAAACGTTGTGAACGCCAAATCATCTGAATAATACGGAATCTTGAAAGATGTTTCTCCTAAAGATTGTTAGATTCCATTAAGACCAGATAATATCAACGTTTCAACACATTATGAGCCATGAAATTTCTAGCTCGAACTGGAAAGCCCAGCCATTTTCCACATGCGTACGAATTAATCCGATGTTGACCGGCTACCTCCGTGGATCAAAATATTTCAGTTGACAGCTACAACACAAGATTTGATGAATGCACCGTTGTAAACATAAGAATCCAACACCACGCTATGTTGGTTTGTCTTCAACCCGAGTTAAAATCTTCTAATTATCGCAGCGCCCAAGCTGATCACCAATATTCACCCCAGTCTTAATTTTATCCAACGCACGCTTTTTCTCCTCAGATGCGCTTAAACAAAGCGGGCTCTCCTCTCTTCTTTTCCACTGAAATCAATTCGTGCACCACGTGCCAATGTTGTTGTTATTAGTTTAGTCACTAACGGAACTTATCGAATGTACCAGATCAATACCTGTGGAGCCTTCCCGAAAAAGAAAGCAGAGAAACACGGGTGACTTCATTGACTGAATATAGGGCTGCACCTCTTAAAATTCAAAACTGAATATTTGAACGGCGTTTAAACCTTACATTTTGATTATTTCAAAGAACGGTTTAGTTCAAATAGCTTTCTGAACAAATCATTTCCATCCTTCCAAACCTTGTTGAGATTGGAAGAATAATGAAATTTACGACAAAATGGCTGAATTGGGTCTTATGAAGTGTTCGATGTATTTACACAGACACTACAAAATCCATGCCTGACTTCTGAAGGATACAAATGGCGTAAATAAGATCACACTATTTTAAGCAAATTATTGTTAGCTTTCTTTTGGAGCAAGCATTTTACTTAATACATATTGCTTTCTACGTTTCTGACGACTCCACCTACACCCCACCCTACCCCACCCCATGCTAATATTGGAAGAGGAAAGAGGACATAATGTCATCAAAATAAATATATTTTAGGTCGTGTTTGACGTGTGTACACTATTTATGTTATAACATGTATTTATTTTTCATCAAAGTGAAAAGCACAGTCTAGTATTGTCGGGCCACCAGAATATTTGCATCGCACGTGCCAGGTGAACCTTTAAGCTATTACGACATAAATTTATGTATGACAATGAGAAAAACGGTCAACACGAAACTATTTTTTTTTAACTTCTGGAACAAAAACAGCCCGAAACACTCATGATTAAAAAAAATAAAAATATATGATATAAGGATGTTCAGTCGTGCTCTGATGATCAATGTCTATCAAATAATAATATACTATATGCGTAGAAAGAACTGTCTTAATGTATAATTTATTCATAATAATTAAACTTATAAATTATTACCCCTATAGTGGAAAATAATTACTTACAACTTTTATAATAACATTACTTCATGTTATATTTAATGGTGGATGTTTTCCATTAATCTGAAGAGAAGGAATGTAAAAAAAGTTTAAAACTGGAAATATTGATTAAGCAAAACCAAACGTATAGGGTCATTATACTCAAGAGTTGCCTGTCGGAAGTTTTGACAAGCGTTCATAATCATTGATTATATATTTGGGTTTTGGAGAGTTTTATAACGTTTCTGACGCTGAGTGTAGTTACAAAAAATAAGGTACTCATTCATTTAGAGAAAAGCATTTGATAGCATACATAAATATGGACCCTGATTTACCTTTTTAAGCAAGGCATTACTGGCAAAATATTCCATATATTGTGTTCTATGTATAATGTGGTTACGTCTGGTAATTTTCTTATTGGTTATGGGGGAGGGAGTCTTTTTTATGTGTAAATGGGCGCCAAGCACTGTCAAGTGCTATCACCTACACTTATTATATTGTTGTTAGAAGATGCAGAGATGACATTAAAGGGTACTGGAAATCCCGGAGATATCATCAAAGGGTAGTAGAAATCCCTGAGAAATGTTTGAACATATATCTATTTTTACAAATTCTTTTTGCGGATGATATGGCTTTACTCTCAGAAACTGTATAGAATGGAAAAATCGAGTAAGTACAAATAAATGCACATTTATTATTGTTAGAAAGAGATGGCAGGTGTTTAATTCCGAAAAACAGTATAAAGGATTAAATGAAGAATTTGTTAAAAGCTTTAATCATGTTGGTAGTTTCTTTTAAACTGTAATAGAATGTTTTAAAAAGCGCACCAGATTCTAACAAGTAAAAGAAATAAAGACATTTAACGATCTGAAATCAATGTCAAATATCTTACCCTGATACCAACGAGGATGTTAGCATTTATTTAATACATATATTTATTTTATCCTTTCATCTGCTTCTGAAGTTTGGGATGGTTTTAATGCCATCGAGCGCGTACAGTCTAACCGTATGAAATATGTTCTAGATATAAAAATGTCAACATCAAATGCTACTGTGTTCGAGAATTTGATCGTGTGTCCATGGTTAAAAATGTTAACATTATATGATAAGATCACAGTGAACTTGATCGTATGCTGATGGTAGAATGCCGCATCAAACGATACTGTGCATGGGAACTTCTCGTGTGCCTATGGTAAAAATGTCAACATCAAATCATGCTGTGTATAGGAACTAACTTTATCGGGTTCCTTGGTAACAAAAATGTCAACATAAAATGAAACTATGTAAGAGGAACGTGATTGAGTGCTTCCGTAAAAAAATGTCAAGATCAAATGACACTGTGTATGGGAAACTTCAACTTTTGCATCGGTAAATATGTCAAAATTAAACGATGGTGTGTTTGGTGGGCTTCATCGTTTGCATCGGTAAAAATGTAAACATCAAATGATGTTGTGTATGGGGAAGTTCATCGTTTGCCTCGGTGAAAATGTCAACATCAAACGATGGTGTGTATGGGGAAGTTCATCGTTTGACTCGGTGAAAATGTCAACATCAAACTATGGTGTGTATGGGGAAGTTCATCGTTTGACTCGGTGAAAATGTCAACATCAAATGATGCTGTGTATGGGGAAGTTCATCGTTTGCCTCGGTGAAAATGTCAACATCAAACGATGGTGTGTATGGGGAAGTTCATCGTTTGACTCGGTGAAAATGTCAACATCAAATGATGCTGTGTATGGGGAAGTTCATCGTTTGCCTCGGTGAAAATGTCAACATCAAACGATGGTGTGTATGGGGAAGTTCATCGTTTGACTCGGTGAAAATGTCAACATCAAATGATGCTGTGTATGGGGAACATCATCCTTTGCCTCGGTGAAAATGTCAACATCAAACGATGGTGTGTATGGGGAAGTTCATCGTTTGACTCGGTGAAAATGTCAACATCAAACGATGCTGTATGGGGAACATCATCCTTTGCCTCGGTGAAAATGTCAACATCAAACGATGGTGTGTATGGGGAAGTTCATCGTTTGACTCGGTGAAAATGTCAACATCAAACGATGCTGTGTATGGGGAAGTTCATCGTTTGCCTCGGTGAAAATGTCAACATCAAATGATGCTGTGTATGGGGAAGTTCGTCGTTTCCCTAGGTGAAAATGTAAACATAAACGATGCTGTGTATGGGGAAGTTCATCGTTTGCCTCGGTGAAAATGTCAACATCAAATGATGCTGTGTATGGGGAAGTTCGTCGTTTCCCTAGGTGAAAATGTAAACATAAACGATGCTGTGTATGGGGAAGTTCATCGTTTGCCTCGGTGAAAATGACAACATTAAGCGATGCTGTGTATGGGGAGGTTCATCGTTTACCTCGGTGAAAATGTCAACATCAAACGATGGTGTGTATGGGGAAGTTCATCGTTTGCCTCGGTGAAAATGTTGACATTAAATGATGCTGTGTATGGGGAGGTTCATCGTTTACCTCGGTGAAAATGTCAACATCAAACGATGGTGTGTATGGGGAAGTTCATCGTTTGCCTCGGTGAAAATGTTGACATTAAATGATGCTGTGTATGGGGAAGTTCATCGTTTGCCTCGGTGAAAATGACAACATTAAGCGATGCTGTGTATGGGGAGGTTCATCGTTTACCTCGGTGAAAATGTCAACATCAAACGATGGTGTGTATGGGGAAGTTCATCGTTTGACTCGGTGAAAATGTCAACATCAAATGATGCTGTGTATGGGGAAGTTCATCGTTTGCCTCGGTGAAAATGTCAACATCAAACGATGCTATGTATGGGGAAGTTCATCGTTTACCTCGGTAAAAATGTCAACATTAAGCGATGCTGTGTATGGGGAGGTTCATCGTTTACCTCGGTGAAAATGTCAACATAAAACGATATTGTGCATGGGGATCTTGGTCCTTTGCTATGAAATTAAAACGACTTGTAAATATTGTAAAATATTGCTTCCAAAAAAAAAATGGAGAGAACGTAATATTAAATATACTGTATGCAGTATTGTATGAATATTTTCAACATAATCTCTAAATGTTACTAAACACTGTTTACATGTGCATGCTTTTATAGATGCATGGGAATATCCTGATTCTTTGGATGCTACTATTTTCAATAATGCTTTCTTTTCAATGATTGAGAGATGAATGGATTGAAAATATGGTAGTCTGATGTAAACTAATGTTTTATAAATCTAATAGAATCCATTTTGGATACAAAGATTACCTCGTGCTTTTGATAAATTGTAAATATAGAGCGGCCCTGCAACAGCTGAGGGTCGCATCTCAAAATCTGGGAGATGTGGTCGTTAGATTTGGCAGTACTCCGAGACTGTGAGTTGGGGTCTTTAGATTGGGCAGTACTCAGAGAGTTGAGGTCGTTAGATTGTGCAGTACTCGGAGGCTGAGAGTTGAGGTCGTTAGATTGTGCAGTACTCGGAGACTGAGCGTTGAGATTCTTATATTTAGCAGTATTCGGATAGACATTTGTCTGAAATAAGTATTATTTTGTAATTCCTCATTGCAATGCATTATTTGAAACACCTTTCTATGATAAAATGTGTAGAGCTGATGATTTGTAGCCGTAAAAAAATTATATGCAATTTAGCAAAATATGTGTATTTATCATTTGAAATGAAAAAAAGAAAGCTATGTTATCTGATCCCATCTTTAGCTAGAAGTCACAACAGTAATTTATGTGCAATTATATTTAATCATTTAATAAATATTTATATATTTCTTCCATATTAACGAATCATTTTATAGTTTTATATTGTACTCAGCAAGCATGAAATACTTATGAGCAATTAAAAATTAAATCAAAATGATAAAGAACACCGAGTGTATCCATTTTCAAAAGGATTTCTGTCAGTTCAAGAATGGAAACCGAGTCTATGTTTTCAGAATAATTTCTGTACGTTCATGAATGAAAACCTGGTTTATCCGATTTTATGATGATTTTTGTGCGTTCATGAATGGAAGCTAAGTCTATCCATTTTTAAGATGATTTCTGATTGTACATGAATGAAAACCGAATCTATCCGTTTTTAGGATGATTTCTGTACGTTCATGAATGAAAACAGTCTATCCATTTTCAGGAGTATTTTTGTACATTAGTGAATGATAGATTAATATCTGACATTATTGGAAATCGATTGCACACTGTATGAAAATTGATTACACACTGTCTGAAAATAGATCACACAATGTATGAAAATCGACTGCACACTGTATGCAGATAGATGACACGCTATGAAAATCGATTGCAAACTACGTGAACTGTCGTAGCGTAGTGGACATCCCACATTACATTATGTCATACATCGAGTGGATTCATTTGTCATTGCTCTGCCTACTAGTAAACATTACACATTACATCGTGTCAGACACAGAGTGAACTCATTTGTCATAGCTCTGCCTACTAGTTAACATCACACATTACATCGTGTCAGACATAGAGCGGACTCATTTGTCATAGCTCTGCCTACTAGTTAACATCACACATTGCATTGTGTCAGACATCGAGTGGATTCATTTGTATAGCTCTGCCTACTAGTTAACATCACACATTGCATGGTGTCAGACATAGATCGGACTCATTTGTCAAAGCTGTGCTTTCTAGTAAACATCACACATTGCACCATGACAGAGACTGAGTGGACTCATTTGTCATAGCCCGGCATACTAGTCAACGTTTTACATTACATTGTGACATATGTATGGTGGATTCATTGGTCGTGGCTATGCCTACTAGTTAACATCACACATTACATTAAGTCAGATATCGAGTGGACTCATTTGTCATGGCTCTGCCTACTAGATAACATCACACGTTGCATTGTGTCAGACATAGAGCCTTTGTCATAGCTTTGCCTACTAGTTAACTTCATACATTACATTATGTCAGACATAAAGCGGACTCATTTGTCATAGCCCGGCATACTAGTCAACATTACACATTACATTGTGACATATATATGGTGGAATCATTGGTCGTGGCTCTGCCTACTAGTTAACATCACACATATCATTGTGTCAGAGATAGAGCGGACTCATTTGTCATAGCTATGCCTACTAGTTAACATGACACATTACATTATGTCAGATATCTAGTGGATTCATTTGTCATGGCTCTACCTACTAGTCAACGTTACACATTACATTGTGACATATATATGGTGGATTCGTTGGACGTGGCTCTACCTAGTAGTTAACGTCACACATTACATCATGTCAAACATAGAACGGACTCATTTGTCATGGCTATGCCTACTAGTTAACATGACACATTACATTATGTCAGACATTTAGTGGATTCATTTGTCATAGCTCTGCCTACTAGTTACTGTCACACATTACATCATGTCAAACATAGAACGGACTCATTTGTCATGGCTATGCCTACTAGTTAACATCATATATTACATTGTGTCAGACATAGAGCGGACTCATTTGTCGATGCTGTGCTTTCTAGTAAACATCACACATTGCATCATGTCAGACATAGAGTGGATTCATTTGTCATAGCTCTGCCTGCTAGTAAACATCACACATTGCATCATGTCAGACATCGAGTGGATTCATTTGTCATAGCTTTGCCTACTAGTTAACATCACACATTACATTATGTCAGACATAGAGCGGACTCATTTGTCATAGCTATGCCTACTAGATAACATACACATTGCATTGTGTCAGACATAGAGCCTTTGTCATAGCTTTGCCTACTAGTTACCGTCACACATTACGTCATGTCAAACATAGAACGGACTCATTTGTCATGGCTATGCCTACTAGTTAGCATCACATATTACATTGTGTCAGACATAGATCGGACTCATTTGTCAAAGCTGTGCTTTCTAGTAAACATCACACATTGCATCATGTCAGACATAGAGTGGATTCATTTGTCATAGCTCTGCCTGCTAGCAAACATCACACATTGCATCATGTCAGACATCGAGTGGATTCATTTGTCATAGCTTTGCCTACTAGTTAACATCACACATTACATCATGTCAGACATAGAGCGGACTCATTTGTCATAGCTATGCCTACTAGTTAACATCACACATTACATCATGTCAGATATAGAGCGGACTCATTTGTCAGAACTGTGCTTTCTAGTAAACATCACACATTACAACATGTCAGACATAGAGTGGACTCATTTGTCATAGCTATGCCTACTAGATAACATCACACACTGCATTGTGTCAGACATAGAGCGGACTCATTTGTCATAGCTATGCCTACTAGTTAACATCACATATAACATCATGTCAAACATAGAACGGACTCATTTGTCATGGCTATGCCTACTAGATAACATCACATATTACACTGTGTCAGACATAGATCGGACTCATTTGTCAAAGCTGTGCTTTCTAGTAAACATCACACATTGCATCATGTCAGACATAGAGTGGATTCATTTGTCATAGCTCTGCCTGCTAGTAAACATCACACATTGCATCATGTCAGACATCGAGTGGATTCATTTGTCATAGCTTTGCCTACTAGTTAACATCACACATTACATCATGTCAGATATAGAGCGGACTCATTTGTCATAGCTATGCCTACTAGTTAACATCACACATTACATTATGCCAGACATAGAGCGGACTCATTTGTCAGAACTGTGCTTTCTAGTAAACATCACACATTGCATCATGTCAGACATAGAGCGGACTCATTTGTCATAGCTATGCCTACTAGTAAACATCACACATTGCATCATGTCAGACATAGAGCGGACTCATTTGTCATAGCTATGCCTACTAGATAACATCACACACTGCATTGTGTCAGACATAGAGCCTTTGTCATAGCTTTGCCTACTAGTTAACGTCACACATTACATCATGTCAAACATAGAACGGACTCATTTGTCATGGCTATGCCTATTAGTTAACATCACACATTACGTTGTGTCAGACATAGATCGGGCTCATTTGTCAAAGCTGTGCTTTCTAGTGAAAATCACACATTGCATCATGTCAGACATCGAGTGGATTCATTTGTCATAGCTTTGCCTACTAGTTAACATCACACATTACATTATGTCAGACATAGAGCGGACTCATTTGTCAGAACTGTGCTTTCTAGTAAACATCACACATTGCATCATGTCAGACATAGAGTGGACTCATTTGTCATAGCTATGCCTACTAGATAACATCACACACTGCATTGTGTCAGACATAGAGCGGACTCATTTGTCATAGCTATGCCTGCTAGTTAACATCACACATTACATTATGTCAGACATAGAGCGGACTCATTTGTCATAGCTATGCCTACTAGATAACATCACACACTGCATTGTGTCAGACATAGAGCCTTTGTCATAGCTTTGCCTACTAGTTAACGTCACACATTACATCATGTCAAACATAGAACGGACTCATTTGTCATGGCTATGCCTATTAGTTAACATCACACATTACATTGTGTCAGACATAGATCGGACTCATTTGTCAAAGCTGTGCTTTCTAGTGAAAATCACACATTGCATCATGTCAGACATCGAGTGGACTCATTTGTCATGGTTCTGCCTACTAGATAACGTCACACATTACATTGTTTCAGACATACAGCCTTTGTCATAGCTCTGCCTACTAGTTAACATCATACATTGCATTATGTCAGACATCGAGTGGACTCATTTGTCATAACTCTGCCTACTAGTTACCGTCACACATTACATCATGTCAAACATAAAGCGGACTCATTTGTCATGGCTATGCCTACTAGTTAACATCACATATTACATTGTGTCAGACATAGATCGGACTCATTTGTCAAAGCTGTGCTTTCTAGTAAACGTCACACATTGCATCATGTCAGACATAGAGTGGATTCATTTGTCATAGCTCTGCCTACTAGTAAACATCACACACTGCATCATGTCAGACATCGAGTGGATTCATTTATCATAACTCTGCCTACTAGTTAACATCACACATTACATTGTGTCAGACATCGAGCGGACTCATTTGTCTTAGCTCTGCCTACTAGTAAACATCACACATTGCATCATGTCAGACATCGAGTGGATTCATTTGTCATAGCTCTGCCTACTAGTAAACATCACACATTGCATCATGTCAGACATCGAGCGGACTCATTTGTCATAGCTCAGCCTACTAGTAAATATCACACATTGCATCATGTCAGACATCGAGCGGACTCATTTGCCATAGCTATGCCTACTAGTTAACGTTACACATTACACTGTGACATACATATGGTGGATTCATTGGTCGTGGCTATGCCTACTAGTTAACATCACACATTACATTATGTCAGACATCGAGCGTACTCATTTGTCATAGCTCTGTCTACTAGTTAACATCACACACTGTACTGTGTCAGACATCGAGTGGACTCATTTGTCATAGCTCTGCCTATTAGTTAACATCATGCATTATATTATGTCAAACACTGAGTTTAACCATGATTAATCGGAATATTTATTATCAAATGAAAATTGCATAAAATCGGATGAAAAATGTTGAAGCTGCCGCCATCTGAATTTGTATGTGTGAGATAGTTATGACGTAGGACAACATAAACCTGTATATATAAAGGAGTGGTCAGGTTTCATACAGAGTGGAGTGTTCATGTTCCATATATAATGGAGCTGTCAGGTTCCGCACATAATGGATTGGTCAGGTTCCATACATAGTGGAGTGCTCAGGTTCCATACGTAAATGAATAGTCAGGTTCTATACATAATGGATTAGTCAGGTTCTATATATAATGGAGTTGTCAGGTTCCATACGTAATTGAGTGGTCAGGTTCCATACGTAATTGAGTGGTCATGTTCCATATATAATAGAGTGGTCAGGTTCCATTTATAATGGAGTGGGCATGTTCAATATAGAACGGACTGGTCAGGTTCCATACATAGTGGATTGGTCAGGTTCCATATTTAATGGAGTGGTCAGATTTCATATATAATGGATGGTCAGGTTCCATATGTAAATGAATAAAGTTTGATATATAATGCAGTGGTTTGGTTCCATACGTAATTGAATTGTCAGGTTCCATATATAATGGAGTGGTCAGGTTCCATATAGAATGGAGTCGTCAGGTTCCATATATAATGGAGTGGTCAGGTTTCATACATAATGGAGTGGTCAGATTCCAAACATAACTGAGTGGTCAGGTTCCATACCTAATGGAATGGTCAGGTAGCATATATAATGGAGGGGTCATGTTCCATACATAATTTAATAGTCAGGTTCCATGTATAATGAAGTGGTCAGATTCCATATGTAACGAATTGATCTGGTTCCATATACAATGGAGTGGTCAGGTCCATACGTAATTGTGTGGTCAGGTTTTAATACTGGATTGGTCAGTTACATATTGGAGTGGTCAGATTCCATATATAATGGAGTGGTCAGGTTCCGTGCATAATGGAATGGCAGAGTAAATTAAGTTATAAATATGGTAATGTACATGGCGGCAATACTGGGACTATAACGCGTCTAATACAAAGGACTTGGCAGAGATACAAAACGAAAGATTTAGCTAGAAACCCTGACTAGATAACGCTCCTTCATTAACCAACGACTACAGGCTTGCTGCTTTTAAAGGTGTTAGTAATTAGTATTAAGCATCGTACAGTTGTCTTTTTACCCTCGCCCGAATAATATAGATGAGGTTTTAGGAGAATTAGTTATCATCTCTATATTTTATCTTTGTTTTGTCACGTCTAGTTGGAACTCTTCTAATCCGTATGTTCCTTGGCGTTTTGCAATAAGAAAATGAAAGAAAAAACCCTGTAAGTATATTTTATGGTGCATACACCTCTGAAGGCAAGCTCAGTTCTTTCATATCCCGAAAGAGCGAGTTAAAAAAAAATCAAATGCAAGTCTTGAGAACTGGTTAATAAGAAAGGAATAATAATTGTTTAGACAGATACGGCCAATGAAAATACGTTTCTGATAACATGAAAAAGTGAATATAACCTTCAAACAAGTTTTTCTATGAAGGAATTCAAATGTCTTAAACCCAGACCCTAATAAACATATTTAGCTCCATTGATAATGATCCTAATATTTAACCCACACTCGTAGAGAAATATTAACTATGTAGTAAATGTTTACAAAATAAAAGTTACTGGTCAGATACACAATGATTTTAATTTTGGACAAGATCAAATCCAAAATACATTATGCATAACATATTATCATGGAGAAAGAGAAAAAAAAAACCCAAATACAAATTAAATATAATTAAATATAAGATCATAAAGTAAAAACTGACATACTTCCTTAACAGCAAAGCTGAATATCTCATTCAAATATCTGGGTTTTTATATCTTGAACAAAACTGAGAAAGTTATAAAAAAATATTAATTAATATGTCATACGTTATTTATCACAAATATGTAAAGATGGTAAAATTTACGGGAATTAGATGAGTAGCTAAATTTTCGTTACCAAATGTTATTCCCAGTAAATGACGTTGATGAGGCATACTTGTTATTTAGCAAATATTTTCTTTCGTGAATAAACTGAATGTAATGACGATAAACTGTGATAATAAATATTAGTAAAAACTGCCTAGGTGTCAGAATCAAGTTAGCCAGGATTCAAACGAACAAGCAGTACGTGGATGTTTACAGAAAGAATCATCGGTGGTTAGCAATACGATTGTTCAGGCACCAATTGGGATAGCGGTAAATAATTATTGATTGACTGTTGTCATTAGATATGTTTATAAGCTCTCGCCCCGTCCTATCCCCTACACAAATGGTGCATATAGGTTTTCAACAATGTGGTTGCAATAAAGTAGCCCATTATACGGCGTAAAGATTATCACGAAGTATTTGACTGAGGAACCAAGAAATCAATGCTTTTGAATACGATGTTACTTGTACGAGTATTGATGTTACTTGTACGAGTATTGTATGGCTTTATGATACAAAACAACATACTCTACCATATTGCTTTCTCTATTTGAACTATGAGAAAAGGGACACACTACACGTGTGCAGCAGTGTGTGATGAGTCATTTAATTGCAAGATATACGAAGACATTCAGACATACTTTGCATAAGTATTCTATATTTACATATATTTTCCTGATAATTCAGTTTTAGCTGCAGAAAAAGAAAATTAAATCTCATAAAAAATATAAATCTAAAGAAGCTGAATGGTTGTTCAAGCAGAAAAACTAACAATAACATATACGTTCATGAATATATCATACGTACCATATGTGAAATTAAAAATAAAATAAACATCATCAATGGGAATGAAAGGGATAGTTGCCGCTTACCGGATTAAAAACATGTACAAATACATTTTTTTATTTTCCTTAGTAACACAAAAGAACCATCTTTAAATTATTCACGTAGTTGTTGTCCTTTCACCTAGATACATCGTACAGGAAAAAAACCTGTATGAAAGAAACAAAAAATGATAAAAGAGAGAAAATAATTGTAAAACCTCAACACGATCTTAGATATTGGATTCATATGCTGACTAGAGCAGTCATGTTTTTCGCCGTCTTCTTTGACTTGCATTCTACAGACTAAACATTGTAACATCAGCTTCTCTCACTGTTAGAAGCAAAATCAGAAAGCTTATGTGTAAAGCCACATCCCAACCCACCTCTCTCTCTCTCTCTCTCTCTCTCTCTAACCGAGTCAATTGAAAGGACTCACATAGCCAAGGTTTTCTAAGAAAAATATATAATCACTCGTATTAGCTCAAAATATTGCACACTCTTTCAATAAATAGACCAGTGCTGTCCAACCTTTTTGACACCATGGGCCACTGAAAAATGTTTTTCTTGAGGCCGAGGGCCGCAGCAGAAAACTGAAAAGCAGCGACTATATTTGCTCGAGTAAATCAGCCCGCGGGCCGCGGGTTGGACAGCACTGAAATAGACCATCCTTACACCTATATTCTTTCACCAACGAGAACAAAATACCAAGAAAAGCAAGGGAATAAAAAGATTCTCCTTTTTCTTTTATATCTGGAGGTCAGTGGCCACAAATTCAACCTGAGCCTTATCACCATCAAGCAATGGTAACAACAGTCTGATTTCAATCTGCCGAAGAGTGATTCAAGCCATCTGTTTAACTGTTCACGTTCGTTTCCATCAAGTAACAGAATGGAAATGGACATAAACAGTCGTAAAAACAAGGTTCATATTCCAGACACTCTTGCACTAAAACAAAAAATGGTGAAAGTGAAACACACATCTAGATGAACAACGCAGTAAGCATGAACCAGGCCAATTACACCAAGTGCCAGTCGAAAATGGATTGTTCCCGAACACATATTTGATAAATTACTGTAATAGAGAACTATAAGCCAAGTCGAACTAAATCGTTCTATTTCCAGTATTCTTCTTCAGAAATTGTATGCATGAAGTTGTACTGCTTGTCATATTTTTTTTAAAATTCTTATTTCATACAACAATAAGAACACAAAACAATTTTTAGGTGTGAATTATGAAATATATAAAAATGAAATATGGTTTCGATTTTGAAGTTCGCGTTCACATTCCATGCGATGATATCTCAAAGCGAGACAGCATATAATGACAAAAGTTAGACGTTTGACATTCAATAGGATTATCCCGTATCTTACATGTCCTAGAATTATCCCTCATCCTACATATCCTAGGATTATCCCGCATCCTATGTGTCCTACGATTATCCCGTATCCTTCGTGCCAGAGGATTATCCCACTAACTACGTGTCATAGGATTATCCTGCATCCTACGTGCCCAAGGATTATCCTTGATCCGTTGTTTTCTAGTGACACAAGGACAATGCAAGCAATCATAAAGCTCATTTGGGAAACAAAATGTCTGCAAGAACATCATCGTGTATGTTTGCACAGGCGTTTTCTTTCTTTTCTTTCTTTTTTTTTAATTATTCGAAAACATCGGTTACAGTTAGGCATTTGTTACTTTTCCGGAAGTTGAAAGTTTTTGTTTATGGTTATCAGAGATTAATGTTTATCGGCAGAGAAAGTGTCAATTACCTATGAAAGGAATCATACTTGGGATTTTAGGCAGAGAAAGTGTAAATTACCTATGAAAGGAATCATACTTGGGACTGTAGGCAGATAAAGTGTCAATTACCTATGAAAGGAATCACATTTGGGATTGTAAGCAGAGAAAGTGTCAATTACCTATGAAAGGAATCACACTTGGGATTGTAAGCAGAGAAAGTGTCAATTACCTATGAAAGAAATCACACTTGGGATTATAAGCAGCAAGGAAGCATCATGCATTGGATCGTAATAAAATTATATAATTGAAGTTGTGGACAACCATCATTTCATGTCCAATTTATATGTGAATACAAAGCATTGGCAAGATTCAATAAAACAGACAGTGTACAAGTATGAGTCACTTTCTGTATCTGACTTGACACCAGAGGCGCACAATCAAACTGAAACAAAACAACAATAATCTGTGTCATTACCAAAATGGCATATTACTTAAACCCGAGGCGCACAATGTAGTTAGCACATTTATACATTACTTACACCTGAGGTACACTCGAACATGAAAATCAATAGATCAGATAAGAATCTGAACCAGTAACAATTTCCACATAATTAAATTCACGAATATCGACATCTGCCAGTCTTATAGAAGTGAACAAAAGCGGAGTCAGATATCACATTCTACACACTTTCAGGGAAGTAGTGAAATATTTTGTAGAGTTAAGTTCCATAAACTTTCAGGGAAGTAGTTCATTATTTTATCTTCATTTTGTTGTCTGTTTTCAAGAGCCACGTTCTTAGTAGTCAAGCCGAAAAGTGCATGGCCTAGTATCGAATACATATAGTAGGGTCTTGTATAGTGCAGAGTGTATGAGATTGTGTCACTAGTGAACTGTAACATGAGGTGAGGAGGTGTATGAAGTGGGGAGGGGATTGCAAAAAGGCTTTCAAAAGGCCTTATGTATGATGCAATTCATGGCAATTCTATCACATATGCTTTCTATTTGTTTACAAAATATTCTGCTTGGGTAATGGATATGGTATATATGGGTTTTTTCTTCAAGAAAAACATTCTGCAGGCTCACTCTCTGCGCACAAACCTGCAAGTTTAAACAAGCAAAGCTTTAACTGAGTTAACAGCCCAGAAGCAGAACATCTGGTAAGTTAAATTTATCATACTAATGGCATCTAACTCATGAAAATTTAATACGGTTGAGAAGCTGTAACCGATCGTCAGTTCAGACGTATTCAATAATAGAAACTTAAGTAAACACAAAGATTGAATACGGGAATGCGCAGTCGAGTGCAGATTCCTATAATGAGATAAGCTGAGGCCAAATACAAAATATGTTTGGTTTTGGTTACACTGAAAAATTAGGGTATGTAGGTCGGTGCATCTTTTTGGGGTGGGTGGGTGGGGGTGTCGGATGGACGTACATGAAACACAAATTAGGAAATAAACGTCATTCGTATCCCAAAATTAAATTCGATGGTAGTCACATTCCTGTTATTTTTTCCTCCCGATTTTTCTTCTTTTTTCAAAGTTGTTCCCCGCCCTCCCCGTCCCCCGAATGTTTGTTTCTTTTTTTTTTTTTTTTTTTTTATAGAATCGGCACGAAAAATAGGGTCAATTGGGTAACTTTATATGGCCCAAGCAATGTCGACAGCTTTGGTACACAGTGTTTTGAATGCCGACTAAACAGGTTGGCTAGAAGTATTAAATATTTTTTCAAACTTTTTCATGGAACACAAATAAGAAACATAAGAAATCTGCAAAATGGCCGGTAAAATGGAGAGGCTTTGCATTAGCTGAATACTAAGACTATTTTATTTCAAGTCTCTCTTTCCTCTTTTGATATTTCACTGAACTGTTGCCATTTGTTATATCGTAATATAAAGTTCTTGCGACTACAAATCAATATAAATGACATGGATTTTATTCAAGAGCGTTCTGGTTTGTTTTCGGAATTAACTGCTTAACTGCTTTCTAAGATGATATTTCAATTCAATTCAACATTGTCCGAAACGAGTGCATATGGGCACAAGAATACAGTTCCCGCTGTTGCATGATTAATTGACACACAGGAATATAGAAGAAAAAAAAGAGCAACCAATACTTCGAAATGAATTCCAGAATTAATACTAAAATGTTTAATTAGTCTTTACTGTTACAATCATAAACTTAACAAATACTTTAATTATCAAAGTTATAAAATGATAATGTAAGAGGAACATACAATTTACAGTATTATGAATAGAATCCAAAATTATCCTAACATGTTCTGTTCCAATCCAAAAGAATCGAATGTAGCTCAGATCCACGAACGTACGTATCACAATAACCTTGTCCAGAACTCCCGTGAATAATTCACACTATTTCAAGAATAATGTTCTAGTCCAAAGAGCACTGTAATTCCAATGAATAAGAATAACAAATGTCTCTTTTTAAATTATCTTAACACAATATTAAACACATCTGCAGACTAATTTCAACATATGAAGAAAGAAACCGAACTAGGAATGAATCTAAAAATATGAACGAATCTACTTTCTAAATTCTCTCCTTATATACACCCTCAATAATCTATTACAACTTAATGTCGCAATACATCCATGTGACAGATCTTACTACTCAATCTAATATTTCAAAACACTTACGGGAAATTACTTAATTCTTCCAAGAACCCGCCTAACATAATCCATCCAGTGGGAAATAACCCCTAACAAGTAAACAAGTCTTATTAATAATAGTATTATTATTATTTGTAAGTGTCGTAAACACCTACGTCAAAAACTATTTATAGATCGCACGCAATCTAAACTCTTAATATCTCAAAATAGAATTTTATTCCCATATACAAATTAATTACCTAATATCTTGATTACATATAATCGTTACAATTTATGAATAAAATATAACATTACGTAATGTATTCTACGTGTGCGTGTGAGTGTGTGTGTGTGTGAGAGAGAGAGAGATAGAGAGAAAGTGAGAGAGATATCTTAACGTAGCTTTTAAAAGAAATTCAGTCATATCGCTATGATGTCTGCAGTGTTGCAGTTTATAGTGATGACTAGCACTTAGGCATCATGGCGCAGACATGTAGCACCATGTCCCTCCCAGTCACATTATCCTGACACCAGGCAGACCAGTCCTAATACTAACCTCTTAATGCTGAGCGCCAAGCGAGGCAGCTGCTAGTATTTTTTTTTACAAGTCTTTGGTATGACTCGGCCTGGGTTTGAACCCGCGACCTCCCGCATCCAAGACGGACGCTCTAACCACTAGGTCACCGGAGCGGTCTATTCTGCTTGGGAATGTTTCAGATGATACAGTCACAATTCGCAGTTTACTGTCGCCCGTGATGGTCAATAATGCTAACAACACCAGAACCTTTCTGTCAAGGAGAAAATTCATCTTGCAGTGTTATAGTTTACTTCTGCAGAATCTCCACACACACACACCAAGAAAATGGACTTCTTCATTCTGTTAATATGGAAACTGGCAAGAAGCCAATCAATATTATTTAAAGCAATGAACACATATTATAATTTTACGACAGATGCTAGCATTCACCAATTATTATGTCCTTTTGAGAGAGTGACGTATGTAATGGTGAGCGCCCCCTTAAAGAAAACATAGGTATTATTATTGTATGATTTAATTTTGATTGTATGGCTGAAACATTTAAGTCGCAAGCATCAAAACAGTCATTTGAATAGATCTCCTGTATTTCCTCCCACAGAAGAGTATTTATGAGTTGCAGAGTCTCTAACAAGTTCAGCGCCCCCCCCCCATAAAAAGTTAACTTTTTTAAAAATACACATTGGATTTTGTCAACATAGCAACCAATGTTATGCTGGATGACAGGAACATGAAACTAGCCAGAATTATTTCTGAGATATCAATAATAAATTTTATAGTTTGAAAAGGGATGGAACAGATCAGGTTCATAAAAGTCAAAGGTCAAAGTGTAAACTATTTGCCTATTGTTTAATATGGAAGAAGCGAATTTGCTTTCTCATCGTTTATTTTTTTATTTCATTGCAAAAAAAAATGAAAATAAACATTTTTACTATATATTTCTTCTACTTGTTGCAACAGTTTTAAATTTAAGTTGACTCTATTCCTATATTCTAAGATTTCTAATTTGCCCATAATTAAGGTCACTACTCACACAAACATACCTCATGGCAAATTTATGTAAGCAAGAGCAAAAAAGATCATAATTAGCTTATTTTTATGCTTAACATCAGTATTAATGAAACATTTTATTCAGAACATCATACATAATGATATGAAAATTAAAAAAAATAATTGCATACATTTTTATATTTGTTTTAAGGTGGGCTCTACAGTTTCGCATTTTGCATAGGGTTAGAATTTTAAAGAAAAAGAATTTCCCCGGCTTTTCTCACTGGTTATACTGGCTATTTAAAAAAAAGACCTTGTATATCTTGGGTATAATTCAAAGAACCGTTAATTCCCTTTATTTTGGTGTATGATTGATGGGTGTAATATGGGTTATAGAGTATACAGCTTGGCCTTACTCCAGATGTGAACCTTTCAAAAAAGTGCTAGCTCCACTTGGTCATTTTCACTTCCAGAACTTCAGAGGTAAATTGTATAAAAAGAGAGCCGATAACTTTTTTACATTTTATATATTTGGTAATTCATTGATTGCACTTTCAGAAGCTGGTATTGTCTAGTCTGGTAAAATTCATTTTCCATATTTTAATAGCTGCTATGGATAGTGTACTTTAGACTAATTCAGGCTGATTTTTTAGCACAAGGGAGCAGTCATTTTAGTTAGCAGTGTGCATTGATTATGTACAATTTCCAAAAGTACAATATCCAAAGAAATATCATCCACATTACATTAATGTAGCATAGAGGTATGCCACCATTCTCTCCATTGTGCATGTTTTAAATGCAAACAAGTTCACCTTACATACGTCACTCTCTCAAAAGTACATAATAACTGGTGAAACGGTAGAGCGCCACCTTACGACAGATTTTAACATTTTACGATGGATATTTTATATTGGGAATTTCAAACGTTTACATCCCCTGTATGGATATTTACATCCCCTGAATGGATATTTACCTCCCCTGTATGGATTTACATCCCCCAGTATGGATATTTACCTCCCCTGTATGGATATTTACATCCCCTGTATGGATATTTTATATTGGGAATTTCAAATTTTGACATCCCCTGTATGGATATTTTATACTGGGAAATTCAAACGTTCTTCAGGACATAAACATTTTTTTGTCATATTAAACACTTGCAGCATTTCCAAAGAAAAGGAAGTTTAGTAATAATTAATAAACAATACAAACAATGAGAGAGTTGAAAATATGTTCAAAGGGAGACATTTACGCCAATAAGCTAGTCATATACGCCATCGCAACAGGAGGAAAATGTATTTGTCGACAATAAACGCCTCACGCGTAGCTGTGAAAATCATTTGTGTCAAGATGCTTCTGGAAAAAAAAGAAACACTAAACAACAGGAAAACAACAAATTTCCTGACAGATGCCATTTAAAAACTGACTGTGGATTCGTATCATGCCATGTTCATCTCCAAGATTTTCGTCTCTGTTTTCGTAAATTGCATACTTTGTTACAGATGGGGGGGGGGGTAAGTTGTCTTGGATATTTTTTTTTCCTTCTTTTTTGTGGCTTTTCTTGATGATTATATGTTATGTATATCTGTATTTTGTATTCGACTTTGTCCAAAATCAAGGTCTTGGTGTATCTGACCAGTTACAATAATTTTGTAAACAACATAATACTTAGCTAATATTTCTCTATGAGTGTGGGTTAAATATTCAGATCATTATATCTGGAGGTAAAAACGTTTATTTGAATCTGAGCCTAGGACAGTTTTTCACCTGGAAATTCCTCAACTTGTTGACAACTTTGAATGTTTTATAAAGAAAACCGACCTACATCCTGACTCTATTATTGTTATGTTTGGTTTTTAATTTCGTTGGATTTATTTATTCAAATTATTATTCACTGGAATTATAAAGCGCTCAATAATATTCTTCTACTAAAACATTAATTTTGAATTATTGTGATTTGAGATGAAGACATTATGGATTATATTATTGTGATATATCAAAAAACTGTTGACACGTCGCTACAATCCAGGCCACTGGCACATTATCACACTCGATATTACAGGCAAGTCAAGATATTCCATTTATTTTGGGAATACCACTGGAATTCAATTGGACATTGATACATTGGGACTTGTGATAGAATGTTTAGGATTATTTGGGATTTAATTCACAATATTGTAAGTTCTTTTTAATTTTCACTTTTGAATTCTAGGGAAATAAATCATTTGTTGAATTTTACAACACTTGTTGATTTTTGCTCCTTCCTTTTACTTTGTTTAAGACCATAGAGTTGGAACAATCTTCCCACATTAAATATTGCACCGCGTGTCCGTGCAATCGCAATTGTATAAGTGTAGTCAAAAGTTCCAAGCTGATGGTTTGGTGCAATTTTCAAATTTCAAAGTAGGTAACAAACAAAAAGAATCCCCTAAACCCCCTGAAATATTTGTATTTGTCGGGCCCATCATCATGTTATCAGTATGTCTTGAAATAGTGTATATTCTCTTGGCTCCACCTTTACCACCCACTGACTTGACAGTGTCTTTTTTAACTACAGGGCTAATATAACACTTTCAAAGCCTACTTGAGTTGAATCACAACTGAATTTTTAATTTTTTAATTTCTAAGTGGAAAATTTAGAATTTGATTATCATCATTTTTATATGTAACCAAAACAACTTTGTCCACAAACATGGAATATGCATTTACAACGATTACCCTAGTCGTATAATAGTGACCAAGGGCTATTTCTTACAGTTCAATACACGTCAATACAGATTAACATCGGATGACAGCCAATCACATCTTGTCCTTCTGCTGGTAAATCTATCGAGTAACACCTGTATAATAATTTTACCAAATTTCTTCTTTGTGAACTATTGAAATAAATGGTAACAATTTTGATAACACCTGAAAATGTATGTCCAAGAATAAGTTACAAACTTACGTTACATCATTATTATCTACTACACAGTGCTACTAAAACATGTCTCTCAGTCAGTAACTTCACCCCCACAACAGTGATGACAGCTAGTTCGGAAATGGGCTCCTCTGGTTGGCAGCGTCAAGTCGGTGCGATGAACAATGGGTCAAATGTACAAAATTATTGTACTTGTTCCAAGAATTCAGTTTCCTGACTACCTGTAGTGTGATACAATAGTCATCGTGACAACAGTTAGTGTAACGCAATAGATTTCAGTGTGTTACGGAAGTGTGATATTAATGCCGACTTTTCATTTCTGATTTTCAAATATGTGTTAAGATCTTTGTATTCGATGAGGGAGCTTGATATCGCTTGTAATGACGAGAATATTTCATCGCACTCCAGTTTTGATTCACTTTCTATTATCTAAGTCATTAACCTTCTCTAAACCTTGTTGAACGACGTTTTACAACCATACAATGTGTGCAATTTAAAGCTCTGCATAAAGCAAAGAAATCTTTACTGTTGTAGAGGGAACAATGGGTGGACACGACCATGACAGATTATAACGTACCAACGCGTGTATAAAAACAAGATCGGGGAGGTAAATAACATAATGCAGTGTATAATAAGAAAATCTGTTCTTCATTTAGTTAATGTCTACGACTAGGAGCTTTATTATACAGAAAGACCATATGATTGCCATCCATGTGTAGGCGTAATTAGTCATAATGCGTTAATTAACGGACTGGGGATAAAAAGTTTTGAAGTATTAAATACCGTAATTCAAATGCATTTTTCCTCGGAAAAAAAAATTGGTTAGAATTCGTAAAAGTATTCTGACAGTGAGTTTCAAAATAAACAGGACCAGTATGACACGAACTTTATGGAGGGAGGGAGTGAGAAGGGTGCTATATGTGTAACGTTACAGGTGGGAAACATTTCTTTGGGGCCAGCCCATAAACATTTCATATAAAGAGCAAAATTGTCAGCTCCAAAAAAGGTTAAATATTGGCTATCGAGCAAATGTACATTAACCAGGCCCAGACCGTAACTCCATAACCACGCCAGTATTTTAGCTTGCATGTGTAAAGGCTGATGAAGCTTTCGTTTTCATGGAATATTGGTGAGACTGTTTTCTTTTATCAGCATATAATACAGTACATTTCTTTTCAGCGTATAGTACAGTACATTTTACTATAGTACGCAAAATATGTAGTAATAGTACGCAAAGTATGTAGCATTAGTACGCAAAATATGTAGCAGCATAGAGAGCATAACATCCAATATGGGATCTCTTTAATTCCCATATCTTATAGGCCTTTTTAGAGACCTATGGTCTTGTGGAAAGTAAATCAGTATAATGTGGTACAAAATGCTGTTTATAACTTTGATACTGTTTATAACTTTAATACTGTTTATAACTATAATATTGTTTATAACTTTACTACTGTTTGGAACGTGTTTCTCAATTTTACAAGAATAAATATACAATTTCAGAGTCTAATAGGAAAGAATTATGTTTTAACAGAAGTTTAGGTTAAAAAAATGGACATACACGAGCTTCTAATATGTTCACAATCAAAGAACAAACAAATTGTCATTTTTCTTGCCTCATTACAAATTGTCGCGGACTGGACTGGATGCGCCTTTAGCAAACGTCGCAGACTTTTTGCATTAAATCATCTTAATATTAGTAAAATATTAGTAAAGATAATTCTGCGCAAATCTTTGAATGTGAAATGTTTGAAGAATGGTAGAATCAGTGACCATGAATGTTTTAAGATATATTTTATGCCATTATTCTACAGACAAGTTTTCATCCAGTTGTCAATGCCATTTTTCTAAAGACAATTGTACATGAAAATGTCGATGTAATTTTCCAACAGACAAGTTTTCATGCAATTTGCCAGTGCCATTTTTCTAAAGACAAGTTTTCATGCAAGTGTCAATGTAATTTTTCTTGGGATGTTATGAATTTGATTTGACTTCGTTAACAAAACAGTCTTGTAGAATGTCTAGTCACTTTTTCCATCTTTTTTAAGGAAAAACGTAGTTATTACTGATTTTGTCCATTTGTTCTGAGTTTCCTATAAAATCTTATCACTATCTCGACATTGCATTGATTAAGTCATGCATCCGAATAAAGCTGATGGCAATATTGAATATGCCATCAACTGAATTAAATAACAAGACATCTTAAATAATGGATTCCATAATTATACAGGAAACAGATCGTATATCCTTAGAATTTCTACAGACTTTGAAACGCAAGCAATTTCCAGCTTAAACTCAGTGGATCAATGTTTAACAAACAAAACCATTTCAATTTCAAAGCTCTGCTAAAGACACGAATATTATGAATACTTGGACGGTCACTATCCACCAACTGATGTGAGATCTCCAACATTCTTTTAATTTGACCTCCTTTTCCATTCCGTATAATTTAAAAGCAATATAATGCATTTGATGAAAAGGTATTCATCATTATAATCAGATAGTCATCATTATAATCAGGTAGTTATCATTATAATCAGGTATTCATCATTATAATCAGGTATTCATCATTATAATCAAATATTCGTCCTTATAATCAGGTATTCATCATTATAATCAGGTATTCATCATTATAGTCAGGTATTCGTCCTTATAATCAGGTAGTCATCATTATAATCAGGTATTCATCATTATAATCAGGTATTCGTCCTTATAATCAGGTAGTCATCATTATAATCAGGTATTCGTCATTATAATCTGGTAGTCATCATTATAATCATGTATTCGTCCTTATAATCAGGTATTCATCATTATAATCAGGTAATCGTCATTATAATCAGGTAATCGTCATTATAATCAGGTAGTCATCATCATAATCAGGTATTCATCATTATAATCAGGTAGTCGTCATTATAATCAAGTATTCATTATTATAATCAGGTAGTATTCGTCCTTATGATCAGGTAGTTATCATTATAATAAGGTATTCAGGTATTCATCATTATAATCAGGTAGTCTTCATTATAATCACGTAGTCATCATTATAATTAGGTTTTCAGAATTATCCACATTATTTCCATTAATGGCAAGCTGATGTCTTAGTGCATCGTTTATATCTAAACATAAATTATAAAAGCTAGGTTCCTTGTCTGACACCTCGCTAAATAGGAAAGAAAGACGATATAAGATCATTATTTACTACGTAACTGGACATATTATTATAAAATCAATGTGTATAAGATAGGTAACATCCCAGATGGTTAAGAGTTTTCTAAATAAAATTTTATTGAAATCCAAAAGCACGATCAATGCAGATATTTGTGATTCTTCATCGTTCACCATAATATTAACAAAGTAATCGAGGATCGGGTTTAAGTATTAATTTTGGCAAAAGTCTTTTTTTCTGTTTGCATTTGCACTTGATGCTATTTTCACGTCATCACTCAAAAGTGGGTGTCTAAAGTACAACGTTGGTTTGCCTTCTTTCCTGAATACACGTTGTTACACATTGTTACGCTTTGGCTGTTTGATATACAAACATATTACATATTGTTACGCCATGGTTCTGTGATATAGAAAAATGTTAAACATCATTACGCCATGGTTCTGTGGTATAGAAAAATGTTAAACATCATTACGCCATGGCTCTGTGGTATAGAAAAAGAACAACTGATGTAAACATTATTTAATGCGTTTATTGAGCAATGTCCCAGATCAGGAAAAACAAACAAATTATACAATTTGTGTGAACAATCAATAAGGGTGGGGGGAATTATTATTTTCCATTTTTTTCAATGCTAAGATATATTCATGCATACTTATCAGTTTTTTCATCTGCTCGAATCCTTCAATGAAAGTTGGATTTTATACGGGTTATAGTTACGTACCGTTTGTAGTTATAGTCGTGGAACGAAGTTTTAGGTGTTCTTGTAGAATACAAATCCATGAAGATCCGGAATTTTATTGCGGTCATCTGACACTATCATATAAATTACTTTTTAAATATAATTCTTTTCGCAGGTTACAAAGATATTTAGCGTTTTTATTTCCATCAACTTTTCATTTTCATTTTGGCAGGCTACAAAGATTTCCATCAACTTTCTATTTCATTTTGGTAGGATACAAAGATTTCAACTTTCCATTTCATGTTGGCAGGTTACGAAGCTCTTATCAACTTTCCATTTCATTTTGGATCAAGCTAATGCTTTTTACTTTTTGTTCACGCAAATCTTAAAATGTTTCTTGACCGCTCCGGTGGCCCAGTGGTTAGAGTGTCCGCCTCGGATGCGGGAGGTCGCGGGTTCGATACCCCAGTCGAGTCATACCAAAGACTTATACAAAAATAGTTTTAGCTGCTAGCAGCTGCCTCGCTAGGCGCTCAGCATTAAGAGGTTAGTGCTTGGACAGGTAGGCCTAGTGTTAGGATAATGTAACTGGGTGGGACATGATGCTACATGTATGCGGCATGATGTCCCAGTGTAACAGTGCAGACATCGTAGCGATATGACTGCACAATTGTTAAAGCTACTTTCAAAATCCAAATCACACATACGTTTTCTTCAATTTTCAGTAATTTCAATTACTGCATTACCATCATTACTATCAATGAAATATAAATAGTTCAAATATTTTTGTCTTTTTTTTTGTTGTTGTTGTTGCAAGAGTTTAAACAAATTTGTCTCTCTATTTCTCCATGTACGAAGTATATACCATACATTTAGACCGTATTACCAATTTCGGGTATCTGATTAAAGGTGATTCCGAATACAAATCGAAATAAATCGATTGTGCGTTGTATGTACCTCCTAACGTCTTCGATGTATGTTCGTGGTAATGAAGCAGCAAAATCAGAAGCGTAAACATTCTTGGTGGAGGTCTTCAATGCATCAGCAGATAGTGGTCTAATTAAAAACACGGTTCGAGGGTCAAATCAAATCACCTTTGCAATGCCGGATGTAAGTCAGAGCCAGCAATAATTATGCTGTAATTATCTCTGGTTCTGTTCTGACACCAACAATGCAAGTCTGGGGCATCTACCAATGTGGCATGCTAGCAGGAATGGGACAGGGCATCATGTTTTAGCCAAATAAATTAGCTAGACCACAAAATAACTGTGCACGATGAAGAGCAAAAGATTGGTGAATGTATGAAAAAATGTCTGTATTATGGAAATCGAGACTGAGAACTACAGAAATATGAAAGTAACCATACATACACATGGAAATTCGAGATCGAAAGTAAGCATTGCATATGCATGTACTTTGCTTACAATGTGACATTAAATATCCATCACATACCTTCACATTATCGTTCATAATGACGATTTATCGATTCAGATAACTTAATTTTGGCCGAAACATCCTTAAATTTATATAAAAAATATTCAAGTATAACATTACTTTATTAATTTCTTTTACTGAACTTTTGTATATGATTCAGTAAAATGTTTGACGTCGGGTCATTTGCCTATCTTATTTAAGTGTTTCTGAGACTTACAACATTTTTCGCCTATATCTCCCTTTGTCTACTGAAATACTCCTTCGAAATTTCGCAACTTCGAGGTCAAACTAACCTACAGCTGACATTAGCTGCCATTCGGACCACCTTGATCATTTACGAAACAATGATTGACAAAGAAGTTGTGTATGCATCGAACTTATTTTTCTTTCATAATTTTTGGGTCGATTCTTCTGTCAACCACTCCTACAAATAGCCGAGATGGTCCAAATAAATTGTTATTTCTCTTTTGCGAAGAAAATTCCGATGAACAAATTTTGTGATTTGTCTGGAAATACTCGACCGACATATATCGGAGACATATATTTTTCCTGCAGAAATAGGCAAGGTGGTAGTCCTAATGGCCATGGAAGTATTTCGGTGACGCGCTATAGTTTCGTATTTTGCTTAGATTGTTAAAAAAAAAAGAATTTCCCCGGTTTTCCTCACTGGTTATACTGGCTATTTAAAATACCTTTATATCTTAGATACTGTTAAAAGAACTTTTAATTCCCTTTATTCTGGTGCATGATTGATTGCTGTAGTAATGTTTGTAGAGGCATGCACACCTTGGACTTACTTCAGATGTGCACCATAATAAAAAAAACTGCTTGCTTGGTCATTTTCACTTCCTGGACTTCAGACTTAAATTGTGAAAAAAGCCGATAACATTTGCTAACTTTTATATATTTTGTAATTCATTTGTTGCACTTTATGAATGGTCCACGATATACATCTAAAAAATGAATTATGTTGCGGGGTTTTTCCATATATAATGAAGATGTAATTATAGTATTACAAACTGTACCATGAAATTGTTCATGAAACACATTATTATACAAACCAGAATAGCATCCAAATGTTAAAGTTCAATCAAATTAATATCAAGTGCATTCTAAAGTATTAAACGTGACATGGAACTTGTAATCTGTCTTCATGCTAAAGTGACATTGTCGTGTTCCGTCACAGTGACATCATCATCTGACGCGTCATTGTGATATCATACAGACTATTTTAAACTGACTAACCATACTACCGGCGAAAATACCGTCAGATGACAGAGCCCCGGACCTATTCCAAGCTTTGCAGAAACTGCTTACAGCTCATTCTCATTCAGAATATATCGCTTCCAGAACGATGTTTTGACCCCATGTTCACCGAAACATTAGTACATTGACCAAAGAAAAACCTGCCTAAAAATCGGACTGAATGGAAACTCAGAGGCTTTTCATGGGGGAATCGTCGTCTTAGTATTACGCCTGCCACGTACTACCTTGTAAAAATTTGTGCTCCAGGGTTGTCAGCAGCAGTATGGAGGCCAAACATGTAGAGGTCAGCTATATGTTTTACGGATGTGTGCCAAAACTTTGTTTACAGGCGAAATCGGGTGTGGGTGGGGGTGGAAAAAGGGGTTTGCCTCTTATGTGCAGACGTCCATGATCACTGCAAGTTGAGAATTCGTTACTTTTTTCTCTTGCGTATTGGGCTAAATCCTCCCATTCTGCACTAAAGCTGTGTTAAGAAAATATCGCAGCAAGTGCAAGCTAAATGGAGTGTGATGAAGTTTTCTAAGTTTACGTCTTCACCAGGTGGCATTTCACCACCAAATTTACATTGTTGTGGCGGTTGTATTAGCCTAAGGGAGGTGATCGACTGTGAGGAGTACGAGGTTTGCAATGTCATTGGTAAAATTGGAACAGGGCACTGGTTTACTCGTGATTTACACCGTTTAATGAATTCAGCGCAGAATGAAAAATCCAGACGAGTAACATCACAAGAAGGCAGAGAAGACTAACTTTTCTTCTGCAAATTCACGATGTACAATATGTTTTCAATGGTTGTCAAATAAACTAATAATATGCACATTGAAAAACTCCATATTCTTCGCAGTGGCTTCCCATTTTATTGAACATACAGCCATGTAAATCTGGTGGTAACTACATTACACTCAGTTTGATTACACCCTATAACTACATTACAGTAGATCAATTTATGAAGATTTCTGCCAAATTTGTAGAGAAAATGTCAGGAATTCTTTACTTACATTGATGAAACACAAGGTGACGATTTCACAAGGTGGCGCGAGGCTTACGTCGCGACGTAATTTGGGTGCCACCTCGTTTAGATTGATTGATTGATTGATTGATTGGATTTACGTCGCGTGCGCCCAGAAGGGCATATGCGACGGGTTTATTCCCGCACAGCGGGATGCTAAATGTTCCTGGGGGGAAGGAATTAGTGCCACATCCCACAGGCGTTTATGTGCTCAAGGAGCACTGCTAATTTAGCCGTCAGGTCGTAGCACTATATGTCCCTAACGACCTGAATGAAGGGCTTTCACGAGTGAGAATGGGCCCAAAGCACACTCATGTTAACGAGAGTTGATTTCAGTCCGTATTTTCTGTACTAGGTGTCGACCCAAGCAGTATGTATATCCTGTTGCGATTTGTCGCAATGATGACGTCACATCGGGACACCTAGCTTTAGGCTGGTGGAAATTGTTCCACATCTCTGCCGTTATACGATGTCCGAGAGAGGCAAGAGGGCAAGGAACTCGGCAAGCCAGCCATGGACGTCGTGCACTCCCAAGAACGCCAGCCCATACTTAGTCAGATTTAGTCTAGTTGCAATAATGGACAATACAAAATGCCAATATTGTGTTAGCCACCTGTGCAATTGGGTCAAATCAAAACAAGTTGTAAAATTTTCCTACGTCCTAACAATCGTAAAAATTCTAGTATATAGTGTACGTTGTAGATGCCCTACACATTTTCAATAACTAATATGTCTGAGCGACATATAAAAAGTTTGGTCTCTGTTAGGTCATAACAGGTTTGAATTCTGAACCGGTGGACTGACGGATCAAGTTAGTGTACATAATAGTTTTATCGAAACGGGATACCAAGCCAAAATGGTTCCCTGGATAAGAGGCAATATTGGTAGCCTTTAGAAAGGCTTTTGTTTAGCAGAAGTTCTCCGTTTTTCTTCTGCTTCTTTACATTTTTCCACAGTCCTTTTTCCTCTCAGGTAATTTCGGGGAAATGGTAGCTGTGTAGCGTAAAATTGTAGTTAGCTGCTTCTACTAGCTGCTGGACTGGGCAGTTCTTGTAGGCCTCTTGATAGAATTGTGTAAGGATTCTGACCTTGAATGTACTCGTGTAATTTGACTCTAGGTTAAAAGTAGCCTTCCGACGGTAATATTTTCTAAAAAGTAATGAGCTGAGAGGCGCATGCATTTCCACAATGAAAGAATGCGTACATGCCCCAATGCAAAACATTAACATGACGTCAGGCAATCTTGTTTTTTTGTCCTTGTTTATTATATTCCGACGTTATAGGGAGAAGCACCAAGTCAGCACACGATATATACCAGCCAGTACACACACACACACACACACACACACACACACACACACACACGACTGATGATACACTCGCTCTTCCCTGCTTAAGTCTTTTTGTTCTTAATGGTTGAAGCACTTTGTTAAACCACGCGAGCGCTTTAGAAAGCCAAGCGCGTTGTTATATCGCTCAGAAAGTCAATTAAAAAGAAAATACAAAACAATTTTAAAAAGTTTAAATTAATTTCTGCCCAGCTCGCTAATACGTTTTTATACCACTATAGAACAAATCTTTTTTTAAACATATTTATCATGAACCCAATAATGATCATTCATTGCTCAACCTCTGCGAACAAAAATCACCGATATTCAAACTGAAGGCCACCATATCCTAGAATGACATAATTGACAATAGACGGACGTATCTGAGATATTTTATAAGGCGGTAGATTTTGTTCGTGTTCAGACTCAAGCATCTATAAACAAAAATACGGGATACAATTTCCTTTTTTCTTCTTCACGGTTTAGATAAGAGTTATGGGGGCTGTTTTGATGAACACACATACATACATACATGTTGTTGTTGTAGGGTTTAACGCCATTTTTCAGCACACGATAGGCTATACATGGCGGCCAGTATTAATGGTGGAAGAAGAACCCGGTAAAACCCCAGAAAGAACCACCGACCCGCGAGAAGCTACTGGCAAGCTTTCTCACATACCCACATTGGCTGAGTCCGAGACTCGAACCCACATAGACAGAGGTGAGATGGCAGTGATCCGTAACGGAGAGCGCTTTAGACCACTCGGCCGCTCGGGGCCCCATACATACATACATATATACATACATGTTTATTCTGATGTAATCTCTTTTTTAAGAGGAAATAAAGTCAGTCAGTGAGTCAGTCAGTCAGTCAGTCATACATACATGCATGCATGCATGCATGCATGCAGACATACATACATACATACATACATACATACATACATACATACATACATACGATTGCTAATTGAACCATTTATAAAAATATCATTTTTCCTATCATATCTTTGAGAATGTATTCGTTAAATCTTCCATTTACGTATAGACTGAAGGTTGACTAATAAAAACATTTGATTGTTTTTTTCTTAATGAAGCAGTTGTTGGTTGTTTAGTAGAATAATGTGTCTATGCGAGTAAATGAGAGCATGGTGGCTACATGGTGATTATAATAAATATACTATCGTCGCATTTGTTTGGCAAAGAGCATGTACTGATATATCAACAAAAGTATTTCCATTTATTGCTCAACTAGAGCCACGCGTATTAATTCTATTAAAATGCAAGAAAAGTTAGTTTAGAGACCAAAATGCCCGTTTTCTTAATTTGTAACTAATTACGTCTAATCATAGCAATTTATCATCATCAAGTTTCATACATTCGCTTGTACAGGTCATAGATCATGGTCGGTTAAGATATACACTTATCAGTTAGTCGCTTGTATTCAGTTATAACTTATTCGGTTAAAAGGCATACAGCTATCACAGAGTTTGACTGAGGTCAAGAGTTTTGACACCAAGAACATTTTTATAAAGCTATGTAGAGCTATTTCCTAATACAGTTTTATTCTGTTTCCTTTTAATTTATCATCGATGGATCACTGAGTTTCAGGAAGCTTACCCCCTCCCCCCACGCCAACAAGTAGACTTTCAGACAGACAGCAAAATAGATAAACGTATTTTTTTTAGTGTCACTTAATTTAACATTGTAACACTTTTTATTCTTAATGGAGTAACATAAAAAAGTTTATATATAAAAAAACTCTACTATAATGAAGATTATTGCCATTTAAATAGATAGAACTAATTTGTCCACACACACACACACACACACACACACACACATCAATTCAGTATGGTGCATTCACCGTACATCATTACCTCAGCTACACTTCCCGGTACGCTGACTTAATTCAGATGTTCAAGGAACGTATTTAACAACAAATTCACGCCCAGTTTAAAAACCTAACGATATATTTAAACATGCATTCAAGGGTTACTCACAGATCCATAGCTGCGGCTGCTTGCGATACTCCCATATCCTCTGTCGTAGGAAGGCTGCAAGAAAAATAGAGTGAATCAGATAACAGCCAGGGATGCTACTGTATACGAAACTCAGGCCTTCCCCAGAAGAGCACGTGTTGATATTACTTATCCTTTCATTTCAATTAGACTTAGTCCTATGTATTAGGACTAACTAATTCTGTTGCATCAAGGCTCACCAGATCTCTTGGCACACGCTGTAATGAGCAAACTGCATACCGGCAAATATTTTTACGCCAAGGAGATTAAATATCTGTGCTCTCCTTTATCCACACCAATTATTTTAGATATCTACATTAGCGAATTCAGGTACGAAAAACATACGATCAATGTTTATGCTGGTATTTTATATTATTACTAATAAACGAAGAATTTTTCGATAATATTGGTTAGCTTACTAAGCGAAGTGCAAAAGGCTAGAGTGGGATTTTCAAAGACTAGAGTGGGGTTTTCAAAGGCTAGGGTGTGATTTTCAAAGGCTAGGGTGGGTTTTCAAAGGCTAGGGTGGGATTTTCAAAGGCTAGGGTGCGATTTTCAAAGACTAGAGTGGGGTTTTCAAAGGCTAGGTGGGATTTTCAAAGGCTAGGTTTTTTTTCAAAGGCTAGGGTGGGATTTTCAAAGGCTAGGGTGGGGTTTTCAAAGGCTAGGTTTTTTTTCAAAGGCTAGGGTGGGATTTTCAAAGGCTAGGATTGGGTTTTCAAAGGCTAGACTTGGATGAAGTTTATAGATGGAGCATGTAATACATAATTTTAACTTTGTAAGGCTTGTTACAAACACCTAAAAAGATGGTAATCGAAATCAATGTCCAACACATCTTCGTTAGTCAAGGTTCCGATATGATAACCCTATCTACACCTTGGCGGATCTAACAGATATTTTAGTGTCTTGCCTTGGCGACATCTATTGGATTTCATGAGTTGCATCCATTAGTTATGTAATGCCAACTAACCACTATCGTGTAACAGCGGTGCATTCTACGTCGGCCGAAAATGGTGGAGGGAATTGACTTCTAGAGGATACTTTGTAAGTTTAACATCGAAAGTATGACTACGTACCAGATGGAAGCCATTACAGGTTATTTGAGTGAAAGGTAATTGTACAAACTCAGACCGGCAGTAGAAAATTGCTTATTTTCAGTCCATTCAAGTTCTGTGCTCCGCTTATCTCGATCATGTAGGAACAGTATTCAAATTCTTAATAACTTTATTTTAACTGGATATAGTGGCTACCGCCGCAACCAATGAAATTCACAGCCCCGAAGTACATAAATATGTGATCGATACGCTACGGTGCAGATAGGGTTATCATATCGGAACCTTGGCTAGCGATTATGTGTCCAATAATCAACAAATTTTGCATCGTTACGCTAATATTCTTTTAGATTTTGCATATTCGGACCAAGCATTCAAGAAAAATCAGTTCGTTATGGAAAATTTATAAGTAAGTAAATCGCTTGCACTGAATAGAATTCCCCTTTACGCAGTGATCCAAATCATGTATCATCGCCTGTTGATATCTTTCATTGGTTAATACTAATTGGTGACAGGATTCTAGATACACAGATACATTGGTAGATAATAATGATAACATCATTCTGGATACATTGGTAGATAATAATGAAAATTTTACTGAAAGACGCTTTGTTTGGGAGTATGTGAACCTTGATTATTTCATTCATTTGAAAACAAAATAAATAAAACAGTAGTAATTGTAATTTCAAAAAATAATTAAATGGAAATAACACTAAAATAAATAAATACATAAATGAATATGATAAGTTTATAAGAAGAACAAACAAACAAGCAAATAAGGAAGCAATGTCGAAAATTGGTAAAAGTTGCTAACATTCTTTGATTTTAAAAGAAACGAATAACTAATTCATCGGTTGAACTGATGCGGACAGTAGTTAAACGGTTTTCTTTTATGCCAGGCTGTGAATTGCTGGATTTTCTGAGAGAAATAATTTTGGTATTTCACAAGAGTGAGAAGAAAAAAAAACAATTTTTCACTGGCTGTCAATAGACACCGATAAAAGCATGAAATCTGAGTTAGTTGTAGACGTTTATGTAGTCGAGCTCTAAATATGGCCTCCTCCCGTTAAAGACGACTCGAATTCAAATCCAAGAATTATTTAACTTTCTTCTTAATGTGCTATTTTACTTTGAATTAGTAATTAGAATTAAGAAAGAGAATTGTTTCTGTGTATATTTTTGAATTTGGAATTAGAATTATATTTATGTTTATATTTTTGTGCGAATAAACACACAAAAAACAGCAGACATCACACGGAATCCAAAAAGAAATCTGCTGTTTCAATCACACAGTACAGCGTACATTTTGCGAGCCAGTACATTTGAGCATGAAAATAAAAGAAAATTTGTTTCCTACAAATGAATAACGGGTATACAAGATGGCCGCTATCGCTTAACCGGCTTGAAGCAGCTGTTCCGTTTTTTAGTGCCGTTTTCATGATATTTGTGCTTGTTGCCTGTTCTCATCTTCGTTATTGTGTTCATTATGTATTGGCTGTTAAATTCGTATGTGTTTCTTCATCTCCTTGTTTTGGAAACGAGAATAATTAGACTTTTTCTCAGCTGTTTTACTCTGCTGTTTTTGAACAAACCGCCATCACGTGACACTCGCCAGTCAACCAGTTTATGCTACGATGGACCCTCATTAATTGCTTTAAATGTTCACTCCTTGGCTCTCCACACTACATTGTGCTCTAGGCTAAACGAACTAGGACTACATTCATCATTACCTAAATGTAAACAAAAGCGAAAATAGAAATGTTGTTTCAAAGCTGGCCGGCGTAGAACAGGAAGAAGAATCCCAGTTATCTCCCTTATTTCGGCACAACCATTTAAAAAATTTTCGACCGTTAATTTAGATAACCTAATTCAAATCCCAATTAATTCGTCAACCTTTGTGTCAACTATCCAAGAAATACCTCTGCGCATTGCATTAATCAATACCCAGTCAGTAGGACCACTGGAAAAGCGCACAGAAATAGTTAATTTTATCAACGACCAAAATGTTGACATATTTTTCTTGAGAGAAACATGGCTAAAAACATCAGGCGATGAGCCCAAGTGTGCGGATCTAACACATCACAAAGAACTCCATGATAAAACGTCTTAACTACACCACAACATTCAATTTCGACCACACATCGTTTGAACTAGTCCAAACCACACTCACACTGGAGCAAAGGTCAGTCAATGTTTTTCTGCCTATACCGCCCTCCTCCTAGTAGAAAAACAGGCTGGCTGACTCTCTCTTTTTGGAGCAGTTTCCGAATCTCCTGGACTATGGAAATTCGATAGGTGGCAACCTGATTATTCTTGGAGATTTCAACTTTCACTTTGACTGTCCCGGAAACTCAAATACATCAAAACTCATAGATTCCATTGATGTTTTCAACCTCAAACAGTCAGTTAACCAACCCACCCATAAACATGATCACATTTTAGACTGGATTCTTCATAGACCTGATGATAACATTCTACGGTCCTCCCTGGTATCCCATGACCTTGCATCAGATCACCTCTGCATTATATGCCATCTTGACGTTTCAGTCCCTAACCCTCCACCTTTATCTGCTACTAAGAGAAACCTCCGTATGATAAATAGAACCAAATTAATGCACGACATCCAAGCTAACCTAACAACTTGCTTACCTCCTACCGCAGAACAACTCCATAACTGCCTGCGTTCATTACTTGACAAACATGCCCCAGCTACCAAGTGCAGAGTATCAATTCAAAAGTGTTCTTCTTGGTATAGCAGTGTTAGGGACCAGCTTCGCAGTGCTAAAAGAGACCGCCGTAAAGCTGAGAGGCGCTGGCTTTCCACCAGACTCACTATTCATAAGCAAATCTATGAAGTCGCTAAGAAGAATGTCACAAATATAGTCCATTCAGCGAAATCACTCCACTACACTATTAAGATCATGGAAAGTTCCAGCTGCAAAGAGCTCTTCGAGATTACTAACAAGCTAATGTCAAGGAACAAATCTACACCACTTCCAACTACCTTCTCTCCAGTCGACCTTCCGGACATGTTTGCAAATTTCTTCCGTGACAAAGTACAAACCATTAGAGATAAGCTTGACACCACAATTTCAATTGACTCGTCGTCACCATATAGTTGGGATACAGAATTTGAGCGGCAACCACTGGCAACATTTGAACCTGTTTCTATGGATTTCATACGTACAATCGTGATAAAGAGTGCACCAAAGTCATGTGAACTTGATCCAATTCCAACATCACTGCTGCTTGAGTGCTTACATCCAGTATTACCTTCACTAACTGATGGTATTAATACCTCTCTCTCATCTGGGGGAATTCCCATCATTTTTCAAAACTGTCATTGTAAAGCCTCTGCTGAAGAAACCAACACTAGACCATAACGATTTTAAGAACAACCGCCCAGTTTCTAATCTCCCACTTATTTAAAAAATCTTAAAAAAGGTTGTTGTATCCCAGTTTGTATCTCATCTAAATTCAAACAGTCTTTTTAGCAATGTACAATCTGCATATCGCCCTTGCTGCAGTACTGAAACTACTCTTCTAAAAGTAGTTCATGACATTCTCTCTGCGTTGGATAGCGGAAAGATTACAGTCCTCACCCTCCTTGATTTGTCTGCAGCATTTGACACAATAGACCATGATATATTACTTCACCGTCTCCAGCATGTATTTGGCATTCATGATACAGCCTTACTGTGGTTCAAGTCCTACTTGGTCAACAGGACACAAATTGTATCTGCAAATGGAACACACTCCAACCCAGTTGATCTATGTTGTGGTGTTACACAGGGGTCTGTTCTTGGACCTGTTCTCTTCATTCTGTACACTCAGTTGCTCTCAAGTGTCATAGATCATCATCCAGTGTCTCACCAATTGTACGCTGATAACACCCGAATATACAAATCTAGCCACTCAACTGAAGTTGATGCTGCCATCCAAGATGTAGAGAGGTGCGTTTCTGATGTGAAATCATGGATGACTTGTAACAAGCTGCAGACGAATGATGATAAAACTGAGGCCATTCTGATCACAACACAAAGACTTTCTCATTCATATCCTTTACCTCAAACAATAAATATCAGCAACGCCAACATTAAATTCACACAATCAGTACGAAACCTAGGTGTTACTCTGGACAGTATTCCCACATTGCACCAACATGTCATGAACATATGCAAGGCTGCATATCTTGAGCTGAGATGCATCAGCTCAATTCGCAAATATCTTTCAGTCGATGCCACTAAAACACTTGTGTGTTCATTAGTACTTTCAAGACTGGACTATTGTAACTCAATTCTGTCTGGTTCATCTCAGTATCTACTCCAGAAACTTCAAAAAGTTCAAAACACAGCTGCTCGGATCATACTTAGAGTACCACGATCAGAGCACACCTCCCCGCTGCTCTGTACCTTACACTGGCTATCCATTCGATCCAGAATCAAACACAAAATTTGTTCTCTGTGCTACATTTCACTGTCGGACTCTAGTCCAACATAACTACCTGACCTCACCCATGTGTACACACCAGCAAGATACTTACGCTCCTCTTCTGACAATCGTATACTCATTATTCCCATTATGAAAACAAAGTCATATGGACAGCGTTCTTTTGCATACCATGGCCCAGCAACGTGGAATGAACTTAGACACAAAGACACAGTGATCACATTCAAGAGGGCTCTCAAAGATCTCACTTATTTTGACTGCAAGAACAAACTTAAAGACCTAATAATGTTTCCTACCTGAAATATTCTCAGCATGCTTCTTTTTTTTTTTAAATGTCTTTTTTTAATTTCATGGTGTTTGTTTTTGTAATAATATTATTATATTTCTTATCTTATAGGTGTTGTCTAATTTTGTAAAGCGCTTAGAGCTTCTAAAGATTAGGCGCTATACAAAGTCGTCATTATTGTTATTATTATTATTATTATTATTATACAAAGTATTTTACCCACTCGAAGAAATATGTCCGTTATTAACTCGTTACATGCAAATATCCTCTATCTATTCGAATATCAAAACCGTAGATATGTATATTGAAATGGTTAATTAACCGTATCAGTACGGTACAGGACCAGACTGATGTCCTTGTAGGTCCTAGGCACTTCAATATAACGTTTGACATCGACATGACTGCCTCTTTGCTCATAATTGTTTTCCGTAATTTGGTTACGTCGACCCTAGGCACAATGAATATCGCGCTTATTGGATAGAACGGCCCTGGTACGTTATACATGTATTATCTAAATGGTTAATTGACTGTATCAATACGTCAAAGTATGTATATCGAAATGGTTAATTGACTGTATCAATACGTCAAAGTATGTATATCTAAATGGCTAATTGACTGTATCAATGCGCCAACGTACATATCTCGAAATGGTTAATTGACTGTATCAGTACGTCAAAGTATGTATATCGAAATGGCTAATTGTCTGTATCAATACGTCAAAGTATGTATATCGAAATGGTTAATTGACTGTATCAGTACGTCAAAGTATGTATATCGAAATGGCTAATTGACTGTATCAATACGTCAAAGTATGTATATCGAAATGGTTAATTGACTGTATCAATACGTCAAAGTATGTATATCGAAATGTTTAATTGACTGTATCAATACGCCAGAGTATGTATATCGAAATGGTTAATTGACTGTATCAATACGCCAAAGTATGTATATCGAAATGGTTAATTGACTGTATCAATGCGTCAAAAGTATGTATATTGAAATGGTTAATTGACTGTATCACTACGTCAAAGTATGTATATCGAAATGGCTGACTGTATCCATACGTCAAAGTATGTATATCGAAATGGTTAATTGACTGTATCAATACGTCAAAGTATGTATCTCTAAATGGCTAATTGACTGTATCAATACGTCAAAGTATGCATATCTAAATAGTTAATTTACTGTATCACTATGTCAGTATGTATATCGAAATGCTTAATTGACTGTATCAATGCGTCAAAAGTATGTATATTGAAATGGTTAATTGACTGTATCAATACGTCAAAGTATGTATATCGAAATGGTTAATTGACTAACATTATTTATCATTGCTATAATCATTTCCTAGTGCTTAAACCAATATACTTATCGGCACTGAAAGGTCACTTATTGGCACATAAAGATCACTTACTGCCACTGAGAGATAACGTATTAGCACTCAGAGATCACTTATTGGCACTGAGAGGTTGTTTATTTGCACTGAGATATCATTTGTTTACATGTCGAATCACACAATTGATGAAAAGAATGATGCTTAAAAGACAAATTAGTATAACACATGTAAATTCTAAGTGTTCTTCATTCAAGTGCTTATTCATTGATGGTTTATATCCCCACAAAGTTATTCCTGCAATCATAGACTTTTCTTTCCGGTGTGAAGCTGTTACCTTTGTCGTGTCTGTGACACCTATCGTCAAATCCTAACTAGCACATTAGTATACTTTTATTACACGCGCATGCTCAATCACAAACAAGATGATCATCAGCTGTGGGCAGATAAGTCCTACGTGTGTTAAATATTGTCTAGTCTATTATTTTAATTTACCAATAAATATAATACACATGATCTTGACGTTTGATAATGTCTTATATTTTGGCCTGGATCGTTCAGTCTATACATAATAACGTCAAGGACGAACAACTGCCATCTTTTTTTCAGTGCGACAGAGTGAAACCGACACAAACTCTCACTTATAGAGTGTTGTGATAGAGTGAAACCGACACAAACTCTCACTTACAGAGTGTTGTTGTCACGTTTGCTCAACCCAGTTCGTAAGTCGTGTATAAACTAAGGTATTATTATTACAAGCCATGTTTGATGTCTGAACATACCGCAGGTTTGAGTTAATCTCTTACGCAAGGTTATTGTGACCAGAGAGACGACCCGACACTTGGATCGACATAGGTGTTAGATAGAGCGACTTCCCGCCTAGGTGTTACAGCTTTGTCCAAGATCAGAGGAACCGCGAGGAAACCGGGGTGTGTTCTAAATACGTCCCCACATGGACAGACAGCGAGAAGTACATTGTCCGCTAAGTGGATTGGATCGAATCAAAGCGACATCCAATTGGAATTGAGACGGAGGGTGTGGTTAACAGTTTCGATCCGTATGATAACTTCTAACTAGCAAGCGAAAATTTAGTTCTCCTGGGAAGATTGCTGAGCAAATATGATTACTCTGAGAAAGACACTCGTAATTTGGCGGGAAAACGTAGAGAGGAGATTCTAAGGAAGGACAAAGCTTCGTGAAGGTCAGTAAGTTATTTGCTCGATTTTTGCAGAATATTACGGCATTGTAATTGTAATTATGTGTAGTATGTATACTTAAGTATTCGGATCGTTTAGTACGTAGAATTACCTTTGTAGTATTTAATTTACACGTGTATTTGATAAATGAGCTTGAGTATTATATATAGAATTATATAGATTGTTAGCTTGTGGTCAGAATTAATATTGTAATTCGCTATTAGGTTACTTCGTAGCAAACTAGTGCATTTATTCATGTGATATTTTAGATTTTACACATGCTTGAATTGTGAATTTGGAAAATGGTTGAAGATTAGTTAATATGGAGGTATGGGTATATCAGAGTATTTATATTTGAATACTTGTGTACTTTGTATGAGTTGTAATGTGAAGAAATGCGTCTGATTGTTGTGATATTGTTTAGTAAAATGGGATTGGGAATATGTACTGATGTGACACAATTTATTGATGTACATATGAGAAGTAATTGTTACCGTGCTTTTATTACGCCGTTGTTTTACCATACAAGAAAGTATGAGTATTTCGATGTGAATGAATGCATGACCGAAGAAATGTAATAGCCGTTATCTGATGATAGTCTGGGTGTAGTGTGAGATGAGAGGGTTTAGGGAAATAGCATACCGTCCTTGTGTTTTCACAGGAAGCTTTTTGTGGGACAGAACTTCCGGTTTAGTTAAGTCCCGAGTTTCTAAGAGGGGAGACGGAAGTAAGACTAGCAGAGCAGTCGGAGTCGACAAGTCTAGTCGGTGAATAGAGTCGAGGAGGAGGAGGAGGAAAAGGTGTCGAGGAGGAGGAAGTGGGAAAGGAGGAGAAATATAGAGAAGTCGAGGAGGAGAGGCAATTTGGAGAAAGTCGGGAGGAAGAGAAGAAGGAATTGGATGAATAGGAGAGAAGAATACACAGATGAGTAGAATACAAAAACAGGTGGAAAGCTATCTCACACTACTAATCAAATGATGCAATATGCTATCGCAGGGTCGAGCGGAAGGAGAGCACTTGAAAAATGTTAATCATTTGATTACTGAATTGTCATTAAATTGTTATTCTTTGAATTTCACTTTTTTTTGTTTATTCAGTCATTTAACCGTCGACATTGCTGACTGGGGACTCGGAGCTTTACATCTATCTTTCAGTAATTTAACTTCCAACCACAATCGAGCCTGTGTGGGACTTCTATAATAATTTAAATAAATATTGGCAGCACCACACCCCACACCTACCAGTGTCGGCATACCCCCCCCCCCCACGCCATAGTTGTGATAGAGTGAAACCGACACAAACTCTCACGTACAGTGTTGTGATAGGGTGAAACTAAACCAACTAATATATTTCACTTTAATCTCGTTGGGGATGATGTGAGCACTGAGTATTTCAGCTGTAAAGGACTATTTGAGCATACATACATACATACATACATATATATATATATATAATATATATATATGGGTGTTGTACATACCTTATAACGAAAATAAGAATAAAAATGTTCATGTTTCTGTTACCTCTTCTACAGTAACCATGGTTTCAGTGGTATCGTGTAGCTAATTTATTGCTGTTTCCTTGTGCCCAACGCAAATTAGTACATAGCTTTCTCCTGAGTCTACTACAAAACCTAGTATACCGCAGTTTATCGTCTGAGTTTTATTTTTCTTGAAAAGAAACGTGTTTATCGCGACAACGGTTTCTGGCAGACTGTTTAATTGATGGATGCGGATTTTTTTCAAAGTAGGTTCTGGTAAAATGTTTGGATGCAGTTTCGACGGTTGACTTTTTCAGGATGCACAGTTTGTCTTTGATTTCTGCATATAATATTCCCCCCTGTTATTTAATATCCACCCGAATAATCAATGGATTAGGGAAACGTTAGATTTATTTCCTTAACTTTTCTTGAACTAACTTGTTTAATAAGATATACTGAATTTAGTGTGTGAAACTTAACCCAGAAACTCTAAAAAGAGCAAACATTTTTAATGACAATATCAGTAATGTTACTGACTCTTTGATCATATCATCAATGTTGCAGAGTCTTTGATAATAACAGTAATGTTACTGACTCTTGGATCATAACAGTAATTTTTTTGACTCTTTGATCAAGTCGGTAATGTTACATACCCTTTGATCATATTAGTAATATTACTAACTTTGATCACGTCAGTAATGTTACCGATTCTTTATTCAAATAAGTAATATTACCGACTCTTTGATCTTGCCAGTAATGTAGCTGACTTTTTGAACATATCATTAATATTACTTACTCTTTGATCATATCAGTAATGTTGCTGACTCTGTAACTTATTTGACATTTTACGCTTTTTGATTTTAAACATGAGGTACAGGTATTATCAATGAACTCAGATTGATATATTTGGGCCATTATATGTAGTTCTCTTAACCTCAAGCGACGACGCCATAGAGTACCAGTCTAAGAACAATGACAAATTGCACAACATGAAAAGGAACTGGAGCAATTTAATTCTTTATATTTTATTATCATATTCTTTGCAACAATTACCATTATATAGGATTTTATCCATATTGTTCACAATAATTGCCATTATATGGGGAAACAGTTAACTGAAACAATACAGATTGGTGTTGGTGCTTCTGAGATTCCTTTTCACAATAATCGTGGTGTTTCTCTTTGTCGATCATGCTGGATGCGTTCAGAGAACTTTTCAAAGCAAATTTAATATAGTGTGAATAGTATAATCTTTCAGTACAAATGTCTTTTACATGATTTGCATAGACTTTTCAATACAAATTGAATGTTATGTGTGTTAGGCATATCCATATTTTTTAAAACTCTTGGTGCATGATTATGTCAATAAGGAGATATTCAGAAGTTAAAAAATCCCAAAAGAAAATCGTTGATATACGAACTTGGTATTCGTATATCTTAGATGTATAAAACAGCTCTCACCTAAGTTATCCTATTTTATTTTTGTAAAGACGCTGCTCACCTTAAATAGATATGCTGTAAATAATAATATTTTAACGAAAATCAGAGCTTGTTGCATACATGTGTGTACAACTATTGTCTGTGATAGTCCTAAGGCATTGCACGTTTCTTCAGTGCCATACTATCCAAAATAACGTACTGTATTGCTATATTTAAATTAATAAAAGTCTAAGTTAGTTATTTTTTCTTTCTTTCTTTATGGTGACATCATATGTCCCAATGTGTTTCTAGACATGGCCACATGTAAAATGTTACTATGTACATGTTAGGATTATAGTTATAATTAGGATTATAATAAATTAACCGATTTCGCAGATAAAAGGTACTCTTGGATTCACAATAATCATTTTAATATTTATTCAAATGAAAGCTTCGTAAAACAGAAAGAAAAAAAAACCCACATAACAATAAGTTTCACTCAAATCCCCTAAAGTCTGTCAAATCTTGAATACAGCTAAAATTTGACGAGATAAAAAATTGACTTAAAAATATTTAGAAAAAATAGAAAAATTAGGGAAATTACAGTATGACTGCAACCTTTTAATAAATATAATATTGGTCTCGTAATGGGAGTTGACTGCATATACAAAATGCGGACTTACAATTTGTACCATTCATTGCAAAACTGAGCGAGCATGCTTAACGTTGACGTGTCGTTCCAACAATAATTTACAATAGAGAATAAGAAAACGGGAGTTAGACCGGAAAACTTAATTTATATATTCTATACAATCGGAATTATTTGCTTACCAAACATGCTTGGATACCTCGACGTTGTTCCGCTTATCCATTTAATACATGAAGAAGTTTTTATGAATCCAGTTAAATATTCTGTTCCAGAATGTACAGAGCCTATTAATCGTAATATACACAACCTGTCAATCAGAATGTACATAGCCTGTCAATCAATATGTACACAGCCTGTCAATTAAAATATACACAGCCTATTAATCAGAATACACACAGCCTATTAATCAGAATATACACAAACTATTGATTAGAATATACACAGCCTATTGATCAGAATATACACAGCCTATTAATCAGAATGTACACAGCCTATTAATCAGAATATGTACAGCCTATTAATCAGAATATACATAGCCTATTAATCGGAATATACACAGTCTATTGATCAGAATATACACAGTCTATTAATCAGAATGTACACAGTCTATTAATCAGAATATACACAGCCTATTAATCGGAATATACACAGTCTATTGATCAGAATATACACAACCTTTTAATCAGAATGTACACAGTCTATTAATCAGAATGTACACAGCCTATTAATCAGAATGTACACAGCCTATTAATCAGAATACACACAGCCTATTAATCAGAATACACACTGTCTATTGATCAGAATATACACAGCTTATTAATCAGAATGTACACAGTCTATTGATCAGAATATACACAGCCTATTAATCAGAATATACACAGCCTATTAATCAGAATGTACACAGCTTATTAATCAGAATGTACACAGTCTATTGATCAGAATATACACAGCCTATTAATCAGACTGTATACAGTCTGTTAATCAGAATGTACACAGCTTATTAATCAGAATATACACAGCTTATTAATCAGAATATACACAGCTTATTAATCAGAATATACACAGCATGTTTAGTACATTTAGCCTTGAAGACTTGGAACCCATGAACCAAGAAACATAGGGGTGAGGTTCTCCGGTCTAACTAGTCACGACACTTAAACAATAGTTATATTGGTCCAATATGACTACAATATGTTATACTTTACAATACTAGTAATCCATGACATGCATACCGTTATCATATTTGTGGCAGTCTACTTGCACTTCCTCTTCTTTAAGTTTTAGTAACATTTAATTGCTGAAAAACACAGGTAACTGTCAAATTTCATTTAGTTCAACTAACACAGGAAAATTATCTTGAAAATGTATAATATGTACACTGCTGATTAGGTTATTGTAACTCAAAGAAGTTGGATTATGACATATTCCATATTCACCGGTGGTGTCGTTTTTACATGTCACATTTCACGTGCGTATTTTGTACACGCCACATTACACGTATATGTTTATTTACACGCCACATTACACGTGATTGTTTTAAACGCCACATTACACGTGCATTTCTTAATTAGCCATATCACAAATGCATTTTTTAATTAACCCAAAACAGACCTCAAGCATGTGGCGCATGTATGCAGTGTATTGGTAAGTCAAGCTTAATTGTATATTGGGTGAGGTAGATTACATTCAGGCATTCAGATGTGGATTGGGATAATAATAAAAAGTGCTCGATTAATTATACAGAGTTCAGAAGATGCAAACATTATAGAAACACTCCAGAACCATGGTAAACAGCATGCAACTAAAAGGGTCAGAATGCTGTGTTTCTTCAAATACATATTTTGAGGTCTGGTGAATCTTGAAAATATTATGAATTAATTTAGTGCCACTTATTGCAAAATAACTCCAAGATATGTTATGAAAATAACTGAGTACTTCCCACTGTAAAATGACTCCATGAAATGTTATGAAATAATTGTGTACCTCTCACTGTAAACTGACTCCAAGAAATGTTATGAAATAATTGCGTACCTCTTGCTGTAAAATGACTCCAAGAAATGTTATGAAATAATTGCGTACCTCTTGCCGTAAAATGACTCCAAGAAATGTTATGAAATAATTGCGTACCTATTGCTGTAAAATGTTAAGTTTAATAACTTTATTGCTTCAAACAGATAACACTATGATAGCGTAATGACGTACTGCGTTCCAGCGAGGAACTGCGTGAACTTAAAAAAGTATGGTTGATGATGCTATAGAGACAATAGTAGATCAATATCTGATGCAAGCGTGTAACACTTTGCATAACCAATAGATAGCAGTGTACCTCACGAATAGTAGACCAAAAGCTGTGCCCTACCAAATATCGGGTGATTTGTGCCCTGCCAAATATCAGATGATTTGTGCCCTACCAAATATCGGGTGATTTGTGCCCTACCAAATATCAGGTGATTTGTGCCCTACCAAATATCAGCTGATTTGTGCCCTGCCAAATATCAGCTGATTTGTGCCCTACCATAGATAAGAGTCTTAATGACTTTCAAGAGCAGAGTTCAATACAAACTTAGTGTGAAGGAGTGCAAACCAAGTCATCAGTGTTGTATTTGTGCCAGCCATTACTGTAGTCAGCATAATATTGCCAGGCATCATTGATAACGTAATTTACTGGCTTTAACATCAGTTGGAAAAAAAACTTTTATTTATAGTTGATTATATCATATTGTTCAGTCTTGTATTAAATGGATTGTTCTCTGCACTGAAAAATTTATTTGTAGCAACAACAAAAAAGGCGGATTAGAGCAGGGGTCTCAAACTTAAACTACACCGAGGGCCGCCCGAGAGCATTTTCGATGGCCCAAAGGCCGCACCACTTTTGTTATCTCTCATGACACTTTGTGAAGCCAATCATTTTGCGGGGCACAGGATTCGGTTTGAGACCCTAATCCAGATTAACTAATCTATATAAAAGCAATAAATGGATCCAACTCTTGCAGGCATAGACTTTATACACATAGATGCCATTGCATACTGTATATACATAAATGTCATTACGTACTGTATATACTCAAATGCCATTGCATACTCTATACACCTAGATGACATTACACACTGATTATACCTAGATGCCATTTCATACTGTATATACCTAGATGTCATTACCAACTGTATATACTTAAATGCCATTGCATATTTTATATATCTAGATATAATCACCAACTGTATATACCTAGGTGCCATTGCATACTGTATATACCTAGATACCATTCCCAACTGTGTATACCTAGATGCCATTACATACTGTATATCCCTAGACGCCATTGCATACTCTATATACATATATACCATTACCAACTGTATACACCTAGATGCCATTACATACTGTATATCCCTAGATGCCATTGCATACCCTATTAGTATTAATGGTTGTATTTTTATATGCTTGTCTGTCTACAGTGATTGCCAGCCACTGATTATCCACGTGACAAACATAGACATAAATCTTTGTAATGAGATTGTATACTCTCAGTTGACCATTTCTCCGTTTCAATATAATTATATATTCGTATTGTTCTCTTTAATTAGTCCCCATTTTTATTGATATTTGTGAAAGCTAGTTGACTTATAGGATTGTATTACATGTATATTATACACTTCTCTTTTCACAAATGAATTAAAAGCATCTCCGTAGAATATGTCGTGCTAGATAAAGTGTGTGCATGAATTAAAACCATCCATAGAATATGTCGTGCTAGATAAAGTGTATGCATGAATTAAAACCATCCGTAGAATATGTCGTGCTAGATAAAGTGTATATATGAACTAAGACCATCCGTAGAATATGTCGCGCTAGATAAAGTGTATTCATGAATTAAAACTCCGTTGAATATGTCGTGCTAGATAAAGTGTATGTATGAATTAAAACCATCCGTAGAATATGTCGTGCTAGATAAAGTGTATGCATGAATTAAAAGCATCTCCGTAGAATATGTCGTGCTAGATAAAGTGTGTGCATGAATTAAAACCATCCGTAGAATATGTCGTGCAAGATAAAGTGTATGTATGAACTAAGACCATCCGTAGAATATGTCGTGCTAGATAAAGTGTGTGCATGAATTAAAACCATCCGTAGAATATGTCGTGCTAGATAAAGTGTATGCATGAATTAAAACCATCCGTAGAATATGTCGTGCTAGAAAAAGTTTATGTATGAACTAAGACCATCCGTAGAATATGTCGTGCTAGATAAAGTGTGTGCATGAATTAAAACCATCCGTAGAATATGTCGTGCTAGAAAAAGTGTATGCATGAATTAAAACCATCCGTAGAATATGTCGTGCAAGATAAAGTGTATGTATGAACTAAGACCATCCGTAGAATATGTCGTGCTAGATAAAGTGTGTACATGAATTAAAACCATCCGTAGAATATGTCGTGCTAGATAAAGTGTATGCATGAATTAAAACCATCCGTAGAATATGTCGTGCTAGAAAAAGTTTATGTATGAACTAAGACCATCCGTAGAATATGTCGTGCTAGATAAAGTGTGTGCATGAATTAAAACCATCCGTAGAATATGTCGTGCTAGAAAAAGTTTATGTATGAACTAAGACCATCCGTAGAATATGTCGTGCTAGATAAAGTTTATGTATGAACTAAGACCATCCGTAGAATATGTCGTGCTAGATAAAGTGTGTGCATGAATTAAAACCATCCGTAGAATATGTCGTGCTAGATAAAGTGTATGCATGAATTAAAACGATCCGTAGAATATGTCGTGCTAGATAAAGTGTATGCATGAATTAAAAGCATCTCTGTAGAATATGTCGTGCTAGATAAAGTGTGTGCATGAATTAAAACCATCCGTAGAATATGTCGTGCTAGATAAAGTGTATGCATGAATTAAAACGATCCGTAGAATATGTCGTGCTAGATAAAGTGTATGCATGAATTAAAAGCATCTCCGTAGAATATGTCGTGCTAGATAAAGTGTGTGCATGAATTAAAACCATCCGTAGAATATGTCGTGCTCGATAAAGTGTATGTATGATATGTATGAACTAAGACCATCCGTAGAATATGTCGTGCTGGATAAAGTGTGTGTATGAACTAAGACCATCTGTAGAATATGTCGTGCTAGATAAAGTGTATGCATGCGTTATCAGCATGAACCTTTTAGCCTACTTTTATGCTTAATCTAATATCTGACTGATATAGACTTTTTGTCATTCTTATATTTCACACTGTTACAGACTGATAGGCGTTTTGTCATTCCTATGGTTCATGCTTCTACAACTAATTCATATACTGAAATACCATGTGCTGTGCCTTGTCCTCTGACCATTCTGTCTGTGTGTTCGCTTAATCGTTGTATATTGACCTTGTAAAATACATTAGATCTGCAAGTTGTAGTTTAAATTTTGCCCAATTGAAATTTGTTTATTTACCCATGTAGTACACTGTTCTAACCATCTTGCTGCTTATTACATTGTTATAGTTGTTTAAAGTTATCTATAAACCTTCATCATTTCTTAAAGTTTGGAGAATACCTGCACTACTTTTCTCATGAGTGTTTTTCATCAATACATCTAAGGTTGACCACATGTTTTCAGCCAGAATTTTTTAAAAACAAATTGAGGTTGTTCTTAATAGATATAGCCAATGTTACTTTCATGTTAAACTCGTGAAATATTTACATCACGTTTCTGCAAACTATCGAATGCAATGCAATGTAGATGTGTTATCTTTAAGATCTGAAAAAAATTAAAATTAACGTTAAATCCTTGGTTGCCTTACATCTCAGTGCTCCACATCTATGCTTGTAATTCTCCTAAAGGTAAACATGCTTTGCAAATCACACGATATCGCTGCGCTATAGTAGTAGGTAAACTAAGAATATAAGAATTATAACTTATCAAAATTTTTCAATGAATATATTCCAGAGTGTGGAAGTTTAGGAGAGAAATTTCATATTATTTTAACTTTAAATCTGAAAGCCTTAATTTACCTACTGCATTGATGAAACAGCTATTTATGTCACTCTCATTTTAAACAGTTATTTATGCCACTCTCATTTTAAAGAGCTATTTATGACACTCTGATTTTAAACAGCTATGTAGGTCACTCTCATTTTAGCAATGTAAAAGACTCAGATTTTGTTAAAATGAACAAATAAACATAGCACAGCAAAAAGAACATTGTCAACAAAGCAAGCGTGCACTTTGGATAATTGCAAATTCAAATGCACACCTTTTTATTTTTGTTAGGCATAATATAACAGCAAAATGCGTTAACAATACTAAAATCTAAAGCAACGATACAAAATTCATTATTTCAGTACTCATTGTTAGACTAAAACCTCGTGACAGGGGTTTTTCCATTTTATTTAAACTATCAATTCGGGCTAAGACATATTCTTTGTCTTGAATATGAGGATGAACATATGCTGAAAACTGTTAAATCATAAAGTATTGGAGGAGATAGAGGAAAATATACCCTGTCATTAAGCTTTTACCGTTAATTTAAAATCTCAAGCAACACTCTGACTACCTGTCTAAAGATTCGTCTCAACATCTCAAGAGTTGCAACAACAATCACTGTTACAATATTCAAAAGTAGGTCTTTGGCTCGCTCTTTTAATTTCTGCATTCAAATGAAACTGAAAACCAACCAAATATATTGTTCCATTATCAAAGTATACTGACTGAATTCCAGTCTAATATAGATAACTTGCTTAGTACACACACAATGAGGATTAATCTTTTGATGATTAAGAAATATAGTAACACATTCCAATGTTTATTGATAACATGCATTGTTGAGAACATATATAATATTAAAATTCTCATGAGTTGTATTTGTTTTTATTCAACATTTCTACATATTTCAAAATATTTCGAAACTACGATGTGATAAAATGAAACAGGTAATAGTACAATTGTCGTCATCGGCCTTGAAAAATAAAAAAATTGTAATTATGGAAACAAAAAAGTGACAATACAATTATAGATATATAATGAAATAATGCCTATTGATTAACAGTACAATGGAATGATGCTGTTGAATAACAGTACTTTTAATATTTCATGTTGATTAACAGTACTATGGAATGATGCATGTTGAATAACAGTAAAATGTTGATTAACAGCACAGTGAAGTGATACCTGTTGATTAACAGTTCAATGGGATGATGCATGTTGATTAACAGTACAATGGACTGATGCATGTTGATTAACAGTACAACGGACAGATGCATGATGATTAACAGTACAACGGAATGTACCGTTGATTAACAGTTCTATGGGATGACGCCTCGTGATAAACAGTACAATGGTGATTAACAGTAGAATGGAACGATGCTGGTTGATTAACAGTACAATGGAATGGTGCCGTTTGATTAACTGTTCTATGGGATGATGCCTCGATAAACTGTACAATGGGATGATGCCGTTTGATTAACTGTTCTATGGGATGATGCCTCTATAAACTGTACAATGGGATGATGCCGTTTGATTAACAGTTCTATGGGATGATGCCTGGATAAACAGTACAATGGAATGACGCATGTTGATTAACAGTTCTATGGGATGATACCTGGATAAACAGTACAATGGAATGATGCATGTTGATTAACAGTTCTATGGGATGATGCCTGGATAAACAGTACAATGGAATGACGCATGTTGATTAACAGTTCTATGGGATGATGCCTCTTGATAAACAAACAATGGAATGACGCATGTTGATTAACAGTTCTATGGGATGATGCCTCGATAAACAGTACAATGGAATGACGCATGTTGATTAACAGTTCTATGGGATGATGCCTCTTGATAAACAAACAATGGAATGACGCATGTTGATTAACAGTTCTGTGGGATGATGCCTCGATAAACAGTACAATGGAATGACGCATGTTGATTAACTGTTCTATGGGATGATACCTGGATAAACAGTACAATGAAATGATGCATGTTGATTAACAGTTCTGTGGGATGATGCCTCGATAAACAGTACAATTGAATGACGCATGTTGATTAACTGTTCTATGGGATGATACCTGGATAAACAGTACAATGGAATAACGCATGTTAATTAACTGTTCTATGGGATGATACCTGGATAAACAGTACAATGGAATGACGCATGTTGATTAACGGTTCTTTGGGATGATGCCTCGATAAACAAACAATGGAATGACGCATGTTGATTAACAGTTCTGTGGGTTGATGCCTGGATAAACAGTACAATGGGATGACGCATGTTGATTAACTGTTCTGTGGGATGATACCTCGATAAACATACAATGGAATGACCCATGTTGATTAACTGTTCTATGGGATGATGCCTCGATAAAAATACAATGGAATGACGCATGTTGATTAACAGTTCTGTGGGATGATGCCTCGATAAACATACAATGGAATGATGCATGTTGATTAACAGTTCTATGGGATGATGCCTCGATAAACAAAAAATGGAATGACGCATGTTGATTAACTGTTCTATGGGATGATACCTGAATAAACAGTACAATGGAATGATGCATGTTGATTAACAGTTCTGTGGGATGATGCCTCGATAAACATATAATGGAATGACGCATGTTGATTAACAGTTCTGTGGGTTGATGCCTCGATAAACATGCAATGGAATGATGCCGTTTGATTAACAGTTCTATGGGGTGATGCCTTGTGATAAACAGTACAATGGAATGGTGCATGTTGATTAACAGTACAGTGTTGATTAACTATGCAATTAAGGGTTTAATGTTGTTTGATTCCAATTCTTTTTAATTTTATTAATTTTTAGTTTTAGTTTTTTTTCTAATTATATTTCTTGTCAGTTTTAGGACATTTTTAGGCGTATGAATAATTGTTGAGGGTGTCTGCTACATGGCTATTAATAGAAAAGGGGATTCCTCATCAGTATCGCAATAGCTACGTCAGCATTATAAAAATAACTTTACCAATGGTAGACGATCTAAGGTTCTGAACATTCCACATAATTTTTTAACAATATTCTGTCTAAATTGTGATATGTGATCTGACTAGAAGTTCAATATTCAAAGGAAAGGGTGTGCTGTTTTGTCTGACATACAAATGCCTCATGGATTGGATACTTTCATAATTTCACTGACTTAGTCGAATCGTTATTATGCCTGTTGATTAAAAGTACTATGGAATGAGGCATGGTGATTAATTGTACCGTGTTGTTAAAAGTACTATGGAATGAGGCATGGTGATTAATTGTACCATGTTGTTAAAAGTACTATGGAATGAGGCATGGTGATTAATTGTACCATGTTGTTAAAAGTACTATGGAATGAGGCATGGTGATTAATTGTACAATGTTGTTAAAAGTACTATGGAATAATGCCTGTTGAATGACATTACTATGGAATAATGCCTGTTGAATGACATTACTATGGAATAATGCCTGTTGAATGACATTACTATGGAATAATGCCTGTTGATTAAAAGTACTATGGAATGAGGCATGGTGATTAAAAGTACTATGGAATGAGGCATGGTGATTAATTGTACAATGTTGTTAAAAGTACTATGGAATAATGCCTGTTGAATGAAATTACTATGGAATAATGCCTGTTGATTAACAGTACAATGGAATGATGCCTGTACGTTAAGAATGTTATTTGCAACACTAAACAAAATTAGTACCTAATGGAACATACAATTTGAATAAAATGCACAGATAGAAGAAAACATAAAGATAATTCTGCATTGGTTTTATAAAAAGATGAGGTGGGATGAAAGAAGAGTTAAGGTCTCACTGGATAGTTTCGCATTTTTACACACTCCTAATTTTTCAGGTAGAGGGGATGAGCCTAACAAGGGTGAGTCTTGTGCTGATCAATTCACACAGAAAAGAAACATGCAGTTTGATTCACATTTACTTTGAGTTAGGCTTGAAAATAGCTTTACTTGTTTTGGTGACTGTTAGCCAAGGATAGACTCGCATTGGATATCAAATGCGTAACTTGGGCTGTAGATGAAAACCCACTTGGTTTAGGTATTGATGTATGTCTGTTACAGCGGTAAAAAGCAGATCCAAATCGAGATGGTTAAGAGGTGTTTTTAAAGCATGTCAATTTGTTATAACACCAGGAAACTTTTGACACGCATAAGGCCCATACTGTTTACCTTGTCACAGAAACATATTTAAAATTGCTTTTTTTCTGTTAAAAAATAAGCGTAAAAAATGAGTTTGGGGGTAGTGTTGGTTCCGTGTAAAAGCCATTAGTGGTAGGACTTAACCCGAATACCTTAAATCAAAAAGTGACAAGAATGCTTTCCGTAAAATAATTGGCTAGTTTTTAATTGTATCTTTAATGTTAAATTAGTCTCATTTTTCTGTAATTCATTTTAGTCCGATGAAAAAATCAACAAAATAACTGTCCAGTGCAGGGCCGGCGCCAGACTATCTGGCATCCTAGGCAAGGTTAGATTCTGGCCCCCCCCCCCCCGGAAAATATCATTTTCAAAATTTATAAACAGCCTGGTGTTTCGATCAGACTGAATCTACCCGATTATTTGTCCCTCTGTGAAATAAACCAGGATAAAAAACGACCCTCAATAAAACTGAAATTTATTTATTTATTTTTCAAAACTGTTGTTGACTTGGAGAAATGCGCCCCCTGAAATCAGCGCCCTAGGCGGCTGCCTAGTTTGCCTATATGGTAGCGCCGGCCCTGGTCCAGTGTGACCTAGACAGACAGAACATCGTTACACTGGATTGTTGTTATAGCATTTTTTTCCTCCTCAGCTGTCATTGGCACCTTAAAATCAGCAAACAGTTGTTTGGTGGCGAGTGAGAATTGTAAAACACTGAATAGTTCAAGTTTTTAATGTCAAGCAATTCTTCACATATATTGAAAGAAAATATTGTTCATTTTGAGCAAAAATGTCTACGTAAGCTGAATTCTGACCAGTTTATTACATTTATCTCTATCTTTTTTCAAGTACTCAGTTTTACAGCGCAAAGTTTGCACTGGTCTGAAAATGCTGGAAGTATTTTGATTCTCCCTCTTTTGCGTTTTTATCTCTAATGGTTGAAGATGACCGCCATCTTAAAAATCTTGTTAGTGCTGCTCCTCCTGAAATTATAGCCGTATCAACACGGGATTGAACTTATAGCCGTATGAAAACGGGGTTGAAATTAAATCCGTATCAACACGGGGTTAAAATTATAGCCGTATGAAAACGGGGTTGAAATTAAAGCCGTATCAACACGGGGTTGAAATTATAGCCGTATCAACACGGGGTTGAACTTATAGCCGTATGAAAACGGGGTTAAAATTACAGCCTTATCAAAACGGGGTTGAAATTATAGCCGTGTCAACACGGCGTTCTCAGCAAAACATTTCGTATCACATATAGTTAGTTGATCCTAAATAAAAATGGTGTTGATATGGATTTAATATGGGCGCCACAGTGGCCACCTAGAAAATAATTGTTATCGCTACATTTCCTGTACGGATAGTATTATGAAATGCATGGGGTCCTTGATGTAAACAGTATGGATTTGACCTCAACATGTTTGCCCGAGCGGGCATCTTGAAAATCTTGTTTAAGTAAGTCCGCACGAATGCACGGTCGTATCAAGGAGGAGTTTGAAGAGAAACACTTCCTACAATACCTTGACCCTAAATGAAAATGGTACCGATAAGACCTCCAAAATAACGCCTCTTAAAAATGTTATCATCGTTACTCCTTCTGAACGGATGGTCATACTGACATGGCGTCTTCAGTAAAATATTTTTCTTGCGCTATGAAGCTTATCCTACGTGAAAATGATAAAGATCTGTGATCTAACATTGCCACCACAGCGGACATCTTGAAAATCTTGTTATTGTTGTTCCTTCAGAATCTAAGATTGCCGCCATGGCGGACATCTTGTTATTGTTGTTCCTTCAGAATCTAAGATTGCCGCCATGGCGGACGTCTTGTAAATCCTATTGTTGCACCTCCTGAAAGATTCGGGTTACGTTTACATGGTGGATTTACTAAAATAGTTCTTTTGATATGTGCATTTTTCTGATGATTTCCTTTAACTGGTGCCATTTCAGTGGCCACTGTAATAATAATAATAATAATAACAATAATTCAGGCAAATAATTACTGAGAGTAAATAAATAAAATGTAGGGAAATGTCGATATCTTGGCGATGCCTTAGAAGAGTTTAGTGATAGAGAGTATATTCTTGACATCAGGCTCAAGGTCAAAGATATTGACTAATATAGTTGTAGTACTCGTATCTCATGAACGTGTTAAGTCAAACATAAAACAATATCTCTTTCAAATTTTAAAGTTTTTCCAGAATATCTCATATGGTTTCAATACTAAGCAGTTAAAGAATAAATTAAAAAAAACTTATTTATCGCGGAGTCAATTATTTTGGGCAAATAAAACGCCGCTACCTTCAAGGAATATTTTATGCTAGTTTGTGAATTGGTGGATATTCCTAAAATAATTTTGATAATTCACTCCAGTCAACAGACAATGATACCATTATGACACAAGACTTTCATCTTCCATGTTGTCAATGGCTTGGTCTAGTGGTATGCATGACTAACTCCCTGGTTCGAATTCCATAATATACTTGTTTTTGTTTGGTAATTTTCAGGTTGTTGTTTGCTTTGTTTATAAAAAAAGAACCTTGAATAAAGATGAAAGAGAATTGTGTTATTATTCGTAGTTTCTGTGAGAATACAAATACAACACAAGAGAACTTAAACGATAAAAAGCTGACATTATCAAGTTGGATACCGCCAGAAAATATATTACAACGTACACCTTAGCTAACCAATACGTTTTACCATAAATAAAATGAATATTTTCTTGATCGGAGCGAACAGCAAAACAGATTTCATCTGGTGGGTGAAGAGCTCAAGTCTTCTCACCCACTCAATGAAATATATCCGTTATTAACTCAATAAAAGCAAATAATCTTGCATCTAAGATGAGTTTTAATCACTTGATTTGTGAGTGTGGTGTCATTAATCACAGAACATCCGGTTATGTAATATTTTTTATGACGTAAATTCACAACTAATGGGAAAATGTTTTGTTAGTGTGAAGTCTTATTCCTTATCTGTATAGAAGCATTCGTGCCCTATCTTTAAATCTTAGCTTGACGCTAATATTCCAAGTAAACTATAAATACTTCGATTGGGTTATTTGCCGATGAGTCATAAAGGAGAAGAGTAAGTTTAAAGATTGCCCCCAAAAGATATTAATCTCAAAACATTTCTCACGACTTGTATTGGATAAAATTATTTCATCTTTTTATTTAGCACCTAGTTCAGCGCAGAATCATTTACCCATTCTAACTTGCAAGATCGAAGCTAGTGTAACTTTATTTATGGTCTATTTATTGTTTTGTCTGTCCGTCTGTCCATATATTAATTTATTTGTAACTTTAAACGTAAAACTGACATGTAAAATTACGGATATGCTGTAGAAAAACTTTCAGATTTTCAGACTGAAGGAGTCATCACATATCTACCAACGGAAGAAAAAGACAGAAGATATTTTAAAAACTGGAGACCTATATCACTTTTAAATATTGACTATAAGATTGCTTTGGGAGCCATTGCAGCTAGGATTAAAAAGGTTATTCCATCAATAATCAGTGATACTTAGAAAGAATATATGAAGGGTAGATTCACTGGAGAAAATACCAGGATATTCAATATCATGGACCAACTTGAGAATGAAAACATATATGGTTTTTATTGTTACTAGACTTTGAAAAAGCCTTCGACTCAGTTAACTGGATCTTTGTGGAAGAAGCTTTACACTCTTTTAACTTTGGTGATTCCGTCTGTAAGTGGTTTAAGCTGTTTTGTAATGATTCTAAAAGTTATGTTGTAAATAATGGGCATATGTCATCTTTTTGTAAACTTGAAAGAGGATGTCGTCAAGGAGATCCCCTTGCGCATTATTTGTTTATCACTGGGGTTGAGATTTTAGCTATAACTTTAAAGCAAAATGTGGATGTACTTGGACTAATCTTTGACGCCAGTGAATATAAATTGGGTCAGTATGTCGATGACGCTTTTATTCTTCTTGATGGATCTCAGCTTTCTCTTTAAGCAACTATGAATATCTTGCAAGGTTTTTTCTTCTTCTATTATCTGGACTTAAATGTAACATAACAAAAACAAAAGCCATTTGGATTGGAAATAGGAAATTTTCTAATGAACGAATATGTCCCGAAATGGGCCAAATTTGGTCCTCTTATAATTTTACACTCCTTGGCATACATTTTTCTCCAGATTTACAACAAATGGTGGAAATTAATTATATGAAGAAACTAACAAAGGCAAAGCGAATACTGGCAAGCTGGAGTCAAAGACATCTGTCAATAGTTGGTAAAGTAATTGTTGTAAAACTCTTGTTCTGCACATATTCATACATGTTTTTTCAGCACTTCTAAACCCATCAGCAAAAGTTGAAGCAGAACTAAATCGCACATTATTTAAATTTTTACGGGGTGGAAAAGTAGAGAGAAAAAAACGTGATATACAAGTTTCCCCAGAAAACGTGGAAGGACTAAATATGATACACATATTTTTATTCATTGGGTATATTAAGATAAGATGGGCAAAAAGATTGCTGGAAAAGGAAAATGGAACGTGTCAGAACTTAGTCAATACAACTATGCTCAGAAATAAAAAGAATATTTGTAATTTAGGGAGACGGAAATGAGAAGAATTTATTAAGTTCATTAAAAACAGTGGAGAGATGTAATTTTGGCAGTATCTAATTGGAAAGAGGAACCGCAAAGTCCTAACGAGTATCTATCCATGAGTATTTAAAATTTTGTCCCCCCTAAAACGTTCTATCAATACAGATCCCGGTTTTGAAATTCTGAATGATCTAGTAGATGATCACGGTAATTTAATACCTTTTGAAATAATAAAACAAACAACTGGAAGCGATGATTTCTTGAAATACTTCTCCTTAATATCCAAAATTCCAAAAGCATGGAAATACGCCATAAAAAATATTTAGTACATAACAATCTTGATAAGCAGGAGGATAAAATAATGAACTAAAGTTTGTTTACAAAGATCTTTTAAAAAAGCTAAAATGCAACACACTGCTAAGCAATAAATTTGGATGCAAGTATTTAATAAAAATATAAGTAGTGAGGAGTGCTCTGAGATTTATAGCCGGGCTAAATGCTGTACCAAGGATACCAAGTTGATCTCTTTTAACTTTAAATTAATCCATACAATAATCTCTACCAATTATTTTCTGAAAAGATTTAACATATTAGATGACAACAAATGTACTTTCTGTAAGAGTGAAAATGAGAGTATTGAGCATCTATTTTATGATTGCAATATCATTTCACATTTTTGATACCGTTTTATTTAACTTTTAGTACCGTTTTGCCCAAATATTGTACATTTGTCCAAAAAATAAACATTCTTAGGAAGTGAACAACTGGACAGTGTGTATAATTTCCTGCTTATTTTGGCAAAATATTATATTTATACTTGCAGATTCAATCTGAAAAATACTTCTATTTATGATTTAAAGCAAATAGCTGCAATGCATAAGAACATTGAAAAATACACTGCTAAGGTAAATAAAAAAGAGGACAAATTTCTTCAAAATAATGGACCTCAATAATGAATATGTAACTTGTATCTGACTTGATGGTAAACAGGAACAAAATACTATGTGATGTGTGTGTGTGTGTAATTTGGACTTTTTTAACGTAGCTTTAAAAAATTTTCAGCCATATCGCTACGATGTCTGCAGTGTGGCAGTTTATAGTGATGTCTAGCACTGGGGAATCATGCCGCAGACATGTAGCACGATGTCCCACCCATTCACATTATCCTGACACCAGGCCGACCATTCCTAACACTAACCTTTTAATGCTGAGCGCCAAGCGAGGTAGCTGTTAGTACCATTTTTGTAAGTCTCTGGTATGACTCGGCCGGGGATTGAACCCACGACCTACCGCATCCGAGGCGGACGCTCTAACCACTAGGCCACCGGAGCGGTTAACAAAATACTGTAATATCACAAAGTCCATGTCACCTAGATTGTGTGCCATATGCATGTGTGCATGCGCGCGCGCGCGCGTGTGTGTGTTTTTTCTTTTTTCTGTAGATTATATTTATTATCCCTAGATTATCTGATGACCAGAAATGTTTGATTGTAAGGTGACCTTGGGATGGTTCAACCTATTACGGGGTTAATAATAAAATATATTTGTAACTTTAAACGTAAAACTGACATGTAAAATTGTTATTCTCATGTTACTCGTATCTTAACAAAGTTGTTTAGTTAGAAAAGGTTTTATGCTAATCACCAGGAATGTTTACCTGCCATTACAGCGCTTTTAACATACATAAAATCGGTATATATGAAGAAAAAAGTGGCATGTCTATCAACATGATGGAATCAGCTTTTTAGCTTTTTTCATTCGCTGTAATCTTACCTTAGTCATTGATTATCAGTTGCCACGTGTGTGATGAAATCATCTATTTCGTTTTCCAATCGTTATTATTTTATTTTCCATCTGTTGATCAGCTGCCACTTTCTGATTGTCCCAATTTATTATAGTTATACATAAGCACAGTTGTAAAACAGAATGTCCCAATGCATTAAAGTTATACATAAACACTGTTGTAAAACAGAATGTCCCAATGTATTATAGTTATACATAAACACTGTTGTAAAACAGAATATCCCAATTTGTTACAGTTATACATAAGCACTGTTGTAAAACAGAATGTCCCAATTTGTTACAGCAATACAGAAGCACAGTTGCAAAACAGAATGTCCCAATTTGTTACAGTTGTACATAAGCACATAATGTCCCAATTTGTTACATGTACACATAAGCACTGTTGTAGAACAGAATGTCCCATTTTGTTACAGTTATACATGTCATATTATAAAAGCAGCATGATTTGAAATTAAATATGAAAATATATTTATTAGCTAATGGAAAATAGTTATCATTAAATAGGTTCTCCATAACTGAAGTATGCTGGTGCAAGGGAAGTAAGTCTGTCAATACACCGGCTGGAGCTGCTTCTTTTTCTGCAGTGCATATCAGACATTTTACGCGGCCACAGCTAAATGCTACATAATAAGGTGAGCGCAGTATAGATAAAACATCTAGTTGTCCAACAAAAGTGCAGCTTTCTCATTTTACCTACAAAGTTTAAAAAGTCTATGCATGATTTCTCTTTTGTTATCCCCTACAAAATTTCAGACCGTAACGATTTGTAGTAATAAGATGTCCCCTCATGCATAACTGGAACGTTCAGAGAACGGTTTTCTTGTCATCGCAATTTCTAGCGCATGCCAAATATTGTTTGTCTTTTTCATGGCTTTAGGAGGACAGCGTTATAGGATTATGTCAGTACTGCTAATGATATTGTTTATATTGATGATCAAGATGAAATGACCACTGTGGTCATTTATTTTTATTAGTTTACTGATCGAAAAGTGCCAGTGACAAACCTTATTCAGGACAACTACCGGCGACTTCTGAAAAAAGTAAACTCTCAAAATAGAATGTCTTGATCAAATAACAAAGTTGCACACTCAAGAAAGTCCATCTACCAAGCCCCAACACCCCATGTCAGGTGGAATACATAAAAACTAAATCTCCTTTCCAACTAAATTAAATTCATGATGAGAAGATTTTAAGTGAGAACATTGTTATAAAAAAAAAAAGTCACGATGTGAGACTTTACCGCTTGAATAACACACTGTATTCGTTCACGAGTTCAATCATTGGGGCCCCATTACAGGTTCATCTTGGTTTTATGGTCTAAGGTACAGCAACACACGCATGCTATTTAGCGCTGATGCCTTGCAGTAAGACACAGTTTAGTTGCTGACTCGGGTTAATCCGTTGGTAGGATTCTATCTTCGCTAGCCAAAGTTCCGATACGTTCACTCTAGCTATACCTTGGCGGATCGATCAGATATTTCTGTACTTCTGGTCTGTGAATTTCATTCGATGCGTCGGTAAGCCACCGCATCGAATCAAAATAAAGTTATTCAAATTTGAACACTGTTCCCACGTGACGGAGACAATGCGAACACACAACTGGAATGGACTCATAAAAAGGAAATTTTACACTGCCGGTCTGTGTTTGTACAATTACATCCTATAACCAATATATACCTGTAATGGCTTCTCTTTGATACGAATTCATAATTTCGATGTTAAAATTACAACATATCCTTTTGAAGTCAATTGCCTCTACCATTTTCGGCTGATGTACAATACACCGCTATTACACGCTATTAGTTTGTTGGTATTAGATACTAAGTGAGGCGACTCAAGAAATCCAGTAGATGTCGCGAGGACAAATCACTAACATATCTGATCGATCCGCTAAGGTGTAGATAGGGTTAACATACCGGAACCTTGGCTAGCAAAGATGGTAGGATTTAAAACAGCGCCCTTTCCGTCGTGAGTCCGTAACGCTAATTACGCATCCTCGGCGTCTCAATCCTATTGAAGGAGTATTGTTATTCGAATAATATAGCACAAATAATTGTTCTTCGCGTCGTATGTATTTAATTTCTATTATAAAATAAAACGTTATTCAGTCTTATGCCATAAACTAAAATAAGTTACTGTCGGAACGGGACCACGGGTGGCCTAGTGGTATAAAGAACTAGACTTTACCGATCACTGCCATTTCAACTCTGTCGTCGCGGGTTAAAATCTCGGGCTCGGCCAAAGTGGGTATGTGAGAAAGTTTGCCAGTAGCTTCACGTGGGTTGGTGGTTCTTACGAGGGTTGTTCCTGTCTTTTCCACCACCATTTATACTGGCCACCTTGTAAAGCCTAACTTGCGCTGAAAAACGTCATTAAACCCTCATATCAATACCCCTCCCTCCCAAAGTCAGTGTAATCTCGAGCCTGGGAAAAACAAAATATTTTCCCCTAATTTGAAATACAAACAGATGAAGGAGAATTAAGTTTATAACTATGTATGTTATATTGTGTTATGAAATGGGCCAAAATTAAGCGCAGACGTGGTTAATATGGCAACTTTGTGTTAGACTGAGTAGTCATATCAAATCGAGTCATTTGATAGACAGTCCATGTAGCAACCTTAAACAGTCCTTGTTGAAATCTTTTACATACAGTCCATGTAGCAACCTTTTATAGACAGTCCGTGTAGCAACCTCTTACAGACAGTCTATATTGCAACCTTTTATAGAAAGTCCATGTAGAAACCTTTTACAGAAAGTCCATGTAGAAACCTTAAACAGTCCTTGTTGAAATCTTTTACAGACAGTCCATGTAGCAACCTGTTATAGACAGTCCGTGTAGCAACCTCGTACAGACAGTCCATATAGCAACCTTTTATAGAAAGTCCATGTAGAAACCTTTTACAGAAAGTCCATGTAGAAACCTTTTACAGACAGTCCATGTAAAAACCTTTTCAGACAGTCCATGTAAAAACCTTTTACAGACAGTCCATGTAGAATCCTTTAACAGACAAGTCCATGTAGCAAAATAATTTCAACCCAAGATAAATGCATGAACCTAAAGAACTACACAAATTTAATGTCGTCTTACATTAAAATAAGCACCAAGTTTTACGCGAGAAAAATTTCAAAACGATTAAAAGACCTGCGAGTCAAGTAAATACATATTATGTCATTGTCGTCTAGCTATTTCTTAGTGATTTAAAGACCTGGGAGTTCCGTCTAACTATTTCATAGTGATTTAAAGACCTAGGAGTTCCGTTTAGCTATTTTATAGTGATTTAAAGACCTGGGAGTTCCGTTTAGCTATTTCATAGTGACTTAAAGACCTGGAAGTTCCGTCTAGCTATTTCATAGTGATTTAAAGACCTAGGAGTTCCGTTTAGCTATTTTATAGTGATTTAAAGACCTAGGAGTTCCGTCTAGCTATTTCAAAGTGGTTTAAAGACCTGGGAGTTTCGTTTAGCTATTTTATAGTGATTTAAAGACCTGGAAGTTCCGTCTAGCTATTTTATAGTGATTTAAAGACATGGAAGTTCCGTCTAGCTATTTCATAGTGATTTAAAGACATGGAAGTTCCGTCTAGCTATTTCATAGTGATTTAAAGACCTGGAAGTTCCGTTTAGCTATTTTATAGTGATTTAAAGACCTAGGAGTTCCGTCTAGCTATTTCAAAGTGGTTTAAAGACCTGGGAGTTCCGTTTAGCTATTTTATAGCGATTTAAAGACCTGGAAGTTCCGTCTAGCTATTTCATAGTGATTTAAAGACATGGAAGTTCCGTTTAGCTATTTCATAGTGATTTAAAGACCTGGGAGTTCCGTTTAGCTATTTCATAGTGATTTAAAGACCTGGGAGTTCCGTCTAGCTATTTCATAGTGATTTAAAGACATGGAAGTTCCGTTTAGCTATTTCATAGTGATTTAAAGACATGGAAGTTCCGTTTAGCTATTTCATAGTGATTTAAAGACCTGGAAGTTCCGTCTAGTTATTTCATAGTGATTTAAAGACCTGGAAGTTCCGTTTAGCTATTTCAAAGTGGTTTAAAGACCTAGGAGTTCCGTCTAGCTATTTCATAGTGATTTAAAGACATGGAAGTTCCGTCTAGCTATTTTATAGTGATTTAAAGACATGGAAGTTCCGTCTAGCTATTTCATAGTGATTTAAAGACATGGAAGTTCCGTCCAGCTATTTCATAGTGATTTAAAGACCTGGAAGTTCCGTCTAGCTATTTCATAGTGATTTAAAGACCTGGAAGTTCCGTCTAGCTATTTTATAGTGATTTAAAGACCTAGGAGTTCCGTCTAGCTATTTCAAAGTGGTTTAAAGACATGGAAGTTCCGTCTAGCTATTTTATAGTGATTTAAAGACCTGGAAGTTCCGTCTAGCTATTTTATAGTGATTTAAAGACATGGAAGTTCCGTCTAGCTATTTCATAGTGATTTAAAGACCTAGGAGTTCCGTCTAGCTATTTCATAGTGATTTAAAGACATGGAAGTTCCGTCTAGCTATTTTATAGTGATTTAAAGACATGGAAGTTCCGTCTAGCTATTTTATAGTGATTTAAAGACCTGGAAGTTCCGTCTAGCTATTGTATAGTGATTTAAAGACATGGAAGTTCCGTCTAGCTATTTCAAAGTGGTTTAAAGACCTGGGAGTTCCGTTTAGCTATTTCATAGTGATTTAAAGACCTGGGAGTTCCGTCTAGCTATTTCATAGTGATTTAAAGACATGGAAGTTCCGTCTAGCTATTTCATAGTGATTTAAAGACATGGAAGTTCCGTCCAGCTATTTCATAGTGGTTTAAAGACCTGGGAGTCCGGTACATACTTATTATGATAACATTTCCTTGAATGTACTTAATCTGAAGAAATATTTAAAGTCTGCCTGTACAGTAACATTGTGACAAATAATTGTTAAAAGTAACTTTATTTAAACGCAAATGAATGTTAGAAAATATGTAACTGAAATGGTAGTTCAAATAGTTGCCATGGTATTACACTGGTCCTCAACAGTGGACGTTTTCTTTGGTATTATTAACTGATGGCTGATCCAGAAATATGGTTGGGGGCATAAACATGTAGTGTAGGGGTGTGTGAGATTGAACCCATGTGATTTAAATGAATAAAGGTAATAATTTTAAACATCTAAGTTCTCTTCCACAGCTTCGTACTTTGCAGAGGGGTTTTTGACTTTGAAAGAAACTAATTTCAAGTGGTTTAGTCACTGGTTATCGTGGTTATTGAATACAAGATCTTTTTATATGGCATGCATTTGTTAAAAGAACCTTTACTTATATTTTTGTGGTGTATGATTGCCAGGTGTAATATGGGTTGCACAGTATGCACAATTGTGTATAATATATTTTATTATTCATTTATTGCACTTTAAGAAGTGAGTAGTTTCTGCTGCGGAAATAATAATGTTCCCTGTTTTAATAAATGCTCTAGTGGAATTGGGGCTATTTTAAGTTCATTTCTCGAGCACATGGGAACAGTCATTTCGACCACCTGTCGGTCTTAGGTACTGCGTTGTATTCGTAATATCACTATCAAAAAATATCAGTTATAGCAAACAGTGTGTGTGTGTGTGTGTGCTATCAACTGTCGGCTTTATGCACTGCGTTGGGTTCGTAATATTACTTATAAAGAAATATCAGTTATAGCAAACAGTGTGTGTGTGTTTGTGTGTGTGTGTGCTATCAGCTGTCAGCTTTATGTACTGCGTTGAATTCGTAATATTACTTATCAAGAAATATGAGTTATAGCAAACAGTGTGTGTGTGTGTGTGTTTGTGTGTGTGTGTGTGTGTGCTATCAGCTGTCGGCTTTATGTACTGCGTTGTATTCGTAATATTACTTATCAAGAAATATCAGTTATAGCAAACAGTGTGTGTGTGTGTGTGTTTGTGTGTGTGTGCTATCAACTGTCGGCTTTATGTACTGCTTTGTATTCGTAATATTACTTATAAAGAAATATCAGTTATAGCAAACAGTGTGTGTGTGTGTGTGTGTGTGTGTGTGTGTGTGCTATCAGCTGTCGGCTTTATGTACTGCGTTATATTCGTAATATTACTTATCAAGAAATATGAGTTACAGTAGAAGATGACAGAAGCATACACGTATGCCGACATTCTCTCCAATGTATTGTGCTGGTTGCCTATAACTATTCTCTTTTCAGAAGTACCTAATAAAAGTAAACATCACCATAACTGTAAAGAAAGCTTACGCTAGGAAACGTTTCGGTTCTCTCGGCCTCATTTTTTTTTAATTTTGTGGTGGTGGTGGTATCAGCTGGGCTTCCCACTCACCCGGCTCTGCTCCTGTTCATGTCGCCTATATTGGGTTAGTGTTCGATTTCTGTCTGGGACAAAGTTCAGCGCTTTGATTTTGTTCGATTATTATATTGGTGTCATTCTTTATAAAGTTCAGCTCTCTTAAATGTTCAGTAACATTCGTGTCATTCTATACATTCTATACAGAGTTCGGGGGAGGCTGGCGGGTGGCCGGGTGGTCACAGAACACTGATATCTCACCTCTACCCGGGCTCGGACAACGTGGGTACATGAGAAAGCTTGCCGTTAGCTTCCCTTGTTCTCCCCCACCCCACCAAATATACTGGCCAGTCATTTATAGCCTATCGTGTGCTGAAAAATGGCTTTAAACGCATGAAACAAAACTAATCCATACATAGTTCTTTCATGCAGTCATGCATCCAATCATACAATCAGTAATCAATCGATAAACGATTTCGTCTCTGCTATATACCGCTCCGGTGGCCTAGTGGTTAGAACGTCCGTCTTGGAAGCGGGAGGTTGTGGGTTCGATCCCCGGCTGAGTCATACCAAAGACTTACAAAAATAATACTAAGAGCTGCCTCGCTTGGCGCTCAGCATTAAGAGGTTAGTGTTAGGACTGGTCGGCCTGGTGTCATTATAATGTGACTGGGTGGGACATCATGCTACATGTCTGCGGCAAGATGCCCCAGTGCTGGACATCATTATAAACTGCCACACTGCAGACATCGTAGAGATATGACTGAAAAAGTGTTAAAGCTAAGTTAAAAATCCTAATCACACACACACAGAGATACACACACACACTGCTATATAGTCAATTTAAAATCATAGTTATGTACCTTGCATTTCTAAATACAAATACCAGGAAATGGTTGCTGAGAGTCAAATTCCGCATGTCTAGCTAGTGAGATCTCGTGTTTCTGGAGTACCATTTTTTCATGAGCTCATTAGCGAGTGGTTTGGAGGCGCTGCTGCGGAAGAGCAAGTAGACAAGTGCCGCTACTCGCAGCACAAGTTCCATTCCTGTTTGTGAGGAGTTATAACTCTTTAATTGGTGTGAGTGTCCTGAATGCCAACGTCATTTATGGCTTTTGCACGTGTTACAGGGATTGTTACAAGGAATAGTGTTAACATAGTATCTGATTCTATACTTGATCTATGTTAGATTATTTACTGGAACGATGCCCTGAGAAAACATAGAGATTCTATAAAGATTTCTCTCTCGAATAGAATTAATCGAATTTCCCAACGGACCCAGTGCGATTGTAAACTTTTGCAGATGCAGGAACCCATACCCCCCCCCACCCCCCGATACCTGGCAAACTGTAAAAGTTTGCAGCTGGTAGATCCTCGTTCAAAGCACAAGATACAGTTAAACCGAAAAATAACCTACAGTATCTGTCATACAGGTCATGTAGGCGTCCAACACCGAGTATTTCAATAAAGAGTATCATTTTTTTCAAATTTGATACTAAATACATTTAGATGGAAATTGTTAATTTTATTTGGATCCTTATAGAGTCATACATCCATATTCCTTTGGAAGGTCATTATGTATACGACCAGAGAGGTGCATACGGCAAAGTCAACGTTAAAGTACGTGGGCATTTTTTTTCCCCGTCAATGTATAAAACAAAGAAGAAATGCTACAGTAGCTGCCTTTGCATATACATTTACATTGTTTACCGAATGACGTCATGTACGCATTATGGCCTTCAATGGGAGCTCGACTGAGATTGCTAACTCTTGGCTAAAACATTCCGAAACTTCTTTTTCAAGCATGAACTCGCTAACGAAGTCCCTTTGTAGAACTTGTTCAAATGATTACGATATCATAATACTTTTAATAAGGTTATAACTTGTACAGCGTACTTTAAGTGTGTGACCGATTTTTTGACGGTTTAAACCCTTTTTACTCTATGTTACTCCAATAAAGTTTCAGCACTATATGTAAACCAACGCTTTTTTGGCTGACAACAGCGTTCCACTATTGATAATTTTGACATCATCCCTGGCATTCAATCAATCAGACACCGCTATCTGACTCATTCGAGTAGGCGATCGACACAGTTTTTTTCCTGTTCGACCTTTGTCTTTGATAGCGAAGAAAATCCTTCAAGCATGTTATTTTTGTTTAAAACTCAATTATTTATAACCAATATCATGTTGAAATGTATTCGCAAGATTTTCCAAGATTGATTTTGATTAATTCTATGATGACGAAATTAAACATTTGTAAGGCAAGATGAAGGATAAAGCCTGAGTAAATCATACGTTTTACCCAACCGGAACCGGGCGTCAAACCTGTTATGCGCGTATGTCGAAATTATCAATTCGTGCTGGTGAGACAACCGATAACTTCATCGGAACACCCTTGTTTGTTTCCGTCCTGACAAGAAGACCAATGACCAATGACTGTACTGTTAACAAATAAAAAAGATACCAATGACTGGCAGGTATTTTCAATTAATAAATTAGTCCAGATTCAAACGTTGATACGGTAAATATATTTTTGTGTGCACATAGGTATTAATAAGCAAAAAAATTAAAAGTATGTGTAATTGAATATCATATCGATCGAAAGCACTCTCCAAATGATGAATCGTCACAAATAATTCTGGTAAGCTCGTTTTTTTTTTAATTTCATTGAAACAATCAACTTCTGGATATTTGTGTGATCTGTTTATCCAGTTGCACAATCTAGTAGAACAATGTCGAATTTTACTATGATCTAGTAAAGCAACAAGGTCGAATTGGATTACAGTCCATTAGAACGACATCTAAGTGAACTAGAATCTAGCAGAACAATGTTGAATTGGACTACAGTCTACTAAAGCAACGTCGAAATGGACTACATTATAGTCAGTTAATATTGTATTGGACTACTCTTCAACCAGAATCGTAGCAAAGAAAACAAAATTTAAGGCTTATTCTGATTCATATCATGGATATAATTATACGTCTATTATTGCCAATTATCTTAATTACAGCGTTCTCCTGCCCAAAACTTTGGACATATCCCTGGATGACGGTTGAATCTGAGATGTTTAATGGCCAATTAACTTAAAAGTCAATTTTGCTTGTTTCTGACTCAAGACCTTCTATATCAAGCAGGCAGATGAAATAAACTAACGAAAAGATTTCAATAAAGATAAAAAGTTAATGAGGCAAGCAGTTGATGGCTGGAATGAAAATAACACGAGTACTGTAAAAAACACATGATAGCACGTGTTCATTAGCGGATTCTTGACTTTGAATACTGTACTATTTCCTTCAAAGTCCTAGGAGAGAGGCCGCAAGGCAAGTATACGGGCCATGGCGTTAAGTTTATAATTTCTGTAAAATAAATATTATTATGTGATCTACAAACTTGTGTTTCTTATTATGAGCAAACGCAAATTCTTCATATTTCCCCGACATTCCAATATGGATACAAATTTATGGTCTTTCTCCGAATATTTCAAATATGTCTGATATGATCGAACTACTTGCTTGAAAGACGAGACAGTTGGAAGATTTTTTTCTTTGGTTTTGCTACTCCAATAATTGAATGCATTCATTCGTATATCTAAACGGCCGACTGCACAAACTTTGTCACCACATTTTATTTGCTATTAGATTATAGACACACAGTTATCACTAAAGAAAAAGTCTAAAAAATATTTGGGTGCGGTATTTTTTTAAAAGCATAGACACAACAACTTTAGTTTCATAGTTTCCAGACTACAGAACGAGTTCAGTGCGCGCGCACACACACACACAATCACACACACACACACACACACACACACACACACACTTTATTGTAAACATGGCTTCAAAAACTCATGTTCATAGTCAGTGGAGTCCTTACTGATTGAAATCCAACTATAAACAAAAAGCGTCGTGTGGTTGGGGTTGGGGGGGGGGGGAGCAAATAATTTGAATCTGTAAGTTCAAAAGTCAGTACTGGCTTTCATATCTAACTGTGAAAGAAAAGAAAACAAAGAGTCACAGACGTGGGCCATAGTAAATGTGGTCAGAGACTCCTGTCTATTTACATGTTTGCAGAGTACAACGACATGTTCTGTTATACAAACCCCAACATAAAAGAAGTAAGTCTCATTGTAACAATTTAAGCAAATAGCGAACTTTTAGACCAACTTCGTCTACCTTTTTACAGCGTTCTTTTTTCAGTTACATTAACAAGTTTGATTTGTCAATAACGCAGACCCTGACGACTTTCAACTGTTAGAAAATGTTTTGGCATCTTCTGACGTTCATATTTTGGTATTCGTACCTCTTTATTGTCTACTTGCCTTTGCATAGGGCATACTTCCATTGCGAATATTGGCCCTCTCCAGAATCTGATACTGTGGGATCATTTATTGGTAATTGTCCATGAAATAAATAATGTTTGTTAAGATGAAATAAAATCGCACTAAGTCGCCAATGAATGGCGAAGATAACACAGAAAGGTAGATAACATTGACAAGGAATAACTCGAGAAATCCTTCACATTTGGAACCATGGAAAGAGAAGACTGCAAGAAAAATTGAAAAGTTGTATACAGTGCTGGGTGTAACATTAAAATAAGACTGAGCCTCGAAGATAAACATTGTTTTCAGTGTTTTAAAACATGTTTTATGTCAATGAAATTGAGTTAGCTTACATGGCAGAGTAATATTAGAAAAAAATTAGAACTTCAACGATATCAACTCTATTCCGAGAAAGCAAATCGTGTCAAAATTGTAAGATTTTGCATTTCAGTGGATTTTGACTGTCTAATCACCACAGAACCTGATGAATGACATACCAACATATGTTTAAAAGCATGCCACAAAACCTGGAGAGTTGTTTTGTAAGTTTTGTTTTGTAAATTTGAAATACAAATATTTTTATGTAGACATCTTCTCTGATTTTACATTCTTCTTGCTCTATATGTAGACCTCTACTCTGGCTTTCCATCTAGGCGAGTCTCTATGGAAAATTATACTCTGGCTTTCCATCTAGGCGAGTCTCTATGGAAAATTATACTCTGGCTTTCCATCTAGGCGAGTCTCTATGGAAAATTATACTCTGGCTTTCCATCTAGGCGAGTCTCTATGGAAAATTATACTCTGGCTTTCCATCTAGGCGAGTCTCTATGAAAAATTATACTCTGGCTTTCCATCTAGGCGAGTCTCTATGGAAAATTATACTCTGGCTTTCCATCTAGGCGAGTCTCTATGGAAAATTATACTCTGGCTTTCCATCTAGGCGAGTCTCTATGGAAAATTATACTCTGGCTTTCCATCTAGGCGAGTCTCTATGAAAAATTATACTCTGGCTTTCCATCTAGGCGAGTCTCTATGGAAAATTATACTCTGGCTTTCCATCTAGGCGAGTCTCTATGGAAAATTATACTCTGGCTTTCCATCTAGGCGAGTCTCTATGGAAAATTATACTCTGGCTTTCCATCTAGGCGAGTCTCTATGGAAAATTATACTCTGGCTTTCCATCTAGGCGAGTCTCTATGGAAAATTATACTCTGGCTTTCCATCTAGGCGAGTCTCTATGGAAAATTATACTCTGGCTTTCCATCTAGGCGAGTCTCTATGGAAAATTATACTCTGGCTTTCCATCTAGGCGAGTCTCTATGGAAAATTATACTCTGGCTTTCCATCTAGGCGAGTCTCTATGAAAAATTATACTCTGGCTTTCCATCTAGGCGAGTCTCTATGGAAAATTATACTCTGGCTTTCCATCTAGGCGAGTCTCTATGGAAAATTATACTCTGGCTTTCCATCTAGGCGAGTCTCTATGAAAAATTATACTCTGGCTTTCCATCTAGGCGAGTCTCTATGGAAAATTATACTCTGGCTTTCCATCTAGGCGAGTCTCTATGGAAAATTATACTCTGGCTTTCCATCTAGGCGAGTCTCTATGGAAAATTATACTCTGGCTTTCCATCTAGGCGAGTCTCTATGAAAAATTATACTCTGGCTTTCCATCTAGGCGAGTCTCTATGAAAAATTATACTCTGGCTTTCCATCTAGGCGAGTCTCTATGAAAAATTATACTCTGGCTTTCCATCTAGGCGAGTCTCTATGGAAAATTATACTCTGGCTTTCCATCTAGGCGAGTCTCTATGAAAAATTATACTCTGGCTTTCCATCTAGGCGAGTCTCTATGAAAAATTATACTCTAATTTTCCATAAATGAAGCAAGCCATACAGGAATTCAGAGCCACACGTAACTCACCAATGTAAACTATAGAGGAATATCTACATGTGTTACCAGATTCAAACAATATAGGAATTTCCATCGATATGTAACTCAACAGATCCAAACCATTGGGGAATTTCCATTCATGTGTAACTCATCAGATTCAAACCCAAGACAAATTTCCACACATGTGTTACTCACCAGATTTAAACCCTAGACAAATTTCCACACATGTGTCACTCACCAGATTCAAACCATAGAGGAATTTCTACACATGGGTTATTCACCAGATTCAAACCAGAACAATTTCTAACCGTGTGTTATTCAACAGATTAAAACCAGAGGAATATTTCCACCCATGTGTTATTCAACAGATTCAAACCATAGAGGAATTTCCACTTATGTGTTACTCACCAGATTCAAACCATAGGGGAATTTCCACACATGTGTTATTCAACAGATTCAAACCAGAGGAATTTCCACCCATGTGTTTGTTATTCACCAGATTCAAACCAGAGGAATTTCCACCCATATGTTATTCAACAGATTCAAACCAGAAGAAGTTCCACACATGTGTCATTCAACAGATTCAAACCGGAGGAATTTCCACCCATGTGTTATTGAAAGATTCAGACCGGAGGAATTTCCATCCATGTGTTATTCAAAGATTCAGACCGGAGGAATTTCCATCCATGTGTTCTTCAAAGATTCAGACCGGAGGAATTTCCACCCATGTGTTATTCAAAGATTCAGACCGGAGGAATTTCCATCCATGTGTTATTCAAAGATTCAGACCGGAGGAATTTCCATCCATGTGTTATTCGAAGATTCAGACCGGAGGAATTTCCACCCATGTGTTATTCAAAGATTCAGACCGGAGGAATTTCCATCCATGTGTTATTCAAAGATTCAGACCGGAGGAATTTCCATCCATGTGTTATTCAACAGTTTCAAACCATAGAGGAATTTTCCACACGTATTACCCACCAGATTAATGGGATGCTGCCAAAGGCCAATCTATCATGATGTGCTAATAGATGTTTGCATGTTCGTTATAACCTGACGGGACGAGGCAATCTAACCTTTCAATCATGACGAGTCTAATCTCTCTCTCTCTCTCTCTCTCTCTCTCTCTCTCTCTCTCTCTCTCTCTCTCTCTCTCTCTCTCTCTCTCTATATATATATATATATATATATATATATATATATATATATATATATATATATATATATATATATATATATATATATATATATATATGTGTGTGTGTGTGTGTGTGTGTGTGTTGATGTTGGTGTGTGTAGGTGTGAGAGAGACGTTTGTGTGTGTCTGTGTGTGTGTGTGTGTGTGTGTGTGTGAGAGAGAGAGAGAGAGAAGTTACGACAATGTCAACTAATTTTCATCTCTCGTATCCCGACTTGTTTCTTCTTTCTTTCACTGCGTTCATTCTTTACAATCGATAACCAAATCTATCTAGAAAAAGACCAGACGTTTACTTTACAATCTGTAATAAAACATATCCAGAACGTGACTCGACTCTTTCTTCACAATTAGTAGGTTTCTATCTCAGCTTGATACCATTATAAGTCTTCAGACGTCACAAAAATAGTAATACTTAATAAAATTATAATTCTTCAGACACTAATACCTGATACCATTATAGTAATTGATTGAGTAATACCTAATGCCATTACAATCATTCATCCTGTAATACCCGATACCATTATAAGCCTTCAGACAGTGATACCCGATACCATTTAAGCCTTCAGACAGTGATACCCAATACAATTATAAGCCTTCAGACAGTGATAGCAGATACCATTATAAGCCTTCAGATAGTGATACCCAATACCATTATAAGCCTTCAGACAGTGATACCTGATACCATTATAATAATTCATTGAATAATACCTAATACCATTATAATCATTCATACCGTAATACCCGATACCATCACAAGCCTTCAGACAATGATACCCGATACCATAATAAGCCTTCAGACAGTGATATCCGATACCATAATAAGCCTTCAGACAGTAATATCCGATACCATAATAAGCCTTCAGACAGTGATACCTGATACCATTATAATCATTCAGACTGTAATATCTGATACTATTATAAGCCTTCAGACAGCAAAACCTGATACAATTGTAAGCCTCCAGACAGTGATACCTGATAACATTATAAGCCTTCAGACAGTGATACCTGATACCACTACAAGCCTTCACAGTGATACTTGATACCATTATAAGCCTTCAGACAGTGATACCTGATATCATTACAAGCCTTCAGACAGTGATACATGATACCGTTATAAGTCTTCAGACAGTGATACCTGATACCACCACAAGCCTTCTGACAGTGATACCTGATACCACCACAAGCCTTCTGACAGTGATATCTGATACCATAATAAGCCTTCAGGCAGTAATACCTTATACCTTTACAAACGTTCAGACAGTAATACCTGACACCACCATAAGCCTTCAGACAGTAATACCTGACACCATTATAAGTCTTCGTGCAGTAATACCTGATACCAGTTCAAGCCTTCATACAGTGATACCTGATACCAGTATAAGCTTTCAGACAGTAATACCTGACACCATTATAAGCCTTCTGACAGTGATACCTGATACCAGTATAAGCTTTCATGCACTAATATTTGATACTATTATAAGCATTGACCGTAATACACAATTCCATTATAAGCCTTCAGACAGTAATACCCAATTCCATCATAAGCCTTCAGACATTAATACCCGATACTATTATAAGCCTTCAGACAGTGATAACTGATATCATTAATAGCCTTCAGACAGTGATACCTGATACCATTATACATCTTCAGAAAGTATTACCTGATACCATTATTATCAGACAGTACTACACGATACCATTATAAGCCTTCAGACAGTGATACTTGATACCACCATAAGCCTTCAGACAGTAATACCTGATACCACCATAAGCCTTCATGCAGTAATACCTGATACCACCATAAGCCTTCAGACAGTAATACCTGATACCACCACAAGCCTTCATGCAGTAATACCTGATAGCATTATAAGTCTTCAGACAGTGATACCTGATAGCATTATAATCATTCAGACTGTAATACCTGTTACCACGATAATCCTTCAGACAGTAATATCTGATTCCAGTATAAGCGTTCAGACAGTGATACCTGATACCATTATAAGTCTTCAGGCAGTAATACCTGATACCATTACAAGCCTTCAGACAGTGATAATTGATACCACCATAAGCCTTCAAACAGTGATACCTGATACCACCATAAGCCTTCAGACGGTAATACAAGATACCATTATAAGCATTGACGGTAATACCCAATTCCATCATAAGCCTTCAGACATTAACACCCGATACCATTATAAGTCTTCAGGCAGTTAGACCTGATACCATTACAAGCCTTCAGACAGTGATACCTGATACCAGTATAAGCTTTCAGACAGTAATACCTGAATACTATTATAAGCATTGACGGTAATACCTAATTCCATCATAAGCCTTCAGACATAAATACCTGATACCATTATAAGTCCTCATACAGTAATACCTTATACCAGTTTAAGTCTTCTGAATAGTAGTACCTGATACCAGTATAAGTGTTCTGACAGTAATATTGATACCATTATAAATCTTCAGACGTAATACTTGGTACCATTATAATCAGACAGGAAGGTGCGTCGTTATCGTTACTTGGATTGTCCGATAGAAACAAAAAAATGCAGGCGAACATATTTTGGATACAACTGGTGCTGAAACAACTGCTTCAAATCGGAATGCTATGCTTACACCAAATCGACCTTGATTTACTTGTCTTTATTTGAAAAATGGCATGGCATGTACGGTAGATAGCTAATGTACGAAATGGATTCTCCAAACAAGCGCTACCTACTGAGGTTGGTGGCACTTCAATCTAAGTCATTCATCAATTCAACACAGTCGAAAGTTTTGATAACTGTTTCACAACCCAGGGCGTCTTCAGTCAAAAAAAGATATAGAAAAGATATGTGCAGCCAAATAAAAAGAAGGGAAAAAAAAGAAAAAGATTGATCGATAGGTATATGGTAATTTTGGAAAGTATCCAGACTCTTTAGAGAAAAATCAACCCTAAATAGCAATAGGAGTTGCTACAGTTGGACTTTGCCTACCGGAGATTCAGTCCATGCTTTGACGTCGACACTCATTCCATTATTGCAGTTTATTACCAACATTTTCTCCGCTCTGACTTTTCTTGGAAAGTATTTGACTAGCATGTAACTTGTATTAATAAGAAAATCCTTTCACAGAATGTAACCTGTATGAATCAGAACATATCGTCATAGAATGTAACATGTATTATAATAAAATTCTGTCATATCATTAAATTTGTATTAATAAAAAAAAGTTGTCGTAGAATGTAACTTGTATTGTAAGAAAATCATGTCATAACCTGTAGTTTGTGTTATAAGAAAATTCTGTCGTGGCATTTAACTTGTATGATAAGAAAATCCTGTCATAGCATGTAACTTGTATTAATAAGAACATCCTGTCATAACATGTAACTTGTATTATAAGAAAATCCTGTCATAGCATTTAACTTGTATTATAAGAAAATCCTGCCATAACATGTAACTTGTATTATAAGAAAATTCTGTGATACCATTTAACTTGTATTAATAAGGAAATCGTGTTATAGCATGTAGGTTGTAACTTCAATTAATAACAGAATCCTGTCATAGAATGTAACTTGCATCAATTAGTAAATCTTGTAAAAGAATGGAACATATATTAAATAAGAAAATCCTGTCATAGCGTGTAACTTCAGTTAATAAGAAAATCCTGTCGTAGCGTGTAACTTCAGTTAATAAGAAAATCCTGTCATAACACGTAACTTCAGTTAATAAGAATATCCTGTCATAACACGTAACTTCAGTTAATAAGAAAATCCTGTCATAACATGTAACTTCTATTAATAAGAAAATCCTGTCATAACACGTAACTTCTATTAATAAGAATATCCTGTCATAACATGTAACTTCTATTAATAAGAAAATCCTGTCATAGTCTATACCTTTATTCGATTCAGTCTCTGGTTTTTTAATAAGACAAAACTGGCAATTGTGATTTTGATCGGTTGCACTTTCGCGAAAACCCCAATTTAAATGAAGGCACATGACCTGTATTGAATTGTGACACGTTGTATCAAACTGATTTAAATGATGGCACATGACCTGTATTGAATTTTGACATGCTACGTCAAACTGATTTGAATGATGGCACATGACCTATATTGAATTGTGACACATTGTGTTTAATTGTTTTATATGATGGCACATGACCTATATTGAATTATGACACGTTGTGTTTAATTGCTTTAAAGGATGACACATGACCTATATTGAATTGTGACACCTTGTGTTAAACTTTTAAAATGATGGCACATTATCTGCGTTGAATTCTGACATGTTACGTCGAATTGCTTTAAATGATGGCACACAACCTATATTGAATTCTGACACAATGTATAATAATAATAATAATAATAATAATAATAATAATAATAATGTTGTATAGCGCCTAATCTTTAGAAGCTCTAAGCGCTTTACAACATTAGACAACACCTATAAGATAAAAAAAACATATAATGATATGATTACAAACCCAAACACCATGAAATTAGAAAACATAGAAAAAACATGCTGAGAATATTTAAGGTAGGAAACATTATTAGGTCTTTAAGTTTGTTCTTGCAGTCGAAATAAGTGCGTTTTAAGAACACTCTTGAATGGGATCACTGTGTCTTTGTGTCTAAGTTCAGTGGGCAATTCATTCCACGTTGCTGAGCCCTGGTATGCAAAAGAACGCTGTCCATATGACTTTGTTTTCATAGTGGGAATAATGAGTATACGATTGTCAGACGAGGAGCTTAAGTATCTTGCTGGTGTGTACACATGGGTGAGGTCGGATAGGTATGTTGGACTAGAGTCCGACAGTGAAACGTAGCACAGAGAACAAATTTTGTGTTTGATTCTGGATCGAATGGATAGCCAGTGTAGGGTACAGAGCAGCGGTGAGGTGTGCTCTGATCGTGGTACTCTAAGTATGATCCGAGCAGCTGTGTTTTGAACTTTTTGAAGTTTCTGGAGCAGATATTGAGATGAACCAGACAGAACTGAGTTACAATAGTCCAGCCTTGAAAGTACTAATAAACACACAAGTATATATATATTCCAGATTTAAAAGTTACGTTATATATCTGGACATCCTCTCAAACATATCTAGACCACATAGATTTTTGGAATTTTCTAGAAAATGTTTTTTTTTTAATCTTAGAAAACGAAAGATAGTAAGGTTTTCTTGTATTCTAGGTTGCAGAATAATGTCAACACCTACTCTTCCAAGACTCAAGCAAGAAAGGCTTATATCCTTTCTTGCATGTGACTCCGACAGGCACGATTATTACAACAGAGATCTTAAAACCAAGATGAGTTTGACACTCCATTTTTGTTAACTGACGATAATTTACTTTTTTTATAAATATATTTTACATTTGGACAATTGTGATTTGTGCTGAAAACGAAATCCCCATATGAACAAAATTAGTGGAGGAATTTATTTAGGAAGAATTATGTAAACTTTGTAAATGAAATTTTTTAGACCATTGCTCTAGCTTGAACAACTACTGGTTATATCGAACTGTTCAGTGTTAGCTTGATAAAGCAAATCAGTGTACGAAATAATAAGTTAAATGTGTACGACCCTTTTGCATTGCGATGGTTGACAGGCAAAAAACATTATTTAAAGAGTAGCCTAAAAAATGGGCTTTGACAAACAACACACTGTTAAGTTTGTTAGAGTTCATCCATTAACAAGTCATCTTTTCTCTACGTACTAGTAGTAACACAGAGCGGCGGGAGAGGCTTTGGCAATGTCAGTCAGTTTTCATTCTGGATATCATAAATCATATTTCTTCTACCCAAGGCGGTCTTGTTTTTCAACTTGTACCAACAATAATACAAATTGAACGAATTTCCACTTCAAAATAAATCGGCTCCTATCTGGACTGGATACATTTACAAACCTCTGTTTTATTCTTCATCGCAACTTGGATGAGGGCGAATTTAATGATCGCAAACATGCGTGGATAGTATCGGCACAAAGTTAATTGCTATGAATCGCTACCTAAACTTAGAATATTTTAATTTTAATCACCCCTGTAATTAATTAATTAAATAATTAATTAATTAACTAATTAATAATAATACAAATAGTAATAGTAATAATAATAATAGTAATAACGTCTTTTGAAGAGGTTGACTCAGAAACATATAAAGAACTAATCCACTTCATTTATTTATAATACAGACCAGAAACAAATTTATATAAAAGTCACACACACACACACACACACACACACACACACACATTTGTTGTATGACGGTGGTTTTCTAGTATGGTTTTCCCTTGTTGTAACGTCTGGTAATATACGACTAGGCCATGACTTTGGATCATCTATTAATCATCGGATGTGTAAGTTAGACGGACTAAGAATGAGATCACACTAACTTTGTCTACGTTAGAATGAGATCACACTAACTTTGTCTACGTTAGAATGAGATCACACTAACTGTGTCTACGTTAGAATGAGCTCACACTAACTTTGTCTAAGTTAGAATGAGATCACACTAACTGTGTCTACGTTAGAATGAGATCACACTAACTGTGTCTACGTTAGAATGACATCACACTGTGTCTACGTTAGAATGAGCTCACACTAACTTTGTCTAAGTTAGAATGAGATCACACTAACTGTGTCTACGTTAGAATGAGATCACACTAACTGTGTCTACGTTAGAATGACATCACACTAACTGTGTCTACGTTAGAATGACATCACACTAACTTTGTCTACGTTAGAATGAGATCACACTAACTTTGTCTAAGTTAGAATGATATCACAATAATTGTGTCTAAGTTCAAGAGGCAATTCGTTCTTCTGGACCCTGGCAAAAAAACGTTGTTGGTAAGACATGTTTTGATAACTGGAGCAATGAGAATAAAGTGATCGTGATTGTATAGCTAGAGTGTAAACTTGAGTGAGGTCAGATATGTATTTTGGAATGGAGGCAGTCAAAAAATGTTGCATAGAGAATCGATTTTGCGTTTGATTCTGGAGATAACGGGTAGCCAGTGGAGGGTACAGAGCACGAAGGTGGAGTGCTTGGTTCTTGGTACTATAAGGACGGTGTATAATAAAGATACATAGTGGGAAGGTGGTTTGCTTTTTTTCATTTAGTAAACTAATTTTGGAACGAGACTCATTAACTACTACGAGATTATAGAGTCTTTAAACCTCAGTCAATCGTGCGAAAGTAGGCGTCATATTTATTTTAAACAGAAATTCTGTAAATAAATTTCCATTTGGAAAGCAATAGCCGTTTTGATCAGAAAGTTTATAAAATCTGAGAAGTTTAGATTCTTGAAAATAAATAATTGTGGAAGATTGAATAAGATTGCGCGTGGTAGCTGAGAGAGGAAAGCAGAACTTGAAAAAGCAGCATGGGCACCATTAAACAATAACGACATAGCAGGCAATATTCATTGCCTACGTCGTGCCTGAATACTGTATTAATTGACCGTCCGGGCATGTCAGTCTTGATTATCAAGTATCTCTAACCAGTCCAAAGGCCACCCGTTAAGGCTTGACGTGAGACGTTTCATCGTGCTACATAAAGTGGTTAAATATGTGAACAATATTTCCCACGTCTAAATATAAGGAATATATCGTAGCTTTTTGATCGAAATATCTCATAAACCATTGTTTTCATATCATTAAACATTTTAACTTGTCTATGGAACTATTTCATAAATCACTGTTTTTATATCACTAAATATTTGAACTTGTCTACCGAAATATCTCATAAACCACTGTTTTCATATCATCTGAACTTGTCTACGGAAATATCTCATAAACTACTGTTTTCATATCACTAAACATATGAACTTGTATACCGAATTATCTCATAAACCACTGTTTTCATATCACTAAACATATGAACTTGTCTATCGAACTATCTCATAAATCACTGTTTTCATATCACAAAATATTTGAACTTGTCTACCGAAATATCTCATAAACCACTGTTTTCATATCACTAAACATTTGAACTTGTCTACCGAAATATCTCATTAACTGTTGTTTTGATATCACTAAACGTGTGAACTTGTCTACCAAAATATCTCATAAACCATTGTTTCATAACACAAAACATTTGAACTTGTCTACAAAAATACGTCATAAACAACCGTTTTCATATTACAAAAACATTTGAACTTGTCTACCGAATTATCTCATAAACCACTGTTTTCATATCACTAAACATTTGAACTTCTCTACCGAAATATCTCATAAATCACTGTTTTCATATCACAAAATATTTGAACTTGTCTACCGAAATATCTCATAAACCACTGTTTTCATATCACTAAACATTTGAACTTGTCTACCGAAATATCTCATTAACTGTTGTTTTGATATCACTAAACATGTGAACTTGTCTACCAAAATATCTCATAAACCATTGTTTCATAACACAAAACATTTGAACTTGTCTACAAAAATACGCCATAAACAACTGTTTTCATATTGCAAAAACATTTGAACTTGTCTACCGAAATATCTCATAAACCACTGTTTTCATATCATCTGAACTTGTCTACCGAAATATCTCATAAACTACTGTTTTCATATCACTAAACATATGAACTTGTATACCGAAATATCTCATAAACCACTGTTTTCATATTGTTAAACATTTGAACTTGTCTACCGAACTATCTCATGAACCACTGTTTTCATATTACTAAACGTTTGAATTTGTCTACCGAAATATCTCTTAAACCACTGTTTTCTTATCACTGAACATTTGAACTTGTCTAAGGAAATATCTCATAAACCACTATTTTCATATCACTAAGCATTTGAACTTGTCTACCAAAATATGTCATAAACCACTGTTTTCATATTACTAAACACTTGAGCTTGTCTACCGAGATATCTCATAAACTACACTTTTCCTATTACTAAACACTTGAACTTGTCTACCGGAACATCTCATAAACCACTATTTTCAATATCACTAAAAATGTTAACTTGTCTAGCAAAATATGTCATAAACCAGTGTTTTCATATTACTAAACATATGAACTTGTCTACCGGACTTTCTCATAAATCGATGTTTTCATATTACTAAACATTTGAACTTGTCGATGTTTTCGTGCATGTAATAGGTCGGTAGAATTTAATATTTTCACGCATTAGGAACGTAACGAGCAAACGAAAAGAAGTTTGAATCTTTGGAACTTTTTGAGGAATTTACTACTTGAAAACATTTGTGTAACACTGTTAATAAGAACGTATTCGTATCATTTGTTTTTTTTTAGTTATGGTTCTGGAAGAAAATTTGACATACATTATAATAACCATAACGTTAGTTTATTCTGCTAACTGTGAATGCTGTATGGCTTGACTATAAATATAAATTCAAGGAAATTCAAGCTGTGTCCTGGGGGTAAAAAATGCGATGTTAACATGTTATGATTGGCCAGATACTGAGGTAGGTTGCCTGAGTTATGTAATCTCTCCATCCCGTCTCTGTTCAAACGTGAATGAGAAACACATGGTAGCTAATCTCAAGCACCTCGTCAAAAATGTTTGCATTTGATTCCTTGTCATAAAGATGCATCTGAGTTTGCTGTTATCAGTGTGGTCGCACTCTTTCAAGGTCGTCATAAGTAAGTGTTTATTCCACAGCTTAAGAACGTCTGTACCACATATACTAGAATGTACGTGTTGCAATCAATCATTTCTCCGCCTTACATGTACAGCAAACATGGATACAAACATTTGAAATTGGAGATTCTGCTCGTGGTAATTTGCGATACGTATAAATACATGTAGCACTTACAGTAATACATATCGATTCATACAATTACATCTCAAACGACCAATGTTTAAATTACGTTTATTCCACGTATTGTATATTTTTCCCCAGCAACACATTTTCCCGCCAGTTAATAAACGTCAAAGTGTAAAGAAATAATGTGCGGTGTGTATTTCATTTTAGATGTTACATCAATCAGATTAACAAAAATTATAGTTGACGACACAAAAATACTTCTTTACATATTTACTTTATACAAAGACTATTATTTGAATGGAGTCTACTAAACAGATTTCTTTCTAGGAATGTTTCACAACAGTGTATTTGTTTTCTACTCTTTCTGTGAAATAAAGAGCCATCTCGGTAGGACTTTAGATTATCTTGCCAGAAGCTTTTCGCTTGATGAGGCAAGTTTGATGTCATATTACTGCGGGAGTTATTTTTTTTAAGTGACTCCTTACGGGAGTTATAAAATAGTGTTGTACTCAGACTAAACTCAAAATATTAATGTCTTAGACACTATTGTCAAATCTCTAACCAATCAGAGGGCATGATATAGAGCAGAGGTTGAGTTGAGTTTAAAAATGTTTTTCCATATTGGTACCTGAAAATTTCAAGGAGAGAATCTTTAGGACTTTCTGAATATTTCGTGTTAAATAAGACTGCAAATCTTGTCAAGTCACGGTATTCGTCATATATGAAAAGCATCGAAATTCATAACTTCCAAAATGGCTTCATTAAAAATGTTCGATCTAGCTTTGATAAACATAATAAGGAAAGATGTCAGGTCATCTTTTAAGAATATTTTCTACTGCTATCAGCAAGTGCATCGTGCGTCATAGTTGGGTTTGGGTAACAAAAAGTAATATAGAGTTCAATTGCAATTGGTATGCTATTAAAATCCGTTTCAGGCCGGATAGGGAAGTTTTGAAGAGAAGAAGAGATTTCTTGAAGACAGATCCATGAAGTTACACATAGATTCCACAACACACACACAGATATATATATATATATATATATATATATATATATATATATATATATATATATATATATATATATATATATATATATATATATATATATATATATATATATATATATATATATATATACTACACGGATAGATATTAGGTAATTTTGGTTACTTATCATCAGTAAGATCCTGCATGCCCAACACTAGCATGCTGCAGCTGTTATTATCAGGAACAACGTAAATTATTAAAAGGTGTCAAGTCAGGTATCCATTGTTTATGTAATTAACAGTACACGGTGCAACACGTGAACGGTGTAAATACCGTAAGTAACAATACATGGTGCTACATAATGGATGGTGTAAGTACCGAAAGTAACAGTACACGGTACTACCTGTGGATGTTGACCCAGAGTCAACAGCTATACATGGCCAGCTCTGGAAACTCCTCACTGGTGGTTCAGGCTGATATTCACATCAGTCCAGCTAAGAAGCAGATGGCAAGAGCTGTATGGACAGTGCGGGGCATCAGGTGCAGTAGGAACTGATGGCAATCAACTGCATCCGGACCTGTCTCCAGACATATTGCACCTGATTGAGACAGGCCTGGGCTATAGAGTGAAGGCGACTTAAATGCAAATTTCCCTCACTTAAAATGCAACTCACGCGCAAGTCATAAGATTACTACTCCCCTCTACCAAGCAGAGGTTCCCTTCAAGCCCTGAGGGGATGCACTGGCGGCAAAGCAGCAGGCATGGATACAGTGGGAGCTGTAGTTGCATACCTGCACACAGGCGTCTCAGGCTACTGAGTCGCTTTACACCGAACCGAAGCAGCAATGGAACTCTGCATCTCACTGGGTGACTGAGCAGCCGTCTTTAGGATCACACTGCTCACCTCCGTAGCCTAAGGAAGGGGCTACAAAAAGTGCCCTTAACATTGCCTGCTTTATCTTACCCATGGTCAGCATACTGCGGCTGACGGGACTCCTGCCTTAGTTGTCAAAAACCTAGCAAGAAGATAAAGATGACGCATCTCACCATTAGTTCCTGGAATTTGCTCACATTAATGGAAATCACCTCTCCAAATAAACAAATAAACCATAGAGAAGGAACAGCTATAGTTGTTAGAGAACTGGCCAGAATCAACATTGAAATATCAGCCCTGAGAGAAAGTATTCTTGCCGCGGAAGGGACAACTCACTGAAGTAGGAGAATGTTAAACATTTTGCTAAAGTGGCCGAAATAAAAAGAGCGAAATAAAGCTTGTGAAATCAAATCACAGCTTGTTCACATCCTTACAAATCTCTCAAAGGGTGTGAAGGGCAGAATGATGCAAATGAGACTCCAACTATCAGAAACAAGACTTGCAACTATCACAAGTGCCTATTTATCCACCATGACCAACCCAGATACAATCAAAGAAATATTTATGAAGACCTGGAATCTCTTATTACAGAAGTACCTATGGCAGAAAGCTCATCAAACTTGGTAAATTCAATGCAAGATTTGGCACAAATCACCAGGCATGGCCAGGTGTCATGGTCAAAACTGGTGTTGTCAAATGCAACAACAACGGACACCACCTACTGAGGAAACGCACTAATTACCAAAACGGTCTTCCGTCTGCCAAATATCAATAATGCGTCTTGGATGCACACATACTGAAAAATGGGCATCCCCTAGATACTCTGTATACTCAGTTGCATCAAAAGCGATTGGCTGCAACACACAAAAATATCAAGATTGGTTTGATGAGAGCGATGCTGCCATTCAGAGATTCTGAATGAGAAAGATCGGCTACAAAAAGCCTGATTAAAAGACACCACTTCATCATCTAAGAAGACAGCCAATCAATAATATTAAGAGGACTGTCCGATGCAAACTCAGACAATTGCAAGAGTCATGACAGTGGCAAGGCCGATGCAATTCGGTCCTACGCATACATGAACGACATGAAGAATTTCTATGATGCTTCGAAGAACTTTTATGGTCCAGTCATCACGAACATCTCCATTACTGAGTACTGAGAGCGCCTCGCTGCTCACAAAAAAAAAAAAAAAACACTTCAAAGATGTGTTGAGGACTTCAACAGCATCCTGAACAGTCATCTATCACGAAGGAGGTTATTGATCGACTGCCATAAGTGGAAATCAGCATAATACTTGGTTATCCTCAAACGCTGACTGAAATTGTGAAAGCAACGGACCTGCTCTCAAATGGCAAAGTACCTTAAACAGCAGATGCCATGCCAGTTTACAAAGCTGGATGTTCGCACACGATACAGAAACTTACTGAAATCTTACAATCAATGTACTATATGGAAAACACCAGGAACACAAGGATGCATCCATCGCCGACCTGTACAAACGGACAGGCAACATACAAACATGTGACAATCATTGGGGCATATCATTGATGTCAGTAGCCGTCAAAATAATTGCCAGAATTCTACTGAGTTGTCTTGTGCATCATACTGATCAAGTGCTCCTGTCAGATAGTCGTCGTGGCTTCATGCAAGGACTAGGGACAACATATACTGTGTTTGCAGCTTGTCAACTCCAGGATAAGTGATAGAAACAAAACTCCACTCTTTACTTGATATTCATAGTCCTGACAAAAGCCTTTGATACAGCAAGTAATGAAGGCCTTTGGAAAATTAATTCAAAATTTGGTTGCAGACAGGAATTAATTATTATGGTTGGGGAAATCTATCTATGACAAGCTCCCTCGTGTCGTGGACGACGGCGAGTCATCTGAACCATTCCTAGTCACCAGTCTAGTCACGGGCTGTATGTTGGTCCCAGCCCTCTTCAGTATAATGTTCTCTGCCATGCTTACTGATGCCTTCTGTGGCTATAACACTGGGATCGACATCAGATACCGAACTGATGGTAAGTTCTTCAATCCGTGAAAACTTCAGGCGAAGACACAAAGTTACATGAAGTGACTGTTCGCAATCTTCTGTTTACTGACGACTGTTTCCTGAATACCAGATATGAGTCTGATATGCAACAGGGTATTTCTCTTCAGCGTGTGACAATTTCGGTCTCACAACCAGTATAAAAAAGACAGAATTGATGCACCAGCTTGCACTAGGAAAGTTTTACATAGAGCCTAGTATCACCGTTAATAGCCAAGCCATCATGGTTGCGGACAAGTTTACCTATCTCGGCAACACACTGACATGTGCAGTCCACATCGATAATTAAACCAGTGAAAGATTTGCTAAAGTATGTGCGACCTTTCGCAGACTACGTGCAAATGTGTAGGTGCGCAGAGGGATCAGTCTGCAAATAAAACTTAAGGTCTACAAAGCCAATGTGATGCTGACCCTGTTTTATGTATGTGAAACCTGGGTGATATACACACGCCATCCCATGAAGACGAATCAGTTTCACACGTGTTGCCTGAGGAAACTGATGAAGATAAGATTGCCTGACAGTGTCCCAGACACTGAGTTTTTCAGGTGTGCAGGCATTCCAAGCATTCATGCTCTGCGAATAAAATCACATTGGAAAATGGAAGTACAGTCGACTCCACTTAACTGCACATCGGTTAACTGCACACTCCGGATAACTGCACGTAGTCACGCCGGTCCCGTTTTTCCCCAATGCTTTTCAATGGGAACAAACTTCGGATAACTGCACTTCGCTTAAATGCACACTCCGGATAATAGCACGATAAATGTTCTGCCCGTGGCACATTATTCATTACAATTTTACTCCGGTTAACTGCACAATGTATAGTCAGGATCAGTTATTGCCAGTCCACTGCTGTAGCGCTTCAAATAAGCCGACAATTAAGCCGGTAAATGCGACTTTGTAAATGATTGACATGTAAAGGACGCCATAGGTGGTAGATACATGTATATTCCCGCCCACCAGGGAGCAATAGCATGGGAACAATCATATGTTGCAACAGATGACAGTCTTCAGACAGAAGGTGAAATCGACGACTCAGTAGAAAATGACGAAAGAAGTGATGACGACGACGCAGTAGATGACCAGGTTTCATCTAAAGTCGCTATTCAGTCACTCCAGAATGTATGCAGATTCATGGAACAGAGAGAATGTGAGCTGTTTGAACCGTTTTACAAAATAGAGTCGGCAATTCACCAACTTATTAGTAAAACTTGAGTGCAGACATCAATTGCCGATTTCTTTCGGAAATCGTCAATTTCATTGTGTTTGATTTAACAATATTACGTTAGTGCTGTTCATTGTAGACTCTTGTTTCATTTAAATAAACGTTGAAAGATTGGATTCTAATCATCTTTATACGTTATTCTTCACCTATATTCGTGCCGTGCTGATTTAAAGCTGTACTGTACCGTACTTCGGTTAACTGCACACGGGCCCGAGGCTGTGCAGTTAACCGGAGTCGATTGTACACGTCACCAGGATTTCAGCAGACAGACTACCAAAGAGCTGAAGGAAAGGAAAGCAATCTGAGGGTGGTCAGAAGAAACATTTCAAAAGTCCCTCTAGTCACCTTTGAAATAGTCAAACATTGATCATGAATCTTGAGAAGATCGCACACAGGTTCACTCCTACTGGCAGGGTCTCGTAGGTACATTCTTTGAAAGGGACAGAATTGCAAAGGCGGTGCAAAAGCGCGAGCAGTGGAAATCCCGTAAATGAAGCACATCCTCTAGTGATGAATCAAACCCAAGCGTAATCTCCTATAAGATGTACAACACATAGCTCAGCGCACACATTGGCTTGACGACCCATTCACTTACTCACAGAAACCAAACCGCTTAGTGATTTCATTTTCATTTTCGAACATAAAGGACAAACAACAATAATTTTATCAGCTATTATTGTATTACGAGTTGCTCTAGCTGTAACAAACACGTACAACATAAAGAGTAGGTATGTTTTGTTTCTTGTGAACACAAATGTGGATTTAAATCGTTACGATCCTTCCCATCTTTAACTGCCTATTGTCTAATGGAAGCAACAAAACTGTCAACAACAGCTATAAAAGAAAGCAAACATTATATAGATATTATCCGGGTCTTCATACACGTACAGGTTATGATAATCTCATTAACCAAACATATCGGGCCTAGACATCAGGCAACTGTTGACCATAATTTTGAGATTGACGATCTTTCCCAACCTATACTAATAATGATATCATTTTTTAACTCATGAGAATACGTTTTGTTCTGAATCAGTCGACCAATCATATCCATAGTCATCACTAATCGAATATTTAAATTATAAAATTCCAACGTATATGTACAAATATAACTCTACTTACTACAGTGTCTGAGACACTTACATATATACATAAAATATACATAAACACACGTGATTACATATATTAGATGAACATCCACGTAGATGTACATGTACATTTGGAAGATAGAAAGGTGATGAAGATATCCTTGTTAGGTTTGAACTCTGGCATAACACAATTATGAAATTTGTGAATCTCGCTCTTAAAAGAAGACTGTTGATGTTTGTTTAGTGTGATTGGAAATTATATTCAACAGTGATTGCTGCAGAAAATGTGAAAAGATGATTTGTACAGAGTCGTCTTGTACAGAGTCCTTTTTTATAGACGTTTTGTACAGATTCTATTTGAATTTAGACACACGAAGATTACAGCAAGAAATCGACCGCATATTGTGTGGACGTATACTGGAATCTAGAGGCAAGAAATATTGATATATTGTGGAACCATATGAAAAGATTTCTATCCCAAACTGGCTCTAACGTATCACTCATGGCATTAAGGTTGTGTTATCCGAAACAAGATCAGTGGCATTCATACGAAGTGTTAAATTATTAATGATAAAGAGAAAGAATAAGGGGCCAAAATAAAGCCCTGAGGGACTCCACTTTTGACTTACTGTACGGAAGATGTAAGATTGGCCACAGAAACGCACTGCTGCCTTCCTGTTAGACAAGAAACAAAGGAAGCTACCTAATTATTAAAAATGTTGTATGCTTTGAGTGTTTTCATCAAGATTTTGTTATCTACGAAATCAAACGCTCTTTTATAATTTAAATAAATTGCTCCGATTATTTTTTCTGCCATCTGTAACTGCTGCCCATGTATCAACTAACTTTGTGAGGGAGGTTTATCAGGAATGCTTTTCTCTGAAACCTGGTTGTGAGTTATGAAGTGGATTATATTTCTTTAAAATTCGACGAAGATGAAGAGGGATGCGTTTTTCCAAACATTTAGATAATGTTGGAAAAATTGATATTTTTCGGTGTTTGTTTGCTGACGATCTATCACTTTTTTTTGAGACTGGGAACACTTTGGCTAATTTTAGTTTAGTTGGAAGTATTTCTTATCAATACTTGTATTGATCAAGTTAGCAGTTGAAGAGGCGACAACTTGTGCTGATAGTTGGAGTATCTTTTTAATGAGATTTCTTCTTTTCGTGTTACTTTGTTGTCAAAATATCTATAACAACTTGAACATCTGCATAGGACTTTTGACTCATAAAAGTCTATAAGGACTGAGAAATCTTGTGATGTGGAAGAATGTTTTTCAATTATTGAAGTTATAAAGAAGGTATTATTTTGAGTTACACCATCTAATTACTCTGTGCTAATGTTACTACCGGTTTATAGTTCTGAAGGGAAATCAGGAACGTATACTTTTCTGCATATATATATTCTCGTTTGATCTTGAAAAAGAGTCCTTTTTAGCTTTAGCCATTAAACCTTTTGCTGCCAAAATAAGGTCTCAAAAAATTGGCGTTAGCAAGATATATCAAGTTCAGTTTCACCACCGTCAGACTTGAAAGTTTCACCACGTTATGTAAAATTTGCATGGATTGCAGATTGAATATTCAGATCTATATTGCAATATTCTCTAAATGAAATATCTCTTTTAATTAGATGTTTATTTGACACACACACACACACACAAACACACACTTGTAGCAAACTGGATACTATTTTCTAAATATCTTGCCTAAGAGAACTACCGAGACAGCTTTTATTGCAGTAGTAGTTTAGAATTTTCTACACTGACACCTAATTGTAGTAGATGTTTTGTGCAGTCTATTTACTTACAAAAATCAAATTTTTAAGGTCAGGAACTTTGCTATCGGTGCAAAAGTATTCAAAGAAGGTTCGTAATATCAGGTCTGACTCTATGGTCTTTCATTTTATCCTGCCAAAATAGGGAAAATTTATTTTGTTATTATTATACTTGTTGACATTCTGAGCAGTCGCCTAAAAGTGTTTTGGGGGATTTACTCTCTGTAGAGTTCATTATATCTTTCATAACAAACCTCTCTCTCTCTCTCTCTCTCTCTCTCTCTCTCTCTACACGAAGTGGATATAGGCGTACTTGAAGTCCCAGTAACAATGCGGTTTCATAGCTTCTTGCAGGTGCAACCAACCAATCAGATTCTCAACCGGCTTACATACACATCGCGCAAGAGCTGTGTACAAGCAATGGAATACTACATGCAGACGTACCGTGAATCCTGTATCTAAACCTCGTTGTGGTACTTGCTTCATTGATTGGTACATATACACATATATCCATGTAAATACGGGCATTGCCTTGAGGTAAAAGGCCAATTGTCTACGATATAATTAAGGTCGATACATTTGCAATAATGCAGAACATGTGGCAGCTGATATCAGTGTGAAAGTAGCACTCTGTTTATTGTACATCGAGATGGCTTGGTTATGTATTTTTACTTTTGTACAACACTGCAACCGTTAATACAGTTGACCATACTTAGCGTTTGTGGAAAATAATAAAAATTAAATATATATATATATATATATATATATATATATATATATATATATATATATATATATATATATATATATATATATATATATATATATATATATATATATATATATATAACCCATGTCACATTCACTGAAAAGGGTGGATTTAAAGCAAACAAATGTGTGCAAATTTAACCCACTTCATATTCACAAACAATGGTTGATTTATATCAAACGATAGTACATAAATTTATTAGTTTAACATTCATTAAAAACGCTGTTTGTTTCTTTTTGTCAAACGCTGCATCACTTAGTGTGAAACAATGGTGTGTGCTTACTAATTAATGTGATACACTCTAATCAGAATAACAAAGGAAGTGCATTTTTCGTGGGGTGTGTCATTTTTAACATTTATTTTCCCCGTAAAGGTGAACTAACACTAATAAATGCATAAATATCACAATAATTCAATGTTCTAGTGGCCGAGTGATCAATATTAGCAATGAAAGAGAAACTTTCTATAATTCCTATGTGAAAAGAAGTTCTGCTTAAATCATTTTCAAACGTGATACAAACTGCCCAGAATAACTATATACGTATTAAATATTATTTCATTGATTACAAAATGTTGTAAGAAATTATGTAAATTGCACAACAGTTTGGCTGCATCAAATATATTTAAATATTACAAAATAAACAACACCAACATTTAAATATACTTAAGGAATAGGAATAAATTCTCACAAGAAAACAGGAGGCCTGCTTCACTTTCGCGTGAATCTATCAAGACAGCAGTTCTGGACGTATATTACAAATATAAACAGTATTTTCCATTCCGAAATCGTTATGCGCGTAACAATGTTCACAACAAATAAAGGATATTTTCTTTTCCTACCTTAATACCGGATATATTTCACTGTGTGCTACCCAAGTCATTATATTTTAACGAGTGGCGAGCCACAAGTCGAAATATGTCGTTTTTGGTACGACAAGATGAAATATATCGGGTATTAAACGTAGGTAAAGAACATTCTTTTTACTATATACCAAACTTGCTAGAGAATCAAAGTTTACAAGATCAAACTCATTCTTCGGCACAATACGCTTAACCCCCTCCACCCCTTTTTCATAAATTCACCTTATATGTGACTTATGAAAGCTGAAGGTTTGGGCTGACCTAGTCTGTCGGACTTAGTTATATTATTGTCATTTTGTACACTATTTGACTCCATCTGAAAATAACGCAAGTCCGATTCAGCAATGCATCACAGCGGGTTTTGTCGTTGTTGTCATGGAAGTAAGCGGAAATAATATCAGAGAGACGCGAACAGCGTCTGGTCAGATTTGTTTATCAAAAATTAATTTCCATGTCTGAAATGAAGGGTAGTTTCTACTCACAAAGTACTCGTCTTGGCTGCTGCAGTTACAAATTTTGTGGGCACACACAATTAGGCGTCGCATGTCATTATGGGAAATCTTATATTTGTCCATGTGATAATTTTAGGATATATTTTTCACGTGAAATTATAAAGATATATATTTCACCTGTGAAAATATAGGAAGGAAATATATGAAAATTATTTCGCCAATAAGTCTCTATATTTCAAATAAGTATATAATACATTTTTGTCTCTATCTCTTGTTTCGATATCTAAATCATGTGCCAAGGAATATATGGTAATTGTATATTATATTATATAATAAACACATACCAGTATCGTCGTAATTAAAACGGCAATTCATGTTCTCGCGATTTCGGGGCAAAACAACCTGACATACATATTTTGTCAGCTAAGATTTTCATCGGACAATAATTTTGGCAGGAACCATATAAGAGATGGGGTCAAGTCGTAAGAAGGGTGGTCATAATAACCAGATTGGCAAAAAGTTGTCAAGATGTGACAAATGTCCCAGGATAAACTGGCATGAAGGTCAATAGCAAGTGAAAGGTCAGATGTTGGTAACATGCAATGATAAAACACACACATCGCATCAATTATGGGGTCTACTGGCCGATGCTACATGTAACAAGGCATTACTTGCTGTATCAGCTGTGCTTTTTATGTACAAGTACGTTTTATGCACATGTATCAGATAACATGACCAAACCGTATCTTAAACAGATCTGGCACAGTTATTGGGACCTTGTTAACCCACCAAGACGAATCGTCTGCCAAACTTAAACTACATAGTGTTTGTGTTACAAGCCTCTCTTCCCGTGTATTTCCCAAATGAAACGAGTGTGCATGTGTCTTTTTATGCTATACGTTTGAATGTTACGCTTCGAAATATTTCTGACAAATTTTTCCATAGATTATTGACAAATTCTTATGAAAAATATTTAATGCATTTTGTCTTTTGTTATAATTACTTATTAATACTATCATAACTGTTTATTTTTAACTACCTCTATTTTTATTCAAATGTAACCAAAAGACTTTATACTCTATTTAGCCTATCGACCAACCCGTTCGTAGGTTATTGAATTTGAGGAATGACACACACTTGTAATGTACATAATAGGATAATAGGTACTAAGTTTGGCAGCAATGGTTCACATGTATATCTACGTGTAATGGATATAATGGAATAGATGCAAAGTTTGGCAGCAATCCACCAGAAACTGCGAGAGTAGTTAAATCTCAAAATTCCGTTATAAACTGCAACCAGACACACCGGTAAGCATAAAAGGACAATAACTCGTTTAAAAAATCTCAGGAGAAGAAAGATTTGTCATTATGCGCGAATTTTGGTGATGACCATAATATGTAGCAATATTCAACAGATGAAAAGCCACAGGACAAGAAACTGCAGTACAAAAAGTGCAAAAACTCTAGAAAAGGCACCAGCTCTAAGATAAAGGGCACAAACTCTGAGAAAAGGGCACAGAGTCTAACAAAACGTGCCAGATAGTCACCATCACATACACAAAGCTTCACGGCAATCCATTTAAAACGGTCAGACTAGTTGCGTTCGTGAGATTTTATCATACACTACACCAATGTACAAAAGAAGAAAAAAAACAAAACAAGAACTCTAACAAAATTCGGATGAAAATTGTGATTTGCTGACCATAATATAAGTTTTAATTGTGATTTGTTGACCATAATATAAGTTTTAATTCAATGAAACTGTGAGACCAGTTGTATTCACAAGATTCTGTTTTACATACATCAGGCTCCAAGTCAGAAAGAGCAATAATTCCAACAAAGAGCACTGTGATTGGTAGACATGCGTATTTCAAGATGATGGCCATAGGTTCCACTGTACAGTAATTATGTACTTCTGAGAACATGCGAACTTGTTTGATTTGGCAACATACACAAGGGGGATACTGTTGGCATTCCTCTACGATACTTTTATGTACTGTCACTGAAGTTTATTTACAGGCGGAAATTATGAAAATGATGCAAAAGCTATAGCAAATGACTGCTCCCAAGTGCTCAAAAAAATGGTCCGGAACCTAGTCCGTAGTACACTAACTTTAGCAATTACAAAAAATAGAAAAAATAGTGAATGCTGCTAGAGTAGATAATATCAGTTTCTGAAAGTGCAATAAGTTAATTATAAAAATATCGAAAGCAAAGATATCACCGGCTGTTTTCTTATTAAAAAAAATTACCTTTAAAGTCCAAGAAGCAAACATGACTAAGTGGATCTATCAGTCTTTTGAGAGGTGCACATCTGAAATGAGGCCAAGCCGCATACTCTAAAATCCAAATCACACCCATCAATCATGCACCAAAATAAAGGGAATTATAAGTTATGTTAAGAACGCTAAAGATATGCGATTTGCTTTTTAATTAACCAACATATCCTGAGTGGAAAACCTGGGAAATTCCTTTCACTTTGAAAAGAATTAAACCTTATGCAAAGTGCGAGACTGTAGAGCGGAACCATTCTATGTACCAAGTTCACAGCGAGCCATCAAACACCAAGACTGTTCGTTTTTTTAAAAGATTCTTTAATACACTGAATGTTAGCTACAAACAAATAGAAAGGACAATAAATCTTTTTTTTTTAAAAAAGCTACGGAAGCAAAGGGATTTGTCGATATTCGCATCATCAGGCGATGACTATAACATTTTTCAAATGCTAGCACAAATTGCGAAAGCAAACTGATTTGTTGACATGCGCATTTTAATATGATGACTATACATTGTACAAAGTCTCATGGTGATCCCTTGAAAACCGTGAGATTACCTGCATTCACAAGATTGTATCGTACGCTGCATTCACGTGTAAATCCTAAAGGACAACACAAGGAGCATAATGATTTCTCGATTTGCACATTTTCAGGTGATGACCATATTTATCAAGTTCCATGGCACTCTACCAAAAAAAACTGCGGGACTAGCACAAGATTGTTTGCCGGACTCTTATGGGTGTAAAAACAATGTATATTTTATTGTATTATGTGGTGGATTCGATAACAATGTATCGTTATTGCATTGGGTGGTGGACTCGATACAAATGTATCTTTTCTTGTATTATGTGGTGGACTCGTTAACAATGTATCTTTTATTGTATTGCATAGTGGACTCGATAACAATGTATCTTTCTTGGTATTGTGTGGTGGACTCGATAACAATGTATCTTTTTGTATTGCATAGTAGACTCGATAACAATGTATCTTTCTTGTTACTGTGTGGTGGATTCGATAATCAGTGTCTGATAACATTCATTTTTAATTACCACCGCTTCTCAATAAATAACATGCTTTCTAAATGATCACTTTTGGTAATATTCTTTAAAATGAGCTGTTTCAGGAACAACACGTACCGTACATATAGTATGGCAGATAACAGATTTAAAGTTCTTTTACTAGATGAAACGTTTTTTCTTCTTTTCTTTATCAATATTGTCACAATTAAAGAAGCTCTGTACACGAAGCTATTCTAACTGATTCTTCTTTTCCATCCACGAAGGCATGTTGCATAATGAGAATTGAGAATTATGTATCTTCAACTTTAATAGCTGCCTGGTTTGGAATCTTTATTATCAAATTGCTAGTTTCTCTGCGCTAAGAATAGAATAATCATTTTACGTGCAAAAGTTACATTCTAACATTTTGCCAAGAATTCTGTAACTGATAAGACCGTTTTAATTAAGCAAACTAATTCAGAGGTAGATAAAACGTAAAAGTCTTAAATGCTAATGACATCACTAATAGACTGGATTTGGTTAAAAGCATTGATGAAAGATATGATTTACGTTTTACGCCCGCTCTTGATGATGTATTGCACTCACGTGGGTTCCCAATTTTTTCTTTTTGTTATTGTCCTACCTGCAAAACAAATTTAACACATGAAGTGAAAGAGTATAAACGTTAGCCTTGATAAATTCAATTCTAGTTTTAGAGTAGACAGAAAGGTCACTCATTTAATTGTCTCAACAACAGCAAACAGCTTATCTCTTATCTGTTTTGTGAAACATGACCAGATTAATAGCACCTGTCACTTTTGGCAAACTTTTATATTTTTACTAAGCAATATTATTTTTAAATAAAAAGAAGTCGTGGTGTTCCATTCTAAAATTGTTCTTGATTTCACAATGTCCACAGTTTTATGAATTTTAAGCAGAAACATGACAGGAAGAAAGTCTGTAGAATTTCAACTGGTGCTGTCGTCCTGGACCAACACATCACTGAAGACCTCTTTTACAGCATACAAGGCAGAAAGACCTTTCAAAAGTTCCTAGGAGTTGCTTAATGTCTTGTCCTGTTTTGAGATGTAAACATGAGTTATTGTAAAACGTAAGGCTTCGAGATCATTGGAAGTCTTTGTAGTTGGTAGAAATACGCTTAAAGACAACACCTGCTATACTCCGGTAAGTACAGGAAAATTATTTTCAATATATCTAAGCTGCGGAATTAGTGTTATACTATTTACCGCTGATGATTTAGTGGGCTTCATCTTGTTTGTTGCACAAGAGGGCTTTAACGAGGAGACAGTACAATGAATGTTTTAAGGGTTCATTTACCATTTTGAATAAAAGGAATGTTTTAAGGGTTCATTTACCATTTTGAATAAAAGGAATGTGTTAAGGGTTCATTTACCATTTTGAATAAAAAGACTGTGTTAAGGGTTCATTTACCACGTTGAATAAAAGGAATGTATTAACGATTCGTTTACCATGTTGAAAAAAGGAATGTTTTAAGGGCTCATTTACCATGCTGAATAAAATTACTTTTTTAAAGTGTTCATTTACGCTTCTGAATAAAAGGAATGTCTTAATGGTTAATTTACACTGTTGAATAAACGGATTATTAAAAAATTCGCCAATCAAGAGGTTGATATTTTTAAATATACTTTCTGTCCTTCTTTCTAACATTAACATGGAATCTGTTTCAAAAAAGTTACCGAAAATAATCAGACACACGCGTGCTAAGGGTGGATAATTTGGGAAAACAATGAAAAATGACGATCAAACTGACATCATTTGTTATGTGACGTTTGTGAAGCTGTTCTTCTATCATGAGAGGGAAAGAGTCTTCTGCAAGTGTGAATTAATTTTCATCCGACAGATCCCACAGATTCTGGCCTATTTTCTCCTTTTATCCACCGACTTCAATAAACTTCAGAAATTAATGTGATTTATGCGTCAAACTAATCTATATAAGATACCATCATAAATCTTCATACGTACTTATCTGTCGGGAAGGTGTGCTTAGTATACAACCTTGACGATGCGAGAACAGACGAAAATGAATGAGTTAAAAAGCTGGGTTGAAAAGGCGCCAAAACACATACTACCAATTAGTAAGCCCAGTTTCCATTAGCATCAAAGTCTGGTTGGTCATTTGCCATCTATCTTGAAACTGACTTGTACCATGATGTATATTTTAGGCTGGTTGGTCAGTGCCATTTCTTCTGACAACTGACATGTACCATAATGTATAAATGAGGTTGGTTGGTCAGTGCTATTTCTCCTGACAATTGATGTATACCATGATGTTTATCGGTCCTTGTCATCCATGTGTTACATTCAAAAATTTAATTTCACTAGAGCCTGGCGCCCTTGGTATAAGAGTATGTGCAGACTGGGAGTATTGGTATAAGAGTGTGTGTAGACTGGGGGTATTGGTATAAGAATGTGTGCATACCATGGGGATTGGTATAAGAGTGTGTGCAGACTATGGGTATTGGTATAAGAGTGTGTGCAAACTATGGGTGTTGGTATAAGGGTGTGTGCAGACTGGGAGTATTGGTATAAGAGTGTGTGCATATCATGGGTATTGGTATAAGAATGTGTGCATATCATGGGTATTGGTATAAGAGTGTGTGCAGACTATGGGTATTGGTATAAGAGTGTGTGCAGACTATGGGTATAGGTATAAGAGTGTGTGCAGACTGAGGGTATTGGTATAAGTGTGTGCAGACTGGGGGTATTGGTATAAGAGTGTGTGCAGACTATGGGTATAGGTATAAGAGTGTGTGCAGACTGAGGGTATTGGTATAAGTGTGTGCAGACTGGGGGTATTGGTATAAGAATGTGTGCATACCATGGGTATTGGTATAAGAGTGTGTGCAGACTATGGGTATTGGTATAAGAGTGTGTGCAGACTGGGGGTATTGGTATAAGAATGTGTGCATACCATGGGTATTGGTATAAGAGTGTGTGCAGACTATGGGTATTGTTATAAGAGTGTGTGCAGACTGGGGGTATTGGTATAAGAGTGTGTGCAGACTATGGATATTGGTATAAGGGTGTGTGCAGACTGGGGGTATTGGTATAAGAGTGTGTGCAGACTGGGGGTATTGGTATAAGAATGTGTGCATATCATGGGTATTGGTATACGTATGTGTGCAGACTAGGGGTATTGGTATAAGAGTGTGTGCATACCATGGGTATTGGTATAAGACTGTGTGCAGACTGGGGGTATTGGTATAAGAGTGTGTGCATATCATGGGTATTGGTATAAGACTGTGTGCAGACTGGGGGTATTGGTATAAGAGTGTGTGCATACTGAGGGTATTGGAGCACATATTAAGCCAAACAGATTGTGTTTGGTAGCCAACGAAAGTTTGGCATCTGAGAAAACATGGTTGCTGCTTTGGAGTAGTAAGGAAACTTGTCTCGAAATAAGGCAAATGGAAAGTTTACATGTACTGGAAACCATTATCAGCGTCGAGCAGCACTGTTCGAGCATGACTGTGAGAGATCCTAGCAGGAGAATCATTTAGACGGTGATCATGAAAATCACTAGTTTTCTTTCAGGAGTACATGTCAAATAGACAGGTCATGTTTGTGTATATTGAAGGGTGTTAGGAATATATCCTGTGGGTATTGATTTATCAGAAATATCCTGATGTATATATTGTAAATAAAGGAGATAATAAGGATGAGGCGTATTTTATATCGCTTAACAAATATCGGCATCAACACTACTCAGCGAACCCCTCGATTATCCTACACTGTAAGCATCTGCAGGGCGTAAGTTTTAACCATCAAACTGTAGAAACGTTCCTCTACGAAACTTTCGGACTGTTTCGTGCTGAATGACATATCATAATTCTTATACACATAAATTGATATTCAGTGGTATGCTTTGTACTTGCTCTACCAAACGTTCGGGCTGTTTTGTGCTCAATGACATACCATAATTATTATATATTTTGTACTTTTGATTAGTCAAGCCCGTGAATGGAACTAAACGTTTAGCATACAATTCTTCCTTTAAAAATATCCCTAGACATTAAAAACACTGCCAAAGTTAGGGATCCTTGTGATCATCGCTTGGCAAATATCCCTAGACTCTAACAACAATGCCAAAGTTAGGGATCCTTGGGACCATCGCTTGACAAATATTCCCAGACAATAAAAACAATGCCAAAGTTATGAATCCTTGAGACCATTGCCTGGCACATATCCCCAGACACTAACAACAATGCCAATGCTAGAGATCCTTGAGACAATCGTCTGACAAATATACCCAGACAACAACAACCGTGCCAAAGTTAGGGATCCTTGAGAACATTGCCTGACATATATCCCCAGCAACTAAGAGCAATGCCAAAGTTAGGGATCTTAGGGATCATCGTCTGACAAATATACCCAGACACTAACAACAATGCCAATGTTAGGGATTCTTGGGAACACCGCTTGACAAATATCCACAGCCACTAAGAACAATGCCAAAGTTAGGGATCCTTGAGACCATCGCCTGACAGATATCCACAGCCACTAAGGACAATGCCAAAGTTAGGGATCCTTGAGACCATCGTCTGACAGATATCCACAGCCACTAAGAACAATGCCAAAGTTAGGGATCCTTGAGACCATCGTCTGACAGATATCCACAGCCACTAAAAACAATGCCAAAGTTAGGGATCCTTGAGACCATCGCCTGACAGATATCTCCAGCCACTAAAAACAATGCCAAAGTTAGGGATCCTTGAGACCATCGCCTGACAGATATCTCCAGCCACTAAAAACAATGCCAAAGTTAGGGATCCTTGAGACCATCGCCTGACAGATAACAGTTCAATTCAAAATCGAATAATATAACTATATAATGTGATACTCTTGATTGTAAAAGATTTTGGAAACAAAAAATAAAAACCATTTGTTCAGGTCAGAGAAAATATGATTAATTCACACCATTCAGACGTATAAATATAAAGGGCACATTTTATATCCTACTCTTTATCGTAGTCAAAAACATTTAAATATTTTCCTTCACCCCTTTCAAATACAGACAGATGCCATATGCAAGCAAGGCGGATTTACATAGGGTCCTTAGTGCGTTTTCTTCCACATCGTTAATTCTTTAGTTCTAATTACGCAGACTTCGTGGAATTAGATATCTGGATATTTTTGCCTTTGAACCTTTAAAACATCATGCCTATGAATATTTTCTGGAGAGTTGGGCAACATTACTTTTCTTCTGGGAATATCAAGCTTTGTAAGACATGCATATGGGGAAATACAGAGAAGTAGCCTTGAGGATATACAATGCACATGGAGGATTACAGAGTTTTACCTTTAAGATATAAACCGCATATGAGGGACCATAGAGAATTAATCTTTAGGATACGTATAAATTTATAATTATTATCTTTGAACCAACCAGGATTCATGTTAGCATATTGCGATGGCATACAAGGATAAAGCTGTATTTTATTCACCTTGCAGCACGCAACGAGTGAAGTAAATACATTATTTCAAATATTTGTATGCATAAGTGAGCCATGTACAATCGAATAATTTGCAATACTTTTTTGTAGAAATCAACCATAGCCAATAAAATAATTTGCAATACTATTGTGCATAAATCACCAATATACAATATAATAATTTCCAATGATTAGTAAAGGACAATCAGCCGTAGAAAGAAACAAAATTGCAATAATTTGTATGAGTTAATCAAACATGGACAATAAAATAATTAGCAATATCTGTATAGACAATATAATAACTTGCAATAATTATTTGCATAAATCAACCATGGACAATGCAATAATTTAGATCTGCTCATCGTTTCTTATATCGAGAAAAAAAAAACGAGGACATAGGTATTGTTTGCAAAATTTATTCAAAATATCGAGAAAAAATTAATCTGCATAATTTTACTGTCATGGAAAATGTACATATGGAATAGTTTGACATAACTCTTGAAAGAGCATTTATATTTCTAAAATGTTTGTACTTGTTGGAGGGTACGCGGTTAATTTGATAAAAATTTACCTGAATCGAATGTCGGAAGACACGTCGCGTAATCCTATGCTGCTCTTGATCCCTCCCCCCACCCCCCGCAGTTTGAACATGAAACACATCTGGAATCACGCGCACACGCACGCACGCACACACACACGCACACACAGGTGTACGTACCACGGTACTTTTTCCTCTGTGTCGGTATGTAGTAGTTGCCGTCATAAAGGAATGTATCTAAATTACCGTGGAATCTCGTTATGACTTTATTGATATTTTCATTATTCGAAACAAATGGATTTTAAAGTTTTTTTTTTTTACACAAAACGGTTGTATATGTCACAAGTTAATTGCTAATATTACAGATCTATTTATGATCCTTTAATTACATTTTTTTACACGTGTCACGTATGCCAACGCTGCGGCCAAATGGAGTGTTGAGAAACATATTCGGGCAACTCTAACATTTAAATTAAAATTAATATTAAAAGCAAATCCCCCCCCCCCCCCGTATAAACAAACAAGAAACACGTCATGTTTCAGTTAGTTGCCAGCGTAAATGAAATGTGTTAAGTATAAATGTATTCCTTTGTAAGACTGGGAATCATACTCTATTTTTCAGAAGCGCACTTATTTTCTGTCTGAACTTTACGTAATTTCTCAAGCCCACTATCTTCTCGTTTATTGAGTAAGTATATTTTATGTATACTGGCTCTCTCTGATACATATCTTGCCAAGGTGTTGGCATCCTACTCAAGGTTTTCCTGCCTATTATATCGATAGTGTAGCTAGTGAATTGTAGGCTTCAGTATCACCACTTACTATATTTATCAACAAGTTCTCTAATGTCAGAACGATGTATTTCACAGGATCAGCTACATTGTAAGCTTTTAATCATCCCGCTTAAGATACAGCGTTTAGACAACAACTTACACAACAATTAACATAAAAAGTGGCAAATTCATCTACTGTAACGTACTGGTCATTTAATTGTCGGTGGGGGTGGGTGGATCTGTGATTTTCTTTTCAGTTGAAATGTTTTCTTTTCGTTTATGTACGGAATTAAACAAAAGAGTGTTAGACACCTATCCCAGAATATTGAATTGTTGGTCCCTAATATAACTGCGGAATACTGTGGTACGTATCGCGGTAAGTTCAGAAATACCGCGGTACAAAATGTTTCGTGGTATCCAGCTCTATAACGCATCCAATCAAAAAATGTTTACACATAACTGGCATGCACATGTTGCTGATTCACTATTATCTGCATTACTGCAGTACGCTAAGGGTATCTCAGACATGATTCTATGCAATGTTTGAAATATGCGTTACCACATACAGCTAGATATTGGTCCTCTATCATCTGCCCCTGTATTTTGTACAGAATGACCATCCCCATCGTGATTTTTGTTTTAAATACACTGTAGAGAGTCGTGTCATGCAACAGCCTTTACCAGATCGTAACAAAGACCATACATATTTATTTAGAAGTAAACCTAATTATCCGCACAAGAGCATGTGCTGCATTTGGCTATACCTAGATTATATAAACAAAACTGTCTGCTCAGAAATCTGATATTTTTAAAGACAGATTCGATTGCTAGAATGAATATTCCAATAAGTTGAAGGATGGACATGTCATGTACAGAGAAGTCCTTGGAGAAAAATTGATACATGTAACCTTTTAAAAATTATGAATACCATTTGCAAAATCTAAAGGACTTGGCAAACCTGAACCTGTAACATACGTGTAATCGACAAACCAATGATAATCTTAGTCTGTAACATACGTGTAATCGACAAGTCAAATGACAATCATTGTCTGTAACATACGTGTAATCAACAAACCAATGATACTCTTAGTCTGTAACATACGTGTAATCGACAAGCCAAATGATAATCTTAGTCTGTAACATACATGTAATCGACAAGTCAAATGACAATCATTGTCTGTAACATACGTGTAATCAACAAACCAATAATACTCTTAGTCTGTAACATACGTGTAATCGACAAGCCAAATGATCATTGTCTGTAACATACGTGTAATCGACAAACCAATGATAACCTTAGTCTAACATACGTGTAATCGACAAACCAATGATAATCATAGTCTGTAACATACGTATAATCGACAAACCAGTGATAATCTTTGTAATATACGCGTGTTCCACGATCCAATAATAATCCGATACAAGTTCGTACGTTCTTACACCCGTGGACAAAATTTAACTTTTTGAACCCTGAAATCACCCTCTATTCAGCCTAGGATACACTTAATATAAGGTATCAAGATTTAGAGAATGAAAATGTCAGACAAATTCAAGCTTAAGCTGTATGCTATATACCATATTGACATTTCTCACTTCCTGAAAAATGAATAGAACTGCATGGAATTTCCTTTACGAATAGTAAATGCCTTTGAAGATATATACACTGCAGTCCTAAGTTATCTATGAAATATGCACTTATATATATATATATATATATATATATATATATATATATATATATATATATATATATATATATATATATATATATATATATATATATATATGTAGTCCACATTTCCCAAATGTCTGTTTCGCAGAGATATCGAATAGCACACGAATAATCCGTTTCGTACTGATATCGAGTCACACACATGAATAATCTGATATAATAACACAGGCATTACATTGTAATCTAACAGTCTAAACCACAGAGCGCTAATATCTTTTGCAAACCGAAGCAAAGATCTGGAAAGCAATGTGCAGAGTGTGATTTAGTGTGGGTGTGGGTGTGTATGGACCCGTGTGGGAGGATTGGGGCACGGAGAGTTGGTGCAAAGGTACTACTCATTGCTCGATTTAGCCGTATTATCTAGTTGTATGTTGTATGTTTAAATAATAATAATAATAATAATAATAATAATAATGATGATGATGATGATGATGATGAAAATAATAATAATAATAATAATAATAATAATAATAATAATCTGTATTTCCAGCATAAAACTTCTGGTCATGACATATTTATCTTCCACTTGGTCCACAACATTTTTTACAGGTTATTTTAAAGTAAAATAACTTACACACTTTCGGGTATAGTGATAAACGCACTCACACAGATTTTAACCGGGTCTTTATATTTACCATGTCAACCTGTTTATAGCATTCTTTACCAGTATATCTTTTCAATCTCTAAGGGAAATAAACGGTCGAAATCAACGACCCTGTCGAACTTGCGTTAACAAAATTAAGGAAACATTTCTTAGCCCGTGATTGCATTCTGCGAATGGCACCTAATGTCACTTAAACATGCGGGAGGGGAGTGTGTCTAAGATGATTAGACGAATCGACGTTAAACTCAGGATCCCTTTAAACTGAGTGGTGTTCGAGAAGCTACAACTCGATGTAGGAAGAGATAAACCTCAAGAGAAACATATGATGGAATATATGTACCCAATTAAGACAGCACTATTAGAAGCTTAATAGAAATTGAGAAGAAATTGCAGTTGTCATGGTTACGTCAATAATTTCATAATTGTCGATGAACGAAATGAAACACATTTGTGTCATTACACCGAAAATGATTTAAAAACATCATAAACAGATTTTCCTTTTTGCTACCATAAATATTGGTTTGTCTGTTGAAATTCGTACCATGGTAGTGATAGGAAGAAAGCTCCATTTAACATACATTTCTACTCGCATCAAAACATTGTTTATTCACAGCTTCAAAAAGTTGTTCAGTATGTGATTTGGAAACTTCGAATATATGTATAACACCTGAATTTTACATTATTGAGAATAAATCTATATACGTGTCATGGTTTGATTATCTCTTTGGTTTAGAAAATAGAAATTGGATTAAGAGATATACATGTTGTATGGCGAATCCGCTGGTGTGAAATTGTTATGTACTTGCTCTCCATATTATTATACTTGTTGAAGACGTAATACAAACAAATCACAGTAGACAGAAATGCATTTTCCTTTTCGTCCCTCTTAGAGTTAAGTGCCTTGAAAGACCGTTTCTCCGGGGAACATCTATAGCAAATATTCGCTCCGTGTACTTTTATTTAATCTGCGCATACCTTATTGTGTACAATGCAAAATCATTCCATCTTGTATGGAATGTTGGAAGCTCAGATCAAGAAAATTAAGTCTTGATGTCGGACTTAGAGAGAAACAGGTATTTGTCTGGCACTATTTATACTTTACTGGGAGCGCGTTCAACGACGGCAACGCTCAGAATCACCAGACATTTCCTCAGGACGTCATCACAGGAATAAGTCGATTAATTTAAATCTTCAGGGGACATAACGTCCTTTCTACACGTTACGTCTTATTTTAGACGTTACGTCTTTTCTAGACGTTATGCCGCTTTATGGTTTTGATTAGTCAGCTTATTTTGCGTCTGAAGACTACTTATTTGTAGTTACGTCGTAAGTGGATTAATAGCATAAAAATGACTAAGTGATAAAATATCAGCATATCTCAACCAAATGTTATATTCATACACTAACACATCATCTGTGTATCATTCCATATCAACCAAATGTCATATTCATACAGTAAGACATTATCTGTATATCATTATATCGCAACCAAATGTCATATTCATACAGCAGTATATCTGTGTATCATTATATCTCAACCAAATGCCACATTCATGCAGAAAACTATCTGTGTATCATTATATCTCAACAGAATGCCATATTCATACAGAAAAATATTTGTATATCATTATATCGCAACCAAATGTCATATTCATACAGAAAGATATCTGTGTATCATTATATCGCAACCAAATGTCATATTCATACAGTAAGACATTATCTGTGTATCATTATATCGCAACCAAATGTCATATTCATACAGCAGGATACCTGTGTATCATTATATCTCAACCAAATGTCATATTCATACAGTAAGACATTATCTGTGTATCATTATATCGCAACCAAATGTCATATTCATACAGCAGGATACCTGTGTATCATTATATCTCAACCAAATGTCATATTCATACAGTAAGACATTATCTGTGTATCATTATATCGCAACCAAATGTCATATTCATACAGCAGGATATCTGTGTATCATTATATCTCAACCAAATGCAATATTCATACAGAAAGATATCTGTGTATCATTATATCTCAACCAAATGTCATATTCATACAGTAGGATACATATTCGTCATTATATCGCAACCAAATGTCATATTAATACAGAAAAATATCTGTATATCATTCTATCTCAATTAAATGTCATATTCATACAGTAGATATCTCTGTATCATTATATCTCAACCATATGTCATATTCATACAGAAAGATATCTGTTTATCATTTTATTAACTGATGATGTATCTTTAAATCTTAACCAAATCGTACATTTAAATCTTAAAGCATTATCTGTGTGTATTAACTTACCATTTACAGAGTATTTTTTTAACCTCAAAATATCTGTTAAAAGGCTGTACATTATTACTCAACAATGATTTTGACAAACACTTTGACAGATAGTACAATATATTTTTTTTTTTACTGCGCTCAGGAAATGCTGGGGCTACCTACAGTTCTCAAATGTTTTTATCAAACATCCTTTTCACTAGGTTTGGTATGATTAACACATTGGACTTACCTTTTGTTTCCAGTAGGTTAGATATCATTGATACATTCGACTTAACTTTTTTCAACTTAATTTGGTCATTGACATAAGTGATTAGATAAAAATACATATTCGCTTATTTTACAAAACCGTCATAAATATTCTACAACTGTTTTCTTTATTCGTAAAAATGATAGGTAAACATAATTTACAAAGTTATATTGTTTTATTACAACGTTTCCACAATAGAGTATACCTTTCCTGGTGATTCAGAATTTAAACGAGATTTTTTAAATTTGACATAAATCTAAAATCTTTCATACATTTGAAAGGAATGAAACACATTACCGTTTGCAGAAAATAAAAGTACCAGTTGTTGATGGATAATTTGTTCATAACACATAAAGACAATATATCAAACATAACATATTCTCTCGATGTATTGATGGTTGTTATATTGGTTGGTTCATAACACATAAAGACAATATATCAAACATAACATATTCTCTGGACGTTTTATGCCGTTTTGAATGATGTACCAAGAATACGCCTTTCCACTAGTAGACGACGGATGAATAACAGTATTAAAGAAATATTTAGGACAAATAAGATTGGACATTGCATAAGGAATGATACACTGTGATCATGACATTAAACACAATCAAGGTACACATTTTGTGTTCCATAGAAAAGGTTCCTACTGGGCATGCTACCGTATCATTTTGTACAGCATTTTGTTCTCATGCGCATATTTCAGAATTAAATTAACGCTTGTAAAAGTCTCTGAAGTGGCATTTAAATACTCGAAACAATTAAAATCAGCTGTATTATAGGTATTATTAAACGTGCCATATGAACGTAATAACATAATTTATGGAGTCACTAAGTTTGGCAATGAAATGTTTTCTCTGATTCTGATAGAAACTGAATACAAACATATTTGTTATTTCATTGTTGTCATTTATCCAACTTTTATGTAGAAGAAGAATTACGATATAATGTGGCTAGACAAAGAGGAAAACGCCATCGTTCTAGATCCTGATGATAAACTGGACAAGTGCTTAGAGTTACTGATTGATGCGTGACAAAGAATCAGTACTTAGAGTTACCGGTTGATGCGTGACAAAGAATCAGCACTTAGAGTTACTGGTTGATGCGTGACAAAGAATCAATACTTAGAGTTACTGGTTGATGCGTGACAAAGAATCAGTACTTAGAGTTACTGGTTGATGCTTGACAAAGAATCAGTACTTAGAGTTACTGGTTGATGCGTGACAAAGAATCAGTACTTAGAGTTACTGGTTGATGCGTGACAAAGAATCAGCACTTAGAGTTACTGGTTGATGCGTGACAAAGAATCAATACTTAGAGTTACTGGTTGATGCGTGACAAAGAATCAGTACTTAGAGTTACTGGTTGATGCTTGACAAAGAATCAGTACTTTGTTCTTGATTGATGAGAGAAGCAATATTGACGACGTAAGAAAGAAAGCAACACACTAACAAATAGCCTAACCAAGGCAGCATATACTGGTAGATATGATATTTTGAGTGTGTAACAACTCTGTAATTAAACATTTCAGTGAAATTACACGCTTTTGTTTTTCCTCCACAACAACAACCCAAAATACAAAAAAACAAAAAAAAACAAAACAACAACAACCCAAAAAAAACACGTGCTTAAAGAGAATCATGTTATCCAGGACGAAATAAAAATTGTAAATACTTTTAAATAGAACACAAGAAACAAACACTGAATCAGACTTCAGTATCCCTTTGGCTAAAAGGTCGTGCAAGTAAGCAACATGTACTGTACTGAGGTACTCACGTGCTTGTAACTGAATCTGCTTATATTTTCAGCTAAGTAGTCATGCAAGTGAGCAAAATGTACCCTACTTATGTACTGTGCTCATGTGCTTGTAACTGACTGTGCTTATAATATCGTCAGCCAAAGAAACACTTCCCATCATTGATGAACATCCTACATTTTCATTTTGACGGTATCATAGGAGTAATTGCCTAAATAAGCAATCTTTCTACATCTCAAATTAGCTAAGCTTTGAAAAACTCAGAAACATTTTATCTAGTTTGGGGATAGTATATATGTTATTATTGTTATAGTCTCTAGTGTCATCGAACTTTGTTACTATAAACGTTTTCTGTCTCAAAATAGATATACACTGAACGCATTTCACTCACGAGTAATCTCATTAATCATTATCAACAGTCCTAACTTTGTGCTCGTCCTTAGTTTGTACGCCGTTTCTCGCGACTTCACGCGCTAGTTTGAGATCCTCGTGTCATTAGCTGGGTCAATACTTTCGTTGACAGCAACAGTAAGTACTGATTAAGAAATATTCGACGAAATAATTTTTAATAGTACAGTTCAACTAAATTTATATTAAAAAAAACATTACAAATATCCAACTCAATGAATGCCATTTTTGCCTAAAGTTTTTAGCCCTGGAGCGAGTGTTAGCTGTTCACGTCAGGGCCGCTGTTCACATATTGGATTACTGGACAGTTTTATTAGCGGGAACCCAAAACAGATATTTCTGTGAGGGACAGGTAACGCAAAAACTTGGTTTCTATAACATGCACTTCTTATATCGTATTAGGAAAAGTGAATGAAACAGACAACTATACAGAATGCAGTTTTTCACTGAAATATTTAAATATAAGAGGAACAATCTTTGTTATTTAATAACGTTGAAAAATCGAATAACTATGGTAATTGTATCAAAAGTCTGAAGAAGAAAAAAATGTATCTAGTTTTTTTCGTTGATATTTTTGTCATCATTGTTTTATTGCAGTTCATATGCGTGTAAAAGTAATGAATCATATTTCAGATGGGAATGATAATAATACAGAAAATTACACTGGACAACAAATTTTTACAAAAGTCATGTTACTGAAATAAAATTAGTCAATTCTTATCAATTTTTATGTGCTGAACACGAATATGACAGTCAATTTGCAAAATTGGCTCTAGTTTTTTTGTAATCTGCAAGAAATTAATGTTTACATAACGAAATGCATTCCAATAGTAAAAGGTCAACTGTAATAGCCTACCTATAAAAAATCAAGTCATTGACTACATCTTAGATTTCTTCGCCTGTCTCTTGTACAGCTGTTCGGGAGCATCTCTGAGGAGTGTCCAGCAGTAGTCAGCCAGCATTGTAGTGGACCATTTTCCCTGGTATCTTTGTTCCATTGTTGCGATATCTTGATGAAAACGTTCGCCGTGTTCATCACTAACAATACCACAGTTGCTAGGAAAGAAATCCAAATGGGAATGAAGGAAGTGAATCTTTAGAGACATATTGCAGCCAAGTTTCTTATACTTCATCAACATGTCTTCTACTAGTTCCTTATAGTTTTCTGCCCTAACATTTCCGAGGAAGTTTGTAGAAACTAGGCGAAAAGCATTCCATGCTTGTTTCGCGTCACCTTCCAGCAAGTTGTTGAACCGGTCATCTTTGAAAAGCTCTCGAATCTGAGGACCCACAAAAACTCCCTCTTTAATCTTTGCTTCGCTGAGTCGAGGGAATTTTTCATGCAGGTATCGGAATGCTGGCAAAGTCCGGTCAATGGCTTTCACGAAGTTCTTCATCAAACCTAGTTTGATGTGAAGGGGTGGTAGCAAGATTTTCTGAGCCTCAACCAGAGCTGGGTGTTGGATATTCTTCTCTCCAATGGCTACATTCTGCCTGTGAGTCCATTCCTTCCTCATGTAGTGCATTTCCCTTGCTCGGCTATCCCACTCGCATAAGAAACACATGTATTTTGTATATCCTTGCTGCAGTCCCATTAAAAGGGCAACTACCTTCAAATCACCACAGAGGTGCCAGCTGTACTTGTTATACTCAATGGAATTCAGTAGCTGCCTTAAGTTATCGTATGTCTCTTTCATGTGGACAGCATACGCTACTGGAATAGATGGAAGAATGTTTCCATTGTGCAAAAGCACAGCCTTGAGACTCAGTTTCGAAGAGTCCACAAATAGTCTCCATTCTTGTGGGTCATGAGTGATTTTTAAAGCATTCATGAGGCTCTCAATATCGGAACAGAATATCAGATTACTTTCCTTTCTGAAGAAAGGCTCCAATTGCTGGTGGCGCTTTCGATATGCAGTAATTGTGACATCTTCTTCTAGAAGATTCCATTGTTGGAGTCTTGATCCTAGCAATTCTGCCTTGTTCTTTGATAAGTCCAAATCACGAATCGGGTCATTTAGTTCTTCCTGTGTTATTCTGTGTGGGGTTGATGATGCACCACAGTGAAAATCTGGATCACTGCATGCTGATGGACCAGGAGAAGAACAGGTCGACTCACCTTTGTCTTCGTCAGATGAATCAAGAGAATATTCTGCTGGAGGTTCTGGAATAAGAAGTCCCTCACCATGTGGAACTGGTCTCAATGCAGACGGAATGTTTGGGTAGACTATTCTCGACTTCTTTCGCTTCGTTATTCCGCCGGAAAGAGGAGGAACCAAGCAGAAGTAACAGTCATTTAGGTGGTTGCTTGGCTCTCTCCACACCATTGGGACTGCAAACGGCATTGATGACCTTTTGCAATTCAACCACTGTGAAAGCTGTGTTGTACATGTAGCACAGCATATATGCGGAGCCCAAGGCTTGTCTTGGTCACCAACCTTGCATCCGAAGTAAAGATGATATGCCTTCTTCACTTGAGAATTGATACTTTTCTTCTGGTTGGCAAATGTCACTTCCCCACAAATATAGCAAAAATTGTCCGCGGTATTAACACACTTTCGAGGTATTACTGTTCTTTATTGTACGTAAATGGATAAAATAATAAGTTTTATGTAACAGTAGCTTGAACTGTCTCGCACAACGTCTAAAATATTTTAAATGCTGAACCTATCTGATTGGGCTTTATATAGTACACTGCTTACGTCAGCTTCAGCAGCCGCCTGGCATTAGTATAATAGGCCTACACATGTATAGTACACTGCTGACGTCAACTTACTTCAGCAGCCGCATGGCATTAGTATTGCATTGCATCAGAAAATGATGCAATCAACTGTGGATGATGTGAGCATGATGGTATTATGCAATGTTACATCATTATTCCGGATGTTGCTGCAGTCCTACTGGAGAAATTTACACAGTGAAACATAGAAAATGAGGTATATGAATATCTTCAAAACGAGAGCCAATACAAATTTTTCACGGTTATATTCGTGTTCGGCACACCAAAATACTACAGATTAGGGCCTTTTCAAGTCAGTAATGATTTCACTGTTGACCAGTGTTATCAACGATCGAATTATACCTATTGGCATAATTGTCACTGTCTTTCGTAACGACTTAAATACATCGTGTAGTGAGGAGCCAAAACCTAAAGAGAAATACAAAATTTAATTTCTTTTAAAAAATCCCAGAAGATGACATTGTTTCTGGCTAAAACAAAACTCGTTAAGAAGGAACATCGATATTGTATACTAGCCCATCCATTTTAAATTGCGAAATTATTTTACATAAAAATAGGACTAATCTAGCATTTGGTAAAAAATTTTTTTTTTATATTCTTGCATCATTATACATGATTTAAAAGAGTAAGAACAAATAAGAAGGAAAAAGATTCGTCTAGCGGTGATATTTTGTCCTAACTTTCACCTTCCGCTAACTCCTTCAATCATTTAGGTATCTTTGAATTAAAAATATCGAAAAATGTTTCATTAATCTATGCATATTTTCATCCTCTTAAAAAAGGACACGGGCGCTTGCTATATATCCAAAGTTACCTTTTCACACCTGGTTCTGTCATATTTTGATTATGTTTTCGATATCTATATTGTGTATTTAAATTTTGCCCATGATTGTATGTTGTAAGGGTCGTTTTATATACAATATATTACATAGCTAACTTTTGTCCATGATTGTAGACTAAACTTTAAGATAATATTATAAACATATTTGATCTGAGTTTAGGATATAAATTTTACCCTTGGAAATTATATGGTCTACTTGATTTTTGTTAGGTTGGTTGCTAAGATTTAAGTAAACAGGCCTGACCATGTTTACGAATTTGATGAATTATAAATTTTTCCTTAGAATTACAATGTGCTCATTGGCCTTTATACTAAGTTAATATTTTTGGATTATTGTGAATTCATTCAAATACATTCTGGATTATATCATTCTGATGCATCAAGGCTATTAGCACATAGGCACATTCAAGACAATTCTTACATCAGCACACACAAGATTGGAATTCATTCGTAACACGACTGGAATTCATTCGAAACACTCTATACATTTTTACTTTTGCTAGAACTTTCATGATTATTTTGGATTTAATTCACAATTCTATAAGTTCATTTAAAGTTTGACTTTGTTTTCTAGGGAAATTAATTATTACTTGAATTTTACTAAACTTGTTGGTTTTGCTTTTGATGTTCGTGCCATGGTTCCATAATATTTGTTCAGAATGTATTTGTAGGTGAATGAGAACAGGAAATAATATTTGTGAACCTTTTGTTATCACATTGTACTGAGACAATCCTTGGCTCCTTTGTTCTCTCGGTCTTTTCTGCAACTTCCCTTCATCCATGCAGGTACAAAACATTAAACCGATATGAATTTATAAACGATAATATGAAATATTTAAAAATTAAAATGTCAGGTATACGTGCACAACTTTCTTTTGCAACCTGTAATATTCTACATGTAAATGATGTTTTGGGCTTCCCGGGCTATCTTGTCGACCATGTTGTAAACTTGCGAGGTGAGTGACTCTGTGATCAGTACAAAGTTATAAAAGAAAGTACATGTACTTAAACAAGGTTTAGCTATAGATTCCATTTTGTGAGATAAAGAACAGCTTGCCATAAAGCGTGATAGGCAACTTGGCACACGAGGGTAGGATTAAAGGTCAAACAGAAATAAACATAATGATGCAAAAAGAGCTTCTAAATGTCGAGATTTCTGCCAGAAAAGTCCAGAGTGGCTGTGTATAGCAGAGTTAGTTACTGGGTCGCCAAGCAAGTAGAACTGCTACCCACGTATCGAAGCAAATACAACTGCCACACACAAACACCTATGCTCACCGTAAGAACTATCCACGTACTAGCCTGTTTCTAACTTAATGATCATGAGAGAGAGAGAGAGAGAGAGAGAGAGAGGCTATGAGAGAATCCGTCTTATCGCAAATATCACTTATCTTAAGTGGGAGAAGTTTACGTCAAAAATCTCCTCCTCAGACAGGAATTTCACCAGCAGAAATTAGGTGCAAATTTATCTACGGAAGTAATTGAAATATGTTGTCTACTTTGTTTATCCGTACGCACTGTAAGAATTAAACCTATGAAACTTAATGGTTACATAACGGCATATAAAAATATGAAGGATATATTATACATCATGGGGCGTGGCTCGCGTGTGTGAATTATGTCGCTGATATTTTCTTGTATGCTGTTGAGTGTCTGTCATGAAAAATGACTTATTCAATGACCTTCATATTTATTTATTTTTTATGAATTTCTTTTGCAAATAAATTTGGTAGCATAGCGGAGCAGTGCTACAAGATTCTGAAAAAGATGGGCGTGTTATGTAATGTTAATTGTCTTAATGCGTCTAAAAATTTCACAGAAGGATTAAAGCAGAGGAACATTTGTTTCAGGGTATACAATAACTGCATTGAGATTGTACTCTAGGGCCGAATATTTCTTACACCATTGCCAGGGAAGAAAATGTTCATTCAGCCAACTTGACTTAGTTGTTCAGCTGATTGTTTTTTTTTAACGGCACTTTGAACACATTAGTGATTATATCATGGCCAGTAAATGGGAATCAACTGCTTTTCCCATAGGCACATAGGCAGCCAACCTGAGCTAGGCTGGGCTGATATCCAGTTTGTGATCCTAAGACTTTAAACTAACTGTATTAAGTAGAAATTTAAATAACCATTACGGCAAAAGACAAGTGCAACAAGTATTTTTCGAGCAGTGCTATTTGAAAAGTTCTGAAGATTTCTTTGTAACATTATTTTCTTTGAACCTGTCAGTAAATTTAACGCTGATCGCTAGACGAAATAAGGTTCGGTAAAAGGACCTTCAGCAGCACAGGGGACATATGCAGACGCGATGTAATAAAGATAAATGACAGTGACGTAAAAAATGTCACATTATGTCAGAGGAGGACAATTCTGCTACTGTGCATGTGCATACTGTAAAATCCGGGCCGTAATCTCTAAAGGATCAAGTTTGCTGATGCATTTCTCTGCCATATCTTAAAATGTTGAGGAGGTTTCATTTTGTGAAGGGCTATTGGTATTGCGAAAAGGCTTAACAGAGTGGGTGAGTGTGGTGTAGGCAAATATAATCTACAGTATGTAATAAATGAAAAGTTATAAACTATTAACATAAGAAACTGTCATTTAAATGTTCAGGGACGATATGTTTTGCAGAAAATGTATTTACATGAGCTAAAATAGACAATTTGATACTGATTTTACACGCAATAGATTACGTCATTGGGACAGTATTGAGCAATTGCACTGTAAGCATCTTATTGCATGAAAACTAATCAAGATGCATCGAACGTTACATTATATATTGGACCTATTGTACAACGCACGCGGCAAACATCACGATGCCATGTAATTGGGGCTGCCATATAGGTCTTCTTCCAGTCAACACGGTCCCTTGATGGACATTCATAGTACACGCATACCTACAACCGGATGACTATCAAACTTTCCATATTGAAAGTAAAGTTGTTGTTGTTACTGATAATAGCAAAGAGAATTCTAAAATATTCCTGAAATAATATTATAAAATGACTTATTTGCTGCCTTACAATTTACTTCTTTTCATCTCGCCCTTCACCGCATTTTTTTATTTATCAGAAAATGCCACTTACGAACCATTTATTAGGAACTACTGTCAAGATTGTTCAGTAGCGACTAGAATCCAATTTTTCACATTTAGTATTTGCAGAAAAACAGTTGATGTTCAAATTCTCCAAGTTTTAAACAAAATCCACTTCTTGCCACTAAATGGATTATTCATAAGTGTCTGTGGCATTTCGGTTTCACTACATACAGAGTTCATATTGTTTTACACTGCGTCAAAAATGTGAACAAAAAGGTATTTTTTATTACAAGTTGTTCTTTCATATACTAACTGCTAAATGTTTAAAGATACTTAAATGAAATTAATGCGACATCACTGTTACCATAATTTCAAGCAGATTCTTCAGAAGCAGAGTACCATCCCTGTCACGGAATTATATAAATCCTTTTTTTTTAATTAAATACATTTACTCGGGTTTTGTTTTTTCTGTGTAACGATACCCGAGGGTGATTTATGTATATTGTACAATATTTAGAAACAGTGAGCTTGGTTCATCCTATGCCGTACGTGCGAAGTGCTTCCGGTGGGAAAAACCAAATACTTCCAGCGCACAGACGATGCATGGCAGCATCGTCTGTGTATAAATGCCTCACCGTAAGAATAAATATTCACATTAGGAACGTCTTGTCAGTGAGAGGTCCACTTAAAGACTTGCACATCTTCAGCTGTAGAGGTATGTGAGTTATTTATTAATTTCTTGTGTATAAGTTATAACTATTTTACTACCACGTTTATTTTTGTATATTTTCTATGTAGCTTCGGCTTACGTAGTATAATGCGAATATTTTCTATTCTTGTTTGTGACTTAGCAAGAGATTTATATTAGCAATATAAAGTTAAATTTTTAGAAACTTTTAGTACCGTAGGATTCTTATCGGGCACAGCTAGTCTCACTTCTGAACCGGTTTAGTGTTTTGTAATAATTGTACCGATAATGTAATCTGTATAGCTTATCGCACATAACGTCATTACGTTTTATCGTATTTGCCCGTGTCACGCATAGTACACGGTGTCAGATGTATTTTCAGCTGATTGTAGTCTATGTGGTACCAGCTGTAGAGCTAACCACAAATGTTGACCATAGCAGCTGTAAAGCTGAACTTTATCAACCGTAGAGTTGAGTAAACAGTGTTGCTGGTCGAGTAGCAGGTGATCGGGCGTTGCTGATCGATTGGTGGGCGCTGATTACTTGATTAACCGGAGAAATGAATGATGGTCGGTGACTAGCTGGAAAACTGACTACTTGATTGACCATTATGACTGGTTGCCAAGTGTGATGGTGACGGAGTGTTACTCCATACATGTAATCTTTTAGCCGTGGGCTAATTTTGGAGTTTGTAATACCCAGTGTTTTGGGATTGTAAAGATATTTTGTATATCTGTCCCTTTGTTTTCATCATTTTACTATCTGAGTAAAATACCTCTGAACTAGGTACAATTACTGTGTATAAAAGCTCTTATTAGGTTATGCTATTTAATTCATTGTAATGTTATTAAGGACTTAACTGAATTCTGCTGAGATGATTTGTGATAAATTCTGTTTGAAATTCTCATGTCAGAAGGAGAGCTGATGTAGATGGATTAAGTAAACTACATTAGTTTCCAAATTTTGTTTTACGAACTGAGAGCATCGCCAGATGGTTATGAGAGTACATGAATATTGCCAGCCAGATGGTTATGAGTGTTCAGGAACATCGCCAGATGGTTATGAGTGTTCAGGAACATAGCCAAAAGGTATAATAGTAATTATGAGCAGGATAATACAGGAACATCGCCAGATGGTTATGAGTGTTCAGGAACATCGCCGTATCGGATGACAAACGATTCTTAAATGCTCATGAAAAATCTGAACCATACGGGTGAAACTTAATCTGCGCAAAAATGCCAAACGAAAACACTGAAAATAGATATCGCAAGCAATTTTGTCAATTCAACATAGGTTGTGTTGGTTACTATATTAGTACTTCATTAATTTTCTTAAACGTAATTGTTTAATAAATTTGATACACTGTTTCATCTTTGTATGTAGCGTTTTTTGAGCATGGTGATGAGCCAATATACCCACGTCTTGTCAACCAGTCTAACCAATGAACGGAGATCATTACATGTACAAGTATCACATATATACCCATGTCTAGTTAACCAGACTAACCAATGAACGAAGATCATTACATGTACAAGTATCATATATATACCCATGTCAAGTCAACCAGTCTAACCAACGAACGGAGATCATTACCAAGTACAAGATATCTATATTCAACCAGTCTAACAAATGAACGGAGAACATTACTGCGCAAGAATATCACTTTTCTGATAAATGAAACATCACACACAAAATACGTAACTAGTTCGGGTTGAGTCACTGTTGCCTAGTTCATTGTGCGTTGGACTCGTAATCTAGGGGTTGCCGATTGATATATATCCGATGTGTCCTTTTTGATTTCATATTCATACTGATATCCCAGATCTTAAAGAAATACGATCTGCTCATACAGTCTGGAAAAATATTCTGTAATGTTGGCTGCTTCCTAGTCACATTAGAATGAAGAGTAATGTAAAGGTGCACGTAGCAGCCAAAGCTGCCTTACACTCACCCGTTTTCTAACGTAGATTCCATATACTGAATGCAAATACAATATCAACTGGCATGATTTCTTTTTGTAACTTGGTAAAATACATGGAATAAAAACTCTACAAACAAGCATCGGAACACCAAATCCATCACTGGTAAAAACTCCACGAACAAGTATCGGAACATCAAAATCCATCGTTGGAAAGTGATATGCCTCATAGAAAACAAATCTGAGCGATGAGGAGGCATTGTGTCCATAGCATACGACCTGGACACACATACCGAATTCATGCATGCCTCACGAAGACTGGCCCTCTATCTTAGTGATGCATTCATGACTTTATTCATTCATTACTTCCTCCATAGGCAGATTTTCAGATACATATATGACAAACAATATAAAGAACTAAAACATTACATGTAAATAATGCACAAAATTGAAAAGGAAAGTTGGAATATTTATTCAATCAAACACATTTTAAGGAGAATAAATAATCCAGTACACCTTGTCAAAACAGTTAACACATTTATTACCTCTTGGAGCTAACGTAGGAAGAAACACACACAAAAAAGCAAATACTCAGAAACTTCTCTAAGGGGTAATAATATTAGCTAAATCTAGAAAAAATAATTACCTAGGATCTCTTGTGCTTTACCAATGAACGTACTACAAGAGTTTCTGCATACATTCGCTTGAGTCTATCAGGTTTATTTTTAAAAATTCTGAATCACAGTTGATGTCATCTGCGCTGAATGTTCCTATTAGTTATTCGAGTTGTGCCACCAAACACTATTAACACAACGGTTTCTTTAACAGATAACATTTTCCGTGTTTATAATAATGTATACTGATGAATTTGTGATAAATTTAAAAATCGGTACTATTTTTATTTGGCTTTTCTTCTTATTAATCATCTAATGTTTTTAGTTCATATTTATGGGCATATGTAGACTGTTTTAGTACATGTTTATGGGCATAGGTATAGGCTTTTTAGTACACGTTTATGGGCATATGTAGAGGTTTTTTTAGTACACGTTTATGAGCATAGTTTCCATCTGGCTTAATGCGGTCATTGGCTTGCGATCGAGGGTCAAATATTCGCAGCACAATCAGCATAGATACATACCTAATGGCTCGATACATTTGGAGGCAACCAGGTGCAGTAATGAAGGATTCGGTCAATTATTTATTTTTGGATGTTTGTCTTTCCTGAAGTGGAAAGAGACATCATAGCGATGGGTGATGGAACTCAAAATGTTCCACAAAATAATAAATAAGTACGCGCTTAACTGTTACAGACTCATAAACAGGATGCATGCATCTTCAAAAAACGTGTGTTTCCGTTCGAATGCTTAATTTAATTATTTTCGTACAAGCAGTGTAATAAAAGATACATGTCAGTACATATAGTGCCTGTATTGAATACGTGCATTGCACTCTCATGTACACAAACTAAGAAAATACAGAGTCTATATCTAGCAAAAAGAACTTACTCGTATTTCGAGAATGAATATGCATGTACTGAAATTTTCAAGAAGTCTTCAAAGCATTGTTTCATAAATTGCGTTTCTTAACTTCGCTGCTTTTGTAAGATCATTTGAGCTTTGTAAAAAAAAAATTCAGCAAGTATGCGTTGTCAATCCATCGTCCGTCGGAAATCTGTACATGTCTATGAAACGAAAAGTGCAGACCTTCTTCATAAGGTCTAGCTGGTCCTACCTGACAACGGAACGTGTAACAGATCCTTGGTAGCCACAGATGCCATGATGAAAGGTATGTTATGTCTACCCGTCTTTGAAGCTATATTGGTCATCGAAAATACATACTATGTCTACCTGTCTTTGAAGACATATTGGCATTCAAAAGGCATGTTATGTCTACATGTCCTTTAAGACATGCTGTATTAAAAGTAGTATCAGAAGGCATATAGGTTGATATGTTCTCTCGGTGTTTCTGACCCTGTCCTTTTACAGATTACATGTTCTATCAATGTTTTGGACTCTGACTTTAACAGTTGACACATTCTATTAGCGTTTCAGATTCTTTCATTAACATTTTACATGTTATATCAGTGTTCCGGACTCTGTCCTTCAACAGTTGACACATTGTGTCTGCGTTTCGGACTGTCCATTCTCCGATAAGCAATCGCTCTCATCTCAGTCATAATTTGGTATCAGTTATTACATCTTCTTCTTCATCATCCCCATCCCGCTCTTGAAATTTCTCAATTGATGTTTGAAAACTTAATGAACATCGTAAAGGAAGTAAAATGAAACGCTGTAAGGAAGAGTGATTTTTTTAATATTAAGAAAACCTTTGTGTTATTCAAAAGCTGGCTGAATTCCGATCATAACGAAAATGTCAGTTATTTTAATTGACATCCGAGGTAAAAGAACTACGGGTTATAGCTGGGAACTATTCAGAACACAAAAAATTACTGCAGTGCAATGTTGGCTTTTGGAAGGCAATGCTGCCTTGAGATGAATGGTCTTAGTAACCTTGGCACAGCAAAATTTGTACTCTGTCCAGAATATAATAGACTGCCCTGACCATGAGAGCCTATGGATCAGAGAGTAAATAAATAATCATAAATAGGTTAACATGCTTGGTAAGAATCATCCAACCGTACTAATTACAATACTTCTTGACCGATTAAGGTTATAGCACAAAAGTGTTATACAGAAGATTAGCGCACCTAAATGGTGGTTGGCACAATTTGCAAGACCTTGTTTTCCTGCCAAGCTATTTTCCCCAGGTGTTTTCCTTTTTGTGCTACTACCTTCGCAAATAGAAATTCATTTTGAACACTCATGCTTTGATTTTAATAATTCGAAACAATTATAATCATAATTCATATGTATCCTAAACAGAAGCAGGCACGAACGGTCACTAACGACTGATCTCGCTCGTATTTAACTATCTCCTCAACCAAGTTAATCTGTTTTTAATTCTAGCAGAGATTATTTTGAAACATTATACAAAAAATTTTGCCACATAGACTAGCCTAATATGATAATTCGATTATTATCTGAGTGATCGATGGCAGTAACGTCCAAAAATGTCAATACGGTTGTGCATCATAGTAACAAAAACTGATTCGCATTGTGTGACATTCGGAAATTCTCGTCAAGCTGATCAGTTTAAGTTACGGAGTAATTTAAAATATATCGGCATACTTAGAGACAATATTTTAATTTAAATACAAAAAAAAAGAAACAACAACGTCGTTATGGTATATATAAATTAGAAAATTAATTTGTAATGACCAGATCCAAAATCATTTAAGGATAATTTTCGTCCTAAAAAGAAATGAGCTTGAGAGTATAAATGGATGTATCACATCAGACTGAAATATTTGCTTTTTACAATAAACGATTGTAGACACTTGAAATTTTTTGGCAAAGGGTTGGCTACAGGAATTTACGTTTATAAGTGTATATTAGTTCAGTTCTCTCTCCAATTATCGTACCCAGTTATCACAACTCCCTTACATTCATTGGCAAGATGAAAACCAAAAATCAGAGATGATTACGGTCGAATTTGATGTTGCAGGAATGCAATGATGACATCAGGCACGTCAAGAGAAAGATTATGTTATTAGAGATGCACTTTCACTTGTATACAATTATTTTATTTTAATGATATGTATATTTGACTAATATTCAAAAGAAAGCTCTACTGTAAAAATCTCTTTTTCTTTATGAGGGGATGTGTTATGTACATTTAATTTGTATAGTTTGTTAGCTTTTTCTCCATGATTATGTTATATACTTTTGTATTTTTACTTGACCTTGTTCGAAATCATGTTCACTTTGTACCTGACCAGGGACGTTTATTTTGTAAACACCATAATACATACCTAATAACTCTTTGTGAGTATATATTAAATATTAGGATCATTATCAGAATTGAGGTAAGCATGATTATCTTAATCTGAGTCTAGGACATTGATATTTCCACATTGAAAAACCTGGTGTACCTGATATTTGCCATGTTCATTATTATAATTTTAGTAATAGACGTTATCTTGTTGACAACTTTGAATATTCTAGAAATGATGTTTTGACCTTCATCCATGTTCTAATTTTGTGTCGTAGAATTTTAAGACGAATACAGCAGGCTGTCCAGGATTTTATTATGAAGATGAATTCAGTAGGCTGTCCGGGGTTTTGTTATAAAGATGAAAACAGTAACTGTCTAGGATTTTATGATGAAAATGAATAAAATGGAGTGCAAATTATTCATTCATTGGTACGTTTGCGGCTACTGCCTTTTTTGTAATTCCATCATGCCGTTTGTGGTAAATCGTTAGGAGTGCTCAGAGTTGTTACAGAGACCATATAACGAGAAACCATGTGGACTTATCTTCTGCCAATTTATACACATGTCGACAAGCAATATACCACACAGTCCAGTTCGAGACTTGTGTAAGTACCGACTAAAATACATATATGGGATATAATATTTTTGTTTGGCTTGTGTAAGTGAGGTACCAGCTAAATACATGTATAGAACATGATTTTTATCTGGCTTGTGTAAGTGAGGCACCAGCTAAATACATGTATAGAACATGATTTTTATCTGGCTTGAGTAAGTGAGGCACCAGCTAAATACATGTATAGAACATGATTTTTATCTGGCTTGAGTAAGTGAGGCACCAGCTAAATACATGTATAGAACATGACTTTTATCTGGCTTGTGTAAGTGAGGCACCAGCTAAATACATGTATAGAACATGATTTTTATCTGGCTTGTGTAAGTGAGGCACCAGCTAAATACATGTATAGAACATGATTTTTATCTGGCTTGAGTAAGTGAGGCACCAGCTAAATACATGTATAGAACATGATTTGTGTCTGACTAATGTAGATTACTATTTAATAGTACAGATTACTACTTAATACAGACATAACAGTAATTATGATGTTTTTAGAAACGGTTGAATCACAGGTAGGAATGCATCTTTTCAATACCATAATCTCATAATAATAAAATGCTATCGTATTTAGACAGAATCATGCTTTGTTGTTCAAACCAGTAAGGCGATTTTTCAACTGAATATAGATTAACAGGTATACGCTGGAACTGTTTGATACTGATTTTAAACTATGTTGCTGATATTTTGGGGTTTAAAGTTGTTTTTATTCTATTGAATAAATTCATCTACAATATTTAAGCAGCTTTTAGGTGCAACATCAGCTATTATATATGTGGGGTAGCTTGATCGTTTATAAATGCTTGGTAGATTTACAATAAGTAAATGGGTAAAGCCAATGCCCATTTGGAGTTAAAATAAGTAAACTGGTAAAGCCAATGCCCATTTGGAGTTAATAAGTAAACGGGTAAAGCCAATGCCCATTTAGTTAGTTTTAGAGTAGGGAACTCGGGTGGGGGGGGGGAGCTATATATGATTATGCACAACAACCTCTACATGTATGACAGCAGAGGAATATTTAGTCAGCACGTTTAGACGCGATGCAGAACTAGCATGTACAGCAAGGTTAAGATTTTCATTTCATATTCTCGTTTCAACACATGGCCAATTACCAGTCAGCCGACAAATGCGCAATTACATTTAGTAATTCAGAACACGTGCAGGATTTTGAAATCACGCGCATCAAAGCGTATTATCATTACGAGCATTGTACATTATACATCCGCCATATCAAGTTATTTTTTTTGGGGGGGGGGGGATTCTTCTTTTAATCTCAGTGACCTCGACCTTTGACCTACCGGCCCCAAAAGCGATAGGTGCCTATTTTGCCTCTAATCAAAGCTAACCAAGAAGCTTGGTCTTGGCTTGTGACATCACTTTAGCACCTGCCTTCTTTCCTCTGAACCAATTAATAGGTCTCTGTCTTGTCTACATGCAAACCATCAATAAATTTCAGTAAATGCATATGATACAGAACTTAAGTACTTTTGTTCTTTTTTTAAATCGTTTTTTTTTCTTCCATTGGTCCATGTGAACTTAACCTTTTACCTTTTGAACCCAGCATGTCTTCCTTGTATCATATGCAAACCATCCATAAAGTATACCCAAAATAAGTGACAAAGAACTCCATATATCTTGCATTTCCTTCTTCTGATTCTTTTTCTAAACAAATGTCTATTTTCCAGGATTCAAAACCATAAACAGAATTTCAGATTGAAAAGAAAATTACAAAGTTAAATATGCCCCAGACTTGAGCAAGAAACACTGAGAGATATAGAGAAAGAGTGAGTTGGTCGTATGAGATGTGTTTATGGTGTAAAGTGATTACAAAAAAGGATTGAATACTGAATATTTATATCTTTATACTGGTTCTTTCATTTAGACCTATTATTTTCATCAATTCATCAGCTGAACTCCAGACAAAGGAGTGCATAAACCATATGTTTTATTTGTATGTATACTATATATCATTTAACATATATTAATTTGTGTAACTCTTCTGAAAGCCTGATAAAATGATGAAAACACACGATCACGTATTTCTCTTAAATCGAATAATCCCCGTCCCCCCCCCCCATTAAATATCAACAATAAATGTAATACCAGTCCTATCCATTCGAGTTACACTTAGTCTAGCACTGAGTATATATTGGCAAAGTTTTCTTTATTTTATTGAGTCCGTTCGTGACTCAATGCAATAATATCGGATTAGTTATTAAAAAAACAAAGTTCTTCCAGTATTTACTTGTTACATATGATAACTTTTATTTCCTGAATTTTACACTTCATGCACCAACTTTCTTCTTGGAATTACAATGATCTTGACATTTAACATTATCACCTTTAAATCTATAGGTGGTCTTCTAATCTCATATGCAAGTTATCACAATGCTTCACCAGTGCATCTGCTACATAAATACAATTAATTTATGGAAGCGATTTTCTTTCTTTCATTTTCAAGGTGGGTAAGGGTCTATGGCGGAGAGTTCGAGTTATTGTGCGGAGAATAAATAGGGAAGTGACGAACGGACATAATCATAACCTAATACGTTCCGCCTTACGGCAGGCATATGACTTGAATGATATATCAGACGGTGGTTCATAATGTATTCTACGGATTTTTCTATATAGTGATGTTTAGTGACGAACATTGTCAACATAATCAAAACTGATCAAATCAACAATGTTGCATTGTATTGTTTATCATTTTATTTTATATATCTTGAGCTTTGTAATTATTTATAATCTAAATATTGTCAATACTGTGTCCTTATGTCACAATCTGCGATGCGTACATCTCATATATTTGTGTAACTTTTTAGTATATAAAGTAAAGCACGCTTAAAAGTAGCATTGATTTTTTTATGAGCTAGCAACATAGAAAAGCACATAACAAAATGATTTTCTCTTGACCTGACTTCCTCTGAGTCACATATTTAAATGCTGCTCTCTTGACCTGACTTCCTCTGAGTCACATATTTGTTACCTATGGAAGGTATTGCCGGATCTAGCTCCAAAACAGATATGCAAATGGCTAGAATCTTGCAGACGAAACAACATTCATCGATTCTACCAGCTGAAAAGTTTTGAAGTGCAAGCGCGTTCGGTCGTGTTTATTTCTTCTATCTGTTTTCTTTCTACCTGGAATTTTCTTTGATTTCTAGTTTGTATGTTTCTTTCCCTCAGAACCTTAACATAATCATATGCGACATTGACGAGAGAGAATATACAAGTCACTTTGGGGGGGGGGAGGGAGGAATGGGCCGAGTGGCCTAAGGCGCTCGCTTTCACAGGTCATTGACATCACATCTCTGTCCACATGAGTTCCAGTCGCGGGCTCGGCCAACTTAGGTATGTTAAAAAGCTTGTCAGAAGCTTCTAATGGGTCGGTCGTTCCTCCCCGGGGTTTACACGAGTTCTCCCTTCACCAGATATACTGGCCGCCATGTATCATGTGATAAAAAATGGCGTCTAGCCAACAACAACAACCAGATTTTGTGGATATATGTGTATTTAATAAATTTTCTGTGTTTGTGTAGCACATATCTTTCAACATTTACAGGAAATAGTAAAAATAAAAGTAAGAATTTTTAGGCGTGTACAACAAATAAAACTGTAATGCCTGCAAATCGTAATTACCATTTTAATTAAACGAGATACACTAGCGGTGTGGACAAAAACACATACTATCATAATTTACTTTACTGTGGTATAAAAGTTAATTAAAATTAAAAACAAAATTAAAATTGGATTACAGTGATTTTGCATGTATCCATTCCCACGCCTGTGTTGAAATGCAATGATACACTTATACCTGCTATAACTTGTAATCAATGGCTGCAGTTTTTTTTTAAAAAAAAGAGTCAAATAACAGTTGCCACATAAATAATACCAACCGTAAATGTATTAAACAGTAGCCATCGTAAATGAGCCGATTTAAACATAGCACATGAATGTACTGGATTAAATAAGATCCACCGTGAATATAATGGATTAAAAAGATCCACCGTGAATATGATGGATTAAATAAGATCCACCGTAAATATAAAGGATTAAATAAGATCCACCGTAAATATAATGGATTAAATAAGATCCACCGTGAATACAATGGATTAAATAAGATCCACCGTAAATATAATGGATTAAAAAAGAACCACCGTAAATATATCCGACTAAAACTAATTTTGGATATTTTATCAGCTGATTCAAAAATAAAATGCAACCGTAGTACAGGAATTTAACGATATAAACTCTTTGATTTAAACTAGTATAAAGCGAGAAAAGAAAAATAATAGCGACAAATGCCTGAAATTCAATAGAGGAAAATAATAGCGACAAATGCAGGGAAATCAAAACAGAAAAATGATATGACAAATGCCTGAAATTCTAAATAGAAAAATGATATCGACAAATGCATGGAATTCAAAAGAAAAGTAAGGAAATAAAATATTGTCCAGATGGTTTACTGGTAAATTCCAAGTTCTAGACTCAAGCAAATGTACCGAGCTGTTAGCACTTCTTTATACACTGAAGTAAATGTACCTATCTGTAAGTACGTCTTCATACACTGAATAAATGTACCTAGCTGTAAGCACTTCTTCATACACTGAAGGTTATGTACCGCGCTGTAAGCACTTCTTTATACACTGAAGTTTATGTACCGCGCTGTAAGCACTTCTTTATACACTGAAGTAAATATACCTAGCTGTAAGTACGTCTTCATACACTGAATAAATGTACCTAGCTGTAAGCACTTCTTTATACAGTGAAGTTTATGTACCGCACTGTAAGCACTTCTTTATACACTGAAGTAAATGTACCTAGCTGTAAGTACGTCTTCATACACTGAATAAATGTACCTAGCTGTAAGCACTTCTTCATACACTGAAGGTTATGTACCGCGCTGTAAGCACTTCTTTATACACTGAAGTTTATGTACCGCGCTGTAAGTACTTCTTTATACACTGAAGTAAATGTACCTATCTGTAAGTACGTCTTCATACACTGAATAAATGTACCTAGCTGTAAGCACTTCTTTATACACTGAAGGTTATGTACCGCGCTGTAAGCACTTCTTTATACACTGAAGTAAATGTACCTAGCTGTAAGTACGTCTTCATACACTGAATAAATGTACCTAGCTGTAAGCACTTCTTTATACACTGAAGGTTATGTACCGCGCTGTAAGCACTTCTTCATACACTGAAGGTTATGTACCTATCTGTAAGCACTTCTTTATACACTGAAGTAAATGTACCTAGCTGTAAGCACTTCTTTATACATTGAAGTAAATGTACCTAGCTGTAAGCACTTCTTTATACATTGGAGAAAATTTTAAATAAGACGAAAGATACAGACAGAGTTTCAGCTCATAACTCTGCATAAAAATAATGTTTAAATAAATATTGGAGTTAAAACATTATATATATATATATATATATATATATATATATATATATATATATATATATATATATATATATATATATATATATATATATATATATATATATATATATATATATATATATATATATATATATATAGGTAGGTAGAGGAAATGTATCACACAGTACTTACCGTGCTTGGAGACTTGCTATAATCCGACAGAGGAAATTTCCTGCTACTGGTGTACATGACGATCGGTGAAACTATACCATACTGTCAGGTTTCGGTAGCCTCTGGCTTCCTATGTCAGAAAAAAGAAACCGGTTTCAGCCGTCTCCCTCTTTCTTCTACTTCTTTGTTTATGCACTTAGTGCATTCCCCGCCCCAACGTTTTGCAAAAGGATTGTTTTTGTGCAGAGTTGCAGCGCAGCAAGCAAAGATTAACGAAAATACCAGCAGCGGGAGAAATCAGCAGACCACGTTTCGGTACGAATGCAAGCGATACTATGAGCCTATCAGAAATCTGAATTATATTATAAGCAAAGCGTCAGTTAGTATCCACTGATACAGCTTCACTGATACGTAACAACTGATACTAACCCCTGACGTACTTCATATATCAATGAAGTCAACAGATTCTTAGAAATTTAGAAGAACTTTAGATAAGGTTTATTTCAATTCCATCGTGTGAAAGCTCTAGACTGCAGATGCCTTGCGTTAATGTTATTCTAGGGAGGCTTAGATTTGAAGAAGAGAAGCATCGTTATCTCTAACACACGTGTGGCAGAGTTTGGAGAGGATCCAGTCCAAATTACAAAATACCTATCGCAGATGAGTAGTTGGTCTTTCAGAGCAATTGTGGTGCTTGGGATAGGGTTGGAATAAATATCATTACCTGTGTAATCTTGATGGATAACATTACATCACAATGGAAAATGTAGATCATTCTTGTTGACGTCATGAGAATATTGTTGGAATTACTGGCCATATATTTCGTAAATGAAAGATGCGTATATAGTAATGTGGGGCCGTGTTTAACTGTCGTCTTTTCTATATATAAAAATTACTGTGTCATGGGTGACCTTTAAAATTTCAATTTTGTTTTCCGATATTTTAATTTCAAAATTGATATAATGTTCGTAATATAAATCAGTTATCTTTCTGAGTATCATTTTTCAAATTCAATAAATGGAAAGAGATGAATGTTATGATGACCATTCATGTTAAAAATCGAACTTTTAGTTTGGATAGGCCAGCCCACAATATCTACCGTTTTACATATCAATAAATATTTACTTTTAGTTTGGATAGACTAGCCCACAATATCTACCGTTTTACATATCAATAAATATTTGCTAGTTTTGATGACGATTGGCTTTTGTATTAAAAATGTATGAACCCATTTAATGGCTGATGCCATGTGGAGACATTCATGACGGTGGAAATAATACAAAATTACGTTGGCATTAAAAAGCATCAAATAAGTTAGTTCCATCTGCGTCACCACCGTCATTTTTCCCTACATTCTTCACAACTATGTCAGTTAAATAAATACTGAATATTTGTTTAAAGTGTCACATAAAATGACAATATTACATAGTGACACTTTAAACAAACACGCAGTATTTCTTAAGTAGCGTTACGACTATAAGATCTTAACTATGCAACAGAAAGAAGCGAAACCAACAAGTTTAGTTAATTCAACAAATGGGGCCCAGAGTGGCCGAGTGGTCTAAAGCGCTCTCCGTTACGGATCACTGCCATCTCACTTCGGTCTGCGTGGGTTCGAGTCTCGGATTCGGCCAGTGTGGGTATGTGAGAAAGCTTGCCAGTAGCTTTTCGAGGGTCGGTGGTTCTTTCCGGGGATTTCCCGGGTTCTTCCTTCACCATTAATACTGGCCGCCATGTATAGCCGATAGTGTGCTGAAAAATGGCGTTAAACCCTACAACAACATAATTCAACAAATAATTTATTTCTCTACGTTAAAAAGTGAAAATTTAAGAGACACTACAGCATTGTGAATTATATCTCAAATAATCTTAAACGTCCTATCATAAGTCCAAAAGGTCTTTGAATACATTCGCCATAATCCCAAAGTAGGATTTTAGTCCGAAAAATCAATGACCACTTTACAATTTCCAATGAATAATTCAAATACATAATTCGTCTCAAAATATATCTGAACACAACTGTAAATTATTCCACAGACTTCTGATAAATAGGGATGAATAATTGTAAACCAAATCCTTATATATATATATATATATATATATATATATATATATATATATATATATATATATATATATATATATATATATATATATACCCACTTGACCTTCGTTGCAATAGATTGTTTTAGAAAGACAAAATTTCCACTGGAAACTTCCGCTAACTCTTGAACTCAACAGCTTGCTCTTACAAATTATGACAAAAGTCGGGTAGGCATACCTCCGTACCAAGACAAAAGATATACAAACATCAAGCACACAAAGACAATTAAAATGTGCATAATAATAGACCTATCCGTTACTAATACAACGAAGAACCATGTGTCGTCACAGACGGAAATAACGTTTTGAACGATATTTCTTTATTACCAACTCATTTTGGTATTGTGTATTACTTCCACCATCCTGAATTTCTATTTAGCCTTTTAACGATTCGTGCCCGGCCTCGTGTGCGGGGCATCATGGGATGCTAGAGTACGAGGCTAAATAACATAAGGCAACGTTGTTGATGGCTGTTATCATTTACTGAAAACAGAGAAGACACAATAATATTGTGAAAACAATAGCACAACCTTACCCCACCCCCGCCAACAGTCCAGTGATTTAACTCAGCTCCCCAGAAGATGATTTCATAATGTTTAAATGGTCAATATGCCGCACATTTGGACTGTCTCGTCTATATGTGTCAGCTATAGATATGCATCAGCGGTTTTGATTAGTAGTCGAAGTGTAATCAATCGGAGTGTCGTCGGCTTTTTCTGCAAGACAAAACAATATGCTTATATCGTACGTCGGCGCAGTAATTTATAGAAAAACGATACATTTTGTTAAATCTCGATTTCTCACCAAAGAAAGAAACCCCAGTTCTGATCACCCCCGCTGTTTCTACAGTTAGATCAATCTTAGGATTCAGTTGGCTGTGCCTTGAGTTAGATTTTTAGCGAAAAAATAATTTCTCCGGTTGTCCTCACTGGTTATACAGGATATTTTGAAAAAGACTTTGCAAACTACTTCTTTTTTTAATACATTTTTAATGTGTGAATGATAATAGTGAAATTGAGGCTGTACTGGACTACGTGCCGTTAGACTTCTAGATACCATCTAAACCATTCTAAAATGTGATCACTTGACCATCATCCGGGAATCTGTTTTGCGTCTCGAGTTACTGTATAACCTTTGTTTATAGAAAAATTAGGCAGTTGGGCTTTTACACTGGAAAGTGTGTGTTTGTGACCAGTTGGAGTTATATCTTAATTTTTATTCAGATTATTTGGATTCTGAAAGATAATTCTTTTTCCTGGAAATATTTGAGTGCTTGTACATAAATTCTTGAACAAAGACATTAAATTTTATTCGAAAATTTAAACAACGGAATATTATTGTCTGTGGAATTACAAAGAACTGCAGATGCTACAGCACCATAAAGGCTACAGTATACGTCATCGCTTTCCATTTTGCCTTTTCCGCTAGGACTCGAACTTAAATTTGTTAGAACATTTCATCATTAAGTCTTCTAAAATTTATTTCGTGGATTATTGCTGGATTATTTTTGGATTTGATTCTTAAAACCGTTCTTATTTTTTAATTTTTTACTGTTTTTCCAGGGAAATAAATAATTTGTTAAATTTTTCAAAGCTTGTTGTTTTCACTCTTTTGTGACTGTTTATTAGAGCCTAAACACGTAATATAAGAATGTAGCCCTCCTTGGATCTATGAATTTTGGTTAAAATATTTCAGAAAACTTTGTTTTTTGAAATTTGTATTCCCCTAGTTTTTGAAATCTTTAGTGAAATCGGCAAGCATTTTCTAAAATGTTATCAAAAGTGGAAATCTTTCTTTGAAGTCCGACCCGGGACCAATTAGACCGTTTAAAAATAGATGAATTAATTCAATCTGCCATAAGATATGATCTCTCTGAGGTAAAGGTTTCCTTAACGAAGCAAGAAATAAAAAATATTATGGTCCAGTACTGGCTAGAAAAGAATGTTTTGGATAAAAGTGCTTTGGTTTCGATCAGTAAATCTGTATCAGACTCTGACATAAAAGTAAAGGAATTAGAATTAAAATACACGATGGAGCTGGAGTCAAGGAAACTGGAATTTCAGAAAGATAAAAAAGAAAAACAAATGCAAATGCAGTTACAACTGGAGAAAGAGAAGGAACAAATGAAATTGGAAAAAGAGAAAGAACAAATGTTATTACAAAAAGAAGAAAACATATACAAATGCAATTAGATAAGGAAGAAACAAAGACAAATGCAGTTACAAGAAAAACAAATGCAATTAGACAAATAAGAAAGAGAGAAAGACAGAGATGCAAATGCAAATGCAGAGAGAGAAGGAAGAGGGAATATCAATGTTTTGATGTTGCAAAGAATATTAGGTTAGTGCCCCCTTTCAGAGAAAGAAAAGTAGACAACTATTTTACCCGTTTTGAAAAAGTTGCTGAAAATTTGAAATGGCCAAGGGAACATTGGACTCATTTATTACCATGTGTACTCACTGGTAAGGCTAGTGATATTTATAATTCACTGTCAATTCACCAAAGTGGTGACTATGATGTGGTTAAAGAATGCATCTTAAAGGGTTATGAGTTTGGCCCTGAAGCTTATCGGCAAAATTTCACAAACTATAAAAAAGAAGCTGGACAAACTTATGTCCAATTTGCTATAGAAAAAGAGCAGTTATTTGATAGATGGTGCTTAGCCGATAAAGTTGAACAAGATCATGAAAGTCTCAAACAACTTGTATTACTTGATGAATTCAAGAACTGTGTACATAGTGACATTAAGACTTATCTTGACAAGCATCAGATTGAAACCTTGGAAAATGCTGCTTGTGCTGCTGATTAGTATTCTTTAACTCATAAAGTTCCTTTTGTACAGAAGACTTCCACTCAACAGTTTTCTGGCAGAAAAGCATTTCAGCCTAATACAAACCCTTATAAATCTCAAAATGGCACAACTTTTAAACATCAAGCTTCAGATAAGCTTGACCAAAGATCCTTTTCTCTTCCTACGTGTACCTATTGCAAGAAGAAAGGACACGTTATTTCTGATTGCGACAAACTGAAAAATAGGCATCAGAATCAAGACAGACCTATTCCAGATGCTCTTATTTCTAAGAGGTCAAGGTCACGGTCATGTTTTGAAAGCAATAAATTTGTTGGGTATAACAAACCCCAGTCTGATTTGATTATGGAGAATTATGAACCATTCCTATCGAAGGGTTCTATATCACTCTTGGGTGATTCGGCCAATCCTGTCCCTATTAAAATATTAAGGGACTCAGAGTCTTTTATTATCGGGTGCTTTGCCTTTTTCTGAGAAGTCTTCTTCTAATGAGAATGTTCTTATTCAGGGAGTAGGGTGAGTCTTTGTTAATGTTCCTCTCCACTGTGTAAATTTGTCATCAGACTTAGTTTCAGGAGCCGTGGCAGTCGGAATGGTCTCTGTTTTACCCGTCGAGGGCATTCATTTATTACTAGGCAACGACCTAGTTGGAGATAAGGTTGTGGTTAATCCACCGCTTGTGCAGTTACCAGAGCTATGGCAAAGAAAGCTCTTGAGAATGAAGTTGATAAGTATTCCTTTAGCTGACACATTTATTGGTCAGGCTTTTAAGGAGGTCACTTTCACTCCTTGTTTGGATCAGTCAGAAGGTATTGATCACAGTGATCCTCTTCTAATCAGGGTGATAAAGACAATCACTAATCGTCGAACATGGAAAAGATCCTGAGAATTCCTGTTTGTTTCAGAACATCATTAGTGAAACTGAAGCTACTGAAGTTCCTGTCTGTTATTTCATTAAAAATGGAATTCTTATGAGAAAATGGAGACCTCCTGAGGTACCTGCTGATACGAATGGTCAGTGAACTATCAAATTGAAGTTCCAAAGCCTTACATACAGGAATTACTTAGTCTGGCCCATGAAAATCCTTTGGCTGGTCATTTAGGGATTAATAAAACTTATCACACGATCTTACTCACTTCTACCGGCTAAAAATCAAAAGGAATGTTGGTAAATACTGTAGATCTTGTCAAATGGTAGGAAAACCTAACCAGAAGATACCTAAGGCTCATCTAAAACCTATTCCTGCCTTTGACAAAACATTTAGTAGAATAATGGTAGATTGTGTTGGTCTCTTAGCTAAGACCAAGTCAGGTAACCAATACCTGTTGATCATTATGTCTCGTCAACAAGGGTTCCAGAGGTAATTCCTTTGAGGAATATTAAATCTAAAACAATAGTGAAAGCTTTGATACAGTGTTTTTTTAAAACTCAAATTGGCCTTCCCAAGTCTGTTCAATCTGGCCAAGGGTCAAATTTTAGGTCTGGAACTTTCCAGCTGATTATGTTTGAATTTGGCAGCCAGAAATTCAAGTTAAAAGTGAAAATAGAGAGAACCTTTGAGTCTGGTAATAGAGTTCTGTCTCTTTTGCTCATTCTTCAAAATTTTCTTCGGATTTGATATTATGGCCAGTACAAAGCTAAAAAGAAAATGAATGAGTTCAGTTATAATATTAGTGCTCCTGGGATCTAAATAAATTATAGGAGTACCAGTATATTAAAAGAGGTAGCCAGGTTAAACATACAATTAATTTACTTGTAACTGTCCCACTCAGCGAAGATTTAAGTGAAGGAATATTATCAGATTCTACTCATATTGGAGTGACAAATCTTCGGAATCCAGAAATTATGAAAGATTTGGACCAGAAACTTTCACATTTGCAAAAGCAAGTAAGAAACGAACTTAAACAGTTGTTATTTAAATATAAACACTTTTTTCTCCAGATGTTCCTTCAAGAACGAAAAAAAATTCCATGACGTTGAAATTGTAAATTCCAAACTTGTGAAGTATGAACCCCTCTGAAACAGGAATACTTGATGAAAGAAATTCAGTATTTGCTGGAGAATGATTTTATAGAGCCCAGTAAAAGTGATTGAAGTTTATCATGCATGCTTGTTCCAAAACCAGATAAAACTTTCCGTATGTGCACTGATTATAGGAAGGTGAATAGTGTGACAAAAACATTCATTTCCATTACCAATGATCGATGACTGTATTAATAATATCGGAAATGCCAAGCATGTCACCAAGTTTGACCTTCTGAAAGGATTTAGGCAAACTCCACTAAGGGAAAGAGCAAAGGAACTTTTGGTATTCGTGACTCCAGATGGACTTTATCAATATAAAGTAATGCCATTTGGGATGAAAGGGTCGCCATGTACTTTTCAACGTCTCATGAATATGATTATCTCTGGTCGAGACAGTTGTGATGCTTACATCGATGATGTCATCATCTACAACAACACCTGGAAAGAACATTTATTAGCAACAATTCGCAAATTCTTTGACAGACTCACAGATGCAAGTTTGACAATTAATTTATCCAAAAGTGAGTTCTGCCATGCTAGTGTAACTTTTCTAGGACATATCATGGGACACGGACAAGTTAAACCTACAGATGTTAAAGTCAATGCTATCTCTGAATTCCCTGTGCCTGTAAATAAAAAACAAATGATGCGATGTTTAGGTATGGCTGGATGCTATTGGAAATTTTGTTCCAATTCTTTCTATAATTGCTAAACCTCTGACAAATTTATTGAGTAAGAAAAACTAGTTCCTTTGAACTGAAAAATGTCAGGAGGCTTTGGACAAGTTAAAATTCATACTTAAGCGTGCCAGTTCTTACAGCTCCAAATTTCAGCCAATCATTCAAACTGTCTGTTGATGCAAGTGATGTTGGGGTTGGAGCAGTTTCGATTCAAGAAGACGAAAATGGTATTGATCATCCTGTGTACTATTTTTCGAGGAAATTAAATAAGCACCAAAGAAATTATTAAACAATCGAGAAGGAATGTTTGGTTTTGATATTGGCATTACAACATTTTGAAGTTTACATTAGTTCAGCTACTTCTTCGATCATTGTGTTTAGTGACCGCAACTCCCTTACTTGCATCGGCAAGATAAAAAATAAAAATCAAATACTACTAAGGTGGCATTCGTTGATATAGGAATATTATATTTACATCAGGCAAATCAAGCCAAAAGATAATTTAATAGCAGATGCACTTTCCCGTTTATAGAAATGTATTGTTTCATGTACACTTTATATAATTTATAAGATGTATTTTTATCCTCATGTATAATTAATCTATGGCAAAAAGAAAGCTTTATCATATAAATCTTTCTTTTTCTTTATGGAGGAAGTGTTATGTATGTTTAATTTAATTGTTTGTAAGTTTTAAAATCTTTTTATTTTTAATTTCATTATATGTTAAAATAATGCAATTTTGTTTACTAGGAATTTGATATTTTCCAGAAAATTAGTGTGACCTAATTGTTAGTTGTAAACACTTAACTTTGTACAGTATGCTGACCTAGTTACTGGCCTTGATTGAGAATCAAGTAAACAACTTTTTTTAATTAATTTTTAATGTGCGTGTGTGTGATTAGGATTTTTAACGTAGTTTTTAACAATTTTTCAGTCATATCACTGCGATCTCTGCAGTGTGCAGTTTATAGTGTATTCTCTAGCACTGGGATACCATGCCTCAGACATATAGCATGATGTCCCACCCAGTCGCATTATTCTGACACCAGGCCGACCAGTCCTAACACTAACCTGTTAATGCTGAATGCCTAGCGAGGCAGCTGCTAGTACCATTTTTGTAAGTCACTGGTATGACTCAGCCAGGGTTTGAACCCACCTCCTCCTGATTCCAAGGCAGACACAAACCACTAGTCCAGTTGAGCGGCTTTTTAATGTGTGAATGATAAATGTGAAATCAAGGCTGTACTGGACTATGTGCCATTAGACTTGTAGATACTTTTGAAACCATTCTAGAATGTGATCACTTGACCATCATCCGGGAATCTGTTTTGCGTCTCAAGTTATAACCTTTGTTTATAGAAAAATTAGGTGGTTGGGCTTTTACACTGGAAAGTTATATTTAAATTTTTATTCAAAGTATTTGGGTTCTAAAAGATAATTCCTTTTCCTGGAAATAATTGAGTGCTCATGCAAAATTCTTGAACAAAGACAGTTATTTAAATTTTATTTGGAAATTCAAACAGTATATGTCATTGCCTTCCATTTTGGATTTTTCATTGGGACTTGACCTTGGATTTATTAGAACATTTCCTTATTAAGACTTTTAAAATTTATTTTGTGGATTATTGTTGGATTATTTTTGGATTTGAATCATTAGACTTATTCAGGTGGCAGGGGAAAATTTTGTATATTGGCCCTGGCAAATTTCTTCACTTAAGGATGTGGTGTGACATTTGGAGCTATTATTGGTTAATAATTAAAGATATAGATATATTTGTGAAGTTGGTCTTTCTGGCTTATGTTGTTCTTGAAAGCGATGTGAGGCATGTAATGACTGCACAGCATGTAGCCAGTGAAATATCAATATGTGGCTAATAAGCAGAGCTAGCAATTTACAGCAGGAGACATGTTGGTTCAAGGCAAGTAGAATATCTCAAAAGAAGCCTGGATGACAACTGTATTGAACTGCATCAAGCTATTAAGTACACGATTTTCAAAATTATCACCCTGGGTATGGGTTTGCGGTTGCACTATCAGCATCATGGCCTTCGGACATGGAAAATGTATGTGTAAATTTGGGGTTGGGTTGCATCAGCTTTTTATTCCTTGAATTTCCATTGACTTCATGTTTTTGCATTAAGCATCTTCAAATACATGGACCTTTTTGACTTCACTCGTGTTTTATCTTTTATGAATTTTTATATTAGGCTGGTGAACGTGACATTAAATTTGTGCGTCAAAACTGATCTTCCGAGCACATGGCAGCATTCACACAGAAATTGTCATCTGGTTCCCTGAACTTCTTGGTGTCTCAGAGCAGGATTCGGTAGCCACTGTCCTTGATAAGAACCAGGTCTCGTGAAAACCTGTCCTTTCCCAGAACAATCTGAACATGGGGTAAGCTTCTGGTTGCCCAACTTGTAAACAAAACATAGCTCTCCTTGCCTTATCAGAAATGAAAATGTGTTGTATTGTCCAGATAAATACAACATGTATATAGCGTGGGTATGTGGGAAAGCCTGCCAGTAGCTTCTCGTGGGTCAGTGGTTCTTCCCTGGGTTTTCCAGGGTTCTTCCTCCACCAGTTATACAGGCCGCCATGTATAGCCTATCTTGTGCTGAAAAATGGCATTAAACCCACATACAACAACAACAACAACATGTATACAACTGTCGTTCAAATTAAATCATCATATCTTGGACAAAAACGTGTGCATGGCATTTATCTTGTTATATGTAGATAATAATATGTTCGTGTATTGAACAATAAGAATAACAGTCATCCCTATCTAGCCCCACATACATGTCAGCCTGTCTCTATTCTACATTTTGTGCTCTCATTAAGTAGAATGATGTCAATGCATACTTGTTTTCAACATTCAAGGTTTAAAGATATTTATATTGCATATACTAGATTCATTGATATTAGAAAGTTGAGGTGTGCAGTATTAGCGGTATACCCATTCACCTAGTCCTACAATGTAAGACATAGCACATGTTGGTTTTGTTTTAGTGCTATGTTTTACTATCCAAATAACGGCCTTGTATAGTGTGTTCTGATGTCATTGACATCGGAACGAGTAGTCAAAGTTTCAGGAATATCTCACATATTTGGCAGCATATACTGACACTCTTCCACTAATTTATGTGTAATTAATATACTTACTGTGCTGTCTTTATCCTGGCAGAATGAAAACATGACACTAGCAAATGGACGCATTTTCATGTTCCGTTGACATACACTTGAATTTTTTGCAATGCGACGGTAGTCAATGTATGCCGAAGTATGTTTAAGTAGGTTTATGTGACAGATATGTTTCTTGAATGAAATGAAACGTTGCTTTACAGTTCCAATAGGCATAATACATTTTTATTCATTTCATTAAAGAATAATATTTCAACTTACCCAATTTCAACATTCTTGGCTTTCCAGTCAACTGAAATGTAGGCCAGCGAAACTTGAAAACAGGTCCATTTCTTTTGTGAGAATTTGAATTTATTAGAGAAAAGACATCAGAGTTAGTAAAGTCTGACTAAAACATTATGACTTTACTTTGTAGAAAAGTGCCTTTATTTTAGTTGCCAGTTGTGTGAGATATTTATGAAAATTTGACTTTCATTACAATGTTAGTCAACATCAAAACACACTACACAGCACTGTTAGTTAGGCCGTAAGACCCTGACGCCCAAAACAAATATCAGCGTCAAGGTCTTACATGTAGGACTACCCATTCACTATGGTATTTTTTTTTGGGAGGTAAGTACCATAGTACTTTTTCACTGTACATGTACGTCAATAAGGAAAATGTTAGGACATTCTGAAGTAATCTTATTTATTAAGATTAACAGCATGTTTTCATCTTTCATGACATAATTAGAAAAAATATGTCCCAAAATAATTTTAAATATTACAAATCCAATGTTTGGTATAAACTTCAGATTAAAAAAGAAAGAAAAAAAACAACACACTATCTCACTTCTTTGTAGCTATTTTCTAGAGTTTGTTAATGTGTAGGATCGGACACAAATTTCTCTACTTTTGATGTAATGGTGAAAGTTTGTTGGTCTCGCTATAAAATTTCTCAAAAATGTTAAATTTAAATATCAAGGACTGAACATTTAAACCCATGGTAAAATTTAAATTTCAGAAACAGCTGTAATCTCTCTGAAATATTTGATCAATTCAAATACCAGAACTATTCAAATCTCAGACGAGGGACCCACTTTCTTTGTTATGGCTTAAAATAAGTAACAAGAAAGAGCAAAACCCAACAATTTAAGCAAATGAAAATATTTATTTCCATTAATGCAAAGTTAAAGAGTTATTATAACTTACATTATGGTGAATGAGTTCCAGGGGTATTATTGTAATGCTGTATCAATAGAACTAATTCCGTGACAGCTATTATTTTATCTGAAGATTTTAAGCACTGTAAGGGGCCCCGAGTGGCCGAGTGGTCTAAAGCGCTATCCATCATGGATCACTGCCATCTCACCTCTGTCTGCGTGGGTTCGAGTCTCGGGCTCGGCCAATGTGGATATGTGAGAAAGCTTGCCGGTAGCTTCTCGTGGGTCGGTGATCTTTCCGGGGGTTTTCCCGGGTTCTTCCTCCACCATTAATACTGGCTGCCATGTATAGCCTATCTTGTGCTGAAAATGGCATTAAACCCTATAACAACAACAACAATAAGCACTGTAATTTCAGCAAAAAATTAAATTAAATAACAAAATCCTCTCAATGAATAACTTCCAGGTCTGGTGTTAACTACTATGAATGCAAATTCTACATAATTTTATTATATAGATTACCAACAAACAACATATAGGGTCTCACATTCATAATCATAACTGTCAACAGGGTCATATAGGTTATACTAGCTAATCAACAATTAGGTCATCCTAACCTTTTAAAAAAATCCAATGTCCTCATGTCCACGTGATGTTTACCTGGATCAAACCGTAGAATTTTATTAGTGCATAGTTAATGTTAGATCTTCATTTGCCTGTATACGGTTGTATTTCTGAATACCAACGAATTTCTTCGATTTTAAGAATCTATTGAAATGGCTCCTTATTTTCCTTTCTATATTTTCTTCTGAGATCTTTAACTGACTACACTCTTCTGTTAGGACTTTAATTATTTTAATTTTGAGGGCTAATTTGATTTATTTATTTAGTTCATTTACCATTTGCCATTATTGTTGTGGATTTTGTATTTTTATTATTATTATTATTTTATTATTATTATTATTAGTCTATGCTTTGAAAATAAGTAACAGAAAAGAGTAAAAAGCAACAAACTTAGTAAAATTAACCAAATTTATTTATTTATATACAACTTTTTCCCCTAGAATATAAAGTAAAAATAAAAATAACTTACCATATTGCAAATCAAATCCCAAAATAATCCTAGAATTACAGACACAAGGCCTAATAATTTAAAGTTCTGAATAAACTTAGTAGAAACACAAATTATGTCCAATGCTTAAGTGTTGATGTGCCTGTGATGGCTTGTAAAGTTTTGATGTGCCAATGGTCTTTGGTTGAATCACAGTACATGTAATACAATCCGAGATTTTTTTTCATTTTGTTTGTAATTCATTTAAATCCCCAACTCTCTGCCCAATGTTATAACCTGATTCTGCCATATATTAACGAAAGAACAAATAATCTTTCTAGTAATAGAGTCTTCCTCTTGACCTCAGGTCACAATTAACATTTTCTAAATAGCAACCCCATTACCTAATGGAAAATAACCATATAGAAACTTCTTAATGTTTACAAAATAGACTATTAGTCATTATTAGAAAGTGTGTTACTAAAATTATAATATAGAACCTGGACTATGTCAGGTACACCAGTTAAATTATTGGAAGTCCAATAACCTACACCAAGACCCAAATAAACATGTTTACTTCTATTAATAATGATCCTGATATTAAACCAATACACATAGATAATATTTTAACAATGTATTAGTTGTTTACAGCATTTAAAAAAGTCAATAATTCCAGTAAAGTATAAACTTGATTTTGGACAAGGTTAAGTCAAACATACAATGTTATATAGCACATAATGAAATAAAAAAATAAAATAAATACTAACAATCAATGCAAATTAAATATACATAATAATTATTAGTAGTATTATTATAACTGCTGCAGCAATCCATATCTGGAGATGTTGTTTGAATATCTAAACATTATTCCTGGTGGTGGTGGCTGGAATATTTCACCCCTAAAATTAAAAAATTCCAGATACCTTGAAAATATTCTTGCTGTGATTCCTGTAAAAACAACTTAATTTTCCATTATATTAAATGAAGAGAAGTTGGATGATAAGGTGGAGCTAGATAAAATTTCATAAAAATATACTAAGTGGTTAAAAAGTCATTCAGGTTTCATTAAAATATCTTGAGTAGTTTAAAAATTATCCTCCAGAGTATGTACACAAGAAAATAAACCCTGCATTTTCCCTTGCCTTGCTGTGAACTTAGCCTAGTGGCAGAGGAGGGGGGGGGGGGCACTGTATATGGCATGTGGCATAGTCTAGTCATGATATATACATGGTCAGAATTTCATGCAATCTCTCTAGCTATCATGGACTGGTCAAGCAACTGTTAATGGAAGGATCACATGTAATGTTCACAATTTTCCCCAATTTAATACGAGTTTAAAATGCATAACATGAATTTACCTTGACCTTGAGAAATGACAAAACATGGTATACAACACTCTGTATTAGTATGTATACATCCTTCCTTATATCTTAAACAGATACAGCCTGGATACCTAAATGCTTAAACAGACCATGAAAGTTTTATTTTCATTACTTCAACATTGCAACCTTAAAAAATGACACTGACTTTTAAAATTGGATCATAAAAGTTATGTGAAATACCCTTATTTTTGCGATGAATGAATAAACACACTTTCATTTCACTATTATTGAGATTTTGATAGCTAGAGCTTTGCAACAAAAAAGATACTGATTTTCTATGATAAAAAACATTAATGAAAAACCAAGAGAAAAAAATGAAATATTCAAAAGTAACGACTTAAACACAAGTTAAATTAAACTACCATCAGTGACCATAGGACCATGCTATTGATACACCTACAGGGGTAAACAAATTCTATGATCTTTAGCAACAGTTCCTTGGTGACAGTTTATACACAAAAACACGAGACCTAGACCCAGTTTCACTAAACATCTCAGGTTTTTCAATAATAAATCCGGTTTCACAAAGAACAAATGATGAAATTAGAGAACTGTCTTCAAAATATGTGCAGTTTGTGCTATTCTCCGTCAAATGGAGGCTCAGATATGACACTTGAACAGCATTATCATTGACAACATCAAAGACAACAATAGAAAGGTGAATTTTTGGGGACAGATTGACATCAATGACACTTTTCTTTGCTAGCTGTAAGCTTAAAATTCCTACTATTGTATTCATTGTAAAAACTAAATCACCTGATTAGGATTTTATGACGACGAGCATGGTTTTGTCATCCAATGCCCCTCCCTCACAAGAAGCTTGTGGCCTAAAGCTTTTTGCCACTGGTACTCAGTTCCAGCTTATCTGGGATCCCTTGGATGTGAGAGTTGCCAGTGTAAACCGATGTAGACTTGAACAATCACTGCTAACAATTTAGCTATCAGCTATACATGTACAATATACTATCAGCTATACATGTACAATATACTATCAGCTATACATGTACAATATACTATCAGCTATACATGTACAATATACTATCAGCTATACATGTACAGTAATACTTCTCTCCCTTCTTGCAATCTATTTAAGAGTCACTGATATTTCACGCTACCCTTCACATAGATCAGGGTCAAAACATACCACTACCAAAGAGGCCCATGAGACAAATGCTTAAAAGGCCCAGCCAAAAAGGCCCATGAGACAAGTGCTTAAAAGGCCCAGCCAAAAAGGCCCATGAGACAAGTGCTTAAAAGGCCCAGCCAAAGAGGCCCATGAGACAAGTGCTTAAAAGCCCCAGCCAAAAAGGCCCATGAAGCAAGTGCTTAAAAGGCCCAGCCAAAAAGGCCCATGAGACAAGTGCTTAAAAGGCCCAGCCAAAAAGGCCCATGAGACAAGTGATTAAAAGGCCCAGCCAAAAAGGCCCATGAGACAAGTGCTTAAAAGGCCCAGCCAAAAAAGGCTCATTTATGTATAAATTACTAATTACTTTATACTAATACATAAATATCAAATCCTTACATTTTATTGTGAAACGTCAATAAGTACTTTGCAGTAAAGTATTGTGCTGTATGTCACAATCATACACAAGTGATCATGAAATTAATTGTGACACTCTACTTTGTTCTATGTAAAATGAACAAAGAAGAAAATAACTAACTTAATGTGAGAAGGTTCAAATAAGGCAGATACTAATTGTGAAAGAAAACATTCCAAGTAAAGCAAATCAATATCTTAGTTCTAACATAAAGACTGAATGCCAGTTAGTGTAATCCACGTGTGGCTTGTGCATGCCTACATTGTCATAGTAATGCCATATTTAAAGATGATTCCATTCATGATAGATATGTATTTTCATAAATGAAAGGCTATTGATTCTTTTCCTGTTTCACATACATTCAGTGTCGTTAATACAAGTAAATGCATAGTTTATTTATATAATTTAGGCTTTAAATAGATGTTTGCTCTATTGCACGTCTTGTAGGAACCGTTGTGTTGTGTTGTTGCAAAGATGTTCCAATCAAATTTGGAAGAGAAGGAGTTATCATTATTTTTAAAAATTGTTTTGGTGGGATACAAAGACAAGAAGAAAAGGTATAATGTCTAACTAGCATTAGCAACAAAAGACAAAATAGCGCTAATGCAATTTCAGATTTATAAATCTACTAATAATAACTACAATTAGTGATAATACATGAATGTTAAATTCTAATATCAAATACAACACATATACCTTACACTACAACACTATTGCACATAATGGCTGTCAAATAAATTTAACAGTTCAATATAATATGCAATTCTAGAACAGCAGCAAATAAGCACCAATCTATAAAAATATACACACACACAGATATTCACTTATCAACAAGAAACCATACATGACAACAAAATTGCACAAAATGGCTGTCAAAGTTAACATTACAATATGGGATGCAATCCTAGAATAACAGCAGCAGATAAATACTGAACTATAAAAACATGCATACTGTAAGAACATGCATACATAAATATTCACTTTTCAACAAGAAACCTCACAACAATACTGCACATAATGGCTGTCAAGTTAACAGTACAATACAGTATGCAATCCTAGAATAACAGGTCAAGTTAACAATACAATACAATATACAGTATGCAGTCCTGGAATAACAGGTCAAGTTAACAATACAATACAATACAATATGCGGTCCTAGAATAACAGGTCAAATTAACAATACAATACAATACAGTGTGTAGTCCTAGAATAACAGGTCAAGTAAATATATTACAATACAGTATGCAGTCCTAGAATAACAGAGGGATATAGCACTGTTGTTGCTAGTGTTTCTACTTACACTCTGAAACCATACAGTTCGCCAACAGAACTCGAATAAAGGTTTTAATATCATGATGCATGTACTGTCCAAAGTGTGTTTAATGAATTTTGTAATCTGAAGCCATGTCTCTCACATCCTAGATCGTTACCCGGAGGACTAATCACAGCAGATCAGCCTCCCTTCGCAGCAGTGGCACTAACCAGTAGAAGCCCAGGCCCATGTGTCCTGCCCTTGAATTTAGACAATCTGAAAATGTATAGCAGAGAAAGAACAATTTTTAATTTTAAATGTGATAACTTACTTCTATACCAGTATGTGTAAATATAAATATGATATTGAGAATTATGTCATGCATACTGAGAATTATGTCATGCATATTAATTGAGTTATGCATATTAACTGAGTCATGCATATTAATTGATAATGTCTTCATATCAACATGCATTATTTTATCTTTGCTTACCTTCAAGGTTGTCACATTTTCTGGTAGTATACTGACCATGCCTCAGCTGGAAACAAGGGTCACCTAGCCACTGCCTGCGAAGGGTGGTAGCATTCATTTGTAGCAGCGGCACTGCTTGTTGTATGTGGGCGCTGGGCAGGAAATGAAGGGCCATCACTTGATGCACAAAGGAGTGCAGGCCTTCTTGTTCCATGCACGTTTCAGCCAATCCAACAGACTGAACATGTTGCCACATAGCCTGGGACCAGTGGAAGGCACAGCCCTTAACTTTGACACCAGGAAAGGCCTCTCTGTTGGGGAGCCATGCACCTGAAAATATGCAAAGAACAATCCCTTAATTATATTGTTTGTGTATGAAGCCATTCTATGTGAAAGGTAATATGTCTGTCATAATATTGTGTGATGTGTTTAATTTTTTCAGATATAAACTGTTGGTGTTATCAAGTATTTACAATAATGTGATTCATCAACTGTTTACCTTTTTGAAGTCCAGTATGAATTCCTGAACTACACATGTCTCAACATTGACTGAAGAGAATGAAACACCTGTAATCAAAGATTCAAGATAATATTATTATTTGTACTGTGTTGACCAATATCAATTCTAAAGTGGATACATTTAACGTCAGTTACCTTACGTTCAACAATGATGTATCAATTATTAGAATGAAATGCAGATTATGGAAAAACTGTAGAACATTCAACAGACATATGGCTGAAGGTCGCAAGATCACAACAAAGTCTCATCATAAAGATTTCATTGTGTTACTGTTTCTTCTATCTTTCATATATCCCTACAATAAACATGTTGAAAATGTCAATGAATTTTGCAAAAGGTAGAAAGAAATCTTTAACATAATAGCTTACAGCCAGGTAGTCCGACTTTGTCTTCCAGCTCATGAGACAGAATACAAGCAGCAACTGCTTCTGTACACCATTCCTTTTGATGATGGCATGGATGGACATGAGCTGACCTTGTCATCTGAATGGCTCACCAAGGACCTGGAAGTTACAACCACACTTACAACAAATGGTCCTGAAGGCTATTACTGTGTGCTATCATAAATTTTAAACCGACAAAGTCTGAAATTCAGCTATAGCTGGTAATCATACAGGAAATACTAATAAATACAAGATAGTGATTACCTTAAATGTTCCATCCATGTACCACCACTTTGCTTCCCACAAAAGTCCCAACTGATATTCAGTTGCCAGCAGGAAGTATCGCTCCCCATCCACTCTGATGTCTGTCACCAGGAAGTCAGGAGCATTGATTAACTCCTCATTGAGCTGTAAAAATCAGAACAAATACATAATTCATGTCATAAAATATTCATAACTTCATCCTCTCATACTGCACAAAGTATAGCAAAGTATAGCTTTGTTAGATGCTCTTTAGTGCCCATAGCACATTGATTACCACATGTTTCAATTACAAAAATGAGTCAATTTTAAAATTGTAAAGTTTAATTACAAACTATAAATAAGACAATTTTTTGAAATGTTGGATGACAGACAATACCATTAATGAGTAAGCAGTATGAAATAATAATTATAATATATTCTTTTATATTTTATAGTAGAGTTGACGGAGTTCTATATAAACCACAAACTTCAAAGTTCAATGTTCTGGGTTCTTCTGGACCTAGTTCTATTTGCCACTCTTTTCAAAAGCACCATCTTTGGGAGACAGACTGCATCTGATCCTGAACTCTCCAGAAGGGCGTCTTCTGCAATTTTCAAGGCTGGAGTGAATAGATACCCTCTAGCAGCACATCTGACCATTGAGAAAGAGGATATGATGTGTTCACAAGCCTATTTTTCAACACAAGTGTACTAGACAATTATGGAAATTTCTTGCTTCGACACCCATGCCAGTAACATTACGAAAAGCACTTAGAAAATGGTTCTTAGATTACTGCCTTTAAATAACACCACTGTGTCAGGATTGAGTTTTTCAGGAATTGTCAGTACAAGGCAACTTTTATTCTTATAATTAAAAGGATGTAGATTTTGTACAAACTGTACAACTGCCAGTGTGACAAAGAATTACCTTGGCATGCAGTTCTGCCTTTAGCTGACAGCAGGGTGTGTATGCTGCACATAGCTTTGAATAAACGAGTTCCCCTGGAGGCATATTGTCACTTGACACTTCATGTTGACACTTCTTGAAGTGCAGCCCCACAAAGTAGAGTTACTGTTATTTTGCTGCAAAGACAAAAATGCATGCACATATGTCCTTAAAAAAGTCTTGTCCAATGAGGAAATGTAATAGAATTCAAGATTTCATATCCTGCACACACACGCATACTCAATTTTTCGACAAGACATAAATAAGATTGTAATTTATAATTTTGCATTTTTTCACACACCTTTACCCCCATATGAATATCCAAAACTGGACACCAACAGCTGGGTATGTTTCTGTGAAGATCCCTCCAGGACCGTATATGCTAACATTGTGCACTGACCTGAAATAAAAAAGATTGATGCAAGCAGTCATGCAAATTGATACATTTATGTTGTAAGAAGTATAGCAGTTGTGTCAGTTCATAACTGCCAACCCACGAGTACAAAAATACTGATTTTTTAAATTTTAATGCTTATGTATTTACAACATCTACAACCATCATTAAAGTAGGACAATAACTTAATTATTTAACCTCAAAGGTGCCTGTGTTGCACTCTTGCACCTTTTGAATGGGCGCTCTGTTCCATTCAGGTACCCTTTCAGAAGGTGCAAGAGTGTAACACACTTGGACACAAGCTGTTTATAGGAGCCTTTTCCACAACTTGTTTTTTTTTTCTTTTTCAACCATTATTGATTCCAATGTACTATCTTTCACTGATGATCCAAATTCTGTGATTTTCTTACTGAACTGTTTTCATTCTAGCACACGAGTAATCCTTTGCAATTTTACTGTCTGGAAAATGAAACGTGCAAAAAAATTCACCGGCAACACCAGTAACTGAATGAGGAAGGTTCATTTCTAAAATAAATGTAATAAACCAAATTTCAATCGAATTACATCAAGGTTCTGTCTAGTATTTATATATGTCATAAGTTCAGGCTAACTGGTTGATGATGAAGCAGCAAGCTGATGTTTATTAGCTTTTTAAAGCTCTTGTATGTCATGGGTGCCTCCATGCCTAATCACATTACATAATTTGCAAACCATAAAGTTTTCTCCTTTACAAAATGTTTTTACAAATCTAAACAAGATGGCACAATTGTCTTTCCAGTTTTCTTGTTTTTCCTGGAGAAAATTTTGAATATTCTGCTTTCCATTTCGACATGATCGTAAGTTGAATGTTACAAAGATGATATACAATGAGAGTGGCAACTGTCTGTGCAATCCAATATATCAGTTAAAAAAGACAAGCATGGTTACTTCAATTTTGAATGAACCAATCATACTTTAGAACTCTATTCCTACATACATTCAATAAATTTCTATAGAAAGGAACCAAGTGCCTGTTCTAAACAAAAAATTGCAAGGAAATTTTTAATTATTTTTTTTTTATATTATAAAAAACGTGTTTTTGGCAAGAAAAATGTACAACTGTATTCAGGTCCAAACCAGGGATGTCATTTGGGGAGAGGGGGGCAAGGGGGGCAGTGCTGTAAAATTACTGTTGTCTATATACGAAAATTAAGCCCGTCAAGTCCCCCCCACAAAAAAAAAGTTTTTTCAACCAGCTCACCCTGGCCAAGTCACACCAAAGACTTATAAAAAAATGGTACAGGTAGCTGCCTCACTTGAAGCTCAGCATTAAGAGTTAGTGTTAGGACTAGTCAGCCTGCTGTCCTGATAATGTGACTGGGTGGGACTTGATGCCACATGTCTGCGGCATGATGCCACACAGAGTAGACATCACTATAAACTACTAAACTGCAGATATGGCCACAGAAACCTGTTGTAAAAAATTAAGGTATGACAATGACAACTATATCTGCTTATTACAATTAAGAATATGATTACACTAATCCCTAATCATTACAAGGGATTACGATTACGATTACAATCACAATCAGACAGACCACCGACATGGTTACTGAAGCCTGTATTGTTTATAACAGGCATAAAATTTATGATAAATTAATCATATTTGTACTCGTTTATATATACAACATAAATATGTCAAGTAAAATCACCCATTCCTCGTATCACTTATAAAGTTGAAACACTTACACTTAATTCCAAAAGAGGTGGGTCTACTGGTTCGTCTTGGTCTTCACCTGCCACCATCATGGTCACAGGAACCTGTTGAAAACGATCAAGATATATTTAAATATAATTTCTCTCTCTTGCAAATATGTCAGCATGCAAATGAAATCCTCGCATCCTGATCTGCATTTCCAACTTCATACATGGTAAAAAATGATTCCTTATATTTTAGTTGCTTTGTATCATACCCGATTAAATTCTCTGCTTGGCCTGCATATAAAACTGATTTCCCTTCTTATTTACAACCTACCTCTTTGCCAACAAGGAAATTTCTACAATAAATGAATATATCGATAAATGAATATATAATCTTCCTGGATACAAATATTCATACGTTGCAATTACAATATGCAAAGGCCGAAAGATTTCAACAATAAGCTGAATATTACCATCATTAGCAGAGAATTGTCTTATAAGTTTTTCTTAATGTTTTCCCCTGTGTTTTTAAAGTTGGCAATGGGCAAAAACCTCAATTTTATTTTTAAATAAAACCGTCGTCTTTATATGTTTCATTGTAGTACTTGTGACTTCGAGAACAGTAGATAATAATAAGAAATGTGTTTGCTGGTCATACCCAATTTCCAATTGAATGGTTATGCAACATATGTGTGTGTGTGTGTGATAGTGCATAAGAGCATGTATTTTAACTGTTGAGATTGGTTGGAGCTATCAAAGACGAGTGAAACCACTATTTAAGATTAAAATGCATGCTTATGCCCTAACTGCCTTCAAAACATTGCCTAATTTCTCATCCAACTGTCTACCATTGTTTGTTGGTTTGATTTAAGAAGCACTTAATGCTTAAATCTAATTAGGTCATTTTTTAAGTTAGAACATATGTGTGTGATTTAAGCATTAACATTATTTGACATACTACTGGTGACTCCAAACAATCTTAAGGGTTAAATGCATGCTTGTATGCACTATAATTGTATGCGCCTGACCTACATAGATTTACATGTAAGCATAAGCAATGTGCTAAATGAGACAAATAAGAAGTACAATAGCTACCAAAAATCTTAAATGTGTGTTGCTGAGATAAATTGTACACAGCAGGTAATTTAGGAAAACAATACTAGAACTAAAATAAATAGGTTGTAATAACATTAATATACAAATAAATTCAGAAAAACCCGAATCAGTGATTATGAGTAAAGACTTTTCCATTTTTAAATACTATTACTTGTTGTAATTATCTTATTATTTGTTGCTGCTCATGCGTATATACCTTACGGGAGTAGACAAAAGGTCACACGAAATACATTTTCTTCTCCCATAGGGTAAGAGTCGATTCAGTCTTGTGATTTTCAGCTATGGTTGAGCGACTTTAATCATTTAATACAAATAGTCATTAAATGCATTTATTAGGAGATGTGCTGTTTGCTCTATTGTGAATTTCATAATTTCATAATCAAATCTGAATAAAAAATGTAAATAATTCAATGATGTTCATTTTTAGTGCATTATACATGTATATGCGGGCATTACTAAAATTCTGCAGACATTTATTCATAATTTCCATGCCTTTGTTTTCCTAGAGTAGATCACAAGATGTACAAAAGCTGGGTAGAACAAAATGTTAAAACACATTTTTACAATTCATGATTAAATATGTGGCTATGAGAAAGTCTCACAATTTTATTTAACGTTCAAGAAAAGAAAACAACCATATACAAATCTTAAATATATGCTTAAAGACAAGTCCATTTATGGAATGCAACTTATAATAAAACCTTTTCTATTTATAAAAGTAAAGACTTTTCCATTTATAAAAGTCTTCACTGTGCATTTTCCTAAATTACCTGTGTGATGCAAAGTTCAAACATTTTGATTTAATACTACATACAGGGCCAAATTTTGTGATTTCAATTTACTTAAGATTGTATCAACAAATGTTACAGAAATGTATGGCACAATTTAACATCTGTATGAAATTTACAAGAAAGCAATAAAACTTCTTTCCACTGCTGGTCCAAAAAAACAAAATGCAAGATCTTTGAATATTGCGCATTCAACAATCAGCATACATTTCCTATCTGCAAAAAAAGTTGAGATGTGTAATGGTTGAAACACTAATTCCATATTTTATAACAAAAGACAATGCTTTTATCGGGGCCCCGAGTGGCCGAGTGGTCTAAAGCGCTCACCATTCCGGATCACTGCCATCTCATCTCTGTCTGCGTATGTTTGAGTCCAAGGCTTGGCTAGCATGGGTACATGGGAGAGCCTGCCAGTAGCTTCTCGTGGGTCGGTGGTTCTTGCGATTGTGGATTCTTTCCTGATACCAGTACTGTGATCTGTATAATATGAAAAGGTATGATGTGGTTTACTTGAGTCTTGGTGTTAATCCTCACTAAGAAATGAATAGATATGGGTATTGCAGAAAAGCTGTCGCTAAAGAACAACTGCATGTACTTATTATTATACAATCTTTTAAACGGTCCTTTTTAACCTGGGCCTTTTCCGTCTTCCTTTCTGCACTGGGACTTTTTAACCTGGGCGTTTTCCGTCTTCCTTTCTGCACTGGGACTTTCTAACCTGGGCATTTTCCGTCTTCCTTTCTGCACTGGGACTTTCTAACCTGGGCCTTTTCCATCTTCCTTTCTGCACTGGGACTTTCTAACCTGGGCCTTTTCTGTCTTCCTTTCTGAACTGGGACTTTCTAACCTGGGCCTTTTCCGTCTTCCTTTCTGCACTGGGACTTTCTAAATTGGGCATTTTTCTTCTGACCAGTTACCGCCACATAGCATAATAAATTTGACTTTATCCAAAGTATGGCTTAGGGTGCAAGGGACAGGCTAATAGAATGCAAGGAAAGGCAAAACAAGAACACGATAAAAGGAAAGGTCACGTAACAATGCAACATGAGCCTATGCAAGGCTATAAGTGTGGCTATGCAAGGCTATTGATGTGGCTATGCAAGGCTATAGGTGTGGCTATGCAAGGCTATAGGTGTGGCTATGCAAGGCTCTAAGTGTGGCTATGCAAGGCTAAGCTAAAATAAGCCAAGGCATTAGACAAGGGATACACAAGGCAAGGCAAGGCAAGGCAAATTGAAAAACAAAAGACACGGTCTTGAAATGACGCAATGTAAGGCAACTCAGGGTCAGGGTATGCAAGGCAAGGCATTAGACAAAGGTAATGCAAGGTGATTGATTGATTGATTGATTGTTTGTTTTTTAACGGCGCATCAGCACTGTTAGGCTACAAAGTGTTATTTGTATAATCTTTTAAAACTTATAAAAGGTCCTATATCGACCAGCGATTTAAAAGAACAAATGGTTGAAATTAAAAACGGTAAGATGGTAACGGTGCAAAATAAAGCTTCCCGATCAACGGGAGATGTAAAAAACACGAATAGGTATTAAAATGGGACAGTATATATACTGCATAAAACTGCACAAGGTGATAGCATAAAAGTCAGAGTTTAGAGTAAATATTTACGGCTTTCAAGAACTCTATAATACGAGTGATGTTTATATTATCAAAAAGTTCTTTCATATTATGCACAATGTAATAACGATCGCGCGTAGGTTGTAGGTCAAAGCACTCTATCATAAAGTGCTTGACAGTGAATGGTTCATTGCAAGAAACACACTCTGGTGGGTCTTCACCTTTTAGTATGTGGGTGTGGGTGATATAAGTATGACCAATTCGGATTCTTGCAATGACTATCTCCTCCCTACGAATGGTTCTGTAGGAAGGAGTCCATTCTCCTAGAGTTGGCTTGATGGCATGAAGTTTGTTATTCACGGCATCATTCCATGATGCCTGCCATTTCTGACGAAAGAACTTTCTGATACAAGGTTTAAAATCAGTATATGGTATTTTAAAATCAGATGGTTCTTGAGTAAGGGTCATTTTAGCAGTGCGATCTGCTTTTTCGTTACCTTTAATGCCAATGTGGCTAGGTAACCAACAGTATATTATTTTGTGGGAGACACTCAGCTCGGTATTTTTGAAGAGTATGTTTTTTAATAATGGGTTCTCCAGTTTTCTATTGTGTAGTGACTGGAGTACTGATAGAGAGTCGGAGAAGATGATACTGTTTAAAATGTGTTTCTTTTCTATATGTTGCAGAGCAAGGTCTATTGCTCTGATTTTGGCTGTAAAAATTGATGCTCCATTTGGTAAGCGAACTTGCGTTGTGTGATTTCCACAAACACAGGCTGCAGCAGCCTTTTCCTCATCCTTTGATCCATCAGTATAAATTCTGGTGTAGTTTTTAAATTCAGTGAGGAGTTCATGGTAAGAGTTGTGGAAGACAGAAGGGTTTGTTTCGGATTTTTTTCCATCGTGTAGCGTAAAAAGAACTTTTGGTTGTTTAATTAGCCAGTGTGGTGTTTCGGAGATGGACGTTTTCTGAATTTTAGAAAGATCTATATTTGTAGTGTCAAGGCTGGATGATATTCTAATGCCAAAGGAAGGTATGGCGTTTGGTTTATTTTCATATAAAGTTTTGTATTTGGGTTGAAAAACAGCCGAAAAAGCAGGATTCAGAGTGTTTGATTTTAATTTGACAGCATACTGTGCGGAAAGCATTTCTCTACGATGCGATAACGGTGGTTCATTTGCCTCAGCTAGAAGGCTTTCACATGGGGATGTTTTAAATGCTCCTAGAGCCAGTCTTATTCCCTGATGATGAATTGGATCAAGCATTCTAAGATACGATTTTCTGGCTGAACCATACACGATGCAACCATAGTCCAGTTTGGAGCGAATAAACATTCTGTACAAATTTAGGATGACTTTTCTATCAGCACCCCAGTCAGTGTGCGCTACTACTTTAAGTAGGTTAAGTGCTTTTAAGCATTTAGGTTTTAAGTTCTTTAGGTGTGGAATAAAGGTCAGTTTTCTGTCAAAGATTATACCTAAAAATTTTGTTTCCTCAACAACTGGAATAGGTGTTCCATCCAGCGTGAGGTTCGGTTCATCGTGATGTTTTCGTAACTGACAGAAATGCATGCATACCGTTTTTGATTTCGAGAATTTGAAACCGTTTGCATTGGCCCAATTTTGAATTTTGTTTATATTTTGCTGCAGTTGTCTTTCAATTGTATGCATGTGCTTTGACCGATAACATATTAGAAAATCATCAACGTATAAGGAGCAATCCACACCAGGAGTCAAACACTTGGTGATGCTATTAATTTTGATGTTAAAGAGCGTCACAGAAAAAATACTGCCCTGGGGCACACCCATCTCTTGTTCGTGCAGATCTGAGAGGGTAGAGCCCACTCGTACTTTGAATTCTCTGTCGGAGAGAAAGTTGGATATGAAAGAGGGCAGACGGCCTTTTAGACCTAGATCATTCAGGTCATTTAGTATCCCGTACTTCCATGTCGTGTCATATGCCTTTCCTAAATCAAAGAAAACCACTACTAAATGTTCTTTCTTAATAAATGCATCACGAATGAATGTTTCTAGTCTAACCAAATGATCATTGGTGCTCCGGCCATATCGAAAGCCACTTTGGAAAGGAGATATTAAATTGTTAGTTTCCAAATACCAGACAAGCCGAGAATTGATCATTAGTTCCATTGTTTTGCACACACAACTTGTGAGTGCAATTGGTCGATAGTTGTTGAGGTCTTCGCTATCTTTACCGGGTTTGGGGACTGGTATTACAGTTGCTTCTTTCCAGATTTTTGGTACATTACCAGTAATCCATAAATCATTGAAGAGTTTCAAAAGAGATGTTAAAGATGATTCTGGAAGGTGTTTTAAAAACTGGTAACATATTTCGTCAGGCCCAGCGGATGTATCATGGGCCTTATCTAAAGCCTCCCTAAGCTCCGATAGTGAGAACAATTGATTATAACTTTCCGAGTTGTTGGATGTGAATTTTAAACGTGACTTTTCTTTTTGAGTTTTAAGTTTTCGGAAGGCTTCTGAATAATTAGATGATGAGGAATTTTTTGAGAAACTGTCAGCAAGAATATTTCCAATGTCACGTTTGAACTAAAGTTGTTATTGTTCAGTGTCAGATGTCGGAGAGAGTTTTGTTTTCTCTTTCCGTTTATTTTCCGTATAGTGTCGCAAACTTTCTTAATAGAGGAACGAGAGTTTAAAGAGGAAACATATTTCTTCCATGATGCTCGTTTACTCTCTTTGATTGTGCGGCGAGCTTTGGCCCGGAGGATACAATATTTACTTAATTCTCGGGCGTCGGATGATTGTTAAATTTTTTCAAGGCTTCTCGATGTTGCCATATGGCTTCCTTACATTCCTTAGTGAGCCAAGGTTTTAGGGTTCTTTTCCAGCTTGTTGAGGACTTGGGGATAGATTCTTCTGCAATGTTTGTTAAAATAGATGTAAAATGCTGAATGGGATCGTTAACATTGAAAACTGTATCCTCATTCAGCCTAGTTTTACAGAGTGTTTCGAACTTTGCCCAGTCGGCCTTCTTTAAATTCCATTGTGGAATTACTTCATCAATTGTAGAGTTATGATTTACAAGGGAGATTGGGAAGTGATCGCTGCTGTGAAGGTCATCAGTGACCTTCCATTCATAGTCCAAAAGCAGCGAAGGAGAACAAATTGTCAAATCGATGCACATGTATGTACCCGTGCCTGAGTGTAAATATGTAGGTGTTTCGGTATTATATAGACACAGATCGTGTCTAGAAATAAGGTCTTCAACTTTGTGACCTCTGTCACTTACATGATTCGATCCCCATAAAATGTTATGGGCATTAAAATCCCCGAGTAAAACAAATGGCGTGGGAAGCTGTTGAACAAGGTCGTCTAATTCGTTTGGTACTAGGTTGGTGTTTGGTGGTAAGTAAATAGAGCAAAATGTAATCACTCGATGTAGTGTGACGCTTACAGCAATGGCTTGTAAATTTGTGTTTAAAGGTATGACGCTATGTGGGGCTCTGTTGTTCACAATAACAGAGACTCCTCCTGAGGCCCTGTCAACATTTTGAGAGTAGTTGTTAAACAGGGAGTAGTTTTTAAGTGTGATGTTATTTGTATTTTTCAAAAATGTTTCCTGAAGACATCGTACTGCAGGATCATGTTCATTTAAAAGCAGAAGAATGTCATGGTAGTTGGCTTTAAGTCCTCTACAGTTCCATTGTAAAATGATGTTCTTCATTACAACTTTATATTGAAGATTCTGGAGCTAGGTTAGACCTTTCGCGGAGGCAATCTGTTTGGTTATTTATCTGGAGGAAGTACGGGGGTGTATTTTGTGTTGTTAGGTCTGGAGCTACCTTGAGTACATGGAGCAGATTCTTCTGCATCCATGTCCTCCAAGTCTCCAAACCTATTGTGCAGCTTTATGGGGTCATCAGACCCCTTTTTCTGCCTATTTGTTTGTGACTTTTTCTTGCTATTTGGTGATCTTGGTGGTGGAGTATTGTTGAGTGTTGTTTGTGTCGATGTAGAGTTTTTCTGGGGTTTGTAGTGCAGGATGTTCGAGTCGGAATGGGATTCAGGTGGGTTTGTTTGAGTTTGAGCGTCTTTCATTGCTTTTTGGCTGCTCTTCACTACAGTTGAGAAGGATGGGCCGGGGAGTGATCTAGCTTGAACAAGCTTCCTGGCCTCTGGATAGGGGATGTTGGACGTGTATTTAACCCTCTGGATTTCCTTCTCCTGTTTCCATGTGTCGCATTCCTTTGAACTAGCATGGTGTTCTTTACTGCAGTTGACGCAATGCGGAGTGGCTTTGCACTCTGATTCCCGATGGGAGGGGTCGCCGCATTGGCTGCATATTTGACCTCTAGAGCATCTGTCTTCATGATGACCGTATTTTTGACATTTGTAACATCGGAGGGGATTTGGTATGTATACCTCAACCTTAACTTGTAGGAATCCAACCTTGACCACTTTAGGTACTGTTGGCTTATTAAAGGTGAGTATAATAGTGTTGGTGTCCTGCAGATTGTTGTTTCGTTTGATACGAATTCTGCGGACTGCAGTGACACCTTCATTTTTCATACCCTCGACGATTTCTTTGTCGGTGACTCCTGCTAGGTCACGGCAACGAATGATGCCTTTTGATGTGTTAAGTGTAGAGTGGGCGAAACAGCTTACTGAAATATCGTGAAACGTCTTAATTTTTAGGATATTTTCAGTGTGTGCTTTGTGCTCACACTCTACAAGTAGCCCGCCTGATTTTAGCTTTTTTACACTTTTCGGCTTGCCGACTAATCCAAGTATAGTCTTTTCGACTATAAATGGCGATAGTGCAGCAAGTGCTTTAGCCTCGTCTTTCAATTGGATGACCATGAAGCGAGGAAAGGATTCCACACTACATGGCTCATCATCCGACTCTGATCCAGTTTTGGTACGTTTGTGTTGGGTTTTTTTTTAATTATCCATGATGGCTTGAATAAAATTTCAGCACCCATGCTCCCCACCCACCAAGGAGCCCAACAAGGGGACACTTTTCAAGTGCCAGGGATACACAGATGCCATACTCAGTTGATAAAATTACCTTTGATTGACCCTGAAGTCGCCAATTTCTAAGGTCGGTAAAATTACCCCCCGATTGACCTGTTAAGCCACCGCCTTCTAGGAAGTCTTCAAAGACTTGGAAAAGGGAAAGATAAAGGAATAGAATATAGGGGCAACGGTGGTATCAAGAGAGATACAAGGAGAAAGATAAAGAAGGTGAGAGAGTAAATAAAGACTTCCTAGGGCTCGGCGTGACCAGCCGATTTGTCGGAACCGGGCCCATCCCGACCACCCGTCTAAGAAAAGTAGAGGCCAAAGTAGTGTATTGCAGGGAAAGTCTCTGCTCAACTACCAGGATCCTTTCCTCCCCCGACACGGGACGCAACCCACAGCAAACAGGTTGCCTCTACTTAGTTGCCTTTTACGTCACGTAGCGAGGCACGTCGGGCCAATTCTACAACCCCGGACCCGCAGGGGGAGGTAATGCAAGGTGATTCATGGCAAAATAAGAATATGATAAAACACAAGGTAGCCTAATGATGCAACATGAGGCTATGCAAGGCAAAACTAAACACAAGGCAAGGGATACGCAAGGTGAGGATAGGGAGAAAGAAGGGAGAAAGAAAATACAAGACAAGACTGTTGTAACGACACAACAAGCTAGGGCATGTTAAGCACAGTGTTAAGAAAGGGATATGCAAGGTGAATGAGAACATAATAAAAGATAAGGTGGCCTCATGACACATCATGAGGCTATCCTGGGCTAAACAACGCAAAGCAAGGCATAGGCTGTGCAAGGTAAGGCATGGCAAAATAACACGATAAAAGAAAAGGTAGCCAAACAACGCAATGTGAGGCTTTGCAAAGCTAGGCTAAACAATGCTAGGCAAGGTATATGCAAGATGTCGAGGATATGGAAAATGAAAATACAAAACAAGACACAGTGTTGAATGATGCAACGTGAGACCAGACAAGGCTAGGGTATGCTAAGCAAAGTGAGGCATGACAAAATAATAATACAATAATAGACAAGATAGCCTCACATGCAACATGAGGCTCTGCAAGGCTAGGATAAACAATGAAAGGCAAGGCATTAGGCAAATGTTAGACAAGATGAGATGATTGAAAATGAGAATATAATAAAAGGGGGCCTATAGTAAAGAAATTCCATTGTTAAAAACACTGTCCTTTCTCAAATGTTCCACCATGTATACCATCCATGCAGTTCTGAAAATAATCCAACAAGAACAATATGATTCATGCATATGATAAAACTATCTCCCTTGCCAGAAACTGTACATTTGACTTAGAAATCCATTGAGTTAATGTGTCGTCTAAGGAAGGTAATAACTGCCAGGTAATGTGACGTGACCATTTTACATCATTGAAAAAACTGTCTATATTCTTAAATTATTTCAGATTCATGGTGACGCAATTAAAAATGAGAACATGATGCCAAACAAAGGTGACCTAAAAGGAAGGAATGCGCAGCTTAGCAAGGCAAGGCATTAAGCAAGGGGAGGGAAGGCAAAATATTAAAACGATATAAGGAATAATGGCATAACTATAAAAAGTGAGCCTATGCAAGGGAGCCTAATTGCTTGCTTGTCCTTTTTAAAGGAATTTTAAACCCTGTACACACAATATCAAGTTTAATAAGAAGAAGCACAAGAAGTTGTAAAGTGAATCATGTTGTACTAGTAAACATACTAGTAACAATACTACATGGTTAATTCCCAAACATATGCATTAACAATACCCTATTTCCCACCACTGATTTTGTGATCTCTAAATCCTGATGTAGCAACAATACTACATAGCTCTCCACCAAACCCATGTAGTAACAATACCCTATTTCTAGGCATTGATTTGTTTTCTTCAAATTCTGATGAAGTAACAATACAAGATAGCTCTCCACCAAACCCATGTAGTAACAATACCCTATTTCTAGGCATTAATTTGTTTTCTTCAAAAGCTGATGTAGTAACAATACTACATAGCCTTCCCCCAAACACATGTAGTAACAATACCCTATTTCTAGGCACTGATTTGTTTTCTTCAAATTCTGATGTAGTGACAATACTGCATGGCTCTCCCCCAAACCCATGTAGTAACAATACCCTATTTCTAGGCACTGATTTGTTTTCTTCAAAATCTGATGTAGTAACAATACTACATAGCCTTCCCCCAAACCCTTGTAGATACAATACCCTATTTCTAGGGCACTGGTTTTGTGATTTCCAAGCCAGATGTAGTAACAATACTACATAGCTCTCCACCAAACCCATGTAGTAACAATACCCTATTTCTAGGCACTGATTTGTTTTCTTCAAAATCTGATGTAGTAACAATACTACATAGCCTTCCCCCAAACCCTTGTAGATACAATACCCTATTTCTAGGGCACTGGTTTTGTGATTTCCAAGCCAGATGTAGTAACAATACTACATAGCCTTCCACCAAACCCATGTAGTAACAATACCCTATTTCTAGGCACTGATTTGTTTTCTTCATAATCTGATGTAGTAACAATACTACATAGCCTTCCCCCAAACCCATATAGTAACAATACCCTATTTCTAGGGCACTGGTTTTGTGATTTCCAAGCCAGATGTAGTAACAATACTACATAGCTCTCCCTCAAACCCATTTAGTAACAATACCCTATTTCTAGGGCACTGGTTTTGTGATTTCCAAGCCAGATGTAGTAACAATATTTACATAGCTACCCCCCAAACACATGTAGTAACAATACCCTATTTCTAGGGCACTGATTTTGTGATTTCCAAACCTGATGTAGTAACAATACTACATAGCTCTTCAGCAAACCCATGTATTAACAATACCCTATTTCTAGGGCACTGGTTTTGTGATTTCCAAACCTGATGTAGTAACAATACTACATTGCTTTCTGATGACATAATATTCCTTGCAAATGTAGCATTTCTACATTGTTATACTTGAAATCCTTTTGTAAAAATGTTGTTCCTAGGAGACTGCATTGTTCTGAAGCTGTCATCAACAAGCCTGGTTTAATAGTATGGCCAGTAATAATACAGTCTAGTTTAGATTGTTGAAGGTGCTATTTATAGAACTTAGAAGATATTCAGTATATTGAAGTACTTGTACACAACATTTTAATCATCATGAAATATAGATATTTTCAACAGTAATGTAATGCACAATTTCTTTCTCATGTAATAGAATTAAAATGTCACTAGCATCTCATGCTGTTATTTCTGGTAGTTCTTCCATATAAGGCAGATATTTGGGTAATTCTTTCCTTAGGAGGCTGTTAGTTTCATATAAATTCTGTTCTGCTCTTCCATCGATCTCTTTTCAACATATAGCCTACGCATAGAGTTGTTGTCTCCACTAATACAGAATTTTGTCCTCATCAGTTTTCTGAAAAGATAAAATAATTTATTTGAAAACATTGCAGACACTAGCATGGAAATTTTGTTAATGCTATTTTGATCCACCATGCACATAGCATACAATATGACCTTTAAAACAATATATGGTTATAGGGTGCTCTCAACAGCTTCCAGGAGCTTACCCAAGGGCATCACTGGAGAATGGGAAGACCCAAGTATGTAGTTATGAAGCCTATTACGTATGGCATCTTTCAGATCTCCACCTGCATTTCTTAAGAACCTACATTAAGTATGTATGTATCAGCATACATATAGATGGATGGACAGGCTGGATCGTAAATGTCTGTGTGTGATTTGGATTTTTAAAGTAGCTTTAACCATTTTTCAGTCATATCGCCACAGTGCCCACAGTGTGGCAGTTCATATAGATGTTGGGGCATGATGTCCCACCCAGTCACATTATCCTGACACCAGATCAAGCAGTCTTTACACTAACCTCTTAATGTCTTGGCAGGATCATATAATATCTGCCTTTACAAAAAGCAGAATAATACATTTATTATGAAAACTGAATATAAACTTCTAAAATATTTTGTAATATTTAGTAGTGAGAATATTTTCAAGATGGCCTTGATCGATTTAATATTAAATTATTTGATTTACCAGTTTACATTCAGTATCTGTTAGACCAGAAGTTGAAAGATTGTGTCAAGTTCCTGACTACTTTGTAGCAATGATAAACATTAAACTGCATGCAATTGCAAAACAACACTTGATATTAAGGCCAATAGACTTAAGATTTCACATGGACAGTAATGTCCATACTCTCATGATGAACATTATATGTGAGAGTTAGAATCATTGCAGTGATGATTTATCACATAATCTGCATATGAACTATGGCAATTATACAACAAGTCAAGTTAATTAAATCATGGTCTAAGAAAATTTCCTAACCTGTTTTAACTTCAGGTGATGAAAACTTTGATTCCACATGTCCAAAAATGTTGACTGACTAACTGCATGGATCATTTGTTTTTTCATGCAGATTCTGCTCGTATATTGTTAATTTTTTAGATTTGTAAGGCAGCATCATATCACCATTAACTGTCATTCTGTCAGCATGGTGGTATGCATAATCCTGAAGCCAAGATATTGCATGTTCTCTTCCTTGTTCTCTACCACTCTCTTTTCTGTATCCAGCTGAAATTGTACCACCCTTAGATTTCTTTATGTATTTGTAATAGAAATGTTTGTCAATCCTATACAAACATCTGAAGCAAATCCATAAACACGCTTTCCATCAACCGCTCTGGTGGTCTAGTGGTTAGAGCATCTGCCTCGTATACGGGAGGTCGTGGGTTCGATCCCCGGTCGAGTCATACCAAAGACTTACAAATATGGTACAGTACTAACATCTGCCTTTCTTGGCGATCAGCATAAAGATGTTAGTGTTGCGACTGGTCGGCCTGCATGCCAGGTTACTGTGACTGGGTGGGGACATCATGCAACATGTCTGCGGCATGATGCCCCAGTGCTAAACATCAGTATAAACTGTCACTCTCCAGACATTGTAGCGATATGACTGAAAAAGTGTTAAAGCTATGTTAAAAATCCAAATCACACATACAGACATACACACACGTTTTCCACCATCAGTAAAATAAGAAACATTCCTTTTTTGTCCTTCCCATCAGCTATTTTGTCAAAAAAAGCACTCAACTCTGCTTTCAAAACAATTGTTCAGTATCAATATCTTGCTTGTTTGATGTCAGTTTCTGTTATCATTTTTAGACAGTAATTCACACATTGTTTTGCCTTCTGTAAGCATGTTGTTACATTTTGCATAACTTTTCCCAGCAGCTTTTAGTTGTAAGTTCTTAATTGTTTGCTCTTATTCGATTTGCATGTATCATCAAAGGTGTAATTGTATATGCTTAAATCATAGATTTATATGCTTAAATCGTAGGCTTTAGAGTTAAATTGTGTTATAAAATGTATAAGTTTAAATTTGTTTTTTGTTCTTTTATTTTATTTCATGTTTTGGTACAAGAACATAAACATCAGTAAAACACACTTTATAGCTATAATGATTCAACAATGAACATTTTATCTTCAAAATACAAGAAAATTAGAATTGTTTCGGTTTTTTCAAATGACACTAAAACCCTGAGCATCACCACATGCCCTATCTTCCAGCTGCAAATAATGTCATAACTAATTAACAAACATATTTCTTGCTAAAATGCAATTCTGGATAAAGTGCATACATTTGTTGTTGGGTTTAATGCCATTTTTCAGCACATGAAAGGCTATACATGGTGGCCAGTATTAATGGTGGAGGAAGAACCCGGAAAAACCCCAGTAAGAACCACCGACCCACAAGAAGCTATTGGCAAGCTTTCACACATACCCACATTAGCCGAATCCAAGACTTGAACCCAAACAGACAGGGGTGAGATGGCAGTGATCCATAACGGAGAGCGGTTACTACCACTCGGCAACTTGCATACATTTGATGTCACATGAAAACTAAGGATAACTAAGATCATGAACATCTTTATATGATGAAGTGAACATTTAAGTGGATAAGTGCATTCATTTGTGTCACTCTCCCTGTTTTGAGGCTTAAATTGCATGCTAGAATTGGAAGCTATATCAACAGACTAACATTTATTTCTGTATTGCTGTGATGTGCTTATATTAATGACACAATAAGAACTGTAAAAATTCTACACATACCTACATCTACAAAACGTATTGTTCCACACCACCTGGTTAAACAATAAATTATACTAAATTTTAATCAGAAGTAGGATATTGAAGAATCATATAAAATAATGTAACTGCAAACTGCTACATCTGAAGAAAAAAAATGGTAGATATTACAATTAATTACAAGCAGAAGAGATAAAATCCTCAAATACATTGCATTTCTTTTAAGGTTTATAAATATTTTGTGGTATAACATTTAAGATGCTACATACCTTGATACCTTCAGTAAATGATGGGTTTTCCATCTGGATATCCATGAAGCAACTTCTTGAATATGCTGGTTTTGTAGAAGTTATTGATGATCCAAATCCATCAACATCATCTTGGTCATGTTGTCATCTTGAAAAGTGTTGTGTTCCTTTGCAACTGATGTATCTGAAGCATCATGACTTTTTGACAGATCTTCTTGCAAAGAACTTCTCAATTTGTCAATAAGTGCTGTACCCAGAACTTCAATACTTTTGGATATAGCATTATCCTGCCACACATAATTTTCCATTAATGAGGTTCCTAAAGCATTATTACTTTCAGTTTCATAATTGTTTTCCATGGAATTGCCTACTTCATCAAAGTCCAAGTCTGTTTCACTGACCATTTCAGTGTTATGTGGCAATACAATCAAGGATTTACTTCAGGCAGCTTATAATACTAACCCATTTAATAAGCCATATGTTTACATTTACTGCTAGATATTAGCAGTTAAAATACAAAGCATTGGGCATTGCATGAATCACATATAGCATAGCTAATGTGAGTAATTGGATTTTATCCAGTCCTTACCCTTTTGAATTGTTTTACAACTAGAGAGCCAACTGGGATCCCATTCATTACCCAACAGGTGCTGACATTTAGTTTGATACTCCCATCATCAGTTCTCAGACACTAGTTAATTGTACAAATATAGTCCAACATAACCCACATGTGTCTTGCTATGTCCGGCAAAAGAACTGCTCTGCCATTCTCTGTAACTGCTATCTCAACAGCTGTAAACTTTGATCTTTTCACACAAGGGATTTGTCTCTCCATTTGAAGTAATTATAAAATAACTTTACTTTCTCCATAATACAAGTGGGAGGGGGATATGCTTTCCTTTATTTTTGAACACTCAATTTCCTTGCATGCACTCTGATTAGAAGTATATTTAAGATGGAATAATTTTTACAACAGATGTAGACAGAAATGGGGTTGCATTTCTGTCCTACAGAATAATGATTACATCATATAGACAAGAACTTTGAGTATGTATATATGTATGTATGTATGTTTGTATGTATGCATGGCACATCTGCCATTAGCTTCTTGTGGGTCGATTAATTAATTAATTAAATAATTAATACTGGCCACCATGTATAGCCTATCATGTGCTGAAAAATGGCGTTAAACCCTACAACAACAAAAACAGCAACAATGGCACATCTGCACTATCATAGCCACCACACAGAGCCAGGTTAATTAGGTAGTAATATTTGTTAAGTTTAATTTGCTGATAATTATAACTGATGAGATAATCCACTCTCAGATTTGAGCAAATTCATGTGGGTGCTCTTAGGACTGATTGAATGTATATTTAAATTGTATTTGAAACAACTTCCAAACTCAATATCAAGCCCTAATAGTCAGGGTTGGTTCATCATGCTAAAACTATTATACACATAAGTAGACCATCTCCAGTCATATCCTAAACTTCAAAGCCTAGAGACAAGAAACGTTTGGAGGACATGTGCAATATTATTAATAAATCAACTCATCCATATATCCAGGATTGCATAATCCCTAAATTTTCATCAAAATACTCAAGATAAAAAGTAGATTTACTTTGTGTTTTTGTTTTGGAAAACAGTAACTTTTCCAAGTCTGGACATATATTTGTTCATTCAGAAAGTGCTCTTGGTCTTACATCTTAATGAATCTCTCTCTCTCTCTCTGTCATTAAGAATATATTTCAACTCTAGTGGTTTTTCACACACTTCTGCTGGAACTAAGGCCAGCAAAGCAACAAATTTATTAAAAAATATATGATTTTAAAATAAATTTTAATCTTTTTCAAATAATCTTGCTAAAATATTTTTCTTATAAAATATATGCTGAAAAGGTAAATGTGTAAAAAAAAACATCGAACAAATATTCTCATGAAGGCAGTCACAGTCTCTAGGCTGAAATTTTGTTTTGAAATCAATTTCATTACTTCTTTTTAACTGCTGAATGTGGTAACCATCTCTGATATTCTTCAACAATAACACCATCTTCAATTTAACTGCTATGGTGGACATATTGGAATCCATATTGGCATCATTATTATTTAGGACCAACAAGACATCATAAGAAGTCTTTTGGTGGAAATCCCAAGTTGATATTACTTTCTGTTTTGGAGGAGAACAATCTGGTGTAGGCTCTTCGTGTTAATCTTTAAATAATCCCAGCCCTTTTTTCTAAACATATGGATAACAAGTTGGTTCACTATATGAATTTGTGGAAAGCATTATCATATTAATGTCTACCATTTTTTCTTTAAATCAGAAAATAGTTTATTCTCATCATACTAAAAATATTTACAACTCTCTCTCTCTCTCTCTCTCTCTCTCTCTCTCTACATTATTTGATTGGCCAGATATTTAATATAAAGGCCTCATTGGTTGTTAACACCTGCTGTGCATCCAACTGTGTTTTGCTAACATCATCAGCATGCTAAACAATTATGAGCTCACAGTTAGCAAATTCCTCAGTAAGGAGAGTGCATTGATTAGATGTTTACAGTGATAGCGTGTTTGAGCCCAAAAATCTTCTTTATACCCATAAAAAACAAAGTTTTGTATGGAGACTTCATTTATAATGCTATGGAAAGTAGAAGAAAGCAGGTTTGGATTACTGAACTATAATTTATACTCTGGAAAGCCAATATGCAGCTAGCAAAACTGCACAAGCAAAAGAAACCAAATAACTCTAAGAAACTACCCCTCTCCCATCTGTGAAAAGAAATTTACAATGAGCTAGTAATAAGGACACAAGCACCTACACCCCCGCCCCCCAACATGCAGTGGCCCAAATTCGCTATTTAAAACCCAACAAACCCAAACACATGTACTAAAGTTATATTAGCACCCCAAGACTCCGTTCCAGCATTTGCTGGTAAAGAGTTGGAGGTCTCACACTGTTGTTCGTTTCTAAAGGTCATGGTTTGTAATTTATGTATTCCCCGTTCTCCCAATTTTGAATTTCATGTATGCATTTTTTTCCTTCATGTCAGGTTGTTCTTTGTTTCATTTTGTCATATTTTTTGAGTTCTCCCTGCATGCTGGTTGTGAGATCTACTCCATTACCACCCGGTACGTAGGTCAGTTTCCATTATCAGGTCAATACTTGCAAACACTAGTGCTTGTGAGCGTTTTCTTGCCTTGAACCTTACATGCATAAAGGGACCCCGAGTGGCCGAGTGGTCTAAAGTGCTCTCTGTTACATATCACTGCCATCTCACCTCTGTTAGCATGGGTTCAAGTCTCAGATTCGGCCAATGTGGGTATGTGAGAAAGCTTGCCAGTAGCTTCTTGTGGGCTGGTGGTTCTTTCCGGGTTTTGTCTCGGGTTCTTCCTCCACCATTAATACTGGCCGCCATGTAAAGCCTATCGTGTGCTGAAAATGACATAAAACACTACAACAACAACAACAACATGCATGAAACTTAGGATCGAACTCCTTTTTCCTTTGCAGAAGTACAGGGTTAAAGTTTCCACTCCCATCCCCATTTTGTTATCATTATTATTTTGAAGTGAACTGCCATAGTCATTAAAGTCCGGTGTGGTGCTGTTTGTGTGTGTTGTCATTTTATGTTATGTGTTATATGATTTGGATTTTTAACATAGCTTTAACAATTTTTCAGTCATATCGCTACGATGTCTGCAATGTGGCTGTTTATAGTGATGTCTAGCACTGGGGCATCATGCCACAGACATGTAGCATGATGTCCCACCCAGTCACATTATCCTGACACCGGGCCGACCAGTCCTAACACTAACCTCTTAATGCTGAGCGCCAAGCGAGGCAGCTGTTAGTACCATTTTTGTAAGTCTTTGGTATGACTCGGCCGGGGATCGAACCCACGACCTCCCGCATCCGAGGCGGACGCTCTAACCACTAGGCCACCGGAGCGGTGTGTTGTGATGTAACTGTATGCTAAAAAAAAGATCATTAGAAACTAATTTAAGCACATAGTGCCTCTAACACAATGTGCAGGAGAAAGTGGGCCGAAATCCCGCCAGCTGATGACAGATGGAAGACAGCAGGTGGTGAAGTCAAAATCAAATTACCAAATAAGACTGATAAGTGCGCCCACATAAACACGCAACCTAATGATGAATGATAAACACAGAAGGATCTAACATTAGGACATATACGAGTGAGTCATGCAAAATACCACAGGGGAGAATTAACAGAAAATAACCAAGAAATAGAGCACTAATTACAAACTAATTCTTAAACATAGGGCGAAATAAGAACAAATGAAACTTTTGAAACCAGAATTTTCTTTATCTTGCCTACAACAAAAACATTGATACCCACGACAACAAAAACAACATATTATATCTCCCTGGAAAAGCCATCTCAGGATGTGCTGGCTAAGAGGACATCAGACCACCTTCAAGCAAAAAATTGCATAAGAAAAATCATCTTGTCTACGGAAAGCCTTCTAAGGTGGCTAGTAAAATTACACCAGAAACTCTTCTGATTAGCATATTTTCCATCGCATCAGCGTGTTGGAAAATTTCAAATGTATATAATTTTAATTATTCTTAGTTGAACAATTTTTTGCCATCACACTAAAGTGGATTTGAATGGGCATACTGATATACGGATATAAGGACAGAAATTTCCTGAAGGACACAAGCAAAATAAAAAGGCACAAGGAAGACTTTTAAGGGCTTGAACTATGTGATTAAGGAAGATATTGAAGGCAACATATGACTTCACGGTAAAAGTAAAACATGAATCTTTGTAAACTGTCATTTTTGTAAAGGAAGAATAATGGGAACATGAATAATGATAAAAACTCAGATTCTAGATGAGAGAAAACCTGTCAAAACTAAAGGACCACATTCACAAGTAAAATCTTACAGCATAGTGCAATCTGACCAAGTATGTAAGTAAACTTATAAATTAGTATTATATAACTTTTTAAAATTTAATGTATGGAAGTGTTCCTTTCCTACAATATTTGTCTTACGTTTGATACTAAATTAAATTGTTTGTAAAATAGCTTTTTTACCTATTTAACCACTAGTTGTTAGAGCATCTGCCTTGAATGAGGGAGGTCACAGGTTTGAACCCTGTACAAGTCATACCAAACACTTCTAAAAATGGTACTGACAGCTGCCTTGCTAGGCACTCAGAATTAACAGGTTAGTGTTAGGACTGGTTGGCCTTAAGTGTCCGGATAATGTGGCTGCCGGTGAGACATCATGCTTCATGTCTACTGTATGATGCCCTAGTGATATACATCCCTATTAAATGCCACACTGCAGACATCATAGTGATATTACTGATTTTTAAAAAAAAGCTATGTTAAAAATCCAAATCACACACACTCACACATTTAGCCTTCTTTCTATCTTGACAAGGAAGATACCTATTGTTAACCATGCAAAACTGTAATGGATGTCCCCAAATTACTTATCTTTTGCAATCATTATTTAGTATAATTGGAGTTCTAGCTTGTGTACTTACAAGCAGAGTTAGAAAACCAGTCTGCTTTTGTTTCTACAAATCGTCTAAAGGCTTACTGTCAGACTGGAGAGCAATTAAAATCCACTTCTTTGATGCTGATCATGTATTATGAAAACTGGTCATGGGTGCAAGGGACTGTTTTTATGATAAAATTTAATGTTGCATAAACCTGCCAAATACATTTTTTAAATTAAAAAATACATCAGTGAGGTCAAAGAGGGACATAATTTTGGATAGGCATAATAAAGCAAAACATAAGAATATCACTCACTTGGCCTGATAAGTCAATGGAAATTCACAGAATAAAATGTTTTTGCACCTTATCCCCAAATTTTTACATGCATTTTTCATGTTCGAAGGCCTGCCATTTTTGAGAGCAATGTTTTGTGATGCTCACAGTGCAAACACTGGCCCTTTCCCTGGTTAATAATTCTGAAGAACATTGCCTACTTAATAGCTTGATGCAAGTCAAAATATTTTGTCATCCGAGCAGTTTTTGAGATATTCTACTTGCCTTGAACCAACATGTCTACTGCTATAACTGGCTAGCTCTGCTTCCTAGATGACTACGGGTGTTTCACTGGCTACTTACTGTGCAGTGATTATATGAGGTGTACATGCCTCACATCAGTTTTAAAAAAAACCCCACAAATCTAAAAGACCTAATTAACAAATATATCCATATCTTTAATTATTAAACAATAATATTTTTTTTTAAAGTCACACTACAGCCTTAAGTTAAGAAATTTGCCATGTCCACTGCATCTTTAATACCTTGAGGGTGGGATGGGGGGGGGGTCGGTGAAGGGTAACCATTGGTAAGCCAAAAGCAAGATTTTTCACTAATACTAAATGAACAGCAACAGAGCAGACTACACAGGTTGCATCATTTGGATTGCTGAGATATTTTAGATAAAAAGAAATTAAAAAAAGCAAAGTTAAAAAATAAGTGACAAACAAGTCATAAATACTCTTATTAAATTACTGGGCATTGGTTTTACCATTTTAAAAACATTTAGATAGTTCACTTAACAACATGGACAATTTGTGTTTTAGGTATCACCTGTGACTTTGTTTACTTCTTGTCTTTCCTCTTTTCTCAGTATCTTACTGACAGTATGAAACTTTGTTTTATATGTAACCAAAGAATAACAAATAAAATGTTCACTATTGCAGTTTTGGAGAAGACTGTTTATGCAAATGCAGAAATAAAGTACTCAGCAATGTCAAATATCATTAATTTTAAGAGAGGGACAATGGATGAGTTATTGAGAATTGCCTCCATGGGTTTGGGAAGCCCAGTCAAAAAAGGATGTTTTAAAAACCTGAAAAAGAATGCAATACTTAATATATCTATTGCAAGATTTGCATGTTATAAAACAATGGGAGACATATTAGATCATGTTTGGTTTATGAATGTATCTTCACTTCCTTTGCATCCAACTCAAGGGGAATACATTTTTTTTTACTAAACAATAACTTTCAGTTTTCCATACACAGAGTAAAAGCAGATGTAAATGGCAACAAGATAGTTTTGGATATTTCAGCTAACAATCACAGGTATACACTTATAAACAAAGAATATATAGTTTCACAGTATGCAGATGACACCACTCTCACCCTGGATGACTTTTCAAAGTCCCTTAAGTCAACTCTGTATGTTATCTACTAATATTGTAAATTTTCTGGACTCTGTATAAATAGTGGAAAAAAAATTAAATGTGTATTTATATAAAGTACAATAAGGTACTGTGAAGAATATCATTTAGATTGGAATACATCTTATTTTAGGTATGTAGGTACATGTATTACATTCTCTATAGAGTTAGACAATATGGTCAAGCTTAATTATGAAAGCAAATTCAGAGAAGTTAAATATTTACTTTTACAGTTGTCAGTATGGCCTTGTTTATTTGATGCTTTTGTTGTTGTTGTTGTTGTTTTTGTAGGGTTTAAAGAAATTTTTCAACACATGGTAGGCTATAGATGGTGGCCAGGGTTAATGGTGGAGGAAGAACCGGGAAAAACCCTGGTAAGAACCACCGACCCACGAGAAGCTATTGGCAAGCTTTCTCACATACCCACATTAGCTGAATCCGAGACTCGAACCCACGCAAACAGAGTGAGATGGCAGTGATCCATAAGGGAGAGCACTTTAGACCATTCAGCCACTCAGGGCCCCTGATACTTTTGTTGAAAGGAAAAAAAACATTTAGCAGTTGTATATACACATCAGTAAAGTAGAGTAATTTCAAAGGTAATAATGCAGTAAATTCTTAAAGTGCTCTTTGTCTCGTATGAGATTAGTAATAAGAGAAAATAATTATTTAAAATAGTAACAGAATGCAAATATTGTCAACTTTATAAAGCTTGTAATAACAAGCAAATGTTTAGTCTAGTGATAACATGCAAATGTGCATGACCATATAAGTATATGTGTGTATATTGTCTAAGTGTTTGTGTTGATATATGTTTGTATGCTAAATATGTGTACATGTAGACAATGCTTATAATAAACATATGCTCTTTTTGTCACTCTCACTCTATTCTTTTTGTTTTGCACTCTCTTTCCTTAAGAGACTGACATATTTGTCTCACTCTTTCTTTTTCCTTCTGTGCAGTAGCCAATATTAAGTTCTGTATTGGGCTTAGAATGTAATGCTTTATAGTAGTGTTAACCAATACTCCCTGTAAAGTAATGTGCCACAATGAATTATGATGTAGTCTGTCAGATGGTTCCCTGAACAACTGTAGTCTGTGTTCAGGGAAATACAAAAACAAATGATCCTTTCTTTTATGGCAGTGGTGTTTTCCCAAATTGTTCTGTTAGAATTGTTGGCATAAGGTTGTATGACATTTGTGCAAATCAACTTTCACAGATGCATACAACAGTTTTGAAATTTTGTAATGCAAGATTTTAGCTTGGATTCTACATGTATTTGGATCCCTATCTTAGGACAATATTTACAATCCTGTTATTATTATTCATATTAATTATTTAATATATTTTAAAATTATATAATGTGATCAGCACATTGTAATGCCAAATGTTACCTACCATGTGTTTGGTTATTTGATCTGATGCACATAAACTTATTTTTACATAGGTCATTCTTTACCAGTAATGTTTCTTTTTATTGTCATAGTAATGTATTTTTTTTTATTAGGATCTTACTTTTGTTGACATTGATATAACCTAAGCCCAGTTCACAAACATACTGAAATTATTGTAATATTATGTACTTTAATGTATACCATCTATGATGTAACATAGATTTGATACAGAGAGAGAGCTTAGTTTGCAGGTTGGATACCGGCCTATGCCACCCTGGGTTAGCATGATATAGAGAATAATGTCTGAGGCCCAAAAAGTATATTTAATATATATATATATATATATATATATATATATATATATATATATATATATATATATATATATATATATATATATATATATATATTTGGGATTTAAAAAAAATACTCCAGGGGGAAAAAGTGAAAGGGGTCAGCAACAAAAAACAGAGATGGTCAGCCAACCAGAAACACACATATTTACTTTTTCTTGCCTAGTGTAGTGATTTTTGCTGAGATGTAGCTTAAGCATATTATTCTAAATGATGAAATAAGGAAGGAAAGGTTACACTTGAGTGTGATGCAAGCATTAAAAAACAACAACATTCAGACTGTTCTAAAGTGTGACTTGGACATTTCTGACCTTGAATGTACATGGTTAGAACTAAATAATACAGGGAAGAAGGTAGTAGCTGCATGAATATGATGATCACCTAATTATAACATAGATGCTTGGGAGGAACTTGAATTTAGTATAGAGATAGCCCAATCCACTAAACTTAATCATTTCATTTCAGTAGATTTTAACTGAAAAAGTCTCTCCTGCCTGAATAAAAGAAATCACTGTTTTGAAACTTAAACTCAGTTAATGTGTAAGGATATAGGAATGGTCCCAAATTTGGTTGGCTACATTTAATTCAAAGAAAACTGAATTAAATCTAATACAGTATCACAAAAGGTACTCAAACTATCCAAATATGTATTTATGGCTGAAACAAACATGCAAGAAATTACTTAATGTATACATATGGGTGTTATCTTTGTTAGTGATTCCTCATTGTACACACATACTCAGTATATTCCTGATAAAACCTGCAAGGAAGTTTAAAACTTGAGAAAGTTTCAAATACAAACCAGATTGATTCTCCTTGGAAAAATGTACACAATGGTTATATTTTATCAAGTTTTGGCTGAACTGTAGTCTCATTTTGTTGAACCTAGGACTAATAATGACTTAATGGACACAATGATTTTTGTGTTAACATACATATATACAGATCTAGTTAAAGCATAATAAAGATGGTATTCCTTAATAGATATGAATGTAATAGTGCCACTGATGTTCTTGTTTCAGTTTTTGTTTTTGTTTTTATTGACCTTAAAGAATGCAACACAGAGCATACATTCTATGAATTCTGTAATTTTCATAAGTAAATGATAGCTATTTTAAATAAATGTATGACCAGGTATGTGTATCTGCCAAAAGAGACAGTCTCATTGCACCAAGAGTGACAGTCACATTGCAGTAAAGAGTGACAGTCACATTTCAACAAGAATGACAGTCACATTGCAGTAAAGATTGACAGTCACACTACAGTAAAGAGTGACACATCATCATCATCATCATCATCAGTCTTATGACCTAGTGTGGTCATTGAGGCACTGTGCTGCTGAACATCTGACCAGTTCTCTCCACTTGTCTCGATCATGTGCCAATACCTGTGTCTCCGCAAAACTTTTCCTGGTCCATTCTGTGATGTTGTCAGTCCACTTTTTTCTCTGTCTACCTCTCCTTCTGCCACCCTGGATGCTGCCCTGCAGGACTGTTGTGCATAGACTGTTGGCTCTAGTGACATGGCCATACCATTTCAGCTTTCTCTTTTTGACGGTGGTGAGGAGGTCCTCATATTGGCCCACTTCGCGCCTGATGGTGTTACGCACTTCTTCATTTGTGATGTGGTCCATGTAAGAGATGCCAAGGATGGTTCTGTAGCATCTCATTTCAAGTGACTGGATTCTTCATTGTAATTCTGCTGTCAGGGTCCATGCCTCACATGAGTACAAAAAAAAGAGTGACACATTTCACCAAAAGTGACAGTCACACTGCAGTAAAGAGTGACACATTTCACCAAGAGTGACAGTCACACTGCAGTAAAGAGTGACACATTTCACCAAAAGTGACAGTCACATTGCAGTAAAGATTGACAGTCACACTACAGTAAAGAGTGACAGTCACATTACAGCTTAGGAGTGACAGTTACATTGCACCAAGGGTGTATGTCACATTGCTGTAAAGAGTGACAGTCACACTGCACCAAGAGTGGGTCACACTGCAGTAAAAAGTGACAGTCACATTGCACCAGAAGTGACAGTCACACTTATTAAAAAGTGATGGTCAAACTGCAGTAAAGAGCAAGTCTCCTTGAAGTAAAGAGTGACAGTCACATTGGAGTAAAGAGTGAAAGTCACATTGCACTAAAGTGTGTGTGTGTGTGTCATTTGGATTTTTAATGTAGCTTTAACAATTTTCCAGTCATGCCGCTACGATGTCTGTAGTGTAGCAGTTTATAGTGATGTCTAGCACTGGGGCATCATGTCACATTATCCTGACACCAGGCCAACTAGTCCTATCACTAACCTCTTAATGCTGAGAGCCAAGTGAGGCAGCTGTTAGAACCATTTTTGTAAGTCTTTGGTTTGACGGCTGGGGATTTAACCCATGACTTCCCGCATCCAAGACGGATGCTCTTACCACTAGGCCATTGGAGCAGTGTGCAGTAAAGAGTGAGTCACACTGTACTAAGAGTAACAGTCAGCTTGCAGTAAATTACTTAAGTGGAAGTCCATAATTCGTTAGAAAACAATAAATGGTTAATTGCAATCTACAAAACATGTACAGACTGTAAAATGGTGAGAATTACAGCAAATTCAATTTCTAAAATCAAGTGAAACATATATGTTACTCCTGCTGACACAAATGTAATACACTTTTGTATTTGCATGAAGTTCAGGCATGTATAATACCTTTAATTAGTTTGCCGTTTTATCCACCATTGCATTCAATAATCAGTAACAATGATACCATGATTTTCAGAATCACTGCAAAGTTATAACACTTGTGCATGTCTAGTTTTAAAATGACTAGTAGACACACAAACCTTAAGATATCATATTACTACATACTACTGCATACAGTATGAGCAGATATATTATTAATATTATTAATATTACTCTGTATCATACCTAAGAATTAGTTCGCTGTTTTATCCACCATTGCATGCAATAATAAGTAACAATGATACCGTGATTTTCAGAATCACTGCAAAGTTTTAAAACTTGTGCCTGTCCAGTTTTAAAATGACTAGTAGACACACAAACCATAAGATATAATGTTACCACTGCATGCATACAGTATGAGCAAAGATAGTATTAATATTAATCTGTATTATATCTAAGAATAGCAGACAATGGGACATATAATGCATTTGGCTTTATCCATGGCAGATATATTAATTAGACTGCTTCATTTCATCAGAGGCTTTTGAAGAAATCCAGACTGTGAGTGAGACATTTTATGCAAATTTTCAATCTGTATGTACAATTTGTACAACTAGCTAAATATGCTTAGTGTTATGAAGTAAGGTTGTGGGGTAACTCACTGTTACCAATTTTTTATATGATTAGCAATAATATCTGAATGATCAGCAGTCATTCCAGGTAATCAATACAGTACTAATACATATGACATAAAATAGCCATCACAAAACCCAAAACATTTAGAATTGAATGTTATTTGGGTTCAAGATAGAGAGATTAGAGGAAATTGAGATTAGATTTCGGTTCAAACCTTTAAATGCATCAGAAAAAACACTTTTTCAAAACATAGTTATAAGCTATCATGAGACTGACCTTCTTGGACATATTTTCATATAATTTTTACATTTGGATAGAGAAGTGATCTATGATTTGTTTGCAAAACTGACAAGACACAATCTTAAACCCATTTGTTAGGATAGTTTATGACATCAGCACTGTTTAGAGGAAAAGATACTGTTTGCTACATGTAATTGCATTAAATAAACTGAACCAATCAAAATTACTATATTGTTACTATACATAATCATTTATTATAGCAAGATATTGTTGTCTGCAAGCGTGTGTGCTAGAAGCACACTGATGCAGAAAATGTCATACAGTTTGAAAAAATAATAGCTACAGCATTATAAATTTGAGTACAATGCTTATTTTGTTTATACTGGAACATAAATCAGTGAGAGAGAGAGAGGAATGGGTACACAAAACTTGTGAGGGCTGAGTGTTTTTTGGCTTAAAATTCACTATGGTATGACAATCATATTAGACTAGACATGGTTCTGTATGTAAGTGGTTATGCCTGACATACTTGCTTGAAAATAATTAAATATGGTTCTGATAGCTTTTACTTGAATGCCTTTACTAAACAGCAAGTTCCAATCTGTTATTTATTGTACACTTTGATACAGGTGTAGGGGAGTCATGCACATGAAATTGTTGATTATGTTTAGATCTTTATTGTCATCTTCTCTAAACAAAGGCTGACTGGGAACTACAAGCACTGATGCTTTGAAAACCATGCAACTAAGGCAGGTGCTCTGATAATTAACAGAGATTGATGTATCAGTGGACAATCAGGACCAGCAAATATATTTAGTAACACAGATTAGAGATAACTGTGGTTGATACTTGTACTAACAGCTGAAATAATTTTCATCCTAACACCCTGTGTGTCAAGGGTATCTTCATTAACTAATTCCCATGGGTCAATGTTGAACAGAGTCAGTGTTTGAACCATTCTGCCTCTAATGTTAACCCCTCCATTTGAAAAGAGCATCACTCTGAATATAGAATGAAGATAAGGTATGGTATATCACTCAGCTGACAACTTATGCTGGTGTGACAAATTATGTGTGTGTGTGATTTGAATTTTTAAAACATAGCTTTAACAATTTTTCAGTCATATCGCTATAATGTATGATGTCTGCAGTGTGGCAGTTTATAGTGATGTCTAGCACTGCAGCACCATGATGCAGACATGTAGCATGATGTCCCACCCAGTCACGTTATCCTGACACCAGGTCAATTAGTCCTAACACTAGCCTCTTAATGCTGAGTGCCAAGTGAAGCACCTGTTAGTACCAATTATGTAAGTCTTTGGTATGACTTGACCGGGGATCGAACCCATGACCTCCCGCATCCAAGGCAGATGCTCTAACCACTAGGCCATGAAAGCGGTCTTGAACAATGTAACCATTTGTAACTTTACATGAGCCAGAGAATAATCAATATAACTACCATTGCAAATCTTTTAGAAAAGTAATCTCTAAATGCAATTGGGAACAAGAATTATGAAGTAGAAAAATTCATATACAAGTTATCTTGACAATGAAATGATGTTCACAGTGATAAGACAGGGCATGGCATACAATAACTTGATTTTATAAATCAAGGTAGGTACTATAATGAGTTGATAAAAACCCAGAGGTTAATTTTGTTTTCCTTGTTAATGTAAGTATTTGTTCTTGGAGTCTGCTTCATTAGTTATTATATTGTTGACCGACAGAGCTGGAATTTTTTTGTTTTGCTTTTGTTGGTTTTGTCAGCACCATTATAACCAAATACTTTTCCCAAGGACACACTAAAGCAGTTAGCCCAAGCTGGCTTGAGCAGACTGTCAAAGCTTGAATGCTAGGATTATGAGTCTAATTCCCTATGAAATGAGCCATCACAGGTTGTTTTACTAGGTGAAATTACACACAAACACACACACACACACATACATACACACACAAATACATACATATATACATCCATTCTTCCATCCATCCATCCATACATAACATACACAAATATTTCCATCCATCCATTCTTCCATTCATCTATCCATCCATCCATACACACATCCATCCATCCATCCATCCACACACACACACACATACACACACATGCACACATACATACTTACATACATACATACATACATATAGTCTTTCCCATGCACAGTTACACCACATTTACATAAATACATACATAGCCAATAATGATATAGACAGAATATGTGAATTTCTTGTACTTGGAATTGCTGTAAGACAGCATGTTCAAGTACAAAGTGTTACAAAGTGTGGAAAGTATAAAATACAATGAAGTTATAATGTCCTGAACATCTAATTGGGTCAATTATATATATATATATATATATATATATATATATATATATATATATATATATATATATATATATATATATATATATATATATATATATATATATATATATATATAATCTGTCTTCCCCAATTGTTTTTCTTAATTGTGCTAAAATGTTTTTATTTTCAAAATCTAATTCTGAAAACTCTCCATTCAGGTGACCCTACACAGCTACAGGGGAACAGCTGCAGAATCACATATCAACAGGTTTCTCTTTGTAGCAATTACAGTCAGTTGGATTCCAACAAACTGACATTGATAATCTGAAATATATAGCCTTCATGCCCTCCAGTCCAGTAATTGGGTTTCTCATAAAAGGCAAACTGATATCATTTTGCCTGGTCATTTCTGAAACTCCATCCTTAGTGAAGTGACATGGGGGGCCCTTCTTTGATACAAGTCTGAGAGAGATCACACCAATAAACAGCAGAGCCAAATGGCACAGAAAGATAAGTGGGGGATAAAAGACAATATTTTTGTTTTGAAAGATGTATTAGATACTTCCAATATATGCAACAGCAGTCAGACAACATGCAAAGGTATGTTTTCAATGTCATGATATTTGACAATTGATTTAATATTTTCTTTTAATTTGATAGTTATATTTTCAGTTGACTTTTTTAATCTTATATAATGTAATTTCCATGAACAAAATGACATCAAACTGGTTAATTCTAAACTAGTAAATTACTTTCTTTTAAAGATGGATGAATATTTTATATGAGATTTTCCAAGTCATACTTTTTGTTTTCAATTTATACAGTAGATGTGATTAGCTATATCAGTTATGTATGTAAAATGTGTTGGCTTTAACTGAGTTGCAGATTGAGTTTAAGCTTAAGAATGGCCTTATAGATATCAGTAAATATTCTTTCAAGGTATTTTATATACGAATTTGATGTATTGTGACTAGTACCACAATAATAACCCAAACAGACCTTTAGTCTAAAAGACATTAACATCATTAGGCAGGGTAATAAGAGTTGGAAGATATTCTCCATTTGGTCATTATGAAAGATACACAGTTGCAAGTCCGGTAATGTTAAATACTTCGACCATATATTTATTCATATCTGAAGCATTTGTGGAGAATTAAGTAAAAAAGAACCTCTTCAATATATGCTATGAATATTGGACACTGGTAGGAAGAATACAAAAGACGTAATTTTATATATATTGGATAACTGATTATAAAAGTACTTCATAACGAGGTCCACAAACATAGACCACACTTTAAGCAGGATGTGAGTTACCAAGGGAACTCCAAAAATTGAGAAAAAAAATCCCCTTGATATCAAGAAAACTGGGGGGGGGAGCAGTGTTATGGACCTGTGCTGTTTATTGACCAATTTCTCATTTTACAATCATGTCGATATTAATTTTTAATAACGTGCTTTTTCTAATGAAGTTGTTCATTATTCTGTTTAAATAATATTTATTTTCAAAATGTCCAGCATATGAAAGATCGTTCCAACTTTTTTCAACAATCTATCACGTGTTACGAATTAATTCATTGGAATTAATAATATGTGGGTTTGCAAGTTATCAGGGCATGAGTTATTGAGAGAGCGGTGTACTTTGTTAGCTTAATTCCAAATGCACACATTATTTTGCTTATAATTTTGTAAATAAATGTTAGTGATTTTTCGGCATGATTCTGACTAACTTTATTAAATTCCATTGTACAATTCAATACAAATCAATAAGGCCTAACATTTATCCCCATGATATGTATCTTTATGCCGATGTAAGTTTACAGAGGTTTACTCATTCATGTAGTGGGTCTATGAGCCTTCTGTCTTTAGGACATTTGTGACCGAAAATTCAACATTTATATGCTTTAAAGTGTATGTTTCTTATGATTATATCCTTAATTATTTCATCTTCACAGATTTTATGCAGTTGGTTTTTAGATTAGAAGTAACAAATTAATTTTTTTCTATCTTTGATTGCAGGAAGGAAAAGGATCAGAAAGCACAGACCAAGAGTTAGCTCTTGTTGAATACACCCACAAATTTTTTTATCTGGCCATTTTTTCAGATGAAAACACTTTATATTTTGTAAAGAACCAATAGCAAAAGTGCATAAAAAGAAATTGGCATACAGCAAAATGTCAATGAAGCTAGATAAAAAAGGCAAACATATTATATATACAGCTTATCTAGCATGTAAATTGTTTGGACATGTCACCAATGAAAAATATTAACAAGAATTGGCTGGAAACTAGAATAAAAAATTATTTAAAATAAGTCTAACAATCTTGTCACTGAGGCACAAAACTGCAAAATTGATATTAATCATATGACAAAAGTAAATTGCTGTACGATCTGTGTGATTTATTTTCCTTTTGAGACTGATTTGATTCTTTCAAGACATCACTGTTTTGAGCAAAACTTACAAACTTTTTCAATCTTTAATGCTAAAATATTAAACTTATGACAATCTCTATAGGAAGTATTTTGTACTATTTTGTGAAGACAGTATATGCACACTTGTTACTAGTTGCTTCTTTACAAAGATATGATTGCACTATTATAACCATTAGGGCTGTTCCATTTAAACATACATGGTACCCAGGGAAGGCAGTTTTTAAAAAATATATGCCATGGTACTTTGATTTCAACGAGTTCATATTAAAATTATAAGAAATTTCTAAATAGCATCTATGGGTGAGTACCCCACTTTAAAAGTGCCTTCCCTTTGTCCCACATATGTTTTAATGGAACAGCCCTTATTATCTGGAACAAATGTTCATTATTCAGTTTAAAGTGACACACTTGTCAGGTATCTATCTATGCATTGATCATGGAAAGAAGGCTTAGCATGATCTTCAGGATGACAAACTTGATGTAGGGGTGACATCTTTCTTTGTATCCAGATATTATTTCAAAATAAAATCTATAACTAGTCACATTTAACATTAGCACCTCTTGGTATAAACAAATATCAAATGATATGTAAATGTATTCAGGAATCACCTTAAATTTAATTAGGTATATGGTATGTTTGGCAATATAGTGATATTATCACATTCATATACACATTTACTGGGCAGCCAATGTGGGTATGTGAGAAAGCTTGCCAGTAGCTTCTCGAGGGTCGGTGGTTCTTTCCGGGGATTTCCCGGGTTCTTCCTCCACCATTAATACTGGCCACCATGTATAGCCTATCGTGTGCTGAAAATGGCATTAAATCCTACAAGAACAACAACAACATTTACTGGGAGCACACAAAATATCAAATATGTCTTCATTTGCATCATCACCTGAACATATTTTCCCAGTAGTCAAAACAAGCATTTTATGCTGAAAAAGCTGCTGTTGTAATTGTTGTTTTGTTTATAAAATATACATTGTTATTGTATCTTTTCTGAAGGGTAAATCAATTGTACCTCAAAGTTGAATGAGAACTATGTCATTATTTTTGTCCATCTTGATTAATCTTATCAATAAAAGTGGACCTATTTTTGTGACTTCTTCATATGTGTATCATTTAACTACTGTGTTTGTGTTCTTTGAAAGCTAAAAGGAACATCACTGAAAGTTTCCACTGAATAGTTCAGTGTAAATCTAACTTTTTAAGCTCTATCATTAGGTAATGAAAGTTTCAAAGTTGCTGCAATATGAACAGTATGCCTTTTTGACATGGACTCTCATTTTGATTAAAATGTGTCAGAAAATAATAATCGTTGTGCTTTGATCTGGGATAGAAATTTTCCCCTTGGGATTACAGATCTGCATCAAACACTCAGCACAACCTTGTGTACCACTTTAAATTCTGAGCCAAGGATGGAATTTTCATAATTCACACATAGGCATATGATGGATTCTATTATTACTACCACTGGCAGTCTCCACTTGGGAGGGTAGTACATTTGATAATCAGTAGAGTAATATAATAATATAATAATATAATAAGAATTTACAACTAATATTAAACACAAAGTTCAAGTCATATAGGAATAACAACACATCATTTTTTTATATTCTGGAGGCAGTGTGAGGCATAGATCTAGTAATCTTACATCAGATATTTTAAACAACCAAATGAATGGTATACTGTTACAATGCAAATAGGGTAATGTTGCTATTTGTGCTTTGGAATTAACGATGTAGTATTTTTACTACACCAGGTTTTACAAATCAAATAAGTTAGTGTTACACTGTTAAATGGAAATAGGGTAATACAACTAAATGAACAATGTAGCATTATCTCTACATCAAGTTTTGGAAATAAAGACGATCAGTTTTACAATGTGACCTAGAAATAAAGTAATCTTACTACACAAATTTGGTGATTGACAATGTAGCATGTTACTACATCATATTTTGGAGATCACAGACTCTGCTTTACAATGTCACATGTAAATAGGGTAATATTACTAGATGGGTTTGGTGGAAGGCTATGTAGTATTGTTACTACATCAGGCTTTGGAATCATGAAATCAGTGCCTAGAAATAGGGTACTGTTACTACATGGGTTTGGTGGAAGGCTATGTAGTATTGTTACTACATCAGGCTTTGGGATCACAAAATCAGTGCCTAGAAATAGGGTACTGTTACTACATGGGTTTGGTGGAAGGCTATGTAGTATTGTTACTACATCAGGCTTGGAAATCACAAAACCAGTGCCCTAGAAATAGGGTATTGTTACTACATGGGTTTGGTGGAAGGCTATGTAGTATTGTTACTACATCAGATTTTGAAGAAAACAAATCAGTGCCTAGAAATAGGGTATTGTTACTAAATGGGTCTGGTGGACAGCTGTCTTGTATTGTTGCTACATAAGGTTTTAGAGATCACAAAATCAGTGCCTAGAAATAGGGTAATATTACTACATGGGTTTGGTGGATGGCTGTGTAGTATTGTTACTACATCAGGCTTGGAAATCACAAAACCAGTGCCCTAGAAATAGGGTATTGTTACTACATGGGTTTGGTGGAAGGCTATGTAGTATTGTTACTACATCAGGTTTGGAAATCGCAAAACCAGTGCACTAGAAATAGGGTATTGTTACTACATGGGTATGGTGGAGAGCTATGTAGTATTGTTACTACATCAGGCTTTGGAGATCACAAAATCAGTGCCTAGAAATAGGGTATTGTTACTAGATGGGTTTGGTGGAAGGCTATGAAGTATTGTTAATACATCAGATTTTGAAGAAAACAAATCAATGCCTAGAAATAGGGTATTGTTACTACATGGGTTTGGTGGAGAGCTATGTAGTATTGTTGCTACATCAGGTTTTAGAGATCACAAAATCAGTGGTGGGAAATAGGGTATTGTTAATGCATATCTTTGGGAATTAACCATGTAGTATTGTTACTAGTACGTTTACTAGTACAACATGATTCACTTTACAACTTCTTGTGCTGACTTCTTATTAAACTTGATATTGTGTGTACAGGGTTTAAAATTCCTTTAAAAAGGACAAGCAAGCAATTCCTTTTTTATTCTGACAGTCATTCTATGCATTAGTTGAGGGCTACAAAAGATGACGAACACATTAAAATAAAGAGAACACATTAAAATAAATGGTCATCCAACAATACAACATGAAATTATGCAAGACTAAATTCAAGGCAATGTTAGGTAGCTAGGCTAAACAACACAAGGCAAGGTATTAAGCAAAGGGCTACGCAAGATGAGGATAAGGAAAATGAAAATGCAAAACAAGATGAGGTGTTGTAACAATTCAATGCAAAAAGAAACATGGCATGGGTATGCTAAGCAGGCAAGTCACTATTCAAGGGCTATGAAAGGTGAGGCATTGCAAAATAAGTACAAGACAAAAGACAAAGCAGCCAAATGACACACTGTAAGGCTATGCAATGCTAGGATAAACAATGCTAGGCAAAATATTAGGCAATTAGGGCTATGAATGGTGAGGATATGGAAAATGAAATACAAAATATGGTATTGTAATAACTCTATGCAAAAACAAACTTGGCCAGGGTATGCTAAGCAAAGGCATTAGGCAAAGACTATGAAAGGGGAGGCAAGGCAAAATGATACACTGTATAATGAATAGTGTCCTAACTATGAGAAGTGAGGCTACACAAGGAAGCCTAGGCCTTAGATTAGGGCTACAGAAGGTAACAAAAGGGAAACCAGAACACCATAAAGGAAATGGTACCTTAAAAATGTAACGTGAATCTATGCAAGGCTAGATCTGAGGCAATGCAAGGCCAGGCTAAATAAGACAATTAGGCAATGGAAGGCATTAGGCAAGGGATACACATGGTGAAGCAAGGGAAAATGAAAATTAAAGACAGTGTCTTAACGATACAATGTGAGGTCACACAAGCCTATGGTATGCTAAGCAAACCAAGGCATTAGGCAAAGGCCATGCAAGGTGAAACAAAATATGAATATGATGAAAGACAAGGTAGCCAAACAATGCCAACATGAGGCTACAGAAAGCTGGGATAAACAATGCAAGGCATGGTATTAGGCAAGGTCAATTATTTTTCGTTTCTACACACTTTATGTGAATATTGATGCAACATGTTCATTAACATGAAAGATGCAACAGAAAGCAATATTCTGGTCAATTGCACACACACATGCACATACATACATGCACACATACATGTGGACACATATATGGACACACATGCATGCACATACACACATACACATGCATGCACATACATACACACACACATACATATATGGACACACACATGAATGTCAGATCAGCACCATCTTTATTTCAGACCAACTAAATATCATGAGAAGTCTTTGATAAAAATTCTATGTCAATATGTCTATCCATTATGGGGGATCAATGGCTACAATGTCTATCCATTCTAGGGGAGAAATAACTACAATGTCTACTATCCATTATAGGGGATAAATGACTATAATATCTATCCTTTCTGGGGGGAGAAATGACCACAATGTCTATCCCTTTTTAGGGGATAAATGACCATAAGGCCTTTAAAAAGCCATACTTTATTTTTAAAAATTTATTCAGACCAAATGAGAAATATAAAAATGATGTAAAGACCCTGTTGATACGCCTTTCCAGTTAGGAAAAGTAGTAATAATATTTTCAAGATGGCTATCCTGGCAGCCATACCAAATATCACATAATTGCCCTTTTCATTTAGGACCAAATAGCAGAAGTCCTTTAGATGACAGTGAGTCTCCATCAAGTAGTAGTAACGTGCTGATAGGAGTCTCCATTAAGTAGTAGTAACATGCTGATAGGAGTATCCATCAAGTAGTAGTAACACGCTGATAGGAGTATCCATTAAGTAGTAGTAACACGCTGATAGGAGTATCCATTAAGTAGTAGTAACACGCTGATAGGAGTATCCATCAAGTAGTAGTAACACGCTGATAGGAGTATCCATTAAGTAGTAGTAACACGTTGATAGGAGTCTCCATCAAGTAGTAGTAACACGCTGATAGGAGTATCCATCAAGTAGTAGTAACACGCTGATAGGAGTATCCATTAAGTAGTAGTAACACGCTGATAGGAGTATCCATCAAGTAGTAGTAACATGCTGATATGAGTCTCCATCAAGTAGTAGTAACATGCTGATATGAGTCTCCATCAAGAAGTAGTAACACGCTGATGGTATCACGGTACCAATTGTTTTTCCATATACCTCAATGCTAATGTTTTGTGAAATAAATATACTTTCTGTCCTACTTGGGCATGCATGTCACACACTGTCATATAGAACAATGCTAGATTGTCAATTTGACAATGACATAACCAGGTACTCCATTGCATTTAAGAGAGATAACTCTACTGGAACTAGACAGGGGTAAGAGTTATCTAGTCACAACAAGCACATTTTCAGCCATGTGTACCATATTTTAAAAAAATCATAAAAAATACAAAATATGATCTAGATAGAAATTAACACAAACTCACATGTTGTCAAGAGGCTCAACATTTTTTTAAGCCAAACAGAAAGTGCAACTCTTACATAATGCACCAATCACAGCTAGTGTTGTTCTTTAATTCTGAATACAATGTTCCATACACCTTAAGCTCCTCCCACTTGGACTTGTGCAATTGGTACCGTTATACCTATAGCAAACCTTAATTTTTCCAATAATCTGTGAAATAGTTCGGGACTGTATAAGTAACAAATATACTTAGTCTCACTTGTGAAAAACAATTTGATGAGGTACTAGCCTATGTCTTATATGAATGTGTATAGAAATGTCATTGAGCTGTTTGGACTATTGTTTTCATACTTTTGCTTCACCATCAAAATCATCTTTTGAAATAAAATGAATTCTTTCAACTATGAGTTGCATCTTATTCCTATCAGCACTTATTGAACTTCACATAGGTGATATGGGATAAATCACATTATGTCATATTATGTAATAACTAGGTCAAAGGTCAATGTACCAAAATAGTATGTACCTGTCCTATTTCAAAATGTACAATTCACCTAAAAGAAAGGAATTTATATTTGTTTGGTAGGTGCAGAACTTAACAACAGAGACAGGTGGACATGACCCAATCTTATTATAAAGTATAAGCTTTGACCACTTTATACTATCTGCAGATACAAGAGGTCACTAACCACCAGTCCTCACACAAAGGTCCACCTACCCATCCTCTTTGTAACACAAATAGTAAGCTTTCCTCCTTTATAATGTGAATAAAATTGTTTCAATAAGCCAGTCAGTCACCAAATATAGTAAATCACAGCTTCTAAGTGGTTATGTTGGATTGGGGGGTGAAATTAGGGGAACAAAATACAGAAAAATGCCAAATATAAACACTATAGCACATCAAAAGGAGTTAAAAACAGGATGAAAGTGTTTATCTAAGAGGGAGAGGTAGCATATGATAAAGGAATTAAAGGAGGCAAAATCAGCAATGTGAAAAATGAGAAGTGAAAGTTTGATGACCTTACCTTGGACAAATATATGGGGCAGGGCCCAACAGGTCCAAGGACAGCCCAAAGGCAACTGTGCTATAACATCCCTTACAGGTACCCAAATTTCAAGTGAAGTTGTGTTCATTTCCATCTAATATGAAAGGGTGAATAATTTAGATAATATCGATACATATAAAGTATATTTCTTCTACATAAGAATTTAATAATGATTGGCATAAGATAGAGAGAAACTTATCTCAGATCCAAACAGAACATACCTTATCAGTTTTTAAACTTGTAAACTTTACTGTGAGAAATTATTAAATTGCTTCTACTTACATTTGCATCAAGATAGAGGGCTAATATAATACTTCACAAATCTTCTCTTTATTTTCATAACCAGTCACTGAAAATGTGAGATTTTATTTCCTTGAAATGTTATGACTGGTGTAAGGGAGATAACTGAATGATATACATAAGGTGTGGTAACCTCTAATACAGTATCCATGTAATATAGACGAGTTCATCAACAACCTGTATTAACTTCATTGCAATTAAATTATCTCAAAATACATTACTGATAAAGTGAGAACCTAACATTTAGACTCCTATATTTAGTGGAGACCTCAAGAGTCATGTAATTTTAATTTCTAAGATGACGCAGCTCTTTCATATCACATAGTTCATATTTTCTACAATGCCAGCATGTAGAGTGCAGCTTTCCATAACCATGCAGATATCATCTCATGCCAATTTGCATTCTTGCGATGGGATGCAAAGTTTCAAGAACAGTGTGGATTTGAATGGAATGAATACGCACTGTGTGACTAAAATGGTTATCATTCTGTAATGTTGGACCAAACATGGAAATTCCACAAGAGCAGCTTGACAGAAAGAAATATGATTAATTGAAAGTCAATAGTAGATTATAATTGGGCTTATACAAGTGCCAATGGGAAATGATGACTTAAGGAAACTGTTCTTGTTTGTTGGTATTCACTGCTACTTCGACAAAAGGGAATGCAAGAGAACTGAACTAACTACATGAACAATTTCAAAGCAGGAAAGTGTAAAAAAAAAGGACAATTAGAGCAGGACAATTCAAATCAAAGTGGGAAGAAATACCATATCCTTAATAAATTACCTAAAAATTACTCATGCCAGAACATCCCACATGGTACAAGTGATCTATCTACAAGTGTACTTAAGAGTGTTCTCTATCCTGGTTTATGGCATGCCTTATAAGAACAAGATAGCTGTTTTTGTACACATGATTTTTCATCTTTTGCAGGTAAAATAGCCAATATTTGGCCAAAATCAACTATATTATGTTTACATAACTTATTTTGTTGCATGCATTCCAATCTAGGAGGTAACAGCACATACATAAAGGCATCAGGTAACACAAGCCTATATCTATCATAGCTATAGTTATCAAAAGTCCCCATCCAAAGCCAACTTGTGCTATTTTCTGAAGATTTCATACATTTTATTCTTAAAGAACTTTCAATATTTGACCAAAACTGTTCAGCACACATTTGTTTTCCTACATCAAACTAGTATAGTTCATAAATGCCGCCCACATGTATGCGTTTCTATGGATACACTGTGAGGCTATTCTTTCCTTTAGGTATCACGGTACCAATTGTTTTTCCATATACCTCAATGCTAATGTTTTGTGAAATAAATATACTTTCTGTCCTACTTGGGCATGCATGTCACACACTGTCATATAGAACAATGCTAGATTGTCAATTTAACAATGACATAACCAGGTACTCCATTGCATTTAAGAGAGATAACTCTACTGGAACTAGACAGGGGTAAGAGTTATCTAGTCACAACAAGCACATTTTCAGCCATGTGTACCATATTTTAAAAAAATCATAAAAAATACAAAATATGATCTAGATAGAAATTAACACAAACTCACATGTTGTCAAGAGGCTCAACATTTTTTTAAGCCAAACAGAAAGTACAACTCTTACATAATGCACCAATCACAGCTAGTGTTGTTCTTTAATTCTGAATACAATGTTCCATACACCTTAAGCTCCTCCCACCTGGACTTGCGCAATTGGTACCGTTATACCTGATAGGAGTCTCCATCAAGTAGTAGTAACACTGATAGGAGTCTCCATCAAGTAGTAGCATCATGCTGATAGGAGTATCCATCCAGTAGTAGTAACACGCTGATAGGAGTCTCCATCCAGTAGTAGTAACACACTGATAGGAGTCTCCATCAAGTAGTAATAACACGCTGATAGGAGTCTCCATCAAGTAGTAGTAACATGCTGATATGAGTCTCCATCAGGTAGTAGTAACACACTGATAGGAGTATCCATCAAGTAGTAGTAACACGCTGATAGGAGTCTCCATCAAGTAGTAGTAACATGCTGATATGAGTCTCCATCAAGAAGTAGTATCACGCTGATAGGAGTATCCATCAAGTAGTAGTAACATGCTGATATGAGTCTCCATCAGGTAGTAGTAACACACTGATAGGAGTATCCATCAAGTAGTAGTAACACGCTGATAGGAGTCTCCATCGAGTAGTAGTAACACGCTGATAGGAGTCTCCATCAAGTAGTAGCAACACGCTGATATGAGTCTCCATCAAGTAGTAGTAGCATGCTGATATCAGTCTCCATCAAGAAGTAGTAACATGCTGATAGGAGTCTCCATCAAGTAGTAGTAACATGCTGATAGGAGTCTCCATCAAGTAGTAGTATCACGCTGATAGGAGTCTCCATCAAGTAGTAGTATCACGCTGATAGGAGTCTCCATCAAGTAGTAGTATCACGCTGATAGGAGTATCCATCAAGTAGTAGTATCACGCTGATAGGAGTCTCCATCAAGTAGTAGTATCACGCTGATAGGAGTCTCCATCAAGTAGTAGTAACATGCTGATATGAGTCTCCATCAGGTAGTAGTAACACACTGATAGGAGTATCCATCAAGTAGTAGTAACACGCTGATAGGAGTCTCCATCAAGTAGTAGTAACATGCTGATATGAGTCTCCATCAAGAAGTAGTATCACGCTGATAGGAGTATCCATCAAGTAGTAGTAACATGCTGATATGAGTCTCCATCAGGTAGTAGTAACACACTGATAGGAGTATCCATCAAGTAGTAGTAACATGCTGATATGAGTCTCCATCAAGAAGTAGTAACATGCTGATATGAGTCTCCATGAAGTAGTAGTAACACACTGATAGGAGTATCCATTAAGTAGTAGTAACACGCTGATAGGAGTCTCCATCAAGTAGTAGTATCACGCTGATATGAGTCTCCATCAAGTAGTAGTAGCATGCTGATATGAGTCTCCATCAAGAAGTAGTAACATGCTGATAGGAGTCTCCATCAAGAAGTAGTATCACGCTGATAGGAGTCTCCATCAAGTAGTAGTATCACGCTGATAGGGGTCTCCATCAAGAAGTAGTAACATGCTGATAGGGGTCTCCATCAAGTAGTAGTAACATGCTGATATGAGTCTCCATCAAGTAGTAGTAGCATGCTGATATGAGTCTCCATCAAGAAGTAGTAACATGCTGATAGGAGTCTCCATCAAGTAGTAGTATCACGTTGATAGGGGTCTCCATCAAGTAGTAGTAGCATGCTGATAGGAGTATCCATTAAGTAGTAGTAACACGCTGATAGGAGTCTCCATCAAGTAGTAGTAACATGCTGATATGAGTCTCCATCAAGTAGTAGTAGCATGCTGATATGAGTCTCCATCAAGTAGTAGTAACATGCTGATATGAGTCTCCATCAAGTAGTAGTATCACGCTGATAGGGGTCTCCATCACACTGATGAGTATCCATCAAGCAGTAGTAACAAAATTATGGCCAAATTTTAGGTCACATTGTCACAATTTTTATTTATAACCATTGAGATATAAACATTAGGATTTTCAAGATGGCTACTATTGTATGTCAGACTGGCACTATTGTCCTGTAGGATCACTTAACATTAGAAGTGATTGATGAAGCAATGAGGAGGTATAATGATCACAATATATTTAAGATGGCCACAATGGCAGCCATATTGGATGTAAGATCAGCAGTGTTTTAATTTAGGTCCTACTAGACATCGTAAGTCTTCTGGTACACATTCTGCAGGAGCAGTGATAAGACTTTCAAGATGGCTGCTGTGGAGGTCATATTAGATGTCTGATCTGCAAAATCTTCATTTAAGTCTAATTGGAGACATCATAGGAAGTGGAAACCCCATGCTGATGAGTAGACAAACTTGATGGCAGAGCAGCAGAGTTTTCATTGAGGAAAATGACTTTGGATAAACATGTGTAATGTTTTTAGAATGTAGTTTTGAATAAGCAAAACAAGTATTAATCTTGAACTTGTGTAAATGGATTGACAACAGACAAGTCCATCCCCTAAACTCTTCTGGTCTATGACTTAATACTTAACAATTATGTTTTACTTTCATGGCTTCACAATACACCTTTATAATCTGAATTTTGTTTTTCATCTTGCCAATGAAAACAAGGGGGTTGTGATCACTAAATACAATAATCGGCAAAAGAGCTGAACTAATATGGATTTCAAAGTGTTGCAATGCCAATATCAAAGCCTGGTACTTATTTAATTTCTTAACACACCGGATAATCTACACCATGTCTTCTTGAATATATACTGCTCCAACCAAACATCACCTGCATCAAGACATTTTAAATGACTAACTGAAACTTTGAGCTGAAAGAACTGGTACACTCTTAAGTATGGCCTTTAACTTATCAAAAGCCTCCCGACATTTTTCAGACCAATGAAAATTGGTTTTCTTACTCGATAAACCTGTTAGGGGATCAGCAATTATGCAAAAATTGGAATAAAATTTCTGATCGTATCCAGCTATACCCAAAAATTGCATCAGTTGTTTTTTAGTGATAGACACAAGGAATTCAGAGATAGCCTTGACCTTTGACATATATATGTATAATTTATACATGTTCCACAATATATCCTAGAAATTACACGAGCATGACTAAACCCACTTTTGGATAAACTGATCGCCAAATTTGCACAAGTCAGTCTGTCAAAGAATATTTTCCGAATTGTCTGTAAGTGATCTTTACAGGTGTCATTCTACATGATGACATCTTCAATATAAGCATTCCAGTTATCTACACCAGATGCAATTATATTCGTTAAACGATGAAAAGTACAAGTCAAATCTTTCATCCCAAATGGCATCATTTTATATCAGTCAAGTCCATCTGCCAAAATTTCCTTTGCCCTTTTAGTTAATGGGATTTGCCAGAATCCTTTCTGGTCAAATTTGGTGACATACTTTGCATTTCTAATTTTATTAATGTAGCCTTCGATTCTTGGAAATGAAAATGAATCTGTTTAGTCACTGTTCAGCTTTCAAGTTATTACACATGTGGAAAGTATTGCTGGTTTTGTAAAAAGTATACGTGGTGAACTCCAGTCACTTTTACTTGGTTCAACAAAATCATTCTCAAGAAAATGCCGAATTTCTTTCTTCAAACATCCATGTTTGAGAGGATTTATGTATGAACACTGTTTCACTTGTGTGGAATTTACAGTTTCAGCATCATGGTAGAATTTATTTGTTACAAGTGCTCATATTCAAGTAATAACTGTTTTAGTTCACTATTTTGTTGCAGAAAATGTGAAAGTTTATGATTCAGATGATTAATAATTTCTAGTTTCAAACTCACTACAGTCCAATTACATTCCATCACTTAAAAATCCTCAGTGTGTGGGACATGTACAACTAAACTGATTGCACAATTAACCTCGCTATATCTATTAATATACTCCTTTAACATATTTGTATGGCAAAGTTATTTTTGTATTCACCTCCCAGAGGTATTCATGATTCAATTTAAATCACTCACATTCCGTTCAACTATGTATTGACAATTGTACTTAGCCTGAAGAGGATTTTGTGGTACTGGCAAGAGAGAGGCAAACTCTTATTATCAGGCTGAAAACTTTATTTTTATCATACTTTAATTTCATTTTTGACTGAGTAGAATGCATGGTAGATTAGTTCTTCAACCTCACAAGCCTTTACAACATGTTTTTAAATTTAGAAACATAATCGAGAAGATTAATTTCCGTATCTTCATTTGAATGAAGTTTCTCTTTTAACAACTTCAATGGTCCATGGACAGTGTCTTCAAAAACTAGTTCAAAAGGGCTAAATCCTAAAGGTTCTTGAACCGATTCCCTAACAGAAAGCAACAGTAAATAAACAGCTTTATCCCAATCTTTTTCAGCATCAAAACAATATGACGGAATAATATTTTTCAAAGTTTGATGAAGGTGATAGGCAGAATTGCTGAATGCCTAATTCATGCATTACTTGCTGGAAAATTCCAGACATAAAATTTAACCCTTGATCAGACTGGACAGATTTGGGAAGGCCAAACTGAGTTAGAAACTTTATCAAAGCTTTTACAATTGTTTTATTTTTAATATTCCTCAAAGGAATTTCTTCTGGTCAACAAGTATTCATTGCCTGTCATGTTCTTAGGTAAAGGACCAACACAGTCTACCATTATTCTTCTAAATGCTTCAACAAATGCAGAAATAGGTTGCAAATGAGCCTTAGGCATCTTCTAATTGGGTTTTCCTACCATTTGACAAGATCAAACATTATTTGCAAACATTAATTTTTGGACAATAAAAGTGAGTCAAAATCTTGTGCAAGTCTCACTGATCCCTAAATAACCAGTCAAAAGAGTTTCATGGGCTAAACTAAGAATTTCCTGTCAATATGACTTTGGAACTAAAATCTGATAGTTCACTAACAACTAGTCACCAGCAGGTACCTCAGATGGTCTCTATTTTCTCATATGAACCCTATTTTCAACTAAATAACAAACAGGTACTTCTGTGGGTTCAGTTTCACTAATAGCCCTTAGAATCAAACAGGAGATCAAAAGATCTTTTTCCAGACTGTCGTTTATCACCCTGACTAGAATAAAGAAAAAGTAGTTAAAAGAGGATCACTGAGAACAATTGATTCAAATGAGTAAAATTGACTTCATTAAAAGCCTGACATGTGTCAGCTAAAGGAATAATTTCCTGATCAACATCTTTTCCAAGAGCTATCTTTGCTAAAGCTCTAGTAAATAGACAAACTCTGTATAAATCAGGAATTTCTTTTTCAACAAGATTGACTCTCCGATCCAAACAAGGCTTGTCAGTTACAAGTGGGTTAACCACAACCTTATCTCCACCTAGGTCATGGCCTAGTAATAAATGAATACCCTTGATGAGTAAAGACAACACTATTCCAACTGTCACAGGTCCTGAGACTTAAGTCTCATAACAAATATGCACAATGGAGAGGAACATTATCAAAGTCATACTCTACTGCCTGAAGAAGAACACTCATTAGAAGAAGACTTCTCAGAGGAAGGCAAAGTACCTGATAATAAAAGAAAATGAGAAGCTCCTGTGTTCCTTAAAATTTTGATAGGGATGGTAGTGATAAGAATTTCAGAATTGATAATCTGGATTTTTTTATAAAAATTCATAGATCGGCTAAATCCATGTGGATTAGTAGTGAGTAAAATGGTATAGACACAAAAGAAATTTATAAATTATGCGTAACTCTCTCACTTTAACTATTCTACATGTCTACAGTAACTTTCATGAATAGTCATAATTTCCACAAATGATGACTGTTGTATTACATCAGTCAAATTCTTATTTCAAAATGTTTTGAAGTGATATTGATTTGTCCTTCAGAATCAACATGTGTTTAAGTTTAATGAATTCACTCTCTTCTAACATTTTTCAGTTATATAACATCATTCAGTCACTTCAATAAAGCCTGTTTATTACAATATCTTGTACCAGTTACTTTCAATTTAAACTGGTTTGCTGCATATGTGGCATCAAAAAAGAATGAATCCGACATGTGGTTTCACATTCAAGAAACCCGTCTGTTTTCCTGGAACTGCTTCATGTACAGACAATAAATAGAAAATAAGGAAAGTAGACAGGTCTAACAAAGACTACATGGGCTCATATTATTTCCAATTTAATGATCATTCATATATTGACTATAATACAAAAATAAATTGTAAATAGGTTTAGTATGTCATTTTCCTTTGGCCAATGAGAGGGCAGAATTCTGTTCAGCGAGTTGCACTTGCATATTAAGTGGATGTGATCATGGCAATGTCTAGCGGCAACATGGGAACATTGTCTAGCATACAAAGTCGAATACCTGAGCTAAGCAATGGTAGAAATTAGTTATGCTAGACTAAACAGAGCTTGAAATATCAACACTGATTCTTAAATTGGTCACATGAGAAAAGAGAGAAGTGTCCTCCCTTGGATTATTATATATAGTACATGTATGACAAATAAATTGCAAGCAACAATATGACCTCTGTGACAATGAATAAATGTGCACATGCCTCGAGCCACAAACTGTAATCATATTCTGTCTCGACCTGAACTTGGAAACATTATTTTAAGGGTACCTGGTTTTCCATTTTATTATCTGGGTTATTATCAATATCAATGGGCAGGAACCCAAGGACCCAGGTACAAGTAGGCATCTTGTCACATTCCTGAAAATAAAAGTTTCATGGTTTGTCCAGGTTTTGTATCATTATTCATATTTAATGGAAAATCAAAACTGTATGTCCAATATTAAATGTCCCCTATGCCAGGAGCCTGTCAAAGTCTGCTCATTATTATTCAAGGATGACTAAATACAATTGTTCTAATTTAGCAACTCTTTTTAAATAATAATAATAATAATAATAATAATAATAATAATATTATTATTATTATTATTATTATTATTTCCTGCACATGTTTTGTTGTATGATACATTCATGTATATTGTTATAAAGAAGCTGCTGGCATCAAGAAAGAATGGATATAATTGTGCTTTAATTGAGCTAATTTAATTCAATAAATATTATTATTGATGGACATATGAAAATGTAGATATATTGTATCTCACTTTTAAAATTTAAGACACAAACCCATGCATATCAGGTGACACGCACTTGGGGTTTTCTCAATTACATGTACACATGTTCTTGTATGATTAACTACTCAGTACATGGAGCCTTTAAGTTAACTGTAAGAACAACGGGAAACTGTTTATGTAATGTGTTATCATAAAATGGAGTCCTATCATTGATGAACAATAAATAGCTTTACAGATCCATTGCCAAATGAAAGATTTCAAGCACATTGGTTCCTAAAGTTTGGTAAATAAAGCATGGACTAAATCCTAATGAAGCATGGACTAAATCCTAATGAAGCATGGACGAAGCATGGACTAACTCCTAATGAAGCATGGACTAAATCCTAAAGTTTGGTAAATGAAGCATGTACTAAATCCTAATGAACCATGGACTAAATCCTAAAGTTTGATAAATGAAGCATGGACTAAATCCTAATGAAGCATGGACTAAATCCTAATGAAGCATGGACTAAATCCTAAAGTTTGGTAAATGGTGCATGGACTAAATCCAAAGGTTTGGTAACTGGAGCATGAACTAAAACCTAAAGTTTGGTAAATGGAGCATGGACTAAGTCCTAAAATTTGGTAAATGAAGCATGGACTAAGTCCTAAAATTTGGTAAATGGTGCATGGACTAAATCCTAAAGTTTGGTAAATGAAGCAAGAACTAAATCCAAAAGTTTGGTAACTGGAGCATGAACTAAATCCTAAAGTTTGGTAAATGAAGCATGGACTAAGTCCTAAAATTTGGTAAATGGAACATGAACTAAATCCTAACATTTAGTAAATGAAGCAAGAACTAAATCCAAAAGTTTGGTAACTGGAGCATGAACTAAATCCTAAAGTTTGGTAAATGGAACATGAACTAAATCCTAACATTTAGTAAATGAAGCAAGAACTAAATCCTAAAGTTTGGTAAATGGAACATGAACTAAATCCAAAAGTTTGGTAAATGGAACATGAACTAAGTTTGGTAAATGGAACATGAACTAAATCCAAAAGTTAGGTAAATGAAACATGAACTAAATCCTAACATTTAGTTAATGAAGCATTAACTAAAGCCAAAAGTTTGGTAAATGAAGCTTACATCAATTAACTTACGTTTTCACATGAAGTAATCTAATTCACTTCCTATCTCATCAGGTGTATCAAATCTCCAGATATAAGTAAGATTCTCCAGCTTTTATCTCCATCTCTGGATCTTCAGATTTTTAAAAAAATCTCCAGATTTTAGATTCCTAACGTATAAAATAACTTTTCTGGGTGTACATTGCAGATTAGATTCATTACTGAGTTTGTGAGCACTTAGCCAAAAGCAGGAAACCAAAAATAGCATTGGTTTATGATAATAAATATGATAGGATTAACATTATTTTCATCAACCAATCAATGACCTAGAAAGATGTTTGGATGCAATTTTGTATTTCTATACACACAATCACCCTTTATTTTTTTACTAACAATCAAAACAACCAATTGTTGTCATCTTTTGTTTGGTGTTTGTTTATATAAATTTGTATTAAACTATTAATAACAGGATTTTATAGCTGGGTATGAATAGTAAACCATATCGAAGGCAAATCTTAACTTACATGTATATATGTATATTGACAGAGAACAGAGACTTTCTTTGGTAAAGTATACCTGTGGCAAAACAATTATGATTTTATAGTTAAGGATATGGAAATCAACAATTAAAAAGGAACTGTTAACATGCATGGAGAGAGAGAAAGAGAAAAAGACTTAACTTGTATAGTCTCTCAGTATATATATATATATATATATATATATATATATATATATATATATATATATATATATATATATATATACACACTTTTATATTTATTACTGGCTTTTATACTTGAGGGCATGAATATTATCTATATCAAAAAGTAACTGTTAGTACCATTTTTGTAAGTCTTTGGTATGACTTGGCAAGGGATCGAACCCACGACCTCCCGCATCCGAGGTGGATGCTCTAACCACTAGGCCACTTTAGTGGTCAAATGTAGAAAGAAATAGAGGGATAGACTAAGTTGTATGTATAGAGTGAGACTCGGTTTTGTATTGTGGTATCATTTTAATATTCATATTTTACTTTACTTATGGGCATGCATAAATAGAGACTGCTGACTTTCATAAATGTAGAAAGACAGACTAAGTTGTATGTATATAGTGAGACTCAAGTTTTCTATTGTAGTAACATTATTCCTATTTTACTTTACTTGTGGGTATGGATAAATATATCAAAATCTAACTTGAACTTCTAGAGAGAATAAAAGATGGGAGAGTCACTTTTTATGAATGGCATTTTGAAAGACTTTTTACATAGATGGATATATGCTATATTTTAAAATAAAACATACAGGAAGTATCTAAATGTGTGTGTGTGTGTGATTTGGATTTTTAACGTAGCTTTAACAATTTTTCAGCCATATTGCTATGATGTCTGCAGCACAACAGTTTATAGTGATGACTAGTACTGGGGTATCATGCCACAGGCATTTAGCACCATGTCCCACCCAGTCACATTATCCTGACATCAGGCCGATCAGACCTAGCACTAACCTCTTAATACTGTGTGCTAAGCGAGGCAGCTGCTAGAACCATTTTTGTAAGTCTTTGCTATGACTCGGCTAGGATTCGAAACTGCTACCTGCCACATCTGAAGCAGATGCTTTAACCACTTAGGCCACCACAGCGGTGTATCTAAATGAAATTTATTTATTATCCAAATGTGGTGACTGTATGAAACGGAATATTAAATATGGCCATGTTTGCCACACCTGTTCCAATGATACTGTTGTTTTAATATTTAATAAATTGTTAACACTGTTGAAGAACTTTAAAAAACTTTTTGCTAACTGTAGTCCAGTGCTTAACTCCAAAAAGTTGGGACCATGATCTTAAATGAACTTACTAAATAAAAATCTTGGGATTTCTCAGCAAAATGTTTTGGTAAGCCTGCATGATTCTGACCAAAAAGTTCTGGAAAGACTGAATGATTCTGACCAAAAGGTTTTGGCAGGCCTGCATGATTAAGTTCTGGCAGGCTTGCATGATTTTGACCTAAAAGTTCTGGCAGGCTTGCATGATTCTGCAGATAAAAGTGTCTAAGAAACTGATCTAAACACAAAAAGGTTATTGTAGGTCACTGAAGTGTGTCACTGTAAGTTTAACCTAGATTTTTTTTCCACACGAGATCTCAAATCCAAATTTTCCTAAACTTTCAGATTTGTCTTACTCGGAATATACCAAGTTTGAAAAACTTGCATGAGACTTTGGTGCTAGGCATACTCAGTATGAGACTTTGGTGCTAGGTATACTCAGTATGAGACTTTGGTGCTAGGCATACTCAGTATGAGACTTTGGTGCTTGGCATATGCAGTATGAGACTTTGGTGCTAGGCATATGCAGTATGAGACTTTGGTACTAGGCATATGCAGTATGAGACTTTGGTACTAGGCATATGCAGTATGAGACTTTGGTGCTAGGCATATGCAGTATGAGACTTTGGTGCTAGGCATATGCAGTATGAGACTTTGGTGCTAGGCACATGCAGTATGAGACTTTGGTGCAAGGCATACTCAATATGAGACTTTGGTGCAAGGCATACTCAATATGAGACTTTGGTGCTAGGCATATGCAGTATGAGACTTTGGTGCTAGGCATATGCAGTATGAGACTTTGGTGCAAGGCATACTCAATATGAGACTTTGGTGCAAGGCATACTCAGTATGAGACTTTGGTGCTAGGCATATGCAGTATGAGACTTTGGTGCAAGGCATACTCAATATGAGACTTTGGTGCAAGGCATACTCAGTATGATACTTTGGTGCTAGGCATATGCAGTATGAGACTTTGGTGCTAGGCATACTCAGTATGAGACTTTGGTGCAAGGCATATGCAGTATGAGACTTTGGTGCTAGGCATACTCAGTATGAGACTTTGGTGCAAGGCATACTCAGTAATATACTTTGGTGCTAGGCATGCTCAGTATGATACTTTGGTGCTAGGCATACTCAGTATGAGACTTTGGTGCTAGGCATGCTCAGTATGATACTTTGGTGCTAGGCATATACAGTATGAGACTTTGGTACTAGGCATACTCAGTATGAGACTTTGGTGCGAGGCATACTCAGTATGAACTTTCTGCAACATTTACTCTCAGCTGCAGCTGACTTGACCACCCCGTTTGTATGTTTCCATTTGTTACTAGCTGAAAATTTCCGAACATCTGTCTCCAAACGTTCATATATATTTCAGAACTTGATAAGTTCACATAAAAAGTTTACTCACATAAACAAATTTGATCTTTTCAAATCCTCACCTAAATTACTTTAAAATGAACAAAAGCAAGTCCAGATTAGAGCTCATGCAAGGTTCTCATCAGCTTTATATTTGGTTTTTGTATCATTCCATAAGCCAAAATTGCCTAGAAGTATGGTCAAAAATATGAAGAACCTAATGTATCCAATTTTAGTGCAAATTGACTCAATAATCTGTGCCACAACATGGAGTAAAATTTCAATTTCTTTACTTAAGTTTGTTTCAAAGCATTTGCTTGAAATGAAAAAGAAAAGAGCAATATTCATACCTGTGCCAGCCATCTATTTGCACACATTCCTGGTAAAGTTCATGTTTGAATGACATGGAAGCCCTAATGCTTTGGTGATTTCTAATGATTAATAAATCTGAGTAGGATTTGCTTGGACTTGGATTTAAAAAAGTTGAAAGATAAAATGAAGCTTTTGGAGTAATTTTCCTGAATACACTTTATGCAACACAACTAATTATCAGTAATTCTTTTGTATCCAAGTGTTTAGTGCATTTTAATTTCTCATCTTTGAAACAATGACATATATATATATTTTCCTCTGTATACTTGGATGAAGACTCAAGTACAGCAAGGGTACTTCCCAAACTTTTTCTTTACATATATAATGAATATATAGTCAATATTTAAAGTGAGCTATGTACCTCAGCTGCTCTCTTCTGTGCCATGGGCCTTGTCACAACCCAGCTACATACCTCAGCTGCTCTCTTCTGTGCCATGGGCCTTGTCACAACCCAGCTACATACCTCAGCTGCTCTCTTCTGTGCCATGGGTCTTGTCACAACCCAGCTACATACCTCAGCTGCTCTCTTCTGTGCCATGGACCTTGTCACAACCCGACTGCATACACCATAGTGGCAGCAATAGTAATGCCTAAGAGTAATGACCATCGTTGACACCACTCTTATTCTGATCCAAGCAAAAGATGGTTCTGGCAATAACTGAGCATTCAGAACACTAAGATATGACAAGTACCAAGGGGGAATTTCAGGCACTGATCAAGAATACTGAAAAGACAAATATACTAGTATGGTAAGTTTACATTGAAAACTGTATGGAATTAGAAGAGCAGATAAAAGAAAAACATTTAGACATTTATTTAGGTGAACATGATGCTTTATGAATAAAACCTTGTACTGACTGATGTGAAAATCATAGTCATGTGCTTTATGGGTTCATAAAACTTAATATTCATAAACTCAAAGGTTTGTAATTGTTTTTCTAGATGTAAACATTTGCTTCAGAACTAAACTGCATAATGCTAAGAACTTAATGACATTCCAAGATAATGATGCCAGGGTTCGACACTAATGCAGGTTCACTGGCCCAAGGCCACCTGATTTTCAGAAGGCCGACCAGTTTCCTAAAACTGGGTGGTCCATCGGGCCTAAAATTTTAAATTGTGGATATTAAAAATATATATATTCTATGTCATAGGATTGTATAAATCTTTCTTTCAATTATAAACAAGTCAAACATGGCGAAATCAAACATGAAACAAAGATAAAATAAAAAGATCATGCCTATGCCATTTAATCCAAATTATCATTGTCATTTGGGTGCTTAATGTAAATTGTCGTTAGGCACTTGGTTAATCATGTAAGAGTCTCAAGCATTTAGTCAAATGACTTTTATTATGTGGTTTTGCGTGTTTGAAAATGTGGACATTTTTTTTATAATGTCTCTCCACTGCCCCCCCACCCCCAAAAGCCAACAAAAGACAAGACACTCTAATAACAATCCGTGTACGATAAAACCAAAAGAGAATGAAACTGCCAAGATAACTGGAAGCAGGAATTTCCTTGGCTAACATAAAAAAACAAGACTGATGAGATGACATGTTCAGTTTGTTCTACATATGATATGATCAGGAACATTTGTAGTTGGCTGCAATAATTGTAAAACTGGTACAATCTGAACCCATGACAGTAGTAAATGGGGATACCGTAGGGACTAGGGGACTTATCATTAAAAACATGGGTTTTGTACCGTAGGGACTATAGGAAAAAATCTGTTGTACTATAGGGACAACATAATGTTATTTTCCCATAGTCCCTAGAGTACAAATAACTTTTCAAAAAATCATAGGTATTATAGGGACAAGGAAATTGAACATGGGGGGAAAATAACATTAGTTTCCCATTGTGGCTCTACAGTCCCAAGGGAATGGAACATGGATGGGTTTGTATAGGGACAATGGAAATGTAACATAGGAATACAGGACCGGTATTTGGGGGACAATGGGACTGTAACATGGTGGGTTTGTCTAGGGACAATGGGACTTTAACATGGGTGGGACTATAGAGAGACAAAAGGTATTAGGACTGTCTAGGGACAATGGTAAAAATCACGCTAGAAACAAAACAAACTGTTGCTTTACTATTCACAAGCCCCTAACCAGGGTGTATTGCCTATGTTAAATTTCCCCTTGTCGCCAGGGACTGTCTTGCGACAATGGGAATTTAACATGGGAATTTGAACAGGGATGGGTCTGTATAGCGACAAGGGAAAATGAACATGGGAATATATCTTGGGTTTGTATAGCGTCAAGGGAAAATGAACATGGGAGATGGAAATAACACAGACAAGAGACAAACACTGAGTTGACAAGCCAAATCTAACCCCAAGCTCTATTATCCACACAGAAAGGGAAGGTTAAATAACCACACACTCTACTATCCACACAAATGTACGTGAGGGCATACAAAACCCAATCATATACTATCAACACAAACGTACGTGAAGGCATACAAAACCCAATCCTATACTTTCCACACATGCTAATCAGCTAAATCAAACCTTAATCTACGATCCACACATGCTAAGCAGCCAAATCAAACCCCAATATACTATTCACACGCTGACAAGCTAAAAACATAACCACAATCTATGGGCAGGGTTAAACAGTGCAATGTCACTCGTGTCATTCTTCAACATTGTTACAATTTTTTTGTCCGAACGTGTGTTTTGGTTTTAGATTTCAGAGTTAACCATAGGCAGGGTTATACAGCGCAATGTCACTCGCGTCATTCTTGAAAAAGCCTTGTGTTTGTTTCCTTTCTTGAAAAAATGGTAGATCTAAGGTTAGAATTTTTCCATGACACATTGCAGTGCCAAAATAAAGAGAAAGCTACAATACCTGAATTGTACAAGCTCGTCCACTCCAGATTTTATTTCATCCACCGATTTACTGGTTTACAATTTGTAAGGATGTAAGTGTTTCAAAAAAAAAAAAAAATTACATGACAAACGGAACATTTCACAGAAATAGGGTGACTACTGGTCACAATTTTGGAGAGGTATCTTCACACGGGAATAGATACTTTTAAGATTTCAAACAACACTATTATGACGGAGAGAGAGAGAGAGAGAGAGAGAGAGAGAGAGAGTTATTCCTACTGTAGAGCATATCAAGACACCTACGTTTGTTTTTACAGTCTATTTTCGTGAAGAAAGATTCAAAGAAACACTCATTCCACTCAGATAATCACAGCCATAGAAAAATTTCACCATTATTAAATATCACCAGAGTGAACTGCAGATTTAGGCAACTAAAATTCCCTCCTTTTTTGATAACGTGGATGTAAAGTTCTCACAGAATAGTTCATCCAAAATATGCTGTGATGTATTTGACTATAAAACTGATACAATTTCTGCGGGATCGCCCAGGGTACGATTGTTCTTGCATTAGTTTTACTTTTTTTAATTATTTTATTAATCGACTAGCAGTGAGACACGACTTATCTCGACACTGTGTGAAGAGATACTGAAATCAATTCGTAGTGAACGCGGTCAGAAAATAAGTCTAGCCAATGAAATCGTTTATGATGAGCGATGCATTGTTTTGTTCGAAGTTAGTGTGGCAAAATAATGCCTACGCTCTTGCATTGTTACCATTGCAGTGCAGACAGACTGAATATGAACTTGAATCGCTCTGTTGTGTATTGTACCATTTCTTCTAACCATATCAACTACTGAAAGGTCACAGTACTGGTTCACTTTTCTGAAATTGTCAATTTCTTTTTTACCTCACTTAAACATTTTGACATACACACTCACATAGGTGGAGTCAGAAGTGTACTGAGTGGCATGGTTTTTTTTTTTTAAATTGTGAATCTGGGGTTTTTATGAAGTAAATAAACTAAAGTATAGTGAACCTCAAGGATGGTGTCCCAAGCTGTCTGCCTATTGATGCGTGTATTTACTTCAGAAGAAATAGGACTTCTAAAATAACAAAGATATACGGCAAGCATGATTAGAATGAACACATCGGCAGCTAACTGTAGGAACAAAGGAGGTGTTTTCCTTCACGTCCGTGTAACTTAGAGTTTCAATCCTCTTTCAAGACAAACTTGTATCCTTTTGTAGGGCTTGAAATAAAAAACTGAACAAACGTAAGCATTTTGCTCTAGATATTTCCATTTTGCAGCAACAGACTATACAGCATAAATACTGTTACAACAATAGAAAGCCTTAAATCTTAGCAAAAAAGTAATCTCGACTTTCACACATTGGTAAATGGAATACTGTTTCTTTTCTAGGGTTTTAGTTAGCCCCTATGTTCTTATTCTACAACAAAGAGACACTTACGTTTTATGTCAGGTCTATTCTGATCCAGTGAGAGTGAAATGAATAGTGGACCGTAAGACACACCCCCTTTATATAGGCGCTTGGTCTGCCATGGATATAAAGTACCCCATGGTGTTTAAACTTTAGTCATTTGACGTTTTGCTATCAAGATGAAACGATTGAATCATTTCGAGAAGAAAGAAGAAGAAGAAAGCAAGAGGCAGAAACGTGATCCATCGCCTCGTACCATCGCTGAAGTCTTGGCACAAATTCATGCCAGTGATTTTGAAGATGATATGAGTGAACCAGAATCGAACCCCAGTGAGTCTGCACCTAACCCAAGTTCACCAGTCAACCCTGAAAAGTAATATCACATTCGAGAGACGGAAAAGCGACCCTCTAGAAAATTTAGAACCACGACTTACAAATACACGGTGAAGTTTAAAGATTTCAACTCCGACGTACCCTTGGAGAAAGCAGAAGGGTTCATCACCGAGGTGTGGGATTCTTTGCTCTCCACACTCAAGCGACAATGTCAACCCAAAGAAGACGATCGCTTGGGACTATCCATATATCACGACGGCTTGAAATCCCCTGTTTGGATCGAGTTTATCAGACCCGCAGAACTAACCCCTTCCAAAGTCATGGACAAGATACAACAGGTGCAACAATCCAACGACCAGTTTGTCATCACCGATGGAAAAGCCACAGTGAAAATGACCCACACCTCTCCTCCTCAAGGGAGTGGTCGCAAAAAGGTCTTTATGATGAACGGCCTTCGTAGTATTAAGCGTAGCCTCGTCCAAATTCACAACCCTCAAGACCAGATGTGTTTAGCCAGGGCTATCGTGGTGGGATGAGCGTATGCCGACAAGAACGACACGACAGAATGGAAAAGAGCCTGGGAGAACATTCGAAAATCGAACCGAGCCAAACAACGAAACGAAGCAGAACTCCTGTTACAACAAGCCGGCCTGTCCAAAGACACACCCTGTGGCATTCCTGAAATGCAAAACTTGCAAGATGTCCTAGCTCAACGCTACACCTTGAAAGTGCACCCTCAAGAAATGCGTGGGCCTCTGTTAGTTTCGAGGCCAAGATTTTAAAGATGGAAAATATATTCACCTTTATCATCACGAAGAACATTTCGATACCATTACCACCATCACTGCATTCCTAGGATACGGTTATTATTGTGAGAAATGTGACTATGGCTATAACAATCGAGAGCAACACAAGCATTGTGGATTGAAATGCTCAGGATGTTTGGCCTCTCAACCCTGTCTGAGCGAAGGGCAAGAACCAGTGCATTGTCCTGCTTGTCTGCGCACGTTTGTCAGCCCTGCCTGTTATCAACACCATCTGAAGACGCAAGGTTCACAGAAGAAATGCGCTTGTCAACTCCTGAGATTGTGCCCTACGTGTGGACAAGGCATACGTACCAATAGTACCAAGGCACACGTATGTTCAGGAAAGAAAAAAATGTCACATTTGTCATCACATCGTGGACTTGGAACATCAATGCTACATGCAAAAATACCAACCCCAACAAGAGGAAGATGACAGAAACAAAGGCAATTTCATCTTTTTCGATTTCGAATGCATGCAAGAGACCGGCACTCACATTCCTAATTTCTGCGTGGCTCATCGAGCGTGCGAAAAGTGCATTCAAGAACCTATCGTGAGTCATTGCCCTCACTGCAGTAAGATTCCTGGAGGGCGTGAAAAAATCTTTCGAGGACCCAAGACGCTAGAAGATTTTGCCCAATGGGTCTTAGACCCCATCGACGAAATGTGGAGCCAAGAGGACATCGAAAGTTATGGTAATTGTCATCGTCACGCCACAGCGATTGCTCACAATTTCTCCGGATACGATGGACAGTTTCTTCTCAGATACTATACAGAACATGGCACCGAACGTCCTAAAGTCACTTTGAACGGACCCAAAATCATTTTCATGCAAGTGGGACAAGTACAGTTTAAAGATTCGATGAGCTATTTGGCCATGCCTGTGAGTCGAATGCCTAAAACGTTTGGAATGACAGAAATGGCTAAAGGATACTTTCCACACTTTTTCAATACCAAAGCCAATCAACACGCCGTTCTACCCCATTTGCCTAAGGCTCACTATTACGACCCCGACAACATGCATACCGAACAACGAGAAGCTTTCTACGCTTGGTACCAGGCTCACGCCTCCGACCCTTTTGACTTTCAGGAAGAAATGTTAAAGTATTGTCGTTCCGACGTGGACATTTTACGACGTTGCTGTGGAAAATTTCGAGAACTGTTCATGGAACACGGAGGGGTCGATCCTTTGAAAGAAGCTTGCACCATTGCCAAAGCGTGTTCCTTAGTATACCGGCAACGATTCATGCCTGAAAACACCATTGCTGTCATCAGTCCTCAAACGACCAACTATGTCAAACATCAATACTCGGTCAAAGCCCTACGGTGGTTACATTACCTGTGCGATAAAGAAGACAAATGGATTCAACATACCCGCAACGGAGGAGGCGAAAAGACCATCGGAAATTGTTCCGTGGATGGCTGGGACTTAGAAAACCCCAAGATCGTGTACGAGTTTAACGGTTGCTTATTTCACGGATGTCCCGTCTGTTACCCTGACCGTGGCACTAAAAATCAGTTTTTACAACGAACCATGGAAGACTTGTACCAGGACACTTGTCAGCGACGCCTAAAGTTAGAACAGCAAGGATACCAAGTGGTGGAAATGTGGGAACACGTATACGATCGCCGTTTGAAAACCGATCCCGAGTTTAAACGTGTAGTGGAAAGTTACAAGTTGATGGACCCCCTGAACCCGAGGGATAGTTTGTACGGAGGAAGGACCAATGCCACCTGTTTGCTGTACCAAGTCGACGAAGAGAAAGGAGAAGAAATCAAATACTTGGATGTGTGTTCGCTGTATCCCTACGTGTGCAAATATTGTCACTTTCCTGCAGGGCACCCGCAATTGTTGACGAAACACATCGACCTGGCCAACATTCGACAATACGAAGGCTTGATCAAGTGCAAAGTTTTGCCTCCCACGGACTTGTACCATCCCGTCTTACCTCACCATTGCCAAGACAAACTGATGTTTCCTTTGTGTCGTACATGTGCCGAAACGTGCAACCAAGACCATCCTTGTCATCACACCCAGGAAGAACGAGCCTTGACGGGAACCTGGGTCAGCGTAGAATTGTTCAAAGCTCTGGACATGGGATACCAACTGTTAGAAGTGTACGAAATTTGCCACTTTCCCAAGACACAACAATACCACAAGGGTGACCCTACTCAGAAAGGCATTTTCGCCGACTACGTGGATGCCTTTTTGAAACTGAAGCAAGAAGCCAGCGGCTATCCTTCCTGGTGTCACACTGCCGAAGACCAAATAAAATTCAAAGAGAAATACTGGGAACAAGAAGGCATCCCTTTAGACCACATCGAGAAAAATGAAGGCAGGCGATCGTTTGCCAAAGTGATGTTAAATTGCTTGTGGGGCAAAATGGCACAACACCCGTGTTTACCCAAAACGGAATATTTGACAGAACCTTTCCGCTACTTCCAGATGATTCACGACAAAACGAAATTCATCAAAGACGTGGACGTCGTTCGTAAGGATTTGATCTTAGTCAATTACGAAGAAGATCTGAACTTTGTACAAGACGATCCATTTGGAAATGTCATCATTGCGGCTTACGTGACAGCCCATGCTCGCTTAAAATTGTACGAAGCTTTAGAACTGTTAGGGGATCGCGTCCTGTACTTTGACACGGACAGTTGCATCTACATCCATCGCCCGGGTCAGCAACACCCTAACATCGAAGGAGACCGATTAGGAGCCTGGACAGACGAACATCCTGATGACAAGATTCTAAGTTTCGCGAGTGGCGGTCCTAAAAATTACGGCTACGAATACCGTGACAAACACAGAGAAGTGTACACGAAGTGTAAGGTGAAAGAATTGACTCTGAATTATCGTACCAGTCGAGTGGTGAACTTTGGCGTATTGAAAGAAGCCTTGCAGTCTGGAGAGGATGAAAATTTTAAAGTGACCACCCACCAACCGAACAAGATTGTACGTTTACCCACTCACCACATCCTCAGTCGACCCTTGGAAAAAGTCTATCAAATCGTGTACCAGAAGCGAGTGCGTCTTCCCAACCACTTTACTTTGCCGTACGGTCACATCTATATCGGACAGTATATCAAAAGGAATTATATGCAAGGCCAATAGTAAATGGTCAAGTGTCAGAAGAACCAGTTATCGAGGACAACCATTCCCTTCAGGACAGGACTGTCGTTTACATTCCCAAAAGTCCCTTTCGGGAGGACACTTGTGTGACAATACCTCATGTAAAGACTGTCAGAACATTACACTCTGTCCCTAAGCCATCTTAGTGACCAAACACATGTTTTACAGAGACTTGTTTCTATTTCACTTTAATCGTTTTCAAGTGCCTTTTATCGTTGTACATAACTATTTGACTTTGATGTATTTTAGTCTTTCGTGTTTATTTTTGAAACCTCAATAAACGTGTCCTGAAAAAGTATATAAACTCTTGTCTTGTCTGTTTTCGTGTCACAAGTGACATTCCTGACACTATGGCTACCTCTGCTGTCTCTGCTCCCTCTTCCTCCACTTTCAAAGTCATCGACGAACACTTAGATCGTGCCAGTTGGGAGGCTTTGTATCTTCGCCATCCCTTTAACATGCTCATTGCTGGACCTAGCGGTTCAGGCAAAACCGAATTCGTCAAACGTTTGATCGAACATAAACATCATTTGATTGATCGACCACCTCAACGCATCGTGTGGTGTTACAAAGAGTGGCAATCGGCGTACAGTCTCTTGCGAGAAAGTCAAGGTGATTCCATCGTGTTTGTGGAAGGCATTCCTAAAGAAGACGACGGAATCGTCTCTGACTCCCGTCAAACCCATTTGGTCATTTTCGACGACATGTTAGGAGAAGAGGAAGAAGAAATTAAACTGTGGTTACGCGCAAAGGGCATCACCGTAATGCCAGTGTCGTTTACATCACTCAAAATTTGTTTCAACAAAGTAAAGCCCATCGTACCATCAGTCTCAATGCTCATTACGTGGTCTTGTTTAAAAGCCCTCGAGATAAATCGCAAGTGCAAGTCTTAGCCAAACATTCAGGAACGCCTTGGCTCACTCAGGCGTACGACGATGCCACTCAAACTCCACATGCCTATTTACTCGTCGATTTGAAACCCACTACCACCGATGACTTGCGATTTCGTACCCATTTGTTTCACCACTGGTGTCAAGATGGAGGGCCTGTTCTCTACACGTCCCCGTCCTCGACTTAACTTCACTAAAAAAAAAAAAACTATAAAAACCTCAGACACTTTTTGTCAGTCTCACACAGCGTCAACATGACGTCCCTTCAGTCTCATCTTCCCGTCAAATTGATTCGTGCCTTGTATGGTATCAGTCGAGAAAAAAATCCACAAATACGTGCTCGTGTCTTAGAAGCCAGTCTCAAAGAAGTCTTACGATGGTTCACGGTGACAGCACGTCAATTACTACAAGGGATCATTCAGATTCCTCATCAAACCAAATGCTTTCTTGATAGAAACAAAGTCGCTTTGACCCAACTGGCCGATCCCCGCATCGACACTCCAACCAAAAAGCAAATCATTTTGAAACCTGGAGGGAGCGGTACTCTAGGTGGGGTCATCATTCGCTCCCTCTTAAGATGGGATCCTAATGCTCCCAAAGTTCTCCCGAAGAAAAAGCCAAACGAAGCCCCAGGAAGAAAAAGAGCCACGGTGTCAAGACCAGCTCACCACCCCAGAAAAAGAAAAGCCCACAGAAAACACGCAAGAGAGGCACTTCAGCTAGGACGCAACCATATATTCGCAAACCACGACCTGCAAGGGCGGTGACCGCGTCTCCGGTAGCCTCAGGTTCATCCACTTCTCCGTTGATGAAACCACGGAAGCCCGTGTCTCCAAGAACTTCTCCTCCAGGGGTGACACCCTCCTCCTCTTCCTTAGTGCCAGTGGCTGCTGCTCACAAAGTACCTGCTCCCAAAATCAAAGTCCAAGAGAGATCGGGCATGTTACAGAGTTTACTGGATTTATCCAAGCCAGAACTGACTCGATTTAGTCCGTTGCGAACCTCTCCACTACGTGTGATGCCTGTCCTCAAGTTGAAACGAAGTAAAGACAATCAGTGGCACGCGTTCCAGTATAAAAATGACCTGAGACAAAGCCTGGGTATCAGTGTTTTTGTGCTCCTGAAGAACCAAAGATGTCCCCCCCAGAAAACATCCCTCTTCTAAACCCCAAGGAAAGAAAAGGAAAGGACTACCTCCTCGTTTAGTCAAACATGGGGACATGTTGTCTGTCCTGTCCAAAGCTTCTCCACTCCTACGAAAAAAACTCATTCAATCAGCCTCCAAAGTGGTCATCGATACCGTGTGCGAATGTTGTTTGAACGTCTTGAAAGGCACGATCCCTTTGTCCAAACACCAGAAACAATGCTTAGGCAAACATCGTCACGTTCTTCGCCAAATGGTTCAAAAGAAAATTCCCATTGGACAAAAGAAGATGATGTTGGTGCAACGTGGAGGAATTTTACCTCTCTTGTTAGGCCCATTGCTGAAAGGAATCTTGGGAACCATGTTGGGAGGACTGGTGGGAGCAAGATAAAAAGGACCTCTGAAGTCCCAAGATCTCAGAATTGATCCTTGACATCAAATGGAAGGACGAAATCTAGATTTAGTGCCTTACAAACGATGGATGGAATACCATCGTTGGCAAGAACAACGCACCCCGCATTTACCTCCCAATCCCCATTTGAGCGAGATGTCCCAGTTACAACACGAATTGCAGTCGTTAATGGATCGCCACGATTTGTCCGAAACAGAAAAATCGCAAAAGTATGGTCAACTCTTGCAACGACTGCAACTCTTTCACTAAAAAGCTTTAGACGAAACATCTCTACCCACTCTGAAAGATTTTAAGACCTTGATGAAAAGTCCATCCCAAACGCCACTACCACCATCAGTACCACCACCATCCCCAGGGATCGTGAGAGACGCTACCCCACGAAGGCCTGAGGAAGAAGAGATACGAGAAGTCTTTCAAACACCGTCAGCAGCTCCCATTCCTAGTAAGATTGAAGCGTCCTTGTTGACCTCATCCCCCACACCCCAACGAGAAGAAATGAAAGCCTGGGTTAAAAAGATGATGTCCACTCCTCCTTCAACAGAAGTGAAAAAGAAAGAAGGGAAACCAGAAGTGAAACAAGAAAAGAAGGCCAAAGCCATTCCATTACCACCTCCACCACTACCTTCGACTTCTACTCCCGTAGCCCATCGGACACGTAAATCCGTTTCCAAACCACCCTTTCGGCCCGCCCACAGTAGTATCACCGAAGAGTGGGTGACTTATCAACACACACACAAAAATGGAGAAGGTGTTAGCCAGCATTTACTACGATCCATCCCATCCTGCAGGTTACGGAGGAGTTCAGAAATTGTATCGTGCTTCCAAAACTCGACTGAAAAGTCTCCGTTTACCTCAAGTGCAACGATGGTTACAAGAACAAGCTACCTACATTTTACACAAACCCATTCGACGCAAGTTTTCTAGAAGTCGCACCCTAGTGGAAGGCATCGATCATCAATGGCAAGCCGATTTAGCCGATGTCTCTCATTTGGCCAGCTACAATCGTGGCTACAAATATTTATTTTGTGTCATCGACGTCTTTTCCAAATTCGCCTGGGTCGTACCATTGACTTCCAAATCGAGCAGCGAGTTAGTGCGAGCCCTGCAACAAGTGTCGAAACAAAGCGGTCGTCACCCTCTTCGATGGCAAACGGACAAAGACACCGAATTTCTGAACCAAGCTTTCCAAAAAGAATTAAAGAAACGTGACATTCACTTTTTCACCACCGAGAATCCCGAAACCAAAGCCAGCAACGTGGAACGTTTTCAACGCACTTTGAAAGAACGCATGTGGAAATATTTTACGCATCACCACACTCTGAAGTACATCGATATCTTACCGCACTTGGTGCAAGCGTACAACCAATCTTACCATCGAAGCATTGGACGTGCCCCGCAAGAGGTGACTCCCGACAACGAAGTGCTGGTTTCTGATCGCCTGTTTGGTAGGTCCCCGACGGTGGCTGTCCCCAAGAAAGGTGAATTGTTAGCCGTAGGAGATTGGGTGCGCACTAGCAAAACCAAACGCACTTTTGACAAAGGTTACTTACCTAACTGGACCACCGAATTGTTCCGTGTCACTGGACGAGTGCATGGCCGTCATCCTGCCGTCCATAAATTGGAAGACATGAACGGAGAAGTGCTCAAAGGAACGTTTTATTTGCCCGAGTTACAACGTGTCACCAAAAAAGAAGACGACGTGTACGACATCGAAAGCATTCTCGAACGCAGAACCCGTAAAGTGGGCAAACGACATGTCAAAGAAGTCAAAGTACGTTGGAAAGGATATCCACCCAGTTTTGATTCTTGGATCGACGCTTCGCAAGTCATCGACTATAAAAAGAAGTGACCATCATGCCCTTTCACACAGACTCAGCTACTGCGACCACTCCTTCACCCAGTTCTTCTGTGCAAGATTTACAAAAACAACCCTTGTGGGTGTGGTGTGGAGAACGTGTGCCTAAAACGCAAATCGTCTTTTTCTGCCAAATCTTCGTGGTGTATTGTGTCATCGGTGCAGCCATTGCCAATTTGAGTTTGCAACAAGGAGACAAACAATTGTGGACCATTTTATTGAGCAGTTGCATCGGTTACCTGCTTCCCAATCCCTCCCTGAAATTCTCCTCGAACGGGAACAACGGGAACCTTGTGTCCAGTACTAATGCCAGTCACCACTCCAACAACAACAATAATCCCATTTTGGGCGGAGACACTCCTCTGACTTCCAGTAACCCCTCGGACAGTCACAGAACTCTGGAATTATGAGTCACCCTAACCAATTTTACTTAACCTTACCCAGTGACAGTTCTATGGAGGTGTTTCCCAACAACACTTTGTGCTGTTACACGGCCAAATTACCTCAGGCCATCCAATTAGATCACGAAGCCCATTGGGAAGTGGCTTTAGTGGAAATCATTCACCCGACCCAAGTCCTCAATGTCCTTCCCAATCAAAATTTTTTTACGATGGAAGTTCATGACGAGCAAATGCAAAAGTACTTGAATACCCATGTCAAATATGACAATAAAACCTATCATGACAAAACTCAAAAGTGGACCTGCCACTTATTCGTTCCCCCAGGCTATTATTTTAGTGATCATCATTTGGTCAGCACCATAGCCTCCAGGTTTAATGGCGTGTTTCTTAAAGCTTTGGAGAGTGTCAGAAAAAGTGTCACCCTGGAGTACCACAAAGTAGCTCGTCGCTTCCTGGTGAAATTTGAGGGAGGTAAAACGATGTCTATTTTATTTTGTCCTGAATTGTTTGGCATGTTGGGCGGGGACATGGAGATGAGAAAGAAATTTGAGCAAAAAGGTGAGCTAGCAGTCATTTCCGACAACGATTCTTTTAGCAAGTTATTTCGTTCCCCGGTAGAAATGAACCAAGGACTGAATTTGATCTTTGTGTACTCCGATGTAGTGGAGTACAATGTGGTGGTACACACCTCCGCACCGTTACTGCGTGTCATTCCTTTCAAAGTGGATTCTGCCACGATCGCTGACGAGGAAGGTGGAAACACTTATCACGTTCACCGCGAATTTGTACATCCTCATTATTTGCCCGTCAGTAAGTCGTATTTGGACACTGTCAACATTGCTATAAAAGGAGATCTGGGACAAAATATTCCATTCACCAAAGGAAAAGTCACGGTGAAACTTCATTTTCGAAAACGGTTCTCTCACGACTCGTAAGTCATGTATCCAGTGTACCGAGGGGTTGCTCGACAGCGAGGACACGGTTTAGGAGATATGTTAAAATCGGCCTTTCGTTCGGTGGCTCCCGTCTTGAAACCGATGGTGACACGAGGATTGCACGCCTTGAAAGATGCCGCACTCACGCAAGGCAAAGAATTTCTCCAAAATGTCATCATCGACAAACAAAACCCTAAAGAAGCCTTCTTGAGGGCAGGCAAAAATGTCTTGCTGCAAACGGGCAAAGACATTTTGGGTCGACGAGAAACACCTATAAATTCCCTGAACGCTACCGATTCAGGCATTCCCGCTTCCCTGACTCCACAGCAAGGACACGGCAGAAAAAGGCGACGAAGAAAACACCCCTTCACGAGTCTTCATACTTCTAAAGCTAGAAAGACAAAGAAAAGAAGAACCGTTCGAGACTTAGACGTTTTTGATTACTAAAAATTATTGAGACACAGAAAAATGATGCACCGAGAGTCTTGTGCCTGTTCCAAGTCGGAACTAGAATCTCTTTGCCATGCCCCCTACCATGATGACGATGCAAGAATCCCAGTGGGTCGAATTTCATCCCGTCTCCTCTTTGACGGAATCAGCTCCCATTGAGTTTGATATCAAAGGTCAACCCGAAGATTACATCAATCTGAATAGCAGTTACCTGTGCTAGAAAGTCAAAGTGATCAAAACGGACAACACCAATCCAGGAGCCGATGCTAGAGTAGCTCCCGTCAACAATTTCATGCATTCCTTGTTCAGCGAAGTGGACTTGTACTTGAATAACAAACTGGTCAGCAGCAGCATGGATACTTACCCTTATCGAGCCTACCTGGAAAATTTCTTGACGTACGGAAAAGAAGTCAAGAATACTCATCTGGATGCTTGCGTGGTATGGAAACCTGACACAGCGGGTGAGAACACGTTTAACGACACAGTCATGACAGCAGATGACGATCCTCACAATGTGGGGTTTAATGACTGTCGTAAGAAAATTCTGCAAGGGCGAAGTTTAGAACTGATGGATCGTTTGCATTTGGACATGTGGTTACAAGAAAAGTATTTGCTAAACGGAGTGGATGTCCGCCTGAGACTGAATCGTAGCAGTGCCGCTTTCCATTTGATGGCCCATGCCAACGAATACAAAACTATCATCCAAGAAGCCAGGCTCTACGTGCGTCGTGTGGAAGTGTTACCTAAAGTTGGAAACGACATCAGTCACACTTTGAGCAGAACCACCGCCAAATATCCGATACGAAGAGTGGAAGTGAAAACGTTCACTATTCCTGCTGGACAGCGATCCATAATCGAAGATCATCTCTTCCAAGGACAATTACCCAAACGTTTGATCGTTGGTATCGTCAAGCATTCAGCCTTCAATGGACTTCACAACGAAAACCCTTTCCAGTTTCAATATTACAATGTAGCCAAAATCGAAGTCAGTCGCGATGGCAAGACCTTGTGTACCAGACCCTTCGAACCTAAATTTGGTGACAGGAATTATTTGAGATCGTACTTGTCCCTGTACGAAGCCACTGGTCAGTTAGGAACCAACACCAGTCATGGTATTACGTACGAGGATTATGCAGGAGGCTATGCTTTGTGGGCTTTTGATTTCACTCCAGACCAAGGCAGCGACGAGGGACATTTCCACCCTATAAAATCCGGCCAGATTCGTGTGGAACTTCAGTTTGCAAATCCACCTCCAGATCACACAGTGAACGTCATCATGTATGCCGAATTTGACAATACCCTAGAAATCAACAGTTTGAGAGAAGTCATTCTAGACTATTAGAAGCATGGAAGACTGTTCTCCCTCTTTACCTAGTTGAGAAGCTTTGAAGATGGAATGTGAGGAGACCGTGGAAGGAGAATCCCAAGACAAAGACGAAAAGGACATCGTGATCAAGTCGAGATGTCCAGAACAAGAACAGCAATTGGTCTCCTACTCTGCTACATACCTGGCAGACACAATTACGATATGGATGAAGCATGATTACTATGGATGTCAAAACATCAGTCAAGAAGAAAAATTCAACGAATATCTGGACGAGTCTTGGAGTCTGTTTAAAAAAGACGTGTTACGTTGGTGGTATAAAGACTTGCGTGAACATTTCTGTCCTCCATTAACGACTCAAGAAATCCATTACATCAAAGCCCTCTTTGACAAATTCAAAGAGAAAGTCGAGATCGAAATTGATCACTTATTATCAGCAAAAGAACATTTAGTGACTTATTTTGATCGTGATTTTTCTAGAAACGATGAGAAAGTAAATCGTTGATTTTGTGACTAGTATGCTTATTTTGTTGTCTTCAGCTAGGAAACGTAGTGTCCATCCATGACTCAATGACTTGCAACAGTGGAAATCTCAATTTCATTCACCATGTTGTCTACCTAAAAGAGTGTGAAAAAATGTTTGTTATTGAATTGAATGATTATTGTTGAAAAAAATGTTTATTGTTAAATTGAATGATTATTGTTGAAAAAAAGTTGTGAATTGTTAGTGTTAAGTGATTTGAATAAAAATGTTGTGTTTTGAAAAAAAATGCCTTTGTCGTTTGTTTTGCTATGGGTATCATGATTCATGCTCTTTGACTTCTCTCTATCCCTCCCATGTCACTAATTTAGCGTTCCGACTCGATCTGTTGCTGCAAAAGGAAATATCTAGAGCAAAGTGCTTACGTTTGTTCAGTTGTTTATTTCAAGCCCTACAAAAGGATACAAGTTTGTCTTGAAAGAGGATTGAAACTCTAAGTTACACGGACGTGAAGGAAAACACCTCTTTGTTCCTACAGTTAGCTGCCGATGTGTTCATTCTAATCATGCTTGCCGTATATCTTTGTTATTTTAGAAGTCCTATTTCTTCTGAAGTAAATACACGCATCAATAGACAGACAGCTTGGGACACCATCCTTGAGGTTCACTATACTTTAGTTTATTTACTTCATAAAAACCCCAGATTCACAATTTTTAAAAAAAACCATGCCATTCAGTACACTTCTGACTCCACCTATGTGAGTGTGTATGTCAAAATGTTTAAGTGAGGTTAAAAAAGAAATTGACAATTTCAGAAAAGTGAACCAGTACTGTGACCTTTCAGTAGTTGATACGGTTAGAAGAAATGGTACAATACACAACAGAGCGATTCAAGTTCATATTCACGCTGATTCCATCGTAAATGTTGCATTTTAAAGAAAAACGTGTCTTCAAACTTTGAAGTCGAATATTTATTCAGTGAATGATAAAAGTCTCAATAAACTATTTCCTATATGGAAAATGTATTATTGTCAATGTTTTGTAGGCAGAAGGTTCACTCAGTCTTTACATTTGACGTGCATACATTACTTAAATGGTAGTGTACTGTTCAGATTTGCATTGTCGCTTTGTTACATCAAGTACTTTTGATTATTTAAATAATCATTAAACACGCTCATACAATATTCTTTTGATGATTTTTCTTTAAATTGTTGTGTTTTATAAAGACAGAAATATAGTTTCGACAAAAGTTGTTTTTATTTTTCAAAAATATATGGCCTTGATTGCATGTCGCCGAAAACCTTTTAATATACGTAACAACACTCAATTTTCTCTATAAAGTAAGACCAATAAACGTTTATTGACCTTTTAGTATTGGTTTCAGATCAAGTTGAATGCTATTTTCATCCCAACACATGCTTAACTATATATCATTTAGATTGATGACGATAACAAATTAAAACTATCGAAATTTATTTTGTCGCGTTTAAGAAATTAAGGACCGTAACACCGTTTGTAAGCGCTGAAACACTAAAGGTGTTTGAATTATTTGTCACAATTGAGATAATACATTGAAAGGTACTTCAGAACATTATTAATATTGTTCTTTTATTTGACACCTAAAGACAATCTATTTTAAAATGCCGTGCATTTAATGTACATAACATATAATGTACGTAACGATAATGTACGTAACGGTAATTTACGTGTAATTACGGTAGTCTTCGATATTATTTTCCATTACACCGCCGGATATGTGCATAGCAGACGAAAATACTGTTGATTTAGATACTTTTACGAGATTCTTGGTGTTGTATACATATTTCTAACGTAAGTATCACTATCATGGCTTTCTAAAGATGACTTTTATACAAATAAAGTTATACTGTTGTGTGAAAATTATTGTAAATTTAAACGATGACATGCAAGACCAAACTAGGGTAATAATACCGGTGTAACCAGAAAAAAAATACCGACATTTTTGCCCGGATGAAAACTTGTTACGGACATTATATCATAATTTCTATTTAAAAGAACCTTTAGAAAAACAGTTAAAACATACATTTTATAAGCTCTATTGTCTTGAATTGTCGCATTAAGATAACTTAAAGTTTATTAACAATCAATTCACAACTATCATTCTCGATAGAGGCAATAAAATGGTTACGGACATTACAGATATTTTGTCAAGGAAAATCAATAAGTCGAAGAGCATCTCAGTGGTTTTGTATTACTTATGTAAAACTAAAATCAGCTTGATATTTACATGTACTGTTGTTGGCAAGATTGTTAATGATACTAATATAACTTGTATGGATAGAAAACCCGTTACGGACATTAAAGTAGATTGTTACGGACATTATGTCGTTATGGGTTTTCTACATTTGGTTGAGCAAACACTTTTAAACATAAAAAAATATTCACTCGACACACAGATGTGAATATCTGATGAACAGTACTGTACAAAAGTGATAAAACTATTTATATACAGCAAATATTGAAAGACATTACTTTTGTCTTCCAGATGGCACTTTCGAATGCCGAACGTCAGCGGAAATGGCGTGAAAAACAGAAAAGAGAAAATAAAGAAGCATTTCTTGAAAAGGAGCGAATACGAAGAAAACAACGATATATTCCATCATCTGAACTCCCCACAATGGAACTTAAAAAGAGAAGAGCTTCAGTAAATACAGCAGTAAAAAAAACATTACCAGAAAAAGAGAGAACTCGCACAAAAAGCATCGGAAATTCCTAGCATAGAAACACCATCATCCAGTCGCACCCGCAGCAAATGCAATGACAATGATCAAAGTTGTCCTCTGTTAGTTAAGCTTCCTCTACCAAATCGATCAATAGGAGTGAGAAAGAGACACAGTACAGCACTCAGAAAAGCATACAGGCAATTGGATGCGTTGCGTTCACAGAACAGCAATCTGTTGAAGAAGAACAAAAAGCTGCAGAAACGGATAGAACGAATGCGAAATAAAACGGATCCACAAGAAATGAAGACTGAAGACGAGGAAAATAACAATAAACCCCACTTGACACCAAGAAAGAAAACACAACTTCAGATGCAAAGAGCAGGCTTATTAGGTAAACATTTTCGATGGCTGAAAAGAAAACTCCTAATGACAAATGCCTTAATCGAAGATGTAAAAAGTAAAACAAAAGATGGCACGCTTCAGAAATTGTCATGTAGGATCATAAAGAAATATCGTTGTGCGACCGCATTCAGTAAAGAGGTCGGAGTAAGTCGTCGACGGATCATTAACGCTAGCTCGCAAAGAAAACAACGAATAACGATCAAAAATCAAATTGAAAACGACGTCGTGGAGTTTCTGGAACGAGAAGACAACAGTTTAACATTGCCTGGAAAGAACGATTTTAAGAAGGCAGACGGTGAGGTTAAACAAAAAAGAATTCTCACAGACTACATGCATAACTTACACTCGAAATTTTTGCTAGAAAACCCAAATGTTAAAGTGTCAAAGTCCGTGTTCTATAAAATGAAACCGATGCATATTCTGTTTGCAAACTTTTCTTCGAGAAAAACATGTCTGTGTACTAAGCACCAGAATATTGCTTTGAAACTTAGATGTCTGAGAGGCTATGGCATGCAAACCACGAAGAATCCTGATATGTTCATAAAAGAATTTTCTGATGAAAATGTTATAGCTGCTATTGATGAGAAGTGTCCGGTTGAAGTCAAGTTTTTTCACTGGAAACGGGTCCAAGAAAATGACAAGATGCGTTGGAAAGAAGTACAAGAACAAATGCCTAAAGAAGACTTTAAACAATTGATGAAAATTGAACTATCTGCGTTTCGAGATCATGTAGAACGTGTAAGTACACAGTACAGAGAAATGAAAAGGTTACGCGAAAACCTTCCAGATGGCCATATTTTAGTCTGGATGGACTTCGCAGAAAATTTTGTGTGTTCCTCCGTTGAAGAAATCCAGTCGGCTTACTGGAACACGTCAATGATTTCACTCCACACAATGGTAGTGTACTTTCCAAATAATCACTCTAAAAAATTACAGAGTATAGTGGCAATATCCGATCTTATCAACCATAATGCTACAGCAGTGCATACAATCTTAAGAAAAACCATACCAGTAATCAAAGCCGATTATCCTGCACTGACAACAGTTCACTACTTATCGGATTCGCCTACAAGCCAATATAGGAATCGATACATCTTCCAGTTTCTTGCATACCACGAAGAAGAGTTTTCAATAAAGGCAAGATGGAATTTTCTAGAAAGTGGACACGGAAAAGGCCCGTGTGATGGTCTAGGAGGAAGTGTTAAACGGTCAGCAGATATGGCTGTCAGACAAGCCAAGTGTAACATCCAGGATGCAGCAGATTTTTATGCCTGGGGTTTGCAATCTGAGTTGGCAGGAAGCAAAGTAAAATATCTTCTTTATACACAGGAAGACTACGATGAAACAGTTGCTAGAACTGCAAAGAGAGAAACTCCACTTAGTGTTACTGGAACCATGAAATTACACGCTGTTGTACCATCTCGTCAGGCTACAAAGAGTGTATACACAAGAAACGTCTCGTGTTACTGCCTAACCTGCATGACGGATGTCGAAACCACAGATTGTGCAGGCTGGGAGTTACATGCATTATCTGTAGATAGTAACAAAACAAGCGAGGAAAATATGCAAGTGTCAGATGAACATAGAAGAAGCGAAGATCAACATAAAGACCATTACAGTGGTAATGAACGTCAAACAATAATTCCAAAGGAAAACGATTTTGTAGCAGCAATTTACGACAAAAACTGGTATATCGGAAGAGTTACCGATGTTGACGAAACAGAGGTTATGATAAATTTCATGTGTAGAGCAGGCAAATACGATGATTCTTTTAAATGGCCTACTACAAAGGACGAGATATGGCTCGACCATAAAAACATTATATCAATCATAGATGAGCCAGTTCCTCATGGGAAAACAAAGAGACTCTTCAAAATACCGAAGGAAGTTATTGATCGCTTAGAAGAGGGATTCGTGTCGCTTAAAGATGGACTCGAGACGTCAATTGTTGATTTTTTTTTACAATGTGTTCCTGACTCTTATCGTCCGTAACGAAATTTCTTAATGTCCGTAACTGTATAAATTGAGTGAATTGTGGATTTATTCATCATTGTTGAGTAATATGGTGCATATAAAAGCTTTTTAAATTGAAAATTCCTATCAAGTTTCTAGTTTGCCAGCCTGAGCAGTTATTGTTCTTAAATTATTCTTGCATACTGTCTTTTTTTTTAACGAGAGGTATGACTACGGCCAATTTATTGATACAGGACATGACAGTGATAAGTTTTGAAAGCTAGATATCTATCTGATGTTTGTTGATACTATTTTGATTTGTGTTATTACTTTTGACTTAAGATTAAATGCTATGTTGAGGCAATAACGCTTTCCACTCATTCCGTGAAATTCATCGAATGTCCGTAACGAATACATGCCTATGAAAATCCAACCTCTGATGAAACAACACTCTTGAAAACAGATAAAATATATTAAAAATTGATAAACATATTATTACTTCACCTAAACATTACTTCACACAAGGATTATGAACATTTAAAAAACAAGGAGCATGACACAAATGTTGTACCAGAAATTATTTCTTTAAAAATGACACAATGACCATAAAGATTTTCTTGTTTTTTAAAACGAAAAAGTATTTGGTATGTTTAAGATGCATTATTTCTGTCTCTGGTATTGTTGGTGTTTGCGGTAGACTGGTAGAAAGTTATCTTGAATTGCAACTTCGGCTTTTAATAGGAATTAATTCCTGACACTAATGTCCGTAACAGATATGGCCATACCCGAGACAAAAAAATGATTTTTCAAAAAATGCAACGAGTAACGTGCATGACTTTCTACAAGTAAGTAACAAACACATAAATGAATTTATAGGAGTAAACAGTTATGTTTAAAGTAAACATTCAATTTTTGGAGGTATGTGATTTTTAATTGTGCCGTTTTCGGCGGAACTAGTCATTCAGTCTGTCTGCACTGCAATGGTAACAATGCAAGAGCGTAGGCATTATTTTGCCACACTAACTTCGAACGAAACAATGCATCGCTCATCATAAACGATTTCACTGGCTAGACTTATTTTCTGACCGCGTTCACTACGAATTGACTTCAGTATCTCTTCACACAGTGTCGAGATAAGTCGTGTCTCACTGCTAGTCGATTAATAAAATAATTAAAAAAAGTAAAACTAACGCAAGAACAATCGTACCCTGGGCGATCCCGCAGAAATTGTATCAGTTTTATAGTCAAATACATCACAGCATATTTTGGATGAACTATTCTGTGAGAACTTTACATCCACGTTATCAAAAAAGGAGGGAATTTTAGTTGCCTAAATCTGCAGTTCACTCTGGTGATATTTAATAATGGTGAAATTTTTCTATGGCTGTGATTATCTGAGTGGAATGAGTGTTTCTTTGAATCTTTCTTCACGAAAATAGACTGTAAAAACAAACGTAAGTGTCTTGATATGTTCTACAGTAGGAATAACTCTCTCTCTCTCTCTCTCTCTCTCTCTCCGTCATAGTAGTGTTGTTTGAAATCTTAAAGGTATCTATTCCCGTGTGAAGATACCTCTCCAAAATTGTGACCAGTAGTCACCCTATTTCTGTGAAATGTTCCGTTTGTCATGTAATTTTTTTTTTGAAACATTTACATCCTTACAAATTGTAAATCAGTAAATCGGTGGATGAAATAAAATCTGGAGTGGACGAGCTTGTACAATTCAGGTATCGTAGCTTTCTCTTTATTTTGGCACTGCAATGTGTCACGGAAAAATTCTAACCTTAGATCTACCGTTTTTTCAAGAAAGGAAACAAACACAAGGCTTTTTCAAGAATGACGCGAGTGACATTGCGCTGTATAACCCTGCCTATGGTTAACTCTGAAATCTAAAACCAAAACACACGTTCGGACAAAAAAATTGTAACAATGTTGAAGAATGACGCGAGTGACATTGCACTGTATAACCCTGCCCATAGATTGTGGTTATGTTTTTAGCTAGTCAGCGTGTGAATAGTATATTGGGGTTTGATTTGGCTGCTTAGCGTGTGTGGATCGTAGATTAAGGTTTGATTTGGCTGATTAGCGTGTGTGGAAAGTATCGGATTGGGTTTTGTATGCCTTCACGTACGTTTGTGTTGATAGTATATGATTGGATTTTGTATGCCCTCACGTACGTTTGTGTGGATAGTAGAGTGTGTGGTTATTTAACCTTCCCTTTCTGTGTGGATAATAGAGCTTGGGGTTAGATTTGGCTTGTCAACTCAGTGTTTGTCTCTTGTCTGTGTTATTTCCATCTCCCGTGTTCATTTTCCTTTGACGCTATACAAACCCAAGATATATTCCCATGTTCATTTTCCCTTGTCGCTATACAGACCCATCCCTGTTCAAATTCCCATGTTAAATTCCCATTGTCGCTAGACAGTCCCCGGCGACAAGGGGAAATTTAACATAGGCAATACACCCTGGTTAGGGGCTTGTGAATAGTAAAGCATGAGTTTGTTTTGTTTCTAGCGTGATTTTTACCATTGTCCCTAGACAGTTCTAATACCTTTTGTCTCTCTATAGTCCCGCCCATGTTAAAGTCCCATTGTCCCTAGACAAACCCACCATGTTACAGTCCCATTGTCCCCCAAATACCGGTCCTGTATTCCTATGTTACATTTCCATTGTCCCTATACAAACCCATCCATGTTCCATTCCCTTGGGACTGTAGAGCCACAATGGGAAACTAATGTTATTTTCCCCCCATGTTCAATTTCCTTGTCCCTATAATACCTATGATTTTTTGTAAAGTTATTTGTACTCTAGGGACTATGGGAAAATAACATTATGTTGTCCCTATAGTACAACGGATTTTTTCCTGTAGTCCCTACGGTACAAAACCCATGTTTTTAATGATAAGTCCCCTAGTCCCTACGGTATCCCCATTTACTACTCATGACCCATCAGAGAGCCACAAAAGGAATAGCTTAAAAAATAAAGCTGAGATGGCAGCCCTTTGTTCTTCTGAAAGTGAGGAGTTTCTTTGCTGAATAAGGCAGCCTTTTTAAAACTACGTGTCTTGTTTAGAAATGCTGATTTTGTCGCAAAACATGGATACCTATATACTATGTGAAATTATGTGATTTGGACAAGATCTGGAAATAGGCAGTACCTATCTGATGGACAAATATTGTTAGAAATTTATCGGGGCTACTGCCAATACTCGTAAGGTCAGAACATGACCATATCATTTCACCTTTGCACCTACATTTTCTTTTTCCTTTAAAAGTTTTATGTATACGATACTCCCTAGTTTAAAAAATATCTTGGGCACAAATACTCCATTCGTAGTAAAAAATATTTGTTAGTTTGTTATTTCACCCTCAGTTAGGTCAGAATTTTTTAGATTCAGTTCTAGGTCTTTAACTATACTGGTATATTTCTCATTCATGTCCGAACGAAAGCTAACTGTTCTGTTGCACCTGATGATGGGAGCATGCCATCTGTCAAGTTGTACATTTTAGCAACAGTCAGTCAATTTAAATCTCTGATAGCGCTGCCAGGATCCCCATCCTGCATAATTAAGTAGAAAAATTGGTCTAGATTAGCAGAACCAGCAGTACTCAATTTGTCCAATTTCACTAATTACAACCTCTGTACTCATTTCTTTCACCAAGGCTTGTGGTTGATTATGCTTCAGTCTGATCTCGGTTTGTTGGCTTTAGTACCTGATAGGGAGTACTGTTACCTTTCACTTCCATTAAGCACGTAGCCACTAAAATATTTAGCTTTGTTGAAAGACTGGCCACTGGTTCTAACAAATTAGTGCCTGTTCTTGCCTTTCACCCTATTTTAATGGATTATGCTTGATGATTCACAAATTCTGAACATTCCTTGTGGATTTAATCCTTTGTGCATAAACACTGCACATTAATTACAAAATTAGCCATTCCTTGACAATTTGTAAGAAATTTCCAAAACCCTTGTTAACCTAACAGTTTTTATGGACCTTGGTGATAGAGTTGCATTGCCAAACTACTGGACTTCTTTTCTAACTGTGGCATTCCTACCACCAATATACCACCCTGATCAGATACTTGGACCATGTCCATTTATTGTAAGGTCAACATTTAAGTATTTGTACTTCATTTAAGAAAATCAGAAAAAAAATATTAAAATTAAGATATACACCCTAATAAAAAAATTAATCATTTTACTATCATCGTTTAGCTTTCTTCAATTTAAGATAGAAATATATTTCCAGCCTTGTCATATTATGTAATTAATAAGTAAAAGGTCATGGTGACCATCTATATGTACATGTATTACAACAGAAAAGATTAAAATGACAAATTACCAATAATTCCCCCAGAACATGTTTAATTTGAAACTAAAGTAAGGTACGCATAAGTCAATTAAAATACAAAATATAAGGTTTCAAAACAGTCACTGAATATACAAGTGTGACACAAAGTCATGATGGTTCATCACCATTAAGCATGGTGATAGCGACCCAAGGGATAATATCTGAAGCATAACGTTTCAAAACACAAGGAAATAACAGATTACTGACCATAATTACTCTATAAACGGTAAACTGTATAAACTTTTTATATCTGATTGATTTGGTATTAAACAATATGCAAAACACTCCACCTATCAAAGTTAAACACGATCAGAAAGAAAATCCAACCCCCACCCACCTACTCATTATAAAATAAAGAACTATAGTACACGTCTACTCACCCAGTCCGCGATTTGGAATCGGATGACCAGAGTTCTGAAATGGACTTAAAATATAATGCTAGGCCACGTGATCTATAAACAGCCTTCATTTGCAAAGCTGAGCCGATTATGTCACCGTTGTTTTCAAAAAAGTACGTGCAAATGCAAACTTTCATTACTCATAGACCAAATGTTGCAATATAATTGCTTTTTTACGTCACTATTGGACCTGCCATTTCAATATTATGGGGGTTGGACTTTTTTAACCAACAATTCTCAAATCTTAAATAGCTTGAAAAATAACGTTAGCTTTGCCAGAACTGTATCCGATGCATTTTGACCAAAAGATATGCTGGTCTCTATAGAACAATAAATATATATCACATTTGGGACTAACCATTTCATTGGACGAGGAAGGGCTTGACCAACACGTAGATTTCCGCTAATTTTTCTTCTTCTGTGATCTAACTGCTGGTATAGGGAAGAGGGATAACATAAAAAAAATTAAAGTTAATTGAGCTCTTTACAGGTAAATGCCGCAGTATTAACTGCCTCTATCCAGTTCGGGTGTTAATGCGTTATCAACACAAATCAACTGCAACCACGAGCGTGTGCTTATGATCGTCTTTCAATCAGTTTCATAGCTAAAATCATCATGAAAAAGGGCGGGTTAATTAATAGTTAGCATTTTAACAAGATTAAGACAACGAATTGATAATAAAGTGAACTAATCGTAATGTTCAATTCAGCATGTGCTACACTGAAATAGTGTCCGATTTCGAGGGACGTCCCATATTTCACCAATAATGAAGATACATGTGTAGTATGTGCAATGAATACAATGATTCCGCTTTCTATTGTGCTTGACAAATCAAAACTCCGCCAACCTGGAGTTTTGAAATTTATTTTTGGTGGGCTTTGCTTGCTGATAAACGTATCCTGAATCGTACAAATGAAATAATCATGTTTTCCATTTTTTATCTGGAGTAACATGTCCGACTTCGAAGAAATGTTGCTGCTGATCACAAACTTGATTAAAGTTAGTTTCGACATTCTCATTCAATGCAGTGATGTGTAATAACATAGCTTCGTAGTACGTTTCTTTGATATATTTAACTTGGGTTGTTCTACTTGGTGTACTTTACATATACCTATGCAAATTAGCGAAATGGACTCTCCCACATCATCCTAAAAGGCCTAGTATAATATTAGTACCCCTACTCCTACCTCGTGGGCTTAATGTGGTAGATTTCTACACTATTTGTTTTTCTGAGCAATGTAGATATTTGTGATTGGAAAGTGATATTTGTATTATGTTTTATTGTGGTTGACTGTCGTATATTTTATTGTGATTGTGGTGAGGAACTTTAATTATAACTAAGATCTTTTTAGAGCAATGTACTTTTGACCCTTATCCGGGTTCTCTTTTTACGTTTTCGTTTAAAATATATATCTTGTTTATTTTAAAATTAGTCATTCGTGCTTTAAGATGTACCATAATCATGCTTTAAGATGTACCATAATCAAACTGTATTATTATCGTGTCCATAAGTTCATTTGGGATGGAATTTATTTCCTCAAATTCTATAATTCTGGAAATAGAGTTTTCATTAAAAAATACTATTCTTGGACAAAGACATTCACTGTGATTTATAGTGAATTAAAACCTGGAATTATATTACCGTGTTTCAACAAAAGACGTTTGGTACAATAAGATAATACAGGCCGCCAGAAACACATCAACACCTTCAACGTTGGATTTATTTTGGATTTCCACTAACGCTTATTCAGAATTTTTATTATTAGGACTTGTCTCTGTAATTCTGTGATTATTTGGGGATTTAATTTGCAATACTGAAGTTCTTTTTTTCATTTTCATATTGTATTCTAGGGAAAAAAATATTTGTTGAATTTTATAAAGCTTGTTGCTTTTCACTCTTTTCTGTTATTTATTTTAAACCATAGAGTAGTAATAACACACACACACACACACAGACACACACACACACACACATATATATATGCATTCTAACCGTTCCTTTTTTCTTCTCATGTACATGTCTGACTTAATGCACTATTTACAGTTCTATTTACACCTATATTTTCTGATAACTGCAATTATCGGCATGTGGTTTTAAGGTATAAACAAAGATAAAAATATAAAAATTCTTTCTTTTTCAAATAAATGTAATGCGATTTCCTTAAAACTACCCATATTTATATTCTACCTATTGTTTTAAAACTTTAGCCGTGGTATTGTGTTGGAATATAATAGACCAAGCTCACATCTCCCAAAGGTAAGTTTAGTAATCAATGAGTTTGCCCTGGGCAAGCTGACTTATGAAATTGGTAAAGCCCTGTTATTATTCATTAGGTTACAATCTGTCTCTTTTAAGAATCTGATAGCGTTCTCAGATGTGAAATGAAGAACCCCTCATAAGTAGATCCTTTGATTGTTAATGAAAAGTTATTGTAAAGTTTCTTTGGTCCCAACCTAAATGTTTTTTATTCTGATAGATGATTTATAATTTAAAAAGCTTTAATATTCTTCAATTTTCATTTTACTCTGTATAGAGTTGATGCAGATTTTCTTAAAATTAATAATTATATTTATCATTTCCCAAATTAATTATAATTTATGATCGTGCCAATAAATCCTCACAAATACGTACACATAATAATGACTGGGTTAGAGAGGTTATTAAGTTATAACACAATGCCTGAGGTTGTTTTTGGCATATAATTTAATTTTGTATTTTTAAGGATTTGAACATTTATGCATATGTATCTGTCTGTCTATAATTTAACTTTAGATAAATAAGTTCCTAAACTTTTAAATTAATAGCTTCTCATGGTTTTGCAAGACAGGTGCCATATGAGAACAAAATATTCAGGTCCTTAGATTGGTGGTACTCTTTGAGTATGTAATTGGTCCTTCATAATGTCATCATCATAATGACGTTTTCACAATGATAGCAAAGTCAGCGTGGTCCTCATAATGTCATCATCATAATGACGTTTTCACAATGATAGCAAAGTCAGCGTGGTCCTCATAATGTTTAAAGACATATACAGATCAAAGGAAGTGATGCGTGCATAGCATGAACTTACTTGTATTCAATTTTTTAACCTATCCTTCCATTCCTTCCAAAGGTCCTCAAAACGTGGTCGTTGGTCAAGGTCCTCACGTGTATAAGAAATTCGAAAGTGTGTGTTTGTGTACAGGTGAATGCATAAATAAAGAAACAGAGAATGAGAGAGGAATATAAATAACTGTTTCTGTATGATAGAATCATTACCTGCAAGAAGCCATTTCAGATCTGTATGTTAATGTGAATGTATAGAATATGACAGACATAGAGAGAAAATATTTTAAGAGTGAAATAAAAATATTAATCTAAATTGATTTTTTATCTTCGTGAAAAACATAAATGACCATATGACATGTAGTTATCGTATTTGTCTGTGTTCGTGGATGGCATGGTGAAATTTCAGATGTGAGACTATATATGTACATGTATGTATGTGTTCAGAGATAGAGTCAGAAAGAGAGAAACACGTTATTATCTTTCAGCCCAGATAATTGGGTGAAAATGTTTATTTCAGATATATCATGCTAATGCTGGCATTATGTGCCGAGAGAGAGAGAGAGAGAGAGAGAGAGAGAGAGAGAGAGTAATTAAATTCTTGTATCAGTTGGCTTAAATCGTCATCTTTTGTAAAAAGCTTATGTATGGAATTTATCCTTTTACATGTAGATAATATGTTCGTGGTTTGAACAATAAGAATAATAGTTATCCCTATCTAGCCCAGCATACATGTCGGCCTGTCTCTATTCTACATTTTGTGCTTTCATTAAGTAGAATGACGTCAATTCATACTTGTTTTCAACAGTCAATGTTTAAAGATAATTATATTACATATAATAGATTCATTGATATTAGAAAGTAGACGTGCGCGGTGTTACCAGTATACAGGTTTACCACGGTAATTTCTGTTTCCAGTGGTATGTACCACGGTAATTTTTGTTTCCAGATAACGGTGCACTCTCATTGTACTGGTACTAAGTAGTTTCTGTCAGTAAGGAAAATGTACAGAAATCTTCTGCATTTATTGATATTAACAGCAAGTTTTCATTTTTCATGACATTATCATTTTAAAAAATATAATATTTTTACAAAACATTTGTATTTGTCAAGTGATTGAAGCATCAAAATATCATTGTTTGAGATAATGGTTTGGTAATTTTACACCATTGATGACCGATCTGTTAACACACGGATAATACTTACAGATGTCAGCATGCAATGTTTCAGTAGAAACATTAATATTAAGAAGCCCAAATATTTTACCTGTACCATAGAGTCCGCTACACTTTTAATGGGTTAGAGCGTTCGCCTCGGATGCGGGAGGTCGCGGGTTCGAACTCCCGGCCGGATCATAATAAAGACTTATAAAAATGATACTAACATCTGCCTCGCTTGGTGCTCAACATTAAGAGCTTAATGTTAGGACTGGTCGGCCTGGTGTCAGGATAATATAACTGGGTTAAGTCCAACATTACACTAGCATATAATTAAATTTTTTAACATTTGAAAAAAGAAAACAAACACTATGTAAATTATATATACATAACAGTAAAGAAAAAGAAAGATTTATGCAATAAAGCAAACTTTATAATATATATATATATATATATATATATATATATATATATATATATATATATATATATATATATATATGAAATCTTATGAATGAGACAAAATTTACATTAAACACTATTAATATACACGTAAAAGTGCATCTGCTATTAAATTGTCTTTACCCTTAAGGTGCCTAATGTCAATATTGTATTCCTCCGGTGGCCTAAGTTAGAGTGTCCACCTCAGACGCGGGAGGTCGCAGGTTCGAACCCCGAAGGAGTCATACCAAAGATTTATAAAAATGGTACTAACAGCTGCCTCGCTTGGCACTCAGCATTAAGAGGTTAGTGTTAGGACTGGTCGGCCTGGTGTCGGGATAATGTGACCGGGTGGGACATGATGTTGTATATCTTTGCGGTATGACGCCCAATCCTTGACAACACTATGAGCTGCGACAATGCAGACATCAAATCAAATCAATCATTTTAGTTCAATAATACTGGCCTCCGGCCCATAATACAAAATTTAGTTTATGTTGTACACATATTGGAACGCGACATTTTCTTTAATACAGGTGAGATATAAATTGTTGATTTATACTTTATTATCGTGGGCGTTGTATTGTCGTGGCAAACAGGATTTCCCCAAAAAATTTGAATAGGCGCCGTCGATGTCAATCTGTAGACAGGAAGGAGACAAATCTGTCAGAGAACAATTGCTTCCAAAATGTCAACATTTTTGGTAATTCTACATTGAAAAACAATGAGCATCACTTTTTTGTAAAGCGCATGTAATTCCATTGATCATCATATACAAAACTCATGTCAAACTTAATATATATATATATTGGTCTTGATTACGAAATACTCAATGTATCGTCTGATCTTTGAAGATTATAGGTCATATACTGATGGCGACGTACATTTCCTTTCAAGGTTACGCTTGGAATTTCATTTCTTGAAAGCCGATATGGACCAAACTTTACAAAACGTTGCTTATGATCCTACTTATCCCACACAAACAGGAAAGCAATAATAGGTTAACTTTTTATTAAATCAGCAAGATTTCAATAATAATAATAATAATAATATATATTGTTCTGTATATTTGATTTAATGTATATTTGATTTAGTTTAATTGTTTGTTAGTTTTATTTTTAAAAAATTCCATTACATGCTATTGTAATGTAACTTTATCTATTAGATTTGACATTTTTCAGAAATTAATTTGACATGTTTTTTTTCGTAAACACTAATAATAGAAACTTTGTATCTAAAGCTGACCTAGTTCCTGACCTTGATTCAGAGTCAGTGAGAGTGAAGTAAACAACTTTTCCTTATTTTTTTTAAAATTCATTCTTAGAGTAGATTAATAAAGTGAAATCGAGGCCATACTGGGAGTATGTGATGTTAAGAATGTAAAAAGCTTCTGTCTTGTTCTAGAAACACGGTCATGTGACCCTCATACGGGAATCTGTTTTGCGTCAACTTAGTGTATAACTATTTTTCTATAGAGAATTTAGTCAGCTGGGCTATAAACCATTGACACTTAATGGTGTTTTATTGCAACCAGTTTGGGTAGAAATTCTATTTTATGGAATTATTCTTTTCCCTGGAAATATTTAAGTGCTGATACAGATTTCTTGGGTAAAGACATTTATTGAAATTTGATTCGGAATTCAAAACTGGAATATTATTTTCTGTGGTTCAACAAGGAACTGCTGCCACATCAGGACAACACTGACTATTGAATACGTCATCGTCCTCCATCTTGGAATTTTTTATTAGGACCTCATCTCAGATTCATTTGGGACTTTTTATTTCTATGACTTCTATTTTTTAATTCTTGGATTATTTTTGAATTTGATTCGTAAAACCGTATGTTCTTTTCTCTAATTTTTATCTTGCTATTCTAGGGAAATAAATTATTTCTTAAATTTTACAAAGCTTGTTGTCTTCACTATTTTCTTGTTGCGTGTTTTAAGAGCCTAAACGTAACGATATACGTATATGTATAGAGAGAGAGGGAGAGAGAGAGATCTTTGCCCACGTTGCAATTCAGACAAAGTTATATAATATTTTTTGTTTGTTTTAATTTCTGCTGTTGTCATAATAGATTTCAGCTTGTTTCAACTTGCCTGGCATTAGTGTATTTAATTTAATCATTGGATCCTTTATTTTTGTGAAAATATTCAACCAGTGCAAGCTTGGACATTCCAACTTATCGGCAAGTTGAAATTAATTTTAATACGCGCGTGCTACCATACTTAAGTCAGCGAATACCACGATAATATACTTGTTCCACCATGGTACGGTACTCTCAGTCAACCGTCATAAGCTGTTTTAGTTACATTTACGCGATTGGATTGACAGATTTAACAAAAAAGTAGGAACAGATAGAGGGAAAGTCAGAGAAATTTCACAATTTGTAACACTGCAACAATAACAGAACGGCTTGATATGTATCGATGACAACACTAAGTATGACGATAATACAGTGTTTCAGGCTACATCTACACTTATTTCAGAATATAGTCCTACAATGTAAGACCTCGATGCTGATATTTATGTTTTGGGCGTCTAGGTCTTACTGCCCAAATTAAGGCGCTGTGTAGCGTGTTTTTATATCGATTAACGTTGTAACGAAAGTCAAATTTTCAGGAATATCTCATACAACGGCAGCCAATAACGATGCTTTTGTACAAATTAAAGTCATAATGTTTTAGTGAGACTTTACTTACTCTGATGTCTTGTTTTATAATAAATTCAAATTCTCAGAAAAGAAATAGACCTTTTTCAAGTTTCGTTGGCCTACATTTCGGTAGGCTCGTATGCGATGGAAGCCGGAAATGCCGAAATCAGGTTAAGTTGAAGTATATTTATTTAGCAAAACGAAAACAAATATAATAACATTGAAGAAGGTGATTCGATAGCTTCGTTTCGTTCAAGAATCTTATCATTATTTTGACCGATTTCGGTATTCCCGGCTTCCATCGCATTCCAGCCAACTGAAACGTAGGCCAACGGTACTTGAAAACAAGTTCTGTGGTAAATTATACTCACTGTATCACTGTTGCCCATAAGCGAGACAAATTTTCCAACGCTTGTTGGTACATACTATACATTCTAACAACATCGTATTCTGGCAAACGAAATTCATCCCTTAGTATATATATATATTTATTCTCATGCACAATTCAAAAAATCTGAATGCTCTGTCAATATTTCCCCTTCTTCCTGTTTCAAGCATTAGTTATGGCGTGAACACCTTAGTTGCACTAATTTTTTTCTTAAATTAAAAGATATAATGTATGAGAGGTATTTTTCAGTGTATAGCAGGGATTGATAATGACTACGGTAATACCATTTTGAGGAATTAGTAATATGCTCTGACCAATTTTGAAATGCACTGTCTCTTATCCTTTGTATGAACTAAAAAAGAAATACCTTTTCATCGCCAGCATCTTGTGTTATCCATACATATCCAGCGCCATATTGATAGAGCATATCTTTAATCTTCGTAGCCTATGTGACTCTGCCAACTTCGTCTAACTTTTTTAGCATAATATAACATTGATATGGATATCTTTCATCAGATAATCGCATCATTTTGATCCAATATTATACATCTTACCACATATGAAGTAAAGAGTGGGAACCTACCGCATTCCCCTATAGACACCCAATTATTTGCAGTATTTCGAACAGAGAGGTATCTCTTACAAAATTGAAGCGATATGACTACAGCTGATAAAGATACGTTAAAAATATTTTTTTAGCCCACCCCCACAAAACACAAAACATTTGTATTGCTTCATTTTGTATGGAAAATCCATTTTTAAAAGTAAAATTTGTCTAGCGCAATTAAAATTGTTCTGGTTTATCACTTGAAATTTTAGCTGGCATTCGTGACAATTTTTAATGAATAGAAGACCCATTTTTTAAACAAATCCTAATGGTCTTCATAAACACAGCAAACCAATTCTTTTTGTTTGTGTTTTCGATGACAACCGCTATTTTGAAAAACATTCCTTTTGTGGACATTCATGTTCGTTGGTAGTATCGTAAATTTCCTTTATAATATTTAGTTGATTCAATGTTTTATGCAGTCTCTGCAAGTTTTTAACATCGTCAGCAAATACACTATGCATGTACATCGTTCATGAAAAAGGTACCCGACCCACAACGGTCTTATTGACGAGGTAGATACATATTAAATACTCAGGCTACATTATCGGACTGCTTTTTTAAATTCTTTCCTTTTGAGACTCCAAGTAAAGGACTCACGGTATTTATTCCATAGAAGTAGGCGAACCAGTCTAAAAATGGGTGTGGATAAAATAAGGTTTTGCTGGCCATGATTGATGATTGGTTGATGACGAAAATTACAAGTTTAGTTAAGGAATCCTTTGAGTGCTTATCCCAACCGTAATCACCTCCCCCCCCGGAGACAACGCTATATTGACGAAATTTAAGTCCTTTTACAGACATGATTTTAGAACACTTATGACTAATATTAGCATCAAAGTCTTTAGGTGCGGAATTGAAAACACATGTTTGATACACATGTAGATCAAAACAAGAGTCCCTCGAAGGCACCAATGCTTTACTTAGTGGAAAGAATTTACTGAAATTCAAAATAGAACCATTTCTTCCTTTTTACTGTCGTGTGTTCAAAACATCTCTGATATTCTTCAGCGATAACAAGATTTTTAAATTAGCTGCTGTTGTGCACATATTTGATGTTAGCCTCACACCATTTTTATTTTGACAAAAGTAGACAGCATTATAAGTCTTTCGGTGAAAACACCATGTCATAGTGTTGATACATTCTCGGAATCAGAGATTTTATCATAAGAGGTATATTGATGAAAACCTCACATTGATTTGGAGAAGATTAGAGATAACAATAATTTCCATTCGTGAGGCGTAGTAATAACAAGATTTTCAAGATGACTGCTGGGGCGGACATATTAGTTGTCTATTAGGTACCATATTTGTTTTGGACATCATATTAAGCCTTTGTGTGAAAACCCATTTTGATATGACCATTCATGTAAGGGGATTAGCAACATCAGTCTTTTAAAGATTGTCCTTGTGTCCGCCATATTAAATGTCATATCAGTACCATTTTCATTTAGAACCAACTAGACATCATACAAGAAGTCTTTTAACGGTAATCCCATGTTGACATGACAATCCATGTAGGGTGAAAACGATGACCAGATATTCCAGACGGCCGATGTCAGCTACATTACATCATATCGGCATCATCCTCATTTAGAATTATGTATCATAAGAAGTCTTTTAGTAAAACTACCATGTTGACACCGTCATTCAGGAAGGAATAGCGATAACAAGATTTTAAAGCTGGCCATTTATGCAGCCATATTGAGTATCAGATTAGCACCATTTTCATTCAAAACTAACTAGACCTGAAACGAAGTGGCATACATTTTGGACCTCACATTGGCACAGAACCATCCATACATAACAAAAGGCTTTTAGTGAAAATCCAATGTTGATCGACCAACCATACATAATTAAAAAAAGGCTTTTAGTGAAAACCCAGTGTTGATCTGACCAAACATACATAATAAAATGACTTTTAATGAAAACCCAATGTTGATCTTATCACCCATTCAGAAGAAGTAGCGATAACAAGATATTCTGGATGGCTGCTTTCGCGGACAAATTGGATGTTAGATTGGCACCAGTTTAATTTAAGACCAAGCAGATATCATAAGAAGTGTTTCTGTGAAATCCAGTGCTGATACGAGTATCCACTCAGGCTGAGCAACGGTAGCAAAAGTTTCAAGATAGTCGCTGTGTTTTCTATATCATATGTCCGATCAGCACCAGTGTCATTTAGGACCAATTAGACCATGAAATAAATATGTGTATACAGTTGCATGGCAATCCTCCAGATAGTTTAGGAGGAGTAACGATAACAAACTTGTCCTAACGGATTGGCAGAAGACAGACCATCCCATAAGCCCTCTTGGTGTATGACAAGCAAAACTTGAACATGCACTGACTCATATGGTTTTCTCTACACAGATGTCTCATTAACGACGAGTCTATACTGAGCAATATAGGTTTGATTATGATCATTCATAAATGAAAATCTATAGATATCTTAACATCATGGTGCTTTCTTGGTTGACTAGCTATAAGAGCTGAATTAGTACTGTGGGTCCAATGCTGATCAACCATGCCCGTCCATGATCGTACACTCGACTGTAATGCATTGCCTTAAAGATGCTAACAATTTCTCATTTCTCTGTATTTGTATGGGAAAATATGAACGAGCTTTTCAGATAGAAATACTTCACGACTATGGGAGTTCAGTATATCCATCCGACAAAACGAGTTCACATTTTCCCATACAAATGCAGTAACCTTTTTATTATATGCTCATTTTTTATTCTACCTAAAGCTTAATTATGTAATAAAAATACACTACACGAAACAAAGTAATTGAATGTATGTCGTATTCCGAACTAAATACACAAGCGCAGATTCATCATTACACAACAACAACAGTGCTAATGCGCACATAACTCCGCCCAAATAAATTTGAACTTGGTCGCGCGCTAAACATAACTTTCAAAATAAAATGGCGATTTGGTCTACTTAAAATTGAAATTTTGAGTCATATTTTGAATGAATGCACATTGCAACAACTTTTCGATTTGCTCTGGAATGAATAGATTTCGTGATTATGGACTGGATTTATGTGCATATTCTACATGAGGTACACCGGATTTCAGCGGCGACGGAGCAGCGTACTGTTGACATCTGAAAGTGTTTTTCTGTTCTGCCATTGAATGTTTGAAATCATAATGTGGGAAGAATATGAAAACTTTCAATTGCAATGATAAAAAACCGCTATGGAATATAATGTTTATTTCATTTTGCGTGCAGTAGGGAGTATGTAATTGCACTTGGAATATAGTCGAAATTCCAGTACAATTCCGAAATGTGTAATCAAACTGAGAACACATGGCATGGCTCATGTAATTCGGATTTACAGAACTAAGAAAGTACATTTTTAGAAAATTGAGGCTGTAAAACTGTAAGTATATTTTATGCCATTCTTATTACCAGCTAAAGAAGACAAGTTGATGTCTCGTCACTTGCATGTTATTTGTAAGGACCCTGTCTGGCGTCTACTGTATAGCTAGCCTAAATCCGAAACATCGTATCAAAAAAGTTAAAGCGAAATGTGCCACAGCAGCTGGTATGTGGCAGTCCACGAAACATCTGTTTTAGTTTATTCAGAAACAAATTTCATCAACCAAACCGTAAAGCGCCTACTACGCGAGTGTACACGATTTGTTTATAAATCAAAAGTGTTGGCGTCTGCGTCCATTGTTTGTTTACAATAAAAAGTAGTTCCTTTATGCACGTGAATGCAATATGAAGGTGTGCAATATCGTAAAATACTGAACGATTCTGACAATGTAATGTTAACCATAGATGTTAAATACGTTAAAATTAAAATAAAAAACGTAAAAAACGCATTTTTTCTCAATAAATAAAAAACGAAAATAAACGTTCCAGTAGTTGTTAGGCAACACAAAAATCAATATTTTACTTATTTACACGCTACATACCAGTTTTAAAGTTTCAGTGATACAAATATGAAAAAATGTCAAAAGTTTTAAACCGTAGTCCAGATAACATTGAAATTTTTTTCACTCAATGTCGTTATCACCATCTGACTGATCTGACCACTCTATGGTTTCCTCCATATAATTTATATTGTCCAGCTTTTCCTTTAGACGAAGATTTGCATGCACAAACACTGAATCTCGCACTCTCTTGCACTGCATACGGTTTCGCTTTTTCGTGTGAATGAAGTCATATAAAAAATGCAAAAAAATAAAAAACGTAAAAAAACGCGTTTTTAGAGGTAAAATAAAAAACTAAAAAAACGTTTTTATCATTTTTTATCATCTATGATGTTAACGGAGAAAAACATGAGCATATAATAACAGATATTATTGAACTTTGTTTCTAGTGAGAAAATATTATCTAGTCTTCTTGAAATCCAGCCTCAGCTTCAACTATATTCTTATTATTTGTCTTAACCTAAGATTAAAGTCTCTCAGTCGGAATTAGAACATATTTCATCATTTAACACGCCATGTTAATACACTGGATAGACCCCCCCCCATCCTCTACCAAGTAAATACAAAATGTAATTATAATGCAGTATTTTTATTTTCAGAGGTAAAACTCATGGATAGAAAGCAAACTATGCACTGGGCAAACATCCTAAGGCCTGTGGCTTTGATGGTCTTTCTATAGATTGGAACATTTTGGATGCATGCGCTTACCCTCACATCTAATTCTGAACGCAATACGCAATACGCAATAACGCAATACGCAATACGCAATAACACAATAACGCAAGAGAATCTGAGTGTCACTTCATCCCGTTTGCTCCACTCAAGTGGGAAAAATCACGGATCAGTAACCTCATAAATCTTGGAGCATAAAAACCAAGGAATTAGGGGTAATTCCTCATCAAACAACCACAATGACAGGCATTGCATCCCATTCCAGAGTTGTTGAAACATCCAGATATATTAAACAAGCCTTTAATAGCTGAAAGTGTTGTCAAAGTGGAAGAGAGAATCACTCAAGTGAGATGGCCAACTACTTTAAAAGCTTATGAAGGACAGTGGATAATTTTCAAACATTGTGTGAGCGTGAATGCATCGATACCTCAGATAGCTAACTTCCTACTTTGGATTTTTGACAAGAAACAGTGACAATCATAATAAATCTACTGTTTCACGATCTCAGACATGCTGCGTCGTCATTGAAGAGAGGGTATCGGACGAAACAAAAGTATCTCCCACCATCAGTCAGTTATTGCACATGTCTAAAGGTGTTGGCTCTGCCAGAAGGAGAATCTAAACTGCATGCTAGCCTGGCTGAATAAGACACCGTTTAATCAGCTCTCGAGGGTTTCACCTCCTATGTAAGACCTGCTCTCTACTCACACTAGTAACATTAAGCAGAATCAGCAAAATACAGGCTTTTTATCAATTGGTCCAAACGTTTTTCAGGTTCGACAGGATGTGTCAGTGTCAGTCGTGATGGCCCCTGTTTCCATTGCCAAGAACAGATACCTGCTCTTGAGAAATCAGATGTTGGTGCTGAAACCATTGTCTAATTTGGACACTTCATCTCAAGGTCATCTACATGGCCCAGTGAGAACTCTGAAATGGTACCTAAAAAAGGACTAAGCCAGTGCGCCGAGGGAGATTCCATCTCATCTTGCCACCCGAAGATAGGAACGATGAAATATCAACACAGGCACTTGTGTCATGATAAAATGGGTTATCCATTCGGCATAACAGGAATTAACCCAAGATCAAATGAATTTGCTACACATATTGGCTCATGAAGTTAGGAGAGTTGCTACAAGCATTGCATTCAAGAGAAAATTTTCCTAAGCTGATATTATACAAGCCATGGGATAGGAGTCAGTATCAACCTTGTCCATCTTGTACCTCGGTAATCTTTCGTTCCAAAAGGCTCAACTTAACCTGGTGAGACTAATCTCTGTGGCGCAATAGGTTACCTTCCCAGCTCTTTTGGCAGCTTTTTAAATACACAGCTTTACTGGGGGGGGGGGGCGGGGGTCCGTTTTGAATGCCCTGCCTGGCATATGGAGTGACACTTCAGCTGAATTATCTATCGAGGAACTGCCCCATGTACCTCAGGAGACTGGATGTGGTCTCTCCAGTGTTAGTGAATGAAAACTCCAAACATCTTTTACTAATTTTCCTAAGGTATTATGATATGGTAACACATTTGCAGAAGAAACCAATTTTTTATAGTAAAATATTTTTCATCTGTAATGCTTACCCATTCATAACACACATATCCACCCAGCTTCACACAGTTACATTTACGAATAGCGCATGCACTCCAATCCAGTAGTAACCAGTTTACATTTGCTGTGGCACCAATCCATGTATCAAGCAAAGATCACTGTACCGGTCACCTTTGTGGGCAGGTAACTTTTAGCTCATTGGCTAAAATGTTTTATCTGGGAGAGCTTAATTTGCGAGGTACTACTAACACTCATAAGGTACTGTCATTGAAGAAACATATTTTACCAGAAGAAATAGGTTTCTACTGATGAAAGAGGAATGCTATAGTGTTTATCTTACTAAAAGCATTGTAAAATAACCCAATGGAAACTATTTTATTTGTTTTAGGATACACAAATTAGAGGTTACCCAGAAAGATACAATAATTGTGGATAAATTCTGATGGATTAAAAACCTAGTGCTTTTGATTAAGATCTTGTCTTATTGTTTATAAAATACATTTTCAAAGCTGTGTACAAATGGATTAGAATCTATGGGCAACTAAACTGCATAAAGAAGTGAAAGAATTAAAAATAACTTGCATTATGGTGCATGAAATACTAAAGTCCTAAATGTTCTATCAGTTCAAATGTTTAAAGTATTCCAAATGAGATCCAAAAATATATTCTAAGTGATGTTCTGTAGTGTACTGATGTATCAACAGTACAGAAAAATCAGTATGATATAATCCCCAAATTTCTTTAAATGAATTAAAAGTAATTCCATAACAGCTATTAAATATCCCAATGTCTTGAAGTGAATTCACAGTATTTATGTGACAGCTGTTATTCCATGTATCTGAAATATTTTGAACACTGTAACTCCAATGAATGATTAAATTACATAAATGAATTCCTCTCAGTATAACTGAATAATGAAGTCATACAATGTTCTTTTTCATACCAGGGCCCAGCTATATGGAACAAATTACCAATAAATCTTAGACACAAGGACACTGATTTCATTGAAGAGATATCTTAAAACTCACCTATTTCAATTACAAGAACAGTCTTAAAGACTTAATGATGTTTCCTTCCTTAATTATTTTATGCACACTTTTGTTTTTTAATTTCATGGTGTTTGTTTTGTAATCTTGTCATTGTATATATTAATATGTGTTATCTAATGTCATAAAGCACTTAGAGCTTATGATTAGGTGCTGTATTAAATCCAGGTTATTATTATTATTGTTATTACTATTAACTTCTAAGACTGGTGGTATTACTAAGAATGCGTAATTCTAAATAATAATGCTATTACATAGGCTATAAAACACATTAAAAAAACCTGCAAGTTCATAATCTCAATTGTAAACAGATCATCTGGCCTTTTCAAGAAAGCATGTCCTTGTCAGATCATGTGATGTTTACTTGAACAACAGTGCAACTCAACCTTGGACCTTTATGAATGAAACTATGCACCTGATACATGACTTATCTTTAAAGTAGAAACTTATGATTGAAAGAAATTTAGTATTTGAAATATTATTAATTAAATAACCCTTACAAAACTACAATTATGAATGATAATACATATGATATAGGTACACATTAATTAATAGACATGGCTGAACACTGAGTATATGCATAAGTACATAACACCCAATTACAAGATATTACATTAAAATATAAAGTTACAAAATTAAGTAGGCATAACTGAATAATAAATGAATTATGCATTAATGCACTGTTGCACAACAAAAATTTAGGGTGGAATAATTTTAACGGTACTGAGAGGAGCTGAGGATAACTATATATTCCACTTTTTTAAACTCTGCGGATCACAGGCTTGATGAGTTAATGTGATGGACTTTCATCCTTGGTCTATTAGCACACATTTATTTTTACTACTCCTGGTAGGATTGCCACCAAAATTTAGAGGTATATTCATGTGATGGTCTAATAGTCCTAAATGAAACCTTGAAATTCCAACAGGACCACCAAGACAGGCATTTAGAAAATCGTGTTATCACTAATACTCCTGGTCATTATGGCATATGTTTTTCCAAATAGGCTTTGAATAACATCTAGTTGCTCTTAAATGAAAATGGTGCCAGTCTGAGATCCAATAAAGCTGCCTGGTTGTAATTTTGAAAATCTTGTATTTGCTACTTCTGCTGAATGGATAGTCATATTAACATGGGGTTTTCACTAATAGACTAGCTATAATGTGTACTTGCTCCTCAATGAAAATGGTACTGATTTGACATGCAGTATGGTCACTTTGAAAACCTGGTTCACAACACTTCCTGAATGGACAGTCATTATTACATTGGGTTTTCACCAAACAAACATAAATAAAAATGGTCATTATCTGACAGGCAGTCATCTTAAAAATCTTTTTATTGCTACCCCTTCTGTACAGAAAGTCGTATTAACATGGGGGTTTCACCTGAAGACTTTTAATGATGTCCAGTTGGACCTAAATACAAAATATGGTGACATAACATAGAATATAACCATCATAATAGTCATCTGGAAAACATTATTGATATTCCTCCTCAATGGATGCTCATGCTGACATGTTTTCACCAAAAAAGACTTATGATATTTAGTTGGTTCTAAATGGATTGAATAGTGCCAATCTTGCATCCATATGGCCATAAGATGGTTTCACCACTTGGCAGTTTAGAAGAAGGAATGGTCTTATCTTGGATTTCTGGATATTCTTTTCAGTGAACAAGGCCTGAGTCCTTTTGACAAACTCTTGTAATTAATATAACCTTGTTTTGACAGACTCTTGTAATTAATATAACCTTGTTTTGACAGACTTGTAATTAACATAACCTTGTTTTAACAGACTCTTTTAATTAATAAAACCTTGTTAGTAATTAATAGAACTTTGTCTTGATGGACTCCTGTAATTAATAGAACTTTGTTTTGATAGATTCTTGTAATAAATAAAATGTAGTTCTGCATAACACGTCACTAGCTATTGTGTTTGCACAATTGGGAAATTCAATGTACTTTGTTGGAATTGACCTGTAAACATGTTAGCTTTCTATGAAAAGAGCGGTGTTAGAGTTGATACTGGAGTTCTGTGTGGTGCCCTAGGTGGTAAAGAATGCCAGGTGTTTTTCTTCATCAGTGACTTATTGGCCCCAGATGATTGCCCCACCAAAGAAGTTCACTGATGAGATAAGGATGATAGTGTCCATATCCTTGGATGACTATTTTCTGACCTTCTCAATTGACAAGAAAAACGTTTTCACTGAAATAATTGTCCATGTTTTCTGAGGCAAGAGTGTATATATTTTAGAAGTGTGGTTTGACTTGTACCCTATGCAGCTAATGAAGGTGAGGTAAATCTCTTAAGATAGCTTGAACCTCTTACAATAGTCAACACTTACAATCCTGTTCTGATGAGAGAGAACAAATAAAACCCTAGGCAAAATAATTAAAGCATCACATGGAGACAACAGTAAAGTGGATGCAATGAAATTAAATAATTGCTGGACAAAATTAGAACAGTTATATTAACATTGAGTCTAAATATATTATACTTGGAATAAGATGCAATGTGGCAGAGTACTAAGTAATAGTGTAAGTACTAATAACCACTAGAATTTAGGGCAGTGCCATACTAGGCCTTACGTCCATGAAGATGTCACAGTGGTAATTTGATGGATTGCAAAATATACAGGAGTGAAGAATGGTGGGAAATAAATCAAAATAATTTAAATATTGGATAGAGTTTGGCTTATTTATAATCATAATTTTAAATCAGAATGTGTAATCATCATTAGAGAACTGACTCAGAATTGGTTTAGCTAAAAAAATAAGCAACAGATCTCCCTGTTCAACAATGTTATATTATGCTGAAATCTATGTAAAGATTCAAATGTCCCACTTAGTACTATTACAGGAAAGAGTTAATTGCTTAACATAAGACAAAACAAAACAAAAAATAGATACAAAATATGACGAAGACAGAATGAAATTCAGCAACAAAATAGAGTATTTACATTGTGATGAGAAAGCTTACTAGACTTCCATTGCGATGAGAAAGCTCACTGGATTTCCATTGTGATGAGAAAGCTCACTGATCACCTGAGCTTGATAAAGAACCTGCATGGCTTCTTGAATAAGTGTGCTGACTAACTGTGAGGGGAAGGCGTAATTTGTGAATAATAGGTTTTGGCACCAATCCCATCTTGGTAAGGAGTAATTTATCAATGATAGGTTTTGGCACCAATCCCATCTTGGTAAGGAGTAATTTATCAATGATAGGTTTTGGCACCAATACCATCTTGGTAAAGAGTAATTTATCAATGATAGGTTTTGGCACCAATCCCATCTTGGTAACGAGTAATTTATCAATGATAGGTTTTGGGACCAATCCCATCTTGGTAAGGAGTAATTTATCAAAGATAGGTTTTGGGACCAATCCCATCTTGGTAAGGAGTAATTTATCAATGATAGGTTTTGGGACCAATCCCTCTTGTCCTATTTCCATCTTGGTAAGGAGTAATTTGTGAATGATAGGTTTTGGGACCAATCCCTCTTGTCCTATTTCCATCTTGGTAAGGAGTAATTTGTGAATGATAGGTTTTGGGACCAATCCCTCTTGTCCTATTTCCATCTTGGTAAGGAGTAATTTGTGAATGATAGGTTTTGGGACCAATCCCTCTTGTCCTATTTCCATCTTGGTAAGGAGTAATTTGTGAATGATAGGTTTTGGGACCAATCCCTCTTGTCCTATTTCCATCTTGGTAAGGAGCGCCAAAATAAGTCTGAACACATCAACATTGTATCTTCACTTGGAAGGACTGTATTTGCATGGTGTGTGTGTGATCTGGATTTTTAATAATAATAATAATAATAATAATAATAATGACCTTATTTAAAGAGGGTAACACAATTAGCTAAAAACTAATCTACCTTGAGGCCCTCATACAAAGGAATTTATTTATTTAAGCTGCATCTCAGAAGCCACTGGATATATTGGGTTTGGAAGAAGGAAATAGAGTGGGCATTTCTAATCTCAACTGGAATACTATTCCAGAGCAGAGTTCCAGAGTATTGGAAACTTTTTTTTAAATAACTCCTTATTCGGTTTGGGAATTTTATACTGTTTGGTAGACATGGATCGCAGGTGGGGAGTACTACCAGGTAGCCTATACTGGAATAGTGATTGTAAATATTCAGGAGCACTATTATGAGATATCCTGTACATTAATTTGGCTTTTCTCAAACAGATTCGGTCTTTAATAGGTAATATTTTTAACCTACCAGCTAAACTTTCCTTGCTTTCTTTCTAGATTGATATTAGCCCAAATGCTCTTTTTTGAAGATGTGCCAGCTTTGCTATGTTTTTATCATTTGAATTACCCCATACTGTATTACAGTAGTCCAAATAGGGTTGTATGTAACTGTTATAAAATAGTTTTCTGTGCCTTTCAGGGAGAAAATGTCTTATCCTACTGAGAAGCCATAGACCTGAATTGACTTTTTTACTAACATGTTTTATATGTTCAGTCCATGATAGGTTATTATCTACCAGAACACCAAGTAGTCTATCATGACAGACCATTTGTAAATTTGTATCCTTCCATGTCAGACATAGTTCATCACTATCAAGGATTTTTAATATAGCTTGAACAATTTTTCAGTCATATCGCTATGATGTCTGCAGTATGACAGTTTATAGTGATGTCTAGCACTGGGACATCATGCCGCAGACATGTGGCATGATGGCCCATCCAGTCACATTATCCTGACACCAGGCCAACCAGTCCTAAGACTAACTTCTTAATGCTGAGCGCCAAGTGAGGCAGCTGTTAGTACCATATTTGTAAGTCTTTGGCATGACTCAGCCAGGGATCAAACCCACAACCTCCTGCATCTGAGGCAAATGCTCTAACCACTAGGCCATGGGAGCAATCTATTTGCAACGCAGTGGAGGGACTCCTAATTTGTCATGATCAGGTAAATATATGAGGAAGAAACATAATTCATTTATGCATATATAGACCTAATCAAGGAACAATCAACTGAAGAAATACTATTCATTTATACATTTATAGTTCTACAAATCTATAGTCTAAAATGATGTAGCAAAAAGAAGCAAAACAAACAAGTTTTGAAAAATTCAACAAATAATTAATTTACTAGAACACAAAGTGAAAATTTAAAAGAAAATTACAGTATTGTGAATTAAATCCCAAACAGTTCTAAATGTTATATCATAAGTCCAAAAGTACAGAATATTCTGAATGATTTCCAATAATCTTGTTGTAACTCCATGGTATATTATAGGCTGTCTTTGAATGAGTCCTCAATAATCACAAAACTGTGTTTTAGTCCAAATGGTCAATAAGCACTTTGTAATTCCAATGAATAATTTAAATAATAATTCCTCTCAAATTATAACTGAACCCAACTAAAAGTGATTCCACAGACTGATACTGAATAGGAATGAATAATCTTGTTTACCAAAACCTTAAATTAAAAAACACCTAAGACACAATAAAATGACTAGGATGAGGGTCATAAGTTTGCTTCCAGAACATTCTTCAGATGGTAATGACTTTTTTGTTGTGTATGTGCAAAATTCAAGATTCGTAACTATAAACATTTACATAATTTCTGTTTAAAGCTTGATGCAGGTCTGCTTAATGCCAAATTTAATTTGAGTCATTATGTTCTTCAAATGTTACTGAGTAGAAACAAAATTATGATGCAACTGAAAGTTTCAGAGGGGCCAGAAGACAATTAAATGTTATCAAAAAATGGAGAAAACTGAAACTGACCTAAGTTTACACACTATAAAGCTTCTTATATGTACCAGATTCGGTTGTAGTCAATTAAGTCCTTCAAAAGGACTTCATATATGTACCAGATTTGGTTGTAGTCAATTAAGTCCTTCAAAAAGACTTCATATATATGTACCAGATTTAGTTGTAGTCGATTAAGTCCTTCAAAAGGTCTTCATATATGTACCAGATTTGGTTGCAGTCGATTAAGTCCTTCAAAAGGACTTCATATATATGTACCAGATTTAGTTGTAGTCAATTAAGTCCTTCAAAAGGACTTCATATATGCACCAGATTTGGTTGTAGTTGATTAAGTCCTTCAAAAGGACTTCATATATATACCAGATTTGGTTGTAGTTGATTAAGTCCTTCAAAAGGACTTCATATATATATATATATATATGTACCAGATTTGGTTATAGTCGATTAAGTCCTTCAAAAGGACTTCATATATATGTACCAGATTTAGTTGTAGTCGATTAAGTCCTTCATAAGGACTTCATATATGTACCAGATTTGGTTGTAGTTGATTAAGTCCTTCAAAAGGACTTTATATATATGTACCAGATTTGGTTGTAGTCAATTAAGCCCTTCAAAAGGACTTCATATATATGTACCAGATTTGGGTGTAGTCGATTAAGTCCTTCAAAAGGACTTCATATTTGGTTGTAGTCAATTAAGTCCTTCAAAAGGACTTCATATATGTACCAGATTTGGGTGTAGTCAATTAAGTCCTTCAAAAGGACTTCATATATATGTACCAGATTTAGTTGTAGTCAATTCGGTCCTTCAAAAGGACTTTATATATATGTACCAGATTTGGTTGTAGTCAATTAAGCCCTTCAAAAGGACTTCATATATATGTACCAGATTTAGTTGTAGTCGATTAAGTCCTTCAAAAGGACTTCATATATATGTACCAGATTTAGTTGTAGTTGATTAAATCCTTCAAAAGGTACATAGTTAAAAGAAAATTCTCATTCAAATAAAGGTTTAACTTTTACGACAATCAGAGGCCATACTACAATTTATTTTTCATTAGAAAAAAATTAAAAAAACTGAAATTAACCTAAGTTTTCCTAATGTAAAGCTTCAAACCAGATTTGTTTTGAATCCATGAAGTCCTTTAAAATGTAGTAAACAGAAATAAAATTGTCAAAAGAAGTGACTGGGCAGACATGGGCAACAGCTGATGTCCTCTGCATAGGCATGGCAGGGGTATATAAAAGTAAAACAAACCATGCTATTTCAAATTAAAAATAACATTTCAATTCCTTGTTACTCTTGTTATAACACTGTTAGGAATCACACTATAGGAATCACACTATATGATACAAGACTTTTCTTTTAATTTTCTGTGGTACAGAAACAGCTTAAGGTAAAAAGCTTAAATTGCACTTAAGTTTTTGTATATTCTGAGATGCAAGCAATAAATATTTTACATACAAAACTGTGGAAAATACATGGCCACATTAATCATATGGCATCAATTAGAATAAACTGTAGAATGAAAATGACATCTTTGAAGTCAATTAGAATAAACTGTAGAATGAAAATGACATCTTTGAAGTCAATTAGAATAAACTGCAGAATGAAAATGACATCTATGAAGTCAATCAGAATAAACTGTAGAATGAAAATGACACCTTTTAAGTCAATCAGAATAAACTAGAATGAAAATTACATTTTCTTGAAGTCAATCAGAATAAATTGTACATTGAAAATTATATAATCAGAAAAAAAATGAGAATGAAAATGACATAATCTTGGAATGTGTTACAATAGTAGATATGCGTTAAGCTTTATGATTCAAATAAAAGTTATACACTTTTGAATGCCAAATTCGAGTTACTTCCATGGCTCATCAAGCCCATTTGCTGCTTTGTATTACAAATTCACATGACCCTGACCAATTCTGTCTCCTTCAAAAGCCTTTGTAAACAAAAGATTGTAACCCATGATCTGTTTACATATATTATGTTCTTCCACTATGATTCTTTGTACAAAGCTTGGCAAAAGAATTCACTGTAATTGTAATTTGTATCTATCTTACCTCCGACATTCTCCAAGGGACCCCAAAATATATCCTATCATTGATTTACCATGGAGACATTCTGTGTACCACATTTGGTAAATTTCACCCAAAAGGAGGTAAGAGTTACTGATAGAAAGAAAGTATCATATCTCTGTTAAGCAATGGTATAAAATAATGACAAATTTTTTTCTCTCCATATTTCCAACAAAATTAAAACCACAAGAACTGTGCATAATAATGGTTTTTCACCTTACACTGAAAACCCCACATCAACACACTTTATTATAGCATGAATTTGGATATAATATGTCTGAAGTTTCACATCCTCTTCATTAAATTTATCACAACTGGTTTTTGAATTATTGTAATGTTTTCTTAGCTTTGATTTCTTTATCTGGTGAGAAGTGTTTTCTTGAAGGGAAAGGTTTGTTTTTCTTGAAATAAACAAAGATGGAAGAGGTTTTTATTTGTTAATGCTCACTGCAAGTATATCAGTCGAATGCATATTGTTACTAGCTTGAACCGAACCATAAAGAATATTTCTTAATAATTCTTCTTGGTGTTTGTCTTCAATGCATTTTCAACCGCTGTTCAATCCTGGACATGCAATGAATGCCAATTTGTTAAAATAGATTTATCACCTGAATCAAACACATTAATTGACCAACCCAATAAATACTTGTAAATCATTGACATTAATTCCATGGCAAACAGTTCTTGAAACTACACAGCACCACTTTATTAACAATTATGAAATGATGCATGTGTGCCATGGTCATACTGTCAACCAATTATCACATGGTTCTCTGCCATGTATGTACCAATGAATGTATGTACCAATGAATGTATGTACCAATGAATGTATGTACCAATGAATGGTTCTCTGCCATGTATGTACCAATGAATGGTTCTCTGCTATGTATGTACCAATGAATGTATGTACCAATGAATGTATGTATCAATGAATGTATGTACCAATGAATGGCAAATAAGGCAGTAACTGTTTTAAGTATTTCTTGCTTAATATGTTGGGAACTGAAGCAAGTTTTTGACACACCCATCCCTCTACACCCCCATCTTTTATAGCCAAAAGGATATATGTGCATAATTTCATTCAATCAACTGTCTTGTCATGATATTGCAAAATACATTACACAACACAATAGCACTTTGTGGGACCCAAACACTGTTACAACAAGATTTTACTATATGTTAAAAAAGAGAATAAAATATTTTTGCAACCATGATCATGTCATATCATGTCATGTTATTACAACAATAACAAATTAAAACAATACAAAAATGTTATTTAAAATTGAAATAATTGTGCAATAACAACTTTAGGAGAATCAAAGAAAGAAAACATGCTAAAAATATGTATGAAATATTAATCCCAATTATTTGTATCATGATTCCACCAAGTAATACTGCTAAAAATATGTCTCAAATAATGTTCCCATTTGTAAGTGTCATGATTCCATGTAATAAAAACCATATGTCACTCTTTGAAACTCTAAGCTCCATGTAATAAAAACCATATGTCACTCCTTGAAACTCTAAGCTCAATGTAATAAAAACCATATCTCACACTTTGAAATTCTAAGCACTGTCACATAGTTATTGCAAATTTGGGGTGGGGGATGGGTGGGCAGGGGCTAAGGATAGACCCAAGAACAATTTTTAGCTATGTATATGAATTCTTCTTTACATGCCCAATAATTTGTACACATGGTTATAGGATGGGAATTTCCAAGTCATGGCCCTGGGGCCTAAGTTCCTGGAGGTATGGACAGTGACAGAAGCTGATACTGACCGCAAATCTTAATTTGTCTTATAGCTCTGAAAAACCTGCCCATATCTGTCAATACAACAAATAAAATTGTATTCAGATATAACATAGTAATTACATTTTTGTGTCAAATGACCTTTAGAGCCCTCTGTGGTTAGGTGGTGGGTTTGATCTGAACCCTTAGAGCCCTCTAAGGTAAGGGGTGGGTTATATCTGAACCTTACAGCCTCTGGGACTAAGGGTTGGTTTGATCTGAACCTTTAGAGCCTCTGGGGTAAGGGGTGGGTTTTATCTGAACCTTTACAGCCTCTGGGGTAAGGGGTGGGTTTTATCTAAACCTTTACAGCCTCTGGGGTAAGGGGTGGGTTATATCTGAACCTTTACAGCCTCTGGGGTAAGGGTGGGTTTGATCTGAACCTTTAGAGCCCTCAAGGATTAGGGGTGGGTTGATCTGAAAACAAAATATGTGCCATGTTACTTTACATCATAACAGAAAAATACTCAAATACTAAAACCTGTCTACCAATGTGAACATGTGTCAAAAGCTGTCCTTGTATTTGTTGTTGAAAATGACACAAATAGTGTTCCAAATAGTGAATTACAAGAAACTGTACAAATTATATGCACAAACTGCAAAAATGATGGCCTTTAGAATCAATAAACTGTACACTCATTACATGTATGAAAATGGTGGCCTTTAGAATCAATAAACTGTACACTCATTACATGTATGAAAATAGTGGCCTTTAGAATCAACAAACTGTACACTCATTACATGTACGAAAATGATGGCCTTTAGAATCAATAAACTGTACACTCATTACATGTATGAAAATGGTGGCCTTTAGAATCAATAAACTGTACACTCATTACATGTACGAAAACAGTGGCCTTTAGAATCAATAAACTGTACACTCATTACATGTATGAAAATGATGGCCTTTAGAATCAATAAACTGTACACTCATTACATTTACATATATGTTAGCCTTTAGAATCAAAAAAACTATACTCATTATATGTACAAATATGGAGGCCTTTAGAGTCAACAAGTCTGATGCAAATTGTGTCCACACTAAGATACCTTTTTGATTTTAAGATTTGAAGACATGTACCACTCGGCTTACATACTGCCGACAGATAGGGCATTCGGCCAACTGTTTTCCACAGGATGTACATGTGACCATGTGACCACATTCCAGAAGTACACAGTCTATTGTTGCATCCATACAGATTCTGCAAATGTCATCCTCATTTCCTGTCACCATGGCAATGACACTGGATGTCTTTGGAGGATCTGCATAAGGCAAGGATAAAGTGAAAATCTGAACAGTCTAAATTTGCTATTAAATATAGAATTGAAAATGTACACTTAATCATATTACACACAATACACATTGAAGCATATTACACACAATACACACTGAATCACATTACACAATGCACATTTAAGCATATTACACACAATATACACTGAAACATATTACACAGAACACTGAAACACATTATACAATGCACATTTAAGCATATTACACACAATATACATTTAAGCATATTACACACAATACACACTGAAGTATATTACACAGAACACTGAAACACATTATACAATGCACACTTAAGCATATTACAATATACACTGAAACATATTACACAATACAAAATTAAGCATATTACACACAATACACACTGAAGCATATTACACACAATTGTAGTAGCGCCTTTCTGATGTCACTGCGCTATGGGGAATTAGTCACAAGCAAGAGGGTTTCTTCTTTTTCTACCTTTAATGAAGTATGTTGCCCCTAGTTCTTCATGCTGACTCCCTGCACTATGTTTGACCTGGTTATTTAAACAATCCTAGCGGACTTCAGAGAAAACATTCCCTGAAGACCTATTCTAAACTAATATTCTGGTCTGATTGTGTTAGGTGCAGACCCTTTATCTAACTCTAATCTACATATCAAAATGCACAGAATCTAAATTTTGTAATCCAAAATAAAACCATATATGTACTCTCCATACACACTCTTTTCCCACTGATGCTGTGTGTTAGAATTTACAAAAATATTATTTTGAGTATGAAATTACTTGTAAACTTTATCCTCTTGAACAAATTACTTCAAAATTAAACTATAACTACCCAACTCTATTTTAAGCACTTTATACCTACTAAAAGAGATTCAAATTTCCCTTCAAATGGTCACTAATTTTAATGTTTAAGTATTATGGCAAACTTGCTATAATTGATTTTAATTAGCTTTACAAACACATCTTCCAACTGTCCTACTGACTCCTTTGTTTCAATTTCTCTGGACTGTAACTTGACACCATAGCATTTGAATAGCTGCTGGTAACCTAGTATTGACCCCAAATCTCTGCCTGTAAGTCTAACAGTGACTGTAGAGTTACTCCTCTATCACAGACATACTGTTATTAAATTTATGTAGAGAATTTAGAAAATTTATACACAAATATATCTTTCCTTCTAAAACTAATATAAATACCATAGCACCTGAAATAACTAAATTTAGCTCTATAATACAATACACACTGAAGAACATTACACAATGCACACTTAATCATATTACACACAATACACATTTAAGCATATTACACCATGCATACTGAAGCACATTACACAATGCACACTGAAGCATATTACACAATACATACTGAAGCACATTACACAATGCTCACTTAAGCACATTACACAATGCACACTGAAGCATATTACACAATGCACACTGAAGCATATTACACAGTGCATGATGAAGCATATTACACAATACACAATTAAGCATATTACACAATGCACAATAAAGCATATTACACAATGCACACTTAAGCATATTACACAAAATACACACTGAAGCATATTACACAATGCACACTGAAGCACATTACAACAATAAACATTGAAGCATATTATACATTGCACACTGAAGCATATTACACACAGTATACATTGAAACATATCACACAATGCACACTTAAGTATATTACACACAATACACATTGAAGCATATTATGCAATGCACACTGAAGCATATTACACAATGCATACTGAATTATATTACACGCAATACTTAGATTTATACAGCAAGGCTGAAGCATTAACACTGAGTAGCTGCTATTCACCACAGATCTGCATTAACAATAAAAAGCCCAAGCCTGGATCCACAGACCATACTAAAAAAAGACCCAAGCATGGATGTACAGACCATACTTTTAAAAAGACCCAAGCCTGGATGCACAGGCCACACTAAAAAAAAAAGACCCAAGCCTGGATGCACAGGTCATACTTCAAAAAGGCCCAAATGGATGCACAGACCATGCTTAAAAAAAGACCCAAGTCTGGATGCACAGACCATACTTAAAAAAGGCCCAAGGATGGATGCACAGACCATACTTAAAAAAGGCCCTAGTCTGGAATGTCAATATAGCAAAGCTTTGTAAAAAAAACTGTCGTCCAAAATTGCTCTACTCAGAAGAATCAAGGAATATTTACCTGCACAAGCTCACAATCTATCCTACAATTTACATATTATTCGAACAATGGATAACTGTTTGACTGTATGGGAAAACTGCATAATCTCTGCTTGACTGGCTCTATAAACTTCAGAAACAGGCAGCACACATTATTTTACATCGTCCATTAAAAGCATTGTTTACAAAACAAAAATGATTCACAATATATGAAAGGGTATATTTTCACGATTTAGTTCTTGTATATAAATATCTACATTGAGCTGCATCTTCCAGATTTTACAGTATTTAAGAAGAGATATCATGAGCATGTATGTGTTTCCAATAGATAACGGAATTTAGTATTTTAATACTAAACATGTTAAAATAAACAGTAATTATTCCTATCTTTCATATAATGCACATTGTCATACTCTCCTTAAGAGGGCCTCAAGGGAGAATAGTCATTGACTAAATGAGTCACTCTCTATAAATAAAGTTTTATTATTATTATCATTATTAGCATTATGTACAGACCACACAACAAATAGGCCCTAACCTGAATGTATCAGCCATACTTCAAAAATGCCGCAGCCTGAATATACCAACCATACTTAAAAAAGGCCACAGCCTAAATGTATCAACCATACTCCAAAAAGACCACAGCCTGAATTTACTGATCACACTTCAAAAAGACCACAGTCTGAATTTACTGATCGTACGTACTTCAAAAAGACCACAACCTGAATGGACCAACCATACTTCCAAAAATCCTCAAACTGAATGTTGGTATGAATATTTAATTTAATTTGTTTGTTAGTTGTTAATATTTTTTATTATTTTTTTATTTATTTTCATTATATGCTATGGGTAATGAATCATTGTATCTAGTTGCTGACCTTGTTCCAAAATCAGTGACAGTTTTGGTAAACAACTTCTTTTTAGAAAAAATCTTTCTCAGAGTAAGATTCATTAAGTTGAGTCAAGGTCATACCTGGCCTGACTACATGATATACCAATTGGTAATAAACTTCTATTTTTTTCAGAAGAATGAACTTTTGACCCTCATCCGGGAATCTGTTTTGCATCTTAGTTTGTTGTATAACTAATGTTTTGATAAAGGTTTGTCAGTTGGGCTTAAAACACTTGACACGTTGAGTTGTATTATGTTGTGGCCAATTTGGGCTGAATTTTATTTTCTTCAAATTATTGAATTCAAGTGATTATTTTCTCTGGAAATACAAAAGTACTCTAAAAAATTCTTGGATAAAGACATTCACTGGAATTTATACTGAATTCAAACCTGGAATACTATTTCTGTGATTCAACAAGAGACTGTTGACACATCAGCACTCAGCTGACTATAACAGAAGTCATTGCCTGCCTTCAAATTTCGGATCTCATCAGGACTCGAACTGAGTTTGAAAAATGATGAATTGCTTCAACTTGTCAGAAAATATGATCTTTCTGAGACAAAAGCTTCTTTAATGAAGCAAGAATAAAAAAATTTTTTGGTCCATTATTTGGTGGAAAAGAATGTTTTGGATAAAAGTGCTTTGGTTTCAATCAGTAAATCTGTATCAGACTCTGACATAAAAGTAAAGGAATTAAAATACAAGCTGGAATTGGAGATAAGAAAGCTTGAACTTCAGAAACAGGAGAAGCAAATGCAATTAGATAAAGAGAAAAGAGAGAGGAGAATGCAGTTTCAGTTGGAGAAAGAGGACAGAGAGAAACAAATGCAATTAGATAAGGAGAAGAGTGAGAAACAAATGCAGTTGCAATAAGAGAAAGAGGAGAGAGAGACAGATGCAGATGTGAAGAGAGAAGGAAGAAAGGGAATATCAATTTAGATTAAGAGAATTAGAGCTGACAAGTGAAAAGCACATCCCCACTTTACATACAAATTTTGATGTTACTAAGAAAATTAGGTTAGTGCCCCCTTTTAGAGAAAAAAAAGTAGACAAATATTTCCCTCATTTTTAAAAAAATTGTTGAAAATTTGAAATGGCCAAGGGAGCATTGGACTCTATTATTAAGTGTGCACTTTTTGGCAAAGCCAGAGACATCTATGCTTCCAGTACAGTAGAGTGCTGACTATGATCTGGTTAAGGAATGCATCTTAAAGGGTTAATAATGGGTTAGTCCCTGAGGCTTATCAACAAAAATTCAGAAACTATAAAAAAGAAGTGGGACAAACTTCCATCAAATTTGCAACAGAAAAAGAGCAGTTATTTGATAGGTGGTTCTTAGCCAAGAAAGTTGATCAAGATTATGAAAATCTCAGACAACTCGTATTTACATGAAGAGTTCAAGAACGGTGTCCATAGTGACATTAGGACTAATCTTTATTGAGCATAAGGTTGAAACCTTGAAAAATGCTGCTCATAATGCTCACGAGTATTCCTTAGCTCATAAAGTTTTTTTTTGTAAGCAAATCTTCCACTCAGCAATCTTCTGGTAAAAGAGTATTTCAGCCTAATACATGCCCTTCTAAATTTCAATCTGGCACAACTTTTAGAAGTCAAGTTGCTTATAAGAATGATTAGAAATCCTTATCTCTTCCTACGTGTACCTGTTGTAAGAAGAAAGGACACATTATTCCTGATTGCTACAAACTGACAAATAAGCATCACAATCAAGACAGAATTATTCCAAATACTTTTATTTCTAAGAGGTCAAGGTCATGGTCACGTATTGAAAGCAATACATTTGTTGGGTCTAATAAACCTGTCTAATTTTCTTATGGAGAATTATGAACCATTCATGTCGAACAGTCTATATCACTCATAAGTGATCCAGACAATCCCATCCCTATTAAAATTTTAAGGGACACAGAGCTTCTCAGAGTCTTTTATTATTAGGTACTTTGCCTTTTTCTGAGAAATCTTCTTCTAATGAGAGTATTCTTATTCAGGGAGTAGAGTGCAGCTTCGTTAATGTTCCTCTCCATTGTGTGAATTTGTCATCAGACTTAGTCCCAGGACCCATGACAGATGGAACAGTGCCTTCTTTACCTGTTGAGGGCAGTCATTTATTACTAGGGAATAACCTAGCTGGAGATATGGTTGTGGTTAATCCACTCGTAGCTGACAAGCCTTGTTTGGATCAGAAAGTCAATCCTAATGAGAAAGAATTCCCTGATTTATACCCACATTGTGCAGTTACTAGAGCTATGGCAAAGAAAGCTCTTGAGAGTAATGTTGATCAGGAAAGTATTCCTATAGCTGACACATGTATTGGTCAGGCTTTTGATGAGGTCGCTTTCACTCCTTGTTTAGATCAATCAAAGGGTATTGATCCAGTGATCCTCTTTTAACTACTCATTCACTTTATTCTAATCAAGGTGACAAATGACAATCACTTGTCATCGAACAGGAAAAAGAACCTGAGATCTGTTTGTTTCAAAGGGCCATTAGTGAAAACGAAGCCACAGAAGTTACTGTTTGTTATTTCATTAAAAATGGGATTCTTATGAGAAAATGGAGACCTCCCGAGGTACCTGCTGGTGATGAGTGGTCAGTGAACTATCAAACTGTAGTTCCAAAATCATTGAGACAGGAAATTCTTAGTCTGGCCCATCAAATTCCTTTGCCTGTTCACTTAGGGATTAATAAGACTTAACACAAGATCTTAAATCACTTCTATTGGCCAAAAATTAAAAGTGATGTTTGTAAATACTGCAGATCTTGTCATACTTGTCAAATGATAGGAAAACCCAATCAAAAGATACTTAAGGCTCATCTGCAACCTATTCCTGCATTTGACAAACCATTTAGCAGAATAATGGTAGACTGTGTTGGTCCCTTACCTAAGACCAAGTCAGGTAACCAATATTTGTTGACTATAATGTGTGCATCACCAAGATTCCCAGAGGCAATTCCTTTGAGGAATATTAAAACTAAAACAATAATAAAAACTTTGATACAGTTTTTTACTCAATGTGGCCTTCTCAAATGTGTCCAATCTGATCAAGGGTCAAATTTTATGTCTGGAATTTTCCAGCAAGTTATGTATGAATTAGGCATCCACCAATTCAAATCTTCTGCCTATCACCCTTTAGAAAGATTACGTCCAACCTTGAAAAATATGATTCAGTCATATTATTTTGATACGGGTAAAGATTGGGATGAAGGCATTCATTTACTATTATTTGCTGTTAGGGAATCAGTTCAAGAATCTTTAGGATTCAATCCCTTTGAGCTAGTTTTTGGATGTACTGTGTGTGGACCATTGAAGTTGTTAAAAGAGAAACTTTTTTCTAATGAAGATATTGAAATCAATCAATCGATTGTTTCGAATTTTAAGTATAAGTTGTCAAAGGCTTGTGAGGTTGTAAGAACTAATCTGAACTCTACTGAGTCAAAAATAAAATTAAGGTATGATAAAAATGCAAAGGACAGGAGTTTTCAGCCTGGTGATAGAGTTCTGGCTCTCTTGCCCATACCACAAAATCCTCCTCAGGCCAAGTATTATGGTCCTTAGTTGAAAAGAAAGTAAATGATTTAAATTATATCATAAATACTCCTGGGAGGCAAAAAAACCCCAACAACTTTGCCACATAAATATGTTAAAGGAGTATCTTGAAAGAGATAGCCAGGTTAATCATGCAATTAATTTAGCTGTACCTGTCCCACTTGGCGAAAGAATGCAATCAGACACCATTGATTTTGGAGTAAAAAGTCTTCTGAATTCAGAAATGTTGAATAATCTGGACCAGAAACTTTCACATTTACAACAAGAAAGGAATGAACTTAAACAGTTATTACTTGAATATGAGCACTTATTTCTAGATGTTCCTACAAGAACAAACAAAATCTAACAAGACATTGAAAATGCAAATCCCACACTGTGAAACAACATCCAAACAGGATGAAACCTCTCAAACAGGAATACTTAAAAAAAGAAATTCAGTATTTGCTGGAGAATGATTTCATACAGCCTAGTAAAAGTGACTGAAGTTCACCATGTATACTTGTTCCGAAACCATATAATACTTTCTGCATGTGCACTGATTATAAAAAGGTGAATAGTGTGACTAAAACAGATTCATTTCCATTACCAAGTGTCAATGACTGCATTGATAAAATTGGAAATGCAAAGTATGTCACATTTCAAGGACATATCGTGGGTCATGGACAAATTAAACCTATAGATGCTAAGGTCAAGGCTATCTCTGAATTCCCTGTGCCTATCAGTAAAAAGCAACTGATGTGACTTTTGGGTATGGCTCAATACTATTGGAAATTTTGTTCCAATTTTTCCATAATTGCTGAACCCCTGACAAATTTATTGAGCAAGAAAACTAAGTTCCATTGGACAGAAGAATGTCAGGAGGCTTTTGAAAAAATAAAGGCCATACTTAAGTGCACACCAGTTCTTACAGCTCCAAATTTCAGCCAATCATTTAAACTGTCTGTTGATGCAAGTCATGTTGGGATTGGAGCAGTGTTGATTCAAGAAAATAAAAATGGTGTTGATCATCCAGTGTGCTATTTTTCTAAGAAATTAAGTAAGTAACAGAGAAATTATTCCACAATCGAGAAGGAATATTTGGCTTTGATATCGGCGTTACAACACTTTGAAGTTTACATTAGTTTAGCTCCTTCTCCGATTATTGTGTTTAGTGATCACAACCCACTTACTTTCATTGGCAAGATGAAAAACAAAAATCAGAGATTATTAAGGAAGAATTTGTTGTTACAGGAATATAATATTGATATCAGGCACATCAGGAGAAAAGACAATTTGACAGCAGATGCTTTTTCACATGTATAGAAATATATTATTTCATGTATACTTTGTATCATTCATAAGATTTCTTCTTATGTTATTTTGTTTTTAAAACCACATGTATAATTGACCTATGGTAAAAAGAAAGCTTTATTATATAAATCTTTATTTTTGTTTTATGGAGGGAAGTGTTCTGAATATTTCATTTTATTTAATTTGTTAGTTTTTAATATTTTTTAAATTTTTGTTATATGTTATTGGTAATGAAACATTGTATCTAGTTGCTGACCTTGTTCCAAAATCGGTGAGAGTTTTGGTAACAACTTTTTTATTTATTTTTTTATCTTTCTCATAGTAAGAATCATTAAGTTTAGTCAAGGTCATACCCGGATTACATGATATTTATCATGTACCAATTGGTAATAAACTTCTATTTTTTTTCAGAAGAATGAACTTTTGACCCTCATCCGGGAATCTGTTTTGCATCTTAGTTTGTTGTATAACTAATGTTTTGATAAAGGTTTGTCAGTTGGAATTAAAATACTTGACACATTGAGTTGTATTATGTTGTGACCAGTTTTGGCTGAATTCAAGTGATTATTTTCTCTGGAAATATAAAAGTACTCTGACAAAATTCTTGGATAAGAAAGACATTCACTGGAATTTATACTGAATTCAAACCTGGAATATTATTTCTGTGAATCAACAAGAGACTGTTGACACATCAGCACTTTGCTGACTATAACAGACATCATCGCCTTCAAATTTTGGATCTCATCAGGACTTGAACTCAGTTTCATTCTGGACTTTTATTACTAGGACTTGTGTTTTAATTCTTGGATTATTTTTGGATTTAATTTGTAAAACCGTAAGTTCATTTTTCTCATTTTTCACTTGGTATTTTAGGGAAATAACTTATTTGTTAAATTTTACAAAGCTTGCTGTCTTCTCTCTTTTCTGTTACTTATTTTAAGAGCATAGACTTGTAACAATGTACTGATCATACTTCAAAAAGGCCACAGTCTGAATGTTCCTAACACACTTCAGAAAGGTCATAGCCTCAATGTATAGACCAAATTTCAGAATAGCCACACCTTGAAAGTATGGACCAAACATAAAAAAGGCCACAGCTGGAATGTATGGACCAAACATAAGAAAGGCCACACCCGGAATGTATGAACCAAACATAAGAGAGGCCACAGCTGGAATGTAAAGACCATACTTCAAGCATCCTTGAAAAGGGAAGTTTGTCAAACTTTAAGTCTATGTGACTGTGACCTTGACCTCTGGGGCAAAGTGGCAGGCATGAGTGTCACTGAATAAATTGTTTGCATAGTGAAAAATGCCAACTATGAAAAAAGGTTAAGGAAAAAGAAACCTATAATGATAAAAATTCTGGAGAAGTTTCATTCCTGTACATACTACAGTGTCAGGAAAACCGAAGTAAAAATGCCAAAACTTAACTTAAGCTGGACAATGAAAAGTAGGCATGTGACCTTCTTTTGACAGTGATGAGTAGTACTCTCGAAGATGAACATAAAATCAAATTTCATTTCTGTACAAACTACTGTTTCAGATAAATCAAGCTAAGTACACAATTTTTAATAATTGCTCAAGTCCTAAAGTCATTGGGGAACAGAATCCTCCCAGATAAATACATCCATCAGGTTTCATGATATAGATAAAGTGGTGTCAGAGAAACTGAACTAAATGTAAAATTGTAATACTGGTGACTACAGTGATAATGGGTTGACATTGTCATTGGAAAACTGATCCCTATGTTCTGCCTATGCTTCACAGGTGAGACAAAAATAATGAAAACTAAAACAAAGAAAATGATATTGCTGTTGCCATGGTTGGAAAAGTGATTGATATGCCACTTTGCCAGTTATGTGGAATCAACAATAATCAGTTAATACTTCATTAATCATAAAAAGCTTACTTTCTTCAGCCTTTCTAACTTCCTCAGCTGAAAAAAAAAGAAAGTTACATCAGATGGAAGTTATACAATTAATGGTAGACTGACAATGAAAATCACCTTTCCCATTCATATAATCACCTAAGTTTCAAAATCAACCTCCAATGTTAACATCATGTCTAATTTTATCAAACTGTCCATTTTTACATATATGCTTTACGTACCTTCATCCACAGCCATAAACAGTCAGAACTGTTCTACCCCTTTTGGTCACCTTTACATTGGAAAACTTTAAGTTCCTCTAATCCCCAACATATCCCAGATGTTGCAAAGTAGTCTTATTCTCTATGTCTAGAATCCAATATGAGAAATATAAAGTACATAACACAATTTTATTATATGCTCATTTTTTTCCCTGTTAACTTTACATTGTCAGAATCGTGCAGCATTACCCGATACTGAACCCGCACGCCAATACACATATAGCATTCACGTGCATAAAGGAACTACATGTACTATGTATTGTAAACAAACAATGGACGCAGACGCCAGCACTTCTGAGTTGTAAACAAATCATGTACACTTGCATAAGAGGTGCTTTACATTGTGGTTGTTTAAATTTGTTTCTGAATGAACTAAATCAGATGTTTCGTGGACTGCCACATACCAGCTGCTTTGGCACATTCCGTGTTGATATAATGTTTCGATTTAGGCTAGCTACAGTATACAACAGATACAAGACAAGGTCCTTACAAATAACATACAAGTGACAAGTCATATACTGTCTGGTGACAAGAATGGCAAAAAAAATATCCTTACAGTTTTACATCCTGAATTTCCTCAAAATGTATTTTCTTAGTTCTGCAAATCCGAATTACATGAGGCATGTCATAGGTTCTCAATCTTGATTACACATTTTGAATTTCGATGATAAGTGCAATTACATCCTCCTTATTGCACTCAAAATGAAATAAGCATTAAATTCCATAGCGTCTTTTTGATAACTGCAATTGAAAGACTTCATATTTTTCCCACATTATGATTTCAAACATTCAATGACAGAAACAGAAACACATTTGCAGATGTCAACACGCTTCTCCCTAGCTTCTTCAATCCCATGTATTTCATGTGGAATTGTCACATACAAAGCCAGTCCATAATCATGAAATTTTGTAGAATTGAAAAAAATACCAAAATCTATTCATTCCAGATCAAATGGAAAAGTTGTTGCAATCCACATTCATTCACAATATGACTCCAAATTTCAATTTTAACTAGATATGCCATTTTCTTTTGAAAGTTATGTCAAGCATGACTAAGTTCAAATTTATCTGGGAGGAATTATGTGTGCAGTAATAATGTTGTTGTTGTGTAATGATGAATATGCACTTGTGTATTCAGTTTGGAATATGGCAGACATTCATTGTTTCTTGTAGTGTATTTTGTTTATATAACTAAGCCTTAGGTAGAATAAAAAAATAAGCATATAATAAAAAGGTTACTGCATTTGTATGGGAAAATATGAACACGTTTTGTCAGATGGATATACTACACTCCCTTAGGTCGTGCAGTATTCCATCCAAAAAACTCGTTCATATTTTCCCATACAAATCCAGTAACCTACAAATATTTAACCTCTAATGGCAATGTCCACTGATCCTGTCAGGAACTAACTGCAGAGGGGAAGATCCCCCTTGGCTTTTATAAAGGGGGGAGTCAAGAAAATTACAGGGTGGTACAAATCTTACATGTAACATATGCACTCATATCTTACATTTTCATTTCTGTGTAACGCATGTACACAAGTCTTTGCATTTTCCATTCCATGTAACACATGCACAGACTGAATTTGGGCTCTGTAAATAACACTTTGATCATACAGGTTGTGAAATCTATTAAAGGCTGCAACTGAACACATGTCAATTGTGCAGCAAAATCAAATAACCACCCTCTGTTACTTGCTACTGAGCAGGCATTACACTTGTGGCTCAACTGAAGGGTTGCCATATGGGAAAACAAGCTAACGGATTATGGTCAAACATTTACTGGAATAGGCAGAACTCTACTTTGCACTGAACAAGTATATTAAATTCATGGCTGTATCAAAAGGATTGTCAAATTGAAAGCAAAGTGAGTGCAGCCTTTACAAGTCAAGGGCTTATGGGGCCACATGCACTGGCTGAATACTTGTATACAGTAAATGGATATCTGATGGTTCATTTTTTTACCCAGGTTATTATTGACAGGCAAGTACCTGTTAGCCGTCATATCCTTTGGAAAGTCATTATTTACATGCTCCAACATGTACATATAGAAAAATCAATGTTAAAGTATGTGGACATTTTTGGATGATATCAACCTAAAGGAGTGATCTAGAACAATCCAGACCAAGTTTAGTACCTGGCCACCATTTTAAAAGTCCACAGCAGTCAATAAATTTCATCTTTGCCAGTTTTGAGATTGGAGTGGTCACATGACTCGCAATGCAAATGGTGTGTTCCAGGTCAAATTTCATCAACACTGTAGTTTTGTCTTTTCCATCAGTGGATTAAACATATAATGAATGCTGTGCTCACAATTCCCTTTCCTAAATTCTACTCCTATTGATCTGATGCAGGTATGGCTTGATGTAAGGTTGTTTAAGTTTGCTAGACCTTCTAGTAAGTGGCTACCCTATGCCACCACTGCATGTCTGTGAATTCCAACTTTTACACAGGCAATTCATTCAGACTCCACACCCTAACATAATGTTCAAAATATCTAAAATGGGGTGGTTTGGGTTGGCTAAAACTCGGACTATGGAGGCTCACACTAATCTGTTGTTTCAGGGGAGTAAAAAAACACTATATACCACACCCTTGATCCTGAAAATGTCTGAAAACAACCCAGATTAGAGATTGCCTTTTGCCTCCATATGCATTCATGTTAGGTTGAATTTCTGCAAATAAATTTCGTGTATGGTGGTGCCTGAAGAAATAAATATTAAAATGGTGGGGTTGATATTAATTTCATTTTACACCTGATGTGTGACAATAAAAAGTGCCCTCTGGCCACCCCCACATAATATTATTTCTGGAACAGCCCTTAACATTATTCTGTGGACATTTTCAGAAGTTAGTCTATTTCTGAATGTAAATCGAAAGGTAAGTCTGTATGTCTGTGCAGAGAAATTCTTCTCACAATCTGCACTTTGGGAAGACATGTGCCTGGGTAGGTTTAACATGACCATGACATCTGAAAGTTTACTCATATTTTTCTTCCTTCTCTAGAGGTTTATCACATGCAGTCTGATTCCTAGCTGATATAGATCCTAAGAAACTTCAATTATTGCCAGAGAAGTAGTGTTAACTGTCTCCAAATTATCAATGACACATCCAGTATCCTAATCCAGATCAGAGGGAACTTGAAACCAATCCCTTAGCATCATACACGTGACCATTGTCTTAAAAACATGAGTTTTTATTACATTTATGTGCTGTAGGGCAGTATAGAAAAGTTAAAAAGGCACATAAAACACATCTTGGTGATCAAGACTAAAAGGAGACAACCTTACATACAGCAAAACACATCTTGGTGATCAAGACTAAAAGGAGACAACCTTACATACAGCAAAACACACCTTGGTGATCAAGACTAAAAGGAGACAACCTTACATACAGCAAAACACACCTTGGTGATCAAAACTAAAAGGAGACAACCTTACATACAGCAAAACACACCTTGGTGATCAAAACTAAAAGGAGACAACCTTACATACAGCAAAACACACCTTGGTGATCAAAACTAAAAGGAGACAACCCTACATACAGCAAAACACATCTTGGTGATCAAGACTAAAAGGAGACAACCTTACATACAGCAAAACACACCCAGGCTTCATTAAGAATATTCACATATTCTAGTTTTTTAAAAATTTGTCATCAGTTATTACATCAGCAAGCTGGTATGATACAGTTATCACCAGTTATTACACCAGCATGCTGGTTTAGCTGGTACAATAGAGTTACCATCAGTTATTATACATCAGCAAGCTGGTTTAGCTGGTATGATACAGTTATCATCAGTTATTACACCAGCATGCTGGTTTAGCTGGTATGATAGAGTTACCATCAGTTATTATATATCAGCAAGCTGGTTTAGCTGGTACAATACAGTTACCATCAGTTATTATGCATCAGCAAGCTGGTTTAGCTGGTACAATACAGTTATCATCAGTTATTGCTTCAGCAACCTGGTTTTAGCTGGTATGATACAATTATCATCAGTTATTATTATCAGCAAGCTGGTTTAGCTGGTATGATACAGTTATCATCAGTTATTAAACTAGCAAGCTTGTATGATACAGTTATCACCAGTTATTAGACCAGCAAGCTGTTATGATACAATTATCATCAGTTATTATTATCAGTAAGCTGGTTTAGCTGGTGCAATACCGTTATCATCAGTTATTACATCAGCAAGCTGCTTTAGCTGGTACAATACATTTATCAACAGTTATTACCAGTATTAGCTGGTATGATATGTGTATTATTTTATGATGTGATTCATATAGAAACAGAAACTGCATGTGCTATGAAGTCCATATTTTTCTTTCTTATTAAATGCTTTTGTTATACCTATTTTCGTAAATAATTTATGTAACTGATCTGTAAGGATAAATACTGTAAATGGCTTTCTGGGTGCAAATGTTTACTTCAGCACTCTAGAAAATATTATTTGTGAAATTTGGATTCATACTCTTCCTTCATGTCAACACAAATGATTGTCAAGAGCAAACAGTGAAGATCTAGTAAACTAAAATCACCTTTTTGTTTATTGATCTGATCTTCTTTCCACAGTTTTCTGACTCGCTCCTCAAGCTCCCAGCGCTCACAGCAGCCCTTGTAATCAACAAAGTTTGAGAGGAGGAGCTTTTTCAGCTGCTTGATAGATAGACTGTCAATCTCTTTCTCTGAATTTATGTCATCTAGTGTTATCTGAATGGCAATTATCTGGGTCTCTGACTCCTGACTCTGTGAAGAATATTGTTTAAAATTACAGGAAATAAATATTAAATAAACTGCATCTCAGATATGACATATGACATTTTCTCTTCCTTTTTGATTTAAAATGAACCAGTAAACTTCAATTTTCTTTCATATGATACAGCTAAGAATTCTTCACATGTTACTTTGCCATTGTTGGTAGTGGCATTAACTCATTCTTAAAGTTTTGTGCAAGCTTATAACTCTAAAAAGAGTATTCCCACCAATCAAACAACAAGTTTCTTTATCAGGATATTACACATGATACATACATATACAACAAAATTTGCTGGACCTAGTTTTAGATGTTGGCCCAAATACATAAATCTCAGGTCATAAAGGAGTCAGATAATGTCTTGAAATGTATGAATTTGAATCCTTGTCTGGTAATGTGCACTATTCTTCCATGACATTTTACGTCATGTGGACCCTAAGGAAAAAAGGTGACTTGTGGGGATTTATGTAGTGAATCATATGGTGGGAGGAAAATATGATGGAAAGTGGCAAAAGATTCCTAAAGTGATAAGTCAGTCTTGAGTTCAAATCCTGGTCCAGTCATGCATAATTCTCCATCGTGAAACAAGAAAGTCAAACACAATATAATCAAACATACCGTAAAGGTAATCTGTATTAAGGCAATCTGTACTAAGACAATCTGTAGTAAGGCAATCTGAATTAAGGCATTCTGTATTAAGGCAATCATTATGTATTAAGACAATCTGTATTATTAAGGCAATCTGTATCAAGACAATCTGTATTAAGGCAATCTGTTTTAAGGCATTTTGTATTAAGGCAATCTGTATTAAAGCAATCTGTATTATTAAGGCAATATGTATTAAGGCATTCTGTTTTAAGGCAATCTGTTTTAAGGCAATCTGTATTAAGGCATTCTGTGTTAATGCAATCTGTATTAAGACAATCTGTATTATTAAGGCAATCTGTATTAAGGCATTATGTACTAAGACATTCTGTATTAAGGCAATTTGTATTAAGGCAATCTGTACTAAGGCATTCTGTATTAAGACAATATGTATTATTAAGGCAATCTGTATTAAGGCAATCTGTATTAAGGCAATATGTATTGAGGCAATCTGTACTAAGGCAATCTGTATTAAGGCAATCTGTATTAAGGCATTATGTATTAGGGCAATATGTACTGAGGCATTCTGTACTAAGGCAATCTGTATTAAGGCAAGCTGTAGTATTAAGGCAATCTGTATTAAGGCAATTTGTATTAAGACAATCTGTATTAAGGCAATCTGTATTATTAAGGGACTCTGTATTAAGGCATTCTATTTTAAGGCAATCTGTATTAAGGCATTCTGTATTAAGGCAATCTATATTATTAAGGCAATCTGTATCAAGACATTCTGTATTAAGGCAATCTGTTTTAAGGCAGTCTGTATTATTAAGGCAATCTGTATTATGGCATTCTGTATTAAGGCAATCTGTTTTAAGGCAATCTGTATTAAGGAATTCTGTATTAAGGCAATTTGTATTAAGGCAATCTGTACTAAGGCATTATGTATTAAGGCAATCCGTTTTAATTAAATCTGTATTATTAAGACAATCTGTATTAAGGCAAGCTGTAGTATTAAGGCAATCTGTATTAAGGGATTCTGTTTGAAGGCAATATGTATTAAAGCAATTTGTATTAAGGCAATCTGTATTACGACATTCTGTATTCAGGCAATCCGTATTAAGTAATATCCTGCATAAACATTATTATTTATATGATGTCTACAACTGAAATAGAGAGGACAAGAACCTGACTTATGAAGCTACTTTTTCTTTCTATCTTTCACTGAGTTCATTGCCTGATACAAGTAGTTGCCTGACACAGGTTTTATTGTAATGTAGTTTATAGCTTATGGTAGCCTATTTATAAGTATCTGAGCCAAGAGTTCCAACTTAGTGAGACTGTTCTCATTTATAAATAAATGGGCCATGAATTAGAATTCTGACTGGATAGTGAGATATACAACATTTTTATCTCTGCAATACCAAATTAAAAGGTTTTGAAAATTTTGCAAACTATTGCAACAAGGAAATCAACAGGTCTAGATAATGTTGGTCTATGTCTCCTGAAGGCTGCTGCAGATATAATATCTGACAGCAAAGCTTACATATGCAATCTAAGCATATCCATCATGTTTCCTCAGAAATGGAAATTGGCATAAGTTACCCCCCCCCATTTAAAAGGCTGGCATCAAAGATGATGTCAACAAGTAAAGACCCATATCTATCTTGCCAACTCTGTCCAAACTACTTAAAAACATGTTGATGACAATCTTTTGATGTTTCCATCAACCTATAACTTAGTTCACCAAAACGAATCAGGACAATGAGAAAACTGTGAGACAGCTTAGATCACCACTGTGAGACAGATGGATTACTGCCTTAGATCAAGGAAAATTAGTTGGATCCTTACAAGTTGATTTTAGAAAGGCTTTAGACCTTTTTGATCATAATATTCTTATATAAAAAACTGAGCATTTATCAATGTGAGAATTCACCGATTGATTGGTTTACATCACATCTAACAAAGAGAAAACAGTGTGTTAAAACAAATAGCAATGTTTCTAAAGAAGAAACAGTTACATGTAGAATACCACATGGATCAATTCTAAAATTGTCTTTATGACTGTGGATTGAATTTGAATCATAGACATGGTTTTCCAGCTTGGAAATTGCTAAACTTGCTGACAACTTAGAATGTGTTATAGAGGAGACTGGCGTACATCCTGACTTTATTATTGTACCTTAGTTATTTATATAATGTTGTTTACTTGAAAATTGCCCACACATCTGAAGCAGAATCATTCTTATTTTGTGTTCAATTTTTGATTTGGGTGGATTAATTTATTCAAATTATGATTCACTGGAATTACAAAGTGCACAATAGTATTCTCACACTGGAACATTAATTTGGAATCACTGTGAATTCAGACAAGGATTTTTTGGAATATATTATTGTGATACACTAAAAGACTTAGCAAATCATCCACTCCAGGCCATTGGCACAATAACATGTTCAAGACTACAGGCACATCAACACATTTGATATCAGAAGTTTTTTGGAATACTGCTGGAATTCAACTGGAACTTCTTACATTTGCACTTGTGATAGAACTTTTAGGACTATAATTGGGATTTAATCCACTTTACGGTAAGCACTTTTTAAGTATTCACTTTGTATTTTAGGGAAATAAATTATTTGTTGAATATTACAAAACTTGTTGGCTTTTGCTCATTTCTGTTACTCAGTTTAAGACCATAGAGTTGTAACAAATACATCATAAAGTCAATTCAAGTCTGTGGTTATTTAGCAAGATAATGCAATATCTATCAACTAAACATATGTTAATATATTACAAATGCTATATGGAACCATACCTAGACTACTGTAATGTTATCTGGGGAAACACTTGTAGCAAGAATATTAAAAAATTATTCCATTTTCAAAAAATAAAAATTGCAGACTCATCTTAGATAATGCTGAAAACATCCCAAATGCAGTGAATGATATTTAAATGCTAACAGTAAGTGAACAAATATTTTTGAGGAAGGCTAGATTTTTGCACAAAATTTCAAACAATATGGCTCCATTAATTGTGTCACCCTCTTCAGATAAAGTTATTACTATTATTATTATCTATAAGTAACTTGGCTATGACTTAGAATTCTAACTTGTATAGCAAGATTGTCTCATCAACACCTATAATTTATGTTTTAAATTTGTGACTCACAGTGTCGTTTTTTGTATTGTCGCTCTGGCTGCTTTGTGCTACCTCCTGCTTCCATTCCTGCCGGAGAGCTTCCAGTAATAATTCTGTCATTAATGCATGGTGTTGTTGCTGTTCCCCTTGTTGGCCATTCAGACATTGTTGCTCCTGGTTACTCTCTCTCATAGCTGAAGGATCTGTCTGTTGGTTCCTCTCACTGTCCATCTGGCTGCTGCTAATCTGGAATAAAACATGCCAATGTTAAAAGAAAATTAAAAGTCTGAATGGTCAGCTTCTTTGATTCTTAATTTCTTAATTAATTTCTGTGTTTTTATGATCCTTTATTTTTTTGTAATCATCAATTGATAATAATTGTAATTATCTTTATCTCCTTTAAAATTTGTACAGTGGACATAGTATTCTGAATTAAATTTTGTACAGTGGACTTTCAATTCTGAATTAAATATTGTACAGTGGACTTTCTATTCTGTATTAAATATTGTACAGTTGAATTTCTATTTTGAAATAAATGTTGTACAGTGGACATTCTATTCAGAATTAAATATTGTACAGTGGACTTTCTATTCTGAATTAAAAATTATACAGTGAAATTTTTTATTCTGTATTAAATATTGTACAGTGGACTTTCTATTCTGAATTAAATATTGTACAGTGGACTTTCTATTCTGAATTAAATACTGTACAGTGGAAGTTATACACTGAATTTAACATTGTACAGTGGGCTTTCTATTATGAATTACAGTTTGTACAGTGGATGTTCTATTCTGATTACAGTTGTTCAAATAATTATTCAGGAAGCAGCTATAAATTACAGTTATTTTTTTATGTATATCAATGTCAATTTATATATATATCTATCTATCTATTATATATATATATATATATATATATATATATATATATATATATATATATATATATATATGTTAATGTCAACTTTTATGTATATTAATGCCAATTTTTTATGTATGTTGATATCAATCTTTAGGTACATTAATGTCAATTTTTATGCATATTAATTATCAATTTAGATGTATATTATATAAATTTTTATGTATCCAGTTTTTTATCTACCCATGTGTCATGCTTCAAATATGCAAACTTTTCTGATTTGACGGACGAAAATCATTCTGGGTACATAAATTGACACACCCCAATATTATGTTTTGCTGATTAACACAAAATTAAGGTTTGGTCTAACTACTTTAATGGCTAGATTATAATTATCCCAAACAGGGAAAACACACACACATCAGTTTCTCACACTAATGTTATCATAATACATAAGGTTACAACTGACTGTGGAGCTATAGGATGTCAGAACCATATAATCACCACACCCAAGAAAGTGGTGGAAAATAAACACATGATTTTAAAGTGATTCTCATTAGAAACAATAATTTTATGTGCAAGTTTGTCATGCAGTGAAGCAACACTTTCCATTTGCTCAGTTTGTATGCCTTGCATTGTTCCAAGATACTGTCAGCATTTGACTGAAATGGTACCCAAAGCAAAAAATATTTAAGATAGATGCAAAACAAACAAAATTATCTTTTGGACCACGTTTATGACTGACTGATGATAATAGTATTGTTATCTGACCAGTGGAGCCTTCATTATAATGGTTACTAGTAAGATAAAACTTAATTTGTGCAGCAATGGTTGAAAACACAGCTGGCTATGTTTTCAAAAAGAAGCTAAGTCAAGTGAAGAATGTGAGAGTGAAGACGCCTTTATGTTTTGCCATATATGTGCTGAGACTAAAAAAACCTCCATGACCAAATGTGCAAAACAACATTAATTTTAGAACAGTACATGAGCAAAAACCCCAATAACTTTCAGAACAGTACATGGGCAAGGCATCCTGGGTTGCCAGAACACAAATTGCTGATTGAAGGTCCACAACACCAGACAGATTTGAATGCAGTTTTACAAAACCATTCTTCCAAACAAGACAGCTGTGAACATGTAACTTAAGTGTGTACATTGGCTGAGTGCAGAAGACATCCCTTTTTTAAAATACAAATCTCTTCTTAATTTAATACATGACTTAGCGGCTGAAGAAATTGATGCCATTGGCATTTTGAAGAATTCTGCCAATCAGTATGTCTTGGCTACTACCTGTTCAAAGTGACTTGAGAGCCTATCAAATGTTGTTGAGGACAATCTTATATGTGACCTGCAAAATTCGTCATTTGTGACAGCAATGGCAGATGAAAGCACTGACATAGCCAACAATAAACGTCTTGTCATGTATGCTCATATTATTTCTGATGACATGAAACCATCAACAAGACTTTTAACAAATATAGAATGTTTAGATGCTTCTGTCAAGGGAATAGCCTTATTGGCTTTAGTCACATTATATAGCTAATATTTTTGTTATGTATTTAAACAATATAATTTTTTTCTCTTCGAACTACTGAAAACTGATCATCAGCTAGAATAAGACTCGTAGATTTGGATTCTGACTCACTATTTTTTGCCTTGATGAGTCAAATGACTTACATGAATTCATTTGTAGATAGAACACTGGTATATTGATGTCAATTATTATGTATACTGATGTCAACTTTATATGTATATTAATGTCAATTTTTATGTATACTGATGTAAATTTTATTTATTTTAATGTCAATTTTTATGTATATTAATGTCAATTTTTATGTATATTGATGTAAATTTTATCTATTTTAATGTCAATTATTATGTATATTGATGTCAATTTAGATGTATATTGATGTCAATTTTATGTATATTAATGTCAATTTTATGTATATTAATGTCAAATTTTATGTATATTAATGTCAATGTTTATGTATATTAATGATTAATAATGTCGATTTTTATGCATATTAATGTAAATTCTGCATGTATATTAATGTCAATTTTGGCATTGTTTCTTTTGGCCGATTTCTGCTACCTCCCCCTGCTGTTGCTGCCTCTGAGGTTCAGGTAATAATTCTCCTGTCATCTGCACATGTTGTTGTTGCAGTTCCTGCTGTTGGTCATTCAGACATTCCTGCTGTTCTTGTTTTTGCTGGTTACTCTGTCTTATAATTGAAGGATTTGTCTGTTGGTTCCTCTCACTGCCCATCTGGCTGCTGCTAGTCTGAAAAGAGACATGAAGACCAATGTGTTATGTATATCTACACCGTGTGTTTAAGTTTTGTCCATGATTAAGGGGCTGCACCTACCTGACTCTTGTCATAATTTTAAGAAGTAAACAAGATGTTTACTTAGGTTTGAGTTGAAGACCTGACCATGTTTATGTGTTAGTGTTTTTTTTCCAGAAAATCTATTGTGTTTCAGTCAAGTGAAGTTTGTATATAAAGGGGTTGGTAAACAATTGTTTTATGATCAGTCTGTTGAATCCCTTACAGCTTATAAATGTTCAGATATAATGGAAAGGAAATATTTTTTAAAATTATTCACAGGATGTACAAAGTGCTCATTGGCTTTTTGGACTAATACATTACTCTGGGATTATAAAGGACCCATTTAAAAACATTCTGGATTATATCACTGTGGTACATTAAGATATTCAAGACTATTGGAATTCATCTGCAACATTCTATATTTTTGGATTTGTCATAGGACATTGAGGATTATCTGGAATTTAATTCACAATACTGTCATTTGAACTTTCACTTTGTATTAAAGGGAAATAAATTATTTGTTTATTTTACTAAACTTGATTTTACTTTCTTTCTGTTTCATAGTTTTAAGACCTAGAGTTGTAACACAAGACAGAAAAAAATCAAGGGTTGAATGTTAAGATTTCTTAACATAATAATTTTTATGCACAGCATTAATTTATAATATTCATAATTATTTTTTTTTCCTTTAAGTTTTAGCGCAGTGGACTTTGTACTCTTCTTAAAATTATGAAAATAGTCGTATTAAGGAAGAAACTATAAATTATAATTATTTCTTAAGGTATATTTGTGTCTTTTTTTCTATTATCTCTCTGGCTGCTTTCTGCTACCTCCTCCTGCTCTTGCTGCCTCAGAGGTTCCAGTAATAATTCTCCTGTCATCTGCACTTGCTGTTGTTGCTGTTCCCACTGTTGGACATTTAGACACTGCTGCTGTTCTTGTTGCTGGTTACTCTGTCTCATAGTTGAAAGATCTGTCTGTTCATTCCCCTGACTGCCAATCTGACTGCTGCTAGTCTAGAAAGATGATGACCAAGGTGTACATTTTTTTTATGTAATGCAAATAACTGTAATTAAGCATTAATATGCAACTAATTGTAATTAAGTATGAAGGTCCTTATTGAAGAAAGTAAAACATTTAACTTGTCTAATTTACTCATTAGTACTCTGAACCTCAAGAACTGTCATCAATATATGAAACACTTTGGGTGCACTGTGTAAGTTTTTCAAAAATTGTTTTTATATGATGTAAAATAAAGCTCAAAGTTCTCAATTTCAGAGACAGGTTTTTACTAATTCTTAACTAGTATAATATATCCAACGCTGCATATCCAAACTATGCCTGACTCTGTGGAAAATGTTGTAACACTGTATATCCAAACTATGCCTGACTCTGTGGAAAATGTTGTAACACTGTATATCCAAACTATGCCTGACTCTGTGGAAAATGTTGTAACACCGTATATCCAAACTATGCCTTAGACAAATGGTATTGGATGCTCAATGCAGTCTTAGACAGGCATGCCCCAATTAAAACAAAAAAGGGTTAAACACCAACACCCACGTGGATTACCCCTGAGATCAATGAGAATAGGTACATAAGAGATAATTTCCACAAGAAAAAAGACATGAAAAGCTGTAGAAAGTGGAGGAATAAAACTAAGCACCTGATAGATAAGGCAAAAGAGAACTATTATAAACAGGCTATTGATGAAAGTAAGAATACCAAGACATTTTGTAAATGTTTAACAATTTCTTCATAAGTATCTCCAGTAACAGTATTCAGAACCAGACTAACACACCAATTGAACTTGATGCTCTTCTATTATTTATAAGAGCTACAATTCCTGATGATAATTATTTTTCAGTAGCTAATGTTAGTGAAGCTGATGTTTTTGATATGCTAATTAAGGTGAATATTAATAAATCCTCTGGATTGGATGGGACTCGTCCACAAATTCTTAAAATTGCTGCATCAGTAATAACAAAGTCACTAATGCATATCATAAACTTAAGTATAATGAGTGGTAATTTTCCAGAAACACTGAAATGTGCAAAGGTTACACCTATCTTTAAGAAAGGAGAAAAGGAGGATCCAGGGAATTACAGACCAATATCAATTCTACCTGTATTGTCAAAATTATTTGAAAAGCATGTAGGCATTCAGGTCTATAAATTTTTCGAAACATACTCTCTATTTCATAAAGCACAATCAGGATTTAGAAAGTACCACTCATGACAAACAGAACTTGCCAAATTAACTGATCTTTGGCTGAAGGAAATGGATAATGGACATATGACTAGGAGTGTTTTCCTTGACTTTAAGAAAGCCTTTGATCTTGTTGATCATGAAATTCTGCTGCAAAAGTTGAACTGCAACAGGCTCAACAATCCATCTTTAAACTAGTTTAGATCATACCTAAACCAAAAGACTCAACAAGTAAGCATTGGCAATATTAGCTCTCAAACTCACACAATTCATTCAGGGGTCCCTCAAGGCTCAGTTTTGGGCCCTCTCCTCTTCCTTATCTATATCAATGATCTACCATTAAATAATGAATCCACAAATACAGATTTGTTTGCAGATAATGCAACCTATACATCTAATTCTGATACTGAAGTTATCCAAATGAGACTATACTCTGGCCTTATTAGAATCCAAAACTGGGCACAACAAAATAGGATGGTAATCACAAAAGCTACATATGTCAGGGAACCCATAGCTACCTCTTGCAATAAATAATCATCCATCAGAAAATGTCAAACATGAAAAGCTTGTAGGTGTGTCTGTAGATAACAATTTTTAATGGAATGACCATATTGATAAGCTTTGTAAAACACTATCATCCTAAATTGCCCTACTCAATGGAATCAAGAAATATTTACCTATGGAAACTTGAAATCTATGCTACAAGTCATATATTCTTCCAACAATGGTTTACTGTTCAAATGTATGGGGAAACTGCTAAATCTGAGCTTAACAGTATTTATAAACTTCAGAAACGAGCAACACGTGTAATTATAGATGCATCTGTTGATCATCCCTCAAAAGCATTATTTACAGAACTCAAATGGTTCACAATATATGACTGGATAGATTTTCACTAGGCAGTTCTTTTATATAAATGTCTACATGGAACTGCACCAGAGTATCTTCAGGACTTATTCAGGCTTTTATCAACACAATACCAGCTGAGATCAATGTCATCTTCTAGCACCAAAACCAAGAACAGAGCAATTTAAAAAGAGCTTCCAATACTCTGGTACAGTTCTGTGGAACAAGCTTCCACTACATGTAAAATCTGCTGAACATATTAGAGTATTTAAGAAGAGATATCATGAGCATGTACGTATTTCTAATAGATAATGGAATTTAGAATTTTAATACTAAACATGTTATATAAACAGTAATTATTGCTATCTTCATATAATGTGCATTGTTATATTCTCCTTAAGAGGGCCTCAATGGAGAATAGTCCTTGACTAAATGAGTCACCCTCTATAAATAAAGCATTATTATTATTGTTATTATTATTATTATTGCTAATTCGGTAAAATGTTGTAACACTGTATATCCAAACTATGTCTGACTCTAGGGAAAATGATGTAACCCTGTACATCCAAACTATGTCTGATTCTGGGGGAAATGTTGTAACACTGTACATCCAAACTATGCCTGACTCTTAGGAAAATGTTGCAACACTGTACATCCAAACTATGCCTGACTCTAAAGAAATTAGGTAACACTGTACATCCAAACTATGCCTGACTCTAGGGAAAATGTTGTAACACTGTACATCCAAACTATGCCTGAATATGGGGAAAATGTTGTAACACTGTATATCCAAACTATGCCTGACTCTGGGGAAAATGTTGTAACACTGTACATCCAAACTATGCCTGACTCTGGGGAAAATGTTGCAACACGGATAATTTGTATGTGTCTCTATGTGTCCCCTTTGAGTAGAAGTATTAGTGTCAACTCCAATTAGTATACAAGTAAAAGTGTACAAGTATTAGTGTCAAGTCAAATTAGTATACAAGTGCTTAAGTGCCATGTCGAATTAGTGTACAAGTATTAGTGTCATGTCAAATTAGTATACAAGTATTAGTGTCATGTTCAATTAGCATACATGTGGTAGTGTTATGTCAAATTAGTTCACAAGTGCTTTTTGTGCCATGTCCAATTGTTACACAATTATTAGGGTTATGTCCAATTAGAATTAAGTTATTAGTGTATTGTCCAATTGGCATACAAGTGCTAGTGTACTGTCCAAGTATTAGGGTCATGTCCAATTGGTATACAAGTATTAGGGTCATGTCCAATTAGTATTAAAGGATTATTGTCATGTCCTATTGGTATACAAGTAATAAGGTCATGTCCAGTTTGTATTGAAGTATTAATGTATTGTCTGATTGGTAAACACGTTTTAGTGTCATGTCCAATTAGTATACAAGTATTAGTGTAGTGTCCAATTGGTATACAAATATTATTGTCATGTTCAGTTATAATTAAAGTATTAGTGTATTGTCCAATTGGTGTACAGGTGCTAGTGTCATGTCCAATTAGTATTAAAGTATTAGTATATTGTCCAAGTGGTATACAAGTATTATCTGTGTCATGTCCAATTGGTATACAAGTGCTAGTGTCATGTCCAATTGGTATACAAGTATTAGTGTCATGTCCAATTGGTATACAAGTATTAGTGTCATGTCCAATTGGTATAAAAGTATTAGTGTCATGTCCAATTGGTATACAAGTATTTGTGTCATGTCCAATTGGTATACAAGTGCTAGTGTCATGTCCAATTGGTATACAAGTATTAGTGTCATGTCTAATTGGTATACAAGTATTAAGTGTCATGTCCAATTGGTATAAAAGTATTAGTGTCATGTCTAATTGGTATACAAGTATTAGTGTCATGTCCAATTGGTATACAAGTATTAGTGTCATGTCCAATTGGTATAAAAGTATTAGTGTCATGTCTAATTGGTATACAAGTATTAGTGTCATGTCCAATTGGTATACAAGTATTATTGTCATGTCCAATTGGTATACAAGTATTAGTGTCATGTCCAATTGGTATACAAGTATTAGTGTCTTGTCCAATTGGTATACAAGTATTAGTGTCATGTCCAATTGGTATACAATTATTAGTGTCATGTCCAATTGGTATAAAAGTATTAATGTCATGTCTAATTGGTATACAAGTATTAGTGTCATATCCAATTGGTATACAAGTATTAGTGTCATGTCCAATTGTTATACAAGTATTAATGTAATGTCTCTCAAACCAATATAAGGTTATAGCATGGAAATCTCAACAGATTCTAAGTTTAAACTTAAAGGCATTTCCTCTGCACCCAGTTTCCAAGTGGCAGCATTTCCCTTGCACCAAGGGCATGACCCAGTGTTTGTATGATGTATATGACTGATTTTATCATCTTTTGTTCTTCAAAACTATATGTGGTCATACAGTGGATATCTCAACTACTTTCAGGTTCTGACCCAGGATCTGTATTTGATATGTCTAATTTTATTTCATCTTGTCCTCTAAACCTATATACGGTTATGGGGTGATGATCTCAACATCTTCCAAGTGGCAGCATTCCTCCCATAACGGGGTAAAGAGCTGAGGATGTGATCCCCATAAAGTACATAACAGCCCTGATGATACACACCAGCTTTCAGATACACAACAACATCATTTACAAAACTGCTTGTGATTTTAAAGAAAAACTCCCCATTCTCCTAGCTCCATCACCAGGGATGACATCAAAATTTTAAAATTGTTATACAATTTACTGACTACCTCCAATCACACCAGAAACTTTAAAGTCTGTATCTTCAATCATGTAGTAGATGTACTATATTACTAATAGACAGAAGAATAGATATACGAAAAACTACATTTTTAATAGACAGATGGATAGGCAGAAGATACACAATATTACTAACAGAGTAAAAGATTGACATAATATACACTAATAGAGAGATGGATAGACAGAAGATACACTACAATACTAACAGACTGAAGGATAGACAGAATATATTCTACATTACTAATAGACAGAAGGATAGACAGAAGGATAGACAGAAGATACACTGCATTACTAATATACAAATGGATAGACAGAAGATACATTAAATTGTTAATAAACAGAAGAATAAACAGAAGATACACTATATTACTAACAGTGAAGGACTTACAGAATATACACTACATTACTAACAAACAGATGGATAGACAGAAGATAAACTACATTACTAATTGACAGAAGGATGGACTAAAGATACATTGCATTACTAATAGACAGAAGATAAATTACATTGCAAATAGACAGATGGATAGACAGAAGATACCCTACATTACTAATAGACAGATGGATTGTCAGAAGTTACACTGCATTACTAATAGAAGATACACTACATTACAAATAGACATAATGATTGACAGAATATACACTGCATTACTAACAGACAGTGGATACACTAGTACATTACAAACAGACAGAAGTATAGACAAAATATACACTGCATTACTAATAGACAGATGGATTGAGAGAAGATACACTGCATTACTTATAGACAGAGGATACACTACATTACAAATAGAAGAATAGATAGAAGATACACTGCATTACTAATAACAGAATGATTGACAGAAGATACACTGCATTACTAACAGACAGAAGGATAGACAGAAGATACACTACATTACAAATAGACAGAAGGATAGACAGATGATACACTACATTACTAATAAACAGAAGGATGGACAGAAGATACACTACATTAAACAGACAGAAGGTCAGACAGAAGATACACTACATTAAACAGACAGAAGGACAGACAGAAGATACACTACATTAAACAGACAGAAGGATAGACAGAAGATACACTACATTACTAATAAACAGAAAGATGGACAGAAGATACACTACATTAAACAGACAGAAGGATAGACAGAAGATACACTACATTAAACAGACAGAAGGACAGACAGAAGATACACTACATTAAACAGACAGAAGGACAGACAGAAGATACACTACATTAAACAGACAGAAGGATAGACAGAAGATACACTACATTAAACAGACAGAAGGACAGACAGAAGATACACTACATTAAACAGACAGAAGGACAGACAGAAGATACACTACATTAAACAGACAGAAGGACAGACAGAAGATATACTACATTAAACAGACAGAAGGATAGACAGAAGATACACTACATTAAACAGACAGAAGATACACTACATTAAACAGACAGAAGGACAGACAGAAGATACACTACATTAAACAGACAGAAGGACGGACAGAAGATACACTACATTAAACAGACAGAAGGATAGACAGAAGATACACTACATTAAACAGACAGAAGGATAGACAGAAGATACACTACATTAAACAGGCAGAAGGATAGACAGAAGATACACTACATTAAACAGGCAGAAGGACAGACAGAAGATACACTACATTAAACAGACAGAAGGATAGACAGAAGATACACTACATTAAACAGACAGAAGGATAGACAGAAGATACACTACATTAAACAGACAGAAGGATAGACAGAAGATACACTACATTAAACAGACAGAAGGATAGACAGAAGATACACTACATTAAACAGACAGAAGGATAGACAGAAGATACACTACATTAAACAGACAGAAGGACAGACAGAAGATACACTACATTAAACAGACAGAAGGACAGACAGAAGATACACTACATTAAACAGACAGAAGGATAGACAGAAGATACACTACATTAAACAGACAGAAGGACAGACAGAAGATACACTACATTAAACAGACAGAAGGATAGACAGAAGATACACTACATTAAACAGACAGAAGGATAGACAGAAGATACACTACATTAAACAGACAGAAGGATAGACAGAAGATACACTACATTAAACAGACAGAAGATACACTACATTAAACAGACAGAAGGATAGACAGAAGATACACTACATTAAACAGACAGAAGGATAGACAGAAGATACACTACATTAAACAGACAGAAGGATAGACAGAAGATACACTACATTAAACAGACAGAAGGATAGACAGAAGATACACTACATTAAACAGACAGAAGGATAGACAGAAGATACACTACATTAAACAGACAGAAGGATAGACAGAAGATACACTACATTAAACAGACAGAAGGATAGACAGAAGATACACTACATTAAACAGACAGAAGGATAGACAGAAGATACACTACATTAAACAGACAGAAGGACAGACCAGGAGAAGGATTATATTGCTAATAGAAGATAAAACATATTTCTAATTGACAGAATGATGGACAGAAGAAGATACACTACATTACTAATGGAAGGATTGACAGAATGATGGACAGAAGAAGATACACTACATTACTAATAGAAGGATTGACAGAATGATGGACAGAAGAAGATACACTACATTACTAATAGACAGAATGATGGACAGAAGAAGATACACTACATTACTAATAGACAGAATGATGGACAGAAGAAGATACACTACATTACTAATGGAAGGATTGACAGAATGATGGACAGAAGAAGATACACTACATTACTAATGGAAGGATTGACAGAATGATGGACAGAAGAAGATACACTACATTACTAATAGAAGGATTGACAGAATGATGGACAGAAGAAGATACACTACATTACTAATAGAAGGATTGACAGAATGATGGACAGAAGAAGATACACTACATTACTAATGGAAGGATTGACAGAATGATGGACAGAAGAAGATACACTACATTACTAATGGAAGGATTGACAGAATGATGGACAGAAGAAGATACACTACATTACTAATGGAAGGATTGACAGAATGATGGACAGAAGAAGATACACTACATTACTAATGGAAGGATTGACAGAATGATGGACAGAAGAAGATACACTACATTACTAATGGAAGGATTGACAGAATGATGGACAGAAGAAGATACACTACATTACTAATGGAAGGATTGACAGAATGATGGACAGAAGAAGATACACTACATTACTAATGGAAGGATTGACAGAATGATGGACAGAAGAAGATACACTACATTACTAATGGAAGGATTGACAGAATGATGGACAGAAGAAGATACACTACATTACTAATGGAAGGATTGACAGAATGATGGACAGAAGAAGATACACTACATTACTAATGGAAGGATTGACAAATCAAACATACACTGCATTACTAAGGGACAAAAGGATGGACAGAAGATGCATTGCATTACTAATGGACAGGACAGACAGAAGATACATCATCATCATCACCAGTCCCATAGTCTGGAAGACCGTTGGGACACTGCACAAGACCTAACAACCAGCTTCATCCATTCCTCTCAATTTTCTGTCTTTCTCAGTGAGTCGCTCAGTGTCAAGCCTGTCCACTCTCGAATGTTATCTTCCCACCTCTTTCTTTGCCTGCCTCTCTTTCTTCTTCCTTGTACAATGCCTTTTAGGATTGTCTTGGCAATTCCTGATGATCGTGAGACATGCCCATACCACTGCAGTTTCCGTTTTGTCACTATGATCAGGAGGTCATTGTGAGGCCCAATTGCTTGTCTTATCCTTTGCCATATTTCTTCATTGGTGATATGGTCTCTGTATGTGATGCCAAGGATCTTTTGGAAACATCTCATCTCTGTAGCCTGTATCCTTTTCTCCAAGTCTGCTGTTATGGTCCATGATTCGCAGGCAGAGAGAAATATGGAGACCATCAGTGAGTGCATCAGTCTGACTTTTGAGCTGAGTGCAATGTTCTTGTCCTTCCAGATGGGCTTCAGTTTTGTCAGCACTGCTGTTGTCTGTGCGATCCTGGAGAGTATTTCAGGCTTTGATCCTTCATCTGTTACAGTTCCCCCCAAATACTGTGGACTGTTTTTAGCTTTGTACCTTGGACTCTGATGTCAATGCTGATGCCCTTAATGTTGTTGGTCATCATTTTGGTCTTCTCTGCACTGATTTGCATGCCCTAGGCTGCAGAGGTTTTGTCAAGGCTCTCCACTAAGCTAGCTAATTCTTGCTCATTTCCTGTTAGTCCATCAATGTCATCAGCAAAACATAAGTTGGTTATTGTTCTGCCTCCGAAGACACAGAAGATACACTGCATTACTAAGAAAAACTACATCAATAATAATGAGAAGAATAGACAGAAGGTACACTGCATTACTAAGAGATAGAAGTATTGATGGATGAAGAAAAACTACATCAATAATAATGAGAAGAATAGACAGAAGGTACACTGCATTACTCAGAGACAGAGGTATTGATGGATGAAGAAAAACTACATCAATAATAATGAGAAGAATAGACAGAGCGTACAATGCATTACTCAGAGACAGAAGTATTGATGGATGAAGAAAAGCTATATCACTAATATTGAGAAAAATTGACAGGAGGTACACTGAATTAATCAAGACAAAAAGATGGGCAGAGAAAGATAAACTACATTACTTTTTTCTTCAAAACACAACAGTGTAAGGATAATAAAGAGAATGACCAGCAAACACAACTTAAATGATACTGTTAAGCACAGCTAATTCAACATGTTAAAAGTAGGGTCAAATTGGAGCAACGAGACTATAGCTAGGAATTTCAATGGGACATCATGAATGACATCTAGTTTTTGAAATACACCCGATATACTGTGAATTTATTGTTGTGGGGTTTTCATGGATTTTGTGGGGTACTAATTTCATGGATTCTGCAGGGTACCAATTTTTGTGGATTTTGTGGGATACCAATATTTGTTGATTCTGTGGCTCCTACAGACCATGGCTTGAAATACCCAACATTGGTAATCTTTATATAGAAATAATAAGACACCGTTCCCAGTCCATGAAATTAAGTTCCAACAAAATTGTTGCTTTTTAAACAGGAGTCCCAAGAGGACCTTGATGACATCTGCCTAATATCCAAATGTAAGAATTGTTGGCAAAACAATCTGGATCAACATGATGCTTTCTGTAGATATTTCTTCCTACATAGTTGATTGCATATGTTATGATATAAATGTTTGAGGTTCTCAATAGTTTCAATATGGTTAAAATTGAAATCTACTTATGTTGATCTGATGGACACCAATAATGGTTCATGTTCTACTGAACTATTTGTTAAGTGGCTGCTGAAATGGATCTGATTAAGATTTGTCTATTTTAAGTATGTTGCCATACATGACAACACACAGACACCATTTAGAAAACAAATTTGGCTGAATTCTGTCTAGTGCTTCATGAAGCCAATTAAAACTTTGTTAGCAATGTACACCAAGAATTTAACTTTTCTTGTAGCCAGAAGGACAGTTCAATTCTAGAAATTTACTAGTCCTGCTCCATCATCACTAGTCCTTCCCATAAAAAAATGTCATACAAGTATGAAACTTTATTAGCCACTGGGCTATTAAAATAATGAAAACTACTAGTCAGAGAGGAAATTTACTAGCCTTGGGCATCCAGGCTACTGCTATTCATGTAACATGTTATGACTCTAAGGTCTTAAACTAAGTAACAAAAAAGAGCAAAAACCAAAATGTTTTTTAGAATTCAAAAAATAATTTATTTCCCTACAATCAAAAGTGAAAATTTAAAAAAGAAATTATAGTATTGTGAATTGAATCCTAAGAGTCCTAAAAGTTGTAATGCAAAAATAGAAAAAGTATACAGTATTCTGAATGAATTCCAGCAGGTATTCTGAAAGAATTCCAATTTCGAATGTGCTGATGTGACATTAGCCTTGAATAGTGTTGATGTGCTAACAGTCTTGATATATCATAATGATATAATCCAAAATGTCCTTGAATGAATTCACAATAATTACAAAACAATGATTTAGTCTGAAAAGTATTAATGAGCACTTTCTAATTCCAATAAATAATTTAAATAAATAAATCATCTCAAATATGAACTGAAACAACTAAAACTGATTCCTCTAAAGACTGATCTTAACATTGGAATAAACAGGATGATGGTCATTTTCCCATTAAATTCATAAACAAGATCGCTTCCCATGGTTCCAAGGTCAAAAAACCACATCAATATTTTTTCCCACAAATAATATTAATTTTAGTATATAATCTGCAATCATGGACAAAAATTAGCTATGCAATATGTTGTTTATAAAAAATTACATTAGTCAGGTAGGCCCAACTCCTACCTTCAATCATGGACAAAGGTCAACTACACAATACAAATTAAATATATATAAAAATGGCAGAGTTATTTGGAATGGCATTGTCTGTAATTTCTCATAACTTCATCATGTCAGTATCTGTTTTGTCAAATTTACTGAATTTTCTTCAGCAGTTAATAAGGAGTGATTTAACATTTTCTATAAAAATATAAATTCACACTTCCAAAGCTGGAATTAAATAAGCCTTTAAAAAAAATTCAAAATAACTGAGTTTTACTTTATCACAACTGAATATAGATTCATTTGTTGTATTTTAAAGGTTTGTAGCTAGAGATTATACAGTATTGTAAGCAATGCTTTTATTAAAATATATGTCTGGATCCATACAAGGTGACATCTATTGTGTAACCACATGCCCTCCACAGATGTGTAACCACATGCCCTCCACATATGTGTAATCACATTCTTTCTAGAGATGTTAAGTACTTTCCTAGTGAAGCATATCACATTTATCTCTTGACAAATGTGTCATCGTTAGCCTAAAATGCATCAATGCTATTATAATGCACTGTTTAAACTTTATTTATTTACTGTCAATTGCATAAAAGTGATGACAACTCTTATAATGTGCTCTGATAACAATTCCTGTGATGTTCTCATAACAACTCCTATAATGTGCTCTGATAATAACTCCTATAGTGTGTTCTCATAATAACTCCTATAATGTGCTCTCATAACAACTCCTATAGTGTGTTCTCATAACAACTCCAATAATGTGCTCTGATAACAACTCCTATACTGTGTTCTCATAAGAACTCCTATGGTGTGTTCTCATAACAACTCCTATATTGTGTTCTCATAAGAACTCCAATAATGTGCTCTTATAACAACTCCCATACTGTGTTCTCATAACAACTCCTATAATGTGCTCTAAATGGTCAAAATGTTTGTGTAATTTTGTCTTGGAGGACAAAATGTAAAGCTGATGGAAACATGGATGAGTGACCGAAGTACACCCTTGAACAGGCCAAAATCTGGAATTGAACCTAGGACTACAAAGGGGCAGACTGAATGTATTATCTCCAGGCCACAAGCAGTATTTTGTATTTAGCTAATTTCTCACAGGATGACTAAACATAATTCTATTTAATTTATATCTAGCTCCACATTGGCAAAATATACCTGTTGTCATGTTACATCTAGCACAACACTGGCAAGACATATATCTTGCCTTTTTACATCTGGCTTTGCACTGGCAAAACATACCTCTGCCAATGTACATGTGGCTCTACATTGGCAAGTAATACCTCTTGTCATGTTACATGCGGCTCTCCATTGGCAAGGCATACCTCTTGATATGTTACATGTGGCTCTACATTGGCAGGCAAGGCATACCTCTTTCCATGTTACATATGGCTCTCCAATGGCAAGGCATACCTACTGCCATGTTACATGTGGCTCTTCATTGGCAAGGTATATCTCTTGCCATGTTACATCTGGTTCTACACTGACAAGATATACCTACTGACTGTCATGTTACATCATGCTTTACACTGGCAAGACATACCTCCTAAAATTTCAGATCTGGCTTTAGAGAGTCTGAACAAAGCTACTGGAAATTTATCCATAATTGATATTTTTCCAAATTTGATCTTTTAAATTCCTCCCAACACAGGGGAATGGGTGAATGTTAATGGACTTCTTGTGCCTGTTTACCACATGGACAAGATACCTATGTGTTAGTAACATGGACCTGATAACTATGTGTTAGTAACATGGACAAGATAACTATGTGTTAGTAACATGGACCTGATAACTTCAAGTTAGCCATATGGACATGATAAGTTCATATCTGCCTTATGGACAATGATAACTACATGTTAGTCTCAGAGACATGATATCCACATGTTAGACATGTGGGCATAATAGCTACATATTAGCCTCACAGACATAATAACTACATCTTAGGCACACAGACATGATAACATGTTATCTACATGGACATGATAACTACATGTTAGCCACACGGACATGATAACTTTTGTGACTGCAGGCATAACAATATGAAAGATACAAAATTACCTGTGATCATGAGCTTAACACAAAAAACTTCAGTCAGTTAAGATGTGAAATGTAAGTTACAGTGACCTTCTTATTGTAAGGTGCAAGTAGTAAGAGAGATTCATACAATCCAGTCTGATAATTTAAGTATGAATAGTGCTGGAGAAATAAACTATGAAGTCAGTAAGTGTGAAATATGGGTTTCATTGACCTACTTTTGTGATGAGTGTGTAGTATTCACCAAGGTGCATCCCTTCACCACATTACATGATTCCATGTATAACATTATGTATATCATGTGGTAAGAACTAACAGCAAAATCTTTACCAAGAATGTACAAAGAATGTATCACTGAATATGAATATAAATATGTTGCCCCATTAGCTCCTTTCAAGGGAGTAAGTCCCATTAAACCCACTCCAAATGGCTGCCAAGAACTTAGGATAAAAGAAAAGTTGGGATGCCAACTCTAGTACATTTAGCTCTCCTCTAACTTTGTACATACACACCTAAAAGCAAATCTGAAACCAGTAAACTTACTGGCGTGGCTGTAGATTGTGAATTCCTAGGGCTTTGGTTGCCATTTCGATTGTTGCGACCAAAATTGGTGAATATTGCATCAATGAGATCCTCCTTTAGAGAACATGCACTGATATCCACTTTGCACTTATGCAAAGGGGCTCTCAAGTCCCTCATTTTCCAGTCCATCAGTTCTGACCATGTGAAAACCCCTGAGCTCAGAGTTTGGCACTTTTTACACTGCCACAGTTTATTAAAACCACATGGATTTTTCTTTAGCTGGTCTATACATTTTAAACAGAAGTTCCTTCCACAATCATCACATATTTTCTGAAATATAAAAGACAAAATAACAGTACTTATGGATTCAATATCAAATGAAATCAAACTTATTGAAATATAATCTTTTCATTGGATTTAGATTTGGAAATTTGTCAAAACCATTAAAATATAAGTCAATTTTTGATTAAACATCCCATCTCCAGACACTTTTTAATGACTCTGTATAAAGCAAGTTAACACAAATGTGATGATACAGTTCAGCTTTAAAGGCAAAAATAACAGGTCTCTTGCTGATTTGAATTTATTTAAGAGCTTAATAGATTGAGGTCTCATCCTGTGACTTTTGTTAGTAGGAATTTATTTAAGAGCTTGTTAGAGTGAGATGTCATCCTGTGACTTTTGTTACTAGGAATTTATTTAAGAGCTTGTTAGAGTGAGGTCTCATCATGTGACTTTTGTTAGTAGGAATTTATTTAAGAGCTTGTTAAACTCAGATCCCATCCTGTGACTTTTGTTATTAGGAATTTATTTAAAAGCTTGTTAGAGCGAGGTGTCATCCTGACTTTCATTACTAGGAATTTATTTAAAAGCTTGTTAGAGCAAGGTGTCATCCTGTGACTTTTGTTAGTAGGAATTTATTTAAGAGCTTATTAAACTCAGGTCCCATCCTGTGACTTTTGTTACTAGGAATTTATTTAAAAGCTTGTTAGAGCGAGGTGTCATCCTGACTTTTGTTACTAGGAATTTATTTAAGAGCTTTTTAGAGCGAGGTGTCATCCTGTGACTTTTGTTAGTAGGAATTTATTTAAGAATTTATTAGAGAAAGGACTCATCCAGCGACTTTTGTGTTGACAAAGTTCTTTTGTTTTTCTTTGTCTGGCAGTTCTTCAATTCAATGTTTCATATCATTCCTTTAGCGATTACATCATTACTTTGCTGGCTTCAGCATAAAAATTTCCTTGTCAAGTGAACTAACATTGATCTCAGTGGTGGACATGGTTATTTTAGCTAACTGCAGAAAGCCACGATGTAGTCCAACTCTACAATGATGACTGATTCGGAGCATGCAATACTGGAAAAGTGAATAGCCATTGCACAAATTAATAAATCTACAACACGTGTGATAGTGACAATATGTTCTGAATTATTGAATAAACAAGATACAGGTAGGTATACAGGTAAAGATATTTACAAAATGATACATTTTATAACTTGCTTTACATGTCACTCAGATCATGGGACATCTTTAAAGAGAGCATAGTTTATGTGAACACAAATGGCTTCAAACAATTCCAACAAGGTCACACGTAAATTATTTATTATCAGTAAAATTTATTGAATGCACAAGTAAGCAGATTTTTAATGTGTGTGTGTGTGTGTGTGTGTGTGTGTGTGTGTGTGTGTGTGTGTGTGTGTGTGTGTGTGTGTGTGTGTGTGTGATTTGGATTTTTAACGTAGCTTTAACAATTTCTGTCATATCGCTATGATGTCTGCAGTGTGACAGTTTTTTTATAGTGATGTCTAGCACTGGGGCATCATGCTGCAGACATGTAGCATGATGTCCCACCTAGTCACATTATCCTGACACCAGGCCCACCAGTCCTAACACTAATCTCTCAATGCTGAGCGCCAAGCGAGGCAGCTGTTAGTACCATTTTTATAAGTCTTTGGTATGATTTGGCCGGAGATTGATCCCACGACCTCCCACATCCGAGGCAGATGCTCTAACCACCAGGCCATCGAAGCAATCGATTTTTAATGTGACAATACAGCATAATATATTGTACAGTTTGTTATTTATTTAACTAAGAGCACAACAGTTAAGTACTGTATCGTACATACAAATTCACACTGGGTTTGTTACATGGTGATCAATGTCTGATTCGGGCAAATTTAACAAACAAGTGAAAATAGCTCAAATTACTGAGTGTAATGAGTTTTAAGAAAGATTAAAATCAAGTTATTTCTTTATTATGTGCCTGGAAAACAAAATCTGTACAGTTAGAGGCAGCTTTTATACGGGGGGAAAAGAAGATCAGCAAGTCATCAGAAAAGTTGTGCAAAACTCTCCCTCCTTTCCACCAGAAATACTTGCCAATTTCTTTTCTTTTCTTTTGACAGATTAAAATCTGTTTGGCAAATTGAATTGCAAAATTGGTGATTGACAAGCTTACTCACACTAGTTCCAATGATATTTTCTGTCCTTTGGGTAACTTCCAATGACTGAATTCATTCAAGTCAGGTAACACTCTGCCCCTATTATCATCACATTTATTATTAAGTTCAAAACCTTAACTTGCATTTCTCATTGTATCATAGCCCCTTCTTATCATATCAAAATATTATTACCAAATTCTCATTTTACAATATCAACTTATTACCAAATTTTCTTCTTACCATATCAAATCATTACCAAATTATCTCTCTTACCATGATAAAGTATTACCCAATTCTCTTTCACCATATAATATAGATTTACTACCAAATTATCTTTTTACCATATCAAAATCATCACCAACTTCTCTTCTTACCATCTCAAATCATTACCAACTTCTCTTCTTACCATCTCAAATCATTACCAAATTCTCTTCTTACCATCTCAAATCATTACCAAATTATCTTCTTACCATCTTAAATCATTACAATTTCTCTTCTTACCATCTCAAATTATTACCAAATAATCTTCTTACCATCTCAAATCATTACCAAATTATCTTCTTACCATCTTAAATCATTACAATTTCTCTTCTTACCATCTCAAATTATTACCAAATAATCTTCTTACCATCTCAAATCATTACCAAATTATCTTGTTGTTATCTCTAATCATTACTAAATTCTCTTCTTACCATCTCAAATCATTACCACATTCTCTTCTTAACATCTTAAACCATTACCAACTTTTCTTGTTACTATCTTAAATCATTACCAAATTCTCTTTTTGCTATCTTAAATCATCACCAAATTCTCTTCTTACCATCTCAAATCATTACCAAATTTTCTTCTTACTATCTCAAATCATTACCCAATTCTCTTCTTAACATCTTAAGTCATTACCATATTCCTTTCTTACCATCTCAAATCATTACTAAATTCTCTTCTTACCATCTCAATTCATTACCAAATTCTCTTCTTACCCTCTTAAATCATCACCAAAGGCTCTTCTTACCACCTCAAATTAACACAAAATTCTTTCTTACCATATCACTATAACAACTGTTAGATCATAGTAAATGGTTGTCAACTCTATGAAGATTCTTTCTTCCAAATGAGAAACAATGATGGATAACATTATGTCCGAATTCAGGGTACCTTTTTCCTCCAACTTGTGAATGTTTGTGGACATCCTTCGCACACAGAGCCATCATTCTCAGTGGTGAATGTGGATCTGGATCCATTGCCATAACCTGCATGCATGAGAATTCGATCTACACAAGCTCCCATGGTTACTAAAATCAGATATCTGAAAGAAACAATAATCTCATACAATGCAACAGCCATTTATAATGGTTAACATATAAACTGTGCTTTTAAGTCAAGTCCAAGTGAAAACTGCACATAGATCTGCAGTCATATACTGAACCAGCAGACCTGGATCTATGCAATTTGCCTGAAGTAATCAGTAGACAAACAACATAGGCCCTGACCTACTGGTGCATTATGTGACAGCAAATCAGAGTCTGTGTTTGCAGCTGAATTTTACTTACATGTGAAATAATGTGGTAATCCTAAATGTTGTTGCTTCTCATATCACACAATGTGAGGAAAAAACTAAAAGAATTTTAGGTGATCTTACAGTTCTAATTTCAGAGTTTAATTTCTCAGAGAATACAAAATTTTATATTACAGTTTTTACTGAAATTTATTAAATGTAACGCAAATAATGAATGACAACCTGTATGTAAATCAAAGTTTAAACCTAACTACTATGCCTTGCATGGTTTGGTAAAACAAGTTATAGTGCCACTTAAGGAGTCTACAGCAGCTCTGTGGTTAGCATGCCAGACTTTAAAGAACCCATGAAGCCATAGCAACACTGTGACTAGAATTCCAGACTCTAAAGGAACTCATGGAGTTACAGCAGCTCTGTGGTTTGAATTCCAGACTATAAAGGAACCCATGAAGCCATAGCAGCTCTGTGGTTTGAATTCCAGACTCTAAAGGAACCCATGAAGCCATAGCAGCTCTGTGGTTTGAATTCCAGACTATAAAGGAACCCATGAAGCCATAGAAGCTCTGTGGTTAGAATTCCAGACTATAAAGGAACTCATGAAGCCATAGCAGCTCTGTGGTTAGCATTCCAGACTCTAAAGGAACCCATGAAAACATAGCAGCTCTGTGGTTAGCGTTCAAGATTCTAAAGGAACCCATGAAACCATAGCAGCTCTGTGGTTAGCATTCTAGACTCTAAAGGAACCCATGAAACCATAGCTGCTCTGTGGTTAGAATTCTAGACTCTAAAGGAACCCATGAAGCCATAGCAGCTCTGTGGTTAGAATTCCAGACTCTAAAGGAACCCATGAAGCCATAGCAGCTCTGTGGTTAGAATTCCAGACTCTGAAGGAACCCATAAAAACATAGCAGCTCTGTGGTTAGCATGTCAGTCTTGTGATCTCATAGATGAGATTACAATTCATGAGATTCAGTGATGTCTTTTGGCAAGGGGATTAACTCCAATTACCTTTATATTGATGTAATTACTGATCTTTCATGTGATAATTTGACATGAAACACAAAACGAAATGAGGAACCTATAGTTAATTGGCATAAATAATATAGAAACCTGTAGTTAAGTGGCATACATATCATAGGAACCTGTAGTGAAATGACATACATATCACAGGAACAGGTAGTGAAAAGGTATCAATATCTTAGAAACCTGTAGATAAATAGCATAAATATCACAGGAACCTATAGTTAAATGGCATAAATATCAAAAGAACCTGCAGTTAAAGGCATATTTATCATAAGAACCTGTAGTTAAATGGCATAAATATCATAAAAACCTGTAGTTAAATGGCATAAATATCATAAAAACCTGTAGTTAAATGGCGCATAAATATCATAAAAACCTGTAGTTAAATGGCATAAATATCATAGGAACTTATAGTTAAATGGCATAAATATCATAAAAACCTGTAGTTAAGTGGTATAAATATCATAGGAACTTATAGTTAAATGGCATAAATATCATAAAAAACTGTAGTTAAGTGGTATAAATATCATAGGAACTTATAGTTAAATGGCATAAATATCATAAAAACCTGTAGTTAAGTGCCATAAATATCATAGGAACTTACAGTTAAATGACATAAATATCATAAAAACCTGTAGTTAAGTGGCATAAATAGCATTAGAACTTGTGGTTAAATGGCATAAATAGATATCATAAAAATCTGAAATTGAGTGACATAAATATCATAGGAACCTGTAGTTAAGTGGCATCAATATCACAGGAACCTGCAAAGTGGCATAAATATCATATGGACCTGTAGTTAAATTAAACAGAAAAATACCATAAGAACATGTATTACTTTGAGCTTACTAAATCCAATGCGCAGCTTGTTAATAAAATAAACTAAAATACACACTGGTCTAAAAATGAAAGACATCAATGTCAGAATAACTTCTGTAAATATGATAGAAACAGTTGGTATTTAACATGTTTTACAACTGTGTAACTTTAGAAACATCAGCTATACTAGATGGTGTATTTGTAGAAAAGGTTGGTATTTAACATTTTTAATTGTGTAAGAAACATCAGCTATACTAGATGGTGTATTTGTAGAAAAGGTTGGTATTTACCATGTTTTATAATTGTGTAACTTTAGAAACATCAGCTATACTAGATGGTGTATTTGTAGAAAAGGTTGGTATTTAACATTTTTAATTGTGTAAGAAACATCAGCTATACTAGATGGTGTATTTGTAGAAAAGGTTGGTATTTAACATGTTTTATAACTGTAACTTTAAAAACATCAGCTAAACAAGAGGGTGTGTTTGTAGAAAAGGTTGGTATTTAACACGTTTAACTGTGCAACTTTAGAAACATCAACTATACTAGAGGGTGTATTTGTAGAAAAGGTTGGTATTTAACATGTTTTATAATTATGCAACTTTAGAAACATCAGCTATACTAGATGGTGTATTTGTAGAAACAGTTGGTATTTAACAGGTTTTTAAACTATGTAACTTTATCATTGGCAGCTACTAGATTGTGTATTGGCATATTTTGTAAACACGTGAAAGCTGTTCATACTAGGACTGTACTAATCTCCTCTGGTCTAATATGGCATGGCAGTTCTGGACAGACTGTCATTGTTTGATATACGATGGTGTAATATGTTAAACAAAGATTGGTGATGCCATTTTAGCAAAGATATAAATAGCCTAAGACATCCAAAAATGAATACTGGGTAGCCACTTTTTCAACCTGAAATCCCATTCAGGCAATCAAAAATGCTATTAAAAATTATAACGTTAAAAAATGGAAATTTTTCTAATCACACCACTCCATATACCTCAAAGTGCCCAAATCACCACCATATATTGGTTAGAAATCACACTAATCCACACACATCAGAGTGCCCAAATCATCTCCATATATCAATAAGAAGTCACATTAATTCACATACCTCAGAGTGCCCAAATCACCTTCATATATTGGTAAGAAGTCACACTAATCCACACTCATCAGAGTGCCCAAATCATCTCCATGTGTCTTTTAAAGAAGTTATCCTAATTCAACTTTAGCAGTGTCCAAATCATCTTCATATATCTGTAAAATGTCACACTAATCCACCTTTAGCTGAGTGCCCAAATCATCTCCATGTCTTTTAAAGAAGTTATCCTAATTCACCTTTAGCATCTTTTAAAGAAGTTATCCTAATTCACCTTTAGCAGTGTCCAAATCATCTTCATATATCTGTAAAATGTCACACTAATCCACCTTTAGCTGAGTGCCCAAATCATCTCCAAATATCGATAAAAAGTCACACTAATCAGCACACATCAGAATACCCAAATCATCTCCATATATCGGTAAGAAGTCTCACTAATCCACCATCATCAGAGAGCCCAAATCATCTCCATATATCGGTAAGAAGTCTCACTAATCCACCATCATCAGAGAGCCCAAATCATCTCCATATATCGGTAAGAAGTCATACTAATCCACCTTTAGCAGAGTACCCAAATCATCTCCATATATCGGGAAGAAGTCACACTAATCCACCTTTAGCAGAGTACCCAAATCATCTCCATATATAGGTAAGAAGTCACACTAATCCACCTTTAGCAGAGTCACCCAAATCATCTCCATAATTATTGGTAAGTCACACTAATCCACCTTTAGCAGACTATAAATCACCATAAAAAAGAATTTTATTATTTTCTATATGCTGATTTCAAACAGATTAAACCAGTTCTCTAACACTTTCCATTTACTAATTTCAAACAGATTAAATAAGTGTGTCAACAACTCTGACACTTTCCATTTACTAATTTCAGATGGATTAAATAAGTGTGTCAACAACTCTGACACTTTCCATTTACTAATTTCAGATGGATTAAATAAGTGTGTCAACAACTCTGACACTTTTCATTTACTAATTTCAAACGGATTAAATAAGTGTGTCAACATCTCTGACACTTTCCATTTACTAATTTCAAACAGATCAAATAAGTGTGTCAACATTTCTCACACTTTCCATTTACTAATTTCAAACAGATTAAATAAGTGTGTCAACATCTCTGACACTTTCCATTTACTAATTTCAAACAGATTAAATAAGTGTGTCAACATTTCTGACATTTTCCATTTACTAATTTCAAACAGATTAAATAAGTGTGTCAACAACTCTGACACTTTCCATTTACTAATTTCAAACAGATTAAATAAGTGTGTCAACATCTGACACTTTCCATTTACTAATTTCAAACAGATTAAATAAGTGTGTCAACATCTCTGACACTTACCGGTTGCAGAACTGATGTTATATTATATGTACTGCATGCCAAGAAACCAGTATTTCAAAGTGTTTTAGTGGCATCAACGGAAAGATATTTGTGAATGGAGCTGATGCGTCTCAGCTCAAGATATGCAGCCTTCCATATGTTCATGACATGTTGGTGCAACATGAGAATACTAGAGTGACACCTAGGTTTTGTACTGACTGTTTAATGTTGGTGTTACTGATATTTATTGTTTGAGGTAAAGGATGTGACTGAGAAAGTCTTTGTGTTGTGATCAGAATGGCTGGTTTTATCATCACTACTGCTAGTGAAGCCAACCTAGACATAATTCTGACTGCGCATGTCATAAAAAAAACATTGCATCCAATTGTTTTTTTATATCTAAAAAAAACTGGCTCAGCTGTTTAGGATAGGCTGAAAACAAGACAGCCATATTGTTGCTAGGGAAGCCATACCATTGCTAGGGAAGCCACCCTGATATATTATTAACAGTGTATATTTTAAGGAACATTTGAATGAAGCTGATGATAATTGGCACACTCATTCTAGAGTAGCTGAAAATGGAGTTTCCACATGGTTGCTAAGGGAGTCTCCCCAAACAAAATATTTTAGACTATCCTACGAAAAATCCCAATCCTAAGCAGAAATGAAAGACCAGAAGAATGAAAATGTGGAAAATATTTTGTGGCAGTTTAAAATAAGTTTTCCATATTAGATGCTAATGGAAGCCTCATACATGTTAAAAGAGTCTCTCCGAACATAATTTTCATGGAACATGTCCTGAGAAACATTCCTACTACTGTATGTCTGAACCAAACTGGTTTAGTAATTTTTGAGAAAAAGCCAAACACTTCAATTATAATAACAGACACAACTCTTGTTGATAATAGACAACTCTTGTTGGATACATGGCATGCCATAAATATTACATGGACAAATGAAATAAAAACTCTCTGAGTTGGCTGTGAGGTTCTTAAAGGGACACACCAAATTCCAGACATCTGGCAAGAATTCAACTTTCAACTTTTCAACCAACCTCTCAGTAGAAATTATCACAACCTCCAAGTAAAAATATCACAAGTACCATGCTTGCATGTCTACTATATGAATTCAATGAAGTGAAAATTACATTCCTATTAAAGTAAACAATTTTAGATGTGTGATATCCACATAAAGAAGAATTCATAAATCAAAGTGTAACCAAACCACTTTGACCTTTACCATTCTACTAACTATACACACATAATGGTGGGAAGATTACTAATCGGAACAATGTACTTAAGCTGTTTTGATCTTAACCTGACAAATCCCTACCAATATTTTCACATTCCAGATTTTAACCTGACAAATCCCTACCATTATTTTCACATGCCAGATTTGAACCTCACAAATCCCTACCATTATTTTCACATGCCAGATTTTAACCTGACAAATCCCTACCATTATTTTCACATGCCAGATTTGAACATGACAAATCTTTACCATTATTTTCACATTCCAGATTTTAACCTGACAAATCCCTACCATTATTTTCACATGCCAGATTTTAACTTGACAAATTCACCATTATTTTCACACACCAGATCTTAACCTGACAAATCCCTTTTTCACATGCAAGATTTTAACCTGACAAATCCCTACCATTATTTTCACATGCCAGATTTTAACCTGACAAATCCCTACCATTATTTTCACACGCCAGATTTTAACTTGACAAATTCACCATTATTTTCACACACCAGATCTTAACCTGACAAATCCTCCATCATTATTTTTACATGCCAGAAGCATCTGCTATTGGACAGATTTCATATGTTCACAGACACAAACTATCTGTAGCAGTACGAACCCTAATACTTCAAAAAGGCAATCTATCACAGTATAACAGGTTCAAGACAAGACAGGCTGAAAATGAACACAGCTGCTGGATTTAAAGTGATTTTTTTTAATACAATGATCAATTTGAATACAATGATTAATTTGAATACAATTATCCATTTCAATAGTGTGTTATTTTAATACAATGATGGATTTGAATGATTGATTTGAAAACTATTACTTATTTCAAGCATAAGGTAAAGAAAACATGAATATTTACTGCAGACGTTAATAAATCAAGTGCCAGTGACTATTATCAATCACTCCTCAATTTCCTCATACTAGAGTAACCATTCTCCTCGAGAATTTATTTTGGGGATTTCTGAGTCAACATTTTTTCCTTTCTATAAATTCTATGGAAATAAATTATACGTGTTTGAATTTCTTGAATATACAAGTTACAGGTAAGCGTCTTTGTAACTCACATTGTTGTCTAAATTACACATTTTAACCTAGCATGAGTCACTAAGACTGATAATGTCTTTTTCCGTTTCTGGAATGAACACTTCAAGACCCAATATTCTCCAAAATTTGCAATTATTAGGTTCAAAAAAAGTATAAAAAAACAAGCTGAATTTTCGATATTGAATGGTTACCTTTCGAAATGGCATATAGCCCTGTTATTAACATGCTATCAGAAAAGGTGGCACAGAAAATTGGTTGGACTGATTCTATGTATGGCAATATTGATTAAATTTAAAATCAAGAATAACACGATTATAACACGATTACAAACACCCTACAACACTGGCAGAAGATAGAGAAAATGAAATCTACTAAAATGAAAACCTGACTGTCCAATTAATTTGCCAAAACGCCAAGTTTTATGTCTACTGTATACCTGAGACTTTGTCAATGATCGTCCTGATACTGAAACAGCCTTATTTTAAATCACACTGGTCGTATTGTTGCTTCAAGTTTACCTACAAATTATATACGTGCTAATCCTAGGATTATATAAGATATGTGCTAATCCTAGGATTATATTAGATATGTGCTAATCCTAGGATTATATCAGATATGTGCTAATCCTAGGATTATATTAGATATGTGCTAATCCTATCATTATATAGTACATGTATGAATTTTAGATAAATTGGAAATAACGATACGAGCCAATGTGTTAATGAGAAGAAAAAAGAAGAAAAAAAAACTATCCGACAGAAATATTAACAAAAATATATCAAATTGTCTTACGTAAATATACTTAACTGACCTTTGCAAAAGGCAAATATACACATTATCTCACAGTAATATATTATAACCCATTTCTTGCGATTACAAAACGAAACTTGTCACAGGTAACCTACGCCATATTGTATCCTATTTAAATGTCTGAGTCATCACGACTTCAAGGTCTACCTACCTTAACGTAGTGTAAGTAATGGTGAGAAATACGGGCAGAAACCACCAGGTCTCTTAACGTTGCTAACGATTTACCTATAAATCATGCATTATCAGTGTTATTTCTACATATGTCTGCCATTATTGATATTCACTTATTGATCTAGTGTTATTCATTTCTTAGGCAGTTTATACTAGTTGAGATTTATCGTGATGTTATTGAAAACTTAACCTAACGGGCACCGTAATCAGTGTTTGAAAAGAAACCCGTCCTTTGCCAAACAATCATTGACGTTATGATCTCTGGAATTAAAATCTCCCATTTGAAGAAAAAAAAAAAAGAAAAAAAAAAACATTTATTCGAAGTACATAGTAACCTCTGCCATTAAAAGATCTGATTGAAAGCAAGTATTTATTTGAAGTACTGTACACATTAAGTTAGGTTGCAAACGTGTATGTTTATGGCGCCATGTACCCTTAGAACTCCACGGTGCGCGTGCCTTGTGTGCTCACATTTATTACACAGATAACCCAATCAGGTAAGTAGGTAGTGCCACTAACGAATTAATATGAACAAACCTAATTATTATGACCAAACATAATTAATATGACCAAGCAAAATTATCATTGAACGATACACCTTGAGATATAGCATTCATTTTTAAAAAATAAAAAGGAATTTAATATATGAACAATAGTGTTTGCTTCAGATTTTCCTGAATTTATAATTTTTAATGTAAATATCTGGACTGAAATTGAAATGAATGATTTGGATCCATTGTACTTTCTAGATGAATATAGCATTACTAACTGCTTTGGTTTCTGTTTGTGAGTGACAAAGCTGTCTATCGCACACTTGACAGGAGATGCCACAATGGAGGTCTTGCTAAGCTTCTGAGAAGCGTTTCTTCTGACCACCACGAGATCACCACCCACCGCCATCTCGCTTTAGATCTTCCTTGGCAGTAGTCGCTCTCCTGGTGAAATGGCCTGCTCATCTCATCTGTGGTTTTATTAGCAGAGTTTGGATGCTTGGAATGTATGCCAGTAAGAGAACGTCACATTCTGGAAACCTGACCCGCCATACTCATCAGTTTCCTCAGACAACCAATGTGTAAATAGTTCAGCTTCATGGCATGACACCTGTATACCACCAAGAGTAGTATAGTGGGATACCCTACGGACAATGGAAATTCCAGTTAAAAAAAACCTTGGGAACGTTTACGGACAAGATTTTTCAGACCCGCCTGGGAACGTTTACGGACAATGGGAATTTAGCATGGGGAATAATGGTACTGTATACAGACAAGGGAAAGTGGGGATGTTGCATAGGGTAGCAGGTAGCGGGTACGTTCAACTAGTTCAGCGGCTAGCGGGAGGCGGAAAAAGTTCAGCTAGTTCAGTATGTAGCGGGTGGCGGTTAAGTCCAGCTAATTCAGCAGGTAGCTGGTGGCTGTTAAGTTCAGCTAGACCAGCGGATAGTGGGTGGCGGGTAAGTTCGGCTAGTTTAGCGGGTAGCGGGTGGCGGTTAAGTTCAGCTAGTTCATAAACTATACCAATAAAACAGCGCTTGGCGGGACGGAACATAGAACTTCTTTACAGACAGAGACATAGACATATATAATACATACAACATACATACATAGATTGATGAACATCAGTCTATCACACAAACAACTATACAACCGACTGAAAAAATTGTAGGAAAGGAGGCAAATCTTTTCTAGTCATTTAAGAGGCCCTGAAACTTCTTTTTCTCAAACTTCTTCTGACTTCTGCTCGTAGATGAGGACTCTCTTCAGACAGCCTTGTCTCCCCACATAGATTCCCATAGATTCTTCTTTTCCAAACGCTCGTAACTGTGATCCGGATGATTATCCATGATGATCTGACATACTTAGGCAAGTCAGTAAGGAACAGCGTCGACGATACGAGAGTAGATGTTTCAACGTTAGTCCACATCTTTTTTCACCAATCCTAACACGCGTTACAAAATTCAGTCACAGTACGGAGTGTGTCTTCCAATCAGAAGAGAGCTACCTGTGACGTCACATTCCCTATATAGGTGCATCTAGCGTCTGTGCGCAGTGAATCAATGCGACAGAGTTGACATGACGGAAACTAAGAAGACGATGACTTGGGGTGCACCAGCCGTGGAGACGAGAAGTGATGGTATAGCAGCGTCAACCGAAGTCAACACAGTTCTACTTCCATAAGAGACCTATTTTACTTGGGATTTAGTCAATTTTCTCACGTCTTTGCAAGAATTTGTTCCTGTACCAGTACCTTCGCCTTCGCCACCTTCTCCTTCCTTACCACACGTCGAGGATTTTAAACAGAGATAGAAAGAAGAATTGGAGAACATTTTACAGCAGCAGAAAGAAGCAGACCAAGCTCTACTCCTTCAACAGCAACAACAAGAAGAAGAAGCACGAAGGAAACGACAGGAAGAAGAAGAAGAAGCAGCAGAGAAGAAACAAGGTCTAAGAGAGAATGACGACAGTGAAAGTCAAACGATGACGGTACTCTTAAATATTTTAGCAGAGCTAAGGAGTCTGAAATAAATGTATCAGACTTCTTTAATACGACCCAAGAGTAGTGAAGTGGGGTGGATTAGGGACAATGGGACTTACCATTAAAAACAGGGTCCCGTCCCTTTGGGGACTGTGTAAATTTAACATGGGGAAAACTGGCCCATCCCTTTGGGGACAATGGGAATTAACATGGGAATCTATTTTGGGTCAGTCTAGGGACAAAGGAAATTTAACATGGGAGAAAAAAGCAATTCTAGGGACAAGGGGAATTTAACATGGGATATTTTTTTGTTGTTTTTTTTTTAAAAAATAAAAAAAATAATAAAAAAGGATGAGGCAATTGAAAGTCTATCTCTTTTCGAGAGATTGGAGTGGCCCTGAAAAGGGCCTTTGGGTTTATGTTAATATGCCCTTAACATAAAGGGCATCAGCAACATCTTCTTCGTCTTAGGCTTCGTCTAATGGTAGGTCCATAGACTAAAACTCTTCTGAGGCATCCTTGCTTGTCCACGTAAATCCTACGTATCCATAGGCTTGTGGCGGTCCTATGGACAACTGTCCACTCGGATCGGACATACATTGGTATGTCCGTCCTGAACATCATCGTTGACACAAGCGTAGAAGATTGCACATCGGTCCACATGTTGAGGCGCCGAGAACAAGTGAAGGAATGCAGTGAACTGCACTTATTTATAGGAAGAGAAAGGATTGAGACGGATTGAGTTCGTTGACCAATCCAAACACGCGTTACATAATTCAGTCAGCCCGCATCCAATCCGAAGAGAGCAGTCTGTGACGTCACGTGGTCTATATAGATTCGCTAGCGCCTGTGCGCAGTCAATTCATGCGACAGTTTTTCAACATGACGGAAACTCAGAAAACGATAAATTGGGGTGCATCAGCAGTGGAGACCGCCCAAGGGAACCCGAACTTACTTTCAGAAGAGGTGAACTGGGATTTTGTGGATTTTCTTACCTCGCAAGAATTTGTTCCGGAACCTTCGTCACCTTCATTACCGCACGTGGAGAATTGTAGACAGAGACAGAAAGAAGAATTGGAGAAATTTATACAACAGCAAAAGGAAGCGGAACAAGCTTTTCTCCTACAGCAACAACGGCAAGAAGAAGAGGTAAGAAAAAAAAAACAACTACAAGAAGAAGCAGCAGCAAAGAAACAAGGGTGTGAAAATCAAACGGTCACGGTATTGTTAGACATTTTAGCGGAGTTAAGAAGTCTGAAACAAATGTATCAGACTTCTTTATTACGACCGAAGAGAATACGACCTTCCCGAGCTAAACACTCCAACCCTGTGACTAAGCCTACCGTGCCACCCTTAGTGATTTCTACCAAATCATCATCATCATCATCAACAGTAAGCAGTCCAGAAGTAGGCCTTGGCTGTGGCAAAGGCTTAAGGCAGTTAAAGTTGATTGCTTAAACTCACCCCTACACCAAGAAAAAGGCCCTTTTCAGGGCCACCCACGTCTCTCGAAAAGAGATAGACTTTCAATTGCCAACATCCATTCAAACTAAAAAAAAAAAAAACAACCCCATTTTACCATTATAGTACGTGTATATGAGTGTAGGTTCTTATTTTAAAATCAAAACCCAAAGACACTTACCTTTATACCTAATTTATTCTTTTATAAATATTAACAATCCAATTCACAATTCACAACAGAGCACTTTAAAAAGTTCATTCACTTCTTTTGTTTCTTTTTTACTCTCTCTGTTTTTTTTTTCAATTTCTTCACAGTCTTTTCCTCCTCTTCCTGCTCACTTTCTTCCCTTCTTCTTTTCTTCTCCTCTTTCTTTTTCTTCACTTGTCTGCTTTCTTCCTCTGAAGAATCCCTGTCTTCTTCTGACTCCTCTTGTTTCTTTTTTGGGCAATCTGGAGACCAATGTCCTTTTTCTTGACAATAATAACAGGTATCTTGACTTTTGTCTTTTCTAACCCCTTTTTTTCTTTTTTGACGGTCTGGACACTGAAGACCAATGACCTTTCTTCTGACAGATATAGCAAGTATCTTCACTTTTATCTCGAAAGGAAGGAGAGTAGTCCGTCGGCTGGTCTGAAGAGAATTTTCTAATGACCCCTCGCAAAGCTCTGATGAAACGTTCGATTTGTGTAGTCTCTTCCGTCGTTGTGCTCGGTTAGAGAGTGAAACGAATAGTGAAAGGACAAGATACATACCCTTTTATATACGCTGGTCTGCTATGACTATAAATTAGTCCATGGTGTTTAAACTTTAGTCATTTAACGTTTTGCTATCAAGATGAAACGATCCAATTCATTTGAAAAGAAAGACCCTGAAAAGTACTATTCCATTCAAGAGACGGAAAAGCGACCCTCTAGAAAATTTAGAACCATGGCTTACAAATACACGGTGAAGTTTAAAGATTTCAAGTCCGAAGTACGCTTGGAGAAAGCAGAAGGGTTCATCACCGACATGTGGGATTCTTTGCTCACCACACTCAAGCGACAATGTCAACCCTAAGAAGACGATCGCTTGAGACTTTCCATACAACACGACGGCTTGAAATCCCATGTTTGGATCGAGTTTAGCAGCCCTGCAGAATTGACCGCTTCCAAAGTCATGGACAAAATTCAACACGTACAACAATCCAATGACCAGTTTGACATCACCGATGGAAAAGCCACACTGGACATGACCCACGTCTCTCCTCCTCAAGGGACCGGACAACGCAAAAAGGTGTTATTGGTGAACGATCTTCGTAGCACCAAAAAGAGCCTCGTCCAAATTTACAATTTTCAAGACCAGATGTGTTTAGCCAGGGCTATCGTGGTGGGACGAACCTATGCCGACAAAAACGACACGGCAGAATGGAAAAGAGCATGGGAGAACATTCGAAAATAGAACCGAGCCAAACAACGAAACGAAGCAGAACTCCTGTTACAACAAGCCGGCCTGTCCAAAGACACACCCTGCGGTATTCCTGAGATGCAAAAATTGCAACATGTCCTAGCTCCACGCTACACCTTGAAAGTGCACCCTCAAGAAGTGCGTGGGCCTCTGTTGTTTCGAGGCCAAGATTTTAAGGATGGAAAACACATTCACCTTTATCATCACGATGACCATTTCGATACCATTACCACTATCACCGGATTCCTAGGATATGTTTATTATTGCGAGAAATGTAACTATGGTTATAATAATCGAGAGCAACACAAAGATTGCGGATCGAAATGCTCAGGATGTTTGGCCTCTCCACCCTATCTGAGCGAAGGGCAAGAACCAGTGCATTGTTCTGCTTGTCTGTGCACGTTTGTCAGCCCTGCCTGTTACCAACAACATTTGAAGACGCAAGGTTCACAGAAGAAATGTGCTTGTCAACTGCTGAGACTGTGCCCTACGTGTGGACAAGGCATACTTACCAATAATGCCAAGGCACACGTATGTCGAGGAAAGAAAAAATGTCACATCTGTCACCACATCGTGGACTTGGAACACCAATGCTACGTGCAAAAATACCAACCCCAACCAGAGAAAGAAGATGGACACAAGAAGAAAGGCAATTTCATTTTTTTCGATTTCGAATGCATGCAAGAGACAGGCATTCACATTCCTAATTTCTGCGTGGCTCATCGAGCGTGCGAGAAGTGCATTCAAGAACCTATCTTGAGTTATTGCCCTCACTGCAGCAAGATTCCTGGAGGACGTGAAAAAATCTTTCGAGGACCGAACACGCTAGCCGATTTCGCCCGATGGGTCTTAGACCCCATCGACAAGACGTGGAGCCAAAAGGACATCGAACGTTACGGAGATTGTCATCGCCATGCCACGGTGATGGCTCACAATTTCTCCGGATACGATGGACATGTTCTTTTGAGATACTATACGGAACATGGCACCGAACGTCCTAAAATCACTTTGAACCGAGCCAAAATCATTTTCATGCAAGTGGGACAAGTGCAGTTTAAAGATTCGATGAGCTACTTATCCATGCCTTTGAGTCGAATGCCTAAAACGCTTGGAATGACAGAAATGGCTAAAGGGTACTTTCCTCACCTTTTCAATACGGAAGCCAATCAACATGCCGTTCTACCCCATTTGCCTGAGGCTCACTATTACGGCCCCGACAGCATGCGTACCAAACAACGAGAAGATTTCTACGCTTGGTACCAGGCTCACGCCTCCGACCCTTTCGACTTTCAGGAAGAAATGTTAAAGTATTGTCGTTCCGACGTGGACATTTTACGGCGTTGCTGTGGAAAATTTCGAGAACTGTTCATGGAACACGGAGGGGTCGATCCTTTGAAAGAAGCTTGCACCATTGCCAAAGCGTGTTCCTTAGTCTACCGACAACGATTCATGCCTGAAAACACCGTGGCTGTTATCAGTCCTCAAACGACCAACTATGTCAAACGTCAATACTCGGTCAAAGCCCTACGCTGGTTACATTACTTGTGCGACAAGGAAGACAAGTGGATTCAGCATGCCCGTTACGTGACAGCTCATGCTCGCTTAAAATTGTACGAAGCTTTAGAGCTGTTAGGGGAACGTGTCCTGTACTTTGACACAGACAGTTGCATTTACATCTATCACCCGAGTCAACAGCACCCTGACATCGAAGGAGACCGTTTAGGAGCCTGGACAGACGAGCACCCCGACGACAAGATTTTAAGTTTCGTCAGTGGTGGTCCTAAAAATTGCTTCTACGAATACCGGGACAAACAAGGAGAAGTGCACACGAGGTGCAAAGTGAAAGGACTGACTCTGAATTATCGTACCAGTCGAGTGGTGAACTATGGGGTATTGAAAGAAGCCTTGCAGTCTAGAGAAGATGAACACTTTAAAGTGACCACCTATCAACCCAACAAGATTGTACGTTTACCTACTCACCACATCGTCAGTCGACCCTTGGAAAAGTCTATCAAATCGTGTACCAGAAGCGAGTGCGACTTCCCAATCATTTCACCTTACCGAATGGACACGTCGGTATTGGTCTGTATTTAAAAAGGAACCCTAGGCAAGATCGATAGTTCATTGTGACTACCAAGACCAAGCGAACAAGATGAATACTTTCAGAGAAACACAAAACAAGTTCAGAAAGGCACAATTCAAGTTTGGGGCTTCTGAAGTGGAATGTGATTGTGAGCCTTGCGATGGGAACGATGCTGTACGCTGTGACCTTAGCGATGCCGTAAAGCATCATGGGAACTTTGTTCTCACTACCCTATCATGGAAAGTGATGCTGTGCGTATCAAACCTGAGGGATGCGAAAGCAATGCCGCTCCTCCTCTTTGACACTTCACTGGGTTTTGTTTTAAAGGTGGATGTCCACCTTCACGTCTACCTCCCTACGGATGTCTTCCAGCCCTGAGCAAACTCCTGTCCATGTCACCCAACCCTCATCGAAACGAACCTGTGAAAGACGAATATTCATTTCCTGTGCGTTTGTCGGAATACTGCGACTTTGAAAATCGTCTTCAATCGTTCAAAGGAAAATGGCCTAAGTATCTGGGAGGACCGACCCCTGAAGAATTAGCCAGAGCCGGATTTTTCTACTTGGGCGAAGGGGATAAAGTCAAGTGCTTCAGTTGCGGTGTGTCACTTCACCACTGGGAACCACAAGATTCGGCCTACCTAGAACATGCTCGTTGGTCACCGAATTGTCATTACTTACCCTTAGTGGGACAGAGACATTGAAGTAACTTACCATGTCGTTGAAGAAGAAACCAAATTGGTTAGGAGTCAAATGTTGGACATCACCGAGACCAGTATTTAAACTTCATTTCAAAAACGATATTGAATCATTACCTAAAGAACTGCAAGAGAAGATTTACAAGGTAGTTTGGCAGGGGTTTGCCAGAGTGAAATCTCAGTGGGTGACTGTAGAACTTTTGTGCCGAGAAATTCACAAGAGGAAAGTGAAAAAAGTCAATCAAAGTGTTAGATTTCTCTGGGTCAAGGGTACATTCGTCCTTTTATATTAGTCTAGACCGTTTACATCAAAAGAGTTCAGTGACATTCTTGGACGTTACCCTGAATGGCAGTGGTCAGAAATTACTCACTATGTGGATTACTTTTGCTCTAGGAGAAGATTGTGAATTGTACGGACTGACCTATTCATGGATACTTTACAAAAAAACATTCGTGCTTTGCCTGTGGAGTTCAGAGAACGCATTTACCGAGAGCTGGTCAAAATACAAGTGAAACGTAAAGAACAATTGCATCCGTTACGTCACCGGTGTTTGAACCACTGGTACCTGAATGCTATACAAGGACTGATTGAGTTGAAAGTGTTCCATTGGACAGACATTGATCAACGACCCCCTGGTTTTGAAAAGAATTGGTTTGGTATTGATAATTCTATCTACTACATTGTAAACTTACTGGATCCAATTCCAGAGGAAGAGTTAACGAATTACCAACATCTTTTACGCAATGTCAGCTTAGTGAAAGAGGAAACTTCTGAACGAATTTTAATGTGTAGATTAGTGATTAAACGATTTATATTGGACAATGAATTAAAACCATGTATGTGCAAACGGTACATTTCTTGTGTCAGAAAGAGAATTTAGTATGACCTATTCATGGATACTTTACAAGAGAACATTCGTGGTTTGCCTGTGGAGTTGAGAGAACGCATTTACCGAGAGCTGGTCAAAATATAAGTCAAACGTAAAGATCAGTTGCATCCGTTACGTCACCAGATGTTTAACCACTGGTACCTGAATGGTATAAGAGAAATGATTCGTCAGAAATTGTTTCAGTGGTCAGACCTTGTTCAACATTTTGAGTTAGTGAATAAACAAAATGTTCATCATTTTGGTTACTTCGAGATTCACCTAGTGCAACGCACTGAGGAAGACGAGTTAAAGGATTACAAAAGTCTATTACGTGGAATCTACTTAGCGGAAGAGGAAACTTCTAAACAAACTCTGAAGTTTAGGTTGCAGTATGCAAGATTTAGATTCCTCACTGGAGAACGAAGATCTCTGGCTAGAAAGTACGTGTATTGCTTCCGAAACAAAGAGACTATAAAAACAGGAATCCATGCCACGACTTTTATCACATGTGATTGAACAGATTCCGTGGAAGGAACTCAATGAAAATATTCAAACTGTGGATCATTGCCATCAATTATTACAAGAACTGTATCCATTCAATTTGGGACGACGCATAGTGTGTGTCTTAGTGACTTGTTTTGTGGGATTTCGTTTACCAGCCGATTCCTTGTGGACTCTTTACGAACAGTACTTACCACCCAAATGGCCTTAAATGGTCACGAAAGACTCCTTTTGCTCAAAGCCTTGCGTTTTCATCTGGATACTTCTCGACCTCAACAGGAAAACAAAATTCGTCAACTTTTAGCTACCGAAGACGTGTATGACGATGTGTGTGTAGCTTGTGACTTACACCCCCATTGGACAGATGTCCGTGCCTGGAAAAAAGGGAATTTTGAGGCTTGGACCCAAGAAGTGGCCCAGTATGCACGAGAGTTGTTCAAGGAAAGAAGTTACTTTTCAACCTGTGTTACTGACAGTGCCAGAAGAAGAAGAACCCGTCACCCAGGACAGGACTGTCGTGAACATGCCTGAAAGACCCTTTCGGGAGGACACTTGTGTGACCTTACCCAATATAGAACTGGTCAGAACATTACCCAAAACATGTTGTACAGACACTTGTGTTTATTCCACGTTGATGGTTTTCATGTGCCTTTTATCGTTGTACTTAAGCCTTTGGCTTTTATGTATTTTTGTCTTTAGTGTTCATGTTTAAAACATTTAATAAACGTGTCCTGAAAAAAGTATATAAACTCTTGTCTTGTTTGTTTTCGTGTCACAAGTGACATTCCTAACACTATGTCTACTTCTGATGTCTCTGCTCCCTCTTCCTCCACTGTCAAAGTCATCGACGAACACTTAGATCGTGCCAGTTGGGAGGCTTTGTATCTTCGCCATCCCTTTAACATGCTCATTGCTGGACCTAGCGGTTCATGCAAAACCGAATTCGTCAAACGTTTGATGGAACATAAACATCATTTGATCGATCGACCACCTCAACGCATCGTGTGGTGTTACAAAGAGTGGCAATCGGCGTACAGCCTCTTGCGAGAAAGTCAAGGTGATTCCATCGTGTTTGTGGAAGGCATTCCTAAAGAAGACGACGGAATCGTCTCTGACTCCCGTCAAACCCATTTGGTCATTTTCGACGACATGTTAGGAGAAGACGAAGAAGAAAATAAACTGTGGTTTACGCGCAAAGGGCATCACCGTAATGCCAGTGTCGTTTACATCACTCAAAATTTGTTTCAACAAAGTAAAGCCCATCGCGCCATCAGTCTCAATGCGCATTACGTGGTCTTGTTTAAAAGCCCTCGAGATAAATCGCAAGTGCAAGTCTTAGCCAAACAGCTAGGAACGCCTTGGCTGACTCCTGCGTACGACGATGCCACTCAAACTCCACACGCCTATTTACTCGTCGATTTGAAACCTACGACCCCCGATGACTTGCGATTTCGTACCCACTTGTTTCACCACTGGTGCCCAGACTGAGGGCCTGTCCTGTACACGTCTCCGTCCTCGACTTAACTTCACTCAACAAAAAAATCTATAAAAACCTCAGACACTTTTCGTCTGTCTCACAAAGTTTGAACATGACGTCCCTTCAGTCGCATCTTCCCGTCAAATTGATTCGTACCTTGTATGGCATCAGTGGAGAAAAAAATCCACAAATACGAGCTCGTGTCTTAGAAGCTAGTCTCAAAGAAATCTTACGATGGTTCACGGTGACAGCACGTCAATTACTACAAGGGATCATTCAGATTCCTCATCAAACCAAACGCTTTTTTGATCGAAACAAAGTCGCTTTGACCCAACTGGCCGATCCTCGCATCGACACTCAAACCAAAAAACAAATCATTTTGAAACCTGGAGGGAGCGGTACTCTAGGAGGGGTCATCATTCGCTCTCTTAAGATGGGATCCTAATGCTCCCAAACTTCTCCTCAAGAAAAAAGTCAAACGAAGCTCCAAGAAGAAAAAGAGCAACGGTGTCAAGACCAAGTCCTCAAGGAGACCCGTGTCTCCAAGAACTTCTCCAGTGGCGGGACCCTCCTCTTACCAGTCACCACCCCGGAAAAAGAAAAGAAATCCCCAGAAAAAGAAACAAAAAGTCCCCAGTAAATGAAAAGCCCACAGAAGAAAACTAGTCGCAATAGAGGCACTTCGGCCAGGACGCAACGTAAGGTTGCGTCCTGGCCGAAGTGCCTCTCTTGCGTGTAAAACTCTTGAGTGTAAGACTCGCAAACCACGACCAGCAACGGCGGTAACCGCGTCTCCGGTAGCCTCAGGTTCATTCACTTCTCCGTTGATGACACCAAGAACTGAAGAGTACTTGGAGACGTTGATTACACCAAGAACTTCTCCGTTGATAACCCCAAGAACTTCTCCAGTGGCAGGTCCCTCCAATTTAGCGGCAGTGGCCGCTGCTCACAAAGTACCTTCTCCCAAAATCAAAGTTCAAGAAAGATCGGGCATGTTACAAAGTTTACTGGATTTGTCCAAGCAAGAACTGGCTCGATTTAGTCCGTTACGTACCCCTGCACGACGTGTCATGCCTGTCCTCAAGTTGATACGACGTAAAGACAACCAGTGGCGATGCGTTCCAGTATAAAAAAGGCCTGTGACCAAGTAGGGGTATCAGAGTTTTTGGTGCTCCTGAAGACTCAAAGAAGTCACCCTCCAGAAAACATCCCTTTTCTACACAACCCCAAGGAAAGAAAAGGAAACATCTACCTCCTCGTTTATTCAAACATGGGGACATGTTATCTGTCCTGTCCAAAGCTTCTCCACCCCTACGAAAAAAAACTCATTCAAACGGCCTCCAAAGAGGTTATCGATACCGTGTGCGAATGTTGTTTGAACGTCTTGAAAGGCACGATCCCTTTGTCCAAACACCAGAAACAATGCTTAGGCAAACATCGTCACGTTCTTCGCCAAATGGTTCGAAAGAAAATTCCCTTTCGTCAAAAGAAGAAGATGTTGGTCCACCGTGGAGGAATTTTACCCCTCTTGCTAGGCCCATTGCTGAAAGTAGTCTTGGGAACCATGTTGGGAGGACTGGTGGGAGCAAGATAAAAAGGCCCTCTGGAGTCCCAAGGTCTCAGAATCGACCCCTGACATCCCTTGGAAGGACGAAAACTAGCTTTAGTGCCTTACAAACGATGGATGGAATACCATCGTTGGCAAGAACAACACACCCCGCATTGACCTCCCAATCCCAATTTGAGCGAGATGTCCCAGTTACAACACGAATTGCAGTCCTTGATGGATCGCCAAGATTTGTCCGAAACAGAAAAATCGCAAAAGTACGGTCAACTCTTGCAACGACTGTAACTCTTTCACCAGAAAGCTTTAGACGAAACAGCTCTACCCACTCTGAAAGATTTTAAAACCTTGATGAAAAGTCCAGCACCATCATCACTACCACCACCACCACTACTACCATCCCCAGGGGTCACCAGAGATGCTATCTCACGAAGACCTGAGGAAGAAGAAATACGAGAAGTGTTTCAGACACCGTCAGTAGCTCCCATTTCAAGTAAGATTGCAGCATCCTTGTTGACCCCTTCCCCCATACCCCAACGAGAAGAAATGAAAGCTTGGGTTAAAAAGATGATGTCCACTCCTCCTTCGACAGAAGTGAAAAAGAAAGAAGGGAAACCAGAAGTGAAAAAAGAAAAGAAGACCAAAGCCATTCCATTGACACCTCCACCACTACCTTCGACTTCTACTCCCGTAACCCATCGGACACCTAAATCCGTTTCCAAACCACCCTTTCGTCCCACCCAAAGTAGCATCCTCGAAGAATGGGTGCCTTATTAAGAAACCAAAAAAAAAAAAATGGAGAAAGTGTTAGCCAGCATTTACTACGATCACTCCCATCCTGCAGGTTACGCAGGAGTTCAAAAATTGTATCGTGCTGCCAAAACTCGACTGAAAAGTCTCCGTTTACCTCAAGTGCAACGATGGTTACAAGAACAAGCTACCTACACTTTACACAAACCCATTCGACGCAAGTTTTCTAGAAGTCGCACCCTAGTGGAAGGCATCGATCATCAATGGCAAGCCGATTTAGCCGATGTCTCACATTTGGCCAGCTACAATCGCGGGTACAAATATTTGTTTTGTGTCATTGACGTCTTTTCCAGTTTTGCCTGGGTCGTACCCTTGACTTCCAAATCAAGCAGTGAGTTAGTGCGAGCCCTGCAACGAGTGTTGAAACAAAGCGGTCGTCACCCTCTTCGATGGCAAACGGACAAAGGCACCGAATTTCTGAACCAAGCGTTCCAAAAAGAATTAAAGAAACGTGACATTCATTTTTTTACCATCGAGAATCCTGAAACCAAAGCCAGCATCGTGGAGCGTTTTCAACGCACTTTGAAAGAGCGCATGTGGAAATATTTTACGCATCACCACACTCTGAAGTACATCGACATCTTACCGTACCTGGTGCAAGCGTGCAACCAATCTTACCATCGAAGTATTGGACGTGCCCCGCAAGAGGTGACTCCCGAGAACGAAGTGCTGCTGTTTGAGCGCCTGTTTGGTACGTCCCCGACGAGGGCTGTCCCCAAGAAAAGTGGATTGTTGGCCGTAGGAGATTGGGTACGCATTGGCAAAACCAAACGCACTTTCGACAAAGGTTACTTACCTAACTGGACGACCAAATTGTTTCGTGTCACTGGACGAGTGTATGGCCGTCATCCTGCCGTCTATAAATTGGAAGACATGAACGGAGAAGTGCTCAAATGAACGTTTTATTTGCCCGAGTTACAACGTGTCACCAAAAAAGAAGACGACGTGTACGACATCGAAAGCATTCTCGAACGCAGAACCCGTAAAGTGGGCAAACGACGTGTTAAAGAAATCAAAGTACGTTGAAAAGGATATCCACCCAGTTTTGATTCTTGGATCGACGCTTCGCAAGTCATCGACTACAAAAAGAAGTGACCATCATGCCCTTTCACACAGACGCAGCTACGGCGACCACTCCTTCACCCAGTTCTTCTCTGCAAGATTTACAAAAACAACCCTTGTGGGTGTGGTGTGGAGAACGTGTGCCTAAAACGCAAATCGTCTTTTTCTGCCAAATCTTCGTGGTGTATTGTGTCATCGGAGCAGCCATTGCCAGTTTGAGTTTGCAACAAGGAGACAAACAATTGTGGACCATTTTATTGAGCAGTTTCTTCGGTTACCTGCTTCCCAATCCCTCCCTGAAATTCTCCTCGAACGGGAACAACGGGAACCTTTGTGTCCAGTGCCAGTGTCAGTCACCACTCCAATAACAACCACAACAACAACCCCATTTTAGGAGGAGACACGCTTCTGACGTCCAGTAATCCCTCCGACAGCCACAGAACTCTGGAATTATGAGTCACCAAAACCAATTTTACTTAACCTTACCCAGTGACAGTTCTATGGAGGTGTTTCCCAACAACACGGTGTGCTGTTACACGGCCAAATTACCTCAGGCCATCCAATTAGATCACGAAGCCCATTGGGAAGTGGCTTTGGTAGAAATCATTCATCCGACCCAAGTCCTCAATGTCCTTCCTAATCAAAATTTTTTTACGGTGGAAGTTCATGACGAATCCTTGGAAAAGTACTTGAATACCCATGTCAAATATGATCACAAAACCTATGATGACAAAACTCAAAAGTGGTCCTACCACTTGTTCGTTCCCTGAGGCTATTATTTTAGTTGTCAACATTTGGTCAGTACCATTACCTCCAGATTTAATGTCGTGTTTCTGAAAGCTTTGGAAAGTGCCAAAAAAAGTGCCACCATGGAATACCACAAAGCAGCTCGTCGCTTCTTGATGAAATTTGACGGGGGTAAAATCATGTCTATTTTATTTTGTCCTGAATTCTTTGAAATGTTGGGTGGGGACATGGACATGAGACATGAGAATGACCATGATCAAGAAAAACGAATTACCAGTCATTTCCGACAACGATTCTTTTAGCAAGTTATTTCGTTCCCCGGTAGAACTGAACCAAGGACTGAATTTGATTTTTGTGTACTCCGATGTGGTGGAGTACAACGTGGTGGGACACACCTCCGTACCGTTACTGCGTGTCATTCCTTTCAAAGTGGACTCTGCTACGAACGCTGACGAGGAAGGTGGAAACACTTATCACGTCCACCGCGAATTTGTACATCCTCACTATTTGCCTGTCAGCAAGTCGTATTTGGACACGGTCAACATTGCTATTAAAGGAGATCTGGGACAAAATATTCCATTCACCAAAGGGAAAGTCACGGTGAAACTCCATTTTTGAAAACGGTTCTCTCACGACTCGTAAGTCATGTATCCAGTGTACCGAAGGGTTGCTCGACAGCGAGGACACGGTTTAGGAGATATGTTAAAATCGGCCTTTCGTTCGGTGGCTCCCGTCTTGAAACCGATGGTGACACGAGGATTGCACGCCTTGAAAGATGCCGCACTGACACAAGGCAAAGAATTTCTCCAAAATGTCATCATCGACAAACAAAACCCCAAAGAACCTTTCTTAAGGGCAGGCAAAAATGTCTTGCTGCAAACAGGTAAAGACCTTTTGGGCCGACGAGAAACACCTATAAATGCCCTGCACGCTACCGAGCATTTCTACTTCCTTGAAGCCACAGGAAGGACAAGGCAGAAAGAGACGACGAAGAAAACACCCTTTCACCAGACTTCACACGTCTAAAGCTAGAAAGACAAAGAAAAGAAGAACCGTTCGAGACTTAGACGTTTTCGATTATTGAGAAAGAGAAAAAAAATGATGCACCGAGAATCTTGCGCCTGTTCCAAGTCGGAACTGAATCTGTTTGCCATGCCCCCCACCATGATGACGATGCAAGAATCTCAGTGGGTAGAATTTCATCCCGTCTCCTCTTTGACGGAATCAGCTCCCATCGAGTTTGATATCAAATGTCAGCCCGAAGATTACATCGATCTGAATAGCAGTTACCTGTACTAGAAAGTCAAAGTGATCAAAACGGACAACACCAATCCAGGAGCCAATGATAGAGTAGCTCCCGTCAACAATTTCACGCATTCCTTGTTCAGTGAAGTGGACTTGTACTTGAATAACAAACTGGTCAGCAGCAGCATGGATAATTACCCGTATCGTGCCTACCTGGAAAATCTCTTGACGTACGGAAAAGACGGCAAGAATACTCATCTGGATGCTTGCGTGGTATGGAAACCTGACACAGCGGGTGAGAACACGTTTATCGATACAGCCCTGACAGAAGAGAACAATCCTCACAATGTGGGGTTTAACACACGTAGAACTTAAATTCTGCAAGGGCGAAGTTTAGAACTGATGGATCGTTTGCATTTGGACATGTGGCTGCAAGAAAAGTATTTGCTAAACGGCGTGGATATCGGCCTGAGACTGAATCGTAGCAGTGCCGCTTTGCATTTGATGGCTCATACTAACGAATACAAAACTGTCATCCAAGAAGCCCGACTTTATGTGCGTCGTGTGGAAGTGTTACCCAAAGTGGGAAACGAGATCAGTCACACGTTGAGCAGAACCACAGCCAAGTATCCGATCCGACGCGTAGAAGTGAAAACGTTCACCATTCCTGCTGAACTGCGATCCATGATCGAAGATCATCTGTTCCAAGGACATTTACCCAAACGTTTGATCGTTGGTATCGTCAGGAATTCAGCTTTCAATGGACTTCACAGCGAAAATCCTTTTGAGTTTCGACACTTTGACGTGTATAAGATTGAAGTCAGTCGCGACGGCAAGACCTTGTGTACCCGACCCCTTGAGCCTAACTTTGGTGCCGCGAAGAATTATTTGAGATCGTACTTGTCCCTTTACGAAGCCAGGGGACAGTTAGGAACCAACACCAGTCACGGGATTACATACGACGATTATGCAGGAGGTTACGCTTTGTGGGCTTTTGATTTCACTCCAGACCAAGTCAGCGACGAGGGGCATTTCCACCCTATAAAATCCGGTGAGATTCGTGTTGAAATTCAGTTTGCAAATCGAGACCCTGATGTAACGTTGAACGTCATCCTGTATGCAGAATTTGATAATACGATAGAAATCAACAGTTTGAGAGAAGTCATTCTAGACTATTAGAAGCCATGGAAGACTGTTATCCCTCTTTACCTAGTGGAGAAACTTTGGACATGGAATGTGAGGAGACCGTGGAAAAAGAAGAAGTTATCATGATGAAGTCGAGATGGTCAGAACAAGAAGCCCATTTAGTCTCCTGTTTTGCCAAACACTTGGTCGAAAAAATAACGGAATTGATCAAGAAAGATTGCTATGTATGTCAAAACGATCATCCCAGTCAAATTCAACACTATAAATGCCTGATGTTGAGTCAAGAAGAAAAATTGAACGAGTATCTGGACGAAGCTTGGAGTCTCATCTCGGACGAAGTCGTGTTGAATCAGTGGTATAAAGACTTGCGTGAACATTCTTGTCCACCATTAACCACTCAAGAGATCCATCGTATCGAAGCTCTCCTGAATCAGAGTGGGGAGACGAAGCGAAGAAACGGTTATTTGTCAGACATTTTCAAGCAAAAACTCAGGATCGAATTGATCACTTATTATTACCTGTGAAGAAGAAAAAGAAATAAAAACACACAAATCAATGGATACCTGGGAACTTTATTACCTTTTGAACCACAGTTCGTACACGGCTTCTTGGAATCCTGTCGTCTGTGCAAAAGACGAACTCCCTCATCGCAAACCTCAAGACCATCAAGCTTATGTGAACAACACGGACGACAGTCATCTCCCAGGAACCCACTGGGTAGCCGTCTACTTTCCTCAAGAAGGATGTGTGAAATATTTCGATTCGTATGGATTGCCTTCTTTGGAAGACGACATCATCGACTTTATGAGAAGAAATGCTCAGACCACCCGATTCAATAATGTGAAATTACAAGGCACAGATTCCTTGGTGTGTGGACAATATTGTGTGTATTTTCTGCATCATCGCAGCCTGGGCTATTCCTTAGAACATTTAGTGACTCATTTTGATCCTCGTTGTTCTTCTGGAAACGATGTGAAAGTAGATCGATGGTTCTGTGACCATTATACTTATCTTTTGTCTCAAGCTAGGAAACGTAGTGTCCATCAATGGCCTAATGACTTCCAACAGTGGAAATCACAATTTCATTCACAACGTTGTCAGCCTTATCAAAAATAATGTGTTAGTTGAACAAAATGTTTGATGTTATATTGTTGGATTATTGTTAAAAATGTTTGAGTTGTTTGTTAGTGTTAAGTGATTTTTGAATAAAAAAAATGTTGTGTTTTGAAAAAAATGCCTTTGTGGTTTGTTTGGCTATAGGAATCTTGATTCATGCTCTTTGACTTCTTACTATCCCTCTCATGACACTCATTGAACGTTGCGGCTCGAAAACCGTGGATGGATGTTTTCCTTCACGTCCGCGCTTTGACTTTAAACCCGGGGTAGCCTCCAGTCTAACCATCCATTGTCGACTCATCCTCCTACGAAGATGTGCTCCAAACTAGCTAAGCTAAACGAAGCCTACGTGAATTTGTATAGGGTCAGACACAGTCTGATACCGAAGCCAGAAGAGATAGAGAATGTGAGAATGTTAAAAGTCACTGAAGACCTGATATAAGAGCTCTTCAGAGAAGAAATGAACAGGGAGAAAGAAGAATGGACAGAGAAGTACAGTCTTCAGAAACAGCAGAGAGAGCAGCAACAGCAACAACAACAGCATCCGCAGCAACCTGAACCTGACAGAGGCTTTGTCGATTGTCGTATCGACACCAAAGAGTTCTTCTTCTCTTTCCGAAGAAGCAGACCTATCGTCAGAAAGTCTATCGTCAGAGGACGTCGCATTCTTAGAAACTAAAAGATCGCCCTGGCTTCAACTTCGCACACAAAAAACAGCCCTTTTCAGGGCTGCCCAATACTCTAGAAAAGAAGTAACAATCGATTTGCCAATGTATGTATGTAGAGTAGTGTGAATATAAACACTGACTCTTTTGTGGTGTGAGTGTATGTGTTTGTGTGGATAGTAGATAATGATAATGTTTTTTTTGCTGTTTGACGTGCGTGGAGAGTAGATTTGGGGTTTGAATTGATTGCTTTGCGTATGTGGATAGTATATTGAAGTGATTAATGAAAATTTTTAAATTAGTAATGGGAAGTTAAAAAAAAGTGAGTGAGTGTTTCTTTTAGGTTCGCACGTTGTTTGGTCATGATCTAGGTAATATAAATTTTGTCTTAGGGGAATGTTTTCCTTCACGTCCGCGCTTTAACTATAAATTGAAAATCGCTCGGCAGTCTAGCTACCCTTGTTGATTGATCAACACTAGAGAATGAGCAGAAGGCTAGCGAAACTGTTGGAACTTTATGTGCACCTGGAATATGCCAGGCTCATACTAAATGAACTGGCCGCGGAGGCCATCGTCGAAGTGGGAAGGATGAAAGAGGAGGAGAGAAGAAACAAAGAAGAGGAGGAGAGAAGAAAAAAAGAAGAGGAGGAAAAGGAGAGAGGAATGGCTGTACCACAGCCACAAGAAGGAAATTTCAGAATCCCAGAGACAGAAGATTGTGATTCTGAAGCCACTCATTCCGCCTCTGCTCTCCCCCAAAAAAGAGTGAAAGGAGATTGGAGTAGGAGATGTGTGTGTGGTGCCAGGCCTGGAAGGTGCCATCATTAACCAGGTGCCCTGGAGTTCAAAACAAACAGCCCTTTTCAGGGCTACCTAAAGCTTTAGAAAAGAAATAGTAATCCATTTGCCAATGTGTGTATGTAGAGTAGTGTGAATATAAACACTAACTCTTTTTTCCTAGTGTGAGTGTATGTGTTTGTGTTTGTAAGCGCTCACGTACGTTTGTGTGGATAGTAGATTATTGGGTTTTGTAAGTGATAAAGTAAGTTTGGGTAGATAGTAGATTTGGGTTTCATTTTAATGCTTTGCGTGTGTGGATAGTAGATTTGGGGTTTGTTTATTGCTGCTTCGCGTATGTGGATAGTAGATAATATGAGATGAGAAAAGTAGGGGATATTTTCCTTCACGTACGCGCGTTTTAAGTGATGATCTAGGTAATATAATTTTTGAGTTTTAGGGGGATGTGTTCCTTCACGTCCGCGCTTTTCGTATAAGAACCCACAACGTTCGTCATTCACACCATTCTACAAAGAATAAAAAAGAAGATGGCTTCGAACCACCTTGATAAAATAAAAAAATTGCAAGACGTCCTGGACAATTTGGGCATGATGGAGCAAATGTTGGTTAACCTAAACGAGGATCACTATTCTTATAGTCCCCATCGAGTGAAGATGGAAATCAACAATTTAAGAAAACTAAAGGATATTATCAGTCATCTGTTGAAAGAAATAAAGGAGGAGAAGGAGGATGAAGAGTAAAGGATAAGGTTGAGAGCATGGAACGAAAAAATTGAAAAAGAAGAAGCAAATGAGAAGAGGAAGAAAGAAGAGGAGGAGAAGCAGAAAGAAGAGAAAAAGAAGAAAAAGGAGGAAGAAAAGAAAGAAAAGAAGAGAAAAAGTGTAGGACAGAAAATAAGATGCTGGTGGAGAAATAGAAGAAATTAGAAGAAGAAGAAAACCAAAGGCCCTTTTCAGGGCCACTCCAATCTCTCGAAAAGAGATAGACTTTCAATTGCCTACCCCTTTTTTTAATTTTTTTTATTTAAAAAAAAAACAACAAAAAAAATCCCATGTTAAATTCCCCTTGTCCCTAGAATTGCTTTTTTTCTCCCATATTAAATTTCCCTTGTTCCTAGACTGACCCAAAATAGATTCCCATGTTAATTCCCATTGTCCCCAAAGGGACGGGCCAGTTTTCCCCATGTTAAATTTACATAGCCCCCAAAGGGACGCGACCCTGTTTTTAATGGTAAGTCACATTGTCCCTAATCCGCCCCACTTCACTACTCCCAAGAGAAAAAGATCTTTTCTAGCCAAGCAGCCCAACCCTGTTACTACGCACGAGATACCCACCCTAGTGATTTCTGCTAAATCATCGACAGGGGCAAGTCCAGAAGTAGGCATTGGCCATGGCAAAGGCTTAAGGCAGTTAAAGCTGATAACGTCCCGTTCCTGAGTTATATATATCTATATATATATATATATATATATATATATATATATATATATATATATATATATATATATATATATATATATATATATATATATATATATATATATATATATATATATATATATATATATGTATGTATGTATAACAAATACCCAACGGTCCTTTTCAGGGCCACCCACTTCTCTCGAAAAGAGATAGAATTCATTTTGCCAAAATCAATTAAAACTAAAAATCCTTTTTTTCATTATGTACGTGTGTGTGTGTGTGTGTGTGCGTGCGTGCGTGTGTGTGTGTGTGTGTGTGTGTGTGTGTGTGTGAATGCGTGAATGTAGGTCCTTATTCTAAAAAATCAAAACCAAGAGACACTTACGTTTTCTGTCTGGTCTATTCTGGTAAAAAATTTTACAATCCAATTCACAACAGAACACAACACTTTAACAAGTTCATAGACTTCTGTGTCTTTGTTCACTCTCTCTGTTTTTTTTTTTAAATTTCTTCACCTTCACAGGTTTTTCCTCCTCCTCTTCCTCACTTTCTCATCGTCTTCTTTTCTTCTCTTTTTTTCTTCTCTTTCTGTACATGTCTGAGTTCTTCCTTTGGGGAGTGTACCCCTTGTTCATGTTCGGAACTCCTCTCTTGCCCTTTCTCCTGTAGTTTCTTAGGGCATTCTGAAGACCAATGTCCTTTCTATTGACAATGATAACAGCTATCTTGAATATTGTTTCTTCTGACACCTGTCTTGCTTTTCTGACGGTCTCGACACTCTGTAGCCCAATGCCCCTTTCTTCTTAAAGATATAGCAAGTATCTTTACTTTTATCTCGAAATGAGGGGGAGTAGTCCGTCGGCTTGTCTGAAGAAAATTTTCGTATGACACATCGCAAAGCTCTGATTAGAAGTTCGGTGTGTGGGGGGTCTTCCATAGTTCTGGGCGGCTTGAGAGTGAAATGAATAGTGGAATGGAAGCCACTGACCCTTTTTATAGGGAAGACCCTGGTCTGACATGGATATAGGGGACCCTGGTATTTAAAATTTAGTCATTTGACGTTTTGCAGTCAAGATGAAACGATCGGATCCATTCGTGGAGAAAGGAGAAGAACGTAAGAGGCAGAAACGTGATTTATCGCCTCGCACAGTAGCTAAAGTCTTGGTTCAAATTCATTCAGCGATTTTGAAGATGACATGACTGAGCCAGAATCCAGACCCAGAGAGTCTACACCCAACCAAAGTTCACCAGTTAACCCTGAAAAGTACTATCACATTAGAGAGACGGAAAAGCGCTCCTCTAGAAAATTTAGAACTACAGCTTACATTTACACGGTGAAGTTTAAAGATTTCAAGTCCGAATTACCGTTAGAGAAAGCAGAGGGTTCATCACCGAGGTGTGGGATTCTTTGTTAGCCACACTTAAAAGACAGCGTCAAGCCAAAGAAGACGATCGCTTGAGACTTTCCATTCATGACGACAGTTTGAAGTCCCCCGTTTGGATCGAGTTTAGCAGCCCAGCAGAATTGACTCCTTCCAAAGTCATCGACAAGATTCAACACGTGCAACAATCCGATGACAAATTTCACTTCACCGATGGAAAATCGACACTGTTCATGACCCACTTGTCTCTTCCCCAAGGGACAGGACGCAAAATGGTGTTATTGGTGGACGACCTTCGCAGTACCAAAAAGAGTCTTGTCCTAATTAACAACCCTCAAGACAGATGTTTTTAGCCCGTACTATCGTGGTGGGACGAACGTATGCCGACAAGAACGACACGGTAGAATGAAAAAGAGCTTAGCAAAATATTAAAAAATCGAACAGAGCCAAACAACGAAGAGAAGCAGAACTCTTGTTACAGCAAGCCGGGCTATCCAAAGACACACCCTGTGGCATTCCTGAAATGCAAAAATTGTAAAACGTCTTGACTTCATGCTACACCTTGAAAATACACCCTCAAGAAGTGCGCGGACATTTGTTGTTTCGAAGCAAAGATTTCAAAGACGGAAAATACATTCACGTCTATTATTACGATGAACATTTTGATGCCTTCACCAGTTTCTCCGCATTCCTGTGATACGGTTTTTACTGGTGCATTGCCAAGCTAAGCAGCGTACCTTTGTCAGCCCTGCCTGTTAGCAACAACATCTAAAGACACAAGGTTCACAGCAGAAAAGTGCCTGCCACATGCGACTGTGCACTACTTGTGGACAAGGCATACGTACCAATGATGCCAAGGCACACGTATATTCAGGAAAGAAACGATATCACGTTTGTTGCTAAATCGTGGACTTGGAACACGAATGCTACATTCAACAATACCATCGAATCATCAAGAGGAAGATGACCAGAATAAAGGAATGTCATCTTTTTCTATTTCGAATGCATGCAAGAGACCGGCATTCACATTCCTAATTTCTGTGTGGCTCATCGAGCGTGCGAGAAGTGCATCCAAGAGCCTATATGTAGTCATTTCCCTCACTGCAACAAGATTCCCGGAGGACGTGAAAAAATCTTTCGGGAGCCTAACTCGCTGGCCGATTTCGCCCAATGGCTCTTAGACATCATCGACGAGACGTGGAGCCAAGAGTACATCGAACGTTACCGAAATTGTCATGCCATGCCACGGTGATGGCTCACAATTTCTCGGGATACGATGGACAGTTTCTTTTGAGATACTATACGGAACAAAGTACCCAACGCCCTACAGTCACTTTGAACGGAGCTAAAATCATTTCCATGCACGTGGGAAAAGTACAGTTTAAAGATTCGATGAGTTACTTGGCCATGCCTTTGAGTCGAATGCCTAAAACGTTTGGAATGACAGAAATGACTAAAGGGTACTTTCCGCACTTTTTCAATACCGAAGCCACTCAACACATCGTTTTACCCATTTGCCTGAGGATCACTACAACGACCCCGACAACATGCGCACCGAACAACGAGAAACTTTCTACGCTTCGTACCAGACCCACGCCTCGGACCCCTTCGACTTTCAGGAGGAAATGTTAAAGTATTGTCGTTCTGACGTGGACAAATCACGGCGTTGCTGTGGAAAATTTCGAGAACTGTTCATGGAGCATGGAGTGATCCATCCTTTGAATGAAGCCTGCAACATCGCCAAAGCGTGTTCCTTAGTGTACAGCCAACGATTCATGCCCGAAAACACCCTCACACCCTCACTGTCATCAACTCTCAAACGACGAACTATGTCCAACGTCAATATTCGGTCAAAGCCCTACGCTGGCTATATTACTTGTGCGACAGGGAAGACAAATGGATCCAATATGTCCACAACAAGGGAGGCGAAAAGACCATTCGAACGTATTCGGTGTATGGCTGAGACTTAGAAAACCCCAAGATCGTGTACGAGTTTAACGGATGCTTATTTCACGGATGTCTCCTCTGCTGCCCTCAATATGACACTAAAAATCAGTTTTTAGAACGGATCATTGAAAATCTGTACGAGACAACTTGACAGCGGTGATTAAAGTTAGAACAGCAAGGATAGCAAGTAGTGGAAATTTTGGCACACGAGTACGATCACCGTTTCAAAACTGATCCCGAGTTTAAACGCGTCGTGGAAAGTTACAAGTTGGTGGACCCTCTAAACCCGCGTGACAGTTTGTGCGGAGGACGGACAAACCTCACCTGTTTGCTGTACCATACTGACGAGAAGAAAGGAGAATAAATCAAATACTTGGACGTGTGTTCGCTGTATCCTTACGTGTGCAAATATTGTTTCTTTCTCGCAGGGCACCCACATTTGCTGACGGAATACATCGACCTGGACAACATTCGACAATACGAAGGATTGATCAAGTGCAAAGCCTTGCCTCACAAGGACTTGTACCATCCCGTTTTATCTCACCATCGCCAAGGAAAACTAATGTTTCCCTTGTGCCGTACCCGTGACGAAGCGTGCAATCAAGACCAGCCTTGTCAGCACACCCAGGAATAACGTGCCTTAACGGGAACGTGGGTCAGCGTGGAATTGTTTAAAGCTCTGGACCTAGGATACCAACTGTTAGAAGTGTACGAAATTTACCACTTTCCCAAGACAGAACAGTACTACAAGGACGACGAGACTCAGAAATGCATTTTCGCCGACTACGTGGGTGCCTTTTTGAAACTGAAACAAGAAGCCAGCAGCTATCCTTTCTGGTGCCACACTCCCGAAGACCAAAAGAAATTCAAAGAGAAATACTGGGAGCCGGAAGGCATCACTTTAGACAACGTCGAGAAAAACGAAGGAAGGCGATCGTTCGCCAAGGTGATGTTGAATTGTTTGTGTGTCAAAATGGCACAACGACCGTGTTTACCCAAGACGAAGTATTTGACAGAATCTTCCCGCTACTTTCAGATGATTCATGACAAAACCAAATACATGAAACACGTGGACGTCCTTCGTGAGGACTTGATCCTGGTCAATTACAAAGAAGATCTGGACTTTGTAGAAGCTGACGAATTTGGAATTGTCATCATTGTGGCTTACGTGACAGCCCATGCTCGCTTAAAAGTGAACGAAGTTTTACAACTGTTAGGAGATCGTGTGCTGTATTTTGACACGGACAGTTGCAGCTACGTCGATCGCCTGGGTCACTGTCACCCTAAAATCGAAAGTGACCGTTTAGGAGCCTGGACGGACGAGCATCCAACGACAAGATTCTAAGTTTTGCTAGTGGCGGTCCTAAAAACGACGGCTACGAATACCGTGACCCACAAGGCGAAGTGCAGACGGAGTGTAAAGTGAAAGGACTGACTCTCAATTATCACACCAGTTGAGTGTTGATCTTTGGGGTCTTGAAAGAAGCCTTGCAGTCTGGATAGGATGGAAACTTTAAAGCGACCACCTACGAACCGCACAAGATTGTACGTTTACCCACACACCAAATCGTCAGTCGACCTTTCGAAAAAGTGTATAGAATCATGTACTAGAAGGGAGTGCGACTTCCCAACCACTTCATTTTTGCCGTACGGACACGTCGATATTGGTCAGCATATAAAAAGGGACAACGTCCAAGACTGATAGTTCATTGTAACTACAAATACCAACGGAGAAAGATGAATACTTTTAAACAGACATCATTCAAGTTCGGGGATTCTCAAGTGGAGTCCAATGCTGTGCCTTGCGATGAGAGCTGTGCCGTACATCATGGGAACTTTGCTATGACTACTACTACTACTACTATACTACCACTACACATGCCATGGAAAGTGATGTTGTGCGTGTCAAACTTGACAGATGCGAAAGAGATGACACTCATTATCGTGGACTCTTTACTGGTTTTCATTGTCAATGTCATCCTCCACGTGAAACCATGCAGCTGCCACCCTGCGGATGTCATCCCAAACTGAGTAAACTTCTGCGGATTTCACAGTAACCTCATCGAAATGAACCTGTGAAAGATGAATATTCGTTCTCTGTGCGTTTGCCTGAATAGTGAAACTTTGAATGTCGATTCCAAACCTGACAAGGAAAATAGTCTAAATATCTGGGATGACCTATCCCCGAAGAACTAGCCAGAGCCGGATTTTTCTACTTGGGCGAAGAGGATAAGGTCAAATGCTTCAGTTGCGGTGTGTCACTACACCAGTGGGAACAGAAAGATTCCCCTTACCTGGAACACGATCGATGGTCTCCGCACTGATACTACCTACCTTTAGTCGGACCCTAGTCATTGAAGTGGCATACCATTGCGTTTAAGAAACCAGCTTGGCTAGGGGTCAAACGTTGGACAACACCGAGACAAGTATCCAAACCCCATTTGAAAAGCAGTAATCAAGGATTCCCAAACGAATTGCAAGAGAAGATCTACAAGGAAGTTTGGCAAGAACTTGCCAGAGCAAAATCTCAATTGGTGACTGTAGAACTTTTGTGTCGAGATTATCACAAGAGGAAAGTGATAAAAGTCAACAAATTCGTAAGATTTCTCTGGATGAAGTCTACGTTCATCGATTATTCCACTTTAGACCGTTTACATTAGAAGATTTTATTGACATTCTTGACCGTTACCCTGAATGGCAGTGGTCAGAGATAACTCACTATGTCCATTACTTTCGCTATAGGAGAAGATTTTAAATTAAATAAGGACACTTAGAAATGACCCCTAACGTGGGTATAAATACTGACTGACATTTTCATGGAAACTTTATAAGAGAACTTTCGTGGTTTGTCCGTGGAGTTGAGAGAACGCATTTACCGAGAGCTGGTCAAAATATAAGTGAAACGCAAACAACAATTGCATCCGTCACGTCACTGATGTTTAAACCACTGGTACCTGAATGCTATAAGAGGACTGATTCAGATGAAAGTGATCCAGTGGTTAGACGTTGTTAAACTGGAAGTGGGCGAGAAGTATTGGTTTGTTGTGACTCATTCTTTTTACTATATGGTAGACATACTGCAACGAATTCTAGAGGAAGAGTTAGAGAGTTACCAAAATCATTTACACAACGTAAACTTAGTTCAAGAGGAAACTTCTGAAAGGAGTGTTGTGATGTGGAAGTTAGTCACTAAACCATTTAGATTGGCCACTGGAGTACGATCATCTCTGTGCAGAAAGTACACTTATTTCCTTTGACAAAAAGAGGTATAAAAACGATCTACCATGCCACGACCTTTATCATGTGGTGATACAACAGATTCTGTGGAAGGAAATCAATGCGAGTATTCAAACGGTGGAGGATTACCAACACTTATTACGAGAACTGTGTCCCATGAATTGGGGTGAACAGGTGGTGTGTGTCTTAATGACTTGCTTTCTGGGATTTCGTTTACCGGTCGATTCCTTGTGGACTCTTTACGAACAGTACTTACAGCCAAATAAAACATGAAAGTGGTCCTTTTAAATGTCTACGACAGACTCATTTTGTTAAAAGCCTTGCTTTTTCATCTGGATAATTCTCGACCTCTACGGGGAAAAAAAGATTCGTCAACGTTTAGGCACTGAAGATGTATACAACGATGTGTGTGTAGCTTGTGACAATGGACAGATGTACGTGACTGGAAAACTTTGGTTTCGAGGTTTGGACCAAATAAATGGCCAATTCATCTTTATTCATCAAATTTGAAGAAAAATTAACATTTCCAAATCGTTAAAATCTTTTGCTGAGAGTTGAGTTTAGTGTACAATAATATAAGCCACTGTTATCGGTAGAACAATACCATTTTGTATATGTGCTACATTTTCAAACGATCCAAAGTTTTCCACTTCTGCCAAGGATATAATATTTCTCTTTATTTTTCAAGGTGCTCATAATATTGTTACAGCTGGGTTCGTACTTGTAATTATTTATCAACTGTTTAGGGCAAGGAAGATACATTTTCATGTGGAAATAATTTTCTCTGGAGTAAACACAAATACCTTAATATGACAAATAAAGGAAACAAAATCTCTAAATATTCTTCTAGGACGCAACTACTATCAGTGGTGTCAGTTATTTCGAACAGATTTCATTCCATATAATTGGTTTCATCATTACGGGGTGCAATACAGATATTATGGACTTTTAAGAGAGTGATAGGTGTGAGGTGAAGGTATTTACATTTGCAACATACATAATGGAGAGAAACTTGACATACCTATTGGTTATTTTCATGTACTGTGGCTGAAATTTCTTTGAATATTGTACTTGTGGAAAATTGTACATGATCTATGCACACAGCTAACCAACTCACTGATCTCATGGGCTCAAAAAATCATGCAAATTTAGTCAAAAGTACAAAATGTTTAGTGCTTATTAAAACAGGGGAATGGAATTTTCTGAACGTACAATGAATGAATTAACAAATACATAAAATGCAAAACAATGCCAGTCCGTGAGGACACCTGTGTGACTCTACCCAATGTAGAGTCTGTAAGAACATTACACACTGTCCCTAGGACACCTTTGATACCAAAAACGTCTTGTACATTGAGTTGTTTATATTGCACTTCGATCGTTGTGATGTGTATTTTATCGCTGTACTTGACCATTTGGCTTTTATGTATTTTTGTCTTTCGTGTTGTTCTATTTTTAAAACAGATAAGTGTCCTGAACAAAAGTATAAAAATTCTTGTCTTGTCTGTGTTCGTGACAAAAGTGACATTCCCTGCACTATGGCTACCTCTGTTGCCTCTGCTCCCACTTCCTCCACTTTCAAAGTCATTGACGAACACTTAGATCGTATCAGTTGGCAGGTATTGTATCTTCGCTATCCCTTTAACATGTTAATTGCTGCACCTAGCGGTTCAGGCAAAACCGAATTTGTCAAACATTTGATAGAACATAAACATCATTTGATCGATCGTCCACCTCAAGGGATCGTGTGGTGCTACAAAGAGTGGCAATCGGAGTACAGTCTCTTGGGATAGAGTCAGTGCGATTCCATCGTGTTTGTGGAAAGCATTCCTGGCGCAGACGACGGAATCGTGTCTGACCCCAGTCAAACCCATCTGGTCATTTTCGAGGACATGTTAGGAGAAGACGAAGACGAAATTAAACTGTGGTTTACGCTCAAAGGGCATCATCGTAATGTAAGTGACATTCACATCACTCAAAATTTGTTTCAACAAAGTAAAGCCCATCGCACCATCAGTCTAAATGCTCATTACGTGGTCTTGTTTAAAAGCCCTATAGATAGATCGCAAGTGCAAGTCTTAGCCAAACAGTTAGGAACACTTGGCTGACTCCTGCGTACGACGATGCCACTCAAACCCCACACGCCTATTTACGCGTGGATTTAAAACCCAATACCCCCGATTATTTGCGATTTCGTACTCATCTGTTTCACCACTGGTGCCAAGACGGAGGGCCTGTCGTGTATACGTCCCCGTCGTCGACTTAACAACAACAACAACAACAACAACAGAAATCTATAAAAACCTTCTCAAATAAGTTTTATGATGGTTTCCGTTGACAGCACGTCAATTACTGCAAGGCATCATTCACATTCCTCGTCAAACCAAACGCTTTTTGACAGAAACAAAGTAGCCCTGACGCAACTAGCCGATCTCCGCATCAACACTCAAGCCAAGAAGCAAATCATTTTGAAACCTGGAGGTAGCGGTTCTCTAGGAGGTGTTATCATTCGCTCTCTCTTACAATTGGATCCTAATACCCGCAAAGTCCTACCAAAGAAAAAAACCACTTCCAAAATTTGTCCCGATTTAGTCCGTTGCGAACCCCTCCACGACGTGCGATGCCTGTCATCAAGTTGATACGATGTGAAGACAATCAGTGGGGACGCATTCCAGTATGAAAAAGACCTGTGGAAAAAGAATGGCAATCCGTGTTTTTGTGCTCCGGAACAAACAAAAATGTTAGCCCCCCTCCCCCCCCCCCCCGAAACCATCCCTCTTCTAATCCCAAAGGAAAGAAAAGTAAAGGACTGCGTTCTCGTTTAGCCAAACATAGGGACGTGTTGTCCGTCCTGTACAAAGCCCCTCCACCCTTGCGAAAAGAACTCATTCACACAACCTCCAAAGACGTTATCGATACCGTGTGCGAATGTTTTATGAATGTCTTGAAAGGTACCAGACCTTTGTCTAAACACCAGAAAAAAATGCTGAGCCAAACATTGTCACGTTCTTCGCCAAATGGTTCAAAAGAAAATAACCATTCGTCAAAAGAAAAAGATGTTGGTACAACGCGTAGGAAATTTGCCAATGTTTTAGGACCCTTGCTGAAAGGAGTATTAGAAACAATGCTGGGAGGACTCATGGGAGCAAGATAAAAAAGAACCAAAAAGATAAAAGGGACATTTTGGGGCCAAATATCTCACACCTGATCATTGAAAAAGAATGGAAGGACGAAAACTGGCTTTAGTGCCTTACCAACGATGGATAGAATACCATCGTTGGCAAGAACAACGGACCACGCACTTGCCTTCCAATTCTCATTTGACCGAGATAGATGTCCCAGTTACAACACGAATTCCAATCCTTGATGGATTGCAACCAGTTGTCCAAAACAGAAAAATCGCAATAGTACGGTCAACTATTTCAACGACTGCAACTCTTTCACTAGAAAGCTATAGACGAAACAGCTCTGCACACTCTGAAAGATTTTAAGATCCTGATGAAAAGTTCATCACCATCATCACTACCACCTCCAGAGTTCAAGACAGACGCAGCGCCACGGATGCCAGAGGAAGAAGAGGTACGAGAAATCTTTCAAACACCGTCAGCAGCTCCCATTCCAAGTAAGATTGCAGCGTCCTTTTTAACCCCTTCCCCCTCTCCGCAACTTGAAGAACTGAAAGCTTGGGTTAAAAAGATCATGTCAGCTCCTCCTTCGGCAGATGTCAAAAAGCAGGAAGGGAAACCAGAAGTGAAAAAAGAATAAGAAGACCAAAGCCAACCCATTACCACCCCCACCACCACCAATACCCTCTACTTCTACTCCCGTGTCATCTCGGACACGTAAAGCCGTTTATAAACAACCATTTTGCCCCATCCAAAGTAGCCTCATCCAAAGTAGCAACAGCGAAGAGTGAGTGACTTATTAAAAAATAGAGAAAGTGTTAGCCAGCATTTGTTACGATCCATCCCATCCTTCAGCTTACGGAGGAGTTCAGAAATTGTATCATGCTGCCAAAACGCGTTTGAAAATTCTCCGTTTACCTGAAGTGCCACGGTGGTTACAAGAACAATCCACGTATACTTTACACAAACCCATTCGACGAAAAGTTTTCAGAAGGCGCATCGATCATCAATGGCATGCCAATTTAGCCGATGTCTCTCATTTAGCCACCTACAATCGTGGCTACAAATATTTGTTTTGTGTCATCGACGTCTTTTCCAAATTTGCCTGGGTAGTGCCATTGACTTAGTGCGTGCCCTCAAACTGGTGTTGAAACAAAGTGGTCTCCACCCTCTTAAATTGCAAACCAACAAAGGCATCGAATTTCTGAACCAAGCTTTCCATAAAGCATTAAGGAAACGAGACATTCATTTTTTTCACCACCGAGAATCCCGAAACCAAAGCTAGCATCGTGGAACGTTTTCAACGCATCTTGATAAAACGCATCTGCGAATATTTTACTCATCAACACACTCTCAAGTACATCGATATCTTTCCGCACCTGGTTCAAGCATTCAACCAATCTAACCATCGAAGCATCGGACGTGCCCCAATGTGAGACTCCCGACAACAAAGTGACCGATTTTGAGCGACTGTTTTTCACGTTCCTGACGGTGGCTGTCCTCAATAAAAGTGGAGTGTTGTCAGCAGGAGATTGTGTGCGCATTGGCAAAACCAAACGCACTTTCGACAAAGGTTACTTACCCATCTGGACCACCGAATGGTTTCGTGTCAATAGTCGAGAGCGTAGCCGTCATCCTCCCGTCTATAAATTGGAAGACATGAACGGGAAAGTGTTAAAAGGAATGTTTTACTTACCCGAGTTACAAAGCGTAACCCAAAAAGAAGACGACGTGTTCGACATCAAATGCATTCACGAACGAAGAACACGAAAAGTAGGAAACATCTTGTCAAAGAGCTCAAAGTACGTTGGAAAGGATATCCTCCTAGTTTTGATTCTTGGATCGACTCTTCGCAAGGCATCGACTATAATTTAAAAAGAAGTGACCACCATTCCCTTCCACTCAGCCTCAGCTACCACTACCACTGCAGTGACCACTCCTTCACCTAGTTCCTTACTGCAAGGTCTACAAAAGCAACCCTTGTGCGTGTGGTGTGGAGAACGTGTGCCTAAAACGCAAACCGTCTTTTCTGCCAAATCTTTGTGGTGTACTGTGTCATCGGTACGGCCATTGCCAATTTGAGTTTGCAACAAGGAGACAAATAATTGTGGACTATTTTACTGAGTAGTTGCATCGGTTACCATCACTCCAATCCTTCCCTGAAGTACACCCCGAACGGAAACAACGGGAGTCTTGCGTTCAACGTCAGTCACCTTCCCATCAGTCATGACACCAACGACCATCCTCGTTCAGACACTCCTCTAACTTCGAGTGACCCCTCGGACAGCAGAACTCTGGACTTATGAAGAACAACAACAACAACCAATTTTACTTGACGCTACCCAGTTAAAGTTCCATGGGGATGTTTCCCAAAAATACTTTGTGTTGTTGCACGGCCAAAGTACCCCAGGCCATCCAATTGGATCACGAAACGCATTGGGAAGTGGCTTTGGAAGAAATCATTCACCCTACACAAATTCTAAACATCGTTGAAAATCAAAACTGGTTTAAGGTCGAAGTTTATGACGTTCAAGTGCAAGAATACTTGAACACTCACTCAGCTGTTGTAACTGAAGCTGACGCTGAGCCAATACCAAAGAACGAGCTAAGTAAATGTTATACCTATGGGTTGCATATTTGTGCATGATATTATTTTAGTGTTCGCCATTGGGTGAACACGATTGCTACTAGATTCAATGCACTGCTTTGTAAACAAAATGTGGTCAAAAAACAAAAAAGTGTCACCATTGAGTACCGTAAAGTAGCGCGTCGCCTACTGATACATTTTTTGACTGAGGACAAAGCGGTAGGTATTTACTTTTGTCCTCCATTGCATGACATTTTGGATGAAGACATGAACATACTGAAGGGTGGATTCATACCATCCATTATCAGCAACCGGGAATTTGCAAATTTGATTCGTTCCCCGGTAGAGTTGAACCAAGGATTTAATATGATCTTTGTGTACTCCGATGTGGAGGAGTACAATGCGGTGGGACACACCGCCGTACCGTTACTGTGTGTCATTCCTTTCTATGTGGATTCTGCCACTAACGCTGACGAGGAAGTTGGAAACACCTATTACGTTCACCGCAAATTTGAACATCCTCACCATCTGACCGTCAGCAAGTCGTATTTCGACACTATCAACATTGCTTTAAAAGGAGATCTGGGACAAAATATTTCATTCACCAACGGGAAAGTCACGGTGAAACTCCATTTTCGAAAACGACTCTCTAACGACTCTTAAATCATGTATCCTGTGTACCGAGGCGTCGCATGATAGCGAGGACATGGTTTAGGAGATATGCTGAAATCGGCCTTTCGTTCGGTGGCCCCGTCCTGAAACCGATGGTGAAACAAGGATTGCACACCTTGAAAGTTTCCGCATTGACGCACGGCAAAGAATTTCTCCAAAATGTCATCATCGACAAACAATACTGAGACCAGGCAGAAATGTCTTGCTTCAAGCGGGCAAAGTCATTTTGGGCCGAATAGAAACTCGTAGAAATGCCCTGAACACTACTGAGTCAGGCATTCCTGCTTTCCTGACGCCACAGTAAGGACACGGCAGAAAGAGACGATGAAACATCCCTTCAGAGGACTTCACACTCATAAAGCTAGAAATACTAAGAAAAGAAGAACTGTCAGAGACTTAGACGTTTTTGAATATTAAAAAATCATAGACAGTAAGAAAGAAAAATGATGGCCCAAGAGTCTTGCGCCTGTTCCAAGTCAGAACTGGATCTGTTTGCCATGCCACCTATGATGATGACGATGCAAGAATCCCAATGGGTAGACTTAATCCAGTCTCCTCTTTGACATCCTCAGCTCCCATCGAATTTGAATTCAAAGGACAGCCCGAAGATTACATAGATCTGAACAGCAGTTACTTGTACCTGAAAGTCAAAGTGGAAGTCACATCGACGGACGGTCCCAAACTAAGGGATGGTGAGGTAGTAGCTCCCGTCAACAATTTTTTGGCATTCTTTGTTCAGTGATGTGGATTCGTATTTGAATAACAAACTGGTTAGCAGCAGCATGGATGCTTACCCTTACCGAGCGTACCTGGAAATTTTATTGACGTACGAAAAAGAAGCCAGAAACATTCATCTGGATGCCTGCGTGGTATGGAAACCTGATACGGCAGACAAATTCAGCGAAGTAGACGACGATAATATGAAATTAATTGAACGTCAAAAGAAAATCAAAGAACGCCGCAGGTTAGAACTGATGGATCGCTTGCATTTAGACATGTGTTTTCAAGAGAAATATTTGCTGAACAGAGTGCAAGTCCGCCTGAGACTGAATCCCAGCAGCACCGCTTTCTATTTGATAGCTGCAACTGCCGATTACAAAACTATAATTCAACAAACCAGACGTTACGTACGACGCGTGGATGTGTTACCTAAAGTGGGAAACGACATCAGTCACACTTTGAGCAGAACGAACACCAAGTATCAGATACGACGTGTGGAAGTGAAAACCTTCACCATTTCCGCTAGACATTAATCAATGATCGAAGATCATCTGTTCCAAGGACAATTACCGAAGCGTTTGATTATTGGCATCGTCAAGAATTCAGCCTTCAACGGACTTCACAGTGAAAATCGTTTAGAGTTTAAGCATTACAACGTGACCAAGATCGAAGTCAGTCGCGATGGCAAGACACTGTGTACCAGACCCTTCGAACTTAAGTTTGGCAACGAGAAGAATTACTTGAGATCCTACTTGTCCCTTACGAAGCCACTGGACAATTAGGGACTGACACCAGTCACGGTATTACGTATGAGGATTATGAGGAGATTATGCTTTGTGAGATTTTGATTTCGCTCTAGACCAAGGCAGTGACGAAGGACATTTCCACCCAATATAATTGGGCCAGATTAGTATTTAACTTCAGTTTGCAAATCCTCTACCCCCAGATAACACGGTGAAAGTCATCTGGTATGCCGAATTTGATAATACGATATAAATCAACAGTTTAAGAGAAGTAATTCTAGACATTAGAAGCTATGGAAGACTATCATCTATCTTTGAAAAGTGGATAATCTATGGAAATGGAATAGGAGGATACCGTGGAAGTAGAACCCAAAGACAAAGACCAAGAGGACATAGTGATGAAGTCTAGATGACTAGAACAACAACAACATTTAGTCACATGTTTTGCCAAACACCTAGCCGAAAAAATTACGGAATTGATCAAGAAAGATTTATATGGATTTCAAAACGATCATCCCAGTCACATTTAACGCGATAAATGTCTGATGCTGAGTCAAGAAAAAAAATTGAACGAGTATCTGGACGAAGCTTGGAGTCTCGTCTCAGAAGAAGCCGTGTTGCATCAGTGGTATAAAGACTTGCGTGATCATTCCTCTCCTCCATTGATTGTTCTAGAGATCCATCACATTGAAGCTGTCTTGTCTCAGAGTGCGGAGACGAAGCGAAGAAACGGTTTCTTGTCAGAGATTTTCAAGTAAAAAGTTCGGATTAAATTGATGACTTGTCATTACTGTGGAGAAAAAAACAAGAAGAAAAAGAACAAGAAGAAGAAAAAACAAAATATGGATACCTGGGAACTTTATTATCTTTTGAACCACAGCTCGTACACTGCTTCTTGGAATCCTGTCGTGTGTGCTAAAGATGAACTTCCTCATCGAAAACCTCAAGACCATCTAGCTTATGTCACCAACATGGACAACAGTCATCTCCCACAAACCCATTGGATAGCCGTCTACTTTTCCCCGTGATGACTGTGTGGAGTATTTTGATTCATATGGATTGCCACCTTTGGAAGACGACATCGCCGACTATATGAGAAGAAATGTCCAGACGACACGATTCAATAATGTGTAATTACAATGCACAGATTCCATGGTGTGTGGACAATATTGTGTGTATTTTCTTCATCAACGCAGTCTTGGTTATTCCTTAGAAGATTTAGTGACTTTTTTTTATCGTCACTCTTCTAGAAACGATGACAAATAATTTGTACTATCGATGATTTTGTGACCATTATGGCTATATTTTGTTTTTAGCTAGGAAACGTAGGGTACATCATTGGCCCAATGACTTCCATCAGTGGAAGTCTAGCTTAACTTCACAACGTTGTCAACTTTGCCAAAAATAGATTGTTATTTGAAAAAATTTAAATTGTAATTATTGGTTGCTAGTTATTTGAATAAAAATGTTGTCTTTAAAACAATGTGTCGTTTGTTTTCAATTTTTATCATGATACATGCTCTTGGACTTCTCTCTATCCCTCACATTCAAATCAAACTATCATAGCGTTCCGACTCTAAACATTGTAAGGATGTTTTCTATCGCGTCCGCGCTTGAACAATACAAAGTGAAGCACTCTTCAGTCTGACCATCCATTGTTGACATCCTCCTACGAAGATGCATTCTAATTTAGCTAAAATAAACGAAGCCTACGTGCATTTGCACCGTATCAGGCAATACCTGATACCCAAGCCTGAAGAGATAGAGAATGTCAGAATGCTGAAAGTGGAAGAAGATCTGATAGGAGAGGTCTTCAGAGAGGAAATCAAGAAATAGCAAGAAGACTGGACAGAGAAGTACAGACTTTAGAAGCAGAGAGGGCAGAGAGAACAGCAGCAACAACAGCAACATCAGGAACCAGACAGAGGATTTGTCGACTACCGTGTAGACACGAAAGAGCTCTTCTCTTTCCGAAGAAGCAGATCTTATCCTGTGTGGAAAGCTTGCCGCCAGACGGAGACGCAATCTCAGACGATAAAAGATAACTCCTCGTCCACAAAAACAGCCCTTTTCAGGGCTATCTCAATACTCTAGAAAAGAGATGATAATTCAATTGCCAATTGTATGTTAGTAAATAATTAAAAAAATAGAAGTGTGTCTATAAGCAATTTGTTTCCGTGGCTTACCAAAACATCAAATGTGTTTGTGTTTGTAAGTAAAAAGTGAGTGTTTCTTTTAGGTCCGCGCGTTCCATGTTTGTTTTGGGTGAGGATATGTGTCTTGTACGTTTTGGTATCACCGGGATGTTTTTCTTCACGTCTGTGCTAGACAAATATAAAGGGAAGCGCTCGTCAATCTTACTATCATAACCTAATTTGATCCGTTTCGCTACCGCCATCAAATTTTTATTCTCTGTTCTTTGTATGCGTGATACAAATCATTACAAGTCATTTTGACATCGCTGATTGGTATTTTTTAATGTATTATATGTACACTTCGTACACAAAATTCCAACTTAGTAATGAATGAATCATTTTGAAAATTTCTAACTCCATATATTTGATAAATTGCACAGGTGGCTGACACACTATCGGTATTCTTTATTGTCCATTAGAATAACGGGACTAAAATTTGGTTAAGTACGGGCTGGCTTTTAGGGGCTCTGTGCGTTATGCGCTTCCTGCCCATCGTTGTAGTATCTTTTTTTGGTAGTGAGCAGTATGGTGCTGTCAGCACTCACTATATGAGTCTGAAGAGGCCTTTTCAAGCTGATAAGTTTCTCATTTAATGTTCTACGTATACCAACATCGCTCTTGTCAAGCCAATTTTGAATTGTACGTGGGGTTTTCCCGGGTTCTTTCTCCTCCATTTATACTGGCCTCCATGTATAGACTATCATGTGCTGAAAAATGACGTTAAACCCTCCAACAACAACAAAAACAACAACACTACGATATTTAAAGCACGGACTCCAACAGCAAGGGGATTAGGATTGGTGTAACCAAGGCCTGCTCTGTTGTCTGGGGTACAACACCAGAATCCTAAAGTAATAATTACTCAGAAAATGGTGAATTAAATCTCAGCATAACTGCATAAAAGTGCTGCCAGCTTTAGAAGGCACCAACGCCCCAGACGCGGATTTGGAAAATGATAAAACTTTTGCCAAAGAAGCTAGTTCTCTGCTGAACAACTACTTCAGTCGGGCTGGATTTGAACTGAAACCATTACATCAAAGCTAGATTACGACGGACCAATAAGATTATAAATGTACCATCCTCACACCAGTTTATAAGAAGGCGTGGTAGTATTATGATAGGAATAACAACATCCTATCACATGCGGACAGTGTGTCTAAGGTGACAGCGATATATATTTGTGACAAGACTTGTCTATGAAAATAGAGACTCCGACATTTTCTCTCATATTCAGCTTTACTCTGGAACTTTGCCAGCTAAGGAGAAGAAACTACATAAGAATGATAAAACTTATGACAACTTCAAAATCAACTATGATAACTTCACTCACAATTCTAAAATGAAACTGGATACGTGGCCAAGGAATACGTTGCTTAGAGACTCCTATCAGAGTATGAATTAAAATCTAATATTGCAAAGTTTTACTTTATTAACCATGCATAATGGCTGCTTTTCTTTCTACAACTGTCGTTCTATAAATAGAAATATACACAATGTAAGAACTTTATGCGATTTTTTCAACATCTGTTTTCTACACGATTTGTGGATATTCCTTTTTGTTAATGTATATTTAACTTCTGAGTTTGCTGAAGATTGTGGGGAAAATTAATACTATTGTTGAAAATTCTAATACGTGACATGTTTTTGTAATAGGATATCTGAATGCCAATACAGACAAATCCTTTCAAGACGAACTTCGTGGTGAAATTGGTTAAATCATATCAGATGTAAAATATATAGGAAACCACACAACAAATTTAACTTTTCTCAATGAGTCGCACAATACAGTTTCCTGGTTGGATGACGTCTGTACACGTCGCTGTAAGCGATCTAAGAATACTGCACACCCTGGAAGGGTCCGACCATCCTCCTACTTTAACGATTATCAATGCTGACCTACGTCCTGCTTTTGCCCCCGTGAAATTTTAAATTTTAAATACAACATTAATTGGTCATATCACATTGACGACCCCCAACCCCTCTAAGCAACAAAAAAAAAAAAAAAAAAAAAAAAAAAAAAAAAAAAAAAAAAAGAAAACTTAATTATGCTCGAACATCTTCATTGTTAAACAAGATTGAGACCCTATATTATGTTGAAGTATGTAATGATCATGGCTGTAATAGTCCGGTACATATGAAACAGATTAATGGATTTTACCGTGATATAATAATAACTTTGTTCAACTCTGGTAAATAGTTAGCTAGTAAATTCACTTATGGTCACCGGATTATACCAGTATGAAATGACCGTGTGAAAAAACTGCACGGCTGTGCACGAAATGCTTACCATATGTGACGTGATAACGGCAAATCTTGCAATTGGCCTGTCAATAATGAAATGCGACAAACTTTAGCTTAATTTAAATATATCCTAGACTATGTAAGAAGTAAGAATTAAAACTTAAAAGATATACTTGTAAATAAATTTGAAAATTTTGACCACTGTGAATTCAGGAAGCAAAGTTAAAAATATACTACAACTTCCAATAGGCTGCCGATTTGCAATGATGCGAACCATAGTCAAAATAATATATGCAACATGTGGAAAAATCTTAAACGTCTTATTGAATTAATTTCGCGATTTGAGATCCAGCGTGCCATTGCTATAAAAAAAGGGTGGGGGTGGGATTAATGTCCAGGATAAGATTTTAGATGCAGAACATTTTAAATATTCAGATTATAGACTTCATGTTCTTTAAATGATCTTTTTTAATTGTATGTTTGTGCTTAACTTTGCTCTAGATCATGATTTAAAAAAGTTACAATTATCTCACTACTAAAACGAAAATTGGTAATCTGATGGACAAAACTAATTGTAGACCTATAGCTCTTATTAGAGCTATTTAAAAAATATTTTATTATACTGCAACGATGTGAACTCACAGTTTTTTTTTTTAAAATTCCCCCCAAAAATTTGGGGAACTTGAAGCTATGGCGATCGCTTCAAGTTCCCCCAAAAAATTTCAGGGCTACCCCATACTCTCGAAAAGAAATAACATTCCATTGCCTATGATATGTTAGTCAGTTAGAAGAAAAAATACAGAAGTGAGTCTATCAGCACATGATTTCTTTATCTTGGTTAGAGAGTGTGACTCTAAGCTGTTCGTTTCCGTCGCTTATCAAAATTTTAAAAATAGTAATGTTCTGTAAAAAGTGAGTGAGTGTTTCTTTTAGGTCTGTGCGTTTTTTTTTTTTTTTGCTTTTTTTTGTTGGTGATAATATGGATAATGTAAGTTCGGGTACAACGAAATTTAAAGAATTAGGCCCAGAACTCGGTGTGGAGGGAAGAAATATACGCAACAGCAGCGGGAGCAAGAAATGCAGACCTAGCCAGTTAGCACTGAGGCATTCTGCGTTTGACAATGCCTTTGATGTCGTACACGTCGTCTTTTTTGGTGACACGACTTGATTTGAAATAAGTACGGGCTAGCGTTTTGGTGAGTACTTAACATCCATGGCTGTCTTGCTGAGCACCTTTTTCCTCCTTTACCACGCTCGGACAGAAAAATGAGTGTGTGGTGAGACAATTCCCACTCATGTTTAAAGCCTTTCAGTCAGGTTGTTAAGGACTAGTTAGTCCTACACCTGATTGGCTAAATTTAAAAGTAGTCTTTGAGTACATAAAAGCCTGGGGGGATGAGGCTCTCTTTCCTTCCCAGGAGTAATTAAAAATCACGCGGTGCGTTATTAAACCAGTGATACATGCTCCATTAGAGCGAAAATCACTTTAATTCAAGTAAGCAAGCAAGCAAGTTCGGGTACCGTCTCTAGCACTCTTGATGACACCAACTGTCTGGGTTATTTTCTTTCTTGCAAGCCCCTATGTTCCACTTCTGTTTGTGATAATAACTTGTGATACTTCACATTTTTTAAAGTGGAAATCTTTACAAGCCGTACAAAATACAAAACTTATATGACTTTGGCTTTTGACACTTGCACAGACTCTTCACTTTATAAGTGTCACGAGAAAATTGTATATCCCATTTTTACCATTTTCAAAAACACGCACACACTTGCAGCTTGACCAGAAATATGTACATCTTGTTTTGTGGATAAGTCACAGACAAGTCCAAGCATATATAGGTGGTTATGAACGTTAGGAATATCCCCTCATTTTTTCAGAAATATCAAAGCTTGTATGTGCATTTTCCCTTTTCCACTCTATATTAGTGCTTAGATTTGTTCAAAAAAAAAAAGAAAAAAGAAACGAAACAATTTTGAAGAAAAAGAAACAACTGAATTTTGAATTCAGGTTTCTCTCTGTTTATAATTTTTTTTCAAGTTGATGGTGCATGACAGAGTACATTCGCCTACCTTTCCAAAGTGAGAGGCATTTCTTCACATGTCATTGCCTTTGTTAAATTCGGTTTCATTGGTTAGTTATCGTTAATCTTTAATTTTTTTCATGCATTTCTTTTTGATAGAAGATTTAAGGCTTTCTATTGTTGTAACGGTATTTATGTTGTTTAGTCTGTTGATGAAATTATCTATAGCAAAGTGCTTAAGATTTTTCAGTTTCTTTTATTATTTCAAGCCCTACAAAAGGAGACCAAGTTTGTCTTCAAAGACGATTTTGAAACTCTAAATTACACGGGCGTGAAGGAAAACATCGTTGTGTTTGATCTAATCATGCTTGCCGTATCTCTTTGTGTTTTAGAGGTCATATTTCTTCTTAAGTAAATACACGCATCAATAGACAGACAGATTGGGTCATCATCCTTGAGTTTCACTGTACTTTCGGTTCTTTACTTCATACAAGCCCCAAATGTGTTAGTTTGAAAACGAAAAGATAACATGCCCCTCAATACTGTAACACGTCTGTTCTGACTCTACCGATGTGAGTGTGAGTGTTTATGTCGAAATGTTTAAGTGAGATATAAAAAAAATGGTCAGTTTGAAAACGCGAACCAATACTGTGACGCTCAGTATTTTGATGTGGTAAGAGGAAATGGTACAACACACACAAAGAGGGCTTGTAAGTTCACATTTCAGTCTGTCTGCACTGTAATGGTAACAACGCAAGAACATAGGGATAATTATGCCACACAGTCCTAGAATAAAACAATGCATCACCCGTTGTAAGCCATTTCATTGGCTATACTTATTTTCTTACCGCGTTCGCTTCGAATTGACTTGAGTAGCTATTCAGACAGTGACGAGAATGGCCATGCTTTACTGGGTCTATCCTATAGGCGATTTATATAAAAAAATATTTTTAAAAATTAAACTAATGCACGAACATTCGTACCATGGGCGATCCCATGGAAATTGTGTCCGTCTTATTGCAAAATACATCAACATTTAATTTAACCGTGCAGATCGCTAGAACAAACCTCTGATAATATACATTTTGAAAAGTGTTGTGTGACACGGATCGCCATTGTCGCTTGGTGTCTGCTTTCTTGTTCGAAAAGAGATCGTTTCGTCTTGACTATAAAAATTTAATTTGACTAAGTTTTACGCACTACTTGAACTCATACATTTACGTTGTAGGTGTAAGCCGTCTTTCTCAGTTTTCTGGAAGTTCCTTTTTGCGTTTCTCAGATATGATACTATTTTTTTATGGACCGAACGAAATTTCTTTTGGCGTGAATCAGGACTCGTGGTTTTGTGGCATAATTGGAGAGCATTGATTAAAGCTCAGTTATGTCGTCTTCGAAATCGCTGACACGGATTTGAACTAACACTTCAGGTTTTGTGTGAGGCGATACGGTACATCATTGCTTTTTACTTCCTCAATGAAATCGTTTCATCTTATTGCAAAATTACATTTGACTAGGTTTCATACGCAGCAGGTCTCTGTATATAAGGAGAGTGTCTTAGCGTCAGAGTATTCATTCCGCTCTCAAACGATCAAGAAGATGGAAGAGTCAGCACAGATCGACCTGCTGGTCAAATATTTGCTAAAAGTCATACGAAAGCATAATTCACATGCGAAAGTGGCAACAAAACTTACTCTTTTGATCGTTGATTTGATGAGAGTCATACGAAAGTGTGTAAGTGCTAATGAAGTTTGCTATATCTGCAAAGGTAAATGGGTATTTGTCTCCAGAATACCTGCTTCGTCTAAGAAAGAGAGACAAAAGTCAAGATACCTAATATCGTTGTCAGGAGAAAGGACACTGGAATTCAGAGTGCCCTACGAGAAAAGAGAAGAAACAAAAACAAGACGAAACAGAGAAGAGGGATTCAGAAGAAGAAGAAATTGAAGATGATGAAGAACTTGTGCCAGTAAAGACATGGAAATGGAAAAATTGACAATGTGAGCCGATGCGTTGGCCCTGATGTGAAATTTCATACTACCTTCTAAAAGAGAATAGACCAGAAAGAAAACGTAAGTGTCTCTTGGTCTTGACATTGTATAATAAGGATGGCGTGTTTTGTTTTTACTCACACTTTATGAAATTGTGCTCTTTCACCTCTCTCTATCCCTCTGGATCATGTTTTAGTTAGAATTGAAATGGAAGGATGTTTTCCTTCACGCACGCTCTTTAGGCATGCAAGTCGGTAAACAATAGTCAGTCTATTCATCCATCATTTTGTGTCTTGATGTTTCCTAAATCACACACTGATGCCATAAAATAACGGGTTAAATGGGTTTTGTAGTGTTGGGAGTGGGGGTGGGGTGTAGGTGTTTGGCAGAGTTGGTCATTGCAGGTGAGGGCTTAGGTGCTTTCAAAAAACTTTTTCTTCTTCACTCTGTGTTGATAGTATATTTGGGGTTTGTATGCGTTCGCGTACGTTTGTGTGGATAGTTTATTCGGGGTTTGTATTATCTCCCTTCTGTGTTGATAGTATATTTGGGGTTTGTTTTTGACTCTTCCCTCTGTGTGTGTGTGTATGTGTGTGTGTGTGTGTGTGTTTGTTCGCGTACGTTGTGTAGATCGTATATTTGGTTGTTTTTTTCTTCTTCCTCCCGAGTGTGGATAGCATATTTGGGGTTTGTATGCGTTCGCGTACGTTTGTGTGGATAGTTTATTTGGGGTTTGTATTATCTCCCTTCTGTGTTGATAGTATATTTGGGGTTTGTATGCGTTCGCGTACGTTTGTGTGGATAGTTTATTTGGGGTTTGTATTATCTCCCTTCTGTGTTGATAGTATATTTGTGGTTTGTATGCGTTCGCGTACGTTTGTGTGGATAGTTTATTTGGGGTTTGTATTATCTCCCTTCTGTGTTGATAGTATATTTGGGGTTTGTTTTTTCCTCTTCCCTCTGTGTGTGAGTATGTGTGTGTGTGTGTGTGTGTGTGTGTGTGTTCGCGTACGTTGTGTAGATCGTATATTTGGTTGTTTTTTCTTCTTCCTCCCGAGTGTGGATAGCATATTTGGGGTTTGTATGCGTTAGCGACGTTGTGTGAATAGTATATTTGGGGTTTGTATGCGTTCGCGTACGTTTGTGTTGATAGTTTATTTGGGGTTTGTATTATCTCCTTTCTGTGTTGATAGTATATTTGGGGTTTGTTTTTGACTCTTCCCTCTGTGTGTGTGTGTGTATGTGTGTGTGTGTTTGTTCGCGTACGTTGTGCAGATCGTATATTTGGTTGTTTTTTTCTTCTTCCTCCCGAGTGTGGATATCATATTTGGGGTTTGTATGCGTTCGCGTACGTTTGTGTGGATAGTTTATTTGGGGTTTGTATTATCTCCCTTCTGTGTTGATAGTATATTTGGGGTTTGTATGCGTTCGCGTACGTTTGTGTGGATAGTTTATTTGGGGTTTGTATTATCTCCCTTCTGTGTTGATAGTATATTTGGGGTTTGTATGCGTTCGCGTACGTTTGTGTGGATAGTTTATTTGGGGTTTGTATTATATCCCTTCCGTGTTGATAGTATATTTGGGGTTTGTTTTTTCCTCTTCCCTCTGTGTGTGAGTGTGTGTGTGTGTGTGTGTGTGTGTGTGTGTGTGTGTGTGTGTGTGTTCGCGTACGTTGTGTAGATCGTATATTTGGTTGTTTTTTCTTCTTCCTCCCGAGTGTGGATAGCATATTTGGCGTTTGTATGCGTTCGCGTACGTTTGTGTGGATAGTTTATTTGGGGTTTGTATTATCTCCCTTCTGTGTTGATAGTATATTTGGGGTTTGTTTTTTCCTCTTCCCTCTGTGTGTGTGTGTGTGTGTGTGTGTGTGTGTGTGTGTGTGTGTGTGTTCGCGTACGTTGTGTAGATCGTATATTTGGTTGTTTTTTCTTCTTCCTCCCGAGTGTGGATAGCATATTTGGGGTTTGTATGCGTTAGCGACGTTGTGTGAATAGTATATTTGGGGTTTGTATGCGTTCGCGTACGATTGTGTTGATAGTTTATTTGGGGTTTGTATTATCTCCCTTCTGTATTGATAGTATATTTGGGGTTTGTTTTTTCCTCTTCCCTCTGTGTGTGTGTGTGTGTGTGTGTCTGCGCGCGTACGTTGTGTGTGTGTGTGTGTGTGTGTATTGGTCTCTGTTTGTCCCTATAAAAACTCACTTTATCCCTATCAGATACACTCTACCTACCTACCTGCAGTAGCGTGTATTCAGGTCAGCCACTTGCAACACTGTTGACATTTATCCCCTAGTGTTCAGTACAGTGACGTCACTGACGCTGGAAATTTTGAGACTATAAATATCGACTTGGGGATTTCCACATTTTGTAGCTATACATATATACTAGAATTCATAAACAGGAACGTCACTCAAGCTGAGGCTATAAAAAGATAGTGGGATTTTCCAAAGGAAAAACCCACAAGTTGGAGCTATAAATAGATAGTGGGATTTCATAGGAATTTCAGCTGATTATAGATACATAGGTATTTATTCACGATCGTCACAGAAGTTGATATTGTAAGTAGTTACTAATTTTATCCATTTTAGTCTAAACCATTGTAACTTAATTTTCGGGGATATGTTTATTTTCCTTTAAATTCTGGGACAATTTCGTCATTTTAGCGTTACTTTTAGTCACATCCATTTTGTCGTTGAGCATTTCCTTGATTATAGCTATTTATAGCATCATTACAATTATGCAAAGTTTTGAACACCCCAGCAAGATTTCAGGTCTTGGTAATGCTTTATATATAAATCTCACGCTTGTACTAGTGTATGTATGTCTCTGTCTCTGTTGTGTTTGACCCTCTACCATCATTGTCCCTAGACAATCCCACCATGTTCAATTTCCCTTGACGCTAGACAGTCCCACGATTTTTCTCCATATTCAATTCCCCTTGACGCTAGACAGTCCCACGATTTATTCCCATGTTAAATTCCCCTTGTCCCTAGACAAGCCCAAACTCTATTCCCCAGCAGCAGAGAGGGTGAACAGACCATAGAATTCCGACAAAACAAATAAAACAAACAAATAAATCATCTCGTAGAAAGGTCCAGATTTTACAAATGAACTTTCCTTGAGATGTTTATTTTTGCAATAACCGATTGTGCTAATAAAACCTCAGTTCGAAATAGTAGCTGAAAAAATAAAGTACTCTACGTGTTTATTTATTTCTTGTTTATTTTTTTGACGACCAACGTTGGTAGGTACCCTCTCTGCTGCTCCCCCTGTTACCCAAATATTTTATCAATACCCACACGATATCTTGTTCTTGGATCATGTAAATTTATTGTTATAAATCCATGCGGGGTAGCTTGCGCTCGTGAGAAGAAATTTTTGAATTTAATTATATCCATGTCACCACCACACCAGGTTTGATGAATATTTCGCAACGTGTGTGTGTCTACGCCATTAAACACAACTAAAATGTTGCAGTTGTCTCTGATCACCTTCGGAATTTGTGTATATCGTTGAGTAACATAGATCACGTCTGTATTTTTATGTCTACCTCGGGAAAATATTCTGGCTGGATTTGATTGTTTATCTAGCATCACATCGTCGTATACAACTAAATTATTAATAAATCCGTCTATGGAATCTACGGATGGTGCTTCATCAATATCGGTTATAAACTCTATAACATCATTATCTTCATCCAGTAATCGCGCGTTTTCATTGAAATCTTTAAGTACATCATAACATCGTTGATCATCAACGGATGGTGCTACTAAATACAACTTATCCCATTTCAACCATCTCATTATCAGATTAAGTAATAATTGCGTCTTACCCGATCCAGATGGTCCTATGATAATCATTCTGATGGAATTCGGTAGCGCAGGATGATGCTTAACTGGCTCTCGCTGCCGAGTTGCTGAGAAATCAATTATATCCATATATGTTATAACATGAATTTATATTGTTTACGCTGTAGAGTTAAAACTCCAACTGTTGATTTAGCTACGGTTACAACAAAAAACAAAAAAATAGCGTACGGTGGAAAATGTTCTATATGCGGTAGAAAGAAATTTTCATTTTTACCTAATAAGCGCGGTGGTGATATTGCTAATTTGATGTCAAAGTTTCCAGGTGCTCCATGGGCTAAATACAGCGGAGAAAAACATCTACCAGGATATAATTATTGCGGTCCTGGTACCAGACTTGATATCAGGCTCGATGATCAAGATCAACCAAAACCAGGCGAGGAACCAATAAATGCTATTGATCGAGCTTGTCATGCTCATGATGTAGCTTATAAAAGTAAAAATCTACAAGATAGGCATATTGCAGATGTAAAATTAATTCATTCATTAAATTCTATAAAAAATAAAAATATTAGAGAATCATTAGCTAATTGGTTAGTAAGATCCTCGATGAAAGGTAAATTAGCGATTGGGGCTGGTAATTAATAATGGAATCAATTTATTATTCACCGAGAGGATACTGGAGAGGCAAAGCAGCAATTGGTAAACTCGCTGATGCAGCATCGGTTAAACATTCTACTGCTAAAACGTGGTTATCTAAACAAGCAATATGGCAAATTTATCTACCACGTCCTAAACAAATTCAGTACTCGTATTTCGATGTCAGTGTTCCTAATGAAGTTCATCAAGCTGATATTCTGTTTTTACCGCATGATACTGTGCGTGGAAAAACGTACAAGTACGCGCTAACCGTAGTTGATGTTGCAAGTAGATATAAAGAAGCAGAGCCGCTATCGGCGAAAACATCATCTGAAGTAGCCGATGCGTTTGAACGAATTTATCAACGAGGACTCGGACCACAAGGTGGTCTACGATGGCCACAGCTACTACAGGTTGATCCTGGCAAGGAATTTCTTGGTCCAGTATCATCGTTGATGAAACAACATAATACCAAAATACGACGAGGTCATACTGCAATTCACCGTGATCAGGCAATTGTTGAGCGATTTAATCGAACACTTGCTGAACGGTTATTTGGATATCAATACGCGAGGGAATTTATTCAGGATAAAAGATCTCGTGAATGGGTTGCAAGATTACCAAACGTGATAGCTGCATTAAATAATGAGATCACACGAACAACCAACATGAAACCCATTAGCGCGGTCACAAAAAAAAATATACCAACACAACGAAAAGATGCTGGAAAACAAAAAATATTAGGTGATGTTACAGTCAGATATTTATATGAGCCTGGTGAACTTGAAGGTGGTAGCGCGAGAGCAACTGATCCTATTTGGAGTGTTACCACACACAAAATATCTACCGTGACAAGATCCACTGGAAGAAACGCAGGCGTTTCCAGACCTGCAATCTACAGATTAGATTCAGCTGCTCCTCAACGTGGATTTACACGTGAACAACTACAAATAATTTCCGCGGATACACAACTACCGCCGCGATCACTTCGGTGATTTCGATCACTTAACTAGCACTCAAGGCGCTAGCGCTAAGGGTGCCCTGCACCCAAGGTGTCAGCGCCTCTACGTCGATTACACTCAAGACAGGTTAACATGGTATTTTCTCGTGTATGACCGCGACTATTATCTTTTCTCTCTACGGTAAATTGTCTTGAATCATTACTCGAATACCGCCATAACATTATACAATTACAACATGCGCAATGATTGTTCTGCTGCTGTTTTAACTCAATAATAAATTCAACATCAAGATCAAAGTCGCGTTTATTTTTTTTGTCAGATTGTTTGTATCCGATTAATTTTTTTCTTATTATATCATCATCGATGATGTTAAATTTATCAACGATTTCAGGAATTATGATTCTACGTAATTGAGATATATTTCTGACCCTCGATACCGCTAAATAAACTAAATTTGACCACTCGATGCGATCGTCTACAATCCAGACTCGTGTATCAGAAATAGTTAATCCCTGTGACGAGTGGATCGTCATAGCGTATCCCAATACCCATGGAGATTTGTCAGCGCGCAATGCATCTTCGACCACACTGATATCAACGGCGACAATATCATTTAATACGAGATTCTGTTTTTCAGTCTGTCCTGGAATATCAACATTAATATTTTGTTTTCGTGTATCTGATGGTCTATAACACAACGGTACGGGTAATTCTGAATATTTTTCTTTATGTAGTTGAAATAACTGTTGTTGTAAAGCGTCTCTGATTATTTTTCTACTTGCTACGATCAAATCGGTGGGTCTCCATGAGTTCAAAAAATCACTCATTGATGTCTCTGAGATCACTCCACGTATTATTTCACACTGAATTTTGTTTGATTGTAATCTGATTAATTTTTTAAACTCCTTCAAATTTGCATCAAGAGCTCTATGATCATCATCTATTTCTTCATAATAATCAACGAAATTTTTTAACCAATCATGTGGAGATGGTCCAACAAAAGGCGGCGGTTGACCATGATCGCCACACATTATTATGGCGGTATTTTTTGTCAACAACCAATCAAGAAACATTTTTAATGTATCCAATGACACCGTGCATATCTCATCCCAAATAATTATTTTAGGTATATATTTTTCTCCCATCCGTTCAGGAGTCCATGTATCTCCGCGCCACCGAAAGAAACTATGATACGTGCACGATTGTACTTGCCGTTGTTTCATCTCGCGTGCAAGTCTATGTGTGGGTGTCAGCACGATCATATCTGAATTTCTAAAAACATTAATCGTTCGAGTTGTTTTGCCGCATCCACCAGGTCCATTGAGATATACTGTCTTATATCTAGTTATTGGATCACTCAACGATGGTGCCTTCGACATTTCTGATATTTTATTACCCTCACGATAAAAATCTCTCACTGGAACATCTGCTGATTCTGTATAATTGTGTAATAGTTCCTTTTTTATTCTCCACGAACCCCATCTTTCATCATTACTTGTAAATTTCATAACAGGTTCTAAATATTTACTTGAAATATAAAACGAATCTGTTGCGACTCTGACTGCGGTCTCAGGAAATCTATTAATCATCGATAATAAATTTATAGAAACATAAGCCAACATGGAAGATCTTAGATGAGTATATTGCGGGGATACGTCATTTATGTAACTAACGATCGTACCCAATTTTGTTCCGTCGGATAAATAAACACTCTCTCGATTTACAAATGTATTTTTCGCCGTTGTATCAGCGATTATAAAATCGTACTCGGCATCATCTAAAATTAATCGTGCGTGATGTCTTTTATAATCATATGCACCACCTTGAGTAAATTTACCTATAATTTTTCTACCGAGATCTTTTGCGGTTTTGAGTTTATTAGGAATATCATCCTTAAACTCGCTAATAACTTCAGAATCTGACATGGGCAACCAAACTTTGGTCTGTGCATGATATGATATAATTGCCTCACTGACCACCAACGATGTCAGTATCGCACAATCTAGCATATATCGCAACAAAACTATAGGTGCCCAACGTTTTTCACAAAAATGTCTGCCAAACCAAACATAACAAATCTTGTGAAGATTTTCGTTAAACTCGAACGACTCAATACAGGCGAATCCAGTCAGATCAAAATCAGGTAATGGTCCATTAATTGCCACTCGCGTCATCTCGTTTGTAGGGTGACCAAATCTTTCAAAGTACGTAGAACAATCTCCGTATCCCAGAAAACTTCCTGGATAACATGCAACCATATCAACCGAAATAACATCATTGTAATTGTATTTGGTATTCCATAATCCGCCATGTCCATATTCGACGCAACTTGCGCGTACGTCCTCGAGTAAATCAAATCGTGTTGGTTTCCATGAATTTCGTTCTCTGGCGAAATGAGCCGCAACAGATGGAACGGTAAAACAATTAGTTAGTAATTTGTCAGTATTTTCCGCGTGCTTGCACTGTAAAAACGTCGCAAGATTTTTCATCTCGTCATGGAGGGATTCTGTGCGATATATTTCACCGTTCGGTTTGACAAACTGATCAAATTCACCCTCCTCATTACTTTTGAATAACCATACCGATACAGGATCGGTTTTACTTATTTCTACGATAAAATCAAACATATCTGTGGGGTAAAATCTAACAGTTCGATCACGTGGAAATATTGTTACTGCGTTAGTCCATGCGTGCGCGTTATGATCGATAATATTTATTGGAGCTCCCTTCGATTTATATTTCGACTGGTACAGTACTTCTCCCGTTATTGTCGCCACAGTTATTGGAAATTTTAATATTTTTCCTAACTCAGCAACATCTTTTATTGTAGCACCAGTATCCTTAACTGAATCAGCCCACGAGTTTATTTTTTCACGCCTTAAATCAGTTAATCCATTTCCACGCATCGCGTTTGTAAAGTGTTCTATTACTCGTTCAGCTACACAATTTAACCTTGAAAATTTCATCGGCGCTAGTTTATCAACGTTGGGTTTTTTATTTATCTCATAAATTCCATAAATAACTGCTGTTACAGGATACGCTCGCTCATAATACGGTTTATCAATACCAGTCAATAGACCCGGTCTGGAATTTTTACTTAATATGATAGTTTTATTATTACCAAGGACAGGATCATATTTGTCACGGATAGTCCAACTATCTGTTTCTGTTAATACAATAAATTTTACTCTGAAGAAATATTTTTGATTGCCCTCGTATTCAGCGATGTAGTTAATGATAGTTGCCGCTCGCTTGTCATTCATTGTGGCGTCCGTGACAAAGTCAGTGTTTCGTATAATCTTGAACGTTGACCATGTATGAGATGCACCATCCGTGTAAAATTCTTTCTTGGCGTCGTGAATTTTCGAGATCAAACTTTTATTTTTCGGATCAACCAGATCTCGCACTGGCAAGTCAGAAGATAATCTGTCAAGGTTGAATTTATACTTAACAGGCCTAGTTTGGGATAATCTCTCAAACTCGTTCATATAATTAAAACAAATATTTAAATAAAGAAAATTATATATATATATACAATGTCCCAATGTAGATGGTTGATGATCGGCTCAGTAAATCGATGCAACAAATCCTGTAGAAAGGAATTTTGTTGGATGCACTCACAAAACATACGACGAGGAAGTCTAGGACCAATACCATGTCTACGGTGTGGTATTGGAGTGCGAGGAAAGACAGAATTATGTGGAAAGTGTGGCGGGAAACGGTTCAGAGAGCTTAAAAGATATTATGACAAAAAAAATAATAGCGGTGAAAACGCTATAAAATCCGTGAGGGATTATATATCAAGATTTCAGACAAACAATGATTTAAACATATAATATTATTATAATGGAGCAAAATATATTTGTCCCACATCCTGTCATAACAAACTATGAATCAAATATTAATGGTATCATCAGACACTGCAAGTTGAAGAGACCAGTTGGTTATGTTTCTAATACTGGCTATCTTAGATTTGTAGTTGGAAAGAAAAATTATCATTGTCATCGTTTCACATACGAGTGTCACAGGGGTTTGATCAAAGACGGTCTTGTTATTGATCATATTGACGGGGACACTCAAAATAACTCCCTACACAACCTTCGTGTTGTCACTCGAAGCGTGAACTCTGCATGTGGTAATACAGGAAGATGTAAGACAATCGGAAAGAGGGCGGTAATTTCTACAAACATAGAAACCGGTAAAGAAATTATGTTTCAGTGTATGAACGCGGCTGCGACATATTTTGATATTGACTCGCGTGTGGTAAAATACGTCGCAGATAATATAACCAGATCTACTTTCTCGAAAAAATATAAACAGAAAATTACATTTCAGTATCAATAACTATCATCACCACATTATTAACTATCATCACCACATTATTAACTATCATCACCACATTATTAACTATCATCACCACATTGAATTAATTTTTTTAATTTATGTCACAGTAGGTCCTCCATACACTACTGAATTTTTGATTACATAAGGGAGATTACTTTGTAATATATAGTTTTCTTCGTAGATGGTTGGTTTTTTATGATCGTAATTAGTCAGTTTAACTAATTACATCGTATAGTGCCGACGAACCTAACTCATTAGACTCATAAGTATTATTTATGGTTTTTAAATATTTTCCCATCATACAACACATGATAATATTATTGATCCGTAGGAAGCTGTGTGTGAAACAGAAACCGTTGCTCATTGTAATTGACCTGCAGTTGTGTGTTCACTGAACTTACATTCTGGAAAGTTCTTTGACTGGTGCATTAATGCCACTGTTATTATTGATTTTCGGTCTGCTTAGGAAACCAGCTACAAATACAGAAACTATTATTCAGAAACTGTTATAAATACAGAAACTATTATTCAGAAACTGTTATAAATACAGAAACTGTTATTATTCAGAAACCGCTACAAATACAGAAACTGTTAAATACAGAAACTGTTATAAATACAGAAACCGTTATTATTCAGAAACCGCTGTTTACTGTAAATATTGGTTCCTTAGCTATATATTAACTTCCGAAACATATGTTCGTAACAATGTTTGATAGCTCGATCAGTATGGTATTGGACTGTGGCGCTCGCGGTCCAGGATCAAACCCCCATGGCTGACAATTTGTCGGTGGTGCGCATAATTGCGATTTTTATAATAGTGGGGGGAACCGCAAGAACCCCTCCGCTCAGCAAAATTCACCCACAATATTGACTTGTGGTTGATACATATTTTCGTATCACCCACTGGATTAATTATTGTGGGTGTGATTTTGCTGAGCGTATATGTTTGTGCTGTCCTTAGTTAGTGCCGTTTCATTCATAATCTGAGCTCGCTAATACACTCGATAGGGGCTCTTCATTCATTGTATATAACCATCTCATTGTATATATGTTATATGTATATCCTCTAAGCTTGGTAGATTGCGGTGGCAAGCTACGAGTTTAATGAGGGTTGTGCTGTCCTCCCTCTTGGGCCTCTAGACCGTTGTTTGGCGGGTTAGGGGCTCTCGTAGAGGGAATATTTGCCTAATGAACTTGGTAGATTGCGGTGGCAAGCTACGAGTTCTTGGCTGTGCTGTCCCTGAAACATCCCGACGAACTCGCTAATACACTCGATAGGTGTTCTGGGATATTTTTTTTTTATTTTAAAGATTTATATATTATATAATGAACCATGAAAATATCAATGATGTAATTGTTGCTATTAAAAAATTGAAAAAAGATGGAATTAATATATCTGATGAACTTAATCCTGAAAAAATAGTTTCTGACTTTGAGATTTTACAAGAACGTAAAACCATGGGGACACACACACTATCATCTGAATACAGGCTCATGAAACGGATTCAATCGGCAATGTTTCAGTCGCTAGCTACCGTAGAAGATGATCATGTGAAGGAGTTCGTTCCTCTTTCTACCGCCGTAGAAAGAATTAAGTCGTTATTATCCCACGAGTATGAGGCAAAGAAAACGATTAGTACCCGTATAAGACTATTAAGAAAAATTATGTCAGAGAGTAACCCCGTTACTGGTGAAACGATCCAAGGTAACTTCGTTACTGGTGAAACGATCCAAAGTAACCCCGTTACTGGTGAAACGATCCAGAGTAACCTCGTTACTGATGAAACGATCCAGAGTAACCTCGTTGCTGATGATAATGAAAATGAAAGTTTTGGTAACTGGGGTCCATGTCAACGCTGACCACGTGTATTGGTAGTCAAAATCAAGAAAGTTCTAACCTTGTCAAATTGTTCCTAATAAATTTTATTTATTATAAATTTTATTTTTACTGAGGATTTATTTTTTTTTACTAAAATCAAGAAAAATGCACAAATTACTTGATTCTGACGGGGTAGTTGGTAGTCAAAATCAAAGAAAAATGCACGAACTACTTGATTTCTGACGGGGTAGTTGGTAGTCAAAATCAGGAAAATTGAGCAATTTCGTTGTATTTTAGTAAAAAAAAAATAAAAATCTCAGTAAAAATAATATTATTAATAAATAAAATTAATTTATAATAAATAAAATTTGTTAGGAACAATTTGACAAGGTTAGAACTTTCTTGATTTTGACGGGGTAGTTGGTAGTCAAACTCAAGTAGTTCGTGCATTTTTATGTTTCTGAGGGGGTAGTTGGTAGTCAAAATCAAGTAGTTCGTGCATTTTTATGTTTCTGAGGGGGTAGTTGGTAGTCAAAATCAAGTAATTTGTACAATTTCAGTAAAAATCAGGAAAATTAATAAATATTATTTTTTTTTGTGATAGAAATTTTAATTTTACTTTCATCGACTAGCTTTTTTAGTTGCCTGGGCCGATTAATTTGTACCAAACACAAATTTGTGCCAGTAATAATAAAATATTTTTTTAAGTTGATCGAATTTGATTCTGAAGATCTACGACAAAAGTCCTTAGACAGAAATCCTTACGACGGAAGTCCTTAGACAGAAATCCTTACGACTTTACATACAGATTTATTACAAGCTCTTCTTCACGTATGTCAATCAAGCGATTAAGGTGGTCTGTGAGTTTAAAATTGATTCGTGTTAACATATTATTGTGACACCGTAAATACACGGGATTAGTTGGTTCTTGCACGATTAAATTTCCAGGGGGAACCTGTGGTGTGAACGTGTATAGGATGTATCCTTGTTGAGCTTGATTTGATCTTCCGAGATCTATTTGATAGCTGCCATCGATTACGTCACAAACCAGATTGACCGCGACCGTCGGTGTTATATTAACGATCCGCGGAGATACGTGTCTTCCGCCGCCGTGTGGATCATTATCATGTCTAAGAACAGCTGCTGGTTGTGCTAGTTTTTTCCACGCATCGAGTATTTTAGGAAAAAACTCATCAATGACATCACTGACAGATTTTCTCAACTCGGTTACACTATACCCGGGAAATTTATAATCTGGTACATCGGCTTCTGTTATTTTATATTTTTCTAACCATGCTTTTGCATCAGAATTTTTAGGTGATTTTAAAAGACTAACCATCGCCTGAACTATTCGGTTATTAAAATATTCCATGTCTGATATAAGCTGATTTAATCTTTCCACACGCGTGATGATTTTTTCACGCGATGACGCTGATATGTCAAAAATATGTTCGTTAAAATATTGATTTAGTTGATCTAGTTGTTTTTTACATTCTTGATTGATTTCCTGAAAAAATCTAATAATATCACTCCGATCAAAAATCACATCATATTTCCACTCCCCCTGATTTATAAAAGACCATGCCTCAATATCTTCGCGAAAGATAAACTTGTCAAGCATCGATTTACTTTTTAAAATACTTAGTTCCCCCACGTATGATGGATTAATTTGATGATATGATTGTCTATCCGTGACATAATCAGACTTTTTCGGTTCTGGTGGTATCGGTGTTATCGGTGGTGATATTTCAGGCCAACCTAGTACGGATCTGATTGAAGATTGATAAATATCAACGGCATAATCAGGCGAGTTTATTTCAATCGTCGAGGACAACGTCGGCTCATGAACATTAATTGATATTTTTGATTCCTTTCCCGTTATTGATTTTATTCTACGCGCAAATTCCTCACTGATCTCTTCAATCTGGTAACTGCCGGTTGGTATTCCAACAACAACCCAGTCAGGTGTTCCATCGGGTTTGTTCTTGTTAGTAAATAAGAGCGAATTATTTGCTGGTGTATCATGAAATGATTTTGATCTGATATTTGGCCAGCTGTAATATACTCGTAATTGCGCTAGTGCTATTTCTTTTACTGGAATTGCAATAGGAAAATTAACACTAAATTCAGGATTAGTTGAACTTACCGAGATCATCGTTATCTTTGGCGGAGTTGTGTTGGTCACGATCTGCTGGAGTAATTCTGTCATTATTGATACTTGTATCTTTAATACCTTCATCGTATATTTTGGTCATCATTGAAAATTCGAAATCAGATATAATTCCATCACTGAGACTCGCTGATAACAACGAGGATAATTTCGAGTATGCTACCGTCGCTGTATGTAATTTTATTGTGTAATCGGATAATTTTTCGTTCGTACAAGTACATATTTTTTTTGTGATGATACCAAGCACACCTGCAATAGTTGTTGCTGCTGAAATGCAGATAGTTACAGCTACTGGTGCCATCGTTGTCAACGCTGATAATATTACACCGGTTCCAGCAACAACAGCGGATACTGAATAAACAATCACATCAACGATAACCAATCGTCGTCGATATTTTTTTACTTTTATTGTATATTGATCAACTTGATCTTTTAGCGCAGCCTGCCATTCACGCGCTTGATTGTATCTGTATTGTGCACCGTCCATATATTTTTATGCAGTAACCAATTGAGGTGTTTCAGCTACAAATTCCAAACACCACCAGAAGGATGTTGCGGTTAATGTCCTATCAGCTGCTTCCAGCATAAATACTTCTTCGGTTCCGCTATTTAATACAACAGATACAACCCCGGAAAACCTGTCGGTGGAATGACGCCATGGAAACTTTGTAAATATTTCAAATTTTGCAGCACTGAACACGGACAACCTGTACACGCCAGTGACTGTTGCGGTATATTTGATAGTATTATTTTGTTTTGACCATGTTGCAAATCCCGATGATACCGTGCATACGATGTTTGTGATATGCCCGGGAGTTATTTCAGCTGGAATTTTAATCAAATTGGTTTTGCTGACAATCTCAGGAATTTCCGCTACGACGTCTTGCTGTGTTTGTTTGATCGTGTCTAGGTTATTTTTGATATCAACGAGTTTCATGTCAATGGCGCGTGGAGTACCGAAGAATTTATCTATGGTATCATCGGTTTTTTGAAAATTTCTTCGAAATCTTCCAAAAGCTCCTGCGTGAACGTCATACTCAGCCCGTAACGTGGATAATTTATCGTCTACGGTGTCGACATATTTTTTTGTTGCTGCGTCTTCGTCAGATGTTGGATCTTTTAAAACTACTATTTTGTTCCCGTTCATGCTAAGTTCACCTGTCATTGTGTCACCGGTGTTTTTCATACGATTAGCAACACTTTTTGCAATTTCATCTCTGATGGTTTTAAGTGACATACTTGAATCTCTGATTTTGCCGCTATCAGTAAACACGGGAATATTATCCGTAACTGCACCAAGTACTCGTCGAACTATATCATTCCATTTGATATTGCTGGTTTTTAGTTTACCATATCGATCTTGAAAAATAACAACCTCATCTGGATCAACTCCAGCAAGGTTCATAATATCAGCGAGGTCATCTTTAGTCGCATACTTTGACAGATCAACGTCGGATTTTATTTTCTTACTAGTAGAAGATCTTCCGTAAATGTCAACCATTATAATAAGATCCGTTGTTTAAAACGCCTTACGCGCAACATATCGGTTGCTTGTATAATCGTGCACGACTTTATGTGGCGGCCTGGATGATTTTGATATAGCGTCGAGTACATTAATTACTTCACGGCCGCATATTGGCGGATCTGTCATTGTTTGTGTGGGTAGCGTTGAATACCAAACTTTGGAACCAGAGGTTGTTGCGTGGAGTGGTGCGACATACTTGATAAATTCAACAGGTGGAGCTAACCCGTACGAATCAAAATAAACAATTCCACGCTGATCAATCGCGTATGATACCCAATGAGTACCAGGTCCGGAACGTTTGTCAAGATTAATAATACCTGTTTCTAGTTTGTTTGGTTGTTTCGGTAATTGATCTCGCATAAAAACACCTCTAAAGGCAGATATTTTTAATTTTTTAGCAGCATCAAGTAAATCAAAATTTGATGATGGAACGTCTAACGAAATGATCCTGGAAGCCTTAGGCCTCTCCCCCAACGAGATCCCGGTAATCTTAGACCGCGTCCCTTTTTTTTGTATCCCTGCCCTGTTGCTTTCTTTAGTGCCATTTCAGCGGCTGTTCCAACAGCACCTAACGCGGCCGCTTTTGCTACGGCTGGAGCAGCTGCAGCTATTAATGCCGGAATGGCCGCAAGTAGTGGAAATATACCACCCGTTTTAACCATGTCTTTGATGGCGCTCGGGGAGAGATGGAATTGAACTCCAGTTTTTGATTCTAGGGCTTTATTGAAATGTTTAATCTGATTATTTGTCAACGATAATTTGTTTGGACCACCACTAATATGATCTCGTTTTAGTGATATTTTAGTTCCGCATTTGTTGGCGGTTTTTGATTGAAGCTTTTTTACCTGACCCGGGGTCAGAGTAACATTAACATGACTATACGACATTTTTATATAAAATATATTTTTCTAAATAACACGATTAAAGATTTTCCACCGGTGCATCAACGACCCTCATTCGACCACTGCCACCTTCAAGTAACATGGCCTTGTCGCTAAGTATGACCGCGATCGCTCTGTAGAAGCCGGGAACAACTGGTGGACCAGCTATATCAGGAGGAGGGTTAGTAACATGAGCTCGAAAGTGTATATCAACAACAGATTGTTTGGATAAATCAAGATGTTCTAGTGAAAAATAATAAATCGGATATAGACCTGTAAAATCTAGTTGTGATATTTGCAACCCGGTATCTATATTTTGATCACGTCCCATGAATGACATTAAACGATGATATGCGCGCGCTACATGATTTTGAACAAAATTTAGTTGTATATCCTCGGCTGGTTCTTGATGTCCATTTATCCGTAAGGAAACTTCATTAACTCCAAGGTTGTCAAATATCATATGTGAACGTTCTTGATTATTCGTCCGAGCATTATCTTGTAATGCAATAAAAATATGTCGTGGTGCAGAAACACCCTGTTGTGATGCTATATGCCATGTAAATAAACCATTAATATTGCTTTGAGCAGCATCTGTGGTTACTGTTAACCATGATAGCAATGATTTACCGCCTTGATCCATAAAAGATAGTAATTTTTGTTCCTCAGTAATAGATGGAGTCATTACTGGCATCCACAATGAAAGTTTTGATATATTTACTTTACCCTCGGCAACACCAGCACCTCGCCAGATTGCATCATTATCATTACCTTTTCTTACGAGCACAATTGTGTGTTTAGCTCCAAAGATGACTTTTCTAACATTTCTGCAGAATCCAAAGATGTGAGATAATGGAATTGCACAAGAAAAATTTCTATCATTTCCCGACAGCGCCGCCCGGCGTGTTGCAAATCCTAGGTTGTAAGTCGCATTAACGCTTTTTATAATATCATAATCAGCACCTGGTCTGTCTGCGTGCTCAAAATCAGCCGTTTGTGGATCAACTGCAGTAGCTCGTGTTACTAGTACTTTGGTATACTGAACATGATCAGCGTTGTTGGTAATATCCTTAGCAAACATCATTGTTGGACCAGCTGATCTTGTAAAGTCGTCAGAATATCTCGCCAGACCAATTATTGTTGTAGCAACATCAACATCCTTCTGAACTGATTCAATATTTTTTCCATCAATCATGTATGTGGCGCTATCAAACAACGCCATGATCCCGTTGTTGACAAAACCAACACGCAAATTAGCAGCATATGCCGTATTAGCTACAACATTCGTTACAAGTCTACCTTCTACTTCAATAAACGCTTCAGCGGGCAAGAAATATCTACTTGTATCATGAACCTGTAATTCGATTCTCCCCTGATGATTTGGTTGTCTTGCGTCATAAGAATAAAACTGATAATCACGTACTGACTCGTACTTAAGGACAGGTGCCTCCATATCAAATGCTGGGTCTGATTCGCGCCTGAACATTTTTATTATAGTTACCATTTTTCCAAATGATGATCATCGTCGACGAAGACCACTTCCTGCTATTAAATTTGCTGTTATATTTTTTTCTGCTTCTTCAGATATCGCCGCTAGTTTTTGATTTGCAGCCTGATTTATTATTTTACTGACATCTGCGGGCATCACCTCAGTACTTGCCAGTTTCACCGGTGATTGTTGTTTTCGTCGCAATAATCGTGCTAGTCTTTCTTTGATCGCCGAGAACGCCTTACCAGCAACATTGACAATTGCACCAGGAGCTTTATCACGAACAATATCAATAGCCTTCATCGATAATTGTTTTGCTACAGGTGCTACTTTTGGAGCTATCCTTGTAAATAATCCCCGAATGACATCACCAAGTCCATTTCCGTAAATAACACTATAGATTGGTAATCGTGAGTTTACCGCTCTAACCTGTGTGGGTTTACGATGATTATCATGCACAATCATCTTATTTTATTTACCATTTATCTAACAACTAGTCATCAACGAGCTCATCAATAAGTTCTCGGTAAACGCCAATATCCATGATGCCACCTTGAAATAGTCGCCGACAAATATCAGCTGCTTCATTGGTTATTTCTGGTGAATTATTTCCAGCTCGTTTTCCTCCTATGAGAACTTCTAACCGTGACACGTCATTGATGATATTATCAGGACATAAACCACGTCCTGTTTTAGGTTCATCTTGAGGTGTTTTAAATACTGGTGGTTGCATTACCGGAGCAAGTACTTCAGTGGTGGCCGGGGGTGAGTCACCTTCTCGAAATCCATGTGGTGAACCTGTCGGTGTAAATGTCATTTTCGGTGCAGAAATTTTCTTCGAGAAGGGTGATTTAAGTGACTTTTTAGCCTTTTTAATTTTCGACATCAACCCTTGCTGCGAAGAAGATTGTTGTTGTTGTTCTATTTGTTGCAGAGGTGGAGGAAGCTGATACTGAAAGGACTCTCCTTGTTTTGGTTGTTCCCGTCCCCCTCTAAATCTTTCTACTTCTTCTTTAAGTCTTTTAAATTCTTGACCTCTAGCTTGTTTTTTATTGTAATATACGCGATATATCCATTTAATGAAATTATCATCACTTGTATTTTCATAAAAGGGTTTTAAAAAATTAGATTTATTAGATATATTTTTTGATATCATCTCAGGTAATTTCTCTCTTTCAGTTTTTCTAATTTCCTCAACAACTCCTTCGTTAAATCTTGCAATTAATCTTAAACTCTCCTCTGCTGTTTTGGGTTCAGATGCAAGTTTTTTTCTCACATCGGCGACTTCAGCACGAAGTTCTCCAATACCTTCAAGTATTTCCTCACCAACAGGTGGAGGTTGAGCTGCGGTTATGCCAGTTGGAAGGTCTCGTAAAATCTTTTTTGTTTGTTTGGTTCTTCTTGCTGTTTTTTCAGCCTGCACTGCAGTTTGTTCTAATACCGGAAAAATACCCTTTTTCCTCTTCTCATCTTCCTCCGCAATATCTCCCCATATAGTTTTTTCAACAGCCGCTGCAGCTTTCTTAGTTGCTGCAGTGACGGGTTTAAATAGTTTTTTAGTGTCTTCTTCGTACTCAACTTTTGATTCTTGCTGCGCTTGCAGATTTTTTCTAAATGAGTCTCTGACAGGAAGAAATTTTTTAATTGTTTCTAATCGTTCTCGTGCTGTTCTTGCAGTATGAGATTCTGGATGTATCATTTTATTATGACATAATAATTTAATTAATATCAGCAAAAGAGGAGCAGCAGAGAGGGTACCTACCAACGTTGGTCGTCAAAAAAATAAACAAGAAATAAATAAACACGTAGAGTACTTTATTTTTTCAGCTACTATTTCGAACTGAGGTTTTATTAGCACAATCGGTTATTGCAAAAATAAACATCTCAAGGAAAGTTCATTTGTAAAATCTGGACCTTTCTACGAGATGATTTATTTGTTTGTTTTATTTGTTTTGTCGGAATTCTATGGTCTGTTCACCCTCTCTGCTGCTTCCCCCCATGTTCAATTTCCCTTGTCCCTAGACAAGCCCAAACTCTATGTTAAATTCCCATTGTCCCTAGAGTTGCCCACGATTTTTCTCCATGTTAAATTTCCATTGTCCCTAGAGTTGCCCAGGGGTCTTTTTAATGCTAAGTCCCATTGTCCCTATGGTGGCCCACTTAACTACTTATGTATAACATGGTAGCCCTGTGTTTGCGTGATTTTTTTTTTAGACGCCAGTGGAGCATTTGATTGGGTCAGTTGAACACTTTATAAAATACTCGTCTACATAGTTTATACTCTAGTAAACTTGTATGGGAAGTAATTGCACTCTGTGATTTGGGAAGTGCAGCATCCAATTCCTTCCTTGTAACCAATGGGGTGAGGCAAGGAAGTGTTATTTCGCCTTGTTATTTAACAGACGATTTAAATTTTAAGCCGTGTCCGTGTCACGTGGGGATACAGTTGACACCAAAGGTGTAATTTCTTAACAATTTTAGTTTGGCTGATATGTCATTGATGCGTCCTTCTATCGCAGGTTTAAGGAAATTATTAAAGATATGTGACTTCTTAACAGCCATGCTCCTCTGTCGACAAACTTTAGCGAAATGTATGCTTTCCCCCACCCCCCACCCCACCCTTATTTATTAGTGATAATAATAGTCTTCGTTTGCTATTAAGCTGGAACAATGACTCTAAAAAGTACGTAAACTATAATGAAGATTTTACAAGTGATAAGAATGCATGTGTTTTCAATGATTACAAGAATATCCAACAGTACGATCTATATCTTGAACTCGTTGCGGAACTGAAATTCGCTTAAATTCTCAGATTATTAATTGATAGAACAAAGTACTCTTGAATTAACATTCATACTTTTTTTAATTTCATTACCGAACAGATGGCCAAGTGATGTTCCGATAGACTCCTTTCGAATCGGAAACTATTCGACCTTTTCTGTCACTGACGGAAATGTCCGATCGATGTTCGGTTAGCCTTTTTTTAAACCACTTTTTCACAAAGTAAAAAAAAAACAAAATATGGAACCAGACTACTATTTTGATATCGTGACGTCATCCGCCATGGATACTTCAAACATGGCGGATCAACAATAATATAAGCAGTGTAGCATGCAATGAGGTAAATAAAACAGAAGCAAACGCAATTATTTGAAACCATTACCCACGTTTTTGGATTAAATCAAATATGTAAGTTCATTTGAAAACGTAGGAAATGTAAACTACAAGTAAAAGTGGGATAAAAGATGGTAATTACATTTTACATTGGGAGCTGGAGAAACTTAATTTTGTATTGCTTTGACGTGCCTTGTATTTTTATTATGTTGGCACTTATGCCCTCTCGCACATAATCTCCACACAAAAAGGTTGCTCAGTATTGAAAGATAAAGATTGGTAGCCAGATAGTATTTATATGGTCTCGGTTTTGTTTTTTCTTTTGTTTTACTTGTTTGTTTCTATACTATATAGTAGTATAAGACCTACAGGTCACGTACATTAGGCATTCAGTTCCGACTATTTTAATAATGGGTACTATTTTTTTTTAAAAAAGAATTTTATTACATATTCCTATAAAAGGAGATTATTCAATTTATTTGAATCATCATACATCAATATGCCAATTGAAGGTCATTATTTGCACGCCCCGAGAAATACAGTAAAAATCAATGTTAAGGTATGTGGGTATTTTTAAAGATTTGATCCATTGGAAACCATGTTGAATGTCATGCACTATGATGTAACAGTAAAAGCTGCTGATGTTGAAAAAATCATACTGCCCTGTTACTCTTTATCACATACCTGATGTTCTTATTTCTTGACACAGTTTTGTAACAGGCCAACTTTGTAAATGTTCATAGCACCTTTTTGGTCTGGAAGATCATTTAAGCACAGAGCATTCAATAATCAAAATGAGACAGGCTTTGGTGAAATTATATTTGTACTAAATTTTAGAACAACAATGTATGTTTAATTTAATTTGAGTAAACGTGCCAACATGACCATGCAGACATGCACTTGAACAAATCTCCCTTATTTCTAAGAAATGAAGGTGTAATCGAGGGTGGAGAATGTGACAAAACCCTTTACTCAAAGTTTAGGAAAACAGTATTAAAAGCCCATCTTTCATCTGCCCAGTGATCCATTATTCTGGCAAAGATATTAGGTAACAGCACATAGTGTCATGGTGGAGTAGAGAATTTTTTTTGTACATGGAAACTGGTCACATTGCAGTTTTCTGTGCAGATATTGATAAATATTAAATCTAATAAAGTTGCTGCTTCTGTGCCCAAAAAACACTGAAAAAAGAACAATGTGTTCCATATATGGAAGACTAAGAGAATCTGTGTTGGGGTTTGCTCCAAGTCAAGGAGTTAAATTATTCATCTGACCGTGAGGCTCTGCAGTTTAGATAACAGATTCAAGACACAGTATTATTCATCATGTATTATTATTGCTTCTCACTCTATATAAAGTTCATCAGGTTTTGTACTTTTTTGTTACAATCTGAGTCATTATCTAAGTATAATTTAGATATATATGTCATTCTTAGAAAAGGGGAAAAACATGGAAAAAAAGTTATAATTGTTTGGTTTTGGAAGTATTGTGCAATGAACGTTTCAAGCCATGTGCTATTGTTGTTCAAAATACAGTATTGCATTTTTGTACAAATATGTTGATAAAGGCAGTGGGGTGACATGTCAAGCAAAAGTAAACAAGTTCTACACATGAGAAAGTAGAAACGAAACATAAAATCATTTGATATTATTACTGTATTACCACATTTAATTGATAAGTGTCATATGAAAATGACAGTAGGTAAATATTATCATTTATACAGATAAGTTTTAACTTTCATAAGTTCAAATTTTGTAAAGGTTTTATGGTCAGCAATGGTATGATACTTTACCATATTGGGTACAGACTACCATACAGTTCTGACTAAGTGTGTAGTGACAGAATATAGTTCTAATTCATGATATTCTTGGAAATGAGTTTTTTCTTCTTCGTGGAAATATGCCAAGTGTTGTTATTAATAGTACAATAAATGATAAACTACGTAGAAATCTTCTTGTGGAATAGCGTGTGGACAGGTGAATGAACCACTCTGATTGGTAAGTGCAGAAATTTTCTTTTGTTTAAAATTTTTTATTCATCTGGCACTATTTGGGAGTGTTTGACAAATTTTGAAGAAGGCAGGTCTGATATAACACATTTCTAGTTGTTGTGGTCTTTATGGTAGCTTTTGAGAGAGTTTGAATTTTCCATTTTTTGTAGTCAATGATGTTTATGGTCTCAGTGCCCGGAACAGTGTTTTCTGTCATATTTCATTCCACACAGCATCACAGATTTTATCCTAGCTGTTAGTAAATTTTTAGGTAAGCATAATTAAATGTACCTAACAGTATCTAATTCATTTCACATGAAGTATTTAAAACTAATTAGGTACTTTTAGCTACATTTAATAGAGCTAACCTGAAAATTGACTGAATAAGGCCTACAGATAGGATAAAATTCACCCTGCTGTGTGTAATGAACTATAGTTTCTAGCATAATACCAAATAGCTAGACTTCATATGCATGTGTGTCTATCTCTCTCAAAATGTTGTATATGGTGTGTTCTCCAAGTTGAAGAGTCCTTAAGTTGCTGTGTGTTTTTTTTGTGTTATATATCTGTTGTTCTTATCTGGTTTTAGAACAACTCTGTCAGGCACAGCAGTAAACATCAAGGTTTCTTCTTTTTAAAGTAGATTTTTATGTCACATGGGTGAGAAAGATTGTTGTTAAATCATTTAAATAATCAAGGTTCATTCCCAAAACCTAAGGTTTCTTTAGTTGATTTTTATTTTTTTAAAAATTAATCACATATTTCAAAGACAATTCATTTCTGTATGCATTCATCATTTATTAGATAAATAATTGTTATCATAATATCCCAAGTGAATGTGATACAGAAAAATGTTGCCCCCGTCACAATTTATAAAATGTTGTTGAAAATAGGTAATGAAATTTCATATTTCGAACATATAGTAGAAACTAAACACAACAATATAGGAAAATTTCAAAATTTGAGTATCAAATCACTGTATCTTTACAATATTCTACTTAACAATTTTAAAACTTTTCCAGTGATTGAAATATGTAGGAGAAACATTCCTGTTTTTCTTGTATCATGGCCTCATCAATAACACGTGCTGTTAGTGATGCTGGCACTGGTCACAGCAAAATTTTGAACATAGAGGATGATGAACCCATTAGCAAGCAGCTGACCATCCTTGTTGAACGTCGCCAGGCTGAGGAAAAGCGCAAATCCAGGCACCACTGGAGTTTACTGAGAGACGCTATAAAAAATATCACAGAGAAAGTAAAGGTATCTGACATAAGGGACGTAATCATCAACCATGGGATTCATCTCCAGAGGAAACTCAATCATACCAAAAACATTAAGGAGGCCATTTTCATGGAAGACAAAAAGGTGAATTAGTTTCATTTGGTCATTATTGACTTTTATCCTTCTGAAGTGGAATAGGTGTTGATTAAAATGAAATATTTTGAAACATATAATAAAATGTGTACATTACATTAGGTATGGTACTGACATATATTTTTTTCTTCTCATTTTGCAGTTTTTTTCTCCATATCAATTACAGCATAAATCAGGATTAAGATTATCATTACTTAGTAATTACAGCATAAATCAGGATGAAGATTATCATTTCCTACTAATTACATCATAAATCAGGATGAAGATTATAATTTTCTACTAATTACATCATAAATCAGGATGAAGATTATAATTTCCTACTAATTACAGCATAAATCAGGATGAAGATTATCATTACCTACTTATTATGGCCTAAATCATAATTAAGATTATCATTACCTACTAATTGCAGCATAAATGAGGATTATCATCACTGACTAATTACAGCATAAATCAGGATGAAGATTATCATTACCTACTAATTACAGCATAAATCATAATTAAGATCATCATTACCTACTAATTGCAGCATAAATGAGGATTATCATCACCGACTAATTACAGCATAAATCCGGATTAAGATTATCATTACACTTAAACTACTGCTATCTTCATCATCATCAATTCTTGTTTCAAGATTCTTGTGATAGGGATTGTTGTACAGTACAGGGTTTTTCTTTAAATTGGAGTCCTGAGTGGCTTGTGAAGAATGCTTTTAAAAACATAGCATCAAGTCCCAAGCCAATTTCAAACAGTTAGGGACTCTTCTTATGGGTGTCAATGAGAAACCATGTTATGTGTGGAATTAATTGCAATGCCGTGACACTTTATATGCTATGATATTGTGCTACGTTACTCAACTTACTCTGTAATAATATGTATTTTATCAGGAATATTTGACATTAGATGGACAAGATGTACACCTGTTTTATGAGGATGGTCGCCGTAAAGAAAGCAAGATCCTTGAGGAACCTATGGACCATATTTCCTACTGCTCTCAAACAAAGCAGTATGTTGGGTGGCAAACAGATGGGGATGAAATATTTGTGAGTCAAAATCTATCTTATATTGGACATGAAACTGAAATTGTGATGGGTCTGATGATTAATTGGGAAAGTTGTCATTCAGAATGATTGATTACCATAATTATCAAAACATTGACCATTTTCATTGGCATTTGTGTTCTGTTTTGTAACTTCACTTGAATACCATTAATGTCTTTTATGTTCAGATAACAGAAGTATGTATCAGGTTAAACTTGCTTTCAGTTGATTTCTATCTATCAGTATTCTTGATATTTAAGTTGATCAATTCTGAATACATGTATAATGGATACATCTTATAAGGGATCAATATTTGTGCTAATTTTATGCTTATCCCTTCAGAAAAAATAATTACACATACAGTTAAGTGCATTTGAAAAGATGTAAAAATTTCACTCATCATTTTTACACTTTTAAGTGCTATGTCATAAATATTAGCAGTTTAGCTGTAATTCATTTACAGCGATTTAAATTCTAACTCTTTTGCCAAATTAATTATGTTTGATACTATGTAATATTTAATTATTTTATTTAATATTATTAACTGTTGTCTGATTAATTAGGTTTAATATTTAGATCTTGCCAGATTAATTAGGTTTAATATCATTAGCTCTTGACAGATTAATTAGGTTTAATATTATTAGCTCATGCCAGATTAATTAGGTTTAATAGTTAAATCTTGGCAGATTAATTAGGTTTAATGTTTAAATCTTGCCAGATTAATTAGGTTTAATATTTAAATCTTGCCAGATTAATTAGGTTTAATATTATTAGCTGTTGCCAGATTAATTAGGTTTAATATTTAAATCTTGCCAGATTAATTAGGTTTAATATCATTAGCTCTTGACAGATTAATTAGGTTTAATATTATTAGCTCATGCCAGATTAATTAGGTTTAATATTTAAATCTTGCCAGATTAATTAGGTTTAATGTTTAAATCTTGCCAGATTAATTAGGTTTAATATTATTAGCTCTTGCCAGATTAATTAGGTTTAATATTTAAATCTTGGCAGATGAATAAGGTAGGTCCAATATTATTAGCTCTTGCCAGATTAATTAGGTTTAATATTTAAATCTTGGCAGATGAATAATGTTTAATATTATTAGCTCTTGCCATATAAATTAGGTTTGATATTTAAATCTTGCCAGATTAATTAGATTTAATGTTATTAGCTGATGCCAGATTAATTAGGTTTAATATTTAAATCTCTCCAGATTAATTAGGTGCAATATTATTAGTTCATGCCAGATTAATTAGGTTTAATATTTAAACCTTGCCAGATTAATTAGGCTTAACATTATTTGCTCTGGCCAGATTAATTAAGTTTAATATTTAACTCTTGCCAGATTAATTAGGTTTAATATTATTAGCTCTTTCCAGATTAATTAGGTTTCATATTTAAATCTTGCCAGATTAATTAGATTTAAGATTATTAGCTCCTGCCAGATTAATTAGGCTTAATATTAGCTCTTGCCAGATTACTTAGGTTTAATATTTAAATCTTGCTAGATTACTTAGGTTTAATATTTATCTCTTGCCATATTAATTAGGTTTAATATTATTAGCTCTTTCCAGATTAATTAGGTTTCATATTTAAATCTTGCCAGATTAATTAGATTTAAGATTATTAGCTCATGCCAGATTAGCTCTTGCCAGATTAATTAGGTTTAACATTAGCTCTTGCCAGATTACTTAGGTTTAATATTTAAATCTTGCCAGATTACTTAGGTTTAATATTTAAATCTTGCCAGATTAATTAGGTTTAATATCATTAGCTGATGCCAGATTAATTAGGTTTAATATTATTAGCTCTTGCCAGATTAATTAAGTTTAATATTTAAATCTTGTTCAGTTAATTAGTTTTAATATTTAACTCTTGCCAGATTAATTAGGTTTAATATTTAAATCTTGCAAGATTAATTAGGTCTAATATTTAACTCGTGCCAGATTAATTAGGGTTATATTTAACTCTTGCCAGATTAATTAGGTTCACTCTTGATCAGCGTATTATCTTTTCAGTATTTTAATTAAACTGGAGCAAACATTGATTGATGCAAAATAATTTGGATTTCAAATAATCAAGACTTTAAAAACTATTCCTATAAAATTCCTATTTATTTTCAGCTGATGGATGAGACTTTTGAGATTATTTCCCAGTCAAGAGCACCATCAAAAATCATTGTTGCTGGCTATAACCAGAATATAAACGAATTCATCACAGTGGGACCAGGCTATTTAGTGGTAAGTTTTGTAATGTTTGTTTAATAATTCATATGAAAGTGGCAGTAAAATTCTTACTGACATCAAAGACATAGCTGAATATTTAAACAGTCATTCTGTAACTGTACTGATGATATCAAACTAAATGATCCAACACAAGATAAAATAAATAAATAAAAGAATATGTTTGCTCCAAAACTCAGAACAACCCAGAAAATAATGAAAATAACCAATGATGTACAACTGTATTGAAAACTTTAATGCTAAATAAATTAACTAACTGGTAATGATGGACATCGGCCGGTTGTCTTCCCAATTGATATTTTTAGATGGCACTGTAGGCAAGTAGGTCCTGTTGTTGTGCAGTAAGTGTTTGACATATGAATAACAGAAATTATTATATGCTCATCTTTTCCCCTGTTAACTTTACATTGTCAGAATCGTTCAATATTCCCCAATGCTGAACGCGCGTGACAATACACATGAATAAAAACTACTTTCTTTTGTAAACAAACAATGGACTCAGACACCAGCACTTTTGATTTGTAAACAAGTCATGTACACTCACGTAAGAGGCTCTTTACGTTGTGGTTGTTTAAATTTGTTTCTGAATGAACTAAAACATGTTTCGTGGACTGCAAAAAACCCCAGCTGTTTTGGCACATTCCGCATTGATACAATGTTTCGGATTTAGGCTAGCTTCATTATATAAATGACGGAAGATTAGGTCCTTACAAATAACATACCAGTGACAAGGCATATACTGTTTTCTTTAGCTGGTGATAAGAATGGCAAAATAAAATATACTTACAGTTTTACATCTTGAATTTCCTCAAAATGTATTTTCTTAATTCTGCAAATCCGAATTACATGAGCCATGTCATCGGTTTTCAATCTGGATTACACATTTCGAAATTGTGCTGTGATTTCGATGATAAGTGCAATTGCATCCTCCTTATTGCACTCAAAAAGAAATAAGCATTAAATTCCATAGGGTCTTTTTGATAATTGCAATTGAAAGACTTCATATTTTTTCCACATTACGATTTCAAACATTCAATGACAGAAACAGACACATTTGCAGACGTAAACACGCTTCTTCCGTGCCACATCAATCCAGTGTATTTCATGTATACTTTGCACAGATGAATCCAGTCCAAAATCACAAACTTTTGTCGAATCGAAACAAAATACCAAAATCTATTCATTCCAGATCAAATGAAACAGTTGTTGCAATGCGCATTCATTCACAATATGACTGGAAATTTCAATTTTAACTAGACACGCCATTTTCTTTTGAAAGTTATGTCAAGCGCGTGACTAAGTTCAAATTTATCTGGGCGGAATTATGTGCTCATTAATAATGATGTCATTGTGTAATGACAAATCTGCACTTGTGTATTTAGTTTGGAATACGGCATTCATTCATTTACATTGTTTCTTGTAGTGTATTTTGTTTATGGGTTTCAAGGGTTGTCATCGCCGGGGGTGGTTGTGGGAGATAAGCACTCACTTCCCTTGGAAATCTCCCAATGGCTTGCGTCTGATAGAGCCTCTGACAACCAAATCCAGCTCCAGGCCTTCACGAGTGGCAGAACCTGTTTAAACTGACTGGAGAAGGGATGACAGGCGACCTTCTGGCGCCTCAAAACCAGATGCTTTGGGCAGATGGGGCTCGTTAACCTTGGGTGGTCACCCATCTAGGAGAAGGTAAACTCCGATTTCAAACCTTCGCTGCCTTGCGACTATACCCTCTCAGGGGAAAGGCTAAGGGAGTAAATCCCAACAGAAAATCCGGAGTCGGAGTCCCTAAGGCAACTTGGCATTGATTTCAGTGTCATCTCGGCAACTCCTGCGACGCAGTTGGTGCCATGACATATCGGCTTGTCCTTTCCCTTGGATCCATCAGCTGCGTGGAGAGGGGGGATCAGCTGCATGGGCAACAGTTGATTCTCCATATCACCCTGCCCAGGCTTGCGCCCTGGAGAGGACACTCCAGCTTCGCTCCATAGCATTGACACAACACGGGAAGCAGCAGTTTACCAGTTATAAGTCACCGCTCGATTAGCTTAGAGCCAGACGCCAGGGGTTGCTTCTGACGGTGGGAGAGACCAACATGTTTCACTGGACAGCTACCGCCCACCTCAAACTGGGCAGTCCCCAGCCAATAAGGTGCTGTCCCGCCACAGTTCACCTGCCTTGCTGGGTGCGTAAGGCTTAAGGTATGCGAGTACCTGACAAGCGGACTCCAATTACTGCACCAAGAAATAACAAAATAAAAATAAAAAAGAAGACTTCAGTCCTCAAGCTAGGTACCTGGAATGTCCGGACCATGCTGACTGGGCTTTCAGATGATCTCCAGACAATCAGTGATGTTCGTAAGACTTCAGTCATCAACGATGAACTTGCAAGGCTCCAGGTCGACATCGCCCCACTACAGAAGACAAGATTACCAGATTCTGGGTCCCTCAGAGAAAAGAACTACACATTCTTCTGGCAAGGAAAGAGCGCAGATGAAGCCAGAGAGTTTGGTGTTGGATTTGCTGTCAGGAACACTCTGCTGGGAATGATAGAACCCTGCCAACAAGGAAATGAAAGACTGCTATCCCTCCGCCTCCACACCACAAACGGGCCTGTCAACCTGATCAGTGTATACGCTCCCACACTAAGATCCACCACAGATACCAAGGATGAGTTTTATGATGAGTTAAACTCGCTCATTGACAAAATTCCCAAGGAAGAGAACTTGATTTTGCTGGGTGACTTCAATGCTAGGGTGGGTGCCGATCATGACTCTTGGCCCTCCTGTCTTGGCAAGTTTGGCATTGGGAAGATGATTGAGAATGGGCAGCGCCTTCTAGAGATGTGCTCGTACCATGAACGCAGCATCACCAGTTCATTCTTTCAGACAAAGCCACAGCACAAAGTGTCTTGGAGGCATCCCCGGTGTAAACACTGGCACCAGCTGGACTTGATCATTACAAGACGGTCAGCCATGAAGGGTGTGCTTCTTACCCGTACCTTCCACAGTGCTGACTGCGACACTGACCACTCGCTGGTGTGCTGCAAAATGAAGCTTCAGCCAAAGAAGATCCACCACTCTAGGCAAGAGGGTCAACCACGCATTGATGTGAGCAAGATATCATATCCAGACAAGGCTGAGGAATTCACATATGCTCTTTCCAAGACGTTTGACTCAGAACCCCCCAACGGCAGTGCCAAAGAAAGATGGGATTACATCAGAGAGACTGTATACAGCACAGCCACACAGATCTTTGGTAAGAAGCAATCAAAGAACAATGACTGGTTTGAGGCTAACTCTGCCACACTCATGCCAGCCATAAAAGAGCGTCGCAGTGCTCACCTGCAATACAAGCGATCCCCCTGTCAGAAGACACTACAGGCATACAGGTCTACCTGAAGCAAAGTGCAGAGATTAGCACAGCAGTGTGCCAGTGAATACTGGCTTCAGCTCTGTCAGAGTATCCAGTCAGCAGCAGATATTGGAAACATCAGAAGCATGTACGATGGCATAAAGAAAGCAATGGGTCCCATGAAGAAACTGACAGCACCACTGAAGTCTTCCACAGGCGATACCATCCACAACAAGGGCAAGCAGATGGAGCATTGGGTGGAATACTACTCTGAACTGTACTCCAAAGAGAACCATGTGAACAATGATGCCCTCAATGCCATTGAAAACCTCCCTCCAATGGCCAAACTGGACGAGAAACCTACTGTAGATGAACTAAAGAAGGCCTTAGAGAAACTGTCCCTAGGTAAAGCCCCAGGGAAGGATGGCATCACAGCAGAACTCATCAAGTCTGGATGTAGCATGCTTCTCACACACCTGCACGACCTCCTCTGCCAGTGCTGGGACGAGGGGGCAGTGCCTCAGGACATGAGAGATGCTAACATCATAACCCTGTACAAGAACAAGGGCGACAGAAGTGACTGCAACAACTACAGGGGCATATCACTTCTCAGCATCGTGGGTAAAGTTTTCGCACGCGTCATCCTGAACAGACTACAGACGCTTGCTGACAGAGTTTGCCCAGAGTCGCAGTGTGGGTTCCACGCAGAGAGGTCCTCAATCTACATGATCTTCTCTGTCAGGCAACTGCAGGAAAAATGCAAAGAACAACACAGACCCCTCTTCCTGGCCTTTATAGACCTCACCAAGGCATTCGATCTGGTCAGCAGAGACGGACTCTTCACAATCCTGGCGAAAATTGGTTGCCCTCCAAAGCTGCTAAGCATGATCCAGTCCTTCCACGATGACATGAAAGGCACAGTGCAGTATGATGGCTCAACATCCGACCCCTTTGACATCCGCAGTGGAGTTAAACAGGGCTGTGTCCTTGCCCCCACGCTCTTCGGCATCTTCTTCGCAGTCCTGCTCAAGCACGCCTTTGGGACGTCCACAGAAGGGATTTACCTGCACACACGATCAGACAGCAGACTGTTCAACCTGGCACGACTGAAGGCAAAGAGCAAAGTGCGTGAAGTAACCATCAGGGACATGCTCTTCGCAGATGATGCTGCTCTAGCCACCCACACAGAAGCTGAGCTTCAGCGCCTGATGGCCCGCTTTGCTAAAGCATGTGATGAGTTTGGGTTAACCATAAGCCTAAAGAAAACAAACATGATGGTTCAGGACGCAGACCCCCCAAGCATCATCATCAACAACTACGAACTTGAGGTGGTGAGTCAGTTCAGGTATCTCGGCTCTACCATCACCAACAACCTCTCGCTCGATGCTGAGCTCAACAAGCGGATCGGAAAGGCATCATCAACTCTCTCCAGGTTGTCGCAGAGAGTGTGGAACAACAGCATGCTGACCATGAACACTAAGATCACCGTGTACCGTGCATGCGTGCTAAGCACTCTCATGTATGCCAGTGAAACCTGGACTCTGTACGCCTCAGAAGAGAAAAGACTGAGCGCCTTTCACATGCGATGCCTCCGACGCATTTTCGGGATCACCTGGAGTGATCAAGTAACAAACAACGAGGTGCTCGAGCGTGCCAAGATTCCCAGCATGATCACACTCCTCCGCCAACGCCGCATCAGATGGCTGGGCCATGTACGTCAGATGGATGATGGACGGATCCCCAAAGACATTCTTTATTTGGAACTCGCCTCTGGCAAAAGGTCGATCAGACGGCCACATCTCCGCTTCAAGGATGTCTGTAAGCACAACATGAAAGCCCTTGATATTGATGTCAACACCTGGGAAGAGCTCGCTCTAGACAGATCAAGCTGGCAACATGCTCTGATCACTGGTCTGAAAGCCGGAGAGGACAAGCAACGCTTGCTAGCTGATGAAAGACGATCGCAGAGGAAGAAGAAGCAGCTTCAACCAACACCTGACACAACCTTCAAGTGCAGCAAGTGCAGCAGGGACTGCCACTCCTGCATTGGACTACTTAGCCACAGCAGACGCTGCACAACCACCAACTGGGACATCTCTCATGGGCGCAGTTCCATCGTCTCTCGAGACTAACGGATGCCAACACACATCTTGTTTATATAATTAAACCTTAGGTAGAATAAAAAAATGAGCATATAACAAAAAGGTTACTGCATTTGTATGGGAAAATATGAACTCGTTTTGTCGGAAGGATATACTGCACTCACAAGTTCGTGCAGTATTCCATCCAAAAAACTCGTTCATATTTTCCCATACAAATGCAGTAACCTATAAGTATTATTTCAAGCCTGAAATGACATGTGTCATGCCAAACTGTTCACAGAAGGGTGTGCATGTCTTATTCTTTTCTGTTTTAATGATACAAATTTTGTATCATGCTATTCACATTCTAACAACCCATATCATTATGAACATGAAGTAGTGATCATAAATAATAATAATGATAATAATGATAATAATATTATTATTATTACTAAAAGGATAATATAAGCACCAGAACACTACCACTACCACCACCGCTACCAATAATAATAATAATAATAATAATAATGAATTGTACTTGGTGTAAATTTCAATATCAGTGTGATAGAGGGTGCTTATGCATTGTTTAATTGTTTCAGATGGTACAACCTAGCATCTTGATTATTTTAAATAATGGTTTGCTTTAGATAGCTTTTTTTTAAACAAATCATTTCCTTCCTTCCAAACTTTAGTTAGATTGGAAGAGTGGTGAAATTTATGATAAATGGTGGCATCGGGGCTTTAAGTAAAGAGCTGTATGCTACAAAATGTACATGTGTATTTTGAACTATTTATTACAAAATGTACATGTGTATTTTGAACTATTTATTACAAAATGCACGTGTATTTTGAATGTTTTCTACAAAATGTACATGTGTATTTTGAACTATTTATTACAAAATGAACATGTGTATTTTGAACTATTTATTACAAAATGCACGTGTATTTTGAATGTTTTCTACAAAATGTACAGGTGTATTTTGAACTATTTATTACAAAATGTACATGTGTATTTTGAACTATTTATTACAAAATGTACATGTATATTTTAAACTATTACAAAATGTACATGTATATTTTGAACTATTTGTTACAAAATGTACAAGTGTATTTTGAACTATTTGTTACAAAATGTACATGTGTATTTTGAACTGTTTATTACAAAATTCAAGATTTGTTACAATAGCTTTCTTGTTCCTTTGAAATTTTTTGTCCCCTTAATTGTAGGTCAGAGGTGATACATTTTGAAATTTTGTGTGTCCCCTTAATTGTAGGTCAGAGGTGTTACTTTTTTGAAATATTGTGTTACCCCTGAATTGTAGGTGAGATGTGATACATTATGAAGTTTTGTGTGTCCCCTTAATTGTAGGTCAGACGTGTTTCATTTTGAAATTTTGTGTGTCCCCCCTTAATTGTAGGTCAGAGGTGTTTCATTTTGAAATTTTGTGTGTCCCCCCTTAATTGTAGGTCAGAGGTGTTTCATTTTGAAATTTTGTGTGTCCCCCCTTAATTGTAGGTCAGACGTGTTTCATTTTGAAATTTTGTGTGTCCCCCCTTAATTGTAGGTCAGAGGTGATACATTTCATACTGTTTCAGTTTGTTTTTCCAGTCATAAAAGCTGTTTTTTATGCTATTTTAATTTGCTGTTATAGTCATAAAGGTTCTCTCTTTCATGCTAAATTTTAAATTGTTCTGTGAGATGACTTCCACAAGGTATACAGTTCTCTATTACCTAAACTAGCAAAGGGGTTTCATTCTGTAAAAGATGTTTAAATGACCTCAAATTGTTTGGTGGGTTTATTGCAATTTCATTGATTTAGAATCAGATTTGAGCTGTATGAATGTTAGTTCTCTTTGATACTTAGTTATTTTGTCATATGAGTCAGTATAAGTAATACTGATCAAGAACAATGAATTACTGATGATCTCTGGAAATGATTCTTTTAATTTACATAATTGGTATTGATAGTTGTGACTATTTTATAAATTATTGGAATAGTATCAATCTTACCTGGTACCAACCATTAATAAAATGTAATGAACCTAATTGTGGACTCAAAAAGTGCAGCTCAGAAGAGTCCCGATACGTTTGGTTTCGGTAACTGAATTTCAATTTTGCTAAAATAATGTTTGTAGCAGACTATGGCAAATCCAACAGAAATTGATGTAAAAGTCAGATCCAACAGAAATTGATGTAAAAGTCAGTTCCATTTTTGTAGATCACTGCACATTATTCTTTGCATGGCATTATGGGTAAAAATGATGTTATTTTATACTTTTACTTGTTTATTTCTTATCAGACTTTCAAAATATAACCTATTTCAGGTCTTACCCACAATGTCTTGCTGAACATTATCCACAATGACTTGTTAAACATTATCCACAGTGACTTGTTAAACAATATCCACAGTGACTTGTTAAACATTATCCACAGTGACTTGTTAAACATTATCCACAGTGACTTGTTAAACATTATCCACAGTGACTTGTTAAACATTATCCACAGTGATTTGTTAAACATTATCCACAGTGACTTGTTAAACATTATCCACAGTGACTTGTTAAACATTATCCACAGTGACTTGTTAAACATGCCCCCAGTTTGTGTCAGAATGTCCATTATGTTTGTCATCATCGGCTACAAATTATACTTTTGTCTATAACACTGGAATAAATTTACTTGCCCCAAACAGATGAAAATCTTGCTATGTTTGGTAGTTATTATATGACATTTGGCTAAATATTGTTTTAGAAAATTGGGCAGATGTACCTACTTGACTCATTGAAATGTACTTTAGGACATCATTGTATTTATTTTATAGAGATTAATAACCACAGAATTATGTGGGTTTATTTTCAGCCATGGGCTTTTCGTTATGGTGCACGCCATCTGATTCCTAGGAAGATGTGTAAGACTGGATTTAATGAAAACAACTGTTTCTCGAACATGGTGCTTGAATCAACAGCAAGCCGATCCCAGAAGCTATTCCTCTCATGCAAAACTGGAATTGCTGTAAGATTTACTGGATTTTTGAAAGCTTCAAAAACCTGGGGTTTTTTTACCATGTACTACTGCTTTCCCATTGTACATTGTATGTGTCCATCTAAAAGAAGAAGGGAAGAACAATGACTCTGACTCTCTCTCTCCCTATATATATATATATATATATATATATATATATATATGTATGTATGCATGTATGTATGTGTGTGTGTGTGTGTGTTAATAATAACAAAAAGAATACACTGGATCCAGCAAGATATGTATTAAGGATTGACTAAGATAACTGCGTAAAATGAGAGTACAAAATTACTTTTTTTACTAAGGTAAGTGCTTTCATCTCTCAGTGAGTCTTTGTCAAGGGCAAAATTACAAAACAAATATAAACAAGACAAACAGTAAACACCAAAGAAAGTTTTAAATTTACAAAACTTTACATGATAATGGATCTAATAGAAGTATTTCAGAACTGGAAATGGCACCTTATTGGTTTGAACTATTATGATAAAATGGCCATGGTTTCTTGTCTAATGAGAAGTTTTCTTGGAAAAGTAAGATATTAATAGCAAACATTAATGTATGACATGAAGTGTAGAATCTGATATATATATATATATATATATATATATATATATATATATATATATATATATCTGGTACCATTTTTACACGTGTGTAATAGACACCAAATTGCAATCAACATATAGACCTCTTCGGTGGCCTTGTGGTTAAAGCGTCTCCCCTGGATGTGGGAGGTCATGGGTTCAAACCCTGGCAGAGTCATACCAAAGACTTCACAAAATGGTACTAACAGCTGCCATGCTAGGGACTTGGCATTGAGAGGTTAAGTGTTAGGGCTAGTCGGCCTGGTGTTAGGATAATGTCACTGGGCGGGACATCATGCTACATGTCAGGATAATGTCACTGGGCGGGACATCATGCTACTTGTCTGTGGCATGATGCCTCAGTGCTAGACATCATTTTAAACTGCCACGCTGCAGACATCATAGTGATATGACTGGAAAATTGTTAAAGCTATGTTAAAAATCTAAATCACACACAAATCACACACAATCAACATAGACTTATAGTCAGTTTTTGATCCAAACCTTATCCCAACTTCAGTCTGGGAAATTGTTTACCTACCACAATTACAGTCTAGCTGAGACATATTTAATCCCTTCATACCTTACAAATTCCAAATCCAACATTGCTCAGTCCACACGGACTTGTAAATTTGGACAAATGCAGTCGTCAACTGCAAGGGCAGAATTTCATCCTTGCTACTTTTATACACCAGAAGAGCTAATGGGATGGACTGTTTTCATCCTTGCCATTAGAAGAGCTAATGGGATGGACTGTTTTCATCCTTGCCATTAGAAGAGCTAATGGGATGGACTGTTTTCCATTGTCAGTCATCCAGTGTCCATCCATCTATTAGCACATGTTGGATATTTGCTGCACCTTCTAAGCTGCTTTGAAGATTGCCATGAAACTTAGTTGGTCCTAAATGAAAATATTGCTCATTGACATTCATTATATTGTTATCACTACACTAACTGAGCGGAAATTCAAATTGACAATTAGTTTTCACCAGGGGACTTCACGTGATGTCTTTTTGGTGTTAAGTGAAAATGGTTCTGCTGTCCATTATGGTCACCACAATGGCTGTCTTGAGAATTGTGTTATTGCTACCCCACCTAAGTAGAAAGTCAAATCAGCATTGGGGTTTTTGCTGGAAGACTTCTTATGGTACATATATTAAGTTTGACACAAATCAAAATTGTGTAGATTTGTTATCCAGTATGGCCACCACAGTGGCCATCTTGAAAAATCTCCCAACTACTCTTAGATGGAATGCCAGATACACATTGGATTTTCAGCAAATGATTTTTTATAATGTCTAGATGGTACTAAATGAAAATGGTGTCAATCTGACAACCAGTATGCTCAGTCATCTTGAAAGTTTTGTTTTTATACTTGGGCTAAATGGAAAGTCATATTAACATAGGGTTTTCACCAAATTATTTCTTATGGTGTTTAGTTGGTCCTGTTTGAAAATGATGCCAACTAAATGTCCAGTATGAAAATCTTCTATTGCATCCCTTCCAAATTGTATGGTTATATTGGCATTTGGTTTTCACCAAAAACTTCTAGTGATCTCTAATTAGTCGTAAATGAAAATGGTGCCTTGTAGACTCTGTCTCCTAAATATAGTATGGATTTAATATTCCACTCATCAATAATGACTAAAGTTATCCAAATTACTAAAGACTGCATGGACAGAGCAAAGTAGAGTTTGAAATTTGTAAGGTGTGACGGCCTTAAGTAATTCTGAACTAGATTGTCATTGTGCTTGGTAATTACTTTCCATGACTGAATACGATTCAGAATAGTCACATCCTGAGAAGAGATCTACTGTCGAATAGTTGGTAGCATAGACTCTGATGTCATGCATGTTCTATGATTGCAGATCTAGGTCTGTGCTGATTGTATTTGGACATGCATGATACATAGCTTATATGGACATGCATGATACATAGTCGATATGGGCATGCATGATACATAGCCAATATGGGCATGCATGATATATAACCAGTATGGCATACATGATACATAGTCAATATGGATATGCATGATACACAGCCAGTATGAGCATGCATTATACATAGCTAATATGGCCATGCATGATACATAGCCAATATGAGCATACATTATACATAGCCAATATGAGCATGCATTATACATAGCCAATATGGGCATGCATGATATATAACCAATAAGGGCAAAGATGATATATAACCAATATGGGCATACATGATACATAGCCAATATGAGCATGCATTATACATTAGCCAATATGGGCATACATCATACATAGCCAATATGGGCATACATGATACATAGCCAGTATGAACATGCATCATACATAGTCAATATGGACATGCATGATACATAGCCAGTATGAGCATGCATTATACATAGCCAATATGGGCATGCATGATATATAGCCAATATGAGCATGCATTATACATAGCCAATATGAGCATGCATGATACATAGCCAATATGGGCATGCACGATTTATAACCAATATGGGCATTCATGATACATAGCCAATATGAGTATGCATTATACATAGCCAATATGGGCATGCATTATACATAGCCAATATGGGCATGCATGATATATAACCAATATGGGCATGCATTATACCTAGCCAATATGGGCATGCATTATACATAGCCAATATGAGCATGCATTATACATAGCCAATATGAGCATGCATTATATATAGCCAATATGGCAGGGATCGTCCTGGGCTTCGCCAATGTCACAAATTGCGATTTTTTTTCCTTATTGGCGACAAAAATATCCCATCTGGCGATTTTTTTGGCGACATACTTTTTGGTTATTTAATTTGTACATACGATCATGGATTTGGGCTGGATAAATTAAAAGGCAGAACGAAAGGAAGCCACAAACTTGACTAAGCAATGCATTGGAATCAATCTGTTACACAAACGATCCTTTGTTCTTATTGACAACCCCATCTTTACAGTGCATTGTTACATCGTAATCTGCTTATGCAGACATCTGGGCTGAGGACTGTGTGCTGCGATACAGTCAGTCATGCTACCGCACTATACCTACAACTGACCGACTTCTGAAGACGCGAATAGAACAGATACAATTAATTGTATGGCTAATCCTTCTGTTTTTTTTTATACATATACCAATACAATAGTTTTGCTGAACCTTCATAGAAAACTGATAACCTTTGAAGTACCAACTACTGTGTATAAATACAAAGCAAATGGAAAAAATCTCAATCACAATTACATCTGTCGCCAGTGCAGCATTTTACTCATTGATCTTTTCCTTTTGCCATCAGTCCCGTGTTACGGCTGCAGAGACTTAAACTCCGCAACAAGAAATAGCAAAAAAAAAAAAAAAAAACAGTTTTGCATAATTAATAATAAGTATTCATTTCTCAAAATACAGGAGTGAAAGAATCCCTAAATTGGGTGTGAATTTATGCATATATATACGGTCCAGTATTGCCAGGTGTTGACTCGTTTACGTTTCATTCGTGGGAATGGAGATCCTGTTTTTCTTGTCGAGAAAATTTATACAGCATTCAGTGATCATTCTTGGGAGTTAGGAAGCAATTCGCTACAAGCTTTGTGAAGCTAGCCATGGGGGGGGGGGGCTGCTGAGAGACTACTAGTGTCACCTGTCAGCACTGTAGACTGTGAACGTGGGTTCCGTATGATGAACCTCATAAAAACTGACATCAGAAATAAGCTCTGCATCTCATCTCTCGAGAATTTAATGAGAATCAGCATGTACAGATGTGAAAAATTAGACTTTGAAACTGCATTCAACAAGTGGGCAGCCCTAAAATCGCGACGGATCTTCATGCAACACTTTGTAACATTTTGTTAATGCTTGTTGTAATTAAAGTATTAACTAACCCATCTTTTGTAATTTTCATTGCCTGTTACATTAATAGACTAAATTAACACTTGGAAAAATGTACACTACTTGTTTTGGCGACACTTTTTGAAAATTGGCGACAAAATATTGAGGTTGGCGATTTTTTTTGCGACAGCTTTTTAAACGCCAGGACCATCCCTGATATGGGCATGCACTATAAATAACCACTATGGGCATGCATTATACATTGTCAATATGGGCATGCATTATACATAGCCAATATGGGCATGCATTATACCTAGCCAATATGGGCATGCATTATACATTGTCAATATGGGCATGCATTATACATAGCCAATATGGGCATGCATTATACCTAGCCAATATGGGCATGCATTATACATTGTCAATATGGGCATGCATTATACATAGCCAATATGGGCATGCATTATACCTAGCCAATATGGGCATGCATTATACATAGCTAATATGAACATGCATTATACATAGCCAATATGGGCATACATGATACGTAGGCAGTATGGACATGCATCATACATAGCCAGTATGGGCATGCATTATACATAGCCAATATGGGCATACTTGATAGATAGGCACTATGGACATGCATCATACATAGCCAGTATGGGCATGCATTATACATAGCCAATATGGGCATGCATTATACATAGCCAATATGGGCATATATGATGCATAACCATTATGGGCATGCATGATACATAACCAATATGGGCATACATTATACATAGCCAATAAGGGCATGCATCATCCATAGCCAGTATGGGCATGCATGATACATAGCCAATAAGGGCATGCATGATACATAGCCAATATGGACATGCATTATACATAGCCAATATGGGCATACATGATACATAGTCAGTATGGACATACATCATACATATTCAGTATGGGCATGCATCATCCACAGTGAATATGGGCATGCATTATACATAGCCAATATGGGCATGCATGATACATAACCAATATGCGCATACATGATACATAGTATGGACATGCATCATACATAGCCAATATGGGCATGCATGATACATAACCAATATGGTTGTGCATTATACATAGCCAGTATGAGCATGCATTATACATAGCCAATATGGGCATGCATGATACATAGCCAATATGGGCATGCATTATACATTGTCAATATGGGCATACATTATACATAGCCAATATGAGCATGCATGATACATAGCCAATATGGGCATGCATTATACATAGTCAATATGGGCATACATTATACATAGGCAGTATGGGCATGCATGATACATAGCCAATATGGGCATGCATTATACATTGTCAATATGGGCATGCATTATACATAGCCAATATGGGCATGCATTATACATTGTCAATATGGGCATGCATTATACATAGCCAATATGGGCATGCATTATACATTGTCAATATGGGCATACATTATACATAGCCAGTATGGGCATGCATGATACATAGCCAATATGGGCATGCATTATACATTGTCAATATGGACATGCATGATACATAGCCAATATGGGCATGCATGATACATAGCCAATATGGGCATGCATTATACATAGCCAATACGAGCATGCATGATACATAGCCAATATGGGCATGCATTATACATAGTCAATATGGGCATACATAATACATAGCCAGTATGGGCATGCATGATACATAGCCCATATGGGCATGCATTATACATTGTCAATATGGGCATGCATTATTCATAGCCAATATGGGCATGCATGATACATAGCCAATATGGGCATGCATTATACATTGTCAATATTGGCATGCATGATACATATCCAATATGGGCATACATTATACATAGCCAGTATGGTACACATATAAATTTTGTGTGTTTCTTTGTAGGTGTTTAATGTGTTTGAAGGTAAACTACTGGCCCACAAGAAGGATCTACACGAGAGAGCCATTACAGCCATAACATTCTTTAACCCACTCAAATATCTTGTGTCAGCTTCTGTGGATGGTACTAGTAAGTATCAATCACTTTTTTAATTGGAGTACAAACACTACAGTCAGGAATATTTCCTCCAAAGTTTTGAAGCCATTGTCTGGATTTAAGTGCACCCCTTTATTGTATTACAGTATTTCATGTATTTTTATGTACCCTTTAATTTTTCATACACAATCCAGCTATAAAATAATAATTATTTAAATGTATCATATTTTTAATACATAGCAGTTTGTATTTGTTGGAAAATCCTTTAAATTATCGAACAAGAAAGTTCTATTAAGAAGATTTAATTTGTAAAAAATATCGGAATACTTTAGTTCAGTGCCAGTCAATTATACATTATCTTGTTACATAATTTAGTTCAGTGCTACTGCACTATACATTATTTTGTTACATAATTTAGTTCAGTGCTAATGTACTATACATTATCTTGTTACATAATTTAGTTCAGTGCCAATCCATTATACATTTCCTTGCTACATAATTTAGTTCAGTGCTAATGCACTATACATTATCTTGTTACATAATTTAATTCAGTGCTAATGCACTATACATTATCTTGTTACATAATTTAGTTCAGTGCTAATGCACTATACATTATCTTGTTACATAATTTAATTCAGTGCTAATGCACTATACATTATCTTGTTACATAATTTAGTTCGGTGCTACTGCACTATACATTATTTTGTTACATAATTTAATTCAGTGCTAATGCACTATACATTATCTTGTTACATAATTTAGTTCAGTGCTAATGTACTATACATTGGAAAGATTATACTAATTTAGTAATGTCTTTTATCATGTAACTACCATTGCATAATGCACTGAAGATCTGGGTATATACACTCTTTGCATCAAGTCATAAGTAATTATGTGATATCAAATACTAATTAATGATCACATTGTGCTATACAGGAAGATGTGGAGTTCCAAAAAGATGGTACTAAGGCGATGTTAAACACTAATTACTGATCATATTGTGCCATAAAGAAGGATACAGAGTTCCAAAATAAATGTACTAATGTGATATCAAACACTAATTAATGATTACATTATGCCATAAAGGAAGATACAGAGTTTCAAAAAGACCATACTAAGACGATATAAAAAATTAATTAATGATCACATTGTGCCATAAAGGAGGATATGGAGTTCTAATATGACCGTACTAAGGTGATATCAAACACTAATTAATGATTACATTATGTCACAAAGGAAGATGTGGAGTTCAAAAAAGACCATACTAAGGTGATATCAGACACTAATTATTGATTACATTGTGCTGTAAAGGAAGATGTGGAGTTCAGAAAAGACCGTACTAAGGTGATATCAGACACTAATTAAGTTAAAAATATACCATACTAAGGTGTTATCAAACACTAATTAATGATTACATTATGCCATAAAGGAAGATACAGAGTTCCAAAAAAGAATGTACTAAGATGAGATCAAACACTGATTAATGATTACATTATGTCATAAAGGAAGATGAGGAGTTCCAAAAAGACCATACTAAGGTGATATCAAACACTGATTAATGATTACATTATGTCATAAAGGAAGATGAGGAGTTCTAAAAAGACCATACTAAGGTGATATCAAACACTAATTAATGATTACATTACACTGGTCCCCCTTTTATATGGCCACCCCTTCTACATTGGGAAAGTGGCCTTATAAGACAGGTGGCCTTTCCAGAAGGGGACTACATTTTTTATGAGAAGTATATGTCATGTACGCAGTAAGAGAGCTACATACTTCAAAGCTTTGTGCATAAGTGTGTATGTGTGTGTGTGTGATTTGGATTTTTCATGTACCTTTAAAAAAAATTCAGCCATATCGGTATTATGTCTGCAGTGTGGCAGTTTATAGTGATGTCTAGCACTGGGTCATCATGCCGCAGACATGTAGCATCATGTCCCATCCAGTCACATTATCCTGACACCAGGCCAACCAGTCCTAACACTAAGATCTTAATGCTGAGTGCCTAACGAGGTAGCTGTCAGTACCATTTTTGTATGTCTTTGGTATGACTTGGCCGGGATTCGAACCCATGACCTCCCGCTTCCGAGGCAGATGCTCTAACCACTAGGCCACTGGAGTGGTCCTTCATTTAATATCTTCATTTAAAAATAACATTAATTATTAAAAGGTTCTTATTGTTATGATAATAGACTTATTTCAACTGAATATACATTAGTAGTTCTTATTCTTCACGTAAGCATGATATGCCGGGGGGGGGGGGTATTGTTGACATGCACATTGCAAAACCATTCAAAAACATCATTTAAATCTTGGTTCATAAATAATTCTCTTTCCAAAGCTCCATTTTCCCACTGCTGCTGAATAACCTCCTTTTTGGTTACAATGTTGTTTATTTGAGTCTTTTCTTCATAAAATTGTTCGGCAAGTCCCTCCCTCACCTCATGTCATCGAGTAGAATAACTGACTTTCTTCTAAAATAATATGTCTCTGTTTACGTGATGACATGTTAATGTTTAGTAATGATTTATACGGATGTTGCTTACTGTATGTGATTTGATTATGCCAACAAATCTTTTGTCAAGTGGATGAAATGCCTTCTTTGTAAAGGAAGCGATAAATGTGTTGTCACATGATTTTTCAGTCTTTGTTTGGTACACTGATTTGTTCAAGGTTAATTTCTCTGTGAATGTACAAAATCTGTTTTTAGCCTCTGTTGACCCTGTTATGATCCTGACAGTTACATCCAGTTATAGGCCTAATCATCAAAGAGAAGAACTCAACAGATGTGTGAAACCCAAACTCTATGATAACATTTTTGAGCCCATTTCGTGTAAACACTGGCATTTATAGACAGTGATATAATATTAATCTTTGTGTTACATGCACTTTAGTCAACACTTCTTTCAGTAACAGAAACTTGACATTGGGAGACATGTATCGATGATAGAGATAATCTGATTACTTGCCTTATGTAACAATATGAATTAATTATTGGTTCTGGATACATTTGAAGAAAAAAGTGGCCTGACTTATGAGAGGAACATTTTCCATTTTTAAATGCTGGCCACTGGTCTCATTAGAGGGTGGCAGTTCTTGAGGGGTACTTTTGAATACAAACTCATTGGTGCCAAGGGATTCTGGTCATAAGAAGGAGGTGGCCACTGGTCGGGGGGGGGGGGCATTAAAGAGGGGGACTACTGTATGCATAAAAGAAGATATTGAGTTCCAAAATGACTGTACTAAGGACTACACATCTTCCAGGTCATAATATTTGTATAACTTATGTTTCAGTCAAGGTCTGGGACAGTAAATGGCATGTAAAGATGGTTTTTGTTGGACACCGAGACAGGGTGTGTGTTCTGGCCATCTACCCACAGGGGTCAGCCATTGTCTCAGCCAGTCTGGATTGCACCATTAGGGTCTGGAACCTGGACACCTGTGATGAAGTGGACAGGTGAGTTATCTCTTCATCACTACCATATTCTGGACACATGCAGTTAGGTGGACAGGTACATACTTGTAAGATTAATGATACCTGAATAGGTGATACACCCATGTCACCTAAAATTAGCAGCAAAGGCTTTTACAAATTCTTGAAATTTTAAAATATTGAAGTAATTATTAATATGTAAATAATATTTGCAACACACACACATGTGCTGATGGAAACGATTTTCAGTGGTTCATCTTTTTCCACAATTAAGGAGCCATCACCCTTTCCTATCCACTGGCTTTATTTATAATGTGAATTGAGATTGCTGTATGATTTACAATGTGATTTGAGATTGCTGTATAAAATACAATGTGAATTGAGATTGATGTATGATTTACGATGTGAGATGAGATGGCAGTATGATTTACAATAAGAATTGAGATTGCTATATGATTTACAATGTGAATTGAGATTGCTGTATGAAATACAATGTGAATTGAGATTGCAGTATGATTTGCAATATGAATTGATATTGCAGTATGATTTACAGTGTAAATTGAGATTGCTGTATGATTTACAATGTGAATTGAGATTGCAGTATGATTGACAGTGTGAACTGAGATGGCAGTAAGATTTATAATGTGAATTGAGATTGCAGTATGATTTACAATGTGAATTGAGATTGCAGTATACTTTACAGCGTGAATTGAGATTGCTGTATGAAATACAGTGTGAATTGAGATTGCAGTATGATTTACAATGTGAATTGAGATGGCAGTATGATTTACAGTGTGAATTGAGATTGCAGTATGATTTACAGTGAGAATTGAGATTGCATTGTTATTTACAATGTGAATTGAGATGGCAGTAAGATTTACAGTGAGAATTGAGATTGCATTGTGATTTACAATGTGAATTGAGATGGCAGTATGATTTACAATGTGAACTGAAATTGCAGTATGATTTACAATGTGAAATGAAATTGCAGTATGAATTGAAAATGCAGTATAATTTACAATGTGAACTGAGATTGTAGTATGATTTACAATGTGAACTGAGATTGCAGTATGATTTATGTTGTGAAGTGAGATTGCAGTATGATTTATGTTGTGAAGTGAGATTGCAGTATGATTTATGTTGTGAAGTGAGATTGCAGTATGATTTATGTTGTGAAGTGAGATTGCAGTATGATTTATGTTGTGAAGTGAGATTGCAGTATGATTTATGTTGTTAAGTGAGACTGCATTATGATTTATGTTGTTAAGTGAGATTGCAGTATGATTTATGTTGTGAAGTGAGATTGCAGTATGATTTATGTTGTGAAGTGAGATTGCAGTATGATTTATGTTGTTAAGTGAGATTGCAGTATGATTTATGTTGTTAAGTGAGACTGCATTATGATTTACAGTCTGAAGTGAGACTATAGCTTGTAGATGATCTCTACAATCTAAAGTCATGGATAAATATTAAGCACACAATATAGATATGCATAGTGCAATTAATTATTGGATAGAATTTGTGTATCTTTGATAGAGAATAGGTACATGTTCTTATATGCAGTGAGATTGGTGTTGAGCACAGAAATATATAACATGACTTCTAAAATAGATTGGGTTCCTTGTTAGGTAACTGAATTTGTCCTAGCTAACCATTAATATTGTGCTGTGAAAGTAGTAGTTGATAATATGTATAGAAAATAAAGAGTTACCTCCCTTGGTACATTTAAAATTATGTTATTTCCATTAAGATTATTTCATACATGAACATGATTTTCTTCAGTTTCCCTGCCACTACTTGATTGCCTACTTTTTTCTTCATTCAAGTCTGCGTGTATGAAAAACTTTTAGTGGACTCCAGTTTACCTGTATGAAGAAACTTTAGTTCATTTTCAAGCATGTCTATTTGTTACAATAATTTAATTATCTGGTTGATTGATAACAGCAGGACTTAAGTATCAATTCATTTTGCTTTACTGTATATACTCATTGATAAAATCCTCCTAAAGATAAATCACCCCTCATATTTACTCTTAAATGGGTGGTCTACGTCACATGTGTATAAACTACTTGCAGTTTTCTAGTTGACACTGAGCATCTATTTTTCCAATAACCATTTATAATATGCCTGAATATTACACATTGTGAGGTCAAGATTTGAATTTGAAAGAAAAAAGGACAAATAAAAAGAAAAACATTGCATGTTCACGTAAATACAATACAAATGAAATTCTGCATTCTTGTACAACACATGACTTGAAGTCAGCATTGCAACCAACATAATTACTTTTGGTGTTCAGGTCTCCAGTATGTTTCTAAATGAATCCATCAGTGTACAGCTGTGTTGGTAGCAAAAACTAATTTGAATGATCGTTACAAATTCAAGTGAACTTCTTATGCACATAAGCGACATACCTGACATTAATTACTTAAATAATTGTCCTTGCCAGACATTTCTAGGTTAAAGCACATGCACTCACCTGTTTAATATGAGAGGCAGATGTGTCCCCAGGAAGTCTAAGGATGGGGAGGATGTGTCCCCAGGAAGTCTAAACATAGGGAGGATGTTTCCCCAGGAAGTCTAAGCATAGGGACTTGGCTTTGATCACAAGGGCAGTCCACTCACTGATTGATTACACAAATAAAAAAACTCCTTGGAAATAATAGAATTTTTCAACTTGCTACTTGGACTCTTTTTGTAGAAACATTGCATTATATATTTTAATTCTGAAATAAGGGAAGGTTGATTAGGGACTTTGTACAAAATATAAGGTGAGTAAAACCACATGACCGCATTCAGTGTGGTTTTTTGTAAGAAAAGATTGCAGCGTTATGGTCTAATATTTGGAAATCTAGAAATCATTTATTTGAAATATTTATAGTATTGATAGATACACAGTGACACAATTTACGATGGGAAAATGTCATTAAATCATATATCAGTGATATTATACAGCTAGTGCCATGATAACCCAATTCAAAGTTGTTCACTAATGAAATTTAAAAATGGGTGACTAAATGGATTAAGAAATGTGACCCAATCTGGAATGAGCCATGTAAAATTCAAAATGGAAGTGTGATCCACTTTACATTTGGTAAACATTACCATTTTTGGAAGGGTGTCATTTTTTTTATTATAGGACTCTCTTCAACTTGGAGCATCATATTTATCAGCTCTAATTAAAGCCCAACAATTAATGGTGAAAGTTTGATAATTGTCTGTAATTACACCAAATTAAATTAGTTGCTTAATAGAATAATAATGTTGGGAAATGGTCACAAAATTCCAAGACTAATCTCTTTCCCTGTCTTTCTCCTTGTCTCTCCATCTCTGTCTCTGATAATTAAGTTGCAAAATCATTTATGTTTAGAGATTTATTTTCCAACAAAAATGTAGAAACACCTTTTATCTTTAGTTTGCTTACTGTTCTGTACATGTAGACCATGCTTACTGTTCTGTACATGTAGACCATGCTTACTGTTCTGTACAAGTAGACCATGCTTACTGTTCTCTACATGTAGACCATGCTTACTGTTCTGTACATGTAGACCATACTCACTGTTCTGTACATGTAGACCATGCTTACTGTTCTGTACATGTAGACCATTAGTACTGTTCTGTACAAGTAGACCGTATTGAATATGAGGAGTATGCATTTTTTAGTCTGAAATATTGTTGTTATTATCATCCTGGTTGAGTAATCAGTTTGATTTTGCTGCTATAACATTTATATTTAACTGACTTATTACACATACAAAATTCAACTGAAGTAACATAAATCATTGTTTGCAAGCACAAAGGTAATATACCATTCCTTTAGTGTTGTGGCATCAATTCCTCAGACCTTATAATCTGACAGCAAGAAGATCTCATTTTCATTATATTTTTGGAATGCTGAAACTGGGAATAACAATAATAATAATAATGATAATAAAAACGTCTTTATTTAAAAAAGGCTGCTCAAGTACTAAAGAAATTTAAAGATAAAACAATTACAAAGTATTGTCCATTGTGTCAAGGCAAATCATCTCCATTCATTTTTCTCTCTCATTTGAAAATGACTATTAACATGTAAATACATCTACAAATACATACTAATATACATTATAAAAGTAGGTCAGTATATACATTTTTGTTTTGTTCCTCCAGTAACTATGTTTTGATAATGACTTTTAGTAAGATCTTTGTGTACATGACAGTTCATTGTCACTTCTACTTAGATATATCTTTATGGTATTCTGTAAAAATGTGTCATGTAATAAAGTTTACATCAGCATTATACTTTGTCATAAAACATTATTAGGTACACAATTAAGAGATGTTCATATTAATAATAAATAGTATAAATACTTATATTAATATACTAATATAAAAGATACAAAACAATCAGTTGATAAATTTAAAGAGTAATATTGCAATGCCAGAAGTCAAGCTTGAACTTAAAATTTACTTAATGGTGTTTTTTTAAACATGTAGTTTAGAAATATTGCATGCACATTTATTTAAGGATTTAACTGAATCTGCAGATTGAATTAGAGCTGAAAGAGAGTTCCATACTTTAGCCCCTTCCTTTTGAATTGTTCATTGCAAGGGTATGGTAATTCTAAATTGTTAAAATTCAATCTTAGATTGTAGGCAGAATTTTGAATTGTTTAATGCAAGGTGTTAAAGTTCAATCTTAGATTGTAGGCAGAATTTTGAATTGTTTAATGCAAGGTGTTAAAGTTCAATCTTAGATTGTAGGCAGAATTTTGAATTGCTCAGTGTAAGGTTTGGCACTTTAAAAAGTTGTTATAATTCGATCTTAGATGATAGGGAGATAACGTTTTATAAAATAACTTAGTCATGTACTCTGTAACACTTCCTCTGATACATTTAAGTTTAGATGTGAGAAACCTACAGATACTGTCTACTTGTTTATCCCCCACTTCTGTCAATGATTATTTCTATTAGCTTATAATCCATTATGTTTTCAGTATTCTTAGTAATCAATGATATATCTTTCTGTTCTAACTTGGCAATATTTTATAGATGTTCCCATAAGTATGCATTTTGTCTTAGATTCACTTACTACCATTATATTTTGTTTTGACCACTCCTCAATTGATGTAAGGTCTGAATTTAGTTGGCATTTCATGGTAAAGATATTGCTACTTGATGAAGAAATGTAGCATCATCTCCAAATATGTCAGTATTTGTATGTTGAGTACAGATTGGAAGATCATTGATAAATAAAAGAAAGAAGAGGGGAATGGTTCTTTAATATCCAGATCACTTCTATATCCTTGTTTAAAAATAGGAAAAATTTAGCACACTTTAGTTAATCTGAGAGGTCACTTTAATTAATACATGTACTGAGGTTAATCAAGTAGTTAAAAGACCATGCTATAACTGATGCTGATAACTGTAGGACTGTTGGTCTCACCTCATCTGTACCACATGACGTTTTTATGTTGATTTTTCTAAGAATGTACAGATTGTCACTTTCATTTACAATATTTAGGGCAAATTGTAAAACATAAGGAACTCTAACCGTTACAAAAGTTATGATGGTGTTTAAGTCAGGGATACAACAATTTTATTCACTGTCATAATATATACTAAATTCTGTGTTTGATAAAGGACTGGTTAAACATGTCAGCTATTATCTATATCCTGTACTGAAGAAACAATGCTGTCATTATAACTTGACTGAGTTGGACTGGAGAAACAATGCTATCTTTATAACTTGACTGAGTTGGACTGGAGAAACAGTGCTGTCATTATAACTTGACTGAGTTGAACTGGAGAAACAGTGCTGTCATTATAACTTGACTGAGTTGAACTGGAGAAACAATGCTGTCATTATAACTTGACTGAGTTGGACTGGAGAAACAATGCTGTCATTATAACTTGAATGAGTTGGACTGGAGAAACAATGCTGTCATTATAACTTGACTGAGTTAGACTGGAGAAACAATGCTCTCATTTTAACTTGACTGAGTTGGACTGGAGAAACAATGCTGTCATTATAACTTGACTGAGTTGGACTGGAGCACTTATTGATGGATTGAGCTCATTCTGATACTGTCACGAGAAGCTACCATGTTTGATTTCTTTAATACAAGTTAAATTGTAATTTTTCCAAATTGATTTATTAAAGAGTTTCCTTCAATCCACAACTTGTTATAGTTTCTCGAGTCTTTATTTTGATGAAATTTATCCCTTTTATATATAGATTCCTTTATTTCAGAGGTATCCATTTAGGTTAATATTGATGTTTGACACATTTTATATTTGTTGGTGCATATTTGTTAGAATGTTGGTTTAAAAGTCCATACCGCACATCAAGAGCAGTGTTAGTGTCAAAAATGAATAAAGCCATTCATGCAGACCTTTAACATGACCTGTCTTGTAAGTGAGGAAGCCTAATAAGGAGGTATTACAGTAGTGTAATACAGTATGGGGTAATTCAGATGATGAAAACATAGCAAAGCTAGCACATCTTCAAAAAAGAGCATTTGGGCTAATATCAATCCAGAAAGAAACTAAGGAAAATTTAGCTGGTATGTTAAAAATATTGACTGTTAAAGACCAAATCCATTTGAGAAAAGCCAAATTAATGTACAGGATATCCAGTAATAGTGCTCCTGAATATTTAAAATCACTATCCCAGTATAGGCTACCTGGTAATACTCCCCACCTGTGATCCATGTCTACCAAACAGTATAAAATTCCCAAACCAAATAAGGAATTGTTCAAAAAAAGTTTCCAATACTCTGGAACTTTGCTGTGGAATACTGTGAGATTAGAAATGCCCACTCCATTTCCTTATTCCAACTCCAATATATCCAGTGGCTTCAGAGATGCAGCTAAAATAAATTTATTTGTATGAGGGCCTCAATGTAGATTAGTTCTTAGCTAATTGTGTTACTTTCTTTAAATAAAGTCATTATATTATAAAAAGCTGTTATAATGGTGCACAAAATTAAGAAAAGAGTGTTAAATGTGGAATCTAATTCTGGTTGATTTTGAATAACACAGAACCAAATTAAGTAAGATACTGGTAAGTATCAATATATAAAACTACAGTTTCAGCTATTGAATGGTGTCTAAACCCACGGTCATGTTTTAAGAGTACAGTTTCGGCTATTGAATGGTGTCTAAACCTACGGTCATGTTTTAAGAGTACAGTTTCAGCTTTTGAATGGTGTCTAAACCCATGGTTGTGTTTTAAGAGTACAGTTTCACCTATTGAATGATGTCTAGAACCATGGTTGTGTTTTAAGAGTACAGTTTCACCTATTGAATGATGTCTAGAACCATGGTCATGTTTTAAGAGTACAGTTTCACCTATTGAATGATGTCTAGAACCATGGTCATGTTTTAAGAGTACAGTTTCACCTATTGAATGATGTCTAGAATGATGGTTGTGTTTTAAGAGTACAGTTTCACCTATTGAATGGTGTCTAGAACCATGGTTGTGTTTTAAGAGTACAGTTTCACCTATTGAATGATGTCTAGAACCATGGTCATGTTTTAAGAGTACAGTTTCACCTATTGAATGATGTCTAGAATGATGGTTGTGTTTTAAGAGTACAGTTTCAGCTATTGAATGATGTCAAAACCATGGTCATGTTTTAAGAGTACAGTTTCAGCTATTGAATGATGTCTAGAACCATGGTTGTGTTTTAAGAGTACAGTTTCACCTATTGAATGATGTCTAGAACCATGGTCATGTTTTAAGAGTACAGTTTCACCTATTGAATGATGTCTAGAACCATGGTCATGTTTTAAGAGTACAGTTTCACCTATTGAATGATGTCTAGAATGATGGTTGTGTTTTAAGAGTACAGTTTCACCTATTGAATGGTGTCTAGAACCATGGTTGTGTTTTAAGAGTACAGTTTCACCTATTGAATGATGTCTAGAACCATGGTCATGTTTTAAGAGTACAGTTTCACCTATTGAATGATGTCTAGAATGATGGTTGTGTTTTAAGAGTACAGTTTCACCTATTGAATGATGTCTAGAACCATGGTTGTGTTTTAAGAGTACAGTTTCACCTATTGAATGATGTCTAGAACCATGGTTGTGTTTTAAGAGTACAGTTTCACCTATTGAATGATGTCTAGAACCACGGTTGTGTTTTAAGAGTACATTTTCACCTATTGACTGGTGTCTACAACCATGGTTGTGTTTTAAGAGTACAGTTTCACCTATTGAATGATGTCTAGAACCATGGTTGTGTTTTAAGAGTACAGTTTCACCTATTGAATGGTGTCTAGAACCATGGTCATGTTTTAAGAGTACAGTTTCATCTATTGAATGGTGTCTAGAACCATGGTTGTGTTTTAAGAGTACAGTTTCAGCTATTGAATGGTGTCTAGAACCATGGTCATGTTTTAAGAGTACAGTTTCACCTATTGAATGATGTCTAGAACCATGGTTGTGTTTTAAGAGAGGTAGTGGTAAACTGTAAAACTGTGCTGACTGTTTTGAGGGGAAACTGTAGTTTTATGTTTTAATTACTTTTATGTTTATGTACTACACACATTTTTATATTTTATATACAAACACATTTATGTACTTACATTTTTTTAATTTTAAATATGAACACATTTAAGTACATACATTTTTATATTTTATGTACGAACACATTTATATACCTCATACTGTACTTTTTTTTATAGCTGCCTTATTGGTGTGATTTTATCATATTTTACAGGGCAGTTCTAGATGAGCCAGTGTACGCCCTGAAGACAACATTAGACATGGATGTTTTCCACACTTTCAGTGGCAAGCAGGTCCACCTGTGGAAGCTGCAGCATCTCTATCACCTCCATACTTCAGTCGGGTCAGTCATCTGGAATGAGCCTTAACTGTTATTTTCATCATTCTTTCCATTTGTCTTTCATCACTTCTCAAATGAAGTTCCTTATATATTTACTTCATTTTTTTCTATTGTAGTGTGTCAGTGGTTAGCAGGCTAGATTTGTGATAGTAACAGCATGGTTTGAATCCTTTCAGTATTTGACTTGTTTTTTTTTTTTACTTGGTGTGTTTGGGAAAGCACTTTAGTGGCATCAGCACTAAATACTGTTAACACATTAACCCCTGGAGCTTTTTGTCATTGTTGCCTAAAAATCGAGTAGGAAACACATTTTGAAAGCTATTTCTGAATAGACTCGAAAACACCAAATCTCTGGTCATCTTTCAATAACATAGTGCCTAGTGGTGTTAGAAACATCAATTTTTGTTGGCTATTTGACTCGCACATGAGCAAAAGGGTAAAAGTTGGACTTCTCTTTTTTTTTTTTTTTTTTTTTTTTTTGCTAAACAGAGCCATTATTTTTGTATGGAGACAACTCTTTATTCCAAATGCCCATCTTATCCTACTTTTTGCAAAGGCTCATCTGTCTGTTTGCAGTTCATACTGGTTTGCCTTAGATCTGAGACCAAAAAGTCTAAAATCTGGACACAAAATCAGATTCCGACCACAGGCAGATTTTGGGTAGAAGAAAGTCGGGTCCAAAAAATGAGGTTTTTCTATCTGTATTTTGTAATGCAACTAGATTTTCCAGATTATTTGGTATTATTGTAGAGCTACATCTGTCTACCTTTCTAGAATACCACCCACTTTAGTGTATCATGCATGACCGTGACGCTACAGAGCTCGGCAGCAGGCTACTACCTCCTGCCCCGTAAAGTTGTCGCTAGGGGTTAATGTGTTAAACACATTTTTTTCATGAGTTTCAAATTTCATGGCTTGGGTAATAATATATATTCCTAGGTACCTAAATTTGTGGATCTGTCTTTAAAGAAAACAAAGATGGATATGTCACTGTATAACTTTACTAGTATACCAACATTTATCTTCCTGTGCAAGCAAACAGTTGACTTTTGTTCCACACATGTTTGAGCTAACACATTTAATACCACTACTGTAATTTTAAGTAATTAGGTTTTTAAAGCCTGCTATCAAAAAAGAAAGTTTTCGACAGTTTAGGAATTAGGTGCTTGAACAAAGTCAATGACTGTAAACCTGGCAAGCTTGCCAACATCGCTGCATGGGAATTTTTACTGGGTGATCTTGACCTTATGGTAAAAAATTGAATCGTAAAGTCTGGGTGAATGGCAGTATTATTTATGCACATACTGTGATGACTTGTGTAGAATATACAACTTCATGAGTGTTATTCAACACAGGTGATTGATCAGTTAATAAACTGGAGGACATGTAGCTGTACATTCAGGTCAGGTTAAAACATGGACATGTATCTACATTCAGGTCAGGTTAAAACATGGACATGTAGCTGTACATTCAGGTCAGGTTAAAACATGGACATGTAGCTGTACATTCAGGTCAGGTTAAAACATGGACATGTAGCTGTACATTCAGGTCAGGTTAAAACATGGACATGTAGCTGTACATTCAGGTCAGGTTAAAACATCCACCCATAAGCCAGTTCATGCAAAGTGGCTTATCAGCATAAATGACAAAGTAGCATTTCAAGAGACCTGACTGAAATGGGCTTTGAGATAACAGGACTAATCTGTAGATTGTTCAGTCGGCAGCTGGTTGTGCAGACATATGTTAATGGGACTATTTTGCTTTGGGAAATAAAGAAGGACAGATATAGTGAGTAAATCTGCTTTTATTGCTATACTGTACATTAGGCAGAGTTGTTACAATCTTAATTGAGTTTTCATATTCATTAAATTTTACATTCAAATTAAATTGTAATCAGTCAGTCAGTTTCAGTGTCCTTCCTCATGTATGTATTTATTATAATGATATTTCACATTTTCAACACTATAGATAGCTGTAGTATTAAAAACAAAGAAACTGAAGATGCTTTTCCATTGCTTATGATGAGGGAGTGGGTTAATGTCGACTTGGTTGATAGTTCATTGTGACTTTAAACTCATGGTCTGGCTCAGCCATGAAAACTCTGAAACTTGGGACACTATGAATTTAAAGTGTTTCACAGTAACCTACTTATGCTGCTGTGCTGTACAATGCCAAACCCAACTAAAACATTGTTTTTCTACATTATTTTATGAAATCCATTTTATTAGTTATAGTTAAATCTATTGCAATTGTTATAATGAAATACAGTGTATTAGTTATAATGAAATCCATTGCAATATTTATAATAAAACACACTGTATTTGTTATAATGCAGTTCAGTGTATTAATTATGATGAAATACAGTGTATTAGTTATAATGAAATCCATTTTATTATTTATAATAAAACACACTGTATTTGTTATAATGTAGTTCAGTGTATTAGTTATGACGAAATCCAGTGTATTAGTTATAATGAAATCACGTGTATTAGTTATAATGAAAACCATTGCATTAATTATATTGAAATCCAGTGTATTAGCTATAATAAAATCCCATATATTAGTTATAATGAAAACCATTTCATTAGCTATATTGAAATCCAGTGTACTAGTTATAATGAAATCCCATGTATTAGTTATAATGAAATCCTGTGTATTACTTATAATGAAATCCAATGTATTAGTTATAATGAAAACCATTGTATTACTTACAATGAAACACCCTGTATTTGTTATAATGCAATCCAGTGTATTAGTTATAATGAAATTCCATGTATTAGATATAATGAAAACCATTGCATTAGTTATATTGAAATCCAGTGTATTAGTTAATAATGAAATCCAGTGTATTAGTTATAATGAAATCCAGTGTATTACTTATAATGAAACACCCTGTATTTGTTATAATGCAATCCAGTGTATTAGTTATAATGAAATTCCATGTATTAGATATAATGAAAACCATTGCATTAATTGTAATGAAATCCACTGTATTAGTTATAAGTTAAGAAGCACTGGAAGTATCAGTGTGTGTATGTGTGTGTGGTTTTGATTTTTAACCTTGCTTTAACAATTTTTTCATGACGTTGCTATGATGTCTGCAGTGTGGCAGTTTACATTGATGTGTAGCACTGGGGCATCATACTGCAGATATATAGCATCATGTCCCACCCTGTCACATTATCCTGACAGCTGGCCAACCAGTCCTAACACCAACCTCTTAATGCTGAGCACCAGGTGCGGCAGCTGCTAGTATCATTTGTATGTCTTAGATATGACTTGATAGGGGTTCAAACCCATGACCTCCCACATCTGATGCAGATACTTTAAATATTTGGACTTTTATATGATTCACTACTGTTCAAGGTATGAGTCAGTCTAGCATATTCTTCAGGGACTAAATTTTGACAAGAATTAATTAGCTAAAAATAACTCTCTTACAGGTATAGTTTTTGTTTCATCGTAGAATCTTGTGATAGATTCATTTTAGGAATAAATATTTTTTATATTTTTTGTCATGATTCTTCACTGTATGTTAATAAGTATTGCTTTCCTACAGTCATCGAGTGGTGAAAATCAAACATACAACCCACCCCAATTACTCCATGAGGACAGTGCTTGTGAGCCGTGATGCCAGTGTCAGAATAATAACTCCATCTACTGGTGACATCATCACCACATTGTTGCTTGACCCTGCCAGGGTGCTATTGGATGTAGCTTATTCCATTGAGGAAGGTAAATAATTAATGAAATAAATTATTGGGTGTAATAATGAATTTAGATACTTTGTTGGAGAGCCCCTTAAATTCGACAAAAAGTAAATGTATTCAGGCTAATACAAGGAATAATATTTAAGAACATTTACAAACCCTGTACATTGGCCCATTAATATTTAGCCTCACTGTGTAGCAAGATTTTTCATATAACATTTCCCTGCTCAGTCACCTATAAAATCACAATGGATTCTTGTATTACCACACACTTTCAGTTCTAAAGAGCCACACCCATGAGCTTCAGCTTCCATTTCGATATGATGATGTTCAGAAGATAATCAGTCTGATGCACATCAGTTGCCGAGTTTTCCAGCTTCTGCCTCCAGAGTTGTCTGCCCCTGCTCTCAAAAGCAGGCTATGACCCTTTGCCTTTGGCATTAGTTGATCTTTTAGTCAAATGAGACCAGCCTTTATTCAAGCAACTACCACATAATGATTGAATCAAATCAATGATTCATTCCACAGACATAAGTGTTAATAGCCTTTCCCTTTTTTACTGATGATGTTGTTGTTGTTGTAGTGTTTAACGCCATTTTTCAGTACAAGATAGGCTATACATGACGGCCAGTATTAATGTCGGTGGAAGAACCCGGGAAAACCCCAGAAATAAACACCGACCCACGAGAAGCTACTGGCAAGCTTTCTCACATACCAACATAGGCCGAACCCACAACTCAAACCCACGCAGACAGAGGTGAGATGGCAGTGATCCGTAACAGTGAGTGCTTTAGACCACTCGGCCACTCGGGGCCCCTTTTACTAATGAAACTTAACAATGTGTAACATGGCATACAACATGACACAGTCACCTTCCTGTCAACTCCATGCCCCAGCTTTTGACAGATTTGGCAGGACTGGGATGGCCATACGTTTCTCCATCTGTATAAACTGGAGGTTCATTTTTGACACAAATCTGCTTGGAACTGTAATAGTGATAAAGGGCCCAGGTTCAGCATGGTTTTCATGACTTTTTATCAACACTTTTAACAGAGCATTAACACTTTTTGATGAGAATAACAGTGATATGCTTTGGATCTAGTTTCTTGTTTTCTTTGTGTGCTAGCAGAATTGCTCAGCACTCACTTACACACTGCCATAGTTGTGTTTACTAATCAACACTCACTTACTCACTGTCACAGTTGTATTTACTAATCAACACTCACTTATACACTGCAATAGTTGTATTTACTAATCAACACTCACACACTGCGATAGTTGTATTTACTAATCAACACTCACTTATACACTGCAATAGTTGTCTTTACTAATCAACACTCACTTACACACTGCGATAGTTGTATTTACTAATCAACACTCACTTACACACTGCCATAGTTGTTTTTACTAATCAACACTCACTTACACACTGCCATTGTTGTATTTACTAATCAACACTCACTTACACACTGCCATAGTTGTTTTTACTAATCAACACTCACTTACACACTGCCATTGTTGTATTTACCTATCAACACACACTTTCACACTGTCCTAGTTATTTTTACTAATCAACACTCACTTATACACTGTCATAGTTGTGTCTATTAATCAACACTCACTTACACACTGCCATAGTTGTTTTTACTAATCAACACTCACTTAAACAGTCATAGTTGTGTCTACTAATCAACACTCATTTATATGCTGTCATAGTTGTGTTTACTAATCAACACTCACTTATACACTGCCATAGTTGTGTTTACTAATCAACATTTACTTATACACTGCCAGAGTTGTGTTTATTAATCAACACTCACTTATACACTGCCATAATTGTTTTTACTAATCAACACTCACTTATACACTGCCATAGTTGTGTTTACTAATCAACATTTACTTATACACTGCCAGAGTTGTGTTTATTAATCAACACTCACTTATACACTGCCATAATTGTTTTTACTAATCAACACTCACTTATACACTGTCATAGTTGTGTCTACTAATCAACACTCATTTATACACTGCCAGAGTTGTGTTTACTAATCAACACTCACTTATACACTACCATAGTTTTTTCCACTAATCAAAAATCACTTATACACTGCCATTATTGTCTACTAATCAGCACTCATTTACTGCCATAGTTGTGTTTACTAATCAACACTCACTTATATGCTGCCATAGTTGTGTTTATGAATCAAAACTCACTTATACACTGTCATACTTGTGTGTACCATTGAACACTTACTTGTAAATTGCCATTATTGTCTACTAATCACTTATACATTGCTGTAGTTGTGTCGGCTAATCAATGTTCACTTTTACATTGCCATAGTTGTATTTACTAACCATAAATTGGATGAAACAGATGCATCTCTTTCCACATCTGCTAATATTGCAACAGGATACCCATGATGCCATAAAACCTAGATCTCTTCTCTCATTTCCTAGGAGAGATCAGAAAAGCAGGATAGCAAGAAAAATATTTTGGAGACATTGACCATTAATGTCCCAGATTTCCTCCTCATCATCCCTCAGCAGAAATGATGCCTTGCATGTGCTATCATATTCTATGATGCCATGCATGTGCTGTCATATTCTGCAGTCACCTGTTTCACTTGTACTGAGACTGCTTCTCCCCAAATGTATCTTGAAATCATCTTGGTGGTCTAACATTCTTTCAGAGAATAATTTTTTGATCCATGAATCTCTTCGCTTCCTTGGTCTCTTCAGGATGACAAGTGATTCATAAAAACTGGAATTATGATTTGCAATAGACAAGTCTGAAAGGCAAGATCAGCACTTCCTGCCTTCCTTCCAAAAAAAAGGTCTGACCTTTTTAGGATTGCTCATTTCACATTTATTTGCAGGAGATGTGTGCCATGGTGCATGCCTTTCAATCATGGCAGTAGAATCTGTCCAGAAAAGGCATTCTCAGTCTGCCTGACAGTCGGCAGTCCACATTTACATTAAAAGGAAAAAAGGGAAACAAGTCCTGATGGACTTCTGACATCTGGTTTGGGATTGTCTCAGATGGTATCATCATTGACAAATCCACCTCTATGTCTGCCACATCACGGGAGTGTTGAGTACCCCAAAAAAGTAACCATCTCAATGGAATCAGCCAATTCATGCCTAATGTTCCAATGACTTCTTGGTTTTAAGTTGAATTTTGTGCCTGATGGGGTCACCCTCAGGTAGACATTTTTACAACAAAGTGAAATATCAGGCTTTCTTTTATAACACCCTAAATTTGTTTAACTGATGTTTAAACTGCTATTTTGTGAGTGGTCTTCTCTTTTTCACTTCTTTCAGTTATAATTATAATTTTCTCCAGCATTAAAATTTGTCTCTTTTTAGTTGGAGGTACTTCCATTGTTATTAAGGTACTAGATGTTAAAATTATTAGTGCTGAGTTGTAATACCAACTGTAAATATGGTTTTGACTTGGATCTGGGAAAATATGAAAAATCTATACATGTACATTGCATAGAAGACAAAGATCTTATTCACCCCTAGGCAGTATGGATCAAGACAAAACAATATACGCGACCACTACCTTAATTTTGACACTACAGTGGCAATTCATGACATGCACATTATCCTGGTTTACAGACTGTACCATTTGTCACTATCTACAAAGTGGTAGCCAGAGTACTTTTTTGTGTGTGTTCTTTTCATATTTGTTTTGATCAGAGCAATATTTACTATTAAAAATGATATGTAAAGGTCAGTGGCATCTGTGTCTGTTCTCGTGATACGATCGTTCATAGGAATACTGGGTCCTACTTGTACATATTGGTGGTAGCTACAATAATGTCTGGGAACCAGGCTAAGTGCTGCAATAATGTACATGTACTTTAGTCTGGTTTGCAACAGAAAATATAAAAAACTATAAGCGTACCTACACAATTTTGGATATTGGTAGCCAGTCCTTTTTTTTTTTTTTACAAAATGGTATAAGCGATCATTATTACAGGGATTACATAAAGGTCAGTGGAGTTTATCCATTTTTTGTGCAATGCAGTCATTCAGAGCAGTGTCAAAATGTATATTTTGCCAAGACATTGTGGTCACTGGTCGCATTCAGCAGGTGGTCGCTCACAACAGGGCGTTTATATAATAAAATCAATCTATGCTTTATGATTGTGGTCGGAAATGACATGTGGTCGCTCATAGCAGAGGTCATTCATAACAGGTTTTACTGTACTCACATCAACACCTTCAGAGCATCAATACCACAAGTTGCTACTTTCCTTCTTTGCCTGTTCAGTTGGTAGAAGCTAGCTCCCCTCCCCATCAACAGTTTCTTTTTGATAAGTGAAAGCTAACTCCCCTCCCCATCAACGGTTTCTTTTTGTTAAGTGGAATCTAACTTCCTTCACCATCAAGAGCTACTGTTCCAACTTGAGACATGTTCTGGCAATACAGAATGTGGGACATAAACAAACAATCCCCATTCTGTTTTGGTTGACCCAGACTATCTGCAGTTCTGTCAAAACAGTTCATGTTCTCTCTGGTTCCAGCTTTTTTGCCATGAGCAGGCTACTGTTCATGGGCAGTGAGTAGTTGCTTTATCAGAGAATTTTTTTATAAACATCTTTTGCAGCTACAGCTTGAAAGGTGAAATTCTTTCTCAAGCTTGCTAAGATTTTTGCCAACAATGGAGACTGGATAGTTTTTGATTAAATTAGCAGATTTTCCCCAACTTCAATAACGAATGCATTGAAGACCTCAGCAAAGGCCTTGGAGTAAGAAATACTTTTTCCATTTAATTCAAGGAAAATACCAGTGCTTTTGCTTTCCATTTAATTTAAGGAAAGTATTACCAGTGTATTTACTTTCCATTTAAATCAAGGAAAGTATTGCCAGTGTTTTTCCCTTCCACATAATTCAGGGAAAGTACTACCAGAGTTTTTACTTTCAGTGTAATTTAAGGAAAGTATTGCCAGTGTTTCCACATAATATATATAGTTTTTTAATATACTGAGAAAGGGGTGGAGAAGGTGCAATCATCTCTGAAGTTTCCTTACACCTTCCCCTTGCAGGAGCCAATCACTTTGTTGACCATGATTATCTGGTTTTACATAAGTCTGGTTTAAAATCTTAAATGTTTATGTCTATGTAATTGTATCAAAATTCTGTAATTGCATGCCTGTCTGTTCTAGTACTTAATATAATTTACAAATATATAATTTCAGTATTTATTCTTGTCATGACTCTAAGTCTTAAACTATGTAATAAAAAGTTTTGAAAACAAGTTCAGTAAAATTAACAAGCAATTTATTTCTCTACGTTACAAAGTGAAAATTTAAGAGATACTTACAGTATTGTTAATTAAATCTGAAATGTCCCATCACAGATCCAAAAGTATAGAATGTTCCAAATAAATTCCTATAGTCTTGAATGTCCAGATGTAACAACAGTCTTGAATATCCTGATATACCAATAGTTTTGAATGTCATGATGTACCTAACAATAGGAATGAATTACTAGTTTACCAAGTGTCGTATATATATATATATATATATATCCACTTAACCTACTATGCAGTAGAATGTTCTGGAAAACTTATCATAAAATTCCACTAACTGACAAACAAGGTTAGGCCTTGAACTCAAATTTTAATAAATGTTTTGTTTAACAACTTATTATCATGACAAAAATCAGGTAACTTTCTAACCAGAAGCTAGACACGAGTACCCAAAAATCTTGTAGTTTGGATGCAGAGTAACTTAATTTTATTTATTCTAATTTGTTTTATTTTCTATAATTACTCAAACGCAGTGTCCAAAATCTTTTTCAAAAATAACTTATATTTCATAATTTGCTTATATTTTGCCGGATCAGTATTCCAAACTGCTCTTAACCATAATCTCTCATTTTCTTCCCATTCATTTTCCTTCCTGTTTTACCAACAGGTGTCACTTCATTGGCAACTATGGTACATTTTTGTGGATAAATTGTGCAATAAAATCTGTTCATTGCATATTTATACTGACGTGGTGGTGGTGGGCATTGATAATATCTAAAAACTTACCCAAAGCAGGATATTCATGTAGATCATATGGCATTGACATCATATGGCATATAGACCATATGGAATGTAGATTATACTCAATGTAGGTCATATGACATGTTGATCATACGGCATGTATGCAGATCATATAACATGTTGATAATATGGCATGTATGCAGATCATATAGCATGTATGCAGATCATGTAGCATGTTGATCATATGGCTTGTAGATCATATAGCTTATAAATCAAATGGCATGTAGATCATATGGTGTGTTTATTATATGGTATGTTGATCATATGGCATGTAAATCATATGGCATGTACATCATATGGCATGTTGATAATTTGTCCTGGAAATCATATGTCATGGATCATATCATCATGTTGTTTACGCTGTAGAGATGTAGACATAGCATCACTGTTGACTAACGACTTAAGGATTCCTACCAGAAGCTCTTTAGGTAGAGCACTGAGCAATACCAAGGCTTCAGATTTTAATCTCAAATCTTGATTTTGCCTCCATGAATTTTACATTGTTTGGTATTATATGTACAGTAACATCCCAAGGTCAGAAAACTGAACCTGTTTCACTCTCTTCTGACTCACACCTACAGTACTGGGGCATGTTTTCTTTGAATGATGTATCGATCCCGGATCTCACAGCTTCAGTATTGGGGCATGTTTTGTTTGAATGGTGTATCAACCCTTATCTCACAGCTACAGTATTGGGGCATGTTTTCTTTGAATGATGTATTGATCCCTGATCTCACAGCTACAGTATTGGGGCATGTTTTATTTGAATGGTGTATCAACCCTTATCTCACAGCTTCAGTATTGGGGGATGTTTTCTTTGAATGATGTAACAGTCCCTGATCTGACAGCTACAGTATTGGGGCATGTTTTATTTGAATGATGTCTCAACCCTTATCTCACAGCTACAGTATTGGGGAATGTTTTATTTGACTGAGATATCAATCCCTGATCTCACACCTACAGTATTGAGGCACATTTTATTTGAATGATTTATCAACCCTTATCTCACAGCTACAGTATTGGGGGATGCTTTATTTGAATGATGTATCAATCCCTGATCTCACAGCTACAGTATTGGGTATGCCTTATTTGAATGGTGTATCAATACCTGATCTCACAGCTACAGTATTGGGGAATGTTTTATTTGAATGATGTATCAATCCCTGATCTCACAGCTACAGAATTGGGGGGATGTTTTATTTGAATAATGTATCTATCCTGATCTCACAGCTACAGTTGTTGTTGTTGTTGTGGGGTTTAACGCCATTTTTTAGCACACGATAGGCTATACATGGCAGCCAGTATTAATGATGGAGGAAGAACCCTGGAAAACCCAGGAAAGAACCACCAACCCACGAGAAGTTACTGGCAAGCTTTCTCACATACCAACATTGGCTGAATCCAAGACTTGAACCCATGCAGACAGAGATGAGATGGCAGTGATCCGTAACGGAGAGCGCTTTAGACCACTCTGCCACTCAGGGCCCCCTCACAGCTACATTATGTGGGGATGTTTTATTTGATTGATGTATCAATCCCAGATCTCACAGCTACAGTATTGGGGAATGTTTTATTTGAATAATATATCAATCCCTGATCTCACAGTGACAGTATTGTGGGATGTTTTCTTTTAATGATGTATCAATCCCTGATCTCACAGTTACAGTATTGAGGCACATTTTATTTGAATGTTGCATCAACCCTTATCTCTCAGCTATAGTATTGGGGCATGTTTTGTTTGAATAATGTATGTATCCTGATCTCACAGTTACAGTATTGGTGGATGTTTTCTTTGAATGATGTATCTATCCCTGATCTCACACCTGTGGTATTGGGGCACATTTTATTTGAATGATGTATCAACCCTTATCTCACAGCTACAATATTGGGTGATGTTTTATTTGAATGATGTATCAGTCCCTGATCTGACAGCTACATTATTGGGGGATGTTTTACTTGAATGATGTATCAATCCCTGATCTTACAGTTACACTATTGGGGGATGTTTTATTTGAATGATGTATCAATCCCTTATCTCACAGTTACAGTATTGGGGGATGTTTTATTTGAATGATGTGTCTGTTTCTGAATTGAAATTGATCACAATCCTATTACTGTTTCTTGTTTTTCAGAGACCATGTTTACATTGATGGGGAATGGTGACATCCTGAAGATCAAGACAAACACCAACCCCTGTCAGGTGGTTATGGAGTGGCCCTGTAAGGACCGTGTGGAAGGTAGATGGTTCATTATGCTTGAATTTCAGTAAACATTGGAACTCAAATCCAGCTCAGAGTACCAGGTTTAAATGTTGCATTAAGCAATATAGACCCAGATCTTCCATTACATACTGCACCAGTGTATCAGGGTGTATAATGTTTGTCCTACATGGACCCAGATCTTCCATTACATACTGCACCAGCATATCATGGTCTATGATGTCTGTTCTGCATGGACCCAGACCTTGCATTACATACAGCACCAGCATATCAGGGTCTGTGATATTTATTCTACATGCAACTAGATCTTCCATTACATGCTGCACCATTTATTCAGTGTTTATGATGTTTGTTCTACATGGGAACCTTGCTATAATGCAGTAGTTGGGATCAATAACTGCTGGCTGTGTTATGTACCATTTTCATAACGTATTAATCTAGTCAGTGAGCACTTAGTAATTCCAATGAATGATTTAAATAAATTATTCCTCACAACTATAAACTTTGATCATAGATTTCCAAAGGCTGATATGAAACAGGAAACTTGACCTGTGATTCAGTAGCTTAGGCCTGGAACCTAAATTTTGTAAACACCTTGTTTACCTCATATAATCATAACAAATTTCAGTCAGCAAAACATCATAACCCACAATCATGACCATGACAAAAATCAGGCACACAATATAAATTAAATGTACATAAGACTTTCAACCTGCTGTCTTTTGTCGACAATCAATGTGATCTTAATAATTTGTGATACTGAAATGAATTACACATCAAGGTACATATTTCTTTGTGTATTTGATAAGTGGAGTCTGTAGTCTTCAACCTGTGCAAATTTTATGAATTTTCAATTACACATGCAACTATTATTTTATGAATTTTCAATTACTCATGCAACTATTATTTTATGAATTTTCAATTACTCGTGCAACTATTATTTTATGAATTTTCAATTACTCGTGCAACTATTATTTTATGAATTTTCAATTACTCATGCAACTATTATTTTATGAATTTTCAATTACTCATGCAACTATTATTTTATGAATTTTTAATTACTCATGCAACTATTATTTTATGAATTTTCAATTACTCGTGCAACTATTATTTTATGAATTTTCAATTACTCGTGCAACTATTATTTTGTGAATTTTCAATTACTCATGCAACTATTATTTTGTGAATTTTCAATTACTCGTGCAACTATTATTTTATGAATTTTCAATTACTCATGCAACTATTATTTTATGAATTTTCAATTACTCATGCAACTATTATTTTATGAATTTTCAATTACTCATGCAACTATTATTTTACGAATTTTCAATTACTCATGCAACTATTATTTTATGAAGTTTTAGTTACTCATGCAACTATTATTTTATGAATTTTCAATTACTCATGCAACTATTATTTTAAGACAAAGTACATGATGACCTTTACTTGGCGATGGATATTCAGCTGAGAGTAGTGGAGCAGAATGCTTGCCATTCTGTTAGTTTTTAAGTACTTTTAGATTGCTTAAACACTTATTTTAGTCAAATTTTATTAATTTTTCAAAAGGTTAAACACACAAACATTTCACAAGTAATAATCTTCAAAATAATGAGAACTTATTATGTAGGCCTACAAATACCAGTGCATAACATGCTGGAAGGTCAGGATCTTTGCTCTTTATGGTTGATCAAGTGGTATATATGGAAAATTGTGATATTTTAGAAAGTTCAGTTAATTCTTACTTGATGGAATGAAAGAGGCACACAGTGTGTGATGTTTTTCAGCTCAATTAATCCATGATACTGTCAAATGTACCTGGGGCCAAATGACACCCCAAATCCAAATTACTAATACTGGACATGTTTCAGAAGCCTAAAATTGTTTGGCTGAAACTTGAATCTGTTTTGTTAAGATGTAGCAACTGTAATGGATGAAATTATGCAGATATGTAGGCTTACTATTTTGCATAGCAAAATTGTCTTGTTCCTGACACTGAGGGTCAAATCTTCCTTATTTCAGAGACCTGTAGCTACTTGTTGGTGTATGAGTATGTAGTGGAGATTAGCCTGAAGACAGATGGCTGGAGTAATCTGAAACGTGGGATGGCAACCAAAAGCATTAAGCCGGGTGATGGGGCTGTTCCGACTAACTGCAACCGCACACTACTCTTTGGTGGCAGGAAAGATGGCCATATTTGTGTCTTCAACTGGGACACAGGGGAGGTGGATTTCAAGATGGATGTAAGTTTGAAGTGTATAGTAGGGCCATAGTAGACAGAAGAGGTAAGGCTTCATCAAGCAGAAATGTCCCCTCCAAAGCTAAATGTTGCTATTTGGAAACTGTTTGGGTATGTAGGATAGTCGAGGTAATGTGATGATTTAGGTTTTTCTGTATTGTTGGTGTTTTTCTGTTAATGCATAGGTTTTTGAATATGATAATTTCAACGATTAGAATTTCACTAAATTGTGTGATACTGCAAACTTTCTCAAACAATGTTGAAGATTTCCTCAAGTTTGAATATCTCAGCTCTATTTTGAGAATAAAATGGATTCCACGCATGATATACTAAAGTAAAAAAGCCATTTTGGATTCTTCTCATTTTATCTACAACTGACAAGATATTGACATTGCCTGAGATATTGCAAGTAAGATAAAAATGTCAAATCTCAAAAAGAGGAGAAATTATGAGAATTTTACTGAAACTGGGGACAGGTCTAAAAATAACATTGCTTAGATTGATCTGGTCGTGTGGTATTGATATTAGGCTTGGTATAAATTATTCATGGTTAGATTTATCTGGCTGGTTTATTGGTATGGGGCTTTGTTGTGTGGTGTTATGTGGCTTTGTATAAAATACCCATGGTTAGATTAATCTGGTTGTGTGGTGTTATGTGGCTTTGTATAAAATACCCATGGTTAGATTGATCTGGATGGTTTTGATATGTGGCATGGTTTAAAATGTTCAAGGTCAGATTGATTCAGTTTGTGTCCTCATGTATGGCTTAGTATCAATTACTCAGGCCAAGAATTTAGACCTAAGCCAGGCTTGATATTCACATTTTTTTCAAAAGACCTCGACCAAGCATTTAGATCTCGACTAAGCTTGATAATCCCATTTTATTTAAAAGACCTAGGCCAAGCTTTGATTTTCACATTTTATTCAAAAGACTTAGGCCAAGCTTTGATTTTCACATTTTATTCAAAAGACTTAGGCCAAGCTTTGATTTTCACATTTTATTCAAAAGACCTAGGCCAAGCTTTGATTTTCACATTTTATTCAAAAGACTTAGGCCAAGCTTTGATTTTCACATTTTATTCAAAAGACCTAGGCCAAGCTTTGATTTTCACATTTTATTCAAAAGACTTAGGCCAAGCTTTGATTTTCACATTTTATTCAAAAGACCTAGGCCAAGCTTTGATTTTCACATTTTATTCAAAAGACCTGGGCCAAGCTTGACATTTGCATTTTATTAACAAGACCTAGGCCAAGCTTGATATTTTTTAAATTCAAAAGACATAAGCCAAGCTTAATTTTCACTTATTATTGAAAAGAACTTGGCCAAGCTTGATTTGTATTTTTTTTAATTCAAAAGACATAAGCCAAGCTGGATTTTAAAATTTTATTTAAAAGATCTAGGCCAAGCATTTAGACCTACGCCAGGCTTGATATTTGCATTTTATCAAAAAGACCTAGACCAAGTTTGATTTTCACTTTTATTAAAAAGGCCTACACCAAGCTTGATATTCACTTATACCGTAAAACATTTAACAGATTTGTTGCCTTTTGGGCATGCAGAATTGATATGTCTTGAACAAAGATTTCTTCAAGTAATACATCTTAGCAGAGGCATCCTTGTCTTCTGGACACATTTCTAGTCTAAAATTGAAATGGATCAGAATTATCTTGTGTTGTTTAATAGTTCTGTAGTAAAAAGGCAATCAACTATCAGTACATGGTATTCCAATGATGTGTGGACAAGTCAAGGACACTATCAGTAAATGGTATTCCAATGATGTGTGGACGAGTCAAGGAAGCTCTCAGTACATGGTATTCCAATGATGTGTGGACGAGTCAGGGATGCTATCAGTACATGGTATTCCAATGATGTGTGGACTAGTCAGGGACGCTATCAGTACATGGTATTCCAATGATGTGTGGAGGAGTCAAGGAAGCTATCAGTACATGGTATTCCAATGATGTGTAGACAAGTCAAGGACACTATCAGTAAATGGTATTCCAATGATGTGTGGATGAGCCAAGGAAGCTATCAGTACATGGTATTCCAATGATGTGTGGACGAGTCAAGGAAGCTATCAGTACATGGTATTCCAATGATGTGTGGACCAGTCAAGGACACTATCAGTAAATGGTATTCCAATGATGTGTGGAGGAGTCAAGGAAGCTATCTGTACATGGTATTCCAATGATGTGTGGACGAGTCAAGGAAGCTATCAGTACATGGTATTCCAATGATGTGTGGATGAGTCAGGGACAGTATCAGTACATGGTATTCCAATGATGTGTGGAGGAGTCAAGGAAGCTATCTGTACATGGTATTCCAATGATGTGTGGACTAGTCAAGGAAGCTATCAGTACATGGTGTTCCAACGATGTGTGGATGAGTCAGGGACACTATCAGTACATGGTATTCCAATGATGTGTGGAGGAGTCAAGGAAGCTATCAGTACATGGTATTCCAATGATGTGTGGACGAGTCAAGGAAGCTATCAGTACATAGTATTCCAATGATGTGTAGACGAGTCAAGGACACTATCAGTACATGGTATTCCAATGATGTGTGGATGAGTCAAGGAAGCTATCAGTACATGGTATTCCAATGATGTGTGGAGGAGTCAAGGAAGCTATTAGTACATAGTATTCCAATGATGTGTAGACGAGTCAAGGACACTATCAGTACATGGTATTCCAATGATGTGTGGAGGAGTCAAGGAAGCTATCAGTACATAGTATTCCAATGATGTGTGGATGAGTCAAGGAAGCTATCAGTACATAGTATTCCAATGATGTGTGGACGAGTCAAGGAAGCTGTCAGTACATGGTATTCCAATGATGTGTGGACGAGTCAAGGAAGCTATCAGTACATGGTATTCCAATGATGTGTGATGAGTCAGAGACACTATCAGTACATGGTATTCCAATGATGTATGGATGAGTCAGGGAAGCTATCAGTACATGGTGTTCCAGTGATATGTGGAGGAGTCAAGGACACTATCTGTACAAGGTGTTCCAATGTGTGAAGGAATCAAGGAAGCCTCATTAGGGAACATAATTATACTTCTTAATAGATGAATAAATGAATGAAAATAATTTAGACTGCATGATTTGTAGATAAATTTTACTAAGGCCTTATGAGATTTAAGTATTTTCCTCATCTTGGACTATTGCTCTTACATGATGGACTGTTGCTATAATATGATGGAATATTGCTCACATGCAATGGACTCTTTTTATATGATGGATTATTTCCTTTTCCCTTGGATGTGTCACCTAAGAAACATGGAATGAAGCCAGTGTTAGCTTTATTACAGTAATTTTTAAATAATCTTGATGGGGGGGGGGGGAGCCGAGTGGCCAAGTGGTCCAAAGCGCTCACTGTTCCAGATCACTGCCATCTCACCTCTGTCTGCATGAGTTTGAGTCTCAGGCTCGGGTAGCGTGGGTACATGGGAAAGCCTGCCAGTAGCTTCTCGTGGGTCGGTGGTTCTTCCCTGGGTTTTCCAGGGTTCTTCCTCCACCAGTTATACTGGCCGCCATGTATAGCCTATCTTGTGCTGAAAAATGGCGTTAAACCCTAGAACAACAACAACATAATCTTGATGATAATTGGCCACATTTAAAGACTGTTTTAATGTGGATATATGTAAATATACAGTATCTAGACTGTTGAGCAAGTGATATTTTTGTTTACCCTCATGTATATGCCTAGGATTATGGATTTAATGTCTAGTGCCCTCCTCTACTGTTTCGAGCAATAGTCACAAGACCTAACTCCCATGTTACACATATGAAGACTAACAAATATTGCTGTTGCTATTGAATGTAGTCATTATATTTATATGTGACCAGTTAAGCTATTGTGTTTAGTCATTATATTTATACTCGTCCAGCTTAGCTTAGACACAGCAAATATCCAGGCCTCATATCATAAGGAAAGAGTCAGCATTGCTATTGTGCCAATGAGTAAGGCATCTAATCTGTACAAACAGCCGTAATTGAATACAAGCACCAGCTGGGATGTGAACCATTGATGGACTGGTGTCCCATCAGAGAGTGATGATATTCTCAGTAGATTAACAGTATGGAAAACCACTGGAATAAGGTTTCCTAATACAAGCCATTAATTAAAAGTTAGGGAAGACTGAAGAGGAAAATGTTTCCTAAAAAAATTTACAATAGTCAGACTGCAAATATATGACAAAAGTATTTGAACTACTCTTATGTGTATTATTTTCCAGGCACATGGCAGCAAAGGGGTTGTCAGCATGATTGCAAACTCTAAGGTGGATCAGCTGATTTCTGCTGGGAAAGGTAAAATATAGTCAATCACAAGATGTGTAACACATATTTCACTTGGTATAGGATACCCTCATTGGTCTAAATATCCAAACCCTGAATTTTCATAATGTTTAGTAATTATACATCAAGTTCAAGAACCAATAACATACTGAATGTGCTCTCCATAGCTCAGCTGTTAGTGGTCTTTATGGTGGAGATAACTAGAGCACCTGAGGAAATCAATGAACTTGTATTAGCAAAGACACACCCTTGTACATGCTAGAAGTGTGAATTCAAACTAAGACCACAAAAATACAAAAATGAGCATTGCTGCATTGATATCAACATCATACCTGATATTGTACATTTTTAAATTAAAAATTGTATCTCACAAATCAATCAATCTTATTAGCCTTCCTTATTTTTTTTAAGTTTATGCAGGTAATCTGTCATGTATCTATCCATCCTGGAAGGTTCTAATTTGTACAGGAGTTAAAGACTGACTTTGCACCTCATTTTCTTAAGTTCTCAAATTAATGAGAGCTTGCAATCTTTTATTACTGTAAATCTGCATATAATACATACCATATGTCCATAAGGATCATACACAATTGTTTTATTGCAAACACTGTCCAGAACTTAAAAGAAGATTTCAAACCTGGGGGGTGGTGGTAAAGGGGGATGTTGAGAGTTCTGATTCATTTTGTTCCAATTCAGTTTGTGAGTGTTATAAAAAAACATTGGAACCTAGAAAATACGTAATGTAGACAATATGATAAGAGATTTTCATAAAGTTTCCTATATTTGTTTGCACTAAAAGAAAACAATAAAAACTGGATTACAAACATAAGTTACTAACCGTTGTCATTGTGCTATTATTCATGCCTCAGCTTGTAATGTTGTCAATTTCTTAAAAGTAAAATTAAGCATGGGCATCAAGTATTTTCAAAACAATGCATGTATGACAAATGCAGTATTATTAATTGAAAAAGTTCCCATTTTTACTATCTACCCATTAAATGCCCATATACCTTATTGCTTCAATGATATGTCCATTAAAGTCCCCAATTTTGGACTGTCTGGCAATAAACCTTATTGATTCAATTATATGCCCATTAAAGTCCCCAATTTCAGACTGTCTGACAAGATACCTTATTGATTCAATGATATGTCCATTAAAATCCCCAATTTCGGACTGTCTGACAATATACCTTATTGATTCAATGATATGTTCATTAAAGTCCCCAATGTTGGACTGTCTGACAGTATACCTTATTGATTAAATATGTCTGTTAAAGTCCCCAATTTCGGATTGTCTGACAATATACCTTTTTGATTCAATGATATGTCCATTAAAGTCCCCAATGTTGGACTGTATGACAATATACCTTATTGCTTCAATGATATGTCCATTAAAGTCCCCAATGTTGGACTGTATGACAATATACCTTATTGCTTCAATGATATGTCCATTAAAGTCCCCAATTTCGGACTGTCTGACAATATACCTTATTGATTCAATGACATGTCTGTGTTCAACAGTAGCCCACCACCCACATTGGAAAACTTATTGCAGACACGAAGTCTTCCAAAACAAGCCCATCTTCATGCCTGACCCAGGAGTGAACAAAAGTGTCTGTAGGCATTTGCAATATTATCTAAAAGAGTCTAACATTTTTATTCTATTTTTGTAGTCCTGCAGCATGAAAAACATTGCTTATTTTATGCTAGGTCTTGAATCACTGGATTTTCAAAGAGAAATAAATGTTGATAATTCTCGGGGGTGGAATACCAGAAATATTTTTTCACTGCTCCATGATTAGACATTAATAACATTATGAACGAGACATTTTAAGCTATTTTTAGATGCTGCATGGTTTTGTGGTAAGTATGGCCACCTTGCATGTGGACATACCAAGTTCAAATCCTACAATGTGCATACGTTTTTCTTCAGTTATTTTTTAATATGTTTTACCTTGAATTGGGGAAGTGAATTGTGTAACTACTGATATATTCTGTGCAAATATACACAGCAGAACATAAATGGTAAATCTGAATTTATCTTGGGCTACATTAAAAATCTGCTTCTTCAATCTGTTATTCATGTGGGTATGTCTGAGCATAAAATAAAAAGTAAATTTGCTTGCTCCAATGGATATATTCATTTCATGGGTGAAAAGCTTTGCCACTGATGAAAATACTGTTTTTCACCTACTTGATGAATGAAATATATCTATCAATTGCTCATTTCAAGCAAACATCTTCTCTTTATTCAATAAATTATTCAAAAAACAGCTATATGTATATTTCTTAAAGTGACATTTGGTTACTATGTTTAAATCAGTTACTCATAAAAATTCATTTCAAAATCAGCTCTCTAGAATTTTGAATATGAATACTCACTTGTCACACTGGAGTACTATGAAATTTTCCTATGGTCAAAAACATAATCACACTGAAATGCTCACTTTTCACACTGAAATGATAACTTATCATAGTGAAATTCTTATCACATGAAATACTCACTTATCACACTGAAATACTCACTTATCACACTAAAATACTCACTTATCACTCTGAAATACCCATCACACTGAAGTACTTATCACACTGAAATACTCACTTATCACACTAAAATACTCACTTATCACTCTGAAATACCATCACAATGAAATACTTATCACACTGAAATACTCACTTATCACACTAAAATCCTCACTTATCACTCTGAAATACCCATCACACTGAAATACTTATCACACTAAAATACTCACTTATCACATTGAAATTCTCACTTATCACATTGTTTTAGCACATAACATTAGCAACCCTTAAAACCTATGTCATCTGAAGTGATGCATTTTCAGAATTTTAAGACACCATAATGGATTTTCGCTTTGATTAAGGGTAAGTTGTTCTTTAAATCCTGTACTAATCAAACCTTTCAGGTAAACGATGGCATGTACCAAAGACAGATTATTGCTAATCAGTTATCTTTGTTTGGGCATTGCATGATGTGTAATTTCTTCAAACACCTCAGGCGATTATCAATGGAGGTGTTTGAAGTTATCAGCAGTGCTTGAGACATATTTTTAACAGTGATAATACTCTGTAAACCTGCTGACTTTGATGCACTATGCATTTTTGTACATGTACGAAAACTTTGTATACACATACATTAAATAAACTTACCTCAGATTGATAGTTCCCATAATGTAGGTTGCTTGATAAATATGTTAGACTGATCCTATACTGCCCTTTACCAGTTGATTGCTGACAAAAGTTTGGGATCCAGTTTAGAAATGCATTAAATTGTATATCAATTCTGGCAGTTGAATCATCTAAGCTTTATTCAAAGAATAGCCCTAAATTTCAATTCTTCGTATCTGAAATGCCCAAATTATAACCAAAATTGCCCAGTGTAATGACTTTGAGAATGCCTAGCTTTCATGGCTAACACGCCATTCTCTTTTGGTCAAAGAAGAATTGAACCAATTTTGGTGCATGTGGTCTGGTACCAAAACTAATTTTGGTGCATGTGGTCTGGTACCAAAACTAATTTTGGTGCATGTGGTCTGGTACCAAAACTAATTTTGGTGCATGTGGTCTGGTACCAAAACTTACATTAAATAAATCGCACAAATAATTGCATCACAATGCATACAAATTCAAATAGACTTGAACTGACACTACATTTCTGACCATGATTTGGGAGCTTGACAACATTTTTCTTTAAATAAAGTGATATGCTCTCTGATTGTTTTAGAATGAAGATGTTTAATCTAGAAGTAAAATAATTTGGTTTAAAGGAATGGCTTTGACTTCGCTAGTATTGACTGCAACTTAATAAATAGAGAAGTGCAGCACACCCATTTTTTTATGATTTTACTCAGAAATGACAGGGCCATATCCAAGATTGAGCCCATCTCCAGAATAGGCTGGATGCCTGGTATTATCATTCAAGAAATGCAAATAGGCCATACCCCTGGTTTATCATTCAAGAAATGCAAATAGGCCAGACCTCTGGTTTATCATTCAAGAAATGCAAATAGGACAGACCCCTGTTTTATCATCCAAGAAATGAAAATAGGCCATACCCCTGGTTTATCATCCAAGAAATGAAAAAAGGACATACCCCTGTTTTATCATTCAAGAAATGAAAATAGGCCATACCCCTGTTTTATCATTCAAGAAATGAAAATAGGTCATACCTCTCATCTGTAATTCAAGAAATGAAAATAAGATATACCCCTAGTTTATCATTCAAGAAATGAAAGAAGGCCATACTCCTGGTTTATCATTCAAGAAATGTAAATAGGCCAGACCCCTGCATTTATCATTCAAGAACTGAAAATGGGCTGGACCCTTGGTTTATCATTCAAGAATTGAAAATAGGATGGACCCCTGGTTAATCATTCAAGAAATGAAATCAGGTCAGACCCCTGGTTTATCATTTAAGAGATATGGCATCAATATATTAAATAAAATTGTATGGTGTACAAAATTCTTTGAATGTGGTCAGCCAGTGATAGGTGTAAATATATGATCAACTGTAAATCATTCTGTATTATTTATAAAAATTGTTTCCTTACAACAAGAAATGTTCCCAGTCAGCATCTTTGCAATGCCAATAGCTGGATGATTTCAGCATTAGTTTATTTTCATCACTTTGACAACCAAGTAAGATATGACATAAATTTGTGGAAATCCAAGAAATTAAATTCTGTATTCAATAGGTTTTAGTGAGTCATCCAAACAAACTTACCCAAACAAAAGTATGATATATGCATTATTTCCAAAAATGTAAAATATTCCCATATAGGATATTTGAAAATAGCTTGTGGCATGATATTGCCTGCATCAGACCAGTTGTAAGAAGCTGACTTTTGTAACAAAGAGAAATATTTTCAGACAACATCATCAAGGTGTGGAGGGTGTACCCATTTGCACAGGAGGCACTGGCCCCGCTGATGTCTTTTTACTGTGCCCACCTTCCCCAGCATATGACCATGATCAAAACCAATCTGTGTGTGGCTTTCCAGGACCACTCCACTGCCACCTTCAGTATCGTCATCTACAACCTCAAGGACAGAAGTATGTATTGATACCCAGCTGTAATATGTGTTAACATCATGTATAGATTTAATTTTCAAGAATTTTTTACACAGACCAATTATAGCCTACCATATATACTTGCCTATGAATTGAGTCCAACTTAAAACTGCATAGACCCAGATCTGCCATTGCATAATATGTTGACTGATCTGGGTCTATGCAGTTTGTTAGAAATAATCAGTAGAACAAACCCCATAGATACTGATAAGCCAGCACATTATGTGATGGCAGAACAGGGTCTATGTTATTTTCTGTAGGACAAGATTTAGAACCAAGTATGTGTGATATTTGTATTACATTTATTATCTATGATATGTAATGTAGTTAATCGGTTCTATTTATTTTACTTTTGATTTTAAGCAGATAGTATAGACTCTGATTTGATTACAGATCTGAATAGGTTTACAGTCAGGTGAGCGTTATACATGGATAACTATGGTAATTCCAGCATTATACTGGTATATGGATAACTATGGTAATTCCAGCATTATACATTGATAAATGTGGTAATTCCAGCATTATACATTGATAACCATGGTAATTCCAGCATTATACATGGATAACTATGGTAATTCCAGCATCAAGAATAGTTATTATAATGTCAGAGAATCCTAACTTTGTATAAACAAATCAAAATTGAATGAATTGTTATACTTTCTTGTTCTTAGTGCTGTAATAAAGTGATAGTAACAAAGAAAGGTGGAATAATGAGACTAGACTGTATTTTACATGATGGATATTTTGCCACAGTCATTAAGGGGTCTTCATTTGTTGCCTGGATATTGACAGATTCACTTCATGTGTCATAGGCGACTCGATGGCATCATAGTTTAATGCCTTACATACACCCCTTCCTCAATAACTTGCAACCAATGGGATCCAAAAACATAGAATGAGGCATAAACAAAGGGTCGAGTAGACCAACAGATTTGTTGATAGTTGGGCTTGGGGTGGGGCAGATTTGTTGAAACATGGCAGTTACACATATGGGAACATTATATCTGGATTTTGTAGACTGTGTTGCTTGTTGGCACATGGCAGTTACACATACTGGAAAACTACATCTGGATTTGATTTGGTGTGTGATTTTAACAAATAATTAAGTGGAACCTGTGCCCAGATGTTACTGTGATGGTAGGACTTTGCCTGGAAACAATTCAGGAGCACTTTGCTTGTATTGATAACAGCTTTAGATATTCATGTGTTAATTAGGTTGTTGTATCATGTCAAAAAAGCATTAAGTTCTTGACAGATGTGAAAATAAATCCAGCTTAGTAACTGAGTAAGCAGAATTCTTATAATTGCTATTATTGTTATTATTATTTTATTTCAATAGTGCACTTGTTGCCTATCTAATCTTGAGAAATGAGAAAAGCAATTTCATGCAGGTATATCTTGATGAAAGGTCGTTTAAGTTTGCTGGGCCGGTTAGTAAGTGGCTACCCCATGCCAACACCAAATGGTTTTGGTGAATTCTAACTTTTCAATAGGGAATGGACTCTGACCCTACACCGAACATAAATTTCCAAATATCAAAAATGGGGTGGCAAAGGTCAGAGGAAGTTTGGACTAGACATCACTCTGACAAAACTATGATATTTTAATACTTGACATTCACTCTGACAGATATTTGAATACTGGAAGAACTATGATATTTGAATACTGGAAGAACTATGATATTTGAATACTGGAAGAACTATGATATTTGAATACTGGAAGAAGTATGATATTTGAATACTGGAAGAACTATGATATTTGAATACTGGAAGAAGTATGATATTTGAATACTGGAAGAACTATGATATTTGAATACTGGAAGAACTATGATATTTGAATACTGGAAGAACTATGATATTTGAATACTGGAAGAACTATGATATTTGAATACTGGACAGCCACTCTGATATAACTTTGCTAAATGAAAATTCTAAATTTTGCAATCTTTAATTTATTGAATTTTCAAAGAAACAACTATGGGATCCCTAGATGGTATTGCATTATAAGTATGCTTGCAAGTTATCTCGGTGAACATTAATGAGGGTTGGAGTAAAGAAAGAGAATTCTCATAATTCAAACTAAGAAAGCAAAATATATATCCTTGTTTATCTATTCTTTTTATTATATATTTCTTTTTAATTGCATAAACCGCTCAATCCTGACAATAGTAGGATAAAATACCTCAGGAACTAAATGGAATTCCTACTATATAATTATTTTTGTTACAAATTTTATGTGTATTTAATCATGTTTTACCCAATTGTTTCATAGAATTGTGGAGAATTATTAGCTTCCATTACTTGACATGAGAATACAATCTTGTTGTACTTCTGTAGCCATAGCTGTCGTTACATTGTATTTGGATGAAATAAGTATACTTAACGGAAAGAGGCAGACTGAATTACAATGGACTATTTTGTGATTTTTTTATGCCATTCTTTCCAGTCTTTATTTTTGTACACTTTGCTTCTAATGAAAAGGTAATAAAAGATATATAGCAAATATCCTAATTATCCATAATAATTGGCAAGAAATGGTTTCTACATATGTATGAGAATTAAAAAATATGTAAAAATTATCACATTGCAGATCTCAAATCACACTGTTAATTTATTGTTAGTAAAAAAACCTGAAGATTTAAATAATGATATGCTGTTAGTTATCTTTAGTTTGATTAGAGAGAAATCCAGTTTGGTTGGATTAGAGGTAAATCCACAGTTTGGTTGGAACGGAGGTAAATCCATAGTTTGGTTGGATTAGAGGGAAATCCACAGTTTGGTTGGAATGGAGGTAAATCCATAGTTTGGTTGGATTAGAGGGAAATCCACAGTTTGGTTGGAATGGAGGTAAATCCATAGTTTGGTTGGATTAGAGGGAAATCCACAGTTTGGTTGGAATGGAGGTAAATCCATAGTTTGGTTGGATTAGAGGGAAATCCACAGTTTGATTGGAATGGAGGTAATTCATAGTTTGGTTGGATTAGAGGGAAATCCACAGTTTGGTTGGAACGGAGGTAAATCCATAGTTTGGTTGGATTAGAGGGAAATCCACAGTTTGGTTGGAATGGAGGTAATTCATAGTTTGGTTGGATTAGAGGGAAATCCACAGTTTGGTTGGAACGAAGGTAAATCCATAGTTTGGTTGGATTAGAGGGAAATCCACAGTTTGGTTGGAATGGAGGTAATTCATAGTTTGGCTGGATTAGAGGGAAATCCACAGTTTGGTAAGATTGCACAGGGTTTAACTTATAATATTATGTGTACAAGCAGTCCTGGTGGTTTTGTATTCCCTTAAGATTATTGTAGTGGATAAGATATACAGTATCCAGCAATTTGGTTTGAGAATAGAGGAAATCGCTTTAATATAAATCAAGTGCACCTGGAGTTTGACAGTTATGCTGGAGTTTGGACAGTAATTTTATTGTGTTGAACACCATTTCTCTTAAATAGGCCTGTAGCATTTTCTTAATTTTATTTTTCTGACAATGTTATTTTGATCTGGAAAAATTGTTGAAATGTGATAAACGAGTTTGTATCAATAGAGCTATATTGAAAAACTTGTCACTTTCAGATATTTTCTGCAATTTATCAGTGGCCAAACTGTTTGTTGATCAATATTTAATTCATGATACTTTTTATTTAATACCAGATTGAAATAATTTATTCAGGTAATGGAATTTATTTGATTGGTACCTTTGTTTTTTCAGTCCAATGAGTTCTCTTTGTATGTATCACTATCATGCTAGTGTAATCACCTATGATGACACAAGAAATTTGAAATAAACTTGTGGAACCTTTTCAATATTTAGTTTGGTTCAAAATATATTTATTTGTTGAACTGTTAAGTTAAATCTATAATAATAATTATCTTAGGATTGGGTAACATTCAGCATGTACATACATAAATCCTGCATATAGGATGAGAAGCAAAGATCAATCATCAATGAAAACTAGAAAGGATACTTTATTGTATTATATATATGACTGCTTTTATAGTATTTGCAACTGGGGACTTGAAGAAAGATGCTCTAGAAGCAGCCAGTAAGTTCATACCTCAAAAATCCTTCAATGATTTGGGGATATTTTGCACTATTTCACCTTTAATTTTCTGAGTCTTGTTAACAATTGGTAATTTTTAGTTATACCAATAGCATTTAGAATTTAATTAACTTTGAAATACCCACATTTGGTAACCTATTTTACTTTTGCAAACTTAAAAAAAACCTAACAGTTCTTACAAAACTTTTGAACCCTACACTAACTCAGGTTGGTACATTTTTTTCCGCAGCACATTGGTTATTTTCTTATTTAAATCCAATATTCATAACTGATTAATATTCTTCCATCTTGTATTTTGTGTACTTTTTATTGTTGCAATTTATCATTATTGTTTATTTTGCACTTAATGTATAGGCAGTAATCAGTTACAGTAAAACATCAATTATCCATTTGCATACTCAAGGACAAGGATTCTTTAGCAAATAACAAATTTTCTTGTGTTCATTAGTGAGGAACCTGAGGAAAAGTTTTCAATTTATTTATTTCTGTTTTGCATGAAATTGATGGTCTGCAAAAAAACTGACGTTATTTGAAAAATTCCCATGGTACTCTAAAGAAGCATTAGGCAGTGTAGACCATAGAATCTTCAGGAAGAAATCACCTGCAAAGTGAAATATTGAATGTGTTTAGTAATTTGATATCTTTTCTTATGTATCAAAGCTTGTAAAAGTTTCTGCAGCTTTTTAAAATATATTGAATACAATTAAAGTCTGTAAAATCAGGAATCCATTTATAGTCAAATCTTACATGATGATGATGTTACAGTGGTTGTAATGAACTTCATTATTAGGAATGCTCTTTTATATAATGAACCCCATATTTGGACTCAAAGACTGATTTAAGTACAAAATAATTGAATATAATGAATGGTTTTTTTTGCTATGAATGTTTTTTTTATGAGCCATAAATCATTTGTATGGACCATAAGTCATTCATAAGGACTATAACTCATTTGTCTGGTTCATGTATCATTTGTATGGACCGTGAATCATTTGTAAGGACGATGAATTATTTTGTAAGGACCATAAATTATTTGTATGGACCATAAATCATTTGTATGAACCATAAATCATTTGTATGGACCATAACTCATTTGTCTGGTTCATGTATCATTTTTATGGACGATGAATTATTTTGTAAGGACCATAAATCATTTAAAAGGACCATAAATCATTTGTATGGACCATGAATCATTTGTTATAGGAAAAGGCCACTGTATATTTATATCATAATCTGGAAATTTAATATAGATCATCATTTTAATAGTCCAATTGAAAGCATATGGATTTCTTGATGTTTAACAGTAATTTTATTTGTGTAATTACTGTTTATTTTTCAGCTTTTATGTAGATAGGTGATATGGTGTATATGTTTGCCAAATGTCCAGGACTGGTTGCTTTTAATTTGTAGAAAGTAATGTATTGGTAGATAGACTAATCATAGTATACATTTTATTACATTTTTATCCTCTCAGAGGAAATCATGGATCAAAAACAGAAGTGTAAGTATAGATCCTAAAGTTACAGATTAGACAGTGCCCTAATCCAACCTTAGTTGAGGTCATTGCATGTGGATTGCTGTATGTTTCATGCCGTCATGTATCATTGTCATAAACCTGCTTGACACTATGTTAGTTATACTTTTCTTATTGGTAAATGTGTATGAGTATAGAGAAAAAAATCAAATTTCTATTACTGTATTGCACAGTAGTCATAATATTGTGACCATAAAGTTGCATTGCAGTAGTTCCACTTTTTATGCCATTGTCACTGTAATATCAAGACCAAGGTTACACTCATGGAAAAGTCCATGTTTTCCCCTGCTGAATATTACCTGCACACTGTTGCCATTCACAACTGACAAATATGTATCAAATGGTATGCACTAATGGTGATGGCACAGCTGATGATGGAAAACATACTACTCTGTGAAACATATTTACATTGTGCAGAAAAAATCAGGATGTATCTCATTATCTACACAATACTTCCAATATGACATTGTTGCTTTTTGTCATGCCAGATCCAGTGTTAGTACATTCTAATATGTGATATTATTAGTAATAGTAAATGTGAATTTCAATTTTGTTCTCTTATTTTAGTATACAGTGCATTAAGTAGGCATGTATTGATCATTTGTTGACATGATTAAGCCTTGTACACATTGCCAATATAAAAGTATGACATCCATTAATATTTACAAACAAATGTTGATGGGGTATTTGACATCAGATTAACACTGTAAATGTTTTTGCCTATTTTAACTGAACCTATGTCCTTCTTATGGTAGATAGTGGTACCTCCCCAGTTAGACCCCATCTTAGAGAATTCCCCCTACCACCACCAAATATGAATACCAGCTCATCCTGTACTCAGTACATTTTTGCTATTTTGTTGTCCCCCTCACAAGAGGTCACCTTTTTTTACGAGGACAGCTTTCACTGCATAAGCTTTGACCTCATGAGATGGGGGACTGCTGTAGTTCATACAGCTCCTACAGGTGGATTTCCTTCATGTGAGTGATGTTTTCGTTTGTAAGGTTGGATTTTCATTACGATAATGTTTCAGGTTTAGATTTTAATGCTTGAGGTCTTTCAGCTGTACTAAACATTATGTACTAAATTGAACTGTTTGACCATAACTCTTTGACCATATTAACTGTGAAAAAAAGAATTTATGTTTTTGTGATATACAATGCAGATGCTTTGAATGTGAATTTTAAAGTCTAGATAGGATTGTGCTGTGTTTGCATTATTTGGATTGAAATCAAAATTCGATAGATTTTAGAAATCAAAATTCGATAGATTTTAGAGTTTGCAGTTAAAACAAAACATAACTGTAGCATATGAAAAGTGGTCTTTTAAATTCTGTAAATGGTCAGTATTGCCTTAGTACATTATAAAATCCTGTGAGTGGTCAGTATGGCCTCAGTACATTATAAAATCCTGTGAGTGGTCAGTATGGCCTCAGTACATTATAAAATCATGTAAGTGGTCAGTATGACCTTAGTACATTGTAAAATCATGTAAGTGGTCAGTATGGACTCAGTACATATAAAATCCTGTAAGTGGTCAGTATGGCCTTAGTTCATTATAAAATCCTGTGAGTGGTCAGTATGGCCTTAGTACATTATAAAATCCTGTAAGTGGTCAGTATGGCCTCAGTACATTATAAAATCATGTGAGTGGTCAGGATGGCCTCAGTACATTATAAAATCCTGTAAGTGGTCAGTATGGCCTCAGTACATTATAAAATCCTGTAAGTGGTCAGTATGGCCTTAGTACATTATAAAATCCTGTAAGTGGTCAGTATGGCCTCAGTACATTATAAAATCCTGTAAGTGGTCAGTATGGCCTTAGTACATTATAAAATCCTGTAAGTGGTCAGTATGGCCTCAGTACATTTATAACATCCTGTAAGTAGTCAGTATGGCGTCAGTACATTTTAAAATCCTGTAAGTGGTCAGTATGGCCTCAGTACATTATAAAATCCTGCAAGTGGTCAGTATGGCCTCAGTACATTTTAAAATCCTGTAAGTGGTCAGTATGGCCTCAGTACATTTTAAAATCCTGTAAGTGGTCAGTATGGCCTCAGTACATTATAAAATCCTGCAAGTGGTCAGTATGGCCTCAGTACATTATAAAATCCTGCATGGGTTGCTGCACGCTCAACCATCACATTTATTGAGTATTACTCCCCAAATGTTTTTTGAACTAGTCTGTATGGGACTTATGTAAATTATATTGTTTTCAGCTAGACAGTATATACTTTTTTGAAGTAGTCTGTATGGGAAATATGTAAATTATATTGTTTTCAGCTAGACACTATATACTGTTTGAACTAGTCTGTATGTAAATTAAGTAAATTATATTTTTAACCTTCTTTGGTCAAAAATTGACAGCTGAGTCCTCTGTAATGAGACTAGTTGACAGATCAACCTTGCAAGGACCAAATTCTTTAGACAGAATTTTTTTTTAGTCTAATTTATTTTTTAATGAAATATCAATCAATTGTTTTACAGTTGCCTAGAAGGACAATGCAGTTTTTGGTTCCATTTTGTTATACTAGAGAATGCTGGTTTAGTGTTGGAAAATGGTGATAATATCCACTCACAATGCATGATATTTTACACTTCCATATGATCACAGGGAGTAATGGTCAAATAAAGCATGGGATGAAAATTGTTAATGCCTGATTCTTTGTGCAAGTTGTGTTGATGAAATTATCCTTGCTGTTAACATACAGCCACTATAACTCTTTAGGTTTTACAAACAACTCTGATCTGCTGTTGAATATGGCCACTGTTACTAGAAACAGAAACTTATATTTTCCTTTAAAATCAGTAGTGTTCTGATAGAGATAGCTAAATCTGAGTTATTTTTTGTGATGTACTTAAGTTAGATAACCCCATACTTTCACCTATCAGATGTGTTCAGAGTTGAAAACATTTGAAGGTTAGTGATTTAAAAACGAATCTGAGCTGGAAATTTTTAGATCTATCTTTATTTTTAAAAAGACAGGATTTATTATCAGTTTAAAGTGTTTTGAAGTATATTTTCTCCATCTCCATTTGCTTGTATATCTACTCATGTTTAAGCCATTTCTTGCAGACCGGTTTGACCACAAGCCTGATGATGATCATGTGGATTCCATTACTGGACTGACCAGCTGTCCCAGAATGAAGCTGTATGCATCATCAAGCATTGATGGCACTGTCCGAATCTGGAACGAGGAAAATATACTCATCAGGTTTATTAATAGAGCCAGTCTCTGCGCTAATTTGTATAAAGCAAATGCTGAAATTCTGACAGACTTCAGGTTGGCTGTGGATTACTGCATTAAGTTTTTTTATTGCTTGTAGAGGGCAGGTTGCTGCTCACAGTATGTGCTTATATCATGCAAAGAAATATGCAATTTTAATTATTTTAGTGTAAAAATTCCGAAGTTGTTAGTTGTTCATGTTTAGTAGTCTGTCTGTTAATGGTATATTTCCATGTGATATCTTGAATTCATTTTACTCACATACTTTCACCAAATATCATTGGTAGGTTGACCAATATAAGATAATGAACCCTATATATTGAAATCTAAAAGTCAAAGGTCCAGGTTGCTGTGATCCACATAAGTGAAATGGTTTTCATTTGATAACTTGAGTTTTGCTTTACATCAGACTTTACAAAATGAGTACAAAGATCACTATCAAGCTTTAGGTCAAAGGTAAAAGTAAGTGGCTCACCAAAATATGGTAGCTTTCTGGCAGTAAAGTTGAGTTCTGTTTCACATGTCTTAGTCAAACTTTGCAGGTGATGAGCTGCCCTATATTATACAGGAAAGCCCGCTAAATGGGGGTTGAAAGATCAAGGACACTATGGCTATAAATGTAAAGTGGTTTCCATACAGTAGTTGGATTTATGCATCACATATTGTAATCAAATAATGTACACATGTTGCCATTGATAAAAAATAACCCTACTGATTGCACTTATATATCAAAGTCTAAGGTTACTGCAAACCCAGAAATTAGTTTTTGCCTAAATGTTTTTTTAGTTCAACAGAATATATCCTCACCATCATGATTGAATATGTTATGATGTTAGCATAAAAATGTCAAGGTTGACTATGATCCAGAACGAGATGTCTTTTTTTAAATTACATTTGTAGTACTCTTGTTTTCAGTTGGCAGGTACTTACAGAAAAGATGGTTTTAATCTAATTCATGAAATGTGTCATAGCACCTGGATTCATGAATGAGAATTGACTCTTGATGAAACATTGTTATAGTTACATAGCACCTGGATCCATGAATGAGAATTGACTCTTGATAAAACATTGTTATAGTTACATAGCACCTTGATCCATGAATGAGAATTGACTCTTGATAAAACATTGTTATAGTTACGTAGCACCTGGATCCATGAATGAGAATTGACTCTTGATAAAACATTGTTGTAGTTACATAGCACCTGGATCCATGAATGAGAATTGATTCTTGATAAAACATTGTTATAGTTACATAGCACCTTGATCCATGAATGAGAATTGACTCATGATAAAACATTGTTATATTTACATAGCACCTGGATCCATGAATGAGAATTGACTCATGATAAAACATTGTTATATTTACATAGCACCTTGATCCATGAATGAGAATTGACTCTTGATAAAACATTGTTGTAGTTACATAGCACCTGGATCCATGAATGAGAATTGATTCTTGATAAAACATTGTTATAGTTACATAGCACCTGGATCCATGAATGAGAATTGACTCATGATAAAACATTGTTACAGTTAAACAATACCATGCAGAATAGATTCAGTAGAATTTTATTATTAGACCAATGAATTAAAAAACAATTATTTCAGGTTGTTAAAAATTAAGACAGTACCATACAGTGTGGATTTCTGCAGTTCGCGGGGTGACCTCCTTGTTGGTATAGGAAACCATCTGTATAAGATCCCATACCATGCGTGTAAGTTTAATAATTATCATGTAGATTTATACTGCAATAAATATGGGCAATACGTGCTTACAATGCGATTATTCTTAATAATTCACAAGTACCTATGATCATGGCACTTAAAAGCAAGAACAATGATTACCATGATTTTAGACAGCATTAAATACATTAAATATTTAATCTTATTGCTTTGTGAATGAGTATTATCTGGTATATATGAAAATATTAATTCAGCTTTTAATTTCCAGTTTTGTAGTCGAATAAAAATACAATATTTATGTAGATATTTTCATGTTGAACAAATGAGCACACTTTGCCAGCTGTACTAATATAAATTATGAATGAACAATGGCATCACAATGGTTGTCATGTCCATGTGACATGAAATTGTAATGGATAAAATGTCTGTGTTACATATCACAATGGATGAAATGTTCATGTGACATGACATTGTAATGGATAAAATGTCCATGTGACATGATAACACAGTGGATGAAATGTTCATGTGACATGACATCATACAGTGAAATTTTACTGATTATGTGAATAATGTGCACAAATAAACCCCTCCTAAATTTTAAGCTGTTCCAGACAGAACATGGGTAGCTATGACGTTCATCATATCCTACTGATAATTTATTAGTGTGTTATTTTCAGTAATTCATGAAGTGAAATTATGAGAAGTAATAGTTATATATTTCTTGTAAATTGGCCTTACACATAGAGTAATAGAAAACGAATGATGGTTTTGAATGGTGATGATGAAGATTTATAATAGAAAACGAATGATGGTTTTGAATGGTGATGATGATGATTTACAATAGAAAACAAATGATGGTTTTGAATGGTGATGATGATGATTTTATATTCATTAATACACATGTAATTTATTTTAACATTTTGTTAAGACAAATTAGAATGTAAGTGTATGAACTAAATGATAATATAGAAATAGATATGAAAGTATATGAAATTGAACATCCAATTATATGAAACTAAACATGCAAGTGTATGAAACTAAACATGCAAGTATAGCAAGTATTTGAAACTAAACATGCAAGCCTATGCAAGTGTATGAAACTAAACATGCAAGCATATGCAAGTACATGAAACTAAACATGCAAGTGTATGAAATTAAACATTCAAATGTATGAAACTAAACATGCAAGTATATGAAACTAAACATGCAAGTATATGAAACTAAACATGCAAGTATATGAAAATAAATGTGCAAGTGTATGAAACTAAACATTCAGATGTATGAAACTAAACATGCAAGTACATGAAGCTAAACATGCAAGTATATGAAACTAAACATTCAAATGTATGAAACTAAACATGCAAGTGTATGAAATTAAACATGCAAGTGTATGAAACTAAACATGCAAGTATATGAAACTAAACATGCAAGTGTATGAAACTAAACATGCAAGTATACGAAACTAAACATGCAAGTGTATGAAACTAAACATGCAAGTATATGAAACTAAACATCCAAGTATATGAAAATAAACATGCAAGTATATGAAAATAAATGTGCAAGTATCTGAAAATAAACATGCAAGTATATGAAAATAAATGTGCAAGTGTGTGAAACTAAACATTCAAATGTATGAAACTAAACATGCAAGTACATGAAATTAAACATGCAAGTACATGAAACTAAACATGCAAGCATATGAAACTAAACATGCAAGCATATGAAACTAAACATGCAAGTATATGAAACTAAACATGCAGGTGTATGAAATTAAACATTCAAATGTATGGAACTAAACATGCAAGTACATGAAACTAAACATGGAAGTGTATGAAACTAACAAGTATTTGAAATTAAACATGCAAGTATATGAAATTAGAAATGCAAGTATATGAAACTAAACATGCAAGTGAATGAAATTGAACATGCAAGTATATGAAATTAAACATGCAAGTGTATGAAACTAAACATGCAAGTATATGAAATTAGAAATGCAAGTATATGAAACTAAACATGCAAGTGAATGAAATTGAACATGCAAGTATATGAAATTAAACATGCAAGTGTATGAAACTAAACATGCAAGTATATGAAACTAAACATGCAAGTATATGAAACTAAACATGCAAGTGTATGAAATTGAACATGCAAGTATATGAAACTAAACATGCAAGTACATGAAACTAAACTTGCAAGTATATGAAACTAAACATGCAAGTACATGAAACTAAATGTGCAAGTATATGAAACTAAACATGCAAGTATATGAAACTAAACATGCAAGTATATGAAACTAAACATTCAAATGTATGAAACTAAATATGCAAGTACATGAAACTAAACATGCAAGTACATGAAACTAAACATGCAAGTATATGAAACTAAACATGCAAGTATAAGAAACTAAATATGCAAGTATATGAAATTAAACATGCAAGCATATGCAAGTGTATGAAACTAAACATGCAAGTATATGAAACTAAATATGCAAGTATATGAAACTAAACATGCAAGTGTATGAAATTAAGCATGCAAGTATATGAAACTAAACATGCAGGTGTATGAAACTAAACATGGAAGTATATGAAACTAAACATGCAAGTTTATGAAATTAAGCATGCAAGTATATGAAAGTAAACATGCAGGTATATGAAATTAAACATGCAAGTATATGAAACTAAACATGCAAGTGTAAGAAATTAAACATGCAAGTATATGAAACTAAACATGCAAGTATATGAAACTAAACATGCAAGTATATGAAATTAAAAATGCAAGTACATGCAAGTATATGAAATTAAAAATGCAAGTATATGAAACTAAACATGCAAGCATATGAAACTAAACATGCAAGTGTATGAAATTAAACATTCAAATGTATGAAACTAAGCATGCAAGTAAATGAAACTAAACATGCAAGTGTATGAAATTAAACATGAAAGTATATGAAACTAAACATGCAAGTATATGAAATTAAACATGCATGCATATAAAACTAAACATGCAAGTATATGAAATTAAGCATGGAAGTATATGAAACTAAACATGCAGGTACATGAAACTAAACATGCAAGCATATGAAACTAAACATGCAAGTACATGAAACTAAACATGCAATTGTATAAAACTATACATACAAGTATATGAAACTAAACATGCAGGTATATGAAACTACATGTTTACATTTTGAAATATGGATCTAGTATGTGATAATGGTTGTTTACATGTATTGAAATTTGTATCTTGTATTTAATACTTGTTGTTTACATGCTTTTGATATGAAAGCAAATACCGTGGAGTAGACAACATTTATTGTATTTAAACAGGAAATTAGTTATTTTGTTAGATTATCTCCCATCACTAGCCTTCTGTTTTTACTAGATTTACCCAAGATCTACATCTTCAAGATGTTGTCAATGAAGTTTGTTGACCAGAAACCAGAACAGCCAATTCCAGAGAACAAAGCAGCCCTGGAAAAACTTAGCAAGAGGGACCTATCTCGACTTAAAAACTCACAGGCTTCATTCAAGTACATTGACTTCATTCATGAGCTAAATATAGAATGGGTATTTTGCCTTGTATTAGCTAAAACTATAATGAGGATTTTGTCTTGCATGAGCTAAGTCTAGAATGAAGATTTTGTCATGTTTCTCGCTAGAATTAAAAAGTTTCATTTTTTTGGAGGTACAAGATATTTGTACTTTACTAGCTGATGGAAAAATGGGGACTCACTTAGCCAGTGATAATCAGTGATAAAAAACTTGTATAATTATTAGCATTCAGCTTAAAACCTCGAAAAATGTTTGGTTATATCTACTTAATACATGGACCTGATCAAGTGTTCAAGTTATCCAAGAAAGTTGTTAAAGAGGAATGCTGGAAAAAAGGAGTAAGCAATTTTATGAACCATATAAAAATGTGAAAATTACTTCTATTTAAGCTAGTCCATGAATTTGTGGATTTTCCAAGAGATGTAATTTTGATAATTCACTGGAGTGAATAATCAATTTTAGTTTTCATTTCAGTCAGTAGACAATCAATAACATTAAGGCTAGACAATTTAATCAGTGATGTTTTCGTTTGCTTGGTCTAGTGGTAGACATGTTGACCTGTCATGCAACCATAGCAAGTTTGAATCTTGCAGTGTATTTAGTTATTTTTCCATGTGCTTTTTTTCACTTTGAATTGGGAGAAAAAAATATTTTACTATTATTTTCAGTATAAATGATCACAAAACAGCATAGCTTTAAAAGTAAACAGCTGATGTTGCCATGAATAAATCTACTTCCGTCTCTTATATGATTTAGTAAGTCAATGTGTTTGAGAATAAAATAAAAAGAAGTTTGCTTGTCCTGAGTGAATAATGGATGTAGTTCATCTTGTGGGTGAAAAACCAGACTGGTTTCACCCACCTAATGAAATATATGTCATTCACTTGATACAAGCAAATATTCTCTTTTTATTTGTAAGTATTCCAGTTCAAAACTCAGTTCCATTATGAAAATTTATAGCACAATCAAAGCTTAATTAAATGGCAGAAAAATGTTAATTGGTTGAACCCTCAGTACCAAATTGCTGAAATTGAGTTAGCATGATATTGCACATGTTTTGAGGAAGGTTATTGCTATTCGGGGGACTAAATGATCTGACATAGCTGATGTACATTTCCAGGTTTTCCAATTTTGTGGACATCTTAAGTCCCGAGGAAGAGGAAGAGATTAACCATGAGAAGCAAATCAAGGAGCAAGCATTCAACCTTCTACGGGCTCGTGATCAACAACTTGGCGAGATAAGGGATGGGGATCTGGAATTGGAGAACAGAACAAAGTCCACAAAGGAAACCCAACTTGAGGCCTTTAAGAACTACATGAAGATGTACTATGATAAACCCCGGCCAACAGTATGTATTAGTTATGGGTTAAAAAGTGGGAATTTCTTCATTTCAATCAGTTAAGATAGAATAGTTATAACAGATTTGATACTTGTATGTTAGCTAATTTGTCAAAATATTAATACATAGTATAAGAGAAAACATTCAGCAGAGTCTAGCATATATGGTGGACAGGTTCAGTCCACCTTAGATACAGCTTAACAATGTGTACATCCTAGATAGATAAAGCATAATAAAGTGTATATCCTCGAGAGATACAGCATGACAGTGTGTACATCTTAGATACAGCATGACTGTATGTCTTTAGATACAGCATGACAATGTGTACATCTTAGATACAGCATGACAGTGTAAACATGTTAGATACAGAATGACAGTGTAAACATCTTAGATACAGAATGACAGTGTGTACATCTTAGATACAGCATAACAGTGTGTACATCTTAGATAAGCATGACAGTGTATACATCTTTGATACAGCATGACAATGTGAACATCCTAGATAGATACAGCATGACAATTTATACATCTTAGATACAGCATGACACTGAATACATCTTAGAGCATGACACTATGAACATCCTAAATAGATAGAGCATGACATTGTATATATCTTAGATACAGCATGACAATGTATACATCTTAGATACAGCATGACATTGTATACATCTTAGATAGAGCATGCCAATGTGTACATCCTAGAGAGATACAGCATGATATTGTATACATTTTAGAAACAGCATGATATTGTATACCTCTTAGATACAGCATGACATTGAACACATCTTAGATACAGCATGACAATGTGTACATCTTAGATACAGCATGATATTGTATACCTCTTAGATACAGCATGACATTGAACACATCTTAGATACAGCATGACAATGTGTACATCTTAGATACAGCATGATACTGTATACATATTAGATAAGCATGACAATGTATACATCTTTGATACAACATAATGTGAACATCCTAGATAGATACAGCAAGACAATGTATACATCTTAGATACAGCATGACATTGTATACATCTTTGATACAGCATGACAGTGTGTACATCTTAGATACAGCATGACAGTGTGTACATCTTTGATAAAGCATGACAGTGTGTACATCCTAGATATATACAGCATGACCTTGTATACGTCTTAGATACAGCATGACAGTGTGTACATCTTAGATACAGCATGACAATTTTTACATCTTAGATACAGCATGACATTGTATACATCTTAGATACAGCATGACAATGTGTACATTGTAACAGGATTGAAACTGAATGGACTCTTTGGTTTGAGTGATGACACAACACAGTGTAAGTGAAGTTCATGAAATGAATATAAATGTTCACAACAATACATATGCTGGTAGACTCACAGACCCACCCACTACATATGATACAAGACTGCCATACTAAACATGTTATGAAAATACAGATTAATATATGAAATAAATAAAAATAGAAAAATAAGAAAATATGAATATGGTTCATATATCCACAATATATGTGATGAAAAGAATATGATTTTCACAGATTCATAAGATGCAAATGAATAAACATGAATGCAGTTCACAGAATTGTATGATGAAATTGTTTAAAATAAATTTGGTTCACGCATCCATATGATACCATAAAAAATTATTATGGTTTACACAACCATGTGATACAAAGGAAAATACATTTGGTTCACAAAACTATATGTCCTTGTAAATACTGCCCTTATCCAGGGTTTGGAATTCACTTTGTTATATCTTGGCCTACTCTAAAATCCAGAATACATGTTCAACAATCCCTGTGATGTAACAAATACACTGTCGCTTGAAATGGCTTTGCTGCCACATGACAGGTCATGGACATTCCGTTCTGGCTTTTCCAGCCCATTTTTCCATCCATCCATTCACCCAGCTAAAAATATACCAAGCTGGTCATAATAAATAAACTAAATGTGGAGAGGAAATCCATAAATACATGATACCACATTGTTTTATGTCAAAATAAAGCCCTTAGCGATCAGTTGTAACAGACCAACAATTTTCTAGTGTTTGATATTGAAGAATGACAAATATAGACAGTATATTAAAGGGAGACATTTAAAATAAACATAAATGTATATATGGTTACAAAATTGACTTGTGTATAATTGAACACTTACCCCTATGGCTGTAGAAAGTCATTAAGTGTATCAACACTCCTTGACAAGATCCAAGTGATCAAATATTGTGTGCTTATTTAGATACAATGTAAAAATGTAGTCAGAATATGATTTATTTTAGATACAGATTAAAAATGTAGTCAACACATAATTTATTTTAGATACAGTGTAAAAATGTAGTCAAAATATGATTTATTTTAGAGACAGTGTAAAAATGTAGCCAAACCATGATTTATTTTAGACACAGTGTACAAATGTGGGCAAATATTGTGTTTATTTAGATACAGTGTAAAATGTAGGCAAATATTGTGTGTTTATTTAGATACAGTGTAAAATGTAGGCAAATATTGTGTGTTTATTTAGATACAGTGTAAAATGTGGGCAGATATTGTGACTTTATCTTAGAGACAGTGTAAAATGTAGGCAAATATTGTGTGTTTATTTAGATACAGTGTAAAATGTAGGCAAATATTGTGACTTTATCTTAGACACAGTGTAAAATGTAGGCAAATTAAATAATGTGACTTTTATCTTAGATATGATTTATTTTAGATACAGTGTAAAAATGTATTCAAAACATGATTTTTTTATAGATACAATGTAAAAGTGTAGTCAAAACATGATTTATTTTAGATACAGTGTAAAAATGTAGTTAAAACATGATTTATTTTAGAGACAGTGTAAAAATGTAGTCAGAATATGATTTATTTTAGAGACAGTGTAAAAATGTAGCCAAACCATGATTTATTTTAGACACAGTATACAAATGTGGGCAAATATTGTGTTTATTTAGATACAGTTTAAAATGTAGGCAAATGTTGTGTGTTTATTTAGATACAGTGTAAAATGTAGGCAAATATTGTGTATTTATTTAGATACAGTGTAAAATGTAGGCAAATATTGTGTGTTTATTTAGATACAGTGTAAAATGTGGGCAGTTATTGTGACTTTATCTTAGATAGAGTGGAAAATGTAGACAAATATTGTGTGTTTATTTAGATACAGTGTAAAATATAGGCAAATATTGTGTGTTTATTTAGATACAGTGTAAAATATAGGCAAATATTGTGTGTTTATTTAGATACAGTGTAAAATGTAGGGAAATATTGTGACTTTATCTTAGACACAGTGTAAAATATAGGCAAATTTAAATAATGTGACTTTATCTTAGATATGATTTATTTTAGATACAGTGTAAAAATGTATTCAAAACATGATTTTTTTTATCGATACAATGTAAAAGTGTAGTCAAAACTTCATTTATTTTAGATACAGTGTAAAAATGTAGTTAAAACGTGATTTATTTTAGAGACAGTGTAAAAATATAGTCAGAATATGATTTATTTAAGAGACAGTGTAAAAATGTAGCCAAACCATGATTTATTTTAGACACAGTATAAAAATGTGGGCAAATATTGTGTTTATTTAGATACAGTGTAAAATGTAGGCAAATATTGTGTGTTTATTTAGATACAGTGTAAAATGTAGGCAAATATTGTGTATTTATTTAGATACAGTGTAAAATGTAGGCAAATATTGTGTGTTTATTTAGATACAGTGTAAAATGTGGGCAGATATTGTGACTTTATCTTAGATAGAGTGGAAAATGTAGACAAATATTGTGTGTTTATTTAGATACAGTGTAAAATATAGGCAAATATTGTGTGTTTATTTAGATACAGTGTAAAATATAGGCAAATATTGTGTGTTTATTTAGATACAGTGTAAAATGTAGGGAAATATTGTGACTTTATCTTAGACACAGTGTAAAATATAGGCAAATTTAAATAATGTGACTTTATCTTAGATATGATTTATTTTAGATACAGTGTAAAAATGTATTCAAAACATGATTTTTTTTATCGATACAATGTAAAAGTGTAGTCAAAACTTCATTTATTTTAGATACAGTGTAAAAATGTAGTTAAAACGTGATTTATTTTAGAGACAGTGTAAAAATATAGTCAGAATATGATTTATTTAAGAGACAGTGTAAAAATGTAGCCAAACCATGATTTATTTTAGACACAGTATAAAAATGTGGGCAAATATTGTGTTTATTTAGATACAGTGTAAAATGTAGGCAAATATTGTGTGTTTATTTAGATACAGTGTAAAATGTGGGCAGATATTGTGACTTTATCTTAGATACAGTGGAAAATGTAGACAAATGTTGTGTGTTTATTTAGATACAGTGTAAAATATAGGCAAATATTGTGTGTTTATTTAGATACAGTGTAAAATATAGGCAAATATTGTGTGTTTATTTAGATACAGTGTAAAATGTAGGGAAATATTGTGACTTTATCTTAGACACAGTGTAAAATATAGGCAAATTTAAATAATGTGACTTTATCTTAGATATGATTTATTTTAGATACAGTGTAAAAATGTATTCAAAACATGATTTTTTTTATCGATACAATGTAAAAGTGTAGTCAAAACTTCATTTATTTTAGATACAGTGTAAAAATGTAGTTAAAACGTGATTTATTTTAGAGACAGTGTAAAAATATAGTCAGAATATGATTTATTTAAGAGACAGTGTAAAAATGTAGCCAAACCATGATTTATTTTAGACACAGTATAAAAATGTGGGCAAATATTGTGTTTATTTAGATACAGTGTAAAATGTAGGCAAATATTGTGTGTTTATTTAGATACAGTGTAAAATGTGGGCAGATATTGTGACTTTATCTTAGATACAGTGGAAAATGTAGACAAATATTGTGTGTTTATTTAGATACAGTGTAAAATATAGGCAAATATTGTGTGTTTATTTAGGTACAGTGTAAAATATAGGCAAATATTGTGTGTTTATTTAGATACAGTGTAAAATGTAGGCAAATATTGTGACTTTATCTTAGACACAGTGTAAAATGTAGGCAAATTTAAATAATGTGACTTTATCTTAGATATGATTTATTTTAGATACAGTGTAAAAATGTATTCAAAACATGATTTTTTTATAGATACAATGTAAAAGTGTAGTCAAAACATCATTTATTTTAGATACAGTGTAAAAATCTAGTTAAAACATGATTTATTTTAGATACAGTGCAAAAAATGTAGTCAAATATGATTTAATTTAGATACAGTGTAAAAATGTAGTCAAAACATGATTCATCTTAGACAGTGTACAAATGTGGGCAAATATTGTGAGTTTATTCTAGATAGATACAAAATAAATTGTAGGCAAATATTGTGTTTATTTAGATACAGTTTAAAAATGTAGGCAAATATTGTGTGTTTATTTAGATACAGTATAAAAATGTAGGCAAATAGTGTGTGTTTATTTAGATAGAGTGTAAAATGTAGACAAATATTGTGAGTTTATCTTAGATACAGTGTAAAAATGTAGTCAAAACATGATTTATCTTAGACACCATGTACAGATGTGGGCAAATATTGTTTATTTAGATACAGTGTAAAAATGTAGGCAAATATTTGGTGTTTATTCTAGAGAGATACAGTATAAAATGTAGGAAAATATTGTGTGCCTATTTAGATACAGTGTAAAATGTAGGCAAATATTGTGTGCTTATGTAGATAGTGTAAAATATAGCCAAATATTGTGTGCCTATTTAGATACAGTGTAAAATTTAGGCAAATATTGTGTGCTTATTTAGATACAATATAAAATGTCGGCAATTATTGTGTGCTTATTTAGATATACACCACTCCCTCGATAACTCGTGCACATCGAGGTCCACAAACATCGACCGCACTATAAGTGAGGCGTGAGTTATTGAGGTACCTATAAAATAAGCCCAACACCAATAAAGTGATCGACAACATAAAGGAAAAATAAGGGGGAGGGGGTAGGCAGATTATAGTGTTGAATACTCACTTTATAATCGTGCTTAGATTAACTGTGAATAAATATCTCTTCATAATGGTGTACTTTGTTTATTATTTCAACATTAATTTCAGGATAAATTACAGTATATTGAGGTGATCATCGAAAACATTATTCCACGTGGTTTCCGTTTGCTTAACATGTGTACCACTTCACACATTGTGTACTACATCACTAATTTTTATGTTGAATTGGATACATTCTAGTTTTATTGTTTGATCCAAATTAGACATTTATTTATATACAAAAGATCGACTCTTTTTGAGAAACAGTGTCAATCAAACGATAGATAGAGAGATAGATTTGAATGCGATAAAAGTAAAATGGAAAACAAAAAACAAGGGTTAATCAGTACTAACATATTTAATGGGTCTACAAATTTAAAACAACATAAATTAGAACAAGTTAATACTTGCCGTTTGTGCCACACTTGACAAATATCAAATCACTTTTTAAAAAAATCAGTTAATTTTTTGTTTGTTTTACTCCTTGGTTTCTCTGCCGCCGAGCAAACTCCATCAGATTTCTCAACTGCATGAGCTTTACGTAGTCAACATTTTGGGTCTCCAGCCACCTTATGGCAATATCAAAAGATTTGATTGCTTCCTGTGCAGAGGGGGGAGGTGGTGCAACATATGCGTCTGCATCACTTTCAACACTTGTGGTACTCCAGTTAGAATCGTCTTCTGCTGCAAATTTGTTCGTTATAGAATTAATTATTGTTTCATCTGACGTATTCAGCTGTGGGGCAATCATTGTCAGCACAAATCCACTCCTCCATATCATCAAGAGAAACACCCATCTCAGGACCATGAGTCTGTATGAATTTCTCCCAAACAGCCTCGGCATTAATGACATCAGTTTCACCGAAACCTTCGAAGTCACTATCATTGTCGCTGTCTCTGTTACTGTTTTGCTTTACATCAAAGGCAGCTCCAAGACCCTTAATCCAGCACCCCAGGTCTCTTGTAATCGATTTTTTAATGCAACAAACACTTCCCCAAGTTATTGATCAAAACAAAGCCGGCGTGTAATTAGGTTCTCACAGAAGTACTCACGGGTTTCGATGTGACGGTCGATTGACTCTTTTCATGTTTTCAATGAACAGAATATGTTGCAGTTATAATGTTTACACTGAAATGGAATTAAAGGATTAGAACATGACTTTCACACAGGAAGATGTTTAATTGGTGTTTATTTCATTCTCTGTTGCCACCTGTTAGCATTTACCAGAAGTTTTCATTGATCGCTATTTCACCAGACTGTTTATTTACAGTATACTGACAACTATTTATCATAAAAACTTACATAATATATGATATCTTTAAATAGAGGTCTCGCTAGGATTTTAAAACTGGGTCTTTCTGCCTCTGAATTCAGTCACTAAATATCAGTACATTTTCTCACCCGGCTGCCAGTCAAAGCATTTGAACTAGCCGCCTAGCTATTGCATCATGTTCTTTTTTTATATTTTCTTATAAAATGGCAACATACATATGTATGTACATCAAGGAGTCTTTCAGTCACTGAATTCTATCATTGTAAATATCAGCACAGTTAACTGATCAACACATTTTCCCACAAAGCAGGTGGCTGAAACAGGACTGGTAAATCTTTGAATTTTCCCACGCACCTATTACATGCATACGGAGGACTCCCGCCTCAGTGATTTTCTGTGTCCCAGATAAAAAATTGGCATCCAAATACGCGTAATTAAGCGTTTTCGAGATCTCTGAAATTAATTCTTATTTAGAACTTGCAAATTTCAAAATATGGATTTTATTTTTACGGGCATTAATCACCATTTTCGATGATAAAATGAGCGATGTATCAAGGTTTAATTTACCAATTCTTATCATAATTTTATTCACGTTCAGCATATTTTAAAGATATTTTATATACATTTTCTCTGGAAAAAATCGGGAGCCAAGATGGACACCATGTTATAAGCGGGATTGCGAGTTATCCGGGCGCGAGTTATCGAGGGAGTGGTGTAGTGTAAAAATGTAGGCAAATAGTATGTGTTTATTTAGATATAGCGTAAAAATGTAGGCAGACATTGTGTGTTTATTTAGATATAGTGTAAAAATGTAGGCAAATATTGTGTGTTTATTCTAGATCAATACAGCATAAAATGTTGGCAAATATTGTGAGTTTATCTTAGATATATTGTATAAAAGTAGGCAAATAATGTATGTTTATTCTAGATCGATACAACATAAAATGTTGGCAAATATTTTGAGTTTATCTTAGATATATTGTATAAATGTAGGCAAATATTGTATGTTTATTCTAGATCGATACAACATAAAATGTTGGCAAATATTTTGAGTTTCTCTTAGATAAATACTTTGTATAGCTGTAAGCAAATATTGTGAGTTTATCTTAGATACAGTGTATAAATATAGGCAAATATTGAGTAGAAAAATAGTATACATACAAGATCCTATATTGTCATATAAATATTTTCCATGAACAATTTTCATTTACTTATTAATCTATACATCACTAGAAATTATATTTCCTTCTGCATTTACAATATACATGTATTTTCATGGCAGTTTTTCCATGATAAAGCAGTAAATAGATGCTTCCTGATAAGGTCACTAGCAGGTGATATTCTGCTTATTTTACCTGGACAATGGGCAAGCTGGCAGTTTCTCCTATATGCGATCACCAAAATTATCATTTTAACAAGGCACACTGAAGCAAAGTCAACTTATAAATCACAAAATAGATACTAACAGAAAGCTTGATTTACATTCTGTTTATGCTTGTAATTTTCTTAAATTGTCATGAGATTCATTGAATTTATTTTAACTTAAAACACCATATAAAGTCATCAGTAAATCTGCCCACTGACCACAAATTTGGTGGCTGATGATGTCATTTGGGAACTATATGCACATGATCTGACACAATTTGTCTGATTATATTCAGTCTGTGAAATGTGCAAATATTTATAAGCCTAGTTATGAAAATGATTGAAGTATTCAGCATGTTTCATGAATTTCATCTGAAATTAATATGAATGCACATTCTGTGGAGTGTGAAATATGGGTCACAGTGACCTACATTTGTGATGAAGGTGTAGTAAAATTATATTTGTCATATGAGAAAGAAGTATTTTTCATTGCCATATAATTAGCTGCTTCCAGTCAAATTTTGTACTACTCATATTTTCCAAATGAAACAGATTTCTGACAAAACTAAAAGATAAATGCCACTGTGATATTTAAGTTCTTGCATCTTCATTTGGGATAGAATTTCAGAGAATTGCTTTTAGCTAAGCACATTTCAAATAAAAAAAATTTAAAATAGTATTTTGGATAAATGGAATTAGATCAGTCTATAGAGACATTGACTATTCTTTTCAGTTTTACACAGTGATGCTTATAAATATTTTCTTAATTCTCTAACAGTTTTTGAGCATGTAACAATTATACAAGAAACTTCTACTGGAAAAAATGAGATAATATTTGTTCATTTATAGCATTAAAAATTTGTATTATATATATATATATAAATGGAAAAAAAGAGAGATAGAGGTCAACCAGAATAATCTGTCAGTATGACCTTCCAGTAGAATCCTCATGGGGTACTGGTCCCCCATAGAAATAGGTTTGGCAGTTTATGTGTCATGGCAGAATTCCCATAAACCATGCATAATGCATGTACAATGCTATACCTCTCTGCCAGGCTGTAATTATTCCAGTCAAAGGTCACAATGGACAGGTCATTTAGATCTGTCCAAAATACTACATTTATATAATACATGAAACAAACGAACAAAATTGACAATTGAAATACTAGTTACTGCAAAAACTTGCATTCTACCCAATTAATAGTTTACCTTTTTCATTATTTTAATCTTCTTTGCTGTTATCATTCTATGTATTTAAATTATTCTGTAAACAAAAGCTTGTAGTTACACAAAAAAGTAAACACTTATAAGTCAAGTAGTTATACAAACAAACAAACACTACAAATCAAGCTGCTAAACTGTTATATTCAGTCAATCTTCAGTTTTAGAGTATTCCATTTGATTGCTCATCTGTATTCCCTTCAACGCTTTCAGAATTTTGTGTCTTCTCCAGCTGCGTGTTTTTTCCCTCAAGTAATGCACATAATCAGGTCTTCACTCTGTAGCCATGTTGATGGATAGTGCACATTATCGGATCTTCACTCTGTAGCCATGTTGATGGATAGTGCGTATTATCAGGTCTTCACTCTGTAGCCATGTTGATGGATAGTGCACATGAGCAGGTCTTCACTCTGTAGCCATGTTGATGGATAGTGCACATGAGCAGGTCTTTACTCTGTAGCCATGTTGATGGATAGTGCACATGAGCAGGTCTTCACTCTGTAGCCATGTTGATGGATAGTGCACATGAGCAGGTCTTCACTCTGTAGCCATGTTGATGGATAGTGCACATGAGCAGGTCTTCACTCTGTAGCCATGTTGATGGATAGTGCACATTATCAGGTCTTCACTCTGTAGCCATGTTGATGGATAGTGCACATTATCGGGTCTTCACTTTGTAGCCATGTTGATGGATAGTGCACATTATCAGGTCTTCACTCTGTAGCCATGTTGATGGATAGTGCACATTATCAGGTCTTCACTCTGTAGCCATGTTGATGGATAGTGCACATTATCAGGTCTTCACTTGGTAGCCATGTTGATAGATAGTGCACATCATCAGGTCTTCACTTGGTAGCCATGTTGATGGATAGTGCACATTATCAGGTCTTCACTCTGTAGCCATGTTGATGGATAGTGCACATCATCAGGTGTTCACTCTGTAACCATGTTGATGGATAGTGCACATTATCAGGTCTTCACTTGGTAGCCATGTTGATGGATAGTGCACATTATCAGGTCTTCACTCTGTAGCCATGTTGATAGATAGTGCACATCATCAGGTCTTCACTTGGTAGCCATGTTGATGGATAGTGCACATTATCAGGTCTTCACTCTGTAGCCATGTTGATGGATAGTGCACATCATCAGGTGTTCACTCTGTAACCATGTTGATGGATAGTGCACATTATCAGGTCTTCACTTGGTAGCCATGTTGATGGATAGTGCACATTATCAGGTCTTCACTTGGTAGCCATGTTGATGGATAGTGCACATTATCAGGTCTTCACTCTGTAGCCATGTTGATGGATAGTGCACATTATCAGGTCTTCACTCGGTAGCCATGTTGATGGATAGTGCACATCATCAGGTCTTCACTCTGTAGCCATGTTGATGGATAGTGCACATTATCGGGTCTTCAGTCTGTAGCCATGTTGATGGATAGTGCACATCATCAGGTGTTCACTCTGTAGCCATGTTGATGGATAGTGCACATTATCGGGTCTTCACTCTGTAGCCATGTTGATGGATAGTGCACATTATCGGGTCTTCACTCTGTAGCCATGTTGATGGATAGTGCACATGAGCAGGTCTTCACTCTGTAGCCATGTTGATGGATAGTGCACATTATCAGGTCTTCACTCTGTAGCCATGTTGATGGATAGTGCACATTATCAGGTCTTCACTCTGTAGCCATGTTGATGGATAGTGCACATGAGCAGGTCTTCACTCTGTAGCCATGTTGATGGATAGTGCACATTATCAGGTCTTCACTCGGTAGCCATGTTGATGGATAGTGCACATTATCAGGTCTTCACTCGGTAGCCACGTTGATGGATAGTGCACATTATCAGGTCTTCACTCGGTAGCCATGTTGATGGATAGTGCACATTATCAGGTCTTCGCTCTGTAGCCATGTTGATGGATAGTGCACATGAGCAGGTCTTCACTCTGTAACCATGTTGATGGATAGTGCACATCATCAGGTCTTCACTCGGTAGCCATGTTGATGGATAGTGCACATCATCAGGTCTTCGCTCTGTAGCCATGTTGATGGATAGTGCACATGAGCAGGTCTTCACTCTGTAGCCATGTTGATGGATAGTGCACATGAGCAGGTCTTCACTCTGTAGCCATGTTGATGGATAGTGCACATCATCAGGTCTTCACTCGGTAGCCATGTTGATGGATAGTGCACATCATCAGGTCTTCACTCTGTAGCCATGTTGATGGATAGTGCACATCATCAGGTCTTCACTCTGTAGCCATGTTGATGGATAGTACACATTATCAGGTCTTCGCTCTGTAGCCATGTTGATGGATAGTGTACATGAGCAGGTCTTCACTCTGTAGCCATGTTGATAGATAGTGCACATGAGCAGGTCTTCACTTGGTAGCCATGTTGATGGATAGTGCACATCATCAGGTCTTCACTTGGTAGCCATGTTGATGGATAGTGCACATCATCAGGTCTTCACTCGGTAGCCATATTGATGGGTAGTGCACATGATCAGGTCTTCACTCTGTAGCCATGTTGATGGATAGTGCACATCATCAGGTCTTCACTCTGTAGTCATGTTGATGGATAGTGCACATCATCAGGTCTTCACTCTGTAGCCATGTTGATGGATAGTGCACATCATCGGGTCTTCACTCTGTAGCCATGTTGATGGATAGTGCACATTATCAGGTCTTCACTCGGTAGCCATGTTGATGGATAGTGCACATTATCAGGTCTTCACTCGGTAGCCATGTTGATGGATAGTGCACATTATCAGGTCTTCACTCGGTAGCCATGTTGATGGATAGTGCACATTATCAGGTCTTCACTCGGTAGCCATGTTAATGGAATGTGAAAATGTTTATTATGAAACAAACAAGAGTATGGAACAAACATATACTTATGACCTGCTGAAAGTTTTTTGGAATTTTGATTCACTTCTTTCTTTTAAAAAGTCAGTTTTAGCTTTTCTATAGTATTAAAAACTCATAACTTTTATTAGTGATAAAATTATACCTTTGAAAATTTCCTTTTTGAGGTAACAACCTCTTGTACCACTTTTAAAAAAAGCCAGTCAGTTTTTATTACAAGTTCTAAAGCGTCTAAGAATGTATTAATCAATGTTTGGGTATAACACATTTTATTTGTCCTTGTTATTAGATTTTCAAATCATATTTTATATTTTCTTTGAGAACTTTCTTTTATTTTTCTAGCTAAAAAAGGAAGATCCCTTTTCAGAGGACATGCTTAAAGATAAACTACAGGGCACCATCAAGCCTGAAGGTGGGTAAAACAGTAATTCTTCCGGCCAGTGTTTGATCATGTCAAACCTCAAGATAGGTAAAACAGTCATTCTGTTAGCCAATTTTGATCATGTCATGCCTGAAGATAGGTAAAACAGTCATTTGCAACACGTGTTTGATCATGGTATATAAAACATTAAAAATACCTAAAGGTAAATAAAATTGTCATTCTTCCAGCCAATGTTTGATCATGTCCTGGTAAAACAGTCATTTTTTCCAGCCAATCTTTGACCATGTCAAGCTTCAAGGTAGGTAAAATAGTCATTCTTCCAGCCAATGGGTGATCATGTCCTGGTAAAATAGTCATTTTTTCCAGCCAATCTTTAACCATGTCAGGCTTCAAGGTAGGTAAAATAGTCATTCTTCCAGTCAGTGGGTGATCATGTCCTGGTAAAATAGTCATTCTTCCAGCCAATAGGTGATCATGTCCTGGTAAAATAGTCATTCTTCCAGCCAATGGGTGATCATGTCCTGGTAAAATAGTCATTCTTCCAGCCAATGGGTGATCATGTCCTGGTAAAATAGTCATTCTTCCAGCCAATGGGTGATCATGTCCTGGTAAAATAGTCATTCTTCCAGCCAATGGGTGATCATGTCCTGGTAAAATAGTCATTCTTCCAGCCAATGGGTGATCATGTCCTGGTAAAATAGTCATTCTTCCAGCCAATGGGTGATCATGTACTGGTAAAATAGTCATTCTTCCAGCCAATGGGTGATCATGTCCAGGTAAAATTGTCATTCTTCCAGCCAATGGGTGATCATGTCAACATCATCTCCTACTTTTAAGAAATTTTGGAAAGTTTCTGTCTAATAACAGTAAACCTTTTCCAATAATAAACCATACTACCACTTTAAAAAAAAATTGAATAACAGGCAAGTCCCTGGGGCTTATGAAATGAAAAATGTTATAATACAGTAAAAACTGTTTGAGACAAACTCTAAAGACCACTGAAATCTTTTTTATATTAGAATTTCTTTTAAAAGTTTTATAAAAGACTTATTTTAAAAACAGCTGAAAAATCAAATTATTCTTACATTCAGACTGAAATTAATGCTTAATTAAATTTGAATGCTTTTAAAATCCAAGTTTATCATCCATAGTTTCCACAGTTAAATGTAAATTTCTATATTGGGATAAATAGCCTGGTGTCCACAACCTGAAATGTTTGGTTGATCTGAATTATAAGGTCATCTAAGTTTATTCTTGTTATTACAGTTGTCCCTGACTGTCAGGTCCCTTAGTATACTGCTGTAGTGTTTATTATTACAGTTGTCCCTCACTGTGAAGCCCCTTAGTATACTGCTGTACTTGTTATTACAGTTGTCCCTGACTGTCAAGTCCCTTAGTCTACAACTGTAGTGTTTGCTATGACAGTTGTCCCTCACTGTGAAGCCCCTTGGTATACTGCTGTAGTTCTTGTTATTACAGTTGTCCCTTGGTATATTACTCTAGTGCTTATAAGGTAGGTATTACCATGGATCCAGTTCAGTTCCATTTTTGTTTATAAATGCTACTGAATTAATTTCAATTTAATTTAGTTTTGTACTAATGAAATTCATGATAAAGTGATCCTTGTTATATGCTCTGTTTTTTAGTTTAAAGCACTGTTATAACACAGCCTTGTTAGACTATCATGAGTTTAATACACTGTTATAACACAGCCTTGTTAGACTATCATGAGTTTAATACACTGTTATAACACAGCCTTGTTAGACTATCATGAGTTTAATACACTGTTATAACACAGCCTTGTTAGACTATCATGAGTTTAATACACTGTTATAACATAGCCTTGTTAGACTATCATGAGTTTAATACACTGTTACAATACAGCCCTGTTAGACCATCCTGAGTTCATAGCATTGTCATAACATAGTCCAGTTAGACCATCCTGAGTTTAATGCACTGTTATACCACAGCCCAGTTAGACCATCCCTCACAATAAGTTACCTCACTTATAATGCTGCCATCAACAATGCTCTTAAGACAGACCACTTTGTGACTTAATTAAAACCTTCTTACAAGATTTATGTTTTTATCAGTTGTTAGGCAGCAGGATCTGTGACTGTAACGCATTGCATAGAATGAAGTCTTAAGAACTGATATTGTAGATCCAGTAATATATGTTGGTTTTTAAATCAGATTTTTTAATCGGTGTTTGATTCATATTTTTTAATATATTTTTTATTCAAAATTTTTAAATAGGATTTTGATTTAGACTTTTTTTTATAGGTGTTTGATTCATATTTTTATAGGCTTTTTCAAATTTTTAAAATAGGTTTTTGATTCATATTTTTTTAGGTTTTTGATTTTTATATTAGTAAATAGATTTTTGGATCATTTTAAAAAATGTATTCTGAATTTTAAATAGGTTTTTTATTCATATTTTTATAGGCTTTTGAATCAGACTGTTTTTGTGGGTTTTTCATTGAGTCTTTATTTTATTTAAAGTTTTTTTGTATTCATATTATTTATAGGTTTTTGAATCAGGCCTTTTTTGTAGGTTTTTGATTCAGGTTTTATTGAGGGTGGCACAGTCTGAATGACTGATATTGCTAATGACATTAGTTATAAAAGTAACTGAATGTTTCAGGGTCTTAATTCATACATATATTCATGCTATATTACTCTTGAAAATTGAAAGATAATACATTTTTTCCTTCAAATGTTCTTGAAGCGATTTTGACTCTAAAACTCCAGATACGATGATCATTTACCTATATATTTAGTGGAGTCAAATTGCTTAGATTAAGTCAGGAATTTAATTGCAGACCACCATTATTTGAACTTTATTATAGGTGTGAAGACCAGACTGACAAAATTCAAATGACATAACCTTGGGGTAGTATGCCACTGAATAAAACTGAGACTACAGGAACTTGAAAATCACATGTCAGAGATTTTGTCCACTTTATCAGAATTAATGTAAACCCAGTTTAGTTTACTGGACAAGGAAACCAATTATAAAAGTCCTGCATACATATTTAAGCACTTTAAATCACTCAAATGAATCCACTTATATGAGAATAGGAATTGATCTGCATGACTGCTTTGTCTTCCTTTATATGCTGTCCAATTGTGTGTGTATGTATGTATGTATGTATGTATGTATGTATGTATGTATGTATGTATGTATGTATGTAGCTTGCAATCACATGTTGGCAGGATGCAATGCTGATGATTACTGATTTTACAGTTACCAAAGTGATTACTTAATTCCACTAACTGTCTCAAGATGAAAGGTTGTTGATCATTACCTCTAACAAACGTTGTTTAGAGAAGTACTTCATCACATGTTGTGGTGAATGTCATCTGGTTTTCTTGCTTCCTGTTGACAAAACCTTCTGTTAATCTACATGATGATTAGGGTAATCCAAGCAGTTCCACAGCTGGATGGTGTACTACTCAATCACCATACATGTATTTTAAGTTCAAGTAAAACCTTCCATGTATTTTTAAGTTAGATGGTGTACTACTCAGTTACCATATTTTAAGTTCAAGTAAAACCTTCCTTGTTTTTTGTAAGTTAGATGGTGTACTACTCAATCACCATATTTTAAGTTCAAGTAAAACCTTCCATGTTTTTTGTAAGTTAGATGGTATACTACTCAATCACCATATTTTAAGTTCAAGTAAAACCTTCCATGTATTTTGTAAGTTAGATGGTGTACTACTCAATCACCATATTTTAAGTTCAAGTAAAACCTTCTTGTTTTTTGTAAATTTAATGGTGTATTAGTCAATCACTATTTTTTAAGTTCAAGTAAAACCTTGTTTTTTTGTAAGTTAGATGGTGTACTAGTCAAATCAGCATTTTTTAAGTTCAAGTAAAACATTCCTTATTTTTTGTGTGCAATTTAAAATTATTACAAATTCTGAAAAATATGCTGTCCAGAAATTATTTAATTGTATCAGTCAATATTTATCGTTCTCTTTCCCCAACATTTCAGATCTATAATGCTAAAATTCCCCCACATAAAAAATCTATAACATGAAAATTCCCCCACATTTCAAATCTGTAATACAAAAATGTCCCTTCATTTAAAACCTATTATATGAAAATTCCCCCACATTTCAAATCTGTAATACAAAAATTCCCCCACATTTCAAATCAGTAATGCTAAAATTCACCTACATTTCAAATCTGTAATGCTACAATTCACCTACATTTCAAATCTGTAATACGAAAATTCCCCCACATTTCAAATCAGTAATGCTAAAATTCACCTACATTTCAAAACTGTAATACGAAAATTCCCCCACATTTCAAATCAGTAATGCTAAAATTCACCTACATTTCAAATCTGTAATGCTACAATTCCACTTCATTTCAAATCTGTAATGCTAAAATTCCCATACATTTCAAATCTATAATGCTAACATTCCCCTACATTTCAAATCTGTAATGCTAAATTTCTCAGTGTGATCTGTATGTCACTATCCATAGATCCACACAGCTCAAATCTTTATTTCACTTTTAAAACTTACACCATATATTGTAACTGAATATGAAATATTATCACTACTTATTTTGTCATGTTTGTAATTTAAAATTGAATTAGATTTAGCACATAGAACTGTATCCATAGGTGTCATACGTAGTACTGTATCCATGTGTGTCATACATAGTACTATGTCCATGTGTGTCATACAAAGTACTATGTCCATGGGTGTCATACATAGTACTCTATCCATGGGTGTCATACATAGTACTATATCCATGTGTGTCATATATAGTACTGTATCATGTGTGTCATACATAGTAGTACTGTATCCATTTGTGTCATACATAGTACACTATCCATGGGTGTCATACATAGTACTCTATCCATGGGTGTCATACATAGTACTCTGTCCATGTGTGTCATACATAGTACTATATCTATGGGTGTCATACATAGTACTATGTCCATGGGTGTCATACATAGTACTCTATCCATGTGTGTCATACATTGTACTGTATCTATGGGTGTCATACATAGTACTATATCTATGGGTGTCATACATAGTACTGTATCCATGTGTGTCATACATAGTACTATATCCATGAGTGTCATACATAGTACTATATCCATGAGTGTCATACATAGTACTGTATCCATGTGTGTCATTCATAGTAATATATTCATGTGTGTCATACATAGTACTGTATCCATGTGTGTCATACATAGTAATATATTCATGTGTGTCATACATAGTACTCTATCCATGTGTGTCATACATAGTACTGTATCCATGAGTGTCATACATATTATTGTATCCATGGGTGTCATACATAGTACTGTATCCATGGGTGTCATACATAGTACTGTATCCATGTGTGTCATAATAGTCATACATAGTACTGTATCCATGTGTGTCATTCATAGTAATATATTCATGTGTGTCATACATAGTACTGTATCCATGTGTGTCATACATAGTAATATATTCATGTGTGTCATACATAGTACTCTATCCATGTGTGTCATACATAGTACTGTATCCATGAGTGTCATACATAGTACTGTATCCATGTGTGTCATACATAGTACTGTATCCATGGGTGTCATACATAGTACTATATCCATGGTGTCATATATAGTACTGTATCCGTGTGTGTCATACATAGTATTGTATCCATGGGTGTCATACATAGTACTGTATCCATGTGTGTCATACATCATAGTACTGTATCTATGGCTGTCATACATAGTACTGTATCCATGTGTTTTGTACATAGTACTGTATCCATGAATGTCATTTGTAGTACTGTGTCCATATGTGTCATACAGTTCATTTACTGTGTGGCATTTAATTTAGAATGTACGGGACAAAGAATTTTGTGTGGAACACTGTTTTAGCAGTTCCCATCAAGAAGGTTTAACATGTGCAACTAGTGATTTAAAAATGGAGAAGAAAGTGAGATTAAATACATCTCCAATTAGTGAAGTATAAGAATGTATGTTTTACATTAATTTCAGCTGTTTCATGAAGAAAAGGTAGACACATTTACACTTGTATTTCAAAGCAGCAAAAACACAGTCTCAGAACCAAATTAATGAGTAGAAATCCTTCTACTTACTTGATTTGATCTCATTGGAACAGGTCTTTTAAACTCTGCAAAACCCTAACAGAGTCTCAGAACCAAATCAATTGAATAAATGTCCTTGAACTACATACTTTATTTGATCTCAGTGGAACAGGTTTATGTGTGTGTGTGTGCATGTGTGTGTGTGTGTGTGTGTGTGTGTGTGATTTCGATTTTAACATAGCTTAAACAATTTTTTAGTCATAGCACTACGATGTCTGCAGTGTGACAGTTTATAGTGATGTCTAGCACTAGTGCATCATGCCACAGACATATAGCACAATGTCCCACCCAGTCACATTATCCTGACACCAGGCTGACCAGTCCTAACACTAACCTCTTAATGCTGAGTGCCTAGAGAGGCAGCTGTTAGTACCATTTTTATAAGTATTTGGTATGACTCAGCCAGGGTTCAACCCTGCAACCTCCCACATCTGAGTCAGATGCCCTAACCACTTAGCCACTGCAGCAGTCTGGAACAGGATTGTAAAATTCGACAAAACTGTGAACAGTCTGATAACCAGATCAATAGAGTAGAGATCTGACTGCTTACCTGATATGATCTCATTGGTCCCAATGGAACAGGTTTTTATAACTTTCTGCAAAACTCCAAATCCACTTAATAGTGCAAGGCAAAAGCTGCCTGTTTTGATGTTTTTGTCCTGTTTTAGATGGTGAAAATGGCAGTCAATACATAACTCTTTGATGCATTTATATGTAGCTGGGGTTAACCTAGTATTAAACTGCAATGAACAATACAGAATGCCCATTATTCCTATCTTCAGCTGGTATTGTACTGTCAGTGAACTGTACAGAATGCCCATTGTTCCTGTCTCCACCTGGTATTATACTGCCAATGAACTATACAGAATATTCATTATTCCTATCTCCACCTGGTATTGTACTGTCAATGAACAATACAGAATGTCCATTATTCCTATCTCCACCTGGTATTGTACTGTCAATGAACTATACAGAATGCCCATTATTCCTATCAACACCTGGTATTGTACTGTCAATGAACAATACAGAATGCCCATTATTCCTATCAACACCTGGTATTGTACTGTCAATGAACTGTACAGAATGCCCATTATTCCTATCAACACCTGGTATTGTACTGTCAATGAACAATACAGAATGCCCATTATTCCTATCAACACCTGGTATTGTACTGTCAATGAACTATACAGAATGCCTATTATTCCTATCAACACCTGGTATTGTACTGTCAATGAACAATACAGAATGCCCATTATTCCTATCAACACCTGGTATTGTACTGTCAATGAACAATACAGAATGTCCATTATTCCTATCTCCACCTGGTATTGTACTGTCAGTGAACTATACAGAATGCCCATTATTCCTATCAACACCTGGTATTGTACTGTCAATGAACAATACAGAATGCCCATTATTCCTATCAACACCTGGTATTGTACTGTCAATGAACAATACAGAATGCCCATTATTCCTATCTTCAGCTGGTATTGTACTGTCAGTGAACTGTACAGAATGCCCATTGTTCCTATCTCCACCTGGTATTATACTGCCAATGAACTATACAGAATATTCATTATTCCTATCTCCACCTGGTATTGTACTGTCAATGAACAATACAGAATGTCCATTATTCCTATCTCCACCTGGTATTGTACTGTCAATGAACTATACAGAATGCCCATTATTCCTATCAACACCTGGTATTGTACTGTCAATGAACTATACAGAATGCCCATTATTCCTATCAACACCTGGTATTGTACTGTCAATGAACAATACAGAATGTCCATTGTTCCTATCTCCACCTGGTATTGTACTGTCAATGAACAATACAGAATGTCCATTGTTCCTATCTCCACCTGGTATTATACTGCCAATGAACTATACAGAATGTCCATTATTCCTATCTCCACCTGGTATTGTACTGTCAATGAACTATACAGAATGCCCATTATTCCTATCTCCACATGGTATTATGCTGTCAATGAACAATATAGAATGCCCATTATTCCTATCTTCAGCTGGTATTGTACTGTCAATGAATTATCCAGAATGTCCATTATTCCTATCTCCACCTGGTATTGTACTGTCAATGAACTATACAGAATGCCCATTATTCTATCTCCACATGGTATTATGCTGTCAATAAATAATACAGAATGTGCATTATTCCTATCTCCACCTGGTATTGTACTGTCAGTGAACTATACAGAATGCCCATTATTCCTATCTCCACATGGTATTATACTGTCAATGAACCATACAGAATGCCCATTATTCTATCTCCACCTGGTATTATGCTGTCAATGAACTATACAGAATGTCCATTATTCCTATCTTCAGCTGGTATTATACTGTCAATGTACTATACAGAATACCCATTATTACTATCTTCACCTGGTATTATACTGTCGATGAACTATACAGAATGTCCATTATTCCTATCTTCAGCTGGTATTATACTGTCAATGTACTATGAAGAACCCCTAGTTTCTGTAGCTTCTCCTTATATTAAACCAGAAATGAACTCTGAAGGGCCTAGGCTGTTCTATCATCACCTGGTATTAAACTAGCAATATTATGAACCCTGGTATTAAACTAGCAATATTATGAACCCTGGTATTAAACTGGCAATATTATGAACCCTGGTATTAAACTAGCAATAGTATGAACCCTGGTATTAAACTAGCAATAGTATGAACCCTGGTATTAAACTAGCAATATTATGAACCCTGGTATTAAACTAGCAATATTATGAACCCTGGTATTAAACTGGCAATATTATGAACCCTGGTATTAAACTAGCAATATTATGAACCCTGGTATTAAACTGGCAATAGTATGAACCCTGGTATTAAACTAGCAATAGTATGAACCCTGGTATTAAACTAGCAATAGTATGAACCCTGGTATTAAACTAGCAATATTATGAACCCTGGTATTAAACTGGCAATATTATGAACCCTGGTATTAAACTAGCAATAGTATGAACCCTGGTATTAAACTAGCAATAGTATGAACCCTGGTATTAAACTAGCAATAGTATGAACCCTGGTATTAAACTAGCAATAGTATGAACCCTGGTATTAAACTAGCAATATTATGAACCCTGGTATTAAACTAGCAATATTATGAACCCTGGTATTAAATTGGCAATGACCTATGAAGAGCCCCCACTATTTCTATTTTCTATTAGAGGAAATGATTGTAAGTTCATTAACCCATATTCTGTATGTTAACAAAATCTGATAGTTATACTGATTCAATTTTAATCTTTGAATAAAATACAGCTATATGAAAGACAGGTCCCTTTCTTGTGGCTATGTATAAGACAGGTCCCTTGTTGCTATGTGAAAGACAAGTCCCTTTATGGTAGCTACATGTAAGACAGGTCCCTCTCTTGATTCTTTGTGCAAGACAGGTCACTTTTTGCTATGTGAAAGACAGTCCCTTTCTTATAACTATGTGTAAGAAAGGTCCCATGTTGCTATAAGAAAGACAGGTCCCCTTCTTGTAGCTATGTGAAAGACATGTCCCATGTTGCTTTGTGAAAAACAGGTCCCTTATTGATATGTGAAAGACATGTCCCTTGCTGCTTTGTGTAAGATAGATCCCTTGTTGCTTGAGGAAGACATGTCTGTTGCAGTGTGAAAGATGTGTCCCTTTTTGTCACTGCAAAAAGATGAGGTTACTAGAGCCAAATAATATGTTAGATAATTTTGTATTCCTTATGATATGTTACTTGACTAGATCATGCAAGATGTACCCTCATGCAAGTACAAGACCCTTCAAAACAAACCAAGGAACCCACCACCAAAATATAGAAAGTTGGCATTGATGGTCTAGTGCTGAGATTAAAAAATAATCAAAATAATGACACAACAAAAGCAATCACTGATATGGTCAAGTGTTACTGCTATAATTTTGGTCAACAGATTTTCTTTTAATGTAAGTACACTAGTCCCTTTGTCATATTCTTCAACAAAGGTCTCGTATTATTACAATGATATCAAGGTTTTATATTCTATTGAGCTGGCTTTCTCATTTTTCCATAATTTAAATTAGTTGGTTTTTGTCATTTTTATCTACAGTTTAGAAGAACTGGTTTGCTCGTTTTTCAAGTTTTTATGAACTGGATTTTCTCATTTTTTCTACAGTTTAAATGAGCTTGCTTTTCTCATTTTCAACAGTTTTAATGAGTTGGATTTTTTCATTTCTCTGCAGTTTAAATGAGATGGCTTTTCTCATTATTCAGCCATTTAAATTAGCTGGAGTTTCTCATTTTTTCAATAGGTTAAATGAGCCCACTTTTCTCATTTGTCAACGGTTTCAATGAACTGGATTTTTCTCCACAATTTAAATGAGCTGGCTTTTCGCTTATTCAAAAATTTAAATTAGCAGGATTTTCTCATTATTCAAAAATTTAAATTAGCAGGATTTTCTGCTATTTAAATGAGCTGGCTTTCTAATTTTTCAACAATATAAACCAGCTGGATTTTCTCACTTTTCTACAGTGTAAATCAGGTGGATTTTCTCACTTTTCTACAGTGTAAATCAGGTGGATTTTCTCACTTTTCTACAGTTTAAATCAGCTGGATTTTCTCACTTTTTTACAGTTGAAATCAGCTGGATTTATTCTCATTTTATTACAGCTAATTTCCTTTTTTTTCTCTGTATTTATTTAATTCCTTTTCCTTGACAGAGAAGAAAGAATGGATGCCCGAGACAGAGCCAATTGGTTTCTTCCCACCTGCTTCAGCTGCCAAAAAACCAAACCCAAAAGAGCCACTGAAGGCACCATTCCCAATTAGACCTGGGGGATTAATTCCAAACTCCATTCTGGTAAAATTACTTTGGCCCCCAGAAGTCAAACAAGACCTGAAAGCCAAGAGAAAGAAAGAGTGGACACTACCTACTATCTCTGTAGAGCAACTGGCTGAAATATCCAAATCGAAACAGGTAATTAATGTGTAGCTAATACAACACTGTATTGATGGATCATCATTTCTGTGTAGCTGACACTACCCTGTATTGGTAGAAGAATCATCACTGCTTAGCTAACACCACCCTGTATTCATGAAGCATCATTACTACATAGCTAACACCACCCTTTTTTGATAGTGGAACAATAACTTTGCCTTAGTGTATTAACAAAATTCATTCATTTATTGACTGTTTAATTCACTTTGATTCATTTTAAACAATTACTTAATTTTTAGTGGAAGTAAACAATTTACATTCTGTTAAATTTGTACTGTATTTACCAGCGTGTAATTCAAATGAAACTGAGCAGTGAATACCAGGGTGTATGCTGTTTACTTGAAAACATAAGTACAACAAATAGTGTAAAACCTGATCTACTCTTAAGATTATGCAAAATTACTACCTCATAAGATACATTCTAATTAGTTGACTACTTGGAACTATTTTGGAAAATTATTCATTTCTCTTTATGGGATGCTATGTTTCACTAAGAGAATTTTACCTGTTCCAGTGAATACTACAGCTTTCTCCCAATATAACATAGCAGTCAGGGTCCATAACTGCAGACCACATTATATACCGAACAACAGTATAGCAAAACTGGACAAAAAGTTGCATATACTTGTGTTGGGGGGGGTTGTTCATAAAAACCATTAATCCAAATAGAACAAACAGCAATCACTCACATGATGTGTGGTTCCTACTAAAAGTGTTTCTTGTTTTTAGGTTTTTTTAGACCAGGTTGTTCTTGTTTTTGTTTTTTTTAAAGAAAAAAAAGTCTGTAATATTTGTCAGCTGTGTAATTGTCAAGGGTTCAATGTCCTTGGTTTCTAGCCACATCAGTCCTTGAATGCTAATATGGCTTCAGAAATAGCATTTGGTGTTTCGGGGGGTCATTCTGGTCACTTTCAATAGTAGATCCTAGTTCCTGTTGATCAGGATCTAAATTTTATATTTTGGCACCTAGAAAAAACAGGACAATGTCAGTATCATTCTTAAATTAAAAAGTGGGATAGTCCTCACAAATTTTGATCCATTGATGAACATCTTCAAATGATTTAAAATATAGCACAGCTTTAACTTCTTCAACATTCTCAAAGAATCCCTTAAAACTCTGAATTCTATTGACAATGTAAGCATTCCTTTTCCAGGACATCTCCACTGCAAGATTAAATGCCTTAATTCACTTGAAAACACTGTGAAGATTAAACTCATTTCACTTAATTGTTTGAATGGACCTTATATGTATATCTCATTTCACTTAATTGTTTGAATGGACCTTATTTTTATAACTCATTTCACTTAATTGTTTGAATGGACCTTATATGTATATCTCATTTCTCTTAATTATTTGAATGGACCTTATATTTTTATCTCATTTCACTTAATTGTTTGAATGGACCTTATTTGTAGCTACATTACATAAATGAACACCTATCTCTCCTGGGCTGCGCTGCAAGAGATAGTAGAAATCAGCAGCAAGTTCAAGAGACATGCCACTGCTAATTCTTTCTTTGATCTGTTTCCTTATGTCAATAAACAATGGTCATCAATAAGCTGGTCTTCTGTATAATCAGTGAGCTGTGTTGACAGAGATAAAGTCACTGATCTTTAGTGGTAAAGACAAATTTGACTGTCCTGTGTATTTATGGCTTATTAGAGATCTAGGTAATTTCAGGATTTCAATAGCAATACAATATCTTACTTTGCCTGAATACAACAGTGACTAATTAGAGTTATATCATGACTTTAAAAACATGTTCTGGTAATGTCCAAATCAAATAGTAGTTTTTAGTGTAAAGGTTTCAGCTGGTACTTGTCAAAAATAGTCATTTAATTTTTTTTAAATTAAATTTTTTTATATTTTTGATCTTGTGGTTCATAGTGCTACAGCATTGTATGCAGAATCATGTTATAGTGGAGTGTGTTATAATGTTAAGAGTTGTATTGGCACTTGCCTTTGTTATATGATTTTACATGATGTCATGTGATGTAATAAAACTATTATTGCCTAAAACTGTGTGCAGTCTGCCCACACTTTTCTCTGGTGGTGTATGGTGCTTTCACTTAGCTTGGGCACTATACTGCACTAAACAAAACTATAAGAGAACAGCTCTACAAGTTAATAGATCCTAATCTGTGTTTTTCAGTGTATGTCATGTACTAATGAATATAATACATTTGAACTCTTATTGGTCCTAATAATAACAATAATAATAATAATAATAATAATAATAACTATAACAATAATAATAATAATAATAACATTAATAATGATAATAATAATAACATTATTATTATTATTATTATGAATATCCAACTTGGCCTGGGGGCCCTGAATGGCCTAGTGGTCTAAAGTGCTCTCCATTACAGATCACTGCCATCTCACCTCTGTCTGCATGGGTTCGAGTCTAGGATTCAGCCAATGTGGGTATGTAAGAAAGCTTGCCAGGAGCTTCTCGTGGGTTAGTGTTTCTTTCCAGGGTTTACCCGGGTTTTTCCTCCACCATTAATACTGGCCACCATGTATAGCCTATCGTGTGCTGAAAAATGGCGTTAAACCCCACAACAACATGAACTTGGTCTAGTTGGTCCTAAATGAAAATGGTGCCACTTGGACATTCAACTTGGTCTAGTTGGTCCTGAATGAAAATGGTGCCACTTGAACATTCAACTTGGTCTAGTTGGTCCTGAATGAAAATGGTGCCACTTGAACATCCAACTTGGTCTAGTTGGTCCTGAATGAAAATGGTGCCACTTGAACATCCAACTTGGTCTAGTTGGTCCTGAATGAAAATGGTGCCACTTGAACATCCAACTTGGTCTAGTTGGTCCTGAATGAAAATGGTGCCACTTGGACATCCAACTTGGTCTAGTTGGTCCTGAATGAAAATGGTGCCACTTGAACATCCAACTTGGTCTAGTTGGTCCTGAATGAAAATGGTGCCACTTGAACATCCAACTTGGTCTAGTTGGTCCTGAATGAAAATGGTGCCACTTGAACATTCAACTTGGTCTAGTTGGTCCTGAATGAAAATGGTGCCACTTGAACATCCAACTTGGTCTAGTTGGTCCTGAATGAAAATGGTGCCACTTGGACATCCAACTTGGTCTAGTTGGTCCTGAATGAAAATGGTGCCACTTGAACATCCAACTTGGTCTAGTTGGTCCTGAATGAAAATGGTGCCACTTGAACATCCAACTTGGTCTAGTTGGTCCTGAATGAAAATGGTGCCACTTGGACATTCAACTTGGTCTAGTTGGTCCTGAATGAAATTGGTGCCACTTGAACATCCAACTTGGTCTAGTTGGTCCTGAATGAAAATGGTGCCACTTGAACATCCAACTTGGTCTAGTTGGTCCTGAATGAAAATGGTGCCACTTGAACATTCAACTTGGTCTAGTTGGTCCTGAATGAAAATGGTGCCACTTGAACATCCAATTTGGTCTAGTTGGTCCTGAATGAAAATGGTAGCACATGGACATACAAGGGCTGTTGGGTCCTAAATGAAAATGATGTCACTTGGACATCCAACTTGGTCTGGTTAGTCTTGAAAATGGTGTCACTTGGACATCCAACTTGGTGATACATTTGTAGTGCTATTACATCATGGAGAGAATGGACGTGTGAAAAATTTGTAGTGATATTACATCACAGAGAAAATGGGCCTATGATTTACTTGTTCTATTAAATCACAGATACAATAGACCTATGATACAATTGTAGTTCTATTAAATCATGGATACAATAAACCTATGATACATTTGTAGTTCTATTAAATCATAGAGACAATAGACCTATGATACAGTTGTAGTGATAGTACATCATGGAGAAAATGGACCTATGAGACATTTATAGTATTCTTACATTAAAGAGAGAATGGACTTAAGATACACTTGAAGTGCTATTACATCATGGAGAGAATGGACCTATGATACACTTGTAGTGCTATTACATCATGGAGAGAATGGACCTATGATACACTTGTAGTGCTATTACATCATGGAGAGAATGGACCTATGATACACTTGTAGTGCTATTACATCATGGAGAGAATGGACCTATGATACACTTGTAGTGCTATTACATCATGGAGATAATGGACCTATGATACACTTCTAGTGCTATTACATCACATAGACATTGGATCTCTGATACACTTATACAGTAAAACCTGTCATGAGCGACCTCTGCTATGAGCGACCACCTGTCATGTCCGACCACAATCGTAATGCACGGATCGATTTTACTATATAAATGCTCTGTTATGAACGACCACCTGCTGAACGCGACCAGCGACCACGATTTCTTGGCAAAATATGCATTTTGACACTGCTATGAACGACCGCATAGCCAAAAAATCAAAACAGATTGACACCACTGACCTTAACTTAATCCTTTGTAAACATTAGAGCTCGGGATAAATGTAGTATGCAAACAAAGTGCACATCAAATAACACTATAGTTGAACAACCATATATCGGGATAAACACCTCTAACCATCATTTAATCCTTTGTAACAAAGACGGTAAAAATAGCAAAGATTGCTCTAATAAAGTATTTAAAAATAATTTGTCTTGCTACAGTACCAGTTTTGTGAAATTTACAACTCCAGCGTACGGTGTCATTTGTAAACTGCAGTAAACCAGACTAAAGTACATGTCACTAACCGCCATTGTAGTGCCGAAGTCATGTGAATAGCCAGTAAGAGTAACATCAAAGGGAGTAATGATGGATATACGCAGTCAATTTAGAGGTTTGTATTTTTTCTTTATCTGTATGAAAACTCACAAAACGCCGGTAGTCCTTATGTCCAAGTGAGAAATCGTTTGAAAGGACTTCAGTGTTGGTTTGAGTACGTCGTTTGCTTTCCAGTTAATCCATAATGCCTGAAGGGTGAATGAGCTCATTGTCTTTAATACTAGTAAGTGAGAATCATTTCCGGATTTTTTTAAAATTATTTTTTATTTCTTTTGTTAGTGTTTCACCAAGCCACAATCTGTTTACGTGGGTGCAGATGGTCGGAACATTTGTTTATCGAGCTATAACGCTGTTGATTTAAATAAATGTACAGTATTGTTTCCTGATGAGTTAATTATGTCTTTTGGTTTCATTCATTGGTACATAATATATATTTATTTCACAATTCCCCAAAACCTGATCAAAACCTATAGTCTTTATAACGTCAACACTAATAACAACGGCAGAATCTCCACTGAAAAAAAGAAAAATTTTAACACTGGAAGAAAGGATTAATGTCATTGAAAGAAATGAAAAAGGTGAGACCACTCGCAAAATAGCAGTCAGCTTAAGCGTCGGTAAAACGCAAGTTCAAAATGTAATCAAAGACAAGAAGTCCATTAGAAACGAATGGCAGAAAGGTGCACAAGCACAGAGGAAATATGCCACGGCACGACGGACAGTTTACGGAGATCTGAACGAGCGAGTATGGGAGTGGTTTTGTGTTGCAAGGAGTAAAAACATACCAGTAAGTGGAAAGTTGATTCAGGAAAAGGCAATAATTGAGATACATCTTCAGACCAAATAGCTGAGTAAAACATGTCAACAAAGAAGTATAATGGATTTCTTTTAAAAAAAACAGTGAATAAGTGTATAAAATAAGATATATACATCAGATCTAACTGTTCATTTTTTGTACATATTAATGTGATGTTGAAATATAAATTTTATTTTCGTTGTTTGATAGATGTATATCTTTATTATATAAAGATATTTTGAGAGGAATGCATGCATTATTTAACAAGATTCATGAATAAAGGATATGATACATGTACAGTGAGTATGGGTATTATTTATTTTTCAACAATGCTAACTATTGACCCTGAAAACCAGTCCATTTTCACACACCTCTTATGAGAGACCACCTGTCTTGAGAGACCGCTTTTGGTTGGCAGAAGGGGCGGTCTCTCATAACAGGTTTTACTGTAGTGCTATTACATCATTGAGAGAATGGACCTATGATACACTTGCAACTTTTCTCTGCTACTGAACATTGATAATGGCACTCCTAGATTATTAATATCCTCGGATAATAACACTCCTACATAATGGATGTATATAGATAATGGCACTCCTAGATAATATATGTTGATAATGGCACTCCTAGATAATTAGTAGACTTAAATAATGGCACTTCTGTATACTTAATATATATAGATAATGGCACTCCTAGATAATATATGTTGATAATGGAACTCCTAGAAACTTAAGTGGAATGCTTTGAAAGGTGCCATCTACAGCACATCCATGTCCACATTTGGCAAGAAGGAACGGCCCAGTCAGGACTGGTTCAGTGCTCACCTTTCAGGGATGAAACCAATAACTGAGGACAAATGAAAAGACTTCGTAGCTTACAAAAAATGTCCCAATGAATGAATGCTTGCTGCCCTCAGAAGTGCCCGAAGTATCACCCAACACATTGCTAGACAGTGCACAAAAGAGTATTGGCAACAACTCTGTGAAGAATCCAGCAAAGTGCCGAGTTTGGAAACATCCAAGGTATGTACAGTGGCATCAAGAAGGCTCAAGGCCCTACAGTGAAAGGGGTTGCCACCCTGAAATCTCTGATGGGAGAGAAGATAACAGACCGTGAGCAACAGTTGGCCAGATGGGTGGAGCACTACCCAGAGCTATACTCTTGAGAAACGTCAGTCACCGTTGTGGCCCTTAGCAGCATACAGAAACTGCCCATCATGGTGGAGCTCGACAAAGTGCCCACCTTAGAGGAGTTCAGCAAAGCCATCGACTCCCTCCCAAACGACAAAGCACCAGATAGCGGCAGCATCCCATCTGAAGCTATCAAACATGGGAAACCGACATTGCTTCAGCCGCTGCATGAGCTACTCTGCCACTGCTGGGAGGAAGGAGCAGTCCCCCAATCCATGCGCGACAATACCATTGTGACCATTTACAAAAACAAGGGTGACTGCAGTGACTGTAACAATTACAGAGGGATCTCCTCCTGAGCATTGTTGGCAAAGTGTATGCCCGCATCATCCTCAACAGGCTGCAGCTGATGGCAGACCGTATGTACCCAGAATCACAGTACAGCTTCAGAGCAGGTAGGTCAACAACAGACATGATCTTCTCCCTCCAACAACTCAAAAGAAGAGCAGAGAGCAAGGTCAGCCACTTAACATGATGTTCATCGACCTCACTAAGGCCTTCGACCTGGTCAGCAGGAAGGGCCTATTTAAACTTCTCAGGAAGATCGGCTGCCCCTCAGAAATCTGCAGCAGGATAATTTCTTTCAATGCCGATATAAAGGGAACAGTCCTGTAAAATGGATCCTCCTCAGACTCCTTCCCTATCAACAGCGGCGTGAAGCAGGGCTGCATGCTGGTGCCAACCCTTTTTGGGATCTTCTTCTCCCTGCTCCTTTCCTATGCCTTCAACTCGTCCACTGATGGCATATATCTGCACACCAGGTCCAATGGGAGGCTGTTCAGCCTGGCACAACTGTGCTGAAAGACCAAAGTGAGGTCGGTGCTCATCAGGGAGATGCTCTTTGCGGATGATGCGGCTCTTGTGACCCACATCGAGAATTCCCTCCAGAGACTGGGAGACCGTTTTGCTGATGCCTGCAAGCAGTTCAGGCTCACCATCAGTCTGAGCAGGACAAATGTCAGTGTGCAAGATGCCACCTCTGCCCCTTCCATCAAAATCAATGGTGTCACCCTGGAAGTAGTCAACAACTTTACTTACCTGGAGTCAACCATCAGCAAAACTCTCTTGCTCAATGTGGAGCTGGACAGAAGACTTGAAAAGGCAAACACCATCATGGCATGACTAGCAAAAAGGGTGTGGGAAAACAACATACTGACAGAGCACACCAAGATCCAAGTTACCAGGCCTGCATTCTCAGCACCCTCCTATATGGAAGTAAGACCAGGAGCACCTATATGAGGCAAGAGCATTGGCTCAACTCCTTCCATATATGGTGCCTAAAATTTTTCCTGAAAATCAGCTGACAAAACCATGTCCCACACAGCGAGATCCTGTAGCATGCAAGTATCCCAGCATGTACTCCCTGCTGAGCAAGTGCTGCCTTCAGTGGCTGGGACACGTCCAGAGCATGGAGGATGGGAGGCTGCTAGAAGACATCCTATATGGTCAGCTGGCCACTGGCACCAGAAGAGTCAGCCGCCCCTCACTCTGTTTCAAGGATGTGTGCAAGAGGGACATGAAGGCATGTGACATTTAACCCAATGGCTGGGAAGTGCAGCCAAGGACTGAGGCAACTGGAGACAGATGGTCTGTAAGGGCATAGCAGTTGCTGATGTGAGGAGAGGCCAGTTGGCGGCAGAGAAACGTGAGAGAAAGAAGAGCGCAGCAGCAACCACAGCAACTCAGACTTCCCAGTATGTCTGCACCAGCTGCATTAGGGACTGTCACTCATGCATAGGCCTGCTTAGCTAAAGCAGACATTGCCAAATCCCCAGAGACAGACAACACTCCAAGGGCGCTACTCGCATGGTCTCTCGAGACTGAGCCACCAATGATGATGATGAGATACTTTATACACTTAGATAATGGCACTCCTATATACATATGTTGATAATGGCACTCCTAGATAATTAATAGACTTAAATAATGGCACTCCTAGATAATTAATAGACTTAGATAATGGCACTCCTAAATACCTAATATATATTGATAATGGCAGTTCTAGATACTTAATAGACTTGGATAATGGCACTCCTATAAACTTAATATATGTTGATAATGGCATACCTAGATAATTAATAGACTTAAATAATGGCACTCCTAGATACTTAATCGAATTAGATAATGGCAATCCTAGATACTTGATAGACTTAATGGTACTCCTAGATACTTAATATATGTTGATAATGGAACTCCTAGATACTTAATATATGTTGATAATGGTACTCCTTGATACTTAAGGTATGTTGATAAGGGCAATCCTAGATACCTAATAGAATTAGATAATGGCACTCAGAGATATTTAATAGACTTAGATAATGGTACTCCTAGATACTTAATATATGTTGATAATGGCACTCCTAGATACCTAATATATGTTGATAATGGCACTCCTAGATATGTAATAGACTTAGATAATGGCACTTCAAAATACCTAATATGTGTTGCTAATGGCACTCCTAGATAATTAAAAGACTTAGATAATGGCACTCCAAAGTACCTAATATATGTTGATAATGGCACTTATAGATACTTAATAGACTTAGATAATGGCACTCCAAAATACCTAATATATGTTGATAATGGCACTCCTAGATAAGAATAGACTTAGATAATGGCACTCCAAAATACCTAATATGTGTTGCTAATAGCACTCCTAGATAATTAAAAGACTTAGATAATGGCACTCCTGAGTACCTAATATATGTTGATAATGGCACTTCTAGGTAATTAATAGACTTAGATAATGGCACTCCAAAACACCTAATATGTGTTGATAATGGCACTTCTAGATAATTAAAAGACTTAGATAATGGCACTCCAAAATACCTAATATGTGTTGCTAATGGCACTTCTAGATAATTAAAAGACTTAGATAATGGCACTCCTAAGTACCAAATATATGTTGATAATGGCACTTCTAGGTAATTAATAGACTTAGATAATGGCACTCCTAGATACCTAATATATGTTGATAATGGCACTTCTAGATAAATAATAGACTTAGATAATGGTTCTCTAGTAAAAGAAAACAAGTCAGAAAAAGTTGTAGAAAACCTCACAATAGTATGAAAAGTTTGCAGTCTGTTGTTGGTCAGTTATTTCCTTGTCACATTTGTATGGTCCTAACAGAAGTGTTACAACTACATGTTGCATGCCACAGCATACACTATTTTCAAAGAGAAATGACCAGTAAAATTATAATGGATTTCTACCCTATTTTTTCTGCAATTACAAAAGAATGGTTTATAAACAGGCCTCACCACCTACATATTTTCATTTATGCAAATGAGACTGAGTATAACTTAGAGCAAACTATTGATTGGATATTATTCAGAAATATTTACTGAGTAAAGTCAGTTTGTTAATTTACTTTGCACAGTTATAGCTTTGATCATTTAAAATGTAATGTTGTGATTTTTTTAAAAACATACATAATAAGTACCTATTTAATTATCAGTCATTTTTAAATGTCATTGCTTTAGGCTGTTGGAGAAGGAGAAGGAAAGGAGGTCACATTTGCTGAGGATGAGGACTTAGAAGGAAGGGTGTTAGTGATGGATGATTACAAAGATGATGAAGACATGCAGCAAGAGATCACTGTGGCTTCTCCAGACCAGCTTACGGGGATACTGAAAAAAGACAAGTCTAAATTGTCAGAGGAGTCATCAGTACTGTCAAAGTTTAAAGAAATTTTAGAAAAATCACCATCTCCAAAGGTCAGTCGGAAATAATTTTAACTGAATTGGAACGAAAAAGTCATATACAAGTCTCTTTTATAGAAGTCATATTGTTTTCCCTTTCCTTTTTAATGACCTTTTATTATCTAATTTATAATTGTCTGTGTGCTTACTCAAACAATCTGAAAGATTTAATTGTCTATATGCTTACTCAAACAGTCTGAAAGATATTTCAGAAAAAGGAAATAAGTTCTTTTTTCTCCAGTTGAGATGATTTTAATGTTATAATATTATAATAACTTTTCAGCCAGCTGAATCCCCTGTCACCACTGAGTCTGACAAGTTGCAAGCCAAAACCCCAGAAAAGTCCACCCTATCTGGCAAGCTTCCACACCCTTCACAATCATCAACCATCCCCAAGGATCTTAAAGCACAAAAACAGCCAGTAAAATTTGCTCCTCGCCCACCACCTGAGGAAAAAGCCAAGTCTCCAACAACACGCCCTACAGCAGCTCCAGTGGCCGCAAGGGCTCACACTCCCAGTCCACTTCCACCACGATCATCGACCCCACTGCCACAGTTCATTACACAATTCATTGGCAGGGAATGGTTTGACAAGTTCTACCCTAACTGTAATGAATCAGTAAGTTAATTTCAGTCAGTATTCTTAATGTACAAGGTCAGTATTCCATTATATAGACATTTTATGGATTATTAAAAGCACTTTTGCAACAAACTGTCATGCTATCAAGATAAAGGTTTTGGCAGTAGACTTTACTTCCTGCAGAAATATATGTGATCAACTGGCCGTTCCACAAACTTGATGCATTCAGAGTATGCAGGAATTGCTATGTTTGTATTGTTATGCACCACCTGTCCCTACAAGGAGTTCATTGTCTGGGGATTTGTGGGTGAGGTACACATGCTGACAGGCAGCCTTTTTAATAAATACTCTATATGATTCCAAGAAAAGGAAACATTATAAATATCTCACCAGTTATGTTTATCACTTGAATTGTGTTAATGCAATTTTACCTGACTCCTCCAAGTCAGTGCATCCGTTTTGTCTGATAATCATAACCTGGATTAATAATTTTGATCATAATAATCTTGATGTGGATCATAATAGTCTTTATATGGATCATAATAGTCTTGATATGGATCATAATAATCTTGATGTGGATCATAATAGTCTTGATGTGGATCATAATAGTCTTGATATGGATCATAATAGTCTTGATGTGGATCATAATAGTTATGATGTGAATCATATTAGTCATGATGTGGATTATAATAGTTTTGATGTGGATCATAAAAGTCTTAAATATGGATCACAATATTCATGATGTGAATCATAATAGTCTTGATGTGGATCATAATAGTCTTGATGTGGATCATAATAGTTTTGGTGTGGATCATAATAGTTTTGGTGTGGATCATAATAGTCTTGATGTGGATCATAATAGTCATAATAGTCTTGATGTGGATCATAGTAGTCTTGATGTGGATCATAATAGTCTTGATGTGAATCATATTAGTCATAATGTGGATTATAATAGTTTTGATGTGGATCATAATAGTCTTGATGTGAATCATAATAGTCTTGATATGGATCATAATAGTCTTGATGTGGATCATAATAGTCTTGATGTGAATCATAATAGTCATGATGTGAATCATAATAGTCATGATGTGGATCATAATAGTCATGATGTGAATCATAATAGTCTTGATGTGGATCATAATCTTGATGTGGATCATAATAGTCTTGATATGGATCATACTAGTCTTGATGTGGATCATAATAGTCATGATGTGGATCATAATAGTCATGATGTGAATCATAATAGTCTTGATGTGAATCATGATAGTCTTAATATGGATCATAATAGTCTTGATGTGAATCATAATAGTTTAGATGTGGATCATAATAGTCTTGATGTGGATCATAATAGTCTTGATATGGATCATACTAGTCTTGATGTGAATCATAATAGTCATGATGTGAATCATAATAGTCTTGATGTGAATCATGATAGTCTTAATATGGATCATAATAGTCTTGATGTGAATCATAATAGTTTAGATGTGGATCATAATAGTCTTGATGTGAATTATAATAGTTTTGATGTGGATCATAATAGTCTTGATGTGGACTCTTCACCATACATAAAATGCAGATTTCAAACTGGTTGTAGTTCTTTCAATTCTAAACTTGTACTGCTTTACTTATCAGACCTTGCCCAAGCCATGGACACTGGAAAACTTTGTCAACATGCTTCTGCGTCTGATTCGTATTGGTGATTATTCTGAGAAGGTTTCCATAGTGGATGCTTTGGCCATGCTACATGCTCAGGAAGAGTTCTCAGATGCCCTTGTCCACTCAGTGTGTAAAACCATCAGCAGTGTTCTGAACCACCACAAGGATCCTCCAACATGCATGAGGTCTGATCAGAAGAATTTCATCTTATCATCACTGAAAACAATGCAGAAATTAGGCTTGCAGGATAAAGACTTCTTCACAGAACTACTAGTGCAGTTTCTGGATGGAGATAAGGAAGTCAGGTGAGATAATAATCAAGGTACATGTTTAAATGTTAGTTTTATCTCATTGAATAATAGAGTTTTGATTTATTTTATACCCTCCCCACTTTCATTCTTTTATAAATATGGCAGGAGCATTATAAAAATGGGTTTGTTAATGGGTTTGTTTATATGACCTGTATTTGCATCCCCAAAAATATTGTGTCTGCAACTACTCTGACATCTCTTCAGGGACTGTTTTTGAAAAATGGCAGATATTGTTAATATGAGGTGAACAATGTTTATATTGATCTGTTGTCACTCTCTTAAAATTTTCCACAATTATTTCCCTTTTATGTTTATTGTGTATTATAATTCTTGTATGAATCTAGTCAAAAAAAATTTGATGTGCTTATTGTTCATACATTATGCTTGGATGTGTCTTTCCAGAGTTATGCCTTTCTTTGGTGTTAACTAATGTGTTTTGCCAGAGTTATGCCTTTCTTTGGTATTAACTGATTTATTTTATCAGAGTTATGCCTGTCTTTGGTGTTAATGTTGTGCTTTGCCAGAGTTATGCCTTTTTTGGTGTTAATGATGTGTTTTGCCCAAGTTATGCTTTTTTTAGTGTTAACTGTTGTGTTTTGCCACAGTTATGTCTTTTTTAGTGTTAACTGATGTGTTTTGCCAGAATTATGCCTTTCTTTGGTGTTAATGATGTGTTTGGCAGAGTTATGCTTTTTTATAAAAATTTAACTGGATATCTTATTTAGATGATTATTCTTGTGTATGCAACAGGTTCTACAACTCTTGATGAATTACCATAAAACTAGCCAGGTATTTTTGACATCAGATGAGCATGTCCATTGTGTTGTGCAGACATGCCAGACACACATACCTGACCCATGCATACCTCATGAAAGGTTAAAAATAGCAGCATTGTGAACTGTGCTACTGTCCATATTCTTGAAAAGTACATAATTTATAAAACAGTGAGACAGAAATTTTACAATGTCAGTTTGATCAAGCAAGATTTCAATGATATTCCATGAGAATTTTTTTTTCGACTTTTCCCCCAAAATGTCATTTAAATAATAAATCACATCATATATTTTTGGGGACTTTATCCTTTTAACCTTCTGTTTTGTTTTGTATATTTTTTGAAGAACTTTGGCAACTTTTACCGTATATCTTAATTTCTTAAGCATAATTGGTTATTTTGAACCTGTGTATTTGTACAGCCTGTGTATTTGTACCATTGTTGTAATTGCTTTTGCTTTTATTTCGAAGAGTTTCACATCTACAGTTTTGCAGTGTTATGCTTTATAATTCTTTAGAACTAAACTTTCATTGGCACTGTAACCAAGATTGTGCTGACATGCATTAAAACACATCAGTGTTACACCCTTTCTGGGGTATTTATTTTCATTTACTATACACAAGAATTCTTGTATGGTAATCTAGTCCCACAGTTTGTGACAAATTGCCTGAAACAATGAATTACCTAACATTTAATGAGTTACATGAATCTTAATGAATTGCCTGAAACTTAATGTATTGCCTAAAACTTAATGTATTGCCTAAAACTTAATGAATTGCCTAAAATGTAATGAATTACATGAATCTTAATGAATTGCCTAAAACTTAATCAACTGCCTAAAACTTAATATATTGCCTGAAATGTAATGAGTTACATCAAACATAAAGAACTGTGTTGAATATAATAAACTGCCTGAAACTTAAAATATTGCCTGAAATATGGCAGATATTATCAACATCAAGTAAATATGTTCTATTCTCATGCTTGATGCCTTTTTTAAAAAAAAGGTAGAGTTATGTCCCATTTTTGTTATCCGTTGTAAATGTTCTATTACATGTTTATGAATATGTTCTACCATACTTATTGCTGTCTTCTACTTGTACCAATAATTCAAAAATTTCTAACTGTATGATGAGACAAAAGTACAATAGTACTCATTAATAACATACTCAGGTGTAGAGAATAACAACTTGCCTGTGCAAGTCCAAAATTTTCTTATATAGCCATTATATTTTTTCTAGTCTTAAATACAATTCTGGTATTTACCACACAATAGTACTTATATCATGTATGTCATATGGTTTTAAATTATAACTGTGTTCCATTGTTAAGAATTTAGAAATGGAAACACTAATCAGATATGGAAACACTATGTTTTAGATTTCCATTACCTCTTATAAATATGGTTATCAAACATGGACATTTACCTGTGATTTAAAGGACTGCTATAAGGATATAGCATTGTCTCAGATACAAGCTGGCTAGCAAGTTACCAATTGTATTGCATTATCTCAGATACAAGCTGGCCAGCAAGTTACCAATTGTATTGCATTATCTCAGATACAAGCTGGCCAGCAAGTTACCAATTGTATTGCATTATCTCAGATACAATCTGGCCAGCAAGTTACCAATTGTATTGCATTATCTCAGATACAAGCAGGCCAACAAGTTACCAATTGTATTGCATTATCATGGATACTGGTAAAGGTTGACCAGCTAGTTACCAATTGTATTGTGGTATATCAGATATAAGCTGGCCAGCTAGTTACCAATTGTATTTTGGTATCTCAGATACAAGCTGGCCAACAAGTTACCAATTGCATTATCTTGGATACCAGTACAAGTTGAACCAGCTAGAAGCTGACCAGCTAGTTACCAATTATATTGTGGTATCTCAGATACAAGTTGACCAGCTAGTTACTAATTATGATGCATTATCTCAGATACAAGCTGCCAGCTAGTTACCAGTTGTATTACATTATCTTGGATACCAGTACAAGCTGACCAGCTCGAAGCTGACCAGCTAGTTACCAATTATATTGTGGTATCTCAGATACAAACTGACCAGCTAGTTACTAATTATGATGCATTATCTCAGATACAAGCTGACCAGCTAGTTACTAATTATGATGCATTATCTCAGATACAAACTGACCAGCTAGTTACTAATTATGATGCATTATCTCTGATGCAAGCTGACGCAGATTACCAGTTAAATTACATTATTCAGATACAAGCTGACCAACAGTTTACCAATTTGACTGTCATTAATAAAGTGTCATTTCTAGTATTGGACTGGCTTATTTCTCATTCAATTGTCAGATTTCTAGTATAGGTGTGGCTTATTTCTCATATGCTTTTGTCAGATTTATAGTATAGGACTGGCTTATTTCTCATATTCTTTTGTCTGATTTCCGGTGTAGGACTGGTTTATTTCTCATATTCTATTGTTGGATTTCTAGTATAGGACTGGTTTATTTCTGATATTCTTTTGTCAGATTTCTTGTGTAGGACTGGTTTATTTCTGATATTCTTTTGTCAGATTTCTTTTGTAGGACTGGTTTATTTCTAATATTCTTTTGTCATATTTCTAGTATAGGCCTTACTTATTTCTCATATTCTTTTGTCAGATTTCTAGTATAGGTCTGGCTTATTTCTCATATTCTTTTGTCAGATTTCTAGTATAGGACTGGCTTATTTCTCATATTCTTTTGTCTGATTTCTAGTGTAGGACTGGTTTATTTTCATATTCTATTGTCAAATTTCTAGTATAGGACTGGTTTATTTCTGATATTCTTTTGTCTGATTTCTTATGTAGGACTGGTTTATTTCTGATATTCTTGTCAGATTTCTAGTATAGGCCTGACTTATTTCTGATATTCTTTTGTCAGATATTTTGTAATTTTTGTGACAATTGTCTCTCCTTAGGTTCTTTCTTTTTTAACTATAACTCTGCCACATGCTGTGTCCATATTAGGGAGCCATTCAGTTTGTTACCCCATCCAAATTACTTACTGCTCATGGCCATTTTATATCTTATGGGGACTTTTATTCTGAAGTTATTGGGTAGATTTATTGACAGCGGTATAGGAAGTTATTGGGTAGATTTATTGACAACAGTATAGGAAGTTATTGGGTAGATTTATTGACAACAGTATAGGAAGTTATTGGGTAGATTTACTGATGACAGTATAGGAAGGTATTGGGTAGACTTATATACCATAGTAAAGAATTTATTGGGTAGACTTATTTACTACAGTATTGAAGTTAATGGGGTAGATTTATTGATTACAGTATTGGAAGTTATTGGGTAGATTTATTGACTACAGTATTGGAAGTTATTGGTTAGATTTAGTGACTACAGTATAGAAAGTTATTGGGTAGATTTATTGACTACAGTATTGGAAGTTATTGGGTAGATTTATTGACTACAGTATTGGAAGTTATTGTTTAGATTTATTGAATACAGTATCGGAAGTTATTGGGTAGATTTATTGACTACAGTATGGGATGTTATTATTGGGTAGACTTATTTACTACAGTAAGGAAGTTAATGGGGTAGATTTATTGACTACAGTATTGGAAGTTATTGGATAGATTTATTGACTACAGCATTGGAAGTTGGGTAGACTTATTGACTGCAGTATTGGAGGTTATTTGATAGATTTATGGACTGCTGTACTGAAATTTATTAGGTAGATCTATTGACTGCAGTATTGGAATTTATTGGGTAGATTTATTGACTACAGTATTGAAGTTATTGGGTAGATTTATTGACTACAGTATAGGAAGTTATTGGGTAGATTTATTGACTACAGTATTGGAATTTATTGGGTAGATTTATTGACTACAGTATTGGAATTTATTGGGTAGATTTATTGACTGCAGTATTGGAGGTTTTTTAATAGATTTATTGGCTGCAATAAGGAAGTTATTGGGTACATTTATTGACTACAGTAAGGAAGTTATTGGGTCGATTTATTGACCTCAGTATTGGAATATATTGGGTAGATTTATTGACTGCAGTAAGGAAGTTATTGGGTAGACTTATTGACTACAGTAAGGAAGTTATTGGGTAGATTTATTGACTACAGTATTGAAGTTATTGGGTAGATTTATTGACTACAGTATAGGAAGTTATTGGGTAGATTTATTGACTACAGTATTGGAATTTATTGGGTAGATTTATTGACTACAGTATTGGAATTTATTGGGTAGATTTATTGACTGCAGTATTGGAGGTTTTTTAATAGATTTATTGGCTGCAATAAGGAAGTTATTGGGTACATTTATTGACTACAGTAAGGAAGTTATTGGGTAGATTTATTGACTACAGTAAGGAAGTTATTGGATAGATTTATTGACTGCAGTATTGGAGGTTTTTTAATAGATTTATTGGCTGCAATAAGGAAGTTATTGGGTAGATTTATTGACTACAGTAAGGAAGTTATTGGGTAGATTTATTGACTACAGTATTGGAAGTTATTGGATAGATTTATTGACTTCAGTATTGGAAGTTATTGGGTAGACCTATTGACTACAGTAAGGAAGTTATTGGGTAGATTTATTGACTACAGTATTGGAATTTATTGGGTAGATTTATTGACTGCAGTATTGGAGGTTTTTTAATAGATTTATTGGCTGCAATAAGGAAGTTATTGGGTACATTTATTGACTACAGTAAGGAAGTTATTGGGTCGATTTATTGACCTCAGTATTGGAATATATTGGGTAGATTTATTGACTGCAGTAAGGAAGTTATTGGGTAGACTTATTGACTGCAGTAAGGAAGTTATTGGGTAGATTTATTGACTACAGTATAGGAATTTATTGCGTAGATTTATTGACTACAGTATTGGAATTTATTGGGTAGGCTTATTGACTGCAGTATTGGAGGTTATTTGATAGATTTATTGACTGCAGTACTGAAATTTATTAGGTAGATCTATTGACTGCAGTATTCAAATTTATTGGGTAGATTTATTGACTGCAGTATTGAAGTTATTCGGTAGATTTATTTACTACAGTATTGGAATTTATTGGGTAGATCTATTGACTACAGTGTAGGAAGTTATTGGGTAGATTTATTTACTGTAGTAAGGAAGTTATTGGGTAGATTTATTGACTACAGTATAGGAAGTTATTGGGTAGACTTATTTACTACAGTAAGGAAGTTATTGGTTAGATTTATTGACTACAGTATTGGAATTTATTGGGTAGACCTATTGACTACAGTATAGGAAGTTATTGGGTAGATTTATTTACTGTAGTAAGGAAGTTTCTGGGTAGATTTATTGACTACAGTATAGGAAGTTATTGGGTAGATTTATTGGCAACACTATAGGAAGTTATTGGGTAGATTTATTGACTACAGTATAGGAAGTTATTGGGTAGATTTATTGGCAACACTATAGGAAGTTATTGGGTAGATTTATTGACTACAGTATAGGAAGTTATTGGGTAGATTTATTGACTACAGTATTGGAAGTTATTGGGTAGATTTACTGACTACAGTAAGGAAGTTATTGGGTAGATTTATTGACTACAGTATTGGAAGTTATTGGATAGATTTATTGACTTCAGTATTGGAAGTTATTGGGTAGACCTATTGACTACAGTAAGGAAGTTATTGGGTAGATTTATTGACTACAGTATTGGAATTTATTGGGTAGATTTATTGACTGCAGTATTGGAGGTTTTTTAATAGATTTATTGGCTGCAATAAGGAAGTTATTGGGTACATTTATTGACTACAGTAAGGAAGTTATTGGGTCGATTTATTGACCTCAGTATTGGAATATATTGGGTAGATTTATTGACTGCAGTAAGGAAGTTATTGGGTAGACTTATTGACTGCAGTAAGGAAGTTATTGGGTAGATTTATTGACTACAGTATAGGAATTTATTGCGTAGATTTATTGACTACAGTATTGGAATTTATTGGGTAGGCTTATTGACTGCAGTATTGGAGGTTATTTGATAGATTTATTGACTGCAGTACTGAAATTTATTAGGTAGATCTATTGACTGCAGTATTCAAATTTATTGGGTAGATTTATTGACTGCAGTATTGAAGTTATTCGGTAGATTTATTTACTACAGTATTGGAATTTATTGGGTAGATCTATTGACTACAGTGTAGGAAGTTATTGGGTAGATTTATTTACTGTAGTAAGGAAGTTATTGGGTAGATTTATTGACTACAGTATAGGAAGTTATTGGGTAGACTTATTTACTACAGTAAGGAAGTTATTGGTTAGATTTATTGACTACAGTATTGGAATTTATTGGGTAGACCTATTGACTACAGTATAGGAAGTTATTGGGTAGATTTATTTACTGTAGTAAGGAAGTTTCTGGGTAGATTTATTGACTACAGTATAGGAAGTTATTGGGTAGATTTATTGGCAACACTATAGGAAGTTATTGGGTAGATTTATTGACTACAGTATAGGAAGTTATTGGGTAGATTTATTGGCAACACTATAGGAAGTTATTGGGTAGATTTATTGACTACAGTATAGGAAGTTATTGGGTAGATTTATTGACTACAGTATTGGAAGTTATTGGGTAGATTTACTGACTACAGTATTGGAATTTATTGGGTAGACCTATTGACTACAGTATAGGAAGTTATTGGGTAGATTTATTTACTGTAGTAAGGAAGTTTCTGGGTAGATTTATTGACTACAGTATAGGAAGTTATTGGGTAGATTTATTGGCAACACTATAGGAAGTTATTGGGTAGATTTATTGACTACAGTATAGGAAGTTATTGGGTAGACTTATATACCACAGTAAGGAAGTTATTGGGTAGATTTACTGACTACGGTATTGGAAGTTATTGGGTAGATTTATTGACTACAGTATTGGAAGTTATTGGGTAGATTTATTGACTACAGTATTGGAAGTTATTGGGTAAACCTATTGACTACAGTATAGGAAGTTATTGGGTAGACTTATTTGCTACAGTAAGGAAGTTATTGGGTAGATTTATTGACTACAGTATTGGAAGTTATTGGATAGATTTATTGACTACAGTATTGGAAGCTATTGGGTAGACCTATTGACTACAGTATAGGAAGTTATTGGGTAGATTTATTTACTACAGTAAGGGAGTTATTGGGTAGATTTACTGACTACAGTATTGGAATTTATAGGGTAGATTTATTGGCAACACTATAGGAAGTTATTGGGTAGATTTATTGGCAACATTATAGGAAGTTATTGGGTAGGTTTGGTAACAATAGTGTAGGAAGTTATGGGGTAGATTTGTTGACAACAGCTGAAAAAGTTGTTTTCCTTGTAATAAGTTAATGGCTATATCTTCTTGTTCATAAACACAGTTCAGAGAGTCAAATTATTTGTGAAGCATGGAACCATAATAAAACTACATCACATAATAAAAGTACATCATCATGGTATATTTGTTTATTTTTTATGTAATTGTTATCAGCCAATCATAATAAAGCAATCTAGTCTTATGAATCCAAAATAAATTGTTCCCTAGATATATGTTGGATGAAGGCATTGAAATGGTCAGATTATGGTACACAGGGTGGCTAATTAAACAATATTTATGTACATGACCCTTTTCCAAAAATTATTTTTACCTGTTAGAGGTAGATTTGTAGAAATTTACCTATTTCAATCATGCTTTGCCCTTCTTGACTTAATTTCAATCATGCTTTGCCCTTCTTGACTTAATTTCTATCACGCTTTGCCCTTCTTGCCTTAATTTCAATCATGCCCCACCCTTCTAGACTTACTTTCAATTATGCCCCACCCATCTCGACTTAATTTTAATCATAGCCCACCCTTCTTGACTTAATTTCAATCATGTTTTGCCCTTCTTGCCTTAATTTCAGTCATGCCCCACCCTTCGTGACTTAATTTCAATCATTCCCCACCCTTCTTGACTAATTTCAATCATGCCTCACCTTTCTTGCATTAATTTCAATCATATCCCATCCTTCTTGCCTTAATTTATATCATGCCTTGCCCTTCTTGCTTCAACTGAGTTGTTTAAAGTTTAATTTGAAATAAATTGTTCCAGCCTAAAATATTACATCAATAGTCCAATAAATGGAGATAATGCTAATATGTTATTAAGACGATAGGTTAAGACAATAGCCCAATAAATGGAAATCATTGTAATAAGTTATTAAGACAATAGGTTATTAAGACAATACATGTAGTCTAATAAGTGGAAATCATGGTAATAAGTTATTAAGACAACAATCTGATAAATGGAAATCACGATAATAAACTATTAAGACAATAGGTTATTAAGAGAGTAGTCTGATAAATGGAAATCATGTTAATACACATAATTATTAAGACATTTGTCTAATAAATGGAAGTCATGTTAATAAGTTATTAAGACAGTAGTCCAATAAAGAAAATCATGTGAATACCGGTAAGATATTAAGACAATAATTTGATAAATGGAAATCAGGTTAATATGTTCAGAACATAATGTGCTTTCTATTTTCATACTTCCTTTTACCAGATCAACAGTGCTTGAAATCTTGTATCAGTTCAGCCTACATGATCCACACCACTATCTGGGCAAGGAGTTGGATTCATGGGATATTTGGAATGTGCAGGAGGAGGACCGAAAGGCCGACCTCAAAAAGATGTGTCAGCAGTGGCTGGACAGGTCAGTGTTTTGCATTAATACAGAGCAAAGATCTCTTATCAGTTATTTTTGTAAGACATGTCTAAAAGAAATAAAGGTACATCTATCAGTTTCAGATACGATTATTTCTTATTGTATCTATTATTTTAATGTATCACTATTGATTTACCTTGCTTTCATAAAGATTGGTTATGTAGGATTGCTTGCATCTGACTGTCCATCTGTCACATGACCTTGTGGGTATTATCATCATCTCTTGAAGATCTGCATTTGACAAATCACTTGGCAATTTTTATATGAGTTATTACCTTATTTTGTCATAAAACAGTATACATCATGATACAAACAGCTCATGTCAGATAACATTATTATATGCATTCATAAATTTTATATAGAGCAACCTTGTTTCCATTTTTTAATTTAAGATGGATGACATCTTACAAGCTTCATTTGGAGGATGCCATAGAACGGATGAAAAGGGGGCAGAATCTACATGGTAAACTCAGCAAGGACAGCATCAGAAAGCAGAGTATTTTAAAAAAGGTATTGGTAATTTAGCTGCTTTGAAACATTCTATACTCAGGATACACTAATCGGTATCAGGCAAGGTCCACATGAAATGGGTTGGCAACTATGTGTATATACTACAGGTTTAACTATTATGTTTAAATTTGCTCATTAAGTTCAGTATATTACATTGTCGTATTGACTGTATCATATACTACAGTTGTAACATTCTACAAGTATTTATATTACATTGTCATATTGACTGTATCATATACTTGAATAACATTCTACAAGTATTTTAAAACATCATTTCTTCCAAATGTTTGCACATTTTTGTCAAAATTAACATTCAGATGGATTATTTTCATCATTAATTCAAATTCAGATTGGACAAAATGGTTTGGTTTGCTTTGGGCTTTTTATTTTTTGGTCACATTAACCACTTAAAGTTTATGTCATATCAATGCACATAGAATAATGTGCATTGCCCAAGGACATCATGCCAAGGCACATAGAGTATAAAATGTCTCACCCAAGGACATCATGCCAAGGCACATAGAGTATAAAGTGTCTCACCCAGGGACATCAAGCCAAGGCACATAGAGTAATGTGCATTGCCCAAGGACATCAAGCAAAGGCACATAGAATAATGTGTCTCACCAAAGGACATCATGACAAGGCACATAGATTATAAAGTGACTTTCTCAAGGACATCAAGCCAAGGCACCTATAGTAATGTGCATTGCCCAAGGACATCAAGCCAAGCACATAGAGTATAAAGTGTCTCACCCAAGGACATCATGCCAAGGCACATAGAGTATAAAGTGTCTCAACCAAGGACATCATGCCAATGCACATAGAGTATAAAGTGTCTCACCCAAGGACATCATGCCAATGCACATAGAGTATAAAGTGTCTCAACCAAGGACATCATGTCAATGCACATCGAGTATAAAGTGTCTCACCCAAGGACATCATGCCAATGCACATAGAGTAATGTGCATTGCCCAAGGACATCAAGCAAAGGCACACAGAGTAATGTGTCTCACCAAAGGACATCATGACAAGGCACATAGATTATAAAGTGACTTTCTCAAGGACATCAAGCCAAGGCACCTATAGTAATGTGCATTGCCCAAGGACATCAAGCCAAGCACATAGAGTATAAAGTGTCTCACCCAAGGACATCATGCCAAGGCACATAGAGTATAAAGTGTCTCAACCAAGGACATCATGCCAATGCACATAGAGTATAAAGTGTCTCACCCAAGGACATCATGCCAATGCACATAGAGTATAAAGTGTCTCAATCAAGGACATCATGCCAGTGCACATAGAGTATAAAGTGTCTCACCCAAGGACATCATGCCAATGTACATAGAATATAAAGTGTCTCACCCAAGGACATCATGCCAATGCACATAGAGTATAAAGTGTCTCACCCAAGGACATCATGCCAATGCACATAGAGTATAAAGTGTCTCACCCAAGGACATCATGCCAATGCACATAGAGTATAAAGTGTCTCACCCAAGGACATCATGCCAATGCACATAGAGTATAAAGTGATGTGCCCAAGGACATAATGTTCATGTGTCATTTTCAGTTCCAGATTTGCTGATGTGTTAGTATTATCTTTCCATGATTAACTGATTTCCTATCAAACTAATTGTTTATAAAATTTATTTTTTCTTTGAGAAAATTATACTACAGAATTTCACTCAGCAGCAGTATTTTATTTCATTCTACTGTTTTAACAAATTAATAATTGACCAAAAGCTGAGTTACTACCTCAGAATTATGGATCACATAATTTGAATGTATTTCCAGCTAAGTCATATGGTGAAATGTTATTTAATTAGGTCCCCAAATTTGTCTTAGAGATGGTTATAAATTAGGTCCCCAAATTTGTCTTAGAGATGGTTATAACTTAGGTCCCCAAATTTGTCATAGAGATGGTTATAAATTAGGTCCCCAAATTTGTCTTAGAGATGGTTATAAAAGTTGGTTGTTGTTGCTGTTATCTTTTATCTTTATGTAGTCTTAGGCTTGTCATATTTTGCTAAAAAAATTTCATGTGCTGGAACAGCTCCACACAAATAACATTGCATCAAGGACTGATCTAACATCTATTAGTACTGACCCTGGTGCTTTGCATCAGGACTAATCTAACATCTATTAGTACTACCCTGGGAGATTGCATCAGGACTGATCTAACGTCTATTAGTACTGACCCTGGGGCATTGCATCAAAACTAATCTAACATCTATTAGTATTGACCCTGGGGCATTGCATCAAGACTAGTCTAACATCTATTAGTACTGACCCTAGGGCACTGCATCAGGACTGATCTAATGTCTGTTAGTACTGACCCTGGGGCATTGCATCAGGACTAACCTAACGTCTATTAGTACTGACCTTGGGGCATTGCATCAAGACTAATCTAACATCTATTAGTACTAACCCTTGGGCATTGCATCAGGACCGATCTAACATCTATTAGTACTGACCCTAGGACATTGCATCAGGACTGATCTAATGTCTGTTAGTACTGACCCTGGGGCATTACATCAGGACTGATCTATCATCTATTAGTACTGACCCTAGGGCATTGCATCAGGACTGATCTAATTTCTGTTAGTATTGACCCAGGGGCATTGTGTCAGGACTGATCTAACATCTATTAGTACTGACCCTAGGGCATTGAATCAGGACTGATCTAATGTCTGTTAGTACTGACTCTGGGGCATTGCATCAGGATTGATCTAACGTCTCTTAGTACTGACCCTGGGACATTGCATCAGGACTAATCTAACGTCTATTAGTACTGACCTTGGGACATTGCATCAGGACTAATCTACTGTTTATTAGTACTGACCCGAGGGCACTCCATGAGGATTGATCTAATGTCTGTTAGTACTGACCCTGGGGCATTGCATCAGGACTGATCTACCATCTATTAGTACTGACCCAAGGGCAATTGTTCAGTTAAGGACTCACGGTACTAATTCAACTCCAATAGTAAACATATGGAAACACTATCATATTCAGAATTCAATAACTTAAAATTTCTGGGTGCTGATGATGAGACCTATAATTCTCCATGCACATCTAACCTTGGTGCAAGCTTATGTGTGGAGAACACCATATGAGCCGCAGCATTTTGTTTATTTACATGTGCATGAAACACGTGTTATTGATTCTGCACCAAATGAATCAGGTGCTGCTTTCATTATTGAGTACTCCTGAGTCAAGCCTGTAAAAATACTAAAATTGCATCAGTAGAAATTTGTCTATATTTTTTAAAATTACCTTTAGAATAAGCTCTCAAAAGGTATTTTTACTAAAATTTTAATTTTCATTATTAACCATTTATGGACCACCAAACCTGTAAATACTCTATTATTTGTTCACCCATTTCTAGACTGGTTCACAATTCTTCCATATAATTAGTACCATGTGTCCTTAAAGGATTTTTTATAAGTCAGAGAGATAAGCTTTGGCACCTATTTTGTCTTGTGTTTTGTGGTTATAGAGTGTTTAAACAGTTGGAAAAATGTATTTCCCAAACAAGCTAGCAAAACACCTTTACTGATTGTCCAACAAAAAAACTGTAAATGAGACCCAGACATCTTTTGGAATCAAACTTAGCCAGTAACATCTTCTCTGATTGTCCCACAAAGAAACAGTCCATACACTGTACCTGGTGAACTGGAATTTTACTTCATTGATTTATTTATTGGATGAGCAAATCAGGGTAGGTGGATCAATGATATTGAGATCTCCCATGATGATTTCAAGTTGATCAGTGATATTGAGATCTCCCATGACAATTTCAAGTTGATCAGTGATATTGAGATCTCCCATGACAATTTCAAGTTGATCAGTGATATTGAGATCTCCCATGACAGTTTCAAGTTGATTAATGATATTGAGATCTCCCATGACAATTTCAAGTTGATTAATGATATTGAGATCTCCCATGACAATTTCAAGTTGATTAATGATATTGAGATCTCCCATGACAATTTCAAGTTGATCAGTGATATTGAGATCTCCCATGACAATTTCAAGTTGATCAGTGATATTGAGATCTCCCATGACAGTTTCAAGTTGATTAATGATATTGAGATCTCCCATGACAATTTCAAGTTGATTAATGATATTGAGATCTCCCATGACAATTTCAAGTTGATTAATGATATTGAGATCTCCCATGACAATTTCAAGTTGATTAGTGATATTGAGATCTCCCATGACAATTTCAAGTTGATCAGTGATATTGAGATCTCCCATGACAATTTCAAGTTGATCAGTGATATTGAGATCTCCCATGACAGTTTCAAGTTGATTAATGATATTGAGATCTCCCATGATGATTTCAAGTTGATCAATGATATTTAGCTCTCCCATGATGATTTCAAGTTGATCATAGTATGAGCATGTCAAAACTTTTTAGATTGTTTCCATGCTGAGCAAATAAATACACAGTATTAACCTTAAAAATAAATCATATGAATACACAGTATTAACCTTAAAAATAAATCATATGAATACACAGTATTAACCTTAAAAATAAATCATATGAATACACAGTATTAACCTTAAGCATAAAAGATATGAATACACAGTATTAACTTTAAACATAAAAGATATGAGTACACAGAATTAACCTTAAAAATAAGACATGAATGCACAGTATTAACCTTAAAAATAGAAGAGTAAAATTGAGAAATAATGGTGGCAAATTTTCCAGTAAATTGATTCCAGGTTTTTAAAATAAATGGCAATAATTTATTGAAGTTATTTTATATTTGTTGTTCAGCAGATTTTATGGTTTTTCTTTTATTAACAGCAAATTTTGTTTGAATTAACCTGATCAGGCATAATGCTAGACACATCAACAACACAAATTTGATTACTTCTGTTTTCCTTTCAGAGTGGTATTGGGGAAACAATATCAGACGATCACGAAACTACATTGCCAGATGGGAGGGGAATTAGCAGGGGAGTCACAGGTGTGATTTTTTTTTAGATTAGAGGATTTTTGTTCCTTTTTGTATGGTAAATTATATGATACTCTTATCCTACACTGTTATTGCAAGAGAAATGAGCAGTATTATGAATTATTTACATCAGGTCTGTCAAATTGAATAGGTGTTTTCTTCAAGTTTACTTTTGAGTTGGACTTGGATATATTCTATCAGGTGCTAATTGCCAGGTGTTCTTTCATACTACAGTAGCATTGATTTTATATAACCTTGAAACACCTGTTTTTATTTAATCTTGAAACACCTGTTTTTATCTAAACTTGAAACACCTGTTTGTATCTAACCTTGAAACACCTGTTGGGGTTATTAGCATTGTATGTGTACATAACATTAGTATGCAGCTGTACCTTTTATTGATGAGAGGAACTTCAAGATGATCATCATGATTCAAACACAATCAAAGAAAAATACTTTCTTGTGACCATCAGTTATTTTAACTAAAGGAATAGATCAATTGAAAACTCATTTGGCTTGTTGGTAGATATTTTATCTAAATGAATACATAAATTAAGAACTTGTTTGGCTTGTTGGTAGGTTTGTAATATTCCTTGGAAGTTTTTTTTCTGATTTCACAATGTATTCTAACATACATTTTTACTTGGTTTTTAATACTGTAGTGACCTTTGACAAACCCCCAGACCCTGCCTTGATTGAAGGTGCTACCTACATTGATGCAATGAATTATTTCTGTGACATGATGATGGAAAAGGAACTGGATGGCTTAAAGCACCCGGGTCGTAAACCAGCAGGAACCAAAGACAATGTTGTACAAGCCAAGAACACTGTACTCATTTTTCCCAAACTGCCTCAGTGAGTATTTCATTCATTATATTACTGAGTGGTTACTGAGTAGTGATTAACACAACTATTTTATTCAGGATTCCAGATTCAATCTGCATGAAGTTAAAATTATTCTTATTAGATTCGTGTTCAGCCTGTCAATGTTTTACTGTCAGTACAAGAATATATGGATATTACAATCTTTAGAAACTTTATTCAGGCCATATTAAACCTAACACTTGCATTGTGATCCAACAGCTACATTTTATACCACATTTAATTTAATACTTGCTTTTTGTAATTTGGCATTTTTTATATCATATTAAGTGTAATACCTGCACTGTTATTCTCATCATTTTATACTGTATTCAATGTAATACACGCTCTCCGTGATTGGCTTCATTTTATACCATATTCAGTGTAATACCTGTATTGTGATTGACTATATTTTAGTCCATATTTAATGCAATAACCCCATTCTGATTGGCTTTATTTATACCATATTCAGTGTAATACATGCACTGTGTGATTGGATGCATTTTATACCAAATTCAGTGTAATATATACACTGTGTGATTACATGCATTTTATACCATATTCAGTGTAATATATGCACTGTGTGATTGGATGCATTGTATACCATATTCAGAGTAATATATGCATTGTGTGATTACATGCATTTTATACCATATTCAGTGTAATATATGCACTGTGTGATTACATGCATTTTATACCATATTCAGTGTAATACATGCACTGTGATTGGATGCATTTTATACCATATTCAGTGTAATATATGCTCTGTGTGATAACATGCATTTTATACCATATTCATGTAATAATTGCACTGTGTGATTGGATATATTTTATACCATATTCAGTGTAATACATGCATTGTGTGATTGGATGCATTTTATACCATATTCAGAGTAGTATATGCACTGTGTGATTGGATGCATTTTATACCATATTCAGTGTAATATATGCACTGTGTGATAACATGCATTTTATACCATATTCATGTAATAATTGCACTGTGTGATTGGATATATTTTATACCATATTCAGTGTAATACATGCATTGTGTGATTGGATGCATTTTATACCATATTCAGAGTAGTATATGCACTGTGTGATTGGATGCATTTTATACCATATTCAGTGTAATATATGCACTGTGTGATAACATGCATTTTATACCATATTCATGTAATAATTGCACTGTGTGATTGGATATATTTTATACCATATTCAGTGTAATACATGCATTGTGTGATTGGATGCATTTTATACCATATTCAGAGTAGTATATGCACTGTGTGATTGGATGCATTTTATACCATGTTCAATGTAAAACCTACACTGTATGACTGGCCTCATTTTGCAACATATTTGGTGTAACACATGTACTGTGTGATTGGCTTAATTTTATACTGTAATTGATGTAATACATGTACTGTTTGATTGGCTACAGTTAATACCATATTCAGTGTAATATATGCACTGTGTTATTCTCATCATTTTATACTGTATTCAGTGTAGATTGACTACAGTACAAAATTCCATGTAATACATGCACTGTGTGATTGGCTACATTTTATACTGTATTTGATGGCAATATATGCAATGTATTAATGGCTGCATTTTATATACCATATACAGTGTAATACATATACTATGTGATTGGCTACAGTTAATACCATATTCAGTGTAATACTTGCACTGTGTGATTGACTACAGTACCATATTCCATGTAATACATGCACTGTGTGATTGGGTTCATTTTATACCGTATTTGATGTAATATATGCAATGTATTAATGGCTACATTTTATACTGTATTTGATGAAATACATGCAATGTATTAATGGCTACATTTTATACTGTATTTGATGTAATACATGCAATGTATTAATGGCTACATTTTATACTGTATTTGATGTAATACATGCAATGTATTAATGGCTACATTTTATACTGTATTTGATGAAATACATGCAATGTATTAATGGCTACATTTTATACTGTATTTGATGAAATACAAGCACTGAATGAATGGCTACATTTTATACTGTATTTGATGAAATACATGCAATGTATTAATGGCTACATTTTATACTGTATTTGATGAAATACATGCAATGTATTAATGGCTACATTTTATACTGTATTTGATGAAATACATGCAATGTATTAATGGCTACATTTTATATTGTATTTGATGAAATACATGCAATGTATTAATGGCTACATTTTATACTGTATTTGATGAAATACATGCAATGTATTAATGGCTACATTTTATACTGTATTTGATGTAATACATGCAATGTATTAATGGCTACATTTTATACTGTATTTGATGTAATACATGCAATGTATTAATGGCTACATTTTATACTGTATTTGATGTAATACATGCAATGTATTAATGGCTACATTTTATACTGTATTTGATGAAATACATGCACTGAATGAATGGCTACATTTTATGCTGCATTAATTTCAGTATATGCACTGTATTAATTGCTACATTTTGTACTATATTCAGTATAATACATGCAATGTATTAATGGCAGCATTTTATACTGTATTAATTGCAATACCTGCAATTTTGTGATTCGATACGTTTTATACCATATTTAATGCAGTGTGTCCATTGTGTGACTGGCAGCATTTTCTGTAATACATGCACTGTGCACTTAAATTATTATTTGGTTAAATGTTTGACCATAATAAGTACACATATTTGAAGAGGTTTTTCTTTTTGTCTGCCTTGAGAATTTTCTACTCTGAGGGTTCATTCTATCTCCCAGTATGTTCACACCCAATAAAACATTTCTAAGATATATTTTTGAGACTATTTGAACCACAAAATTAAGTGGTATGGATACACAATGCATTCATTTTGGTAAGTTATGAGAAAATTATGATGTTCTAAGTGGTTTTTAGTAACTTTCTTTTGAGTATGTTTAGATTTAGACAGAGGTGCTTAGAAGTGGCTATGTTTGTATTACATCAACTATGGCACTAAGTTTTATATGTTAATTATGATCATTAATTAATAATGTTTTTGTATAAAATAATCTTAGATACAGTCTTGTCAAAATTTCTCTGAATTGACTTTAGCTTCCTTTGCAAACAGTTGTCTCCTATATCGGTCCCAATAAACTTGTCTGATGCAAATACTAATATTGACATCTCTATGGTCATTCTATATGAAGGGCCAAGAGGGTTTTATATGCACTTGTAAAAATAGAAAAGTCTAATAGTTTTCATGTCTGCAGCATGGAGTGAAATGTACACTACATACCTGACCATTTCTTTTTAACAGCAAACCTTGTCTTGTGCGCCTGGGGGAGACACACACTAGTGCTTGCCAAGCTCATAGGGAAACTACTCTCCATGTTGGTAAGTGACAAATATTGCGCAGTTTACCATATTTACTAACTTATAAGTCGACCTTTTTTGCTGAAAATTTGGTTCATACAGAGTAGGGATCATCTTATAGGAGTGACATACAGCAAAGTTTGATAAATCTGGGGTAATGTTAGGGACTCTTGATGTTTCCAGTACATAAAAGTACTGTCAAATAAAATATTTGTACATTTTCATGCATTTGTGTATGGTATGCACTGTTTATTCATTTCATGATGGTATTCTTTACACAATACTTGTATCTACAATGATTTGGATTTTGATAATTTGAAATCATGGGTAAATTGAATACTACCCATCGCTGAGTGAAGTCTTCATAAGTGTTGTTTAATGTGGATGTTTACTAGTTAAGTATATTGTCTCCATTTTCATGCAAGTCCTAAGAACCTGTATTTCTATTAATATTTGTGATTTGTTCTGTAAATGCTGTGTTGATGCAATAGGAGTTTTTATTTAAGTTGTATTTTCCTTCTTCATAAGTTAGATATAAATCCAAAGTTATATTTCCCAAGTTTTCTGCCAGTGCATTTGGCATGATAAGCTCTTTACTTGTAAAGGCATCACTTGCTTTGTTTTCAAGTTGATACTTGAATCAAACCAATGGCTACAGTAAACAGACCTGATCAGCCTGAGATCTCAATGTGATGGCCTCTATAGCTACAGTAAACAGACCTGATGGGCCTCTGTCCTCAATGTGATGGCCTCTGTGGTTATAGTAAATAGGCCTGATGGGCTTCTGTCCTCATTGTGATGTCCTCTATGGCTACAGTAAACAGATTTGATGGGCCTCTGTCCTCAATGTGATGGCTACAGTAAACAGACTGATGGGCCTCAGGCCTCAGTGTGATGGCCACTTTGGCTACAGTAAACATACCTGATGGGCCTCAGTCCTCAATATGATGGCACTATGGTTACAGTAAACAAACCTGATGGGCCTCAGTCCTCAATATGATGGCCACTATGGCTACAGTAAACAGACCTGATGTGCATCTGTCCTTAATTTGATGGCCTCTTTGGCTGCAGTAAACAGACCTGATGGGCCTCAGTGTGATTTCCTCTATGGCTACATTAAACAGACCTGATGGGCCTCTGTCCTAAATGTGATGGCCTCTATGGCTACAGTAAACATACCTGATGGGCCTCAGTCCTCAATGTGATAGCACTATGGTTTCAGTAAACAGACCTGATGGGCCTCATTCCTCAGTGCGATGGCCATTATGGCAACAGTAAACAGACCTGATGTGCATCTGTCCTTAATTTGATGGCCTCTTTGGCTGCAGTAAAAAGACCTGATGGTCTTCAGTGTGATGGCCTCAATGGCTACAGTAAACAGACTGATGGGCCTCAGTCCTCAGTGTGATGGCCACTATGCCTACAGGGAACAGACCTGATGTGCATCTATCCTCAATTTGATGGCGTCTATGGCTACAGTAAACAGACCTGATGGGCCTCAGTCCTCAGTGTGATGGCCTCTATGGTTACCGCAAAGAGACCTGATGTGCTCTGTCCTTAATGTGATGACCTCTGCATGGGAAAGGAAGTATTATTTGATTCTTAGTTCTTAATTTTTTATTGGAAGTCAAATTAATTTGACCCTCACTGCATACTAGTTCATGACTAGAAATTGTTTAGATAACGTGCAAGTGGTGGAATGTAGCAATACCCCGAAGAAAAAAAACTTCCGATTTGGATACCTGCCCCCCATTTCAGTTCCTCACAGCCAGTTGAAAGATAACCAAAATGGGAGGACAGTAGCCCGTAATAATGATAATTAAAGCACTTTCTAGGTATGGCCAATAGGAAGATAAAAGAAAGGTTGGGAGGGCAGTAGCCTGTAAAGATAATTAAAGCTGTTGCATGGTACAAACTCTAAAATGATTAAAAAGGTTGGGAGAGTAACAGCCTATAAAGATAATGAAAGTGGTTTCAAAGTACAAACTGTAGCAAGATAAAAAATTTGGAAGGCAGTAACCTATAATAATGATAATTAAAGTGGTTTCAAGAGCATGGACTCATGTGCTCTGTGCACTTCCTATATACTGGAGTGCTGTGGTTTCACAGTTCTTAAAGTTAGCTATCAGTGAATAAATAAATAAAGACACTGACCTTCAAGATATTATATATGTCTGTTTGATGTTCTTTGCTCTATATTAACATACATTTTAATTTATAGTTTAAATCAGATGACTCTGGGAAACAGTTGATAAACAGATACCATGTAGATTCCAGGTTATGCATGGGGCATTACTCTGATATCACGTTAATACTATTAAAATATTTTTGTGATGGTAAATAGTTGTCCTAATGTTAAGATCTTGATGTGTATATATAACACAAATTGTAAATTAATTTTAAAATTGAATACTACTTCAGTGGCTCTCATTCTGTCACCTGTACCCTCCAGCAGCAGAAACTTATCTGAGAGAATTAAAACAATACATATGTAACCACTTGTGACAGGGGTGTGGGAGTGTGATTGGATTGTTGGTTAGGATGGCACACCACTATGAGCCTGAAAGTATGTGTCTACCACAGACTGTTTAAACAAAACTAGGTGGATGTACAACAAAAAGTAAAAAATCATGTACAATAAAGTTTACATGTCCACACCTGTCAATTGCACAGGAAAACAACAGTATTAATATCCTTCATATTTTGACTCTGATTTGCTACCATATATTTGATCTCTTGCTTCTTGACAAATATGGTTATCATATGATTGGACTCTTGCATAAAATCATTGGACATTATCAGATGACAAACTGCTTAACTGATTCGTTTGTGATATCGATTTTAAGATGTAGATTTTATTTAAGAACATGGGGTATGGCCATCATGTTTGAAAAAGTGAAATTCATGGGTGCATTGTTACAGTGATGTACTTGCCAGCAGTCCTGACATTTTCCTGAAATAAAACTGGTAATACAGAATTTGCAACTTATGGTCATCCATTGTATATAAGATAAGCACACAATAGGTAGTGCTATGCAGTTAATTACTAAAAACCTCAAATACCCCAATACCAAAGAACTCACAATATCATTGGAAGCTACCAGATATCTGTTTCATGTCTTTATGTCAGGCTAAATGAATGTTATATTTTCAGAAAATTTTTTGTAATAACTGTGTTATAATTATAGTGAAAAGGGAGTGAATATGGCGCAATTCAAGAAATATCATTTGTGAAATGTAATGTATAGGAAAATATTAGTTTCTTAGTGGTATATGATAAGAAATTGGGAGAGTTCCTAAGTGGGGATTACACTTTTATGTACCCATTGAGTCGCCTTGTAATTTTTTTATTAGTTTATAGGATTTTCTATTATTATTATTTCATTTCCTTGGCATGGCATAGCAAATAGCATTAATAATGTCATTAGTGCAATTAATCAATCAGTAAGTTTTGTTTTGCAACAATCAAACACTACTGTAGCACAACTGAGGGATAACAGTACTGTAGCACAACTGAGGGATAACTACTGTGGCACAACTAAGGGATAATAGTACTTTGGCACAACTAAGGGATAACAGTACTGTAGCACAGCTGAGGGATAACAGTTCTGTAGCACAAATGAGGGATAACAGTTCTGTAGCACAAATGAGGGATAATTGTGAATCAAACAATATGTAATAGCATGAAACTTTAATGTAAGGACAAGATGAAATGGTTTCCTTTCTGGGCAATTCCAGCAAAAGCCTTCAACCACTGCCAATGATAAGGTTTTGCTGGCATCAAAAAGGTCCAGTTGACATATAGGCAAACAGCCACTGCCAACCCGATTTAGTTCTCTTCTTTGTGAGGCCTAGAGGTAAAAACTGGAGAAAGTCAACTGTGCACGATAGCTAACAGCCTGAAAATTATCACAAATTGAACATTTGTCCTCAAATTTCACATGTTAATAATTTAAGCGGTATATCTGATCTGAGATCTCTGAATATACCAATGAATCAAGTACTTGAGTCAAGAGGAAAAAGCTTGAGGGTTTACATTCTGCATTCTATCCTTTACCTGCAGGAAAAGTATCTAAAAATGTGTTTAATATAGCACTTTAAAGCACAAACTGGGTTTAGGAGTTTGCCTTCTCTAGAATGATCTAATGATGAGAGACTGTGAATGAAAAGCTTCTAATTACCTGTAGATAACAACAGTTTTTTGGTCAAGAATCCCAGATGTATCATTAAAAACAACTGAATCATCTGAGCAGAATTATGCATAGTTTATGTTGAACAAAAGGGCATGCAACTGACCAGTGCTGCAAGCTGAATCCATAGCAGGGATAGTTTATGTTGATAGAAAGGGCATGCCACTGACCAGTTCTGCAAGCTGAATCCATGTTCGTTAGGAAACACGTTGTGAAATAGCAGCTTTAGTGAGTTCTTATACAGGCAGCTTAGAGCAGAAAAGAAAACCATTAGAGATTCCAGTTGGGAAATAATGCAATTTCCCAGGGTCAGCTCAGGTCATAATTGGCCAACAAGTCAAAGACCCCAGCATGGCCAAAATTAGGGAGATATAACCCTTAATAGAAATTGGTGCCAATTTCTTCTCTAGAGGCAGAGAAAGAAATTAGTAGCAAGGTAAAACTCCATAAGGGAACAAAGCCATTGTTCTTGCACAAGTATGAAAGGACATGCAAATTTCCCCCAGATGCCTTCAAAAGAGGAGGCATTTTATTTGGTGTGATTCTCATCTTGATTGAAGGGTCGAACTCTTTGTAGAGGTCTTACTTGCCAAGAACCATATACAGTGTATAAAGGGAATGTCTCTGGGTAGAGATGGAAGACCTGCAGTCTTAGCTATTTGGAGATGCCTGAATCTTTCTGGGAACATCTAACTCTATGTTAAGTCATTGATCCAGAATTTGTCTTATCTGACATGAATGATCACCTTGCAGTTCTGATCCCTTGAATCACTCAGAATAAACACAGTAAGAAGAAAGACGAAGTACCCCAGAATCTTGTCCCAGCAGAATGACACATTATCCACTTCCATGCAGGCTTCTGGGTCTGATATGATAAACCCAAAGGTATATAGCTTGTGGTTCCATCTGGCTAGAAAGAGCTCTACCACTGGATGACCCCAAAGTATGCAAATCTAATGTAAGACTGAACTGTGGAGAGACCACTTGAAGTACCGACACGGACCTCTCATTTATAAAAGGAAAAAAATATTAAATTAATGGTGTAAAATAATGCATCCAGTGCTGAAAATTAGGTTAGATCAATAAAAAATACCAACATTTTAAATGGATATTATTTTTGAGAAATCGATCAGATTTTGGGAGTTTATATGTTACTTGTTCAAGTACAAGCTTAAACTGGTGAACATCTGGTATATATTCACTTTGCAGTCATGGAACTTATTTATTAAGGTATCTAGTAAAAATTGTCTTTGAAAATATATTACTGTTACAGTCTATAAGGTATGTAGACAGGGATGACCAATTTTGGGGTCTTTCTGGGAGTGCTGGATTATAGATTCAGCAAAAGGAAATATAACTTTAATGTGATCAGGTGGAGTATTTGATGAATAAAGATTTTGTTTTAATTGCTTTCCATGTCAGGTTTGTAAAATTGTATTTATTGGGATTTAAATCAGTTTAATATTTTGTGATTTAAATCAGTTTTTCTTTTTGGACCATTTCAGACTATCGTTTACCACCCATGACTGCTCGAGGTTATCATCCCTTACCTGGCCAGGTCAGTGGTTTTGTCAACAGCATAAACCTGCCGATGAAATCCATTATCCTGAATCCATTCCCCAATGAACTGGATGAGTATGATCTGCGATTCCAGGAGCCAATCCTGATCATGCTGAAGTCTTCGCAAAAATACTTTATACCGGAACAGTCTGTTGTCAGACCCGACATGATTGCAGCAACTGCGTTGTAATATAACAAGGACGTACTTACCATGTGAACAATGTCAGGAGTTGCACTATCTGGATTGCAAGCTATCCACCAATCAGGAAAATGTGCCAGGACAAAATTCAAATGTGCCTTTTAGATTCTTAATTGTTTTTACTAGGAACTCACATCTGAGTCACCAAATCATGAAACCAGTTGGCGTATTTGGTAATGATGTTCTAAATTTCCATTGTTACATACTAGAAAGTGTCTCTGATTTTGGAGCTTGGGACACAGAGGGGATTTCTACTTTGGGAGTGGTACAGTTTAAGTCTGGGACATAAAGTAGCTGAGTGATAGCTTTTCACTCTAAGGAAAACATGAGCTATAGTGAACCTCTCTGACTCTCAGTACAGGAGTACCCCATTGTGTCTGGGCCAGTTATGTTGGAAACAGTTGGGGGATTAGTTTTATTGATTTTTTTTAATGTGCCAATCACTGAAAATAAACATGAAATAGACCATTAGAGTTTTGTAGGAAAAAAAACAAAAAACCCATAGTTCTGCAGATTAAAGCTAATGATGTAGAGAACATTATGTTGCATACAGTTCACCCAGGGATAATCAATAAATGAAAAACAGTAGAGTCATCTATCATTTTCTTTACTACCAAAAATTTAGTCTTCTACATGTAGACAATTTACATAAGCATTGTAGCAAATGATATGACTAGAGCTTTCATTAGAAAGTATTTTTTCAACCAAAGTATTTCATATTAAAATGGTTATATAATTATCAATCCAGCATTGATTTTAAATATGATAAATTTTCACTTTCTGCAATAAACTTTTCAGCATTAATTTCAAAGCCTGTGATCAGTTTTCACTTGATGGGAGAATTTTTTTAGCATTAATTGCAAAAGCTGTGATAAATTTTCACTTGTTGGAGAAACCTTCTACAGTTGTTGCATCATTGTAAATAAATACTATTTGTGTCTCTTGTAGGCATCTAAAACTGCATTTATTATTAGTCTTAAAATCTGCACTGCGTATCTTTGCTTACACTGTAAAGTCTGCAATGGAACTAATCAGTTTGCAAGCAAAGCTGTGCTTGTTTTAGTTATGCATCTGTCTTTATGTACAAGAAATTGTTCATTCACAAAAAATGTAATAATATTGTTTAAACTATAGCCAGTGTTGAAACACATAAACAAATTAGAAGTATACCAGTGTTGTACTTATTTGTAAGCTATTTAACGGGGAAAAAAAGTTCATAACAGTGGTCTAAAGTTTATAAATATAAAAGAAAATATAGGTTAAATAATTTTTAGGTAAAAATTATTATGTCTGTATTAGATAAAATCATTACGTAGGTCAGTGATATTAAAATTTCATTATTACAATCCTAGAAAAATTTCCAAGTATTAATAACAATGATATAATTTGATATATTTGTATACAGGATATGCTAGCCTGATTTGATGTTACTATCAAAAAGACACATACAGTCTGTAAGAAAGCTGAAGTGTAATGCAGTGGTTATTTAACACTGAGAAAATTTCAGGAATGTTGTTAATTATGTTGAGGATCTTACTGTTAAATTTAAATGGAATTTATGAAATCAGAAAATTCAGTCTTCTGGGACCCTCAATGAGCAAATGACCGACATTAGCTGACATTTAAAAAAAAAATGCAGTGGGCATTGTAGGATTCTGGTAATCACATGACAAAATAAACTGATTTTATTTGTTGAATCTGCAGATAATGTTGAAATAGATTATGATGCCTCAGTTGTTATGCTTGTCCCCCATCATGTCATTTGTAACATGATGTGTTGCATACACATAACATATTTACAAAGTATATGAGTTTATTATGTAAATAAGAAGGTAGTCATGTTATAAATGTTGTTATTCTGTCACTTTGTTTTTCAGTGAGTGTTTGCTGTACCAAGAAAACTGTGATATTTTTTCCAATGTTTTCATATCAATGTGTACAAATAATATCTTGACTTGGGCACCAAGTAAATGAAACACAAGTACTTGAAATACAATATTCAACAAATGTTTGATGTTCATGTTCACTTTTATTTATTCCCTGTAATTATTTATTGTTGTGGGGCATCTCATATGGTATCAAAAGTACAAGGACAGTAATCAAGTTATACTAATCATTTCTACATGAATTGTACACATTCAAGGGCAGTAATTAAGATAATATAATTTCTAAATGAACTGTACTTCCATTCAAGGACAGTAATCAAGATAAGCTAGTATCATTTCTAAATGAACTGTACTTCCATTCAAGGACAGTAATCAAGATAAGCTACTATCATTTCTAAATGAACTGTACTTCCATTCAAGGACAGTAATCAAGATAAGCTAGTATCATTTCTAAATGAACTGTACTTCCATTCAAGGACAGTAATCAAGATAAGCTAGTATCATTTCTAAATGAACTGTACTTCCATTCAAGGACAGTAATCAAGATAAGCTAGTATCATTTCTAAATGAACTGTACTTCCATTCACGGACAGTAATCAAGATAAGCTAGTATCATTTCTAAATGAACTGTACTTCCATTCAAGGACAGTAATCAAGATAAGCTAGTATAATTTCTAAATGAACTGTACTTCCGTTCAAGGACAGTAATCAAGATAAGCTACTATCATTTCTAAATGAACTGTACTTCCGTTCAAGGACAGTAATCAAGATAAGCTAGTATCATTTCTAAATGAACTGTACTTCCGTTCAAGGACAGTAATCATGATAAGCTAGTATCATTTCTAAATGAACTGTACTTCCATTCAAGGACAGTAATCAAGATAAGCTAGTATCATTTCTAAATGAACTGTACTTCCGTTCAAGGACAGTAATCAAGATAAGCTAGTATCATTTCTAAATGAACTGTACTTCCGTTCAAGGACAGTAATCAAGATAAGCTAGTATCATTTCTAAATGAACTGTACTTCCATTCAAGGACAGTAATCAAGATAAGCTAGTATCATTTCTAAATGAACTGTACTTCCATTCAAGGACAGTAATCAAGATAAGCTAGTATCATTTCTAAATGAACTGTACTTCCATTCAAGGACAGTAATCAAGATAAGCTAGTATCATTTCTAAATGAACTGTACTTCATTCAAGGACAGTAATCAAGATAAGCTAGTATCATTTCTAAATGAACTGTACTTCCATTCAAGGACAGTAATCAAGATAAGCTAGTATCATTTCTAAATGAACTGTACTTCCATTCAAGGACAGTAATCAAGATAAGCTAATATCATTTCTAAATGAACTGTACTTCTATTCAAGGACAATAATCAAGATAAGCTAATATCATTTCGAAATTAACTGTACTCCCATTCAAGAGCTTCAGGTACTGACTTGCACTTTCAAAGTGAGATTTTCAATTTTCTAAACTTTCATCTCGAGGCATTAAAAAAGTATCTTCATCTAGTGTGTCACATAAATTCCTTACATCAGCAACTTTTGATCTTACAGTTTGTTTTAAGAGTCGGGCTATTTATTACTGTCATTAAAATCAATGCTAATCTGTAAATTCATGATTAGTGAATGTGGACATAGATCACTAAAACCCATGCCCACTAAAAACAAAAAAATATGTATTTATCAGTAAAATTATTCTTCCTTTTGCTTTAAAAAGTTTTGCAAATAAACTTCTTCCAGACAGTACTATAACAGGTCATGATATGCCTCTACTATAACAGGTCATGATATGCCTCTACTAGAAAATGTCATGATATACCTCTAACAGAACAGGTCATGACATGCCTCTACTAAAACAGGTCATGACATGCTTCTACTAAAACAGGTCATGATATGCCTCAACTACAACAGGTCATGACATGCCTCTACTACAAAAGATCATTATATGCCTCAACTATAACAGGTCATGATATGCCTCAACTATAACAGGTCATGACATGCCTCTACCACAACAGGTCATGACATGCCTCTACTAGAAAAGGTCATGATACACCTCTATTAAAGCAGGTCATGATATGCCTCTACTAGAACAGGTCATGACATGCCTCCTCTTCAACAGGTCATGACATGCTTCTACTAAAACAGGTCATGATATGCCTCAACTACAACAGGTCATGACATGCCTCTACTACAAAAGATCATTATATGCCTCAACTACAACAGGTCATGATATGCCTCAACTATAACAGGTCATGACATGCCTCTACCACAACAGGTCATGACATGCCTCTACTAGAAAAGGTCATGATACACCTCTATTAAAGCAGGTCATGATATGTATCTGCTACAACAGGTCATGACATGCCTCTACTCAAACAGATCATGATATGCCTCAACTATAACAGGTTATGACATGCATCTATTAGAACAGTTCTAGACATGTCTCTACTAGAACAGGACACAATATGCCTCATCTAGAACAGGTCATGATACACCTCTACTAAAGCAGGTCATGATATGCCTCTACTACAACAGGTCATGACATGCCTCTACTAGAATAGGTCATGACATGCCCTTTTGTGGTTAATTGATATGTTTATTGTATTAAGTACTTGCCAAGACCGAAACTCTATATGAGGTACAATGAATACCAGTGGCAGAAATGGCCATGTGTTCTTCAATGTATGAAGTAAATAAGGGTGTTGATAGAACAGCAAACATGCCTGATATCTCAGACCAATGCACTAATTTTAACACTAATGATATGATGTATCGTATCAGGCTATTGCCTGGAAATGTGTTTTTGTTGACTCAACAAATAATGCAGAATTATTTCTGCTAAATATGTTGCGAAAAATCAGCAATGTATATCTTGCAAATGGACAGTTCACCTTTCAACTATGAATACATTTGGATGCAATATTTTCATTTTTTTACATATGAAAGCAGGGAAAGTACCAGGTGTAAAGAGGTTGCCATTTTGAGACATTGTTAATCCTGATCACCAAAGCCTGATGCTATCTCAAGGGGACCAGCTTGTTGCTGTCACAACTGTTCACTTGCAGCATGCTGGTTATTTTATCTAGTCAGTCATCGACCATGTTTGTGTCACATGATTCTTGTGATGTCATTCAAAACAAAGATGGTGAAACTAGCCCTGCTACTTGAAATGACTGCTCTGTATTCCCATTTCGTAAGCTCCATCGGCATCCTCAACACCAATGTCATAAACCATATTGTAACTATTACACTAGTACTAGAGATGTACTATTTGCTGCTACACACATTACACTAGTACTAGAGATGTAGTATTTGCTGCTACACACATTACACTAGTACTAGAGATGTAGTATTTGCTGCTACACACATTACACTAGTGCTAGAGATGTAGTATTTGCTGCTTCACATATTACATTAGTACTAGAGATGTAGTATTTGCTGCTACACATATTACACTAGTACTAGAGATGTAGTATTTGCTGCTACACACATTACACTAGTACTAGAGATGTAGTATTTGCTGCTTCACATATTACATTAGTACTAGAGATGTACTATTTGCTGCTACACATATTATACAAGTACTAGAGATGTACTATTTGCTGCTACACATATTACACCAGTACTAGATATACTATTTGCTGCTACACATATTACACTAGTACTAGAGATGTACTATTTGCTGCTACACATATTACACTGGTACTAGAGATGTACTATTTGCTGCTACACATATTACACTAGTACTAGAGATATAGTATTTGCTGCTACACATATTACACTAGTACTAGAGATGTACTATTTGCTGCTACACATATTACACTAGTACTAGATATGTACTATTTGCTGCTACACATATTACATGAGTACTAGAGATGTACCATGCACAGATTCAGATTGCTGGACCAGAGGGTAATTTCTGAAGGGGTCTTTATAAGCAGTCTAACAAATTCAAAATACTGGACCAGAGTTTACTTCCATAAGGAGTCTTTAAATAAGCTGGCAACTGGAATGGCTGTGACTTTTGTTGTTCTCTCATTTCTCCTCCAAATGACAATAACACAAAATAACATGGTGCAAGTAAGAAGTGATTGTTTAAGGACACACCAAATATAATATAAGAAATTAATATTTCCTTATGTAATGGTCACCAATGTTGCATCACTGCTTGCACTATTATCATGATTACACAAAAGCTACTGATACATTTTTTCTTTGTTTTTAATTTTTTTTAATTTCTTTTTTGCAAAATAGAATTTAATCAAAACCTTGTCATCATGATGAAGTAAAACCACCTGACACAGACAAATGAAATACAGCAGACATACTTGTATGCATATGTAGACACAAAGCACATGAAATATAGTAGACATGCTTGTATGCATATTTAGATGACCTGACACAGACACATGAAATATAGTAGACATGCTTGTATGCATATTTAGATGACCTGACACAGACACATGAAATATAGTAGACATGCTTGTATGCATATTTAGATGACCTGACACATACACATGAAATATAGTAGACATGCTTGTATGCATATTTAGATGACCTGACACAGACACATGAAATATAGTAGGCATACTTGTACACATACGTAGACAGATGTAAAATAGATTAGACATGATTGTATTCATATGTAGACACATACACATGAAATATAGTAGATATGCTTGTATGCATATTTAGATGACCTGACACAGACACATGAAATACAGTAGGCATGCTTGTATGCATATTTAGATGACCTGACACAGACACATGAAATACAGTAGACATGCTTGTATGCATATTTAGATGACCTGACACAGACACATGAAATATAGTAGGCATACTTGTACACATACGTAGACAGATATGTAAAATAGATTAGACATGATTGTATTCATATGTAGACACATACACATGAAATGTAGTAGATATGCTTGTATGCATACTTTATGCAGATGTCCTTACATCAGAGTAGCCAACCCTCTAGACCTGCAATTAGTGAAAAAGATACAAATTAGTGGATTTTGAATACAATTAGTGAAAAATAATACCCTGACACAAGCTCCATCCACTTTGATGGTCAGTACTGCATTATATGAATATCCCAAACTAAAACTAAAATATGTTATTACAAGTACAAATTTATTGGCAGCCAAATTTACTGATATACACAACTTCACACTATTTGTCATAATATGATGATGTGACAGTCTCGAACTTCCTCAATTGCGCTATGGTAAATTTGTTTTCAAAACAGTTCAGGCTTCTTGCCTACAGTTTAATCTTGGTGATTAAAACTGTTGCAAATAAGGATGCACTAAAGTTTGTCTTATTTTTCCTTATAACAGGAAATAGTATTTCACAGTCACTGTTGCTGATTTCCAACTAAGAAAGGCAAGCTAAATTCAACAAGAAAACTCACAAACACTATAGCATTGGTAGCTTGCAGGACATGAGTAGGTGCCTTAAAGTACTCCAGAGCAGAAATCTGCTGGATGTTCTTCATTTTTCCAATATCTATGTGCAAGCTGTGTGCTTTTTCACATTTTTCTGCCACATGTCCACATGGGCACATATCATTGCTTACAATTTATGTTATACCTGCACCATATAATAATATTATTATATAGTACATGTATGACAGGTAAATTATAGGCAACAATATGAGACTGCACACAAAACCAATTCCAAAATTTGTGGCGTACTACTATACAAAAAGCATAATGTACATTGATGTTTGATGGCTGAATGCAAGGCCAGTTTTGGTGTACTCCAATCTATATTTCACTTTTGCTTGAATACATATCTTTTTGCATGGAGTTGAAAACATTTTAACTGTTGTGTAGGTTAATTAAAAAATGGTATTAATCCATAAGATGAAATGTCGAACGATTAACAATTGGTGGTGTTGGCGCATGCACGGAAAAATATGAACTCGAACAAATTACGGTTCATGCTAATCTTTCAATATCTAAAAAAATTCCTACATTCAAAAAAGCTGTATTCATTTGGTGTTTAAAATAAATTACAGTTGCTACGAGTATGTACATGTTCCATTTTTTTAAAAATCAGTTGGGCCCCGGTTTTCTTCACGAGTATTTGTAAAACTTTTGTTCTAAATATAGATATATCCTTTACAATGCTTGCTACAGGGCAAACTGTAACAACTGGATATAGTTCTACTAAGATCACAACTAGCAATACAGGACCGTTATGGGTATCAGTGACCGCTGCTGCCATTTTGACTATCACTCAACAGGATACAATTTATTTTATTCATGATTTACGCTGATCAAGAAATCAGGAATACATGTTTTTTGTATGCAGCCTGAATCCTTGAATCGCTATGCTATTGAGAGTCATGATATTCATGCCAAAATCGTAAGGGTTGGCAGGTCTGCCTTACAGACACATGAAATATAGTAGACATACTTGTATGCATATGCAGATGACCTGACACAGACACATGAAATATAGTTGTTGTTGTTATTGTTGTTATAGGGTTTAACGCCATTTTTCAGCACAAGATAGGCTATATATGGTGGCCAGTATTAATGGTGGAGGAAGAACCCGGGAAAACCTGGGTAAGAACCACTGACCCACAAGAAGCTACTGGCAAGCTTTCTCACATATCCACATTGGCCGAGCCCTAGACTCAAACCCACACAGACAGGTGAGATGGCAGTGATCCATGATGGAGAGCGCTTTAGACCACTTGGGGACCCGGAAATATAGTAGACATGGCTGTATGCATATGAGACACAGACACGCGAAATATAGTAGACATGCTTGTATGCATATGTAGATGACCTGATACAGACACATGAAATACATCAGACATACTTTACACAGACATGTGAAATAGAGTAGACATACTTGTATGCATATGTAGACACAGACATGTGAAATATAAGACATATTTGTATGCATGTGTAGATGACCTTACACAGACACATGAAATATAGCAGACATACTTGTATGCATATGTAGACACAGACATGTGAAATATAAGACATATTTGTATGCATGTGTAGATGACCTTACACAGACACATGAAATATAGCAGACATACATGTATGCATATGTAGACACAGACATGTGAAATATAAGACATATTTGTATGCATGTGTAGATGACCTTACACAGACAAATAAAATATAATTGTCATGCTTGTATGCATATGCAGATGACCTGATTAGACTTAATAGTACAACCTTTTTTTTTTAAATTGCCCTTTTTGGATTTAGATTGTTTTGGCACAACCTCACATCTTCCCGGGGTTTTCCAGGGTTCTTCCTCCACCAATTATACTGGCCGCCATGTATAGCCTATCTTGTGCTGAAAAATGGCGTTAGACCCTACTACAACAACAACAACAACAACAGCAACAACCTTACAGGAGATACAAAAAACAGCCGACATTCACAAATTAAAATTGATGGACCTTTTGTATTCATATTTTCATGTCATGTCAATTTTTTAACTTTCAACATTGATTTTTTTCTGCTGCAGTGTTTTACATAAATGAATCTAGTTTCCACTAGTGTTATTACCAAAATCATCTTCTTTGCAATTATAAAATAAAACATTCTCTATAGATATCGAAGATTTCTGATGTTTAAAATCTGTTCAATATCATGCAAACTTACCCAATAACAATGACCAATATGAAATTTCACATGATCTTATTTTTAATGTGTCCCTTCTCTCTAATACATTTGTATTACTCTCCTTGTCCAAATTCACATCTACATGCCTTATATTTCCTGCTGCTGTTACAAGTCTATGCTCTTAAAATACGTAACAGAAAAGAGTGAAGACAACAAGTTTTGTGACAATTTAACAAATAATTTATTTCCTGAGAATACAAAGTGAAGAAAAAAATGTGAAAAATGAACTTAAGGTTTTACAAAATAAATCCAATAATAATCCAAGCATTAAAAAAACACAAGTCCTATCAATGAAAAGTTCTAAGTGAATCTCAGTTCAAATCCTGATGAAATTCAAGATGGAAGGCAATGATGTCAGTAATAATCAGCACAGTACTGATGTGTCAACAGACTCTTGTTGAATCACAGAAAATATTATTCTAGTTTTGAATTCTGTATAAATTTCAATGAATATCTTTGTCCAAGAATTTTGTCAGAGCACTTTTGTATTCAAGGGAAAACAATCACTTGAATTCAATAATTTGAAGAAGAAAATAAATTCAGCCCAAACTGGTCACAACATAATACAATGTGTCAAATGTTTTTAGCCCAACAGATAGAACATTTATCAGAACATCAGTTATGCACCTAATTAAGATGCAGAACAGATTCCCAAATGAGTCAAAAGTTCATCCTTCAAGAAAAAATATATGAGTCTTTACCAATTGACACATGCTTAATGATACATAGTCCAAGTATGACAATGACTCAACTTAATGATTCTTACTCTGAGAAAGATAATAATAATAAAAAAAGCTGTTTACCAAACCTGTCACTGATTTTGGAACAAGGTCAGCAACTAGAAACAATGTTTCATTTATTAGCTGTTAACATCAACGAAATAAACAAACAAACAAACAAACAAACAAAATATTAAAAAGATCAATTCTGGACAATGTCTAATCCAGTAAACAATGTTACATTACAAAAGCATGTAATGGAATAAAAAAAAAAACAAAAAAAGGCAATTAAATTAAATATACAAACACTGAAAGATGTTAATTACTGTCTGCTAAAATAGTCTACTGTGAATTATGTTTCATGCAGACTAAAGTTCCTATCGGTGTTGAATGTTGCATGCCATTCTGAATTTTTTATCTTGCTTTTTCCCAGCTGCCTAATTATTTAAAACTGACACTAGATCCTGAATCTCTAATGTCACTACAAAAAAAGTTAACTGTCTTCTGATCAGCAATGGCTTATGACTTTTTCTTGCTGCCTGCTGCTCTCTGGTCTTTCTGACTCCCCTTGTGAATGAGCCATAGTCCAGTCAGGATCAGACATGACCCAAGCCACCATTTTACTGACAGATGTTCTCCAAACAACATGAAGCCAATAACAGCCTGAAAGAAAGGAAAATAAACAAGCATGTTAAAGTTTAGAGCAGGCCTTAGTTCATAAAAAAACACATAAATGATATACTTCTTTGACACAGCATTTAAATTAACCAGTCAACACCTGTCCTAAGAGTTATTATGATTCCTGTGTCATATGTTGTACAGAGTGAAGTTATTATGATTCCTGTGTAATATGTTGTACAGAGTGGAGTTATTATGATTCCTGTGTTGTATGTTGTACAGAGTGGAGTTATTATGATTCTTGTGTCGTATGTTGTACAGAGTGGAGTTATTATGATTCCTGTGTCATATGTTGTACAGACTGGATCCAAGATGAGTCCACTTCTGTATGCTGGACATGGTAGACCCAAGATGAGTCCTGTTTCGTATGTTGTACATGGTGGATCCAAGATGAGTCTTGTGTTGCATGTTGAACATGGAAGATCAAAGATGGGTCCTGTTTTGTATACTGTGCATGGGGATCCAAGATGAGACCTGTTTTGTATATTGTATGTAGTGGATCCAATACAAGTCCTTTTTCATATGTTATACATGGTGGATCTAAGATAAGTCCTGTGCTGTTTGTTGCATATGGTGGATCTACAAGGAATCCTGTTTTGTATGTTCTACATTGTGGATCCAGGATGATTAGTCTTGTTTTGTATGTTGTACATATTGGATCCTGAATGAGTCATTTTGTATGTTGTAAATGGTGGATTCAAGATGAGTCCTTGTTTTTATATTGTGCATGGTGGATTTAAGATGAGTCCTGTTTTGTATGTTATATATAGTGGATCCAAGATGAGTCCCATTTTGTATATTGTACATGGTGGATCCAGATGAGTCATGTGTTATATGTTATATATGGTGGATCTAAGATGAGTCCTGTTTTGTATATTGTACATGGTGGATCTAAGATGAGTCCTGTTTTGTACGTTATACATGGTGGATCCAAGATGAGTCCTGTTTTGTACGTTATACATGGTGGATCTAAAATGAGTCCTGTTTTGTATGCTATACATGGTGGATCTAAGATGAGTCCTGTTTTGTATATTGTACATGGTGGATCTAAGATGAGTCCTGTTTTGTATATTGTACATGGTGGATCTAAGATGAGTCCTGTTTTGTATATTGTACAAAGTGGATCTAAGGTGAGTCCTGTTTTGTATATTGTACATGGTGGATCTAAGATGAGTCCTGTTTTGCATATTGTACATGGTGGATCTAAGATGAGTCCTGTTTTGCATATTGTACATGGTGGATCTAAGATGAGTCCAGTTTTGTATATTGTACATGGTGGATCCAGATGGGTCATGTGTTGTGAGTAGTACATGATGGAACCTAGGCAAGGTTTGGGTTGTATGTCGTACATAATGTATCCATGATGAATCCTGTTTCATATGTCGTAGATGGTGGATCAAGGTGAGTCCCATTTCTTACATTATACATCAGGTCTCCAAAAATAGTGGGGTGTTGTATGTGGATCTAAGAGGAATCCTGTTTTGTATGTTGTACATACTGGATCCAAGATGAGTCCTGTTTTGTATGTTGTACATAGTGGATCCAAGATGAGTCCTGTTTCATATGTTGTAGATGGTGGATCCAAGATGAGTCCTGTTTTTATATTGTACATGGTGGATTTAAGATGAGTCCTGTTTTGTATGTTGTACATAGTGGATCCAAGATGAATCCTGTTTTGTATGTTGTACATAGTTGATCCAAGATGAGTCCCGTTTCATATGTTGTAGATGGTGGATCCAAGATGAGTCCTTGTTTTTAAATTGTACATGGTGGATTTAAGATGAGTCCTGTTTTGTATGTTATATATATAGTGGATCCAAGATAAGTCCCATTTTGTATATTGTACATGGTGGATCCAGAAGAGTCGTGTGTTGTATGTTATACATGGTGGATCTAAGATGAGTCCTGTTTTGTATATTGTACATGGTGGATCTAAGATTAGTCCTGTTTTGTACGTTATACATGGTGGATCCAAGATGAGTCCTGTTTAGTACGCTATACATGGTGGATCTAAGATGAGTCCTGTTTTGTATGCTATACATGGTGGATCTAAGATGAGTCCTGTTTTGTATGTTGTACATAGTGGATCCAAGATGAATCCTGTTTTGTATGTTGTACATAGTGGATCCAAGATGAGTCCTGTTTCATATGTTGTAGATGGTGGATCCAAGAGGAGTTCTGTTTCATATGTTGTATATGGTGGATCCAGATGAGTCCTGTGTTGTATGTTGTACATGGTGGATCCAAGATCAGCCCTATGTTGTATGTTGTGCATGGTGGATCCAAGAGGAATCCTGTTTCATATGTTGTATATGGTGGATCCAGATGAGTCCTGTGTTATATGTTGTACATGGTGGATCCAAGATCAGCTCTGTGTTGTATGTTGTGCATGGTGGATCCAAGAGGAGTTCTGTTTCATACGTTGTTCATAGTGGATCCAATATGATGAGTCTTGTGGTGTATTTTGTACATAGTGGACTCAAGATGAATCCTGAGCTGTATGTTGCACATGGTAGAACAAAGAGGAAACCTGTTTTGATTGTTGTTCCTAGTGGATTCGAGATGAGTCACATTTCATATATTGTACAGAATGGTTTCAAAATGTGTCCTATGTTGTATGTTGTAAAAACACATCCAAGTTTGGTCCTGTTCATATGTTGTACATGGAGGATCCATCATGAATCTTGTGTCATATGACCACTCCGGTGACCTAGTGGTTAGAGCGTCCAACTCAGATGCAGGAGGTCACAGGTTCGAGCCCTGGCTGAATCATATCAAAGACTTATAAAAATGGTATTAACAGCTAGGCGCTCAGCATTAAGAGGTTGTGTTAGAACTGGTCAGTCTGGTGTCAGGAAAATGTGACTGGGTGGGACATCACACTTTCGGTCCGCAGCATGATGCCCCAGTGCTAGACATCACTATAAACTGCCACACTGCAGATATCATATCAATATGACTGAAAAATTGTTAAAGCTATATTAAAAATCCAAATCATACACACATTCCTGTTTCATATGTTGTACGTAAAGGATCCAAAAAGAGTTTTAATATTGTGTCCATAAATGAGGATTTAACTTGTGTGAGAGAGAGCTACCACCAAGCTAAGTTATCAGCTATGGGTTCTATTCAACAGGCCTGGGATTCAGGTGGTTATATAAAAAAGTCAGGTTCAGATCAAGTGTGCAAGGTCCATCTGTGTGTGTGTGTATACATACATACATATATATATATATATATATATATATATATATATATATATATATATATATATATATATATATATATATATATATATATATATATATATATATATATATAAAATTAGTCTATGGTCTTAAACAAACCAACAAGTTTGTTAAAATTAACAAATAAATTTATTTCTCAAAGTTACAAAGTGACAATTTAAGTGGAACTTAATTATTGTGAATTAAAACTCAAATAATCATTAATGTTCTGTCACATGTCCAACTGTATGAAGTGTTTGAAATGATTTTCAGTACTGAAAGTACTGATGCAACAACAGTCTGGAATGAGCTGATGTACCAATAGTCTTGATCCATTTTGTCTTTGAATGAATTCAAAAATAATCCTAAAGTAGTGTTTTTTGTTTAAAATGACAATGAGCACTTTGAAATTCCAATGAATAATTTTTAAATAAATGATTCCTCTAAACTTATATCTAAACACAACTGAAAATGATTCCAAAGACTGATCTTACAACAGGAATGAAATAATTTTGTTTACCTCAACCTATTATAAAATCAAAGACACAAGAAAATGAAATGAGCTTTTAAATGTAGCTAAAAGAACCTAATTTATTTTAAATATTCCATGTGAAATGAATACGGTACTTTTAGCTACATTTAATGATGCTGCCCTGAAAATTTAATGAGTTACAAATATGATAAAATTCATGATGCTGTGTAGAACAAATTACAGTGAAAAGACAAAGTTGAGTTATCAATCTGGTCTACACATATACATATATATATATATATATATATATATATATATATATATATATATATATATATATATATATGCTCAACATCGACTTACATAGTAAAACCTGTCTTGGGCAACCTCTGCTATGAGTGATCACCTGTTATTTGTGACCACAATCATAAAGCATGGATCAATTTTATTATATAAACACACTGTCTTGAGTGACTGCATACTGAATGCGACCAGCAACCATGATGTTTCGGCAAAATATTCATTTCGACACTGCTATGAATCAATGCATCACAAAAACAGGGATAAACACAGCCAATCTTGATTTGATCCTTTGTAGCTATGACCACTTGAACTGTTATTAAAAAATAATAGGCTGGCTACCAATTTCTGAGATTTGAAAGGTCATGCCTGTAGTGTTAGATATTATAGAATGTAAACCAGGCTAAATTACCTGCAGATTGTTCTATCTGGGTATCCTGGATTTTTGGTTAAAACACTAATACCCAAGGTACCTGGATACAGATTGTTAAAACACTAATACCCAAGGTACCTGGATACAGATTGTTAAAACACTAATACCCAAGGTACCTGGATACAGATTGTTAAAACCCTAATACCCAAGGTACCTGGATACAGATTGTCCCTGCACTATGAACAACCATATCGTGAGAACAGAGACAAACACCACTGACCTTTATTTAATCCTTTGTAACCATGATCACTTTTAAAATAATGACTGTGATCAACCAAAGTAAAAAAATAGTCTGGCTACTGGTTTGCAAATTTGGCAGGTGACGCATACAGTGCCATTGTTATTGACTGCAAACCAGGCTAAAGTGCATGTCATGAATTGCCACTTAAGTTGTCTCTGAAGTTAGTCTGTATTGCCTGGGGGTGAATGAAGTCTTTATCTATTAAATTAGCAAGTGAGAATCGCTTTCTGAATTTGATTGTCAGTGTTAAAGGCAAGTACTGTTTGTTGCTTTTGTTCTGTTGATTATGTCCCACAGACACAGTCACCAAGCCATTGTCTTTTCAAGCCGATATGGATGCTTACACCCTTTATTTAAAGAGTTAATCCATTTATGTCATCTGTGAATTAAGCCTCTGACTTTTGACTTTAAATAAATGATTATATTTCTAGAGGAGATAAATGCATCTTTTTATTTCATTCATTGGTACATATACAATGTATATGTATACATATTTCATATTTCCCAAAAGCCTGATCAAAACCATCATTACAGTCATTATTACAAATGAGCATTGACTGTTCACACTATAGCACCTTAATAACAATGGCAGAACCTCCAACTAAAACAAGAGAAAATTTAACACTGGAGAAAACATTGACTGAAATTTAAAGAAGTGAGAAAGATACCACTCACAAACTAGAAGTTTAAACATCAGAAAAACAAATTCATGGTGCTATAAAGGACAATGAGTAAATATTAGGTATGAATTCATATGCTAATACAGGTACATGCATTCTTTACCCTAAATATTAGGTATGAATTCATATGCTAATACAGGAACATGCATTCTTTACCCTAAATATTAGGTATGAATTCATATGCTAATACAGGTACATGCATTCTTTACCCTAAATATTAGGTATGAATTTATATGCTAATACAGGTACATGCATTCTTTACCCTAAATATTAGGTATGAATTTGTATGCTAATACAGGTACATGCATTCTTTACCCTAAATATTAGGTATGAATTTGTATGCTAATACAGGTACATGCATTCTTTACCCTAAATATTAGGTATGAATTTGTATGCTAATACAGGTACATGCATTCTTTACCCTAAATATTAGGTATGAATTCATATGCTAATACAGGTAAATGCATTCTTTACCCTAAATATTAGGTATGAATTTGTATGCTAATACAGGTACATGCATTCTTTACCCTAAATATTAGGTATGAATTTGTATGCTAATACAGGTACATGCATTCTTTACCCTAAATATTAGGTATGAATTTATATGCTAATACAGGTACATGCATTCTTTACACTAAATATTAGGTATGAATTCATATGCTAATACAGGTACACGTGTTCTTTACACTAAATATAAATGTGATTCATGCTTAATGATAGATGTATCTCTTTATTGCTGTATAACTTTTTTCTATGAATGCATGCAATATTTAAAGCAGAACTATTAATGAAGTATAGAATATATGTACAGTGATAAAATGGTTATTTTTACTTCTGAAATTTGACCTTAAAGACTGGTCTTTTTGTACAAACTTATTATGAGACCACCTGTCTTGAGAGACAATTTTGGGGGGCTGAAGGGGTAATCTCTCATGAAAAATTTTACGGTATATGGACAAAGAATGGAAATTGTTAAAATGTGCAAATTCAACTTAAACTGTGCATCAACTTAGAGGTTGGCAAATACGGAATTATTATTAACAGCAAAATGCTATACAGCCATTTTCTTACAATTATTCCCTACTAAGTCTTTGATTCAACATTACTTATAAAATAATGTACAATTCGTTATCCATACTAACAGTAAGTAGAAAGTTGGCAGCTGTGTTGGTGACTGTGGCCTCCACAGTGGATCTACAGAACTGCAAAGATTTGGTGTAGAAGGTCCACATCAGGGCATTGAAGAGAAAGATTCCTAAGAAACATGTCATCCTCAAGCCAAGGGACACCTGAAATAGAAATGGCAAATTACATGAATGTTTCAATCATAATTTCACAAGAATACAGACTTCTTGTTTTCTCCAGTAAAGTTATTTCAAAATGGGAAGAACTGACAACATACAAACATGGAGGTGACTTTCTTGATATTGATACGCTAACACTGGAATCTTGGACAAATAAAGTATAAACTCATCCAAAGGCAGCCAACATTGGAATCTTGGACAAATAAAGTATAAACTCATCCAAAGGTGGGGCCCTGAGTGGCCGAGTGGTCTAAAGCACTCTCCGTTATGGATCACTGCCACCTCACCTCTGTCTGCGTAGGTTCGAGTCTCAGATTCAGCCAATGTGGGTATGTGAGAAAGCTTGCCAGTAGCTTCTCAAGGGTCGGTGGTTCTTTCCGGGGATTTCCCGGGTTCTTCTTCCACCATTAATACTGGCCGCCATGTATAGCCTATCGTGTCCTGAAAAATGGTGTTAAACCCTACAACAATAACAACAACAACATCCAAAGGCAGCTAACATTGGAATCTTGGACAAATAAAGTATAAACTCATCCAAAGGCACCTTACATTGGAATCTTGGAAGAATAAAGTATAAACTCATCCAAAGGCAGCTAATATTGGAATCTTGGACAAATAAAGTATAAACTCATCCAAAGGCAGCTAACATTGGAATCTTGGACAAATAAAGTATAAACTCATCCAAAGGCAGCTAACATTGGAATCTTGGACAAATAAAGTATAAACTCATCCAAAGGCAGCCAACATTGGAATCTTGGACAAATAAAGCATAAACTCATCCAAAGGCAGCTTACATTGGAATCTTGGAAGAATAAAGTATAAACTCATCCAAAGGCAGAGCCTTATATTTCACTGTTAAATTAAATCAATGACTCCCCTATATTATAGTTCATTTGCAAATCACGTACTATCTCTTATGTTTGTCCACTGGGAGAAAAAAAAATTAAAAAATACTGAAACGTTTTTAAGCAGAACATCAATCTTAGAAGTGAAGTTTTGTGTTTAAAAAACTGACCTCTTCTCATATTCGCTTGAAAGATGTGTGGTGTTTGCATTCATATTGGCAAGATGTATGAAATTGTTTGAATTTTCATGCCATATTGCCTTCAAAGCCACTTTATGAACATATTTGAAAGAGAATGGAATCTTGTTAACCTGGACAAATTTTGTTTACATTTTCCAGTACAGATTAATATATAAAAAAAACAGGACTAAGTAATCTTTTTGAAGAATAAACAAAACCAGTGCATGTATAATAAACCCATGATCAAGGCACTGCTGTAAAATGTGTGACCTTGACCCCAAGGTCAAAAGGTTGATAAAGCATATCAAAAAGTGTTTCATTTTAGCTTCATAAAGATTCATCCCAAGTATAAAGAAATTTGATATGACTGTGACCATGAGCCCCACAGTTCGAAGGGGTGAGCAAGTGTCACATAATGGGTTGTCTTACCTTTATAATGACTCACCCCAACTATGACGAAAGTCCATCAAAAGATTTAGAAAATATCTGCAAATGAAAAAACTTTAACCAAAACCTCAACACAAATTTTCAATCACTAATCTTGACCCCTAGGTTCAAAGGGACAAGCGAGTGTCTCAAAATGAATCACCTTAGCATTAGAAGCACTTAATACAAATCAATGAACTAACACCTGAACATAAATTTTGAATGTAACCTTGACCCCAGTCAATGGAGTGAGTGGCATGTCACAGAATCAACTGTCTTAGCCTCAAAATGAATCATTCAAAGCATGATGCTAATCTATTAAAGAGTTTAGCAAATATAAGAAAATGCAAAAACTTTAATAAGAACCTTTGTGTAAATTTTCTAGGAGAAAGACTTTGTCCCCAATATCAAGGGAGCAAGCAAACATATTGGTAAATGAATTGCCTTAGCTTCATAACTATTAAGCCCAAGCATGATAAGAATCTATTAAGATATTTAGGAAATATAAGCAAATTAAATTTTGTTAACCAAGGTCCTAAGAAACTGTTCATGATGATGCTGACTGTTGAAAAATGACTGCTTGCCTCCACTTGTTGGCTTGACAAAAAGGATATTTTACCATGGATATTACCTCCCATTGTGGGCTTGACAAAAAGGATATTTTACCCTGGATATTACCTCCCATTGTGGGCTTGACAAAAGGATATTTTACCCTGGATATCACCTTCCACTGCAGGCTTGACAAAAAGGATATTTTACCCTGGATATTACCTCCCACTGCAGACTTGACGAAAGGATATTTTACCCTGGATAGTACCTCCCACTGTGGGCTTGACAAAAGGATGTTTTACCCTGGATATTACCTCCCACTGTGGGCTTGACAAAAAGGATATTTTACCCTGGATATTACCTTCCACTGCGGACTTGATGAAAGATATTTTACCCTGGATATTACCTCCCACTGTGGGCTTGACAAAAAGGATGTTTTACCCTGGATATTACATCCCACTCTGGCTTGAAAAAAGGATGTTTTACCCTGGATATTACCTCCCACTGTGGGCTTGACAAAAGGATGTTTTACCCTGGATATTACCTCCCACTGTGGGCTTGACAAAAAGGATATTTTACCCTGGATATTACCTCCCACTGCGGACTTGACAAAAGGATATTTTACCCTGGATATTACCTCCCACTGTGGGCTTGACAAAAAGGATGTTTTACCCTGGATATTACCTCCCACTGTGGGATTGACAAAAGGATGTTTTACCCTGGATATTACCTCCCACTGTGGGCTTGACAAAAGGATATTTTACCCTGGATACTACCTCCCACTGCAGGCTTGACAAAAAGGATATTTTACCCTGGATATTACCTCCCACTGCGGACCTGACGAAATGATATTTTACCCTGGATATTACCTCCCACTGTGGGCTTGACAAAAAGGATGTTTTACCCTGGATATTACCTCCCACCATGGCTTGACAAAAGGATGTTTTACCCTGGATAGTACCTCCCACTGTGGGCTTGAAAAAGGATGTTTTACCCTGGATATTACCTCCCACTGTGGACTTGACAAAAGGATATTTTAACCTGGATATTACCTCCTGCTGCTGACTTGACAAAAGGATATTTTACCCTGGATATTACCTCCCACTGTGGGCTTGACAAAAAGGATATTTTACCCTGGATACTACCTCCCACTGCAGGCTTGACAAAAAGGATATTTTACCCTGGATATTATCTCTCATTGTGTGCTTGATAAAAAGAATATTTTATCCTGGCTATCTCAGTTGGATAACATTACAGTCTTATCAACTGAATCTATGCTTGGGTGGGCACTGAGACAGGAAAATCCCAATTGAGGGTATATTGTTATCTTTTGTGAGGCTCTGCCAAGCAAATAAATTATTTAAATCCAATACTGCAGTTATCTTATCTCAGTTGCATCCCCTACATCAATTATTTTTCTCATCCATTTGCTTATCATTTTTATTTTATTAATTTTTTTATTTTATTAATTAATCTTATAAATTCATCTTAATTCTATGATGAATTATATTAATTGCTGACAGGCAGTCAATATCATTTTGCCATAAAACTCATGCCATCATGCTCTAAAGCTGAATGATGTCAATTACATAGCAGATTTCTGTAATTCTGTTTGAACATGCTTTTCTTGATGAGACTGCGACAAGTGATCTGAGACAAAATATTCAAGTAATGGATTATAATTTCACAAGATTCTTCTGGATTACTAAGGCCTGACTATATCTGATTAAATATGGATTACCTAGGCTTGACTGTATTTGATGCAATATAGATTACAAAGGCTTGACTGATTAGATATGGAATACTAAAGTTTCACTATATTTGCTTCAGTATGGATAACCAACGATTGACTGTATTTGATTAGATATGGATTATGATGGATTGACTGTATCTGATTAGATATGGATTACTAAGGCTTGACTGTATTTGATTCAATATGGATTATCAAGGCTTGACTATATCTGATCAGATATGGATTACTAAGGCTTTATTGTATTTGATTCAATATGGATTACCAAGGCTTGACTGTATTTGATTAGATCTGGATTACTAAGGCTTGACTGTATCTGATTAAATTTGGATTACTAAGGCTTGACTGTATTTGATTCAATATGGATTACTAAGGCTTGACTGTATCTGATTAGATATGGATTACCAAGGCTTGACTGTATTTGATTAGATATGGATTATGAAGGCTTGACTGTATTTGATTAGATATGGATTCCTAAGGCTTGACTGTATCTAATTAGATATGGATTACTAAAGCCCGACTATATCTGATTAGATATGGATTATCAAGGCTTGACTGTATTTGATTAGATATGGATTACCAAGGCTTGACTATATCAGATTAGATATGGCTTACTAAGGCTTTACTATATTTGATTAAATATAGATTACCAAGGCTTGACTGTATTTGATTAGATATGAATTATGAAGGCTTGACTGTGATTTGATACGGATTATGAAGGTTTGACTATATTTGATTAGATATGGATTATGAAGGCTTGACTGTATTTGATTACATATGGATTACTAAGGCTTGACTGTATTTGATTAGATCTGGATTACTAAGGCTTGACTATATCTGATTAGATATGGATTATGATGGATTGACTGTATCTGATTTGATATGGATCATATCAAGCTAAATTTGATGCAAAACACTGTTGCATTACCGACTGACAAATAAAGTTGCTTATACTTTGATCCTCTTCAGTTACCATTAAATGGCCCAGTACATTGGTGCAGATACCCTCTAAAATGTATCCTGTGGAAATAAATAAATTATTCTATCATTTTTCACTGGTAAACTGACTTTACACAGGTTTATAATCAGAGTTCTCTTAACCAATAGTTGTTGCTTCCAAGATCATCTTCATAGAAGTCCTAGACTATCAGTTTTTAAACTCTGTGTTTTAAAAGAATAAAATATGCCTATTCAATTTCACAAAATAATAGTGAGGGCTGTGATATTGCTAGAAAATTATAAAGAGGGCAATGATATTACTAAAAAATTATAAAAGGCAATGATATTACAATAAAATCATAACAAGGGCTATTATATTACAACAAAATCATCATGAGGGCTATTATATTACTGCAAAATCACCAGGGTTAGGATATTAGTACAAAATCATAAAGAGGGCAATGATATTACTACAAAATCATAAGGGCTATTATATTACTATAGGATCATCATGAGGGCTATTATATTACTACAAAATCACAAGGGTTATGATATTACTAAAAAATCATATTATATTACTACAAAATCATCACAAGGGTTATTACATTACTACAAAATCACCAGGGCTATGATATTAGTACAAAATCATGAACAGGGCTATTATATTACTACAAAATCATCACAAGGGTTATTATATTACTACAAAATCACAAGGGCTATGATATTACTACAAAATCATAAACAGGGCTATGATATTACTACAAAATCATGAACAGGGCTATGATATTACTACAAAATCATGAACAGGGCTATTATATTACTACAAAATCATCATGAGGGTTATTATATTACTACAAAATCACAAGGGTTATTATATTACTACAAAATCACCAGGGCTATGATATTAGTACAAAATCATGAACAGGGCTATTATATTACTACAAAATCATCACGAGGGTTATTATATTACTACAAAATCACAAGGGTTATGATATTACTACAAAATCATAAACAGGGCTATGATATTACTACAAAATCATGAACAGGGCTATGATATTACTACAAAATCATGAACAGGGCTTTTATATTACTACAAAATCATCATGAGGGTTATTATATTACTACAAAATCACAAGGGTTATTATATTACTACAAAATCACAAGGGCTATGATATTACTACAAAATCATAAACAGGGCTATGATATTACTACAAAATCATGAACAGGGCTATGATATTACTACAAAACCATGAACAGGGCTATTATATTACTACAAAATCATCATGAGGGTTATTATATTACTACAAAATCACAAGGGCTATTATATTACTACAAAATCATCAGGGCTATGATATTACTACAAAATTGTGAACAGGGCTATTATATTACTACAAAATCATCAGGGATATTATAATACTGCAAGATCATAGTCATAACATATCACTACATTTCACATTTACTCTCAACAATAATCAAGGACATGAATGTCATGTAATGCACTGAATGTTCAATTGAATTTGGGTCAACAGTTTTCTGTTAATGTTTTCATGTCCAAGTTGTGTCAAATTTTACACAGTCAAGGTTTTGATAAAATACCATTAAAAGAATCTTATTTAGCACATCCAATTGTCAGTTAGCTTATTAAACATAAAATAAAAATTGAATTAAAATTTTAATGGGAAAACATTTCCAGTTAATGTGCCATTAAAGTCATACAGACAGATAGAATCGTAAGGTGCACGGTTCCCACGCTTTTCTAAATATAAATTTCCAGGTCTTTTCCAGGTTTTTTCCAGGATGAAATTAATTTTTTAAAGGTTAACATAATATAGTCAGATTTGTTTCGTGTAACTCATTTTGTGGTTTTGTACATGATTATCTTTTCTGACATATATGTTTTGGAGAGTCTTGAAAGAGAAACATCTTCAGATTCGGAAAATTCATGTTTTATAATCCAAAATGTTCTTTAATTCCATTCAGTAATGGTCATATAAATTGGCATTTAAAGCCATTTCAATGTAAAGAATACAAATTCTAACTTTACTTTGCTGACCTGCATCATGTTGCTACGTGGAAACAATATAATGAGCATAAATTATTTTGTTTCCTTTGAAACCTTTAATTCAAAAGAATTCTAGAGCAATATATGTGCATGTTATACAAAGTAAACATGTTCTATCACAGTATGAAAACAACAATAAATGCAAAGTATTAGAATCTTATCTTACTGTAACGAAAAAAGTTTAACCCTGAATTTATGTGTTCCAATAAAATCTCAAACAAGATTTTTCAACCAACCTAAACTCTTTAAGACAATTTGGTTACAAACTCCATCATTTAAAGACATTTACAAAAGAGTTATTAAAATTTTTGACAAAAGACCTTCAAAATTATATAACATTGTATAAACAAGGACTAAATTGTCTGTAAAATCAACTTGTCTTCTTGTAGTTCAATAAACCAGTCCCAAAACCAATTGGACTCTTGTCATTTCTTAATATATAATAAAAGGGACGACAATTTCCCATTTCACCTGCATTCTATTTAAGGTCTGAAACCAATGCTTTAAGCTACATGTCACTCTAATAGCATCTCACCAAAGTTCAGCTCAGAGATTCGAAAGTTTTCTAATCCGGGTTTCCTCTGAATATTCCAACCCCATGTTTCACACTTGGACATTTAGGATGGAGTGTGGGTTCAGAGCAATTACATATAAAAGATTTGGAATCTGTCACCACCGTAAGATAGCCTAACAACGGGCCTAGCAAATTTAAACTATGTTATATCGACTAATAACTGCATGAAATCAACTGGAAAATTATTTTCTCAAAAATGGCAAGTATTATAATCATTTTGTCTTTAATCCACTGACAGACTAGATGAAAATCAGCCTCAGCATAGATAAAACCTGACCCACTACTTGCCATTTGTGTTAATAGTCACATGACTTCACAACTCTCAAACAGTGACATCAGAAGTCCAATAGTCAAGCGATATCAACAACAAACTCGTTTTTAATGTTGTTGTACAAAATTTCAATTATATCAAATGAAAGTCTGATACCTTTTGTAAAAACCAGAAAGAATATATAATTCTCAACATATTTATCTCGAGAACAACTACAAGAAACTTTTGTGCCCTTTTGGTTTTGCATCTGTTTACAACCGGTACATGACTTTCATTTAATATTTTTTCTACAACATTTGAAAATGACAGTTGTGAGATTCTGTGTGCTCGTGTGACTAGCAATCAAAATCGCTTGTCCTGTGAATCTTAAAACAAATTTTGGTAGTTCAGGGCAAGTGCACTACTGAATTGTCCACCCCAGCTTGACCCATGATCAAATGGGGTTAGTGCGCAAGATGCAGAAAGAATTATCTAGGTTTGATAAAAATTCATTCAATGTATGGATAAAATCCTTCAAGGAGCTTAGGAAATAAATCAAATGCATAAACTTTAAGCAAAATCTTACTGTAAACTTTCTACAACTCTGACCTTGATCTCAAGGTCAAAGGAGCAAGCATATATAACACTGAATGAATCATCGTAACTTCATAATGATTCATCCCAAGCATGAAAAATATGCATCAATGGGTTCAGGAAAAACAGTGTACGCTCAAGTATCTGAAGTCTGGGGTCAGAAGAAAACTTCAGGTAATACTGGATTTGAATAACTGACAGTCATGAAGGTTTAAGTGTTTATCAAGTTGAATGTTTCTTCTCCTACATACCACTGTTTATTTTAGCTTAATAGTTTATCACTGTTTATTTTAGCTTAATAGTTTATCACTGTTTATTTTAGCTTAATCAGTTTTGTTTGATGAAACCTTTTAACATTTCCGAAGATGAAACCCGTAATTTATATACATGGATATTCAACAGAAATAAATGAAACAAAGTACCATTTCAGTTATTCTTGTATACATGCTTTTCAGACCTGTTCTATTTCAAGGATTGCATTGTATTTAGTTTCTATTGTTATGTATATCTATATTTTTTGTAACTCCAGGTTCATGATTTAATTGAATTTTTGTTATTTGTATTCATGGTTGTAAACTGTACAGAATATCTTTTGTTATAAATTGTGTACATGATTTTATTATGTTAAAGAATGATAACTGCATAGGATCTATAAATAGATGTTCATATATGTGTTGACAATTAGTAATAATAATCTTAATAATAAGACTTAAAATGACACCTATGGGGTAGTTCCTCACTGACTAATGGGATATCAATGTTTAGAGAATAATTCTGTGGTTTCCCATTGGTTGTGCTAGGTCATGTAGGGTCTACTGCAAAGTACAGCTGCAATATACGCTGTATAAAAGGAGAAAGTTAAGCAGTCAGATTCATTCCGATATTTGGGGTCAAACACTTATTGTATTCCTGTCAAACACTTACTGTATTCCTGTCAAAAGTCTGCAGACATTTTATAAGTTATACTTGGATATTTTTCAAGAGGAGAAACATCTGTTTGGACTGTCCAGTGGAAACAGAAAGTGCTCATTATCTGGACTTTAATATTATTTTGGAACTGTTGTGAATTATTCAAAGGAGTTCTGGACAACACCATTTTGACCATGCCACGGTTCTTGGAGGACCAGTACATTTCTGGTATTAAAATTTATAAGGAATTTTTCTTTCATTTTGGACTTTTATAGACATTTACAAGGTCTAGCTTGGATTCACTTCATAATACTGTATGTTCCTCTCGCACTTTTCATTTGGAAATTTGATAATTAAATTGCTTGTTGAGTTTTACCAGTCTTGTTGGTTTCGCTTCTTTTCTGTTACTCAAGTTTGTGACCATAAAGTTGTAACACTATACATTTCAACTCCCTCTCCTGCTTTATACTTCCTCCAGTTTCCATGGTGATTCAGCTCCAATATAGTAAGCAAAGTGACTTCATAAAAAAAAATTGGGGGAAAAATACATTTATAGTCAAATGACACTTTCAAAGGGTTTATATGATTTTCCGACTTTCATTTATGAAACCTTCTTTGCATAAAATTACTGCCTTAAATGAATTACAAATGAAGTTATCAAAGGGTCAGTCAGTTATAGGACTGGCAACAAACAATAAACATAACCCGCTTTTTTTATTAATTAGTGCTCACCGTTTAGACAGTTTTCATACTTTTATGTGTGACGATTTCGATAGCATTAGTACCGGTACTTGAATTAAGGGGGTGTGCTCAAATAATCAATGTTCCGATAAGATATAAAGAAAGATCAAATTTAGCTGGGAAATGATAAATAGGTTGGATAATACTGCTATTTACATAATAGGAATTCAAATAACTGACAGTCTACCATATCAGCAAATATAAAAACTGTAACCATAACCTTAACCAAAGTTTCTATTACTGTGATCTTGATCCTAGGGTAAAAGAGGCAAGCAAACATGTTGTACAATGAACTGCATTGGCTTTATAATGATTCATGCCAAGTATAATAAGAATGAATTAAGGGGTTATGGGAATAATGAAAATTAAACCTTGAACACCCTAACAACCCACTGACTCTAACACCATTGCTGTCTCACTTCTCACTAAAGCAGGCTTGAAAATGAAAAGACTTGTTATTTTGTGTCCTCTTGGAGATCAGTGGATTCTCAACTAAGATGAATGTTTATGATGTACACCCATGACAGACATTTTAAGGCAATTATGTTAATGCCCTGTCTCATGAAGGCAACAAACCCCCAAAAGTAATCTGTTCTTCCTTGTAATTTACACCTAACGACTGCATTTCACTTCTTCTCAAATTATCATTAAAATTCAACATGCAAAACATAGTCAATTTTGGAATGAAAATGACCCAGTTTTCTATTTGATCTAATAATCTTACTCCAAAGTAATAATAAAATTCATACTCCTTTGTTCTATTCTTTATTCTAATTTGTTTGTGAATTCATATATTTTGTAATTCTATTTGTTTCTTTTTTATGCATTCATTTATTCATTTGTACTTATACATACTCTCTCACTCTACTCTGATGTCTGTTCATTTGTGTTTCCTCATATTGATTTAAAGCATTACTGATGAAATCTCAAACTGAATCAATCAAATCATAATTAGTAGTTGACTTATTGATACTTGATGGAATCAATAAAATCATAATTAGCAGTCTTAGATATTGATACATGATGGAATCAAACAAAACATAATTAGCAGTCTTAGTTATTGATACCTGATTGAATCAATCAAATCATAATTGGCAGTCTTAGTTATTGATACTTGATGGAATCAATCAAATCATAATTAGCAGTCTTAGTTATTGATACTTGATAGAATCAATCAAATCATAATTAGGTAGCAATCTTAGTTATTGATACTTGATGGAATCAAACAAATCATAATTAGCAGTCTTAGTTATTGATACTTGATGGAATCAATCAAATCATAATTAGCAGTCTTAGTTATTGATACTTGATTGAATCAATCAAATCATAATTAGCAGTCTTAGATATTGATACATGATGGAATCAAACAAAACATAATTAGCAGTCTTAGTTATTGATACCTGATTGAATCAATCAAATCATAATTGGCAGTCTTAGTTATTGATACTTGATGGAATCAATCAAATCATAATTAGCAGTCTTAGTTATTGATACTTGATGGAATCAATCAAATCATAATTAGCAGTCTTAGTTATTGATACTTGATTGAATCAATCAAATCATAATTAGCAGTCTTAGATATTGATACATGATGGAATCAAACAAAACATAATTAGCAGTCTTAGTTATTGATACCTGATTGAATCAATCAAATCATAATTGGCAGTCTTAGTTATTGATACTTGATGGAATCAATCAAATCATAATTAGCAGTCTTAGTTATTGATACTTGATGGAATCAATCAAATCATAATTAGGTAGCAATCTTAGTTATTGATACTTGATAGAATCAAACAAATCATAATTAGGTAGCAGTCTTAGTTATTGATACTTGATTGAATCAAACAAATCATAATTGGGTAGCAGTCTTAGTTATTGATACTTGACAGACTCAATCAAATCATAATTAGCAGTTTAGTTATTGATACTTGATGGAATCAATCAAATCATAATTAGGTAGCAGTCTTAGTTATTGATACTTGATAGAATCAATCATAATTGGGTAGCAGTCTTAGTTATTGATACTTGACAGACTCAATCAAATCATAACTAGCAGTTTAGTTATTGATACTTGATGGAATCAATCAAATCATAATTAGAAGTCTTAGTTATTGATACTTGATGGAATCAAATCATAATTAGTAATCTTAGTTATTGACACTTGATAGAATCAATCAAATCATAATTAGGTAGCAGTCTTAGTTATTGATACTTGACAGACTCAATCAAATCATAAGTAGCAGTTTAGTTATTGATACTTGATGGAATCAATCAAATCATAATTAGAAGTCTTAGTTATTGATACTTGATGGAATCAAATCATAATTAGTAATCTTAGTTATTGACACTTGATAGAATCAATCAAATCATAATTAGGTAGCAGTCTTAGTTATTGATACTTGACAGACTCAATCAAATCATAAGTAGCAGTTTAGTTATTGATACTTGATGGAATCAATCAAATCATAATTAGCAGTCTTAGTTATTGATACTTGAATGAATCAATCAAATCATAATTAGCAGTTTAGTTATTGATACTTGATGAAATCAATCAAATCATAATAGGCAGTCTTAGTTATTGATACTTGATTGAATCAATCAAATCATAAGGAGTTTAGTTATTGATACTTGATGGAATCAATCAAATCATAATTAGGTAGCAGTCTTAGTTATTGATACTTGACAAACTCAATCAAATCATAATTAGCAGTCTTAGTTATTGATACATCATGGAATCAATCAAATTATAATTAGCAGTTTAGTTACTGATACTTGATGGAATCAAATAAATCATAATTAGGTAGCAGTCTTAGTTATTGATACATCATAGAATCAATCAAATTATAATTAGCAGTTTAGTTATTGATATACTATGGAATCAAACAAATCATAATTAGCAGTCTTAGTTATTGATACTTGATGGAATCAAACAAATCATAATTAGCAGGCTTAGTTATTGACACTTGACAGACTCAAATCATAATTAGCAGGCTTAGTTATTGATACTTGATGGAATCAAATCATAATTAGCAGTCTTAGTTATTGATACTTGATGGAATCAAACAAATCATAATTAGCAGGCTTAGTTATTGACACTTGACAGACTCAAATCATAATTAGCAGGCGTAGTTATTGATACTTGACAGACTCAATCAAATCATAATTAGGTAGCAGTCATAGTTATTGATAATTGATAGAATCAATCAAATCATAATTAGCAGTCTTAGTTATTGATACTTGACAGACTCAATCAAATCATAATTAGCAGGCTTAGTTATTGATATTTGATAGAATCAATCAAATTATAATTAGGTAGCAATCTTAGTTATCGATACTTGATAGAATCAATCAAATCATAATTAGGTAGCAGTCATAGTTATTGATACTTGATAGAATCAATCAAATCATAATTAGCAGTCTTAGTTATTGATACTTGATGGAATCAATCAAATCATTATGTGCAATCTTAATTATTGATACTTGACAGACTCAATCAAATCATAAGTAGCAGTTTAGTTATTGATACTTGATGGAATCAATCAAATCATAATTAGAAGTCTTAGTTATTGATACTTGATGGAATCAAATCATAATTAGTAATCTTAGTTATTGACACTTGATAGAATCAATCAAATCATAATTAGGTAGCAGTCTTAGTTATTGATACTTGACAGACTCAATCAAATCATAAGTAGCAGTTTAGTTATTGATACTTGATGGAATCAATCAAATCATAATTAGCAGTCTTAGTTATTGATACTTGAATGAATCAATCAAATCATAATTAGCAGTTTAGTTATTGATACTTGATGAAATCAATCAAATCATAATAGGCAGTCTTAGTTATTGATACTTGACTGAATCAATCAAATCATAAGGAGTTTAGTTATTGATACTTGATGGAATCAATCAAATCATAATTAGGTAGCAGTCTTAGTTATTGATACTTGACAAACTCAATCAAATCATAATTAGCAGTCTTAGTTATTGATACATCATGGAATCAATCAAATTATAATTAGCAGTTTAGTTACTGATACTTGATGGAATCAAATAAATCATAATTAGGTAGCAGTCTTAGTTATTGATACATCATAGAATCAATCAAATTATAATTAGCAGTTTAGTTATTGATATACTATGGAATCAAACAAATCATAATTAGCAGTCTTAGTTATTGATACTTGATGGAATCAAACAAATCATAATTAGCAGGCTTAGTTATTGACACTTGACAGACTCAAATCATAATTAGCAGGCTTAGTTATTGATACTTGATGGAATCAAATCATAATTAGCAGTCTTAGTTATTGATACTTGATGGAATCAAACAAATCATAATTAGCAGGCTTAGTTATTGACACTTGACAGACTCAAATCATAATTAGCAGGCGTAGTTATTGATACTTGACAGACTCAATCAAATCATAATTAGGTAGCAGTCATAGTTATTGATAATTGATAGAATCAATCAAATCATAATTAGCAGTCTTAGTTATTGATACTTGACAGACTCAATCAAATCATAATTAGCAGGCTTAGTTATTGATATTTGATAGAATCAATCAAATTATAATTAGGTAGCAATCTTAGTTATCGATACTTGATAGAATCAATCAAATCATAATTAGGTAGCAGTCATAGTTATTGATACTTGATAGAATCAATCAAATCATAATTAGCAGTCTTAGTTATTGATACTTGATGGAATCAATCAAATCATTATGTGCAATCTTAATTATTGATACTTGATGGAATCAATCAAATCATTATTAGCAATCTTAGTTATTGATACTTGACAGACTCAATCAAATCATAATTAGCAGGCTTAGTTATTGATACTTGATAGAATCAATCAAATTATAATTAGGTAGCAAAGTTATTGATACCTGACAGACTGAATCAAATCATAATTAGCAATCTTAGTTATTGATACTTGACAGACTCAATCAAATCATAATTAGCAGGCTTAGTTACTGATACTTGATAGAATCAATCAAATCATAATTAGGTAGCAGTCTTAGTTATTGACACTTGATGGAATCAAATAAATCATAATTAGCAGTCTTAGTTATTGATACTTGATGGAATCAATCAAATCATTATGTGCAATCTTAATTATTGATACTTGATGGAATCAATCAAATCATTATGTGCAATCTTAGTTATCGATACTTGATAGAATCAATCAAATCATAATTAGGTAGCAGTCTTAGTTATTGACACTTGATGGAATCAATCAAATCATAATTAGCAGTCTTAGTTATTGATACTTGATGGAATCAATCAAATCATTATGTGCAATCTTAATTATTGATACTTGATGGAATCAATCAAATCATTATGTGCAATCTTAGTTATTGATACTTGATGGAATCAATCAAATCATTATTAGCAATCTTAGTTATTGATACTTGATGTAATCAAATCATAATCAGAAGTCTTAGTTACTGATACTTGACAGACTCAATCAAATCATAATTAACAGTTTAGTTATTGATACTTGATGGAATCAAACTTAAAGACCTACTAATGTTTCCTACCTAAATATTTTCAGCATGTTTTTTATGTTTTTTAATTTCATGGTGTTTTTTGTTGTAATAATATCATTATATATGTTTTTTATAATGTTATTGGTATTGTCTAATGTTGTAAAGCGCTTAGAGCTTCTAAAGATTAGGCGCTATACAAAGTCATTATTATTATTATTATTGATACATCATGGAATCAATCAAATCATAATTAGCAGTCTTAGTTATTGATACATCATGGAATCAATCAAATCATAATTAGCAGTTTTAATTATTGATACTTGATGGAATCAATCAAATCATAATGCAGTAAAAGTTATTGATATTTGATAGAATCAATAAAATCATAATTAGCATTTTAGTTATTGATACATCATGGAATCAATCAAATCATAATTACCAGTCTTAGTTATCGATATTTGATAGAATCAATCAAATCATAATGCATTAAAAGTTATTGATATTTGATAGAATCAATCAAATCATAATTAGCATTTTAGTTATTGATACATCATGGAATCAATCAAATCATAATTAGCAGTCCTAGTTATTGATACATCATGGAATCAATCAAATCATAATTAACAGTCTTAGTTATTGATACTTGATGGAATCAATCAAATTATAATTAGCAGTTTTAGTTATCGATACTTGATAGAATCAATCAAATCATACTGCAGTAAAAGTTATTGATATTTGATAGAATCAATCAAATCATAATTAGCAGTCCTAGTTATTGATATTTGATAGAATCAATAAAATCATAATTAGCATTTTAGTTATTGATACATCATGGAATCAATCAAATCATAATTACCAGTCTTAGTTATTGATACTTGATAGAATCAATCAAATCATAATTAGCAGTTTAGTTATTGATACATCATGGAATCAATCAAATCATAATTACCAGTCTTAGTTATTGATACTTGATGGAATCAATCAAATCATAATTAGCAGTCCTAGTTATTGATTCTTGATGGAATCAATCAAATCATAATTAGCATTTTAGTTATTGACACATCATAGAATCAATCAAATTATAATTATCATTTCTCTCTCTCTCTTTCTTTATCCTGGCCAACCTTGTCTGCCATTGAAAAAATGACCAAGAAGTTCCTCTCAAACTTTGTGTCTCCAAATGCAATTTGCTTTCACAATTAAAGATGATTTTGGCAAATAATGATATATTTTAGGAGGCATTCAATAAATTTTAAAAAGTCACAAAAAGCTGATAAATTCATTCATTTTATTTTTTAAAAGGGAATAGGACATTAACTGTTCTGTATAATAACTAATATTCAGGTGCAATTTTCTGGTAAAGTACATCCTCATACTTTCCTTTCTATGTCAAATATTCATGACATAACAAAAACAAGTCTTTGTTCTATGTTCTACACCAAATATTCATGACATAACAAAAACAAGTCTTTGTTCTATGTTTTACATACAATAATCATGAGATTACAAAAACAACAGTCTTTGTTCTATGTTCTACACAAAAAACTATGACATAACAAAAACAAGTCTTTGTTCTATGTTCTACACCAAATATTCATGACATAACAAAAACAAGTCTTTGTTCTATGTTCTACACCAAATATTCATGACATAACAAAAACAACAGTCTTTGTTCTATGTTCTATGCCAAATATTCATGACATAACAAAAACAAGTCTTTGTTCTATGTTTTACACCAAATATTCATGACATAACAAAAACAACAGTCTTTGTTCTATGTTTTACACCAAATATTCATGACATAACAAAAACAACAGTCTTTGTTCTATGTTTTACACCAAATATTCATGACATAACAAAAACAACAGTCTTTGTTCTATGTTTTACACCAAATATTCATGACATAACAAAAACAACAGTCTTTGTTCTATGTTCTACACCAAATATTCATGACATAACAAAAACAACAGTCTTTGTTCCATGTTCTACACAAAAAACTATGACATAACAAAAACAACAGTCTTTGTTCCATGTTTTACATACAATAATCATGAGATTGCAAAAACAACAGTCTTTGTTCTATGTTCTACACAAAAAACTATGACATAACAAAAACAACAGTCTTTGTTCTATGTTCTATGCCAAATATTCATGACATAACAAAAACAACAGTCTTTGTTCTATGTTTTACATACAATAATCATGAGATTGCAAAAACAACAGTCTTTGTTCTATGTTCTACACAAAAAACTATGACATAACAAAAACAAGTCTTTGTTCTATGTTCTACACCAAATATTCATGACATAACAAAAACAACAGTCTCTGTTCTATGTTCTACATACAATAATCATGAGATTGCAAAAACAACAGTCTTTGTTCTATGTTCTACACAAAAAACTATGACATAACAAAAACAAGTCTTTGTTCTATGTTCTACACCAAATATTCATGACATAACAAAAACAACAGTCTCTGTTCTATGTTCTACATACAATAATCATGAGATTACAAAAAAAAAAGCCTTTGTTCTATGTTCTAAACAAAAAACTATGACATAACAAAAACAAGTCTTTGTTATATGTTCTACACAAAATATTCATGACATAACAAAAACAACAGTCTCTGTTCTATGTTCTACATACAATAATCATGAGATTACAAAAACAAGTCTTTGTTCTATGTTCTAAACAAAAAACTATGACATAACAAAAACAAGTCTTTGTTATATGTTCTACACAAAATATTCATGACATAACAAAAACAAGTCTCTGTTCTGTTCTACACAAAATAACTATGACATAACAAAAACAACAGTCCTTGTTCTATGTTCTACACAAAATATTCATGACATAACAAAAACAACAGTATCTGTAACTTTTCCTTATGAGGAGTCATATTGTTCATTAGATGAATGGTGGACGATATTTTTCAAATGTTCTTTATAGCATTTAAATAAAGTGAGAAATAATTTACCTGCATTCACTGACCAAAAATGCAAAAGCATAAATTATCATTTTAATATGGTCTTATTCTGATCACTAAGTTGCTGGCTACAAAGATAATTTATTGACTGGAACGCTTTTGTGCTCATCATACATGACTATGCTGCAATAAGAGAATGGCACCAATGACATAATACATGTTTGGCACACTGTAATAGAACAGTCATGGGTAAAGTACCACTTCAGCCATCTCCTTGGATGATTCATGCCAAATCTTGAAAACCTGATTCAAGCCAAATCTTGAGGAACTAAAATATTAACAGCCCAAGGAGCTCAATTAATACAGGCTGAATGCACTAAACTTCTCATTACAGATTTGCTGAATTTCATATAGTTCACACAGAACTGCAGTTTTTGGAATTACCAATCATGGACTATGACATAAATATTCAAAATGAAATGCAGTTACCAACACCTATACTGATCTGCAAGCCATCCTCAGTGTTATCCAAGTGACTGATGTATGAAAATTACCTGTCATGGCAAGTTTGGCACTTGTGGATCCTAAAGCTGCCATTGAACCTGCCATCAATGCTAGGGCAATACCACGGCCGTGACTGCCAGCCATTAGGTTTCAGCGCCCTTGTATAACAAAACATAAGAGCACCTACAAAACAAACATAAGATTTTAAGTGTTCTTCAGCATTTATAAATTAATCTGACAGAATTAATTTTATCAAGATTAACAGCACTTAACAAATATTTATCACAAGTGGGCTATGGCCTGCATGTCAAACCCATGATCTAAGTACTACAGTAAATGTGTAACCTTGACCCCAATGTCAAAAGGTTGTGAAAGCATATCACAGAATGACCGTCTTAGCTTCATATTGATTCACCCAAAGTGAAAAGAAAATCCATAAAGAGGATCAAGCAATAGTGCAACCCTCTGAATTTCAACCTCTCATATAGGGAATATTCCAGAAATCTACAACAGAAATAGCTCAGAAGCAGTCTGTCATCAGTTCATGCAGGATACTTGTTCCCTCTGACTCGGTCCCAGACTAAGTTTGGGCCATCCAAGCAGGGAATATTGCAATCCTTACAAGTGGTATGCATATCATTAATTTTTGTAAATTTTATTCACGACTTTAAGTTGTAGTAATTACCTATAGCTAAATTTTGTGTACGTGTCTAGGTTATATTTTATGATATTGAGTCACAAGATTGTGAAGGACCTATAATCAGCTATGATTAAATTACTAATAATAACATTAGTAGTAAACATGTTGACAAGTTCAGGGTAATTTCTCATTGGCTGGTGGGGTCAGGTGGATTCTTATAAGAATTATTTCCTTTGGATGGGTTAGTCAGATGAGCTCTTTTATGATCGAAAATATTTGCAAATTGTCATGTAGGAGTAGTAGCAAGAAAATGCATTTCCACCTCTTATGCTTGTATATAAAATGATGAAGCTAGACAATTTAAGTCAGTCTTATTTCTTATGTTTTTTTTGTAACATTAGTCTTCAGATGTATTTAATGCTGTGTTCAGAAATTTATTTGAGGAAACATTTGTTTAGATTATTCATTGGAACTAAAACGTTCTTATTGGACTAAATTTTTCTGGGACTATTGTGAATTTTTCCAAGGAGTTCTGGACACTGTCATTTTTATACATCAAGACTGTTGGCTGACCAGTGCATTAAAGGATCTTAAATTCGTTTGGAATACACAATTCTTGAATAGATTTTTTACAGTTATTTTGTATTCAATTCACAATACTGTGGGCAGACAAATCCATCTACTGAGACATCAGATCTCTATAAGGAGTGGGACTTGAAGGAAGCGTACACAAAAAAAATGGCTAACAAAAGAAAGAAATAGACTGATAATTACCACTGAACAGTAAAAAACCTTTTACTATAGACAAAACATGAAGTTTGTTCCTTCTTCTTGCATATATTAAGGAGAGCAGAAAAACATTTTAATGAGTATTGTTTTGAAAGAAACCTCAAAAAGTGATTCATAAGGTGATTTTCACAAAGCCCACAACATGCATAAGCGATTTGATGTAGACATTAGTGAGCTAGACGATAGTCTCTGCAGCTAAAAATGTTTAGTAAGATTGGAAAAAATGAAGGTCTGACCAGGACCGGACCCTTACAGAACATAAGTGTGTTGGACAAGGATGGCCAGACCTTTACAGAACTTAAGTGTGTTGGACAGGGATGGTTAGACCTTACAGAACTTAAGTGTGTTGGACAGGGATGGCTGGACCCTTCAGAACTTAAGAGTGATGGACAAGATGGCTGGACCCTTTAGAACTTTAGTGTGATGGACAGAAATGTTCTGTTACCCTTAATAGTCAAAACTGAACATTCTCCATCTTTGAACAGTAAGTGAAGAAAGTCTGCCACTATAGAATCAGATAGGGACAGCTGGATTAATCATCTTTCCTACTGCATTAACTGTAAAGATTCCCGACTTTGCATTGTAGACCATCTCATGGCTTGAAACTAGACCTGGCAGACAGATCTCTTGGATGAGTCAAGTGTAAAGGTGGAGAATATGTGGGCTATTGTGGAGAACACTCTCTATGCTGTGACAGTAGGTCCCTCTTCTGAAGTAATATCCTGGTCTGGTCTACCAAATGGTTCAGTGGATCACTGATCCACAATCTAGCTGACTTAGACAGCTTGCAATAGCCATTACAGAAAAATGAATTGTGGTCTGAAGCCACTTGGACGCGATGTTGCAGTGTCCTTACTTGTAACTTAGATAATTTTTATTTCGTCACCGCCTCCGCCATTTAAGAAAGTTTGTTTAATGATCTGTTCTAGTCATTTTAATGTAATACATAGTACTACAACGTTAAACACATCACCCGATATTTTTGTTCTGGGGTGGGTGAGGATGAACAAAACCAACATGTGCTATGTCTTACAGTAGGACTAGGACCATGTAAGACATAGCACGTTACTTTTGTTTTAGTGCCTGACACTAACAACATAAATATCAGCGTCAGGTCTTACATGTAGGACTACGTCAAGGTCTTATATGTAGAACGAGGATATGTTCCAACAACAGGGAAAGTTTAGATTAAACCCATTTTGAGACATATGAGGCTAAATATAGCATAGCTATAACTAGTTACATCTTACGTACGTGCCCTAACGCAAGAAATAAATAACCGATGTTTTTAGGAGACAATTTAAATAATCCTCCTATTCATAAATTGCGCGCAACAACTTGAAATTCAAGATTGTTGTGCCTTTTCTCGAGAAATTACATAAGGGGATTTTCGGCATGTTTTAAAGTCAAACTTGATCAGAAAGCATATTGAGCGATTTGAATCATATGCAGGAATAATGGAATAATTTATGCCTCGCAACATATTAATTTATATTTTATATCATCAGATGCATACAAATATTTATATTTTACGGGAGAGGAAGGGGCACGGCGAACTTTTTTGGCATGTTTGACAATGTTAACATCCTCAACTTGTTTTAAAATCTTCTTTTCTCCCTGTCCACAGGGGTTTGTTACAAAGAAAATTTGGAGTATCCGTCCTTGATTCAAGGGATGGAGGTTCTAATCTGTAACAATATAGCAAAGAAAATTTGGAGTTTCCGTCCTTGAATCAAGGGTTGGGGGCTCTAACCTGTAACAACATAGCATATATTGCTATATTGTTACAGGTTAGAACCCCCGTACCTTGATTCAAGGACGGATACTCCATATTGTCTTCGTAACGAACCCTTGTGGTCTGTCTGTCTATCTGTCTAATATATAAAATTCTGCATCTTAATCCAAGTTTCCTATTTGCAAGAAGTTGTCCCACACGTACAATATCGTCTGCTACCCAGCGTGTCAACTTGCCGCTAGAAAGGCATTCTCAAGAAATTCCCAAGCGTATTTATAGGTTACTGCATTTGTATGGGAAAATATGAACGAGTTTTTCGGATGGAAATACTGCACGACCTTGGGAGTAAAGTATATCCATCCGACAAAACGAGTTCATATTTTTCCATATAAATGCAGTAACCTTTTTATTATATGCTCATTTTCTTATTCTACCTAAGGCTTAATTATATAAACAAAAATACATTGCAAGAAACAATGTAACTGAATGTATGCCGTATTCCAAAATAAATACACAAGCGCAGATTCATCATTACACAACAACAACATTATTAAAGCGAACATAACTCAGCTCAGATACATTTGAACTTAGTCACGCGCTAGACATAACTTTAAAAAGAAAATGACGTGTCGCGTTCAAATTTAAATTTGGAGTCATATTTTGAATGAACGTGCATTGGAACAAGTTTTCCGTTTCATCTGGAATGAATAGATTTTGGTATTTTGTCGATTCTACGAAATTTTGTGATGGACTGGTTTTATATGTGACAATTCCACATGAATGAAGATGCGAGGGAGACGCGTGTTGACATCTACAAATGTGTTTCTGTTTCTGTCACTGAATGTTTGAAATCATAATGTGGGAATAATATGAAGACTTTCAATTGCAATTATCAAAAAGACGCTATGGAATGTAATGCTTATTAGTAGTGAAGGGGGGCACTTTACGGTCAATGGGAATTAGCATTACAAGACCCCTTGGGCAAGATTACCGTCAAGGGAAAATTAACATGGAGAAAAATCGTGGGTAAGATTACCGTCAAGGGAAATTAACATGGAGAAAGAAAAAATCGTGGGGCACATTAGCGTCAAAGGAAATTAAACAGGGTGGGCCTTTATAGCGTCAAGGGCTTTTACTAAAGTGGGTCTTTATACCGTCAAGGGGAATTGAACATGGGATTTTTTTAAAAAATTTTTTAAAAAAGGGGTAGGCAATTCAAAGACTATCTCTTTTCGAGAAATATGGCTGGCCCTGAAAAGGGCCTTTGGGTTTATGTTAATGTATTCATAAACATAAATGGCACCGCATTGGTCTTCTTCTTGTCCTTAGGCTGCGTCTTACTGTTGGTCCGTACATCAGCACTCTTTTCAGGCATCCTTGTCTTTCGACGTAGATCCTGCGTATCCACAGGCTGGTGTTTGTCCTGTGGACAACGGTCCACTTCGATCGGACATACATGAGCAAGTCTGTCCGAAACATCATGGAAGACACAAGGGTGGATGACTCAACTGTAGTCCACATCTTGAAGCGACGAGAACAGGTGAATCAATGCATTGAACGGCGCTTATTTATAGGTACAGGAAGGATTGAAACGGATTGAGTTCATTCACCAATCCGAACACGCGTTACAGAATTCAGTCAGCCCGCATCCAATCCGAAGAGAGCAGTCTGTGACGTCACGTAGTCAATATAGATTCGCTAGCGCTTGTGTGCAGTCAATCTATGCGACAGTGATTCAACATGACGGAAACTCAGAAAACGATCCATTGGGGTGCACCAGCAGGGGAGACTGCCCAAGGGAACTCGGACTTACTTTCAGAAGAAGTGAACTGGGATTTTGTGGATTTTCTCTCCTCGCAAGAATTTGTTCCGGAACCTTCGTTACCTTCTTCATTACCGCAAGTGGAAAATTTTAGACAGAGACAGAAAGAAGAATTGGAGAAATTTATGCAACGACAAAAGGAAGCGGAACAAGCTTTTCTCCTACAGCAACAGCAACAAGAAGAAGAGGTAAGAAAAAAACAACAGCAGCAACAGCAAGAAGAAGTAGCAGCAAAGAAACAAGAGGGTGAAAATCAAACGGTCACGGTACTGTTGGACATTTTAGCGGAGTTAAGAAGTCTGAAACAAATGTATCAGACTTCTTTATCACGACCGAAGAGAATACGACCTTCCCGAGCTAAACACGTCAACCCTGTGACTAAGCCTACCGTACCACCCTTAGTGATTTCAACCCAATCATTATCATCATCATCAACATTACGCAGTCCAGAAGTAGGCCTTGGCCGTGGCAAAGGCATAAGGCAGTTAAAGTTGATTGCTTAAACTCACCCCTTCACCATGAAGAAAAAGGCCCTTTTCAGGGCCACCCACATTTCTCGAAAAGAAATACAATTTCAATTTGCCGATAACTCAAAAAAAAAAAAAAATAAACCCCACCCATTTTACCCTTATAGTACGTGTCTGTGTATGAGTGTGTGAGTGTAGCTTCTTATTTTAAAATCACAACTCAAAGACACTTACCTTATATCATTCATTTATTCTTTTCTCCATTTTTTACAATCCAATTCACAATTCACAACACAACACTTTAATATAAAGTTCATTGACTTCTTCTTTCTCCTTGTTTACTCTCTCTGTTTTTTAAATTTCTTCACCGTCTTTTCCTCATTTTCTTCCCTTCTTCTTTTCTTCTCCTGTTTCTTTGCCTCTTGTAAATAGAATTGTCTTTTTTCTTCCTCTTCTTCCTCTAAAGAATCCTTCTCTTCTTTCGAAGAATCCCTCTCTTCTTCTGAAGAATCCTTTTTTTCTTCTGACTCCTCTTGTTTCTTTTTTGGGCAATCTGGACACCAATGTCCTTTTTCTTTACAATAATAACAGGTATCTTGACTTTTGTCTTTTTTAGTCCCTGTTTTTGTTCTTTTTTCACGGTCTGGACACTCTGAAGACCAATGCCCTTTCTTCTGACAGATATAGCAAGTATCTTGACTTTTATCTCTAAAGGAAGGAGAGTAGTCCGTAGGCTGGTCTGAAGAGAATTTTCTAATGACCCCTCGCAAAGCTCTGACGAAACGTTCCATCTGGTTAGTCTCTTCCATCGTTGTGCTCGGCTTGAGAGTGAAATGAATAGTGAAAGGACAAGACACACACCCTTTTATATACGCTGGTCTGCCATGACTATAAAGTAGTTTATGGTGTTTGAACTTGAGTCATTTGACTTTTTGCTTTCAAGATGAAACGATCCCATTCATTCGAGAAGAAAGAAGAAGAAGAAAGAAGTAAGAGGCAGAAACGTGATCTATCGCCTCGTACCAGGGCTGAAATCTTGGCACAAATTCATGCCAGTGATTTTGAAGAGGACATGAGTGAACCAGAATCCAAACCCTCTAAACCAAGTTCACCACCCTTAGTCAACCCTGAAAAGTACTATTCCATTCGAGAGACGGAAAAACGCTCCTCTAGAAAATTTAGAACCACGGCTTACAAATACACGGTGAAGTTTAAAGATTTCAAGGCTGAAGTGCCGTTAGAGAAAGCAGAAGTGTTCATCACTGGGGTGTGGGATTCTTTGCTCACTTCACTCAAGCAACAATGTCAACCCAAAGAAGACGATCGCTTGAGACTTTCCATACAACACGACGGTTTGAAATCCCCTGTTTGGATCGAGTTTAGCACCCCGGCAGAATTGACTGCTTCCAAAGTCATGGACAAGATTCAACACGTGCAACAATCTAATGACCAGTTTGACATCACCGATGGTAAAGCCACACTGGATATGACCCACGTCTCTCCTCCTCAAGGGACTGGACGCAAAAAGATGTTATTGGTGGACGACCTTCGCAACACCAAAAAGAGTCTCGTCCGAATTCGCAACCCTCATGACCAGATGTGTTTAGCCCGTGCCATCGTGGTGGGACGAACCTATGCCAACAAGAACGACACGGTAGAATGGAAAAGAACCTGGAACACTATTCAACAATCGGACCGAGCCAAACAACGAAACGAAGCAGAACTCCTGTTGCAACAAGCTGGCCTGTCCAAAGACACACCCTGTGGCATTCCTGAGATGCAAAAATTGCAAGATGTCCTAGCTCCACGATACACCTTGAAAGTGCACCCTCAAGAAGTGCGCGGACCTCTATTGTTTCGAGGGCAAGACTTTAAGGACGGAAAATACATTCACGTCTATTATCACGATGACCATTTCGATACGATTACCACTATCACTGGATTCCTGGGATACAGTTATTACTGTGAGAAATGTGACCATGGTTATAACAATCGAGAGCAACACAAGCATTGTGGATCGAAATGCACAGGATGTTTGGCCTCTTCACCCTGTCTGAGCGAAGAACCAGTGCCTTGTTCAACTTGTCTGCGCACGTTCGTCAGCCCTACCTGTTACCAACAACATCTGAAGACGCAAGGTTCACAGAAGAAATGTGCTTGTCAACTGCTGAGATTGTGCTCTACGTGTGAACAAGTCATACGTACCAATAATACCAAGGCACACGTATGTTCAGGAAAGAAAAAATGTCACATTTGTCACCACATCGTGGACTTGGAACACCAATGTTACGTGCAAAAATACCAACCCCCACCAGAGAAAGAGGACGGTCACAAGAAGAAAGGCAATTTGATCTTTTTCGATTTCGAATGCATGCAAGAGACCGGCATTCACATCCCTAATTTCTGCGTGGCTCATCGAGCGTGCGAGAAGTGCATTCAAGAACCTATCTTCAGTCATTGCCCTCACTGCAGCAAGATTCCTGGAGGGCGTGAAAAAATCTTTCGGGGACCGAACACGTTAGCCGATTTTGCCCAATGGGTCTTAGACCCCATCGACAAGACGTGGAGCCAAGAGGACATCGAACGTTACGGAGATTGTCATCGTCATGCCACGGTGATGGCTCACAATTTCTCCGGATACGATGGACAGTTTCTTTTGAGGTACTATACGGAACAAGGCACCGAGCGTCCTAAAGTGACTTTGAACGCAGCCAAAATCATTTTCATGCAAGTGGGACAAGTGCAGTTTAAAGATTCGATGAGCTATTTGGCCATGCCTTTGAGTCGAATGCCTAAAACGTTTGGAATGACAGAAATGGCTAAAGGGTACTTTCCACACTTTTTCAATACGGAAGCCAATCAACACGCCGTTCTACCCCATTTGCCTGAGGCTCACTATTACGACCCCGACAACATGCGTACCGAACAACGAGAAGCTTTCTACGCTTGGTACCAGGCTCACGCCTCGGACCCTTTCGACTTTCAGGAAGAAATGCTAAAGTATTGTCGTTCCGACGTGGACATTTTACGGCGTTGCTGTGGAAAATTTCGAGAACTGTTCATGGAACACGGAGGGGTCGATCCTTTGAAAGAAGCTTGCACCATTGCCAAAGCGTGTTCCTTAGTGTATCGACAACGATTCATGCCTGAAAACACCGTGGCTGTCATCAGCCCTCAAACGACCCACTATGTCAAACGTCAATACTCGGTGAAAGCCCTACGCTGGTTACATTACTTGTGCGACAAGGAAGACAAGTGGATTCAGCATGCCCGCAACGGAGGGGGCGAAAAGACCATCGGAACGTATTCGGTCGATGGCTGGGACTTAGAAAACCCCAAGATCGTGTACGAGTTTAACGGTTGCTTATTTCACGGATGTCCCGTCTGTTATCCTGACCGTGGCACTAAAAATCAGTTTTTACAAGAACCATGGAAGACTTGTACCAGGACACTTGTCAGCGACGCCTGAAGTTAGAACAGCAAGGATACCAAGTGGTGGAAATGTGGGAACACGAGTACGATCACCGTATGAAAACCGATCCCGAGTTTAAACGCCTCGTGGAAAGTTACCAGTTCATGGACCCGCTGAACCCGAGGGATAGTTTGTACGGAGGAAGGACCAATGCCACCTGTTTGCTGTACCAAGCCGACGAAGAGAAAGGAGAAGAAATCAAATACTTGGACGTGTGTTCGCTGTATCCCTACGTGTGCAAATATTGTCGCTTTCCTGTAGGCCACCCGCAATTGCTGACGGAACACATCGACCTGGTCAACATTCGACAATACGAAGGCTTGATCAAGTGTAAAGTTTTGCCTCCCACGAACCTATACCATCCCGTCTTACCTCACCATTGTCAAGGCAAACTGATGTTTCCCTTGTGCCGTACTTGTGCCGAAACGTGCAACCAAGACCAACCTTGTCAGCACACCCAAGAAGAACGGGCCTTGACGGGAACCTGGGTCAGCGTGGAATTGTTCAAAGCTCTGGACATGGGATACCAACTGTTAGAAGTGTACGAAATTTGCCACTTTCCCAAGACACAACAATACCGCAAGGGTGACCCCACGCAGAAAGGCATTTTCGCAGACTACGTGGATGCCTTTTTGAAACTGAAGCAAGAAGCCAGTGGCTATCCTTCCTGGTGTCACACTCCCGAAGACCAAATACAATTCAAAGAGAAATACTACGAACAAGAAGGCATCACTTTAGACCACATCGAGAAAAACGAAGGCAGGCGATCGTTTGCCAAAGTGATGTTAAATTGCTTGTGGGGTAAAATGGCACAACGACCGTGTTTACCCAAGACGGAATATTTGACAGAACCTTTCCGCTACTTCCAGATGATTCACGACAAAACCAAATGCATGAAACACGTGGACGTCGTTCGAGAGGATTTGATCTTGGTCAATTACGAAGAAGATCTGGACTTTGTACAAGACGACCCTTTTGGAAATGCCATCATTGCGGCTTACGTGACAGCCCATGCTCGCTTAAAATTGTACGAAGCTTTAGAACTGTTAGAAGAACGCGTCCTGTACTTTGACACGGACAGTTGCATTTACATCCATCACCCGATTCAACATCACCCTAACATCGAAGGAGACCGTTTAGGAGCCTGGACAGACGAGCATCCCGACGACAAGATTCTGAGTTTCGTCAGTGGCGGTCCCAAAAATTACGGCTACGAATACCGGGACAAACAAGGAGAAGTGCACACGACGTGCAAAGTGAAAGGACTGACTCTGAATTATCGTACCAGTCGAGTGGTCAACTTTGGGGTATTGAAAGAAGCCTTGCAATCGGGAGAGGATGGAAACTTTAAAGTGACCACCTATCAACCGAACAAGATTGTACGTTTACCCACTCACCACATCGTCAGTCGACCCTTGGAAAAAGTCTATCAAATCGTGTACCAGAAGCGAGTTCGACTTCCCAATCATTTCACCTTACCGTACGGTCACGTTGGTATTGGTCTGTATATAAAAAGGAACCCTAGGCAAGATCGATAGTTCATCGTGACTACCAAGACCGAGCGAACAAGATGAATACTTTGAAAGAGGCATCGTTCCAGTTTGGGGATTGTAAAAAAGTTGTATCTTCCTCTAGTGTGACTAATATTGGATGGATAAGACCCATGCATTGCGACGGAAAATGTCCGGAAGGAAACTGCGATTGTCCATGTGGTTACCATTGTAATTGCGTAACGGAGTTTGCAGACGAGTGCGATTGTGAGCCTTGCGATGGATACGATGCTGTACCTTGTGACCTGAGCGATGCCGTAAAGCATCATGGGAACTTTGTTCTCACTGCCCCTATCATGGAAAGTAATGCTGTGCGTGTCAAACCTGAGGGATGCGAAAGCGATGCCGCTCGTCCTCTTAGACATTTTACCGGGTTTAAAGGGGAATGTCGACCTTCACGTTTGCCTCCCTACGGATGTCATCCAGCCCTGAGCAAACTCCTGTTCCTGTCACTCAACCCTCATCGAAACGAACCTGTGAAAGACGAATATTCGTTTCCTGTGCGTTTGTCGGAATACTGCGACTTTGAAAATCGTCTTCAATCGTTCAAGGGAAAATGGCCTAAGTATCTGGGAGGACCGACCCCCGAAGAATTAGCCAGAGCCGGATTTTTCTACTTGGGCGAAGGAGATAAAGTCAGGTGCTTCAGTTGCGATGTGACACTTCACCACTGGGAACCGCAAGATTCGTCCTACGTAGAACATGCTCGATGGTCACCGAATTGTCATTACTTACCCTTAGTGGGACCGAGACATTGAAGTAACTTCTTACCATAATAATCTGTTCATGGATACTTTACAAGAGAACATTTGTGCTTTGCCTGTGGAGTTGAGAGAACGCATTTATCGAGAACTGGTCAAAATACAAGTGAAACGTAAAGAACAATTGCATCCGTTACGTCACCGGTGTTTGAACCACTGGTACCTGAAAGCTATACAAGGATTGATTCAATTGAAAGTGTTCCATCGGACAGACATTGATCAACGATCCTCTAGTTTTAAAAAGGATTGGTTTGGTATGGACGATTGCAGTTACATCATTGTAAACGTACTGCATCGAATTCCAGAGGAAGAGTTAACGAATTACCAACATCTTGAACACAATGTCAACTTAGTGAAAGAGGAAACTTCTGAACGAATTGTAATGTGTAGATTAGTGACTCAACGATTTAAATTCGACACTGAAGTGAAACCATGTTTGTGCAAAGAGTACATTTCTTGTGTCAGACCAAAGAGGATTTAGTATGACCTATTCATGGATACTTTGCTAGAGAACATTCGTGCTTTGCCTGTGGAGTTGAGAGAACGCATTTACCGAGAGCTGGTCAAAATACAAGTCAAACGTAAAGAACAATTGCATCCGTTACGTCACCAGATCTTTAACCACTGGTACCTGAATGGTATAAGAGAACTGATTCGTCAGAAATTGTTTCAGTGGTCAGACCTTGTTCAACACTTTGAGTTAGTGAATGATCGAAATGTTCATTATTTTGGTTACTTCGAGATTCACCTACAGCAATACATTGAGGAAGACAAGTTAAAGGATTATCAACATATTTTACGTGGAATCTACTTAGAGGAAGAGGAAACTTCTAAACGAACTCTGAAGTTTCGGTTACAGTATGCAAGATTTAGATTCCCTACTGGAGAACGAAGATCTCTGGCTAGAAAGTACGTGTATTGTTTCCGAAACAAAGAGACTATAAAAACAGGCTGCCATGCCACGACTTATGTCACATGTCATCCAACAGATTCCGTGGAAGGAACTCAATGACCATATTCAAACCGTGGATCATTACCATCGATTATTACAAGAACTGTATCCATTCAATTTGGGACGACAAGTGGTGTGTGTCTTAGTGACTTGTTTTTTGGGATTTCGTTTACCAGCCGATTCTTTGTGGACTCTTTACGATCAGTACTTACCACCTCCATGGCCTTAAATGGTCACGAAAAACTCCTTTTGCTCAAAGCCTTGCGGTTTCATCTGGATACTTCTCGACCTCAACAGGAAAAAAAGATTCGTCAACTTTTAGCTACCCAAGACGTGTATGACGATGTGTGTGTAGCTTGTGACTTACACCCTCATTGGACAGATGTTCGTGACTGGAAAAAGGGGGGTTTTGAGGCTTGGACCCAAGAAGTGGCCCAGTATGCACAAGAGTTGTTCAAGGAAAAAAGTTACTTTTCAACCTGTGTTAGTGACGGTGCCAGAAGAACCCGTCACCGAGAACAACCACTCGCTTCAGGACAGGACTGTCATGGACATTCCTGAAAGGTCATTCCGGGAGGACACTTGTGTGACAATACCTCATGTAGAGACTGTAAGAACATTACACACTGTCCCTAGGACATCTTGGTTACCCAAAACATGTTGTACAGACACTTGTTTATATTCCACTTTGATCGCTTTGCTGTGTTTTATATTCCTGTACATCACTATTTGGGTTGTATGTATTTTTGTCTTTCGTGTTCATATTTGAAACATTCAATAAACGTGTTCTGAAAAAAGTATATAAACTCTTGTCTTGTTTGTTTTTCGTGTCACAAGTGACATTTCTCACACCATGGCTACCTCTGCTGTCTCTGCTCCCTCTTCCTCTACTGTCAAAGTCATCGACGAACACTTAGATCGTGCCAGTTGGGAGGCTTTGTATCTTCGCCATCCCTTTAACATGCTCATTGCTGGACCTAGCGGTTCTGGCAAAACCGAATTCGTCAAACGTTTGATCGAACATAAACATCATTTGATCGATTGGCCCCCTCAACGGATCGTGTGGTGTTACAAAGAGTGGCAATCGGCGTACAGCCTCTTGCGAGAAAGTCAAGGCGATTCCATCGTGTTTGTGGAAGGCATTCCTAAAGAAGACGACGGCATCGTCTCTGACTCCCGTCAAACCCATTTGGTCATTTTCGACGACATGTTAGGAGAAGACGAAGAAGAAATTAAATTGTGGTTCACGCGCAAAGGGCATCACCGTAATGCCAGTGTCATTTACATCACCCAAAATTTGTTTCAACAAAGTAAAGCCCATCGCACCATCAGTCTCAATGCGCATTACGTGGTCTTGTTTAAAAGCCCTCGAGATAAATCGCAAGTGCAAGTCTTAGCCAAACAGTTAGGAACGCCTTGGCTGACTCAGGCGTACGACGATGCCACTCAAACACGACACGCCTATTTACTCGTCGATTTGAAACCTACGACCCCCGAGGATTTGCGATTTCGTACCCACTTGTTTCACCACTGGTGCCAAGACGGAGGGCCTGTCCTGTACACGTCTCCGTCCTCGACTTCATTTCACTCCCCATAAAAAAAATCTATAAAAACCTCAGACCCTTTTTCGTCTGTCTCACACAGTGTGAACATGACGTCCCTTCAGTCGCATCTTCCCGTCAAATTGATTCGTGCCTTGTATGGCATCAGTCGAGAAAAAGATCCACAAACACGAGCCCGTGTCTTAGAAGCCAGTCTCAAAGAAGTCTTACGATGGTTCACGGTGACGGCACGTCAATTACTCCAAGGAATCATTCAGATTCCTCATCAAACCCAACGCTTTTTCGATCGAAACAAAGTCGCTTTGGTCCAACTGGCCGATCCCCGCATCGACACTCAAACCAAAAAACAAATCATTTTGAAACCTGGAGGGAGCGGTACTCTAGGAGGGGTCATCATTCGCTCACTCTTAAGATGGGATCCTAATGCCCCCAAAGTTATCCCTAAGACAAAAGTCCAACGAAGCCCCAAGAAGAAAAAGACCAAGTCCCCAAAGAGAAGAACTTCTCCAGTGGCGGGACCCTCCTCTTACCAGACACCACCCCGGAAAAAGAAAAGAAACCCCCAGAAAAAGAAACAGAGAAAAAGTCCTCAGAAAAAGAAAAGTCCACAGAAGAAAACTAGTCGCAAGAGAGGCACTGCGGCCAGGACGCAGCCTTACACTCGCAAACCACGATCTGCCACAGCGTCTCCGACAGCCTCACGTTTGTCCACTTCTCCGTTGATGTCACCAGGAACTGAAGAGTACTTGGAGACGTTGATTACACCAAGAACTTCTCCGTTGATGACCCCCAAAAGAACTTCCCCAGTGGCAGGACCTTCCAATTTAGCGGCAGTGGCTGCTGCTCACAAAGTACCTTCTCCCAAAATCAAAGTCCATGAAAGATCGGGCATGTTACAAAGTTTACTGGATTTGTCCAAGCAAGAACTGGCTCGATTTAGTCCGTTACGTACCCCTGCACGACGTGTCATGCCTGTCCTCAAACTGATACGACGTAAAGACAATCAATGGCGACGTGTTCCAGTATAAAAAAGGCCTGTGACCGAATAGGGTATCAGTGTTTTTAGGTGCTCCTGAAGACTCAAAGATGTCACCCTCCAGAAAACCCCAAGGAAAGAAAAGGAAAGGACTGCCACCACGTTTAGCCAAACATGGGGACCTGTTATCTGTCCTGTCCAAAGCTTCTCCACCCCTACGAAAAAAACTCATTCAAACGGCCTCCAAAGAGGTCATCGATACCGTGTGCGAATGTTGTTTGAACGTTTTGAAAGGCACGATCCCTTTGTCCAAACACCAGAAACAATGCTTAGGCAAACATCGTCACGTTCTTCGCCAAATGGTTCAAAAGAAAATTCCCATTCGTCAAAAAAAGAAGATGTTGGTCCAACGTGGAGGCATTTTACCTCTCTTGTTAGGCCCCATACTGAAAGGAGTCTTGGGAACCATGTTGGGAGGACTGATGGGAGCCAGATAAAAAGGCCTTCGAAAGTCCCAAGATCTCAGAATCGACCGCTGACAACCCCATGGAAGGACGAAAACTAGCTTTAGTGCCTTACAAACGATGGATGGAATACCATCGGTGGCAAGAACAACGCACCCCGCATTTACCTCCCAATCCCAATTTGAGCGAGATGTCCCAGTTACAACACGAATTGCAGTCCTTGATGGATCGCCAAGATTTGTCCGAAACAGAAAAATCGCAAAAGTACGGTCAACTCTTGCAACGATTGCAACTCTTTCACCAGAAAGCTTTAGACGAAACAGCTCTACCCACTCTAAAAGATTTTAAGACCTTGATGAAAAGTCCAGCACCATCACCAGTACCAGTACCACCAGTACCCGTGACCAAGACAGAAAAAGGAAAAGAAGAAGAAGAAGGGTTTCAAACTCCACCAGAAAAAGTACGCAAGTTAACAACACCACCTACCTCCAGAATTGGATGGATTAAAAAGATGATGGCCACCCCTTCTTCCTCACAAGAGAAAAAGAAAGTGAAGACAGAAGTGAAGACAGAAGTGAAACAAGAACCGATATCCCCTGCTCAGACATCCTCCTCCTCTTCGACACCTATTGCTGGCCGCACACGCAAAGCATTGCAATCCAAGAAAATACCCCAAGAGAAAAAGAGTAGCCTCTTCCAAGAGTGGGTGCCTTATTAAGACACCAATCAACACAAAAAAATGGAAAAAGTCTTAGCTAGCATTTACTACGATCCCTCACATCCTGCAGGTTACGCAGGAGTTCAAAAATTGTATCGTGCTGCCAAAACTCGACTGAAAAGTCTCCGTTTACCTCAAGTGCAACGATGGTTACAAGAACAAGCTACCTACACTTTACACAAACCCATTCGACGCAAGTTTGCCAGAAGTCGCACCCGAGTGGAAGGCATCGATCATCAATGGCAAGCCGATTTAGCCGATGTCTCTCATTTGGCCAGCTACAATCGCGGCTACAAATATTTGTTTTGTGTCATCGACGTCTTTTCCAAATTTGCCTGGGTCGTGCCTTTGACTTCCAAATCGAGCAGCGAGTTAGTGCGAGCCCTGCAACGGGTGTTGAAACAAAGCGGTCGTCGCCCTCTTCGATGGCAAACGGACAAAGGCACCGAATTTCTGAACCAAGCTTTCCAAAAAGAATTAAAGAAACGTGACATTCATTTTTTTACCACCGAGAATCCCGAAACCAAAGCCAGCATCGTGGAACGTTTTCAACGTACTTTGAAAGAACGCATGTGGAAATATTTTACGCATCACCACACTCTGAAGTACATCGACATCTTACCGCACCTGGTGCAAGCGTACAACCAATCTTACCATCGAAGCATCGGACGTGCCCCGCAAGACGTGACTCCCGACAACGAAGTGCTGGTGTTCGAGCGCCTGTTCGGTACGTCCCCGACGAGGGCTGTCCCCGAGAAAAGTGGAGTGTTGACCGTAGGAGATTGGGTGCGCATTGGCAAAACCAAACGCACTTTCGACAAAGGTTACTTACCTAACTGGACGACCGAATTGTTTCGCGTCACTGGACGAGTGCATGGCCGTCATCCTGCCGTCTATAAATTGGAAGACATGAACGGAGAAGTGCTCAAAGGAACGTTTTATTTGCCCGAGTTACAACGTGTCACCAAAAAAGAAGACGACGTGTACGACATCGAAAGCATTCTCGAACGCAGAACCCGTAAAGTGGGCAAACGACGTGTCAAAGAAGTCAAAGTACGTTGGAAAGGATATCCACCCAGTTTCGATTCTTGGATCGACGCTTCGCAAGTCATCGACTATAAAAAGAAGAAGTGACCATCATGCCCTTTCACACAGCAGACGCAGCTACGTCGACCACTCCTTCTTCCCCTAGTTCTTCTGTGCAAGATTTACAAAAACAACCCTTGTGGGTGTGGTGTGGAGAACGTGTGCCTAAAACGCAAATCGTCTTTTTCTGCCAAATCTTCGTGGTGTATTGTGTCATCGGGGCAGCCATCGCCAATTTGAGTTTGCAACAAGGAGACAAACAATTGTGCACCATTTTATTGAGCAGTTGCATCGGTTACCTGCTTCCCAATCCCTCCCTGAAATTCTCCTCGAACGGGAACGTTGTGTCCAGTGCCAGTGCCAGTCACCACTCCAATAACAACCAGAACCCCATTTTGGGCGGAGACACGCCTCTGACGTCCACTAACCCCTCGGACAGCCACAGAACTCTGGAATTATGAGTCACCAAAACCAATTTTACTTAACCTTACCCAGTGACAGTTCCATGGAGGTGTTTCCCCACAACACGTTGTGCTGTTACACGGCCAAATTACCTCAAGCCATCCCCTTAGATCACGAAGCCCATTGGGAAGTGGCTTTAGTAGAAATGATTCACCCGACCCAAGTCCTCAATGTCCTTCCCAATCAAAATTTTTTTCATGTGGAAGTTCATGACGAGCCATTGCAACAGGAGTTGAATAAGAAAGTCATATATGACAATAAAACCTATAATGAGAAAACTCAAAAGTGGACCTACCACTTTTTCATTTCCCCAGGCTATTATTTTAGTGGTCAACATTTGGTCAGCACCATAGCCTCCAGGTTTAATGCCGTGTTTCTGAAAGCTTTGGAGAATGTTAACAAAAGTGTCACCATGGAGTACCACAAAGTAGCTCGTCGCTTCTCGATGAAATTTGAGCGGAGTAAAATCATGTCCATTTTATTTTGTCCTGAATTGTTTGACATGTTGGGCGGAGACATGAACCTGAGAATGAGCATACTCAAGAACAACGAATTACCCATCGTTTACGACAACGAGTCTTTTAGCAAGTTATTTCGTACCCCAGTAGAACTGAACCAAGGACTGAATTTGATGTTCGTGTACTCCGATGTGGTGGAGTATAACGTGGTGGGACACACCTCCGTACCGTTACTGCGTGTCATTCCTTTCAAAGTGGATTCTGCCGCGAACGCTGACGAGGAAGGTGGAAACACTTACCACGTCCACCGCGAATTTGTCCATCCTCACTATTTGCCAGTCAGCAAGTCGTATTTGGACACGGTCAAGATTACTATAAAAGGAGATCTGGGACAAAATATTCCATTTACCAAAGGAAAAGTCACGGTGAAACTCCATTTTCGAAAACGGTTCTCTCACGATTCGTAAGTAAGTCATGTATCCAGTGTACCAAGGGGTTGCACGACAGCGAGGACACGGTTTAGGAGACATGTTAAAATCGGCCTTTCGTTCGGTGGCCCCGGTGTTGAAACCGATGGTGACACGCGGATTGCACGCCTTGAAAGATGCGGCACTGACGCAAGGCAAAGAATTTCTCCAAAATGTCATCATCGACAAACAAAACAGACAGAAAAAAATGATGCACCGAGAGTCATGTGCTTGTTCCAAGACGGAACTGGATATGTTTGCCATGCCCCCCACCATGATGACGATGCAAGAATCCCAGTGGGTGGAATTTCATCCCGTCTCCTCTTTGACGGATTCCGCTCCCATCGAGTTCGAAATCAAAGGACAACCCGAAGATTACATCGATCTGAATAGCAGTTACCTGTATTTGAAAGTCAAAGTGATCAAAACTGACAACACCAATCCTGGAGCCAATGATAGGGTAGCGCCCGTCAACAATTTCATGCATTCCTTGTTCAGCGAAGTGGACTTGTACTTGAATAACAAACTGGTCAGCAGCAGCATGGATACTTACCCATATCGTGCCTACTTGGAAAATCTCTTGACGTACGGAAAAGAAGCCAAGAATACTCATCTGGATGCTTGCGTGGTATGGAAACCTGACACGGCAGGTGCAGGCACGTTTAGCGACACAGCCCTGACAGAAGATGACAATCCTCACAATGTGGGGTTTAACACACGTAGAACTAAAATTCTGCAAGGACGTAGTTTAGAACTGATGGATCGTTTGCATTTGGACATGTGGTTACAAGAAAAGTATTTACTGAACGGAGTTGATATTCGCCTGAGACTGAATCGTAGCACTGCCGCTTTCCATTTGATGGCCCATGCCAACGAATACAAAACTGTTATCCAAGAAGCCAGACTTTACGTACGCCGTGTGGAAGTGTTACCTAAAGTGGGAAACGACATCAGTCAGACGTTGAGCAGAACGACCGCCAAGTATCCCATACGACGTGTGGAAGTGAAAACGTTCACCATTCCTGTTGGACAGCGATCCATGATCGAAGATCATCTGTTCCAAGGACAGTTACCCAAGCGTTTGATCGTTGGTATCGTCAGGAATTCAGCTTTCAATGGACTTCACAACGAAAATCCTTTTGAGTTTCGACACTCTAGCGTGTCCAAAATCGAAGTCAGTCGCGACGGCAAGACCTTGTGTACACGACCCTTTGAGCCTAACTTTGCCCAGAACAATTACTTGAGATCGTACTTGTCCCTGTACGAAGCCACCGGACAGTTAGGAACCAATACCAGTCACGGTATTACGTACGAGGATTATGCAGGAGGCTACGCTTTGTGGGCTTTCGATTTCACTCCAGACCAAGGCAGCGACGAGGGACATTTCCACCCTATAAAATCTGGTCAGATTCGTGTGGAAATTCAGTTTGCAAATCGAGACCCTGCTGATCCAACGTTGAACGTCATCCTGTATGCAGAATTTGACAATACGATAGAAATCAACAGTTTGAGAGAAGTCATTCTAGATTACTAGAAGCCATGGAAGACTGTTATCCCTCTTTACCTAGTGAAGAAACTTTGGACATGAAATGTGAGGAGACCGTGGAAGGAGAATCCCAAGACAAAGACGAAGAAATTGTCATGATGAAGTCGAGATGGCCAGAACAAGAAGCCCATTTAGTCTCCTGTTTTGCCAAACACTTGGTCGACAAAATGACGGAATTGATCAAGAAAAATTGTTATGGATGTCAAAACGATCATCCCAGTCAAATTCAACACGATAAATGCCTGATGTTGAGTCAAGAAGAAAAATTGGACGAGTATCTGGACGAAGCTTGGAGTCTCATCTCAAACAAAGACGTGTTGCACCAGTGGTATAAAGACTTGCGTAAACATTCTTGTCCACCATTAACCACTCAAGAGATCCATCGTATCGAAGCTCTCCTGAATCAAAGTGAGGAAACAGAACGAATAACCGTTTATTCGTCAGACATTTTCAAGCAAAAAGTCAGGATCGAATTGACAACTTATTATTACCTGTGAAGAAAAAAACACAAAACAATGGATACCTGGGAACTTCATTACCTTTTGAACCACAGTTCGTATACGGCTTCTTGGAATCCTGTCGTCTGTGCTAAAGATGAACTCCCTCATCGCAAACCTAAAGACCATCAAGCTTACGTGATCAACACGGACGACAGTCATCTCCCAGGAAGCCACTGGGTAGCCGTCTACTTTCCTCAAGAAGGATGTGTGGAATATTTCGATTCGTACGGATTACCCCCTTTGGAAGACGATATCATCGACTTTATGAAAAGAAATGCTCAAACCACCCGATTCAATAATGTGAAATTACAAGGCACAGATTCCTTGGTGTGTGGACAGTACTGTGTGTATTTTCTGCATCATCGCAGCCTGGGCTATTCCTTAGAACATTTAGTGACTCATTTCGATCCTCGTTCTTCTGCTAGAAACGATGTGAAAGTAGATCGATGGTTTTGTGACCATTATGCTTATCTTTTGTCTCAAGCTAGGAAACGTAGTGTCAATCAATGGCCTAATGATTTCCAACAGTGGAAATCACGATTTCATTCACAACGTTGTCAGCCTTGTTTAAAGTAGATTGTCTATTGAGAAAAAATGTTAGTGATTTGAAAAAAAATTGTTTGATGTTATAATGTTGGATTATTGTTAAAAAATGTTAGAGTTGTTGATGTTAAGTGTTAAGTGATTTTTGAATAAAAAATGTTGTGTTTTGAAAAAAATGCTTTTGTCTTTTGTTTAGCTATAAGAATGTTGGATTGATGCTCTTTCATTTCTTACTATCCCTCTCATGAACGTTGCGGCTCGAAAAACCGTGTGGGGGATGTTTTCCTTCACGTCCGCGCTTTAACTTTAAGAACCGGTTTGTTCCCAGTCTAACCATCCATTGTCGACTCATATTCCTAAGAAGATGTGCTCCAAACTAGCTAAGCTCAACGAAGCCTACGTGAATTTGCATAGGGTCAGACACAGTCTGATACCGAAGCCAGAAGAAATAGAGAATGTGAGAATGTTAAAAATCACTGAAGACCTAATAGAAGAGCTCTTCAGAGAAGAAGTGAACAGGGAAAAAGAAGAATGGACAGAGAAGTACAGACTTCAAAAACAGCAGCAACAACAAGAACAGCAGCAGCAGCAACCTGAACCTGACAGAGGCTTTGTCGATTGCCGTATCGACACCAAAGAGTTCTTCTTCTCTTTCCGAAGAAGCAGACCTATTGCCAGAAAGTCTATCCTCAGAGGACATCGCATTCTTAGAAACTAAAAAAGAATGCCATAGCAAAACAAAAAAACAGCCCTTTTCAGGACTACCCAATACTCTAGAAAAGAAATAACTATTAATTTGCCAATGTGAGTAGGTAGAGTAGTGTGAAAATAAACACTAACTCTTTTATAAAAAATGTGAGGGTATGTGTTTGTGTGTTTGTGTTTGTAAGAGCTAACGTAAGTTGGTGAGGATAGTAGATTAAAATAATGTTTTTTGGGTTTTTGAGGTGTATATTTGGAGTTAGATTGGATTGTTTTGCTTATGTGGATAGTCTATTGAAGTGATTTATAAAAAATTTTACAATAGTGATGGGTAGCATAAAAAAGTGAGTGAGTGTTTCTTTTAGGTCCGCGCGTTGTTGGGTCATGATCTAGGTAAGATCAATTTTATGTTTTTTAGGGGATGTTTTCCTTCACGTCCGCGCTTTCAGTATAAATTGAAACTCGTTCGGCAGTCCAGCTACCCTTGTTGATTGATCAACACCAAAAAATGAACACGAGACTTGAGAAACTGTTGGAGCTTCATGTGCATCTGGAATATGCCAGGCGCATATTAAATGAACTGGCCGCGGAAGCCATTGTCGAGGAGGGAAGGATAAGAGAGGAGGAAAGAAGAAACAAAGAAGAGGAGGAGAGAAGATATAAAGAAGAAGAAGAAAGAAGATATAAAGAAGAAAGAAGAAACAAAGAAGAGGAGGAGGAAAAGGAGAGAAGAAATTTCAAAATCCCAGAGAGCGAAAATTGGGATTCTGAAGCGACATATCCTGCCTCTGCTCTCTCCCCCCAAAAGGTAAAAAGTAACTGGGGGATAAGATGCGTATGTGGCGCCAGGCCCGGAAGGTGCCACCATTAACCAGGTGCCCATGAAGTTCCAAACAAAACAGCCCTTTTCAGGGCTACCCAATACTCTAGAAAAGAAATAACGATCGATTTGCCAATGTGTGTAGGTAGAGTAGTGTGAATATAAACACTAACTCTTTCTTTAAAAAAATGTGAGGGTAAGTGTTTGTGTGTTTGTGTTTGTATGAGTAAAGGTATGTTTGTGAGAATAGTAGATTATGGGTTTCTTTATTGTTTCTTAGCAAATGGGGAGAGTATAGTTTGGGTTATATTATATGAAATGAAAAAGTAGGGGATGTTTTCCTTCACGTCCGCGCGTTGTTTGGTCATGATCTAGGTAAGATCCATTTTATGTTTTTAGGGGGATGTTTTCCTTCACGTACGCGCTTTAAGTATAAGAACCCACAGTATTCGTCGTTCAAACCATTCTGCAAAGAATAAAAAGAAGATGGCGTCAAACCAAATGGACAAAATACAAACCTTGCAAGACGTTTTAGACAACTTAGGAATAATGGAACAGATGCTAATAAGACTGGTTGAAGACCATTATTCCTATAGTCCCCATCGTGTAAAGATGGAAATTAACAACTTAAGAAAAGCAAAGGACAAGATTAGTGGTGTGATGAAGGAAATAAAGGAGGAGAAGGAGGATGAAGAGGAAAAGATAAGAATAAGAAGATGGAACGAAAAAATTGAAAAAGAAGAAGAAAATGAGAAGAGGAAGAAAGAAGAGGAGGAAGAGAAGAAGAAAGAAGAGGAGGAGAAGAAAAAAAAGAAAGAGAAGAAGAGTATTGGAGATAAAATAAGAACTTGGTGGAGGAAAAGAAGAAATTAGAAGAAGAAGAAAACCCAAAGGCCCTTTTCAGGGCCCCCATATTTCTCGAAAAGAGATAGTCTTTAAATTGCCTACCCCTTTTTTAATTTTTTAATTTTTTTTTAAAAAATATAAAAAAAATCCCATGTTCAATTTCCCTTGACGGTATAAAGGCCCACTTTAGTGAAAGCCCTTGACGCTATAAAGGCCCACCCTGTTTAATTTCCTTTGACGCTAAAGTGCCCCACGATTTTTTCTTTCTCCATGTTAATTTCCCTTGACGGTAATCTTACCCACGATTTTTCTCCATGTTAATTTTCCCTTGACGGTAATCTTGCCCAAGGGGTCTTGTAATGCTAATTCCCATTGACCGTAAAGTGCCCCCCTTCACTACTCTTATTTCATTTTGAGTGCAGTAATGAGAATGTAATTGCATCTGGAATGTATTCGAAATTACAGTACAATTTCTAAATGTGTAATCAAGATTGAGAGCCTATAACATAGCTCATGTAATTCGGATTTGCAGAATTAAGAAAGTATATTTTTTGCCATTCTTATAACCAGCTAAAGAAGACAAGTTTATGCCTTGTTACTTGCATGTTATTTGTTGTCTACTGTATCGCTAGTCTAGATCCGAAACTTTGTATCAAAAAAGTTAACGCAAAATGTGCCAGAGCAGCTGGTATTTGGCTGTCCACGAAACATCTGCTTTAGTTTATTCAGAAACAAATTTAATCAACTAAAACGTAAAGCGCCTACTACGCGAGTGTACATGATTTGTTTACAAATCAGTAGTGCTGGCGTCTGCATCCATTGTTTGTTTACAATAGAAAGTAGTTCCTTTGTGCACGTGAATGCAATATGAATTGTTCGCGAGTTGAATATCGTAAAATATTGCACAATTCTGACAATGTAAAGTTAACGGAGAAAAAATGAGCATACAATAAAGTCTGTTTCTAACTTCTTTAGTAAATTTTCCCTATAAACAAGACGTTGTAAACACATTACATCATATTCATTGTGGTTTCTCTTCCACATAATTTTTTATATAAAGTGTTGAACTTTACTAATTTTTTACAAGATCGTTTAGTTTGCTTAATATCTCTTACCATTTATTGGCATTTTTACGTTGAACTTTGTAAAACTAGCTATAAACCTGACCTAATTACTCGACTGAAATGCTGACAGAAACAGTCGAAAGTATTGTATCTCATTTCTATAGCCCGATGGATAAACATTACATCTTTTCAAGCTGTGCGCAGAATAGGTCCACATATCGCGAGTCGTGAAAACACGATGGTGGTATCACGTGTGTCCAAAGTTAATATTATTTTGAACAGAATATTCTGGTGACAATTGCCTCTTTTCAAATGGTAAGCATTGTATTATCTTATTTTAGTCAATCGGCCGAATTCGGTAAGCGTTTTGCTTCAGTATTGGAGACGGAAACTTTAGGTGTGCAGAAATGCAAGACAGCATTGTATATATGATGCCTAGAGAAATGGTTGGACCTATATGCAGCCGTCACTTCAATATACACTAAATAAAGAAGAAAGAATGGTTTTCTTTCTTAAACAATTCTTATATTGAACTTATATTAGCTGTCTAATTATTTCATACTTGTTTTCAAAGATAATTAAAGCTAATTGACAAATTATAATCTCCATATTAACTTCGTAGTATTTGCTTCACGCAACAAGCAAAAAAGTATAATCTTCAGGACAGTAAATACCCTATAAAAGAATAATATTTTTGGGTGAGGATATTTCAATTATACTGAAATAATCTAATGTTTTATGTTATTAATAAATTTTAATGAATTTTGTAATATGCTTTATTTATTATTTATATGCACAATTATTTTTATTTGTTTATTTTGTTAAATTAGCTATATTTATTAAATAATGTTGTTTGTACTGTATTAAGTATAAAATATGGCTAACTGTATGTTGCTGAAATAAAATATATAGTCACTGAGGCAAGAATAATGAGGGTGGGGACATATTCCACAGCAATGAAGGCTATTTCAAAAGATGTAACATGATGCCTATAGGCAAATATCGGAATTTAGGCCTAATAGAATATTATGAAGGGATGACTGGCTACTTGCCAGATAACTGCGGAATGCGGTCAAGTTCTAAACTGCAAAGATTTTTTCATAGCTGTGTAATCATCAATAGTGATTTTTTAAGCCCATCCCCAACCCCATTTTGGCAATTATATAGCTTCTATCAGGAAACAATTGAGTAAGTAAATTCATCTTCCAATTTTTCTCGTAGTCATCTCCCAAAACACTGGTAACTTAGGTTACATTTATCTCACATTGGTACCTTGGTTAAAACGAATATAAAGCAAATATTCAACTTTCGTCTGTTAGAGTCACTCTGTGATTTTCGATAATTATTTAATTTTTCACATATTAAAAAAGATTATTTTGTTCTGAAACATTTCGTCGCAAGCCATTGCAAATTAGCCTCTCTAATTCTTACTGTATACAAGAGTGCAAGCAACGAATATTTCCTTGCAGGAGTCGTATACTATGTTTTAACCAAAGGAATAGTTTGTACTGATGACGTCCTTCAATCCTCTTCGTTGTGTTACTTTCAATAAATATTTTTGTTGACTTTTTCCTTGAGTGGTGTTTCTTCAATGGTCTCTCATTGGCAGACAGGAAGAAGATGTCGCTTACAAAATGGTGTCAGAAGTGGGATTCTCTATGTGTAAAAGTGTCCAGTATTTCGAAACTAGCCTAGATTCAGTTTGTGGTGGAACTGTTCCTATGAGTATGTTTGAAGCTGTTTCTATTTGTTGTACTGAGGCATTATATTTGAAGTTCTCGATCATAGTGTATTATGATCTGTAGTTGATAAAGAACTATGGTGTCTTCCATTGACCATGAGATCAGCATTAAGGTGCACAAGAACAAGAACTAAATGAGTCCAGATAAGGTGATGCCATTCAAGACTGCCAACCAGAAGACGATTTCGTTGATGCAGTTAAGAAAGCTGAATCTACCCTAGATGAGAGTTGTTTCATTGATGCTGAATATTAAGATACACTTAGGGCTCAGAGGACGGGATGGGCCACATTTAGAAAATTAGATGGTAGTGAATGGTGGGTATCTTGGTCCAGTGCCAGTTAAGTTTTATATGAAACCCGACCATTTCGGTGGAGATGAAGACTGGGATAAGTATATCTCACATTTTGAAAGTTGTACAAAACGTGGTCGATGGATTCTTGAAGAAAAAGGCCTTAAATTGGCTGCCTGCCTCCGCGGAGCTGCAAAAACACTTTCCATCTTACCACAAAAGAGAAGAATTCTTATTCGATGCTTATAAAGAAGTTTCAGCAATGCTTTGGAAATTCCCATCGTGAGAAAACGTGAAGCGTAGACATCTGAATTAGAAAGCTGTTACAGCTAGGGATTATTGACCTATCAATAATGTTTGGGCCTTGCCCGTTATTATTGTCACCAAGAAGGATAGAAGTAGTAAATACTGCGTTGACTACAGGAAACTTAATCACCCGACTGAGGAGGATGCCGACCCTTTTCCCAGAGCTGATGACTGTTTAGACTTTTTGTCTGGTTCGAAATCGTTCTGCAGTATGGATTTGAATTCCACGTATTGGCAGATAGGCATAACCCATGAGGATAAAGAAAAAACAGCATTTGCTACACTCTTTAGCCTCTGTCAGTTCCTGGGTATGCCCTTCGGATTATCCAGTGTAACATCTACTTCTGAACGTTTAATGGAAAATGGTTTGAGAGGATTACAGTGCAATAAATGTCTTCTTTTCATGGATGATGTAATTACCACTGCATGAGTCATCAGCCAATGTCTATACAGGTTAGAACACGTTTTTCAACGACTGCGAGAAGAAAATCTCAAAACCTTCCAAATGCACTTTCTTACAAAAGAAAGTAAAGTTTCTTGGACAAATCGTGTCTGAGAAAGATGTCCTGAGAAAAACTGCTGCAGTTTGTAACTGACCCGTTCCACCGAGTGTAGAACATGTTCGAAGCTTTTGGAGATTTTGTTCATATTGTAGTAAATTTAGAGTATGTGCACTTGGTTGTAGTGCCCCGTTTTAAGCAATTCTTAGATTTGTGTGATTACTTGTTTGATTATTGGAATTCGGCGCCATGGAAATATTCATGGCCCGAACTAATGAGCTAATGAATAGGAGCAAACGTCACGGAGTGAAGTGTTAGTGTGTTTCCATGATGTCCCGGTTCACTAGTAGTGAATTCCGACCAAAACCGAATGAATGTCCCTGTCGTAAAATAGTACATATTAAAATCTAGTGGTATACATTGGTAGCGTGACTGCAAGGACAGTACTTACGGTATTAAACCGGTAAATTACACAAGGGAATAAATAAAAAGGGACTTGACAGACACCGTTTATGTCGCCATGTGGGCGAATATGGTGCAATTATATCGGCGAAATGTGCCTGGAAAGCATACATTGACTGGCCTAAGGTGGCGGAGTTAAAATAGTTCCCATTGTTAGGGAGTACTCATATATGTTCTAAGGCGTGAACGGTTGGTGGTACGGAAACATAATGAAGCCAAAACACGCAGATGTACGGTTGATAGATAGTTGGCAGTTTGGTTTATCTGTGGTCTTGCATTAATTAGAGGAAAATTTAGGTATAGAATGGACACGTCGGGCTTTCTGATTTACAACTGAGGTTGTATGGAAGTCTTTGGAAAAGTCGGGGAAACTTATGACTTCTAGCGAGAATCGCGCCAGGGTTTGACAACCGCTCGGTCAAGTAAATACCCGTGTGCGTGTAACAATATTATAGGCTCTTTGTCAAAGAATTTGGCAAAATTGCACTCCCCTTGCACAGGCTATGGGAAAAAGAGCACTTTCTCTGGAACGAAGAGTACCAAAAAGGTTTTGAGAGGCTGAAACAGGTTCTGACAACTACTCCTATTCTAGCATATCCGTACGCATGTAAACGTTACATTCTGGACACGGATGCGAGCAACGTTGCTGTTGGTGTCACAGGAATATGATGAAACAGAAAGAGTCATAACCTATACGAGTATGGCTGTGGTCGTGTTAGAGAAATCATAATCTGTGACAAAGAAAGAATTACTCTGTTAGTACTGCTCTAAGATGCGTTTGATCATATCTGATTTAACCAGTGTTACTAATTCATGGTCATAAACTAAGTGACAGAAACCAACAAGTTTTGTATAATTCTACAAATAAGTGGCCTGGATTGTGATGATGTGCTAATAGTCTTTTCGTGTATTACAATCATATCATACAATTAATATCCTAGTATGAATTCACTATAATTCCAAAATTAATGTTCTGTCCAAGAATATTATTGAGCACTTTGTAACTCATGCGAATATTTCAAATAAATACATCCACCCGAATGAAAAACTGAATGCAACAATAAGACTGATTATGCTTTAAGATGTTAAGGCAAGAATGAGTAATGTGTTAAGTAAACAACATTGTATGCAAAGCTAATACACAATAATAGAGCTCAGATGTAGGTCATTCTCCTCTCTAAAACATTCAAAGTTGTCAAAAAGTTTAGGAATTTCCAGTGAAAAACTATGTTCTAGACTCAATTTTTTTCTTCAAATATAATGATCTGAATATTTAACCTGTTCTCTTATGGAAATATTAGCTATGTATTAGGTCGTTAAGAAATAAATGTCACTGGTCAGGGACACTATGAAGTTGATTTTGGACAAGGTCAAGTACAAAATACAAATGAAATGTCAATAAATAATACAATTTAAATATACATAGACCAAAAATATTGCTGAGAATGGACAATGCAGCTATTAGCTGGATTATAAACTTGCGTAACCCTTCTGGACTAATGGCAAGGTCGCTTCAGGTATTGGGCACATATAATCTCACAGTAACGCATCATCCTGACCAGATCCATTACAATGCTGATGGAATCCAGAAATAAACGTGCAACGCGTAGAAGACAAGAGGGAACGTATAGGGACGCGGATTCAGATGAAGATAATGAACATAAACTGACCGAACTTACACCTGCCGCCACACAGTGTGAGGAAGAAATTGACAAGAAATCCACTTGTTTATATGAAAAAATGAAAGTGATATCAAGAGCTATTATAAGACGTCAAACAGCTGATAAACAATCTACATTCTCAGAAAACATGCGTTGCACAGCGGATGGGGACCACCGGGAATTAGAAGTCATAATCTGGAAGACGCAAACACTGCACCGAAGATGGTAGCCATTGAAGACGGATGTACTCGTCCAGAAAGGCAAAGCGTATCTGAAAGTTCTTCCTCACTGAAAACCTCATGGTAATATGGATCGGCTTGAGTTACATGATATAATCTTATAAAGACGATGGTCTGATGTCATACATGTTTGTAACAAGCTTTAGTTGGTAGTGCTCAAGGCACTCAGAGGTGACATTCTCCATTCCAACTCCTGGTCATCTCTGTGCTCAAAAGGTATTGGAAATAAACATTACTTCTATTGACCTACAATGCAAAAATATGTTGATTACTGTGAAATGTGCGCGTGTGTGTGTCCAGTCACATTATCTTTACACCAGGCTGACTAGTCCTAACACTAACTTCTTAAAGCTGATTGCCTAGAAAGTCAGCTGCAGCTGTTAGTACCATTTTTATAACGTTTTGGTATGATTTGGCCAGGGTTCGAACCCGCGAACTCCCGCATCCGAAGTGGCCGCTCATACTACTTGGCCACCAGAGCGGTCGAGTAAGATGTTTAAAAATGTGCTCCACTTCAACTTACTAAAAATAAGAATCTTGTACCCTTGGGTCAATATTTAGTCGGTGAACCTATATAAAAGTTGCCTTTGATATCTTAGTACCACGCCCCAGTCCAAAAAATGATAACAAGTACATATTGACACCGACTGTTTCGCAAAGTGGCTAGATGCCATAACTTTACAAGATCAAGAAGCACTAACAGCGACCAAGCCTTTATCAGCGGGTTTGGCACTCCATTCGAGCTCTGTCTGATCAGGGTAGATGCTTTGAGTAAAAGACATTTCGTGACATATTAAACCAGAACGCCAGTAAGACCTCAAGCAATTGGCCATGTGGAACGACTCCGTCGAACAATAGCGTTACGAGCCTATGATCTTAATATAAGTAACAGAAAAGAGAAGGAAAACAAGCTTTGTAAAATTTAACAAATATATTTATTTCCCTAGAATACAAAGAGAAAAGATGAAAAAGAACTTACGTTATTGCGAATTAAATCCCGAAATAATCCAAGAATTACAGACACAAGTCCTAGTAATTTAAAGTCCTGAATAAAATTAAGTAAAAGTCTAGAACAAAATCCCCAAACTGAAGTCGATGACATGTCTGTGGTAGATATTGAAGTGTTGATCTGTCAACAGACTTTTGTTGAATCACAGAAATATAATTCCAGGTTTTAATATGCTATAAATTACAGTGAATGTCTCTATCCATGAATTTTATCAGAACACTTTTGTATTTCCAGAGAAAATAATAACTTGAATTCAATAATTTGAACAAACAAAATTCCAGCCCAAAACTCCTGGTCACAACATATAATGCAACTTAAAAATGTTAGATTTTAAAGCACGAATGACCAAGTTCTTACAATTACAAGATTATATAGTTCTCTACTTGACCTCAGGTCACAATTAGCATTACCTATAATTTTAAAAAAAATTACCTAATGGAAAATAACCTCATAGAATGACCCTGATGTTTGCAAAATCAAAACCATAACCTGAAAAATTCACTTAGGAAAGTCCAAAATCCTGACCCAAATAAACATATTTACTTTTTCTATTAACAATAATGCTGATATTAAGCTCATAAACATAGAGAATAGTTTATCTATGCATTAGTTGTTGACATAAAATGAAATAAAATTGTTTTAAAAAGTCAATCAGCTCAAGCAGAAATGAACTCAAGGTCAAATGCAGCATGTTAAATTACAATAGCATGTAATGAAAGCTAACAAACAAACAATTAAACTAAACATACATAACAAATATATACCATGCATAAAGTGTATTCGTGAAAAAGATAGGAAGAACTGAGAGTGGTATCTGCCTCAGATGATGATGGCATACAGAGCATCAACATATTCGAGTACTTGCAGATATTTGACTATGTTAGGCAGGAAAGTGACACTTACAATGACTGCTGTTATTGTGAACCTTGCTTATGAAATGTTGATAAGAAAACGTATGCCAATGATTACTCTAAGAAATTATAGGAGACGAGACAAGCTGATGAACTTGCACGGAAATGCCTGAAACAAAGTGCTACTTACCGGAAAATGCATTATGATTTAAAAGCAAGAGAAAGATTATTTAAAGTAGGTCAGCCTGTTTGGCTTCATGCGGCTGTGCGTAAAGTTAGTGTATGCCAAAAGATGACATTATAATATAATGGTCCCTACATTATTGTGAATAAAACTGATGACAGAGCATATACAGTGAAGAAATTTCAAAAGCAACCAACTAAAGCATATGCTGTATTGGCGAGAACACTTACCAAAATGGATTCCCAGTTAAGACTACAAATAAAACATGTTGTAGAGAGTTTCGGTTCAGCTGTAAACACTCTGCACGTAAAGTCTGGCTTCTTTGATTCTCATTTTGCACTCGTGATGCTACCCATCAAATGAAGCAAGATATTTTTTGATTCAGGCTTCAGAGGTACATACAAACCATTCGACAATGGTCCATCATTTCTAAGCTACATCTTTGTTTGACTTTCTTTTAGCCGTTGTTAAATCCAACATTAATATCTGCATCATCATCCGGAATCAAAAGTGTGTCGTTGAACTTGTTTAGGTTTCAGTTTTGCACACCACCGAGGCATCCAGATGTGTGTTTTGCGCTTGTCTCCACTTCATCATCATCAATTACCACCACAGTCAAAGAACCACCTACTGAACTACTGTCTCCTCAATTAAACAAAGCCTACTGAAAGGAAAACAATCCACGAACAAGAAGAGATCAGCCCAAGCATAAAGCAGACGTGCATAAACGAGCAATCATTGTTAATTACATATTGGATCAGATGGAAAATTGGGCTTAATTTATCTACTCAACGACACACTCTTACATATACTGAAACCATAATAACAGATTAGAAGTACACAGACAATACAACCAAGAAAGAGGCATAACCAAGAAATTTATGAGGGAATTTGAGGACTATTCATTCCCAATATGGCACTAATGATCAACGAGCTGCTCAAATTTCACAGAGTGAAAACTCCAACGATCCAACCTCTCTAACACTGGGATCGTTTGGTATGAGATTTCATAGCACCAATTGACTACAAGATCGTACAAGAGAACGAATGGTGGTTCCAGATGAAATTCAACAGTTCCTGTCACTGCTACCTGAGGTGTTTGTATGTGCGTTTCATTTACCCACCGGGCGTTTCACTGAGGTTGCACCTCCTCTGCTGCTATAAATGTATGAGTAATTAAATCAATCTCTCAATCTAATTTTTTATCAAGACCTATACGATATCGCGATCGAGGATCGTGTAAATTTTTTGTTATAAATCCGTGTGGAGTAGATTGTGCTTTTGTAAAGAGGTTTTTGAACCTAATCATGTCCGTATCCCCACTACACCAAGTCTGATGAATATTTCGCAGAGTATGTGTATCGACTCCATTAAACACTAAGATAGTACAGTTATCTCTGATCACTTTAGGTATTTGTGTATATCGCTGACTAACATAAATCACGTCTGTGTTTTTGTGCCTGCCTCGAGAAAATATTCTTGCTGGATTTGCTTGTTTGTCCAGCATTACATCGTCCTATACTACTAAATTATTAATAAATCCATCGAGGTCATCTACAGGTGGTGATTCATCAATATGGGTGATAAAATCAATAATATCATTACCATCTTCGTCCAACAATTTTGCGTTTTCATTAAAATCTTTAAGCACCTCATAACACCTCTGATCATCTACTGACCGTGCTACTAAAGACAACTTACACCATTTGAGCCATCTCATTATCCTATTAAGTAACGATTGCGTCTTACCAGACCTCGATGGACCTATGATAGAATTTGGTAGAGCTGGGTGATGTTTTACTGGCTCTTGTTTTCGTGTCGCTGAGAAATGAATGACATCCATGTTGTACAAATATAATAAATAATATGGATTTATGTTGTGTTCGATGTAAAGCATCCACCCCCCACCCCCACAAGTAGATTAACAACAATAATAACAAAAAATAAAAAGCGTGCACTTACAGGCAAACGTGTGAAATGTGGTACAAATAAAGATAAATTTATTTCTAATAATACAGTTGGTGGTGATATCGCTACTTCATTAGGAAAATTACCAGGAACCCCATGGGCTAAATACCCAGGAGAAAAACATCTTCCTGGATATAATTATTGTGATCCTGGAACTCGACTTGATATCCGACTTGACGAACGAAATCAACCAAGACCAAGAGAGTATCCAATAAATGCTATTGATCAAGCATGTCACGTTTATGATGTAGCTTATAAAAGATCTGCAATAACATCATATTGCAGACATGAAGTTAATTCACTCTTTAAATTCCATTTTAAAAAATCATTTAGAGAATCATTAGCTAATTGGTTGGTGAGATCTGCGATGGTATGTAAACTAGTCTTAGGAGTCGGTAATTAATCATCCCATTATTAAAATAATGGAATCGATTTATTATAGCCCAAGAGGATATTGGAGGGGTAGAGCAACGATTAGTAAACTCGCTGATGCAGCAAATGTTACACGTTCTGTTGCTGCAAGTTGGTTAGCACGACAGGCAATACGGCCAATATAACTACCACCACTTAACAAAATTCAGCATGCACATTTTGATGTCAGCACTCCTAATCAAGTTCATCAAGCAGATATTTTATTTTTACTACATGGTACATTGAAAATTGGTAGACGTCAATCACATACATACAAATACACATTGACTGTCGTTGACGTTGTAAGTAGATATAAGGAAACAGAACCGATATCAACTCAAACAGCGGCTGAAGTTGTATCTGCTTTTGAACGAATTTATTAACGAGGACCCTTGCAATGGCCACAACTATTAGAGGTTGTTCTTGGCAAAGAATTTCTTGGTGCAGTATCATCTCTGATGAAAAAACAACGTAACGTCAAAATTAGACGAGGACATACCGCAATTCATTGTGATCAGACAATTGTTGAACGATTTAACGAACACTGCTGAGCGGTTACTTGGATATCAATATGTAAAGGAAATAATTCAGAAGGATATGAGATCTTGTGAATGGATGATAAATTCAGCATCTAGATCAAAGTCGCGCTTATTTTTATTTTTTTTTGGTCACACTGTTTATAAATAACTATAAAAAAATTCTTACTATATCATTGCCATTGCCAGCTATGGTTTCCTGAATTTGGTCGTTATTTTCTGTGAAGTTTGTGACAATTTTCTGCAACTGAGCTATTCTTCTGACTCGATACACTGCAAGATAAACTAAGTTTGACCATTTGATATGATCATCCACGATCTAAACATTTGTATCAGAGATGGTTAATCTTTGTGATGAACGAATTGTCATTGCGTATCTTTGCATCTATGGAGTTTTGTCCATAGTCAATGCACAACAACACTGACAGGAACTAAAACAATATCATATAATACAAGATTTTGTTTTTCTGATGATTTTGGTATATCAACGTCGATATTCTGTCGTCGTGTATCTGCTGGTCGATAACACAATGGTACGGGTAGATTTTTAAAAAATTCTTTACGTAATATAAATAACTGTTGTTGAAGTGTATCATGAACTGTCTTTCTACTCGCAGCTATCTAATCTATTGGTCTCCATTAATTCCAAAAATTATTAATAGGAGTTTCTGAAATTATTTCACACATTATTTCACGTTGAATTTTATTCGGTTGTAGTCTGATTAATTTCTTAAACTCTCCTAATTCTGGATCAAGTGATCTATGATCATCAGTTATTTCTTCACAGTAATCTACAAAATTCTTTAACCATTCGTGTGGAGACATTCCAACAAAAGTTGGTTTTTGACCATGATCGCCACACATTATTACAGCAGTATCTTTTGTCAATAACCTATCAAGAAATATTTTTAACATTTCTAATGAATCGGTGCATATTTCATCCCAAACAATAATCCCTGGAATATATTTCTCTCCTATTTTCGTTCAGGAGTCCATTTATCTCTCTTCCATCAAAAGAATTTATGACAAGTAATGATTTAATATTTCTTTCTTTCATTTCTCTTGCGAATCTGTGTGTAGGCGTTAATACACCTATTTCTGAACAACTGTTCAAGAATAATTCAATCACACGAGTTGTTGTGCGACAACCTCCAGGCCCATTGAGATAAACTGTTTTATGTCTAGCTACAGGATCATATACCGATGGTGCAGATGATAATTTTGATATATGATTTTTTGGGTAATAAATGTCCTTAATTTCAACTTTGGCGGATTCAGAATAATTAAGTATATTTTCTCCTCTTATTCTCCATTCACACATGATGCATAAGTGCCAATATGTATCTGTTCTAACAATCCTGTATTTTTGTATTGATATAAAATGAATCGGTAGCGACTCTGACAGCAAACTCTATCATCGATAATAGATTTATGGAAACGTACGTGAGCAATGAAGACATTAAATGAGTAAACTGCGGTGACTCACCATCAATATAACTCACAAATGTACCTAATTTAGTTCCGTCTGATAAATTAACATTACTTCGACTTATAAACATATTTCTATTCGTTGTATCAGCAATTATAAAATCTAGTTCAGCCTCACATATAATCAATCTTGTACAATGTCATTTATGATCAAATTACCCCCCTTGGGTAAATTTACCAATTATTTTTCTGCCAAGATCTTTTGAGATTTTATTCTCAAAATCATTTATATCAGGATTTTCATCATCAGAATATTTCTTTTGCTTTGGTAACCAAACTTCTTTCGGCGGACCATACGATATAATTCCTTCACTTACTGTTAACAATGACAGTATTTTTACATCAAGCATATATTGTAATGAACTGTTGGTACCCACATTTTTTCTGCAAAGTGCTTATTAAACCAGGCTCATGGTCATTCCGTACTCAAGTCGTTTCATACCCAGTGGAAATTGGTCGTTTTGTAATCAATGTGATGGTCGTTTCGTACCCAAGCTGCTGGTCGTTTCGTACCATTTAATTTACAAATTCAAATATACAGTATTGCCATATTTACAGCTCCCTCTCTAGCCCTAATCTTTTTCCTAACTTAACAATTGCATGAGCAAAGCATATCCGGGCAAATAATTGACCAAACACAAATAATTACAGTAACTGTATTGTTTTCACTGTATAATAGCATCTATGTACAAAACGGAATTTTAAAAAAAATTCACATTGCCAGTAAAAAGCAAAAGAAAACGTTGGCCAGGTTTAAATAACTGGACAAGTCCATTATTTTTGTATAATTCCAATTAACAAACACTTGTCATATTTCTTGGTATTATTTAGTAATGACTAACGTGACTGAACAAATTACAAATGTTTATCCTCTCAAAATAACTATACATTTTGCGATCTTTTAATAATGGGTCTGAATGCAGATAAAACATTGTTGCTTGTGTAAGTTTCTCTTCTCCAAGGCCCAATACTGGTGTTAATTTCAATTTTTGTCGCCTGCTTTCAAAGGTGTTGAACGTGGTATGTTATATGGGCCATCAAGCCATTTTTTGGGAGACTGCTGGCTATATTAGCATACTTGTGCACAGTTTTGGTCACTTTGTTATGCTCCGTATAAATAATCGCGGAGAGAGAGAGAGAGAGAGATTTAATTTGGCATTGCATTTTACATATATTTACTTCGTTGTTTTAAAACAGATTTAATTATTTAAATAATCGAAGATATGTATGCATGCTTTGATTCTGCCAGTATTGAAACAGCACCCTATGTAATACAGCATATATTTTTTCCAGAATAGAACAGTAAAAATTACAAACCAATGAATGATTGAAGGAGATGTCTCAGTAAGACGAAAGAACAGCTCGAAAAGGTTTCTTAAAGAACAAAAGACTAACAACATTATTCTGAAATGTACATTCAAGAGTTTTTATTACATACATGAAGAAAACACAATTACAATATGCATTTCTGTTTTCAGATTTGAAAATCATTGTATAATAATGCAATTAAATTGCCTTGTCAGTCAGTTGTCGGACCGTATATGCTGCTGCAACATTTCAGTAATTTTGAGGAGGAGATAACGTCGCTCTGGTACTCTTCCCACACCGAGAATATTCTCGCCAGCATTTTTTGATATGTTTTTTTTCCTGGTATCTTCTCAGCTTTTTTCTGATACCAGTTGAATCTGTGTAACAACTGAAGTGGCTTCATCGTATAAGAGATTGATTATTTCTTACAACACCTTTTTTTTTTAAACCAACTCAACTATTTATATCTGTATCGCGTTTTCTAGTCAGATGTTGTTTGCACAGAAGCATTATAAAATGTGGCTTCATTTACTTATATAAATAGATAGAAAAACATCAAAATAAACTGAGATAGAAATCAATTGTAACCGACAAAGGAGAGTAAGAGCAGGGACAATTAGTAACAATGCATGCGTCCATGAGAACAAATGAATGAATTTGCTAATTGATTCTTTTTGGCTTAATGATCAATTTGAATTCATTGTATATAACTCCAAGTTTGCCTTTTGCTCATTATACTAAAGTATAAGTGCCAGAGTAAACAAATTTAAAATTCCGAAGATAAAGATAAACCGGATAACATGCAACCATATGAACCGAAATAATGTCCCTATAATCGTATTTAGTATGCCAGAAGGTACTACAGGCATACAGGTCTACCAGAAGCAAAATGCAGAGATTAGCAGGCAGTGTGCCAATGAAAACTGGCTTCAGCTCTGTCAGAGCATCAAGTCAGCAGCAGATATCAGAAACATCAGAGGCATGTACGATGGCATAAAGAAGGCAATGGGTCCCACGAAGAAAGTGACAGCACCACTGAAGTCTTCTGCAGGCGATACCATCCATAACAAGGGCAAGCAGATGGAATGTTGGGTGGGATACTACTCTGAACTGTACTCAAGAGAGAAACACGTGACCAACGATGCCCTCAACGCCATTGAAAACCTCCCTCTCATGGCTGAACTGGACAAGAAACCTACTGTAGCCAAACTAAAGAAGGCCTTAGAGAAACTGTCCTTAGGTAAAGCCCCAGGGAAGGATGACATCCCAGCAGAAGTCATCAAGTCCGGCTGTAACGTGCTGCTCACACACCTGCACGACCTACTCTTCCAGTGCTGGGATGAGGGTGCTGTGCCTCAGGACATGAGAGATGCCAGCATCGTAACCCTGTACAAGAACAAGGGCAACAGAAGCTACTGTAACAACTACAGGGGCATATCCCTTCTAAGCATCTTGGGTAAAGTTTTTGCATGCGTCATCAAGAACAGACTGCAGACGCTTGCTGACAGTGTATCCAGAGTTGCAGTGCAGGTTCCGCGCAGAGAGGTCCACAATCGAAATGATCTTCTCCATCAGGCAACTGCAGGAGAAATGCAGAGAACAACACAGACCCCTCTTCCTGACCTTTATAGACCTCACCAAGGCGTTCGATCTGGTCAGCAGAGACAGACTCTTCACAATCCTGGCGATAATTGTATGCCCTCCAAAGCTGCTAAGCATGATCCAGTCCTTCCACGATGACATGAAAGGCACAGTGCATTACGATGGCTCAACATTCGATCCCTTTGACATTCGCAGTGGAGTGAAACAGGGCTGCATCCTTGCCCCTATGCTCTTTGGCATCTTCTTCACAGTCCTGCTCAAGCACACCTTTGGGACATCCACTGAAGGGATCTACCTCCACACACGATCAGACGGCAAACTGTTTAACCTGGCACGACTGAAGGCAAAGAGCAAAGTGCATGAAGCAACCATCAGGGACATGCTCTTCGCAGACGATGCTGCTCTAGCCACTTACACAGAAGCTGAGCTACAGCGCCTGATGGACCGCTTTGCTAAAGCATGCAATGAGTTTGGGTTGACCATCAGCCTAAAGAAAACAAACGTGATGGTTCAGGATGCGGACCCTCCAAGCATCATCATCAACAACTACTAACTTGAGGTGGTCAATCAGTTCATGTACCTCGGCTCTACCATCACCAACAACCTCTCACTCAATGCTGAGCTCAACAAGCCGATTGGAAAGGCATCAACAACTCTCTCCAGGTTGTCGCAGAGAGTGTGGAACAACAGCATGCTGACCCTGAACATTAAGATCTCCGTGTACAGTGTCTGCGTGCTAAGCACTCTCCTGCACGCCATTGAAACCTGGACTCTGTACGCCTCACAAGAGAAAAGACTGAGTGCCTTTCACATGCGATGCCTCCAATGCATACTCAGTATCACCTGGAGTGATCGAGTAACAAACAACGAGGTGCATGAACGTGCCAAGATTCCCAGCATGGTCACACTCCTCCACCAATATCACATCAGGTGGCTGGGCTATGTATGTCGGATGGATGACGGACGGATCCCCAAAGACATTCTTTATTCAAAACTTGCCTCTGGCAAAAGGTCGATCGGATGGCCACATCTCTGCTTCAATGATGTCTGCAAGTGCTACATGAAAGACTGTGACATCGATGTCAACAGCTGGGAAGAGCTCGCTCTAGACAGGTCCAGCTGGCGACATGCTCTGATCATTGGTCTGAAAGCCAGATAGGACAAGCTACACTTGCTAGCTGATGAAAAGCGATCGCAGAAGAAGAAGAAGCAGCTCCAACCCAAACCAAATGCAACCTTCAAGTGCATCAAGTGCAGCATGGACTGCCACTCCCGTGTTGGGTTACATAGTCACAGCAGATGCTGCACAACCACCAACCGGGACATGTCTCATGGCACACTTCCATCGTCTCTCGAGATTAACAGATGCCAACAAGCAATCATATAACAATGTGTCAGATTTGATAGTCAAATACTACTGTGATTAATTTTAGTAGTCAAATACTACCATGATTAGTTGTAGTAGTCAAATACTACCATGATTGGTTTTATTAGTCATATACTACCATGATTGGTTGTAGTAGTCAAATACTACCATGATTGGTTTTAGTAGTCAAATACTAATATGATTTGTTTTAGTAGTCAAATACTACTATGATTGGTTTTAGTAGTCAAATACTATGATGCTAAACTGAATTAGTCAAGCACTTCTGTACTAAACTTAAGTAGTCAAACGCTACTGAGTTAAACTGAAGTAGTCAAACACTACTGTGCTAAACTTTAGTAGTCAAACACTATTGTGTTAAATTCAAGTAGTCAAACACTACTCTGCTAAACATTAGTTGTCAAATACTACTAAACTAAAAACTACATGACTAATAATCAATGAAAGTCAGAATTATTATTAGTATGCAGCCCTCAACATAATAGTCCACTGTCTGTGTCCAACCAGTGGCACAGGCCTCTCTTGTACAACAGTACATCCTGTCTGTGTCCAACCAGTGGCACAGGCCTCTCTTGTACAACAGTACATCTGCCAGATATTGCAGTTACATTAATGCAAAGTTTTGTGTAAATAACTGCACTCCTAGTGTCTCCTCATTGTCACCCAGCTTAGATAATCCTAGTCCAGTCTAGTTAGCCAACTTGCTGGAGAAGAGTAAATTTAAGAAATAAAAAGCTACGGTGTCCCAAATGTATCACCTTCATTATCTGGTAGTCATGGCATGTCAGACATGTCATATCAGGTATTTCATAAGTGTGTACTGGGCCAGTGTGTGCATACTTTAATTACAGCATTACATTTCTGCATAGTGTGTACGGGGACTGTATGTGCATACTCTAATGATAGCTTTACTTTTCTGCATAGTGTGTACTCGGAGTGTGTGTGTATAATTTAATGATAAAATTACATGTCTGCATAGTGTGTACTAGGATTGTGTGTGTATACTTTAACTATTGCATTACATTGCTGCATAGTGTATACTGGACCAGTGTGGATATAATTTAATTATCACATTACATTTCTGCATAGTGTGTACTGGGCCAGTGTGGATGTACTTTAATTATAACATTATGTTTCTGTGTGGATATACTTTAATTATAGCAGTACATAGTGTGGATATACTTTAATTATTACATTTCTGCATAGTGTGTACTGGGACAGTGTATGTATACTTCAGTTAATGATTGCATTACTTTTATGCATAGTGGGTACTGGGACTGTGTGTGTATACTTTAATTATTGCATTACATTGCTGCATAGTGTGCACTAGACCAGTTTGGATATACTTTAATTATTACATTACATTTCTGCATAGTGTGTACTGGGACTGTGTGTGTATACTTCAATTAATGAGATCATTACATTTCTGCATAGTGTGTACTGAACCAATGTGGATATACTTTAATAATAACATTACATTTCTGTGTGGATATACTTTAATTATATCAGTACTGTACATAGTGTGGATATACTTTAATTATTGCATTACATTTCTGTATAGTGTATACTGGACCAGTGTGGATATACTTTATTGCATTACATTGCAGCATAGTCTATACTGGACCAGTGTTGATATAATTTAATTATCACATTACATTTCTGCATAGTGTGTACTGGAACAGTGTGGATATACTTTAATTGTAACATTACATTCCTGTGTGGATATACTTTAATTATTACATTACATTTCTGCATAGTGTCTACTGGAACAGCATGGATATACTTTAACTATTGCATTACATTGCTGCATAGTGTATACTGGACCAGTGTTGATATAATTTAATTATCGCACTACATTTCTGCATAGTGTGTACTGGACCAGTATGGATAAACTTTAATTGTAACATTACATTTCTGTGTGGATATACTTTAATTATAGCAGTACATAGTGTGGATATACTTTAATTATTACATTTCTGCATAGTGTGTACTGGGCTGTGTGTGTATACTTTAATTAATGATATCATTACATTTCTGCATAGTGTGTACTGAACCAGTGTGGATATACTTTAATTATAACATTACATTTCTGTGTGGATATACTTTAATTATATCAGTACTGTACATAGTGTGGATATACTTTAATTATTGCATTACATTTCTGTATAGTGTATACTGGACCAGTGTGGATATACTTTATTGCATTACATTGCTGCATAGTCTATACTGGACCAGTGTTGATATAATTTAATTATCACATTACATTTCTGCATAGTGTGTACTGGAACAGTGTGGATATACTTTAATTGTAACATTACATTTCTGTGTGTATATACTTTAATTATTGCAGTACATATTGTGGATATACTTTAATTATTACATTTCTGCATAGTGTGTACTGGGCTGTGTGTGTATACTCTAAAGATATCATTACATTTCTGCATAGTGTGTACTGGACCAGTGTGGATATATTTTAATTATAGCAGTACATTTCTGCAGAATGTGTACCAGGCCAGTATGTGTATACTTTAATTATAGCATTACATTTCTGCATAGGGTGTACCAGGTCAGTATGTGTATGCTTCAATTATGGCATTACATTTTTGCATAGTGTGTACCAGGTCAGTATGTCTATACTTCAATTATGGCATTATGTTTCTGCTTAGGGTGTACCAGGTCAGTATGTGTACACTTCAATTACTATCTGTTTTATGAAGCTTGAATGGACATGCATTCTTTTAAATGTCACCTGTTTGATTACACTGATGTTTGATCTAGTATCAACCAACATTTGGATGGTCAAGCCATTTCATGTATATATATATATATATATATATATATATATATATATATATATATATATATATATATATATATATATATATATATATATATGTATGTATATATATATATATATATATATATATATATATATATATATGTATGTATATATATATATATATATATATATATATATATATATATATATATATATATATATATATATATATATATATATATATATATATATATCTTATACATAATCATACATAATCAGCCGTACTGTCTCTTTTATCATTGGCACTTTGTTATTCAATATTAAACTTTGTGTTTTGTCTATTACTTTATTATTTGTATTTATGAAAGCATGCCTTATATACAGTAGGAAAATACTGACAACTGTGTTACGTTTTTACCATTCAGTAACCACAATAATTGGATACATGATTATAACAACAGCATTTGCACATGTCCCGATCGAAAGTGGCGTTTGGTCCGAATTGTACCTGGGCGAACTGGTTTTGAGCTATTAAAAAACAAGAAAAAAAGCATGACCCGGTCTCGTACTTTTTACTAAATTAACGTTCTAGTTGGTTCGAGAACCAGGCTACATTAAATCCTCAACCAGTCTGTTGAAGCTCGTGGACTGTATTACATCTGTTCTTCAAAAACCCATTATGGACTAGAACCTTGTATTACCAAAGCATAGGCGGCAAATACGAACTTAAAACTGCCATTGAAATGTTGGGTACGTCGCAATACTTTAACTGTTTATATGCATATTTAGAAACAGATCTGCGTGCCATTTTGTATATATAGGATTTTATATAGTCAAAGACAAGGGATGAGTATAAAGTAACGGTTAAGAAGGCTGCCAACGAGAAACCGTTCTGTCATGAATGTTCACATCTGAAGCTCACTATAGGGTCATCCATCGTCCAGTGTTCCCCGGGAGGTCATCTCCGATTTCCGTGAATTTTTTTCCCACCTTTCCATGTAAATGTCGGTGCCATGTAAAGTTTCAGTAAAAAAAGAAATCAAATTATGACATTTTGGCCGATTGAAGTTGGGAGGGGTACTGGTCCTTGGCCGTCACTAGTCCGACGCCAGTAGCATTTTTTCCCCCACTTTTAAATTGATTTGCTTGCAACGCAGGGTTTTCAAATGTTTGTAACGTTTTTATGATAGAGATATCAAGTTGAAATTTACTATGCTACACATTTGTGAGGAAACTGAATATGAGCTCAGATTTTTTTTTCTTCAATATCTCATTGAACTGTACAATAGAGTTATATACCCCAAAATGTGGCCCTTTGTTCAGATAGATTTTATGTCTTCATGTGTAATGTTGCATTACTACCTGGTCATCCATCACAAACTCAAAATCCGATTTTATTTGAAAACTACCTACAGGGGATTGTTAAATAAATAATCTCATTTGAACCAAGTTTAGTGTTAAGCTGTACCTGAATCTCTACATTATAGCAGTAGCACACCATCACGTTTGTTTGTACCCCACTACCGATTTTAAAAACGGAGAGCATCAAGTATTTTTTTTAAAAGCAAGAAGCTTCATTTCATTTATTGATTTTAGTGATAATGGCAATGTTGCCAAGGTAAATCCCAGACCCAGCACCTAATGACACCATACATTTTTGTATCCTTGATGCTTTCCTATTTAAAATTGATAGGGATTACAAACAAGACAGGATGGTGTGAGAATACTATAACTTGAACTGATGCGCAATATGTAAAAATTGTATCCTCATAACAGGTGGTTTAACCATGTAGGCAATTACTTAACATTGTGTATTTTTATATGAGCCCCCCCCACACACAAAAATTGTATTTCCTATTGCACTGATTTTAAAATTACAGTAGGTAATTGTTTTGTTTTTTTAAACATTATATATTATAGTGATTAGTATATACAGTGTACTCGGCACTTCAAGTACTGGGCTAAATCAGCTCATTTAGATGCACAAATCTATCTGGGTAAAGTTTTTGTTGAAAATATTTTTTACGCTGGGGTTGGGGTGGGTGAGTGCTAGGGTCAGTGAAAAACAGTGAGGTCCACCTATAGGTTCTTTTTCATGCAATCATTGGCATACACAGTTAATATAAAATAGAATATATAATAATGAAGTTACAAAATATACACACAGAAGATTTATAGTTTCATATTTTATGTCACTAGGCTACTTTAAGCTTTTGCAAAATACAATAAACATTTTGTCAGATTCTCAATTATATTGTATCATCTTCTAGACCTGGATATTGCTTCAGTTTTTTTGGATACTGTATCACTTTCTGAGAATATTGCATAATCATTGTCTCCTCTTCTTTTAGGAATCATTTTCTGGGAATATTGCATCATAAACGGTAGCTAATCCTGATGTTATTGACAAATTATAGTACAGTGTGAGAGCATCAAGATGGCTTTATTCAGTTCTTGTAAATAGGGGAAATGCCTAGTTGTGTAGTGACATACATTAGAAAAACAGGATTTGTTACTGTTTCCAAGCTCAAGCTAGTGAGCTCACATTCAGATGACCAGTATGTACAATAGTAAACTGTGTTTCTGTATAATATAAAAAGTTGTATTTGAAAACCCTCATTTTTGTGCCAATGAATTTGCAATTTACCCCTCTCCCACTTAAATTGGTCAGACCATCCAGCATATCCACAACTAGTTTTATGTCATCTGTACAAATTTACTACCTAGAATTTTTGGTATGTCATGTCATTTGGCAATCTATATCTGTTTTCAGTAAACAGGAGTTATTGTTTTACCACAAACAATAAGCAATAAGTGAAGTACATACAGGGCTGAGCAAATCCCATAGCCTGACGTCCCAGACTAGTCATTTTTGAAGTTGGGCAAGTAAAATTTTCCAAGTCACTAGTCCGGGACAAGTGCTTTTAAAAAAGGTTGGGCTAGTCCTTATTTTCGTGCTTTAGTCACTATATCTATCTTTATTTGGCCAATCATACCCTCCAGGCGTACTGGATACTTGATTCTACCCCTCTTCGTGTATACATTTACATCCTGTTACAGCTTGACTGCATATTGGGCTAAGCGACCAAACTATCGGCAAATCAAAACACGTCAAACAAAAGAAAGCCAGTACGATCAAGTAGCAGTGTTGTAAGCGGTTTTGTTGCAATGAGTTTACTCAGTCTAGATCATAACGAGCGGCTCTCTATGATTTTAATCCAGCAAGTCAGTGTAATTAAATTAATGAAAGGTACTTTACCGACATCAATGTTGGTTTCCTTTATTAACTGATTAAATGACAGTAATGATTCTTTAATTTATAATTGATTATATAGATGATTAACTTCCACGTGCGATATTGTGTTTGAAGCAAAACAATGACGCTAATTAATGAGCTGTTTCATTTCTTATTTAAAAGAGAAAATTGATGTTAGAATCACTTTAAAAGTAGTTGTCAAGCAAGCTGATAGTTACTCTGTGGATAAAATGAGTTTGCTAAATTATTTTCACAAGGAAGGTAATAACGGCGATTCAGAGAAGGTAAATTTGTTTGAAAATGGAGGGATAAAACGTAAGACGGACACTCAGTGTGCGGTAGCTATTTCTCCAAAGAGACATAAGCAACAATCCGTGATGGAAAAAATGTAAAATATGACACTACTAAGAAACAGAAATTTTCAGCCACATTGGGTTGATTGTCATCCCTGGCTTGAATATATTGACTCAGAAGGCAAGATGTTTTGCATTTGCTGCAGACAATATCCAAAACTGGCACACTCTTAGTAAATACTCCACCTAGCCTCAGTCAATTATGCAAACTATTAGAAATCATGTTTGTAATAAGCCCATCCACTGCTGAGTGTGAATGAGGATTTAGTTCAATGAACTTAATCAATACTTCTTTAAGGAATTCCTTAAACCAAGAGAGTTTACAAATGCTAATGAACATTTCTGCAAATGGACCAGAGTTTGAGGACTTTAACCCAGACACAGCTGTCAACTGCTGGCTTAGTGCTGGTGCATGTGGTAGACATGTACATATTTTCAAATCCATCAGCTAAAACATATATACATGAACCTGAAGAAGCCAAATGTATAACAACCAATGTTTTTGAAAAATTAAATTCTTTTAAGAAATAATTATGTTGTATATTATTTCATTTGTTTTTTTCTATGGATTAAGTACATACATCTCATCAAATCTCGGCAAGTGATTACCATTTTGGGAGCCGTTAAAAGTAATGTGGGACTAGTGAAGAGAAAGGTGGGACTAGTGAATTTTCTGAAACCACTTGTCCTGGACTAGTGGTTAAAAAAAATTTTGCTCAGCCCTGACATAGACTTCTGGGGCCCCGAGTGGTCTAAACCACTCACCGTTCTGGATCACTGCCATCTCACCTCTGGGTACGTGGGAAAGCCTGCCAGTAGCTTCTCATGTGTCGGTGGTTCTTCCCTGGGTTTTCCAGGGTTCTTCCTCCATCAGTTATACTGGCCACCATGTATAGCCTATCTTGTGCTGAAAAATGGCGTTAAACCCTAGAAAAACAACAACATAGACTTCCCTTCTAATGTTTTGTTAGCTAACTGTATTGTTATTTGTATTTCAGCTGCCAGCAGTGGAACTGAATTATGCAAGTAAGTGTTGTTACACTCTTCCTGTAACACATTATGTTAACAAAAATTAAGTTCACAAGTTAATGCAGAATCTAAATATTTTTGAAGCATTTATTCATGTAGAAGTGATCATATTTTTGACTAGCTTGAAACTTGCATGCAAGATTACATTTTGCATGGACAGTGTATGCAAGAGTACTTTTTGTTACCCAATTTTTGCATGGAAAGTGTATGCAAGACTACTTTTTGCATAGAAAGTGTATCCAAGACAGTGCTTTTTGCTTGGAAAGTGTATCCAAGACAGTACTTTTTGCTTGGAAAGTGTATCCAAGACAGTACTTTTTGCTTGGAAAGTGTATCCAAGACAGTGCTTTTTGCTTAGAAAGTGTATCCAAGACAGTACTTTTTGCTTGGAAAGTGTATGCAAGACCGTGCATTTTGCATGGAAAGTGTATGCAAGACAGTGCTTTTTGCATGGAAAGTGTATGCAAGACAGTGCTTTTTGCATGGAAAGTGTATGCAAGACTGCTTTTTGCATGGAGTTTCAGTCAACATTTTTGTTTTATTCACAGTAACCTATAAATATCACCACCTAATGTCATCTAGTACGATGTCCAAAAATTCATCCTCATTTTCTGATAGTTCTGAAATCCTCCATCGTTGTCTAGTAAATTATCATGGTTTGGTCATCATAAATATTGTCTGACTCCCTTTTGTTGGCCTCCCTGTCATATGCAGATGCTTATTTAGAGACAGAACTTAAGCTTTGTAAGTAACACTTTGATCATATAATTTGTGAAATCTATTCATATTTGCAACTGAACACATGTCACTGGTGTGGTGAGATGAAATAACCACCCTCTGTTACTTGCCGCTGTACTGCACTCATGGCTCAATACAAAATTTGATATGTGGGAAAACACACTAATGTCAGTTAGTTACTTGAAGAGGCAGGTCTCTGCTTAGAATTGATAAAATACTAATATTTGCAGCTCAATAAAGAAGATTGTCGACTTTAAAACAAAGTGAGTGCTGCCTTTATAAGCACAAGCCAAAAACTTGTATTCTGTAAACGGGTACCTTACGGCTCATTTTATTACCTGTGTTATTAACGGGCAGCTACTGGAGTACCTGGATACCCTTTTGGCATCTTTAACTACAGTGATATACATCACACATGTGCACACATGAACTGACTTAATTACAAATTGTTATATCATAAGAACCACTGACATTCATATATTGTACAAAGATATTTTAGTAAATAAAATTTTTTCACATGTTGTTCAGACATCTCCATGCTAGTATACAAAGACAACACATGTCAGTGTACAAAGACAACACATCACTTGGGGTCCATGCCAGTGTACAAAGACAACACATGTCACTTGGGTCCTAGCCCCTAACTTGGGCAGAAAAGTTTAAAATGCACATAGGAGTGAGAAGTTTGGTGAGAATATATATAATGGTAAAAATCCACTTGGTTTCTTTTCGGTCCTCTTAAAACACATAAAATGTACATTGATAACAAAAATGATTTTGAAATCTTCTGGTTTTTATAGTGCCGTTGATTGGAGTTAATAAAAACAAAACTGAACAAATTTGCTTGTGTTAAATTGATGGATACTCATTATATATGAAATGTTAGTCGACACTGATTTTGTATTTCAGAGATGGAGATGACATTAAAGTGTTTGTACGAGTCCGCCCATCATCTGCAGAATCAGACATAACCTTCAGTCAAGTGGCTCATGTAGATCAATATAACAAAGAAATAATATTGAAGAGCAATGCAAGCAAACCTGAAGCAAAGAAATTCACATTCGATTATGTAGCTGACATCAAATCCACTCAGGTAAGTCAGTCCTAAAAGTAACAATTTTATGACCAATATTTGCAAAATTTATCAGGATTCAATGTTTCCATATAGACTTAAACACCATGGTGTCTTTACTTTCTTGTATAATTATGTCACTATGAAACACATTGCATTGCCTCGTGTCTCTCATGTGTCAAGCTAGACCTGAATCTTCTCTTTTTGGACAGGATAGGTAAAAGTGAGAACTGAACAGGGAGCAGTGAGAATGAAGCAAGAAACTATATTACCTTTAAATTATACTAGATTGGTTGGAGGGTGAGTTTCCAAAGTAGGTTAGGGGTTAGAGAGGCCTACTCAAACAGGGTTACTGTTTTTTTGTTTTTGTTTTTTTAAGTAGCCTGGTGTAAAGTAAAAGTAGCCAGGTAAATCATCTAGCTTGTGGCCCCAGCCGATAAGTAAAGCCCTGATATATATATATATATATATATATATATATATATATATATATATATATATATATATATATACACACACATACATAGGGTTCTCAATAGATTTCAAATTGAAGAGTCAACTGACCCTTCAGCCCGAAATCTTGAGAGTTAGTTCTTGTGGACAGTCATGAGCCCATATCTGCAGTTTCCTCATTATTGGTGGAAACATGATGTTTAATATTTTCTTGTCTTATGCTGAATATTGAGAATTACTTGTACAGTATGTTATAAGAAACATACATTCATATTTTTGGAAAAGTGTTTCTATATGTTAATGTGTGTATATTTTCAGCTTCTCTGCATATTCTATTATCAGCTGCTCAAATCATTGTATGTGTAAAAATATAACCATACAACTATGAAGTTTAAATATTCAAATATCAAGGATGTACGTTGCAGAATTCTCAGTTTACTTTTCTACATTATTAATGTGCACATAACTCTGCCCAGATAAATTTGAACTTGTCGCGTGCTAGAAATAAGTTTCGAACGAAAATGGTGTTTTTGTCTTCTTAAAATTGAAAATTGGAGTCATACTGTGAATGAATGCACATTGCAACAAGTTATCCATTTGATCTGGAAGGAATAGATTTTGGTATTTTTGTCAATTCTATGAAATTTCGCGGTTATGGACTGAAATCATCTGTGGAAAATGTACATGAAATTCATCGGATTGAAGCAGCGCAGGAGAAGAAAGAAAATGTCTTCTTAAAATTGAAATTTGGAGTCATACTATGAATGAATGCGCATTGCAACAAGTTTTCCTCTTGGATTCGGCCAATATTGGTATGTGAGAAAGCTTGCCAGTAGCTTCTCGTGGGTCAGTGGTTCTTTCTGGGATTTTCCTGGGTTCTTCCTCCACCACTAATACTTGCCACCATGTATAGCCTACCATGTGCTGAAAAATGGCATTAAACACCACAACAACAACAACCTGCCTCGCTTGGTGCTCAGTGTTAAGAGGTTAGTGCTAGGACTGGTAGGCCTGGTGTCAGGGTAATGTGACTGTGTGGGATATGATGCTACATGTCTGCAGCATGATACCCCAGTGCTAGATATCACTATAAGCTGCATAACTGCAGATATCATATCGAAATTACCAAAATTGTAAATGGTGAGTTAAAAATTTAAATCACACACACATACATTTCTTTAAACCACCAATGTTTTCTTGTTTCAGGAACACGTCTTCTCCATCGCTGCCAGATCAATCATTGAATCCTGTGTAGCTGGATATAATGGAACTATTTTTGCATAGTAAGAATTTTGTAGTTTGAATTTTGAAAGCAAATTTCTTTTTTCATCCTGCATAATTTACTCTGGGGAAAACTTAACACATCAGCATGACGTCTTTGTGGTAATTGACTTTTAGATCATAGGTTACCTTAAATAGGATGTGGATTTTTTTTTTTTAAACAAAAAGTTTTTAAAGTGATCATAAGATACATTTTGTTGTTTAAATATAAATACTTTTAAAGTGATCATACATACATTTTGTTATTAAATATAAATACTTTTAAAGTGATCATACATACATTTTGTTATTAAATATAAATACTTTTAAAGTGATAATGCATACATTTTTTTTGTTTAAGTATAAATACAGACAGTTCCTTATCTTATCTGTTTCACTTCAAACACAGTATTACACATAGAAGTTGATTCTGTATTAAAAAAAATTGAAGAATGATTACTTCTTTAATCAGTTCACAAAGGAAACCAAAAGTAAAATTAGTACATGTACTTATGCTTTTTTAAATTGTATTACTTACTGGATTGATTCACCCAGTGAGATGATCTACTCGTGAGTACTTGGATTGAATACACATAGTAGAGCAAAGTCATTTAAACCATTGCTGATTAACCGTGCCAGTCTTTTTTCTTTCAAGTGTTGCGATTGGCCAATAATTCTATATTTTGGCCCAATATACACTTATGTGCTATTTGAACTTATGCCTGTGACACTAATGAGTGACAACATATGGTATGTGTGCTATTTCACAGGATTTAGATGAATAAATGGGATGAAGTAGATTCAAGCATTCCATATGCACTTGTCCCAGACTAACATCTTGTGATAGTTTACTTAATTGACTTCGAAAATGACTTGTCTGGGATGTCAGGTTATGGGATTAGATCAGTCCAGATAAGTATATTATACACACACACACACACACACACACACGTGAAATCCACTTTCATATAAATGACTTATTTTCAAGGTCCTTTGAGTGCCCCTTCTATAAAGTTTATAAAATCATTTTCATCAAATGGTAAAATTGACTTTCTTACTGTTTGTTTTTTTCTCTCACGTTAACATGTATTTGTAAAAATGTATGTTGTTAAAAAAGGTACAATTATAAATGAGTTCTGACAGTAACCATTCCTGTTAGCTCTTCCCAGTTCATATTTGATTTGCATAGGTGTGATATTTTTTACCAACAATGTGTATATAGCAGTATGTATTAAATGTCAGTTGCTGTTGCATACAGTCAGTTTGTTATGAATAGTGATCTCGTATGTAGGAAATTATGCCAAGACAAATTAAGTGTAAGTAAGTAATTAAGACTGATGCTGGGCCCCCGAGTGGTCTAAAGCGCTCTCCGTTACGGATCACTGCCATCTCGCCTATGTCTATGTGGGTTCAAGTCTCGGATTTGGCCAATGTGGGTATGTGAGAAAGCTTGCCAGTTGCTTCTAGAGGGTCGGTGGTTCTTTCCGGGAATTTCCCGGGTTCTTCCTCCACCATTAATACTGGCCGCCTTATATAGCCTATCGTGTGCTGAAAAATGACATTAAACCCTACAACAAAAACATAAACAAAAACAATAACAAAGACTGATGCTTCTATGCATGGTTGAATTACCATTCATCAGAAATGAGTCAAGTTTAAATTCCAAGCTTCGACACCCAAGGGTTTGCATCTATTGAGAACTATGATATTCATCCTGAATTTTTTTTAATTATAGTAATAATAATATTCATGACATTTCATGGAAAGTGTAAGCATCACATGATTTCTCTAATCAAAATATGCTTTTTTAAAAATTTCAGTTTCACTTTTACTATCATGCACTAATACTAAATAGGTTTCAGAATATATTTCTTTTTGTTCCTCTTAGTCCCAAGTAGAAAGTCAGCTTGTATATTTTTGATCAGTTGGTTAAAATCAAGATATCTTTTCCTATGTTTCTTTACTTTTACAATGGTCCTTATTTTGTGACATATTTAAGTCTAGTTGACACAATTCATCCTAACCCATAAATGTATTTCATGTTATTGGTTTGTGCCAATATGCCAGTTGTGTAGACAAGATTTTAAGAATGTTAAATACTCGGACATTTCATAATGACCCTTAATGTGTTTTTTGTTTTCAGTGGACAGACTGGTTCAGGGAAGACCTATACAATGCTGGGTAAGTTTGAATTATAAGTGACAGTCTAGATTGAAGTGATAAAGAGTTTCTGGTTCTTGATACAACACCTATGAAATGGTTTTGATTTATATCTTTTTGCAGGTACATTTTCTAATGGGGGTTGGAGGAGGGAGAGCAACTAATAAGAAATGTTGTGACTGAAATTTTTTTAATATTCCTTTGCATTTTTCAATAGACATTTTACAGTCTGTCTACGGCTTTAAATTTGAGCTGTTTATCAACTATCAAATCCCCCAAAATAGAAGATAGAAGTGAATTCATAGTATATTCAGGGGTTAAAATTCAATTGCCCAACTCCAAATGGCAAGTGAAAATGTTTGGCAGTGTAATGAGTTTTTCAATCTTTCTCCCATTGGGCAAGTGCTGATTGAGAGATATCCAGTGTTTCTCTTTTATAAAAAGTATGGTCTACTGAGATTATTGCTGACTTTGAAAGTGCATACTTTCTAGTAGAAGATTGTTTTCCATTGCAGTATGTTACAGTTTGTGTGTGTGTGTGTGTGATTTGGATTTTTAATGTAGCTTAAACAATTTTTCAGTCGTATTGTTTCGATGTCTCTAGTGAGGCAGTTTATAGTGATGTCTAGCACTGGGGAATCATGCCACACAAACCAGCTCACACAAATCATTTTGGGAAATTCAAAAAAAAATTCTTTTACCTTTGGGGTGGGGTGTGCTTGGCTTGGTAAAATTTAAACATGGAAGGTCAAATCTGACCAGAAACACACTTATTTTTGTGGGGCCTAATTAAGCTGGGTGTAATAAATATTTTTAAAGATACGTTGTTTTTTGTGTGCTTTTCCAAGAAATTAATGTTAGACATTGTAGCTCTTTCATAATTTTCTCTTATATTTTTCAGGCCCAGCAGAGGGCGAAGACAGTTTCCAGCATGAAATGCGTGGAATAATTCCACGCAGTTTTGAGTGTTTATTTAATGCAGTTAATAGGGAACAAAATGGGGTAAGACACTGGAGTGGAATGATTCCACACAGTTTTGAGCATTTATTTAATGCAATTAATCGGGAACAAAATGGGGTAAGACACTGGAGTGGAATGATTCCACAAAGTTTTCAGTGTCGTTTAGATGTAATATGTAGGGAACAAGATGGAGTAAGATACTAAAGGTTTGCTTCTATTAAATATATCTGCCAGTTTCTATGACAACTGCATTGTCATCCATTATGTTAAAAATTTAATGTTCACTTTTTCGAAAGTTCTAAAATCTACATTAAACATAACTTTTTTATGGATAAAGTTAGGGACAATAAACTGTTAGAGAAAAATAACAAGGGGTTTTCTTCCCCATTTCTCATTTTGATTTGTAAAGTTTAAGAAAATTTATTGAATTACATCTTTGCTTAATTGGTAGTTCATAGTGGGAACACAGTGTTAAGCATAGTCACCTTTGCTAGTAATTTTATTCTCAGATCTTGCTCAATACTTCAGGATGATTCCACCTGCAAGAAATTGGGGACAGTCATTAGAACTGGAAATTTTTATCTTGAAGTGTGTTGTGGGGAATTCTCAACACATAGTTTTATGGTTTCTAACTTCTATCACACATCACTTACAACTTTTGTTGCAGTTTATTTTCATATGTCCCTTTATAGCAGAGGAAAAAAATTAATCCTATCAAGGTCTGTTTATACTGTAAACCAAAATTAGTTAGATAATTTTGTTCTTGTTTTGTAGATAAATTGCATACTGCAGTAGTTGTTTTTTTTTTTAACTAACAAGTCCTTAATATGAAACAAATTTATCAGTTTATTCATATAGCATAATATAAATTGAGGCTACATTGTAGATGTATTCTTGGCATATTTTTTTTATTTTTTTACTAACAAGTCCTTAATATGAAACAAATTTATCAGTTTATAGCATAATATAAATTGAGGCTACATTGTAATAATTTTGATAGTTACTTACAGGTGAAATTAGAATAATGGTGCCCTATGATCCTATCATATCATTAGTCAGATTCAAGTTTTGCATTGTTCAACCTTTTGCAGCATATTTACCAAGCAGATGCAAGTCAACAAACTAGAACACATAAAATCTATATTCCCCTTACAATTCAAAAAGTGTGAAACTGAATGATAAGAAAAGCATGATTTGGTTCTTTAGAAGTAAAGTAGTCAAAAGAGTCATTTAATTTTTTTAAAACTAGACCACATTACTTGAAGGTGATCTTAACAATTGAATCTCTGGCTCTTTGTTGAATTTAGATAATTCAAAACAAAATTTGTGTATTTATCATTACCAATATGTATTGTCAACTAACAAAATAGCTAGTAAAATATTTTTTATGAGGAAGTATGGACCTAGCATTTGATATCAAAATGGCAAAGCTACCTGCTCTCTTGTAAGATTTTCAACAATACACATGTAGAATCCAAACATTTACAGGATCCACACTGGTGTAGGTGGGTGATTTGGATGAAATAATCACCTTCAAGTGTGTCATATCAACTAAACAAGCCCCAAAAGCAAAGTTCACATGGCCTTATATTGATTTCAAGACATTCACCGACACGCTTTTGTTACAATACAATGCACAATTAATCAACGTTTAGACTTTTGATAAATATTTCCTTCAAAGAGGAAGGTAGACATTTAAAAATAAAAAGCCTTATGCTCGGTAATAAATTTTGGTACCGATTTATACCAGAAATGACATCACTGCTTTCTGTGGAATTCCTGAAGAAATTAACACATGAAAAACTTGTGAACAGTTGAATTTGTGTATCCCAGTCTGAAGCAAATTATGACTTGGTGGATGTATTCAGGTCTATTACTAATAAAAATAATTAGGTTCATATCTAATAAAAATGATCAGGTCTATTACTAATAAAAAATATTCAGGTCTATTACTAATAAAAATGATCAGGCCTATTACTAATAAAAATAGTCAGGTCTGTTAATAATAAAAATAGTCAGGTCTATTATTAATAAAAATATTCAGGTCTATTACAAATAAAAATATTCAGGTCTATTACTAATAAAAATAATCAGGTCTATTACTAATAAAAATATTCAGGTCTATTACTAATCAAAATAATCAGGTCTATTACTAATAAAAATATTCAGGTCTATTACTAATAAAAATGATCAGGTCTGTTACTAATTAAAAAAATAATCTGATCTATTACTAATTAAAAAAATAATCAGGTCTATTACTAATAAAAATATTCAGGTCCATTACTAATAAAAATATTCAGGTTTATTACTAATAAAAATATTCAGGTTTATTACTAATAAAAATAATCAGGTCTGTTACTAATAAAAATATTCAGGTCTATTACTAATAAAAATAATCAGGTCCATTACTAATAAAAATATTCAGGTATATTACTAATAAAAATATTCAGGTCTATTACTAATAAAAATATTCAGGTCTATTACTATAAAAATATGTAGGTCTATTGCTAATAAAAATAATCAGGTCTGTTACTAATAAAAATGATCAGGTCCATTACTAATAAAAATCATCACTGAATTAAATATTTCATCATATAAGCCTATGAAAAAACTGACCTATTTTTGGGGTTGCCATTTTATGTTATACAACACCATAATGAAGCGATAGAAGAAAAGTGCTACTATATTTATAAACTCCTAATAGTATTTCATTATTATTTTAATCATATGACATGAAAATATGCAAAAACAGTTTCAAGTTACTATTTTGAACCTTCTACACTTAATTCCTGCTATTTTTGCAGATTTTGCCCTTTTCTGAGTAGAGGGTTAATTTCACCAAAATATTGCTATTTTTGCCAACTTTACCATATTTTGACTAGAGAGGTAATTTCACCAAAATATTAGTTTAAAACAAAATATTAGTTTAAAACAACCCTTGTCCAAAATGTTTTGTTCATACCAACATTTGAAGTTAAGCACAGTAAAGTTAACATGAGTTACATGAAAATGTATATAAAATTCAATAGTTATGCTTGTTTCTTGTGGCACATCCTAAGTTTTGGTACATGGTCATGTGTCTTAGTCAAATGTTATAGAAGAGTCTTAGACTAAAATGATCCTGGCCCATTTTATAACTGTGAGTCTGTTATCTTTACGTTGAAACATTTAATCATTTGAAAATTTCAACTTTTAATTGGCATTATAAATACAGTATTGTGCTGACATTGTTAAACCAAATACCTACTTACCTACTCAACCACCCAACTTCCTACTCAAAAACCCACCAGCGTCACCTACTTACCTGCCTACTGTGACCGGGCAAAGAAAGGATTAATTTTTATCTTATCACAGAGCTGAGCTAAATAATCATTGATTATACTTGGGATGTGAGTGACATAAGTTTTAATTACACTCACGAGTTTTCCAGCACAAAGATGTTGATATTTTAAGTTGGAATTTTTTCTCAGCACCTACTGACAAATATTTTTTAAAAATCCTAAAATCAGATGTAAGGCTTTGCATGTTAAATTTTTGCAAAAGGTCAGTTATCAGTTACTGACCTGGCTGAATCAACTCTCCCATTTCAATCCCACAAAGCACTGCATATGTAGAATTGATTTTTGCTACCAATTTACTCCTTGTACATGCATAATTTTGTGATCTTTTTTACTTCACTGTCATTAAAATTACCATTCAGAGAGCATTTCTCCTGAAATGAAAGTAATGAAATTAACAATATGCCTTGAACAGTTTGTACTATTCAATAAGACTCGAGAGATGCAGTTTACCACATGACTACACTGACCCATTGTCTCTGCATGTAGATGCCCTATGACCTTACTAATTCTGGTTATCTTGCTGTGTTATGTTTCAGAATCCTGGGAAGGAGTTTCTTTTGAAGTGTACATTCCTGGAGATTTATAATGAACAGGTGTTTGATTTGCTGGAGCCAGGTGTGGGGCTTCATTTGAGGGAGAGTATGAAAGCAGGGGCATTTGTGGAGGGACTGCAAGAAGTGGTTATACGAGACCCAAGTGAGGCCTATCAGGTACTGTAAGGTTTGGATTTTCTTTCTTATCTCCTGTTATTTCATTGTAGTATTTGGTAATTATAACCTCACACTTCTTCACCTTGACCCACCCATCTCCAAAATCCCATGGGTCAAGTGCAAGAAGTAAGAATAGACACATGGGCTAATGTTAGTTACATTTCTTGATTCATCTTTTCACCAGTAATTGTATGTATCATTATAGGGTGGGGATCTAAATAGTTTCCAAGCCATTACCCAGAGACTAAAGTTTCTGCATAGAAATGCACCCTAGGCTCAGTGTCTGTTTCATGAATGTATAACACTGTCGTTCCATGCTCATTAAAAGTATATGTGGTTAGTGGGTGAGTGTCTTGATAATTTTCTAGTTTCAACCCATGGGGAAAAGACCAAATGTGGTTAACCCTTGGTCATTGTCATAGTATATATAAATTTATCTTTCCATGCCCTGTAATTGTATATATGGCTATAATGTTGAAATCTAGAGTTTCAGTGTTACAATCCCAGGACTAAATCAATTTTGCTATCTTTTGTGCAAACACAAAATACAGATACAGACAAAGATAAATATACAACCACAAAATACAGATACAAGCAAAGATTAATATACAAATGCAAAATACACATACAGGTATAGATAAATATACGAACACAAAATACACATACAGGCAAACACAGAATACACACGCACGCAGGCAGAGATAAACATGCAAACACAAAATACACATACACACGTGGCAAAGATTAATATACAAACACAAAATACACATATACACAGGCAAAGAAAAATATACAACATAAAGTACACATGCACACATGGCAAATATAAATATACAAATACAAAATAGATACAGAAAAAGATAAATATACAGACACAAAATACACACACACATGGCAAAGATTATACAAACACAAAATATACACACACATGGCAAAGATTATACAAACATAAAATACACATATATGCAGCCAAAGATAAATATACAAACACAAAGTACACATGTACATAGGCAAAGATAAATATACAAACACAAAATACACATATACGCAGCCAAAGATAAATATACAAACACAAAATACACATACACACATGGCAAAGTTAAACATACAACATAGAAATCACATGCACACAGGCAAATATAAATATACAAACACAGAATACACATGTACATAGGCAAAGATAAATATACAAACACAAAGTACACATGCCACAGACTAAATGAGGTGTACTGTGATATTTTTACATCATTTTTTGCTTGACCTCAAAATATAAATATTGTTCATTGAAATTTGCAAAGATAGGTTCTACTTGGTATTATGGACATTTTGCAAAGCTAGGCTCTACTGGGCAATATAGACGTTTGTTTTGACTATAGCAAATTTAGGTTGTAAATTAATATTGAATTCAATAGTGATGTTTTGAAAAGAATGTGTCCATGATGACACCAACTTACACTATTTTCCTGTCATTTAGATAATTATTGCACAAGCATTCCCTTGGTTTAGTCAGCATTCAGACCATTATATGTCTCATTAAACTTATAAACAGTCTTACACTTTTGGGTCAGTAATCATGCACACCAATTTTCAGACATGTTAGTATTGTAATTTGGGAGCAATGTTAAATGTTTCAGAATTGTAAATTAAGAGTTCACATCAACATATGCTGACCCAGATAGTTTAAGATCTGTGTTTTGACTGGTGTAGGAGGAGTTCCACACAAATCACGTGTCGGGGTCGGATAATGCTGACCTTTTCAGGAATTTGGGATGATTAATAGCCCTATTTTTTGTCTTTTTTAGACCCTAAACCGAGGCTGGATTAATCGTACAGTTGCATCAACATCCATGAACAGAGAGAGTTCACGAAGCCATGCAGTCTTTACAATTGTTATAGAATCCAAGGTTAGCCCTGCTGTCCTAATGCATCTAACTTTTAACACAACATTAGGGAAAGAGATATGTCAGTGTTTCTCACTGTCCATCAAGCTGTCAATCATGTAAATGTTTGTCACTGTCCATCAAACTATCAGCCATGCTGAGTTTGTAAGCATTTTAGAAACTAAATCGTACTAGACCTATGTTGATAACTTGATAAGGTTCCCGGGAAGACTAGTAAGTTTTCATGTCCTTGACATGATTATCGAAGTCAAAGATGACATTTTGTACTTAGGAAGGAGATTACCTTGTCAGCAAGATATCTGTACAATTATAAGACAAAAGTGAATTAAGTTGGTAAGCGGTAGATGTTGTATGTGGTCCCCTTTGAACTTGACTCATTTGCAAAGTCACAGGGTGACATTCAGTCCCGAGAAGTGCACATCTGTTTTTGTTCTCAGAAACAATTTCTTTGTAGTTTTTTAATGGATGGTCTGTTGACTGATGTCTACCCGCATTCCATCCGTTAGCACAAGTATTTTATCACTATTCCTCCTAAACTACTGAGATAATTGCCTTCAGACTTTACATAGGCATTTATTCTATGGTCTAGTTGGTCTCACACGAAAATGGTGCTGCTAGGGCTTCCAATATCACTGGCACAAGGCCATCTTGAAAATCTTGTTATCATTACTCCTGAATTATGGTCATATCACCCTTCAGTTTTTACTGAAAGACTTCGTATGATGTCTGGTTGGTCCTGAATGAAGATGGTGCCAGTATAATATTCAATATGGTCACTATGGCAGCCATCTTGAAAATCTTGTTATTGATACCCCTCCTGAATTGGAAGTCATATCATGAACATATCTCTACTCCTCTCCAAATTAATGGCTTTATCAACATTGGGTTTTTTTACCAGTAGACTTGTCTTCAGTTACCTAGTTGGTGCCAGTCATACATTCAGTATGCCACAATGACTGTCTTGAAAATTTTGCTGACAGTCCTATCTCTGAATGGATAACCATTATGATGGGTTTCACCAAGTCCTAAATGACAATATTGCCAGTCATACGTCCATTATGGCTGCCACGATAATTGTCATAAAAATCTTGTCAGCACTCCCCTGAATGATCATTATGACATGGGGTTTTCACTTAAAGATTTCAAGTAGTCTAAGGTGGCCAAGTGGTCTAAAGTGCTTACCTTTACAGATCAATGACATCTCACCTCTGTCTGTGTGGGCTCAAGTCTCGGGATCGGCCAGTGTGGATATGTAAGAAAGATTGCTAGTAGCTTCCTGGGGCTTAGTAGTTTTCACATGTTCATCCTCCACAAAATATATTGGCCACCTTGCATAGACTATCATGTGCTGAAAAATACCATAACTCATAACAACCAACCAGCAACTAAATGATGTCTACTTTGTCCTGAATAAAAATGATGCCAAACTGACATCCAGTATGTGTACCAGAGCAGCTAATTTGAAAAGTTTATATTACTGAAGAATGTTTGGGATCATTTCAACTCTTGACAGTTAAAAAAAAGAAACGTGTTTATCTTGGATTCCTAGAAATTCTTTTCACCCAGTAGATAAAGTCCATTCGAGAAACTCTTACGTTAGATCTTAGTAATAGTCAGTGTACGAAATAACTTGGGAAATACTGATGTTGTAGTAATTTGGCTCTTCTGTAATGAATGTAACAAAAAGGGAAACATTGTGACACAGATAAATATAGAAAAACAGAATAAACATACACACAGTCATCAGTGGCATTAACTATGTGTCCTAAATCCAATTGGCATGGATAATGGTTAAAACATCATTTGTACATTTTGTATAACCTTGGAATTTGGTAACTACTACCCCATAAGGCTGTTAGTGTTACAGTGCAACCCCACGATAATGAGAATTCGGATATAACGCATTTGTGTCGTGGCTCCAAAAATTTCATATATTCATTCGCACATGATTTTTTTTCTTCAAAGTACATGAAATAGTGTATAAAAATGTATTATCATCATCATTTTAGGGAAGAGATTGTGTATGAATTTGAATATAATATGATCATGGCGTGGTTCCTGAAATTTTAAATACATGTACATGTATTTTCTCGTAGCCGGAAAAATATTTTTTTAAAGTACGTGAAATAGTGTATAAAAAATATTATCATTTTGGGAAAGAGACCGTATATGAATCCAAATAAAATACAATTGTGGCATGGTTTCTGAAATTGTAAATACATGTATGTGTATTTTTCTCGTACTCAGAAAAATATATATTTTTTTAAAGGATGAGAAATAGTGTGTAAAATGCTTGTTATCATTTGGGGGAAGAGTTCGTGTATGAATAAGAATAAAATATGATCGTGGTGTGGCTTCTGAAATTTAACAATTTCACCATGTTCTTGAAGTGTTATGCCAAAATAAACATCGGAAATGTTACTTATTACTGATCCATGAGTAAAGCCAGTAAGTTGTCTTTGTGATTGTCTTCAATTAATTCTGTATACAATCGTTGCTCTTTAACTGCGTACACAACCAAGCAGTAGACAATGTGGTGGTTGATAAAAGATTCTCACAATTTAATAAACATCAAAAACCGAAAGCCGCTGTGCTTGGCGTTGTTATTAGACGCAATCAGTTGACCAGTAAATAACGTCCACTTTATTAGCTGGAAATTGAAAGGGTATGAAATTGTACATGCATTCAGCTTAAAAATCTTTATAAAAGTATTTTTCACATGTTTCTTACGATATTCACAAAATCTGAAGTAAAAGTTATATGCACTCTGAAAGTGTGTGTTGTTTGCTGTTTTCGTTCAAATGAATAGGCACACAAGTGTTAATTATTGAGAATTTACAATGGATAAAGGTACACAGAAATGTATATGAGAAAATTTTAGCAGTATGAAATTTGTACAGCCACTGTTCATAGACCCAGGAACGTAATGAACTGTGCACGTGCTTCGTCTTTCTTAACCTAATTTTGCTGTTAATTTTTCCCATTGAATTCAGACATTACTTTAGACCTAAAAGAAAACAAACTATGAATATGATCAATTCATATAAAAATAACATACAACTCTGTAGACTATAAACGAATGCATTGTCTTTAAGCTCAACTTTGACAGACCTTTCATGTCATGGACAATTCATTTTGATTATTTGGAAAGAAATTTGATCTAATATAATAGGTATAAACAACACAATATAAAATTTGGGACTTAGTTTACTTAGTACTTACTTTTACAATGCCAGGTAAACCCACTTAGTTAAATGGTCAGCTCCTATGCTATGCAAGAGGTATATTAGGTCTGTGTTTTTTGTTTATTTTTTTATTTTAGATCTCCACATGATCGTATTTTGGACCATATTTATTTTATTGAACATAAGTGTTGAGGACAGTCATTATACAGTTAGTCAATGATACAGTCATCTATTTGTGAATTCAACCCATTAGTGTTATGATCATCTGTCCATTTAGGAATTCATCATGAAAATGTAATACACAATTTTTCTCTGCAGGCAGAGAAAGAAGGTGTCAAACTTGTCAAGACATCACAACTCAACTTAGTTGATTTGGCTGGCAGTGAAAGGCAAAAAGACACAAATGCATCAGGGCAGAGGTTGAAGGTAAGCACACTGTTGTCACACTATTTCAAGGACCACATTGCATAACACTTGTATTACACTATTTCTAGGACCACATTGCATAACACTTCTATTACACCATTTCTAGGACCACATTGCATAACACTGTTACACCATTTCTAGATCCTCATTGCATAACACTTGTATTACACCAACTCTAAGACCATACTGCATAACACTTTTGTTACACCATTCTAGAACAGCAATGCAAAACACTTGTTATACCATTTCCAGACCTGCCAACCCTTACAATTTTGCTGCAAGTCTTACAAAAATTACCCGTAAAATATGAACTTATGGAATAATAGAAAAACTATGGAACAATATTGTTGTCAAAAAATCAGGATAATTGTTTTATCTGTGTTTCATTTGGATCCAGGTTTAATATTAGAATTAGTCAGGGAACCAGACTAACTTTACAGTAGTACCTCAGACACTTTAAACTGCACATATTTTTTCATGCGAAGCATCTGCATGATCACACAGTTGATTATATAATTTTTTTAAATGGTGTCCAGTATGCAGTGCTAGTTGGAGACGAAATGATATTTAAACCTTAGAAAGTGTTAATAATCAGCACAGAAGAATAAAAGGAGTATTCAGATTCTCGTGAATAAAAGCTGGAAGGTACACAATTACGTTTATTGGACATCACGTGTCAATTTGAGTATGTCTCATGTCAGGAGATATGATCGTCATCATGTGAAATGGAAAAAAAATCCAAAACTTACATTGAGTTGAGAAATAGCAACAAGCCATTGAACTGCATAGGGTTTGGAACTGGGTATTTTGCAGTTGTACTAGTGATTAATAAGGTGTACATGTACTTTACAACCTTTTCAGTTGAATATAATGTTTACATTGCTGCATGTTTTGAATACCGAACTTTTATAGTCATTTTCTAGTTTTACAATATCAGTTTATGATATTTTTTCACACCTTACTGAAAACTAGTTAAACTTATGGAAGAAAATCAGCTACCTTACTGCATTTCTAGGAGAAGCTGTAACATTGCCAGTTTCTGTGTAAAGCTATTAAATCAAAGAAGATTTAATTGTAAAAAAATTATTTAAATTAAATCTCTTTTGATTGAAGTTACATTAAATGGGAATTCTGGAGCCAATAACATTTTTTCTTGCTTATTTTGTAAATATTTGGTGGCTAAATTAATGGAAATTTACTTAAAAATATATCCCTTTTTGAGAAAAGTGGAAAGACTATTTTATACTGCTTAATACTCTGTGATAGATTGAATCATGTTGGTTTGGTTATTGTAGATGGACATAAACTATTCCTTGGATATGAAATAGTCAAACACAGACTATTCACTTTTAATATCTAGACAAAATATATTCCCATGGTCCAGTGTTTCTCCTTGGGGTCATGGGTTTCATTCAGCTTTTTGTCCCATGTCTGCCAAATCTTGGCCTTCTGTGTCCCCATGAGCATGATTTTCATCAGGATGAACTAAAAGCAATAAAAACTAAGATTGCAATGAATATCCTATTGAAAATAATGTAGTTGGCAATGTAAATAATCAAGGTTTATGTTAGTTGGGAATGTAAATGTTCAGGGTTTGTGGTAGTTGAGAATGTAAATGTTCAAGGTTTGTGTTAGTTGGCATTGTAAATAATCAAGGTTTGTGGTAGTTGGGAATGTAAATGTCCAAGGTTTGTGGTAGTTGGGAATGTAAATGTTCAAGGTTTGTGTTAGTTGGCATTGTAAATAATCAAGGTTTGTGGTAGTTGGGAATGTAAATGTTCAAGGTTTGTGTTAGTTGGCATTGTAAATAAACAAGGTTTGTGGTAGTTGGGAATGTAAATGTTCAAGGTTTGTGTTAGATGGCATTGTAAATGTTCAAGGTTTGTGGTAGTTGGGAATGTAAATGTTCAAGGTTTGTGTTAGTTGGCATTGTAAATAATCAAGGTTTGTGGTAGTTGTAAATGTTCAAGGTTTGTGGTAGTTGGGAATGTAAATGTTCAAGGTTTGTGGTAGTTTGCATTGTAAATAATCAAGGTTTGTGGTAGTTGGGAATGTAAATGTTCAAGGTTTGTGGTAGATGGCATTGTAAATAATCAAGTTTGTGGTAGTTGAGAATGTAAATGTTCAAGGTTTGTGGTAGTTTGCATTGTAAATAATCAAGGTTTGTGGTAGTTGGGAATGTAAATGTTCAAGGTTTGTGGTAGTTGGGAATGTAAATGTTCAAGGTTTTTGGTAGTTGGGAATGTAAATGTTCAAGGTTTGTGGTAGTTGGGAATGTAAGGTGGCGCTGTACAGTTTTGTATTTCGCATAGGGTTAGGATTTTAAAGAAAAAGAATTTCCCCGGCTTTTCTCACTGGTTATACTGGCTATTTAAAAAAGACCTTGTATATCTTAGGTATAATTCAAAGAACCTTTAATTCCCTTTATTTTGATGTATGATTGATGGGTGTACTATGGGTTATAGAGTATACAGCTTGGCCTTACTTCAGATGTGAACCTTTCAAAAAAGTGCTAGCTCTACTTGGTCATTTTCACTTCCTGAACTTTCAGAGGTAAATTGTATAAAAAAGAGCTGATAACTTTTTTTACATTTTATATATTTGGTAATTCATTCATTGCACTTTCAGAAGCTGGTATTGTCTAGTCTGGCAAAATTCATTTTCCCTATTTTAATAGCTGCTATGTATAATGTACTTTAGACTAATTCAGACTGATTTTTTAACACAAGGGAGCAGTCATTTTAGTTAGCAGTGTACTTAAATCATGTAAAATTTCCAAAAGTACAATATCCAAAAGAAATATCATCCACATTACATTAATGTAGCATAGAGGTATGCCAACATTCTCTCCATTGTGCATGTTTTAAATGCGAACTACTTCACCTTACATACGTCACTCTCTCAAAAGTACATATTAACTGGTGAGTGCCCCCTAAATGTTCAAGGTTTGTGGTAGTTGGGAATGTAAATGTTCAAGGTTTGTGGTAGTTGGGAATGTAAATGTTCAAGGTTTGTGGTAGTTGGGAATGTAAATGTTCAAGGTTCGGTGGTGCTATACAGTTTCGCATTTTGCATAGGGTTAGGATTTTAAAGAAAAAGAATGTCCCCGGCTTTCCTCACTGGTTATACTGGCTGTTTAAAAAAGACCTTGTATATCTTAGGTATAATGCAAAGAACCTTTAATTCCCTTTATTTTGGTGTATGATTGATGGGTGTACTATGGGTTATAGAGTATACAGCTTGGCCTTACTTCAAATGTGCACCTTTCAAAAAAGTGCTAGCTCTACTTGGTCATTTTCACTTCCTGAACTTCAGAGGTAAATTGTATAAAAAAGAGCTGATAACTTCTTTTACATTTTATATATTTGGTAATTCATTCATTGCACTTTCAGAAGCTGGTATTGTCTAGTCTGGCAAAATTCATTTTCCCTATTTTAATAGCTGCTATGTATAGTGTACTTTAGACTAATTCAGACTGATTTTTTAACACAAGGGAGCAGTCATTTTAGTTAGCAGTGTACTTAAATCATGTAAAATTTCCAAAAGTACAATATCCAAAAGAAATATCATCCACATTACATTAATGTAGCATAGAGGTATGCCAACATTCTCTCCATTGTGCATGTTTTAAATGCGAACTACTTCACCTTACATACGTCACTCTCTCAAAAGTACATATTAACTGGTGAGTGCCCCCTAAATGTTCAAGGTTTGTGGTAGTTGGGAATGTAAATGTTCAAGGTTTGTGGTAGTTGGGAATGTAAATGTTCAAGGTTTGTGGTAGTTGGGAATGTAAATGTTCAAGGTTCGGTGGTGCTATACAGTTTCGCATTTTGCATAGGGTTAGGATTTTAAAGAAAAAGAATGTCCCCGGCTTTCCTCACTGGTTATACTGGCTGTTTAAAAAAGACCTTGTATATCTTAGGTATAATGCAAAGAACCTTTAATTCCCTTTATTTTGGTGTATGATTGATGGGTGTACTATGGGTTATAGAGTATACAGCTTGGCCTTACTTCAAATGTGCACCTTTCAAAAAAGTGCTAGCTCTACTTGGTCATTTTCACTTCCTGAACTTCAGAGGTAAATTGTATAAAAAAGAGCTGATAACTTCTTTTACATTTTATATATTTGGTAATTCATTCATTGCACTTTCAGAAGCTGGTATTGTCTAGTCTGGCAAAATTCATTTTCCCTATTTTAATAGCTGCTATGTATAGTGTACTTTAGACTAATTCAGACTGATTTTTTTAAAACAAGGGAGCGGTCATTTTAGTTAGCAGTGTGCTTAAATCATGTAAAATTTCCAAAAGTACAATATCCAAAAGAAATATCATCCACATTACATTAATGTAGCATAGAGGTATGCAAACATTCTCTCCACTGTGCATGTTTTAAATGCGAACTACTTCACCTTACATACGTCACTCTCTCAGAAGTACATATTATCTGGTGAGCGCCACCATAAAGAAGATGTAGGTATTATTTTTGTATGATTTAATTATGTTTATATGGCTGAAACATTTAAGTCGCAAGCATCAAAACAATCCTTATGAATAATTCTCCTGCCTTTTTCCCCACAGAACAGTATTTATGAGTGTCAGAGTCTCTAACAAGTCCAACCTCCCCCCCCCATGATAAAAGTGAGCTATTTTAAGAATGCACATTACATTTTGTAAACATAACAACCAATGTTATGCTGAATGACAGGAACATGAAACTAGCCAGAATTATTTTTGAGATATCAACAATGAATTTTACAATTAGAAAAGGGAGGTAACTCATCAGCTTCATAAAGGTCAAAGGTCAAAGTGTAAAATATTTGCCTATTGTTTAATATGGAAGAAGCGAATTCACTTTCTCTTCATTTATTTTTTTATTTCATTGCAAATAAATGAAAAGAGACATTTTCACCATATATTTCTGTCACTTATTGCAACAGTTTTAAATTTAAGTTGACTCTATTCCTATATTCTACGACTTCTAATTTCCCCATAATTAAGGTCACTACTCACACAAACATACCTCATGGCAAATTATGTAAGCAAGAGAAAAATGATCATAATTAGCTTATTTTCATGCTTAACATCAATATGAATGTACCATTTTATTCAGAACATCATACATAATTATAAGAAAATTAAAAAAAATAATTGCAAACATTTTTTTATTTTCTTTAAGGTGGCGCTATACAGTTTTGCATTTTGCATAGGGTTAGGATTTTAAAGAAAAAGAATGTCCCCGGCTTTCCTCACTGGTTATACTGGCTATTTAAAAAAGACCTTGTATATCTTAGGTATAATGCAAAGAACCTTTAATTCCCTTTATTTTGGTGTATGATTGATGGGTGTACTATGGGTTATAGAGTATACAGCTTGGCCTTACTTCAAATGTGCACCTTTCAAAAAAGTGCTAGCTCTACTTGGTCATTTTCACTTCCTGAACTTCAGAGGTAAATTGTATAAAAAAGAGCTGATAACTTCTTTTACATTTTATATATTTGGTAATTCATTCATTGCACTTTCAGAAGCTGGTATTGTCTAGTCTGGCAAAATTCATTTTCCCTATTTTAATAGCTGCTATGTATAGTGTACTTTAGACTAATTCAGATTGATTTTTTTAACACAAGGAGCAGTCATTTTAGTTAGCAGTGTGCTTAAATCATGTAAAATTTCCAAAAGTACAATTTCCAAAAGAAATATCATCCACATTACATTAATGTAGCATAGAGGTATGCAAACATTCTCTCCACTGTGCATGTTTTAAATGCGAACTACTTCACCTTACATACGTCACTCTCTCAGAAGTACATATTATCTGGTGAGCGCCACCTTTGTGGTATTTGGGAATGTAAATGTCCAAGGTTTGTGGTAGATGGCTGAGTTACAGTGTAAAGTTTTTTGTGGGCATCTAGTGTTACATATTTTTTAGGATAAAGTCTATTCAAGGAAGATTGAAATTTTATATAGGTCAAATTAATAACAAAAGGGACAAAATTTATGCAAGTACTCATTTGTCATTTCATTCATAATTTATTTATTAAATGCTGGTAGTAATGAGAGAACAAATAAAGTTAAATGTGAGGAAGATTTGGAATGGAAAATTCCATAGTGCAACTCATTTCATGTAAAGCAGATAGTCAAATGTGCTGATATTTTCCTGAGTTACTGGAGCACATGATAAAATGTTTATTGCAAACCTGTAGGTGTCCAAGCAAAATGTGAGAGCACAGTGCAGACAACAAGGCTAAGGTGGCAACACTAAAAAAAATGAGATCATCTCCTTTTTTAGCACTACTAGGGTATTATTTCCAACAGTTTTCTTTAGTTTCTTTAAAATATTGTGTGACCCCTAAATTATGATGATGGGGGCAGGAGCAGGTATCCCCTATCCTTGGGACCCTAAGTGCAACACTAGTCTGAAATAATTTGTTGATAGACTGAATAAATGTTGACAAAACTAATTTAAGAGCTAATTCAACTTGTGAACATATTTTTAAATATTAAAAGCAGTTCTGTCATTCATTATATGTAATGCCAACAAATCAAGTGGCGTCCATTTGCAGAAGTTTATAACTGGATGAAAATTTGAAAGGTAACTCGAAAATGTTGAATTTATAGAATTCAGGAAAATGTTGATTTTTTTTTTACATTCAGGTAAATGAAATTATGAAGTATTATCATGTGCATTGTCTAATACAAGTAAATTGTGTCTGTTCTTGTTTCAGGAGGCCAGTAACATTAATCAGTCCCTTTCAACACTGGGAAATGTAATAAATTCTCTAGTCAGCTGTGCAAATGGAAAGACTAAACATGTTCCATATAGGGATTCAAAGCTGACATTCCTTTTACGGGTAAGTTTTTCTTCATGCATTGTATACTTTTCCACAGATTTTAGTCATAAATAAATTTTTCTTCAGAAATAACAGTTGAAAATGAGTAGAAATTTGTAGCAGTCAGTACTTTCAAGTCAAAATCTTGCAGAATGATATATCCTTTTATGTCCTGTTCTTGAGCCTGAAGGACATTGGTAGATATTGACTAAGGCCTTAATTATTCAAGCTGTCTATCCTGTCTTTATATCCTGCAGTGTTTGTAATGGTTTTAAATGTACATAATGCATGTATTACCATCACACTGGAGACTAGCGAAGAAAAACATGTCCGAATGATACATGCCAACCATTACGCTTTTGGCCTAATCATTACACTTTTTTGTCACTAAATTATGCCTTATGCATAAATGTATTCCGAATATGCATTTTCATTTGTCTCCCTCCCAAAAAGTTAATAATTTGTTTTCTTATTTTTATTAACATCCCATTAATCTTTCAGACCGTATTCTAGAAAAGACTGCTTCTATGTAACTACGACATAAAAGTACACTTGTCTGTAACCTTGCATGCACTTTCCTAAAAAGTATAATGTTCTACTTACAGCAGCTGCCCTATTTCCAAGAAACATGCTGGTTTCTACTTTCAAACTTTTGACCTTGGTTTCTATTTATAGCAGTTGTATGGCTTAGTTAGGAGAGAACTAACTGGTTTTCTAATTTTTAATCTTTGCTTGCAGATTCATTGTTCTAATTCATATCTGGCACAGAACCAGTCTGTAGGTATTTGGCACTAAAAGTCAAGCCAGATTTATTCTAGTAGATGCATGTGTTAGGGCAAAAATGTTTTTCAAATAATTTCACAGATGGATTAGAAAAAGACGAAAACCTGATTCAGGGATGAATACATGAATTACACAATACAGCATTCAATTCTAGGGCAGCTTCAGACCCACTGCTGGCTGTGTGGAAAGGATTTTAATATTGGTCATGATGGTAAAACAAAGAAACCTTGAATTAGCTAGTTTTACTAACTCAAATACTAAGGTAACTTGTAATTTCTTTTTCACAGCAGAACTAATAAAAATGCAGAGGCGTTATTTACAGAGTTCTTAATAGAACACGGACTGCCCCTAGCAGTAGAAGACTAGGGTGGTCCTTTGTTCAAACGGATGTTTCCTGATTCCAAATATGCATGTGCAAGAACAAAATCATCTAATATTTTTAGGTGTTTAGCAGAAGATAATTCACTTAAAATTGCAGAAGCCATGAAAATTGGTTCGTTTAGTATTGCAACAGACAGGAGCAGTGATTACGATGACAAAAAGTTGTACCCAGTCTGTGTAAGGGACTTTGACAATGAAAAGGGCAACGTCAGAATTATCAGTATATTCCACTGGTGAAAACATTTTTGATTTGCTCAGTAATGCTTTGAATAAACATAAGTTGGCAGAACTGTATGGGGTTTTCAGCTGATAATGCATCAGTGATTACTGGAATTCATAAAGCAGTTGTATTCTATATTTTGAAAAATGTCTCCATCAGTGTACATAATCAGGTTGTCCCTGTCATATGATGCACCATGCTGCAGGAAAGCCTGCCGATAAATTAGAAGAAGAACCCCTAAAGTACCAAGTTGGCATTCTACCTGACAATGTACTATGCAGATAGAGTTGATATGCAATGGCACCTTATTTCCTCGCTAAACGATCCAATAGCTGGAAGATATATATTCCCTCTTCTTTGTCAGGTTATGAATATTGGTTCTTTACCATTCTAATGCTGACTGTGAGAGATTGTTCAGTATTGTTAACAAAAATAAAATTCAGATCCAGGCTCTGTAACCCAGTACTTGGTTCTCTACTGGTGTGCAAAACATTCATAATCTCAGCTGGTACAAAGTGTTTTGAAAGGCAGTATGAGAGACTGTTGCTCTTTAAAGCTCAAAGTGCTATATATGAAAATTTGAACCAGTAATTGATATCAAAAGCCCAGAAGGGGTAAATAAATCATTTTGTACATATGCTCATTGAATTTTTATCATGTTATATGTAGATTACTCTTTTTCTGCTGGGATTACTCTTTTTGTCCACTTGGATTACACTTATATGCCATATGCATCATAGAATCTTTTCAATAATTTCTAATTATACAATGATATGTTGCAGAACTCTCTGGGAGGAAATGCAAGAACACACATGATAGCATGCATCCATCCTGGAGCTAAGTAAGTACTCGGAAGTCAAGGGATTTACTTGTGAAGTGAATTTAAGTGTAAAGATTTTGTATTACAGGGTCTGGAGAAGTGATTGGTTAATGGTAGTTTTACTATTGCACATTGGAACATATTTCTATGGCATATAGGAACACGTTATGGCACATTGGAACCTATTCCTGTGGAACATAGGAACATATTCCTGTGACATAAAGGAAAACGTTTCTATGGTACATTGGAACACATTCCTATGGAAACTAGGAACACATTGCTATGGCACATTGGAATAATTTTCCTTGGAACATAAGAACACATTCCTGTGACATATAGGAAAACATTGCTATGGCACATTGGAACACATTCCTATTGCAAAGTTGAACGAATTACTATGGCACATTTGAATACATTGTTATGGAGCACTGGAATGCAATACTATTGCACATTGAAAAAAATTGCTATTGCACATTGGAATACATTGCTATGGCACATTGGAAAACATTGTCATGGCATATATGAACACATTGCTATGGCACATTAGAACACATTGCATTGATACATTTGATCACATTTCCAGTAGAGATAGTAAGTGTGACTGTAAAACTACTGTTAAGATTATAAAATATGCAAAATGCATAATTTATTATCACCATTTAGATACATTTTAAAGGTAAAAACAACTTTTTGTTCAGGAATTGCCTCAAAAAGCACACATAAGCCTGGGTAGTACTATGACCGTAGCACATGTAAGTCTGTGTAGTACTATGACCGTAGCACATGTAAGTCTGTGTAGTACTATGACAGTAATACATGTAAGTCTGTGTAGTACTATGACAGTAATACATGTAAGTCTGTATAGTACTATGACAGTAATACATGTAAGTCTGTGTAGTACTATGACAGTAGTACATGTAAGTCTGGGTAGTACTATGACAGTAATACATGTAAGTCTGTGTAGTACTATGACAGTAATACATGTAAGAATTTATTTTCTCATATCACTTAATGCAAAGCATCTGTTTACAAAAATGGAAACTTGAAAGGTGTTGACACATTGACTGTTGTTGTAAGATTAATGAATCTCTTATGTAGAGGTGATATGTGTACATTATGTAATCATGTAGGGATAATATGTGTACATTAGGTAATCTCATGTAGGGATATGTGTATATTCGTGAATCTCATGTAGGGATGATATGTGTAAATTAGTGAATCACATGTAGTGATGATATGTGTACATTAGTGACTCATGTAGGGATATGTGTACATTAGTGAATCTCATGTAGGGATATGTGTATATTAGTGAATGTCTTGTAGGGATATGTGTACATTAGTGAATTTCTTGTAGGGATATATGTACATTAGTGAATCTCATGTAGGGATATGTGTACATTAGTGACTCACATGTAGGGATGATAAGTGTACATTTATGAATCACATGTAGGAATGATATGTGTACATTAGTGAATCTCATTTAGGGATATGTGTACATAAGTGAATTTCATGTAGGGATGATATGTGTACATTAGTGACTCTCATGTAGGGATATGTTTACATTAGTGACTCTCATGTAAGGATATGTGTACATTAGGTAATCTCATGTAGGGATATGTGTATATTAGTGAATCTCATGTAGGAATGATATGTGTACATTAGTGAATCACATGTAGTGATGATATGTGTACATTAGTGACTCATGTAGGGATATGTGTACATTAGTGAATCTCATGTAGGGATATGTGTACATTAGTGAATGTCTTGTAGGGATATGTGTACATTAGTGAATTTCTTGTAGGGATATATGTACATTAGTGAATCTCATGTAGGGATATGTGTACATTAGTGACTCACATGTAGGGATGATAAGTGTACATTTATGAATCACATGTAGGAATGATATGTGTACATTAGTGAATCTCATTTAGGGATATGTGTACATAAGTGAATTTCATGTAGGGATGATATGTGTACATTAGTGACTCTCATGTAGGGATATGTTTACATTAGTGACTCTCATGTAGGGATATGTGTACATTAGTGAATCACATGTAGGGATATGTGTACATTAGTGAATCACATGTAGGGATAATATGTGTATATTAGTGAATCACATGTAGGAATGATATGTGTACATTAGTGAATTTCATGTAGGGATATGTGTACATTAGTGAATCTTATGTAGGAATGATATGTGTATGTTAGTGAATTTCATGTAGGAATGATATGTGTATGTTAGTGAATTTCATGTAGGGATGATATGTGTACATTAGGGCTGTTCTATTAAAACACATGGGACATGGGGATGGCACTTTTAAAAACATATGCCAGGGTAGTTTAGTTTCAAAATTGCTCCTGTCCCTGGTTGTTTATTAATTAAAATTGCTTCTATAGGTGTTTAAAATTATTGACTCTGGAGGTCAGTCTAAAAGTGAAAGCTAAATGTAACTGAAAACTTCCAATTTAGATATCCTGTCATCATATTCATAATTTATTTGATCTTATATTTAAAAAGTGTGTGGCCATTCAACCATGTACTTTCATAATTTATGTTATGCACACCGTATTTATATAACTTTAAAACATTCTCATTTATCACCTATAAATAGGTCGGTAAAGCCTACCACGTGACGCTACATTTGTTTTTTTACTAATCATAAACAAAGTGACATTCTGTCTTTATTTTCTTAACCATAAGGAAAACTAGCAGATTTTTTAATCAATCTCCTTACAAAATGAAAGTATAAATTCTGTGGCCACATTAATTTTAGTCTCTTGAGACTTGGGTTGCATCATTCTGATCTGATACAATGTGCGTTTGAAAAGAAGCAAATGCAGCCGGATTGTGACAGTAATGCGGTGAGACATGTTTTCAGCTGTGAAAGAAATCGGTATTTGGTTGAGAAAGCACAGCCTCAAAAAATAATTGACTGCCTTACAGGTAAGTTCTATTATTTTTTCAGCAAGCTAATCAAAAGGTGGTAAAATACTAGTGAAAATCCATTTATTAAGTGCTTATGAACATTTTTGTAATAGACACTCATTTCTGTAGGTCATAAACCATTACAACAACACGTAGTTAGTGAAGAGGCAGATTTTGCATTAGTTACCTTGTGTTAATTGGTTGAAGGAGTGTTTACTGGTTTTCTTTTTTTTTTCATATTTTTTTTTTGCTGACAGAAATGAATGCTTGTTTTTTATTGGAGTCTCCATAGATAATTCCGATGTTTTTGGATTGATGATGCTTTAAAGTTGAAATGGAAGCAGTGTAGAGCATTATAACATTGGCATTACCAGTTGTATGTTTCTATGAAGTATCTTATGTGACACTTTAAGTGAACTATTTGTATTCAGTTGCATTAATTTTGTTTAATTACTGTGATAGTTTAAAAGAAATATGGGAACTATTGTAATAAGTGGCAATATATGGAAAGGAAGTTAAAGTTTTAGAATAAAAATAAGAAAATTATCTTGAAACCAATGAGTTAGTGAGTAATAGATCAATGTTCACCCAATCTTCTAGTTATTTCTGCAAGGAAATTATACAATGCATACCTAATTAAAAAGTAACTTTGTTTGATCCAAGTCAAAATGTGTTGGGTTTTTTCATTGATGCTTCAGATTCTTAATAGGTAACAGTTCTTAATTTCATTGGTGGTGGTCATAATCATGCAGGTATTTAGTAACTATGTGGTTAGTTGTTGCTTGTTAGATGATTATTAGAATTGTCTGCTTTGTAGTATCCTGCCATCTCCTCAAAACTTAAGTACAATGATATCATAGTAGCAGGTTGAATTAAACATTGTTGACTTTATGTATAGATTTTGTCTCTGTGCATGTCAAGTTGCTAAACTTTTGGACAGTTAATATTTCCAAAATATACATGCTGCTTTACATTCCATGCCTATTTTTATTCACATTAATAATTTACATAATGGATGCACTAGAAGTCTTTTTGAGTTCACATGTTAGCTTTAGTGTGAATCTTATGTTGACTTTGGAATAAACTTTGTTTTGTTTGGAACTGTCCATTTTGTATGTACAGGGGGGATTTGAAGTTTGAATATTTATATGTAGGGGTGGGGATAAGACCAAGTAGTACATATACACCTAATGACAAAATCTTTATTAAGGCTACAATTAAACCTATTTGCCATAGCCTACAACAAACAACCTATAGTATTTTCACACCTTCCAATTTGTTTGTACCCCCTTACCAATTTCTAAAATGAAAAGCATCAAGGAAAGATGTTATAAATTTGTGCAGTACATAATTTTTGATTGGTCAATGAGAGGGCAGTCAGCCATTCAGTATACAGTACTTGCCTATTAAGCAGGTGTGATCATGGCCATACAAGTCATGTAAAAAGGGTAGAAGTGTCCTCCCTTGTAGCTTTTTATAGTACATATATAACTGATTGTAGGTAAATTGTAAGCAGCTAGATGAGCCCTTGTGTCCTTTTCTGGTTTCCAGAATGGATGATGCATTGCAGTAAAAACTGCCATCTGCATCCAATATTAGCAATTTACAGTTTTAATATTTCTAAAAATAATGAACAGATAAATATGTAACTCCAAAATTTACTTTTGCTTGAAAACAGGGACTTTCCCATTCAAATATGGAGACCGTGCTACTAAAAAAACTCCCGTTTGATTCAAAATGCAAACAAATTGACTGTGTTTAAAGGGGAGTACTAAGCAAAATCATATGTATGCTCATGGGAGGGGGTAGATAAAACTACATCCTGTAAGGTGGCAGGGGAAGGGAATGATTGTTTGCATATGTACTGAATGGACAGCCCCTTATCCTCACCTGGAATAATAACTCCTGTTAAGCCAGCAGTGATGATGAGACAAAATAGTTTGTCTTTTTAGGGTTTTTTTAATTGAAAGGTTGGAATGACTGCATGAAATTTTAATTATATTTACAGAATTATTATATAATTTATTTTATTTTAGCTGTTATATCTCTGGTACACACACACACACATATATATAAGTTAAAAGTCCTTCCCTTCACCTCCACTCAGTCTATGCCAACATAGGCAAGGCACTTTATTACAATGCCCTGGTGCTAAATCAGTAAATAATCAAATAGTTTTTTCTTAGATTCCTAGAAATTCTTATTGGTCAGTAGGGTGTACTTCCCTTTAAAAGACTTTTTTAAAAGTTTCAAAATATAGCTGCTCCTTCTCTCATAGCCTAGATGACATTTCATTGCTTTTTCCAGATAGAAATCCAAGAAAGTGTCAGTACTGTTATATCCAGAATCATTGTGGTGAATCAATTGGTGACTTTAGTACAAAACAATTTGTATTCATCTTTAAAAAAAAAAGGTCACCAAATTGAGTTCAATACTTTATGCAGAAAGGAGTAAAAAAGAAAGTAGCCAACAGGTTCAAAGTGAAACAGTGGTTGTTTTATTTAGGTGATGTTAATAAATTGTACAAAATATCATAGGCTTTCTTTGAATGATTTCCTGTTTAAAAATTTTACGATAAATATTATTATGTGTATACATCTCAACAAAAGTCTGTATGGTGTTACTCTGGTTGCACTACCAATCCATTTGGTGAGGGTATTCGTGTTCATAATACAAAGGTGTTTACAGAGTTTCCTTCAACTGCAGATAGTTTTAAAACCCATGCAGCTTGTACATTTACGTGTTATGTTACATGTAGATAAATTACAATGAAGAGTGCGTTATTTCACATATATTTAAGTATCTTGTTAACTTCTGCTGCAATGTGGGGTCACATTTTGGTATCAAACATGAAACAGTTACAACACTGGTTACTGTTATAGAACACTGACTGATTATGTTCAGGATTTAAGTATGTGTGTATTAGGGGTTATCTCATATAGTTCCAATTTTTAATAGTGCTTATCAGTTCTTTTCTTATTTTACAGGTATCTACCTCTGTTAGCCCAAGGCATTAAGATGTCTGAAAAGGATTTCCTGAAAAAATTTGACAGTTTTAAGAAGATCTTACTTTGAATTTTGAAATGACGAATCTCTTAAAAATGTCAAGATGTAAAACGTTGAAAGAAAAGAGATTTACTGGTTCTATTGAAATTTCTGTTAACTTTGTTTTAGCAGTTTAAATTACCAGAGTACATGTTCAGAATTGAAAGTTCGCCATTTAGGGATGGCATTTATTGATGTTTATAGAATTTCATATTGAGCATTGGTCATTGTTTTACATGTTAATGTAGTTTTTAAAATCACATTTGCTGCCATGAGCCTGTTGCTATGATCTAGGTACATGTCCATGTATTTGTGATCTGTAAGATGACATGGATTTAGATACAAGGGTTAGGTTCAAAACTGCTTGTGTTAGCTTCGTTTCAGATGGAGTTGTCATGAACAATATATTGAGTTCTAAGTTTGTTGGTTAACTTTATGGGGTCTCAAATTACATGTGGTCACATATATTCTTGACAAACTTGAATTTCTTAAGTTAAGTTTGGGCGATTTATTGTTTTTAACCTGTTAAAGATTGAAACACAACATTTGTAAGAAATCATTTTGATAAAAATTTTTGGAAATAAAGATGTTAAATTAAATGCTGTTTTGAAGTATTATGTAGACTCCTTCCCAACTATAAATAATAAGACATACAGAGCCATGCATAATTTAGTATAAATATTACATATAATGTCAATCAATATATGGTGACCTTGTTTATCACATTTTTCATCTCCTACGAACAGGATTATTGAGTGGTCATAGAATAACATTTTAGATGTGCTCATTGTTTTGGAAAAGAGAAGATATAAAGAAGAATGTAGACATTGTAGCAATCCTGCATGCATGTCATGGTTTTGCAATTTATATCTAGGCATGTTAAATACTCTTTCTCTGCAGCCCTAACAACTTTTTAAGTGCCAGTCATCACTCAGATATGCCAGTTTTTGACTCTCAGCCATCAGTGTTCATACTTAACAAAGCCTAATGTTGCTTTGAAACATGCTGACCAAAAATATTAACTCCGACAGCCAGATTTAGGTTTGTATTTTATGTTGGAACACTTTGGCTATCTTTTTTCTGGCAATGGGCCCAGCCCTTATACACTATGATTAACATAAGCATAATGACCCAACTGGATCTGGTCTGCTAGAGATAGTCCTACAGAAATGCACATCAAATTTAGAACTATAATCTTGAATACAATGTTTACCAAAGTAACATAAATGAAATTTATAAACTTTTATTAGTTTATATATATATATATATATATATATATATATATATATATATATATATATATATATATATATATATATATATATATATACATACACATACACACACACACATCAGGGTTTCCATTATTTTCTGACATAAGATAACAAGTGTCCTCGTGTACCAATCTAACTAAAATCAGATCTCCACTGTCCTATGTGAAGATCTGACATGGGCTGCTTAGGGGTCATGTTCTGGTGGCCTTTTAATTTGCCAATGGAGATTCAGTTTTCAAAAATTTGAAAGTGAATCAGAACATTTGGCACAGATTGATGCTGTTTAACCATAATGCTCAGTCTCCCAAACCCGAAGATATAAGACTTCACCTGAGTGGCTGATAAAATTAGCAACTATGGTAATACGATAGGTCAACAGAATATGACCCCTAAGCTGTTGCTGTTAGGTCTTCAAGTAGGACAGTGGAGATCTGATTTTAATAAGATTACTTCATTTACATGTTCTTGTAAAATAGGAAGAGTTATCAGGTTTAAACTTTGTAAACATTTTGGTTCACAGAAAGCACAGAACACAAGACAGTTGGATAAAATAAACAATGGTAAAGATTTTATACGTTCTTGGATAAAGTGTTATTTTTTTTTATAAAAGGTCAAAGTTTAATTTCCATGGGCAAATTAAAAATGCTTTGTTGTAATGTTTCTTTGATACCACGTTTAATTTGTTATGAGTTTGATTTGTGTGGTCCATTGGAGGAAATTAGCTCAATTATACTATTTTTAACACCTGACATACTGAAGCCAGGTAAACAAGGGCAGTCATTTAAATCACAAAGGCACAATAATAACACCTTATTCATAACATTAATTTAAAATTGCAGGCTGCTGATTCAGTGCAATTGAAGCATAAATTGAAATTTTTTGTTTTATACTTTGGATCTAATAATTTATAAATTTACCTGTATGTTGAATAATTGAGTACATCTCATATTGACAGACCTGATTCTCTTTATGAACTTCTACATGTCATTAAACAATGTGTAAAGAAGACAAATCTCAGATTAATATAAAAAAAACATGACTATTAATAATTTTGATCCATCCAAATAGATTAAAAAAGGGCTAAATTATTTGTTAAGTTATTGACCAGAGACATTTCAACACAAAAGTAATTTTTATGATTAACCAGCTACTAGATGTATGTTTACACTACTGACCCCTGTGATATATATATCCCAAATAAATTCTATTGGTGGGGGATTTTATTGTTCAATGCATTCTGTCGGTGGGTCCAGAAGGGCTTTAATAACATCTTAAGGTGGCTACCCAATTTCAAAACTGCCTTCCCCTGGTCCCATGTATGTTTTAATGGAACAGCCCTTATTGAACCTTTCATGTATTGATGATATGTGTACATTAATGAATCTCATGTAGGGATATGAGTACATTTGTACTAATTGTCCTGATTTGTGTTAAAATCTGTCTTTTATGCCTGTCTTGAGTTGAATATATTGTGTTATGACATTGTCTGTCCATGGATATGCTTGTCTTAAGTTGAGTATTAAGTTGTGCTATGACATTATCTGTCCATGGGTATGCCTGTCTTAAGTTGAGTATTAAGTTGTGTTATGACATTGTCTGTCCATGGATATGCTTGTCTTAAGTTGAGTATTAAGTTGTGCTATGACATTGTCTGTCCATGGATATGCCTGTCTTAAGTTGAGTATTAAGTTGTGTTATGACATTGTCTGTCCATGGATATGCTTGTCTTAAGTTGAGTATTAAGTTGTGCTATGACATTGTCTGTCCATGGGTATGCCTGTCTTAAGTTGAGTATTAAGTTGTGCTATGACATTGTCTGTCCATGGATATGCCTGTCCAGTCATCTGACTATTAAATGGAGTGAGTGTGTGTATGTGTGTGTTATACTTAGGCTCATAAAATGTTGGTTAGGAGATGCATCTTGATGAACACTACACCCTCATTGCATATTTGTGACTTATATTTAGTATTGTACTTAGGTTTTTATTTCATGACCACATAATTTTTTATTTACTATATTTAGTATTGTACTTAGGTTTTTATTTCATGACCACATATTATTTTGTTTGCTATATTTAGTACTATACTTAGGTTTTTATTTCATGACCACATAGCATTTTATTTATTATATTTAGTATTGTTCTTAGGTTTTTATTTCATGACCACATAGTATTTATTTACTATATTTATACTGTACATAGGCTTTTATTTCATGACCACATAGTATTTTATTTACTTGTAAAAGTAACATAACTAGAATAATGAAACATGGCATCTTGATGAGTACTACAACCTCACCATGACCCATTTGTCTGGCCCATAACTTTGTAATTGTTGGAGAGATTTACATGAACTTTTGCCTAAATATATATTATGATATGAATGTATGTTGTATACCATAGTCTAGTCCTGTCACAAAATCAAGGTCATGACAAGAGGAAATGTAATTGTGTCACTTGTATGCCTGTATGAAGTATAGCTTTTCAATGAATGAAAATATTTCAATGAAACTTTAGCCGATTGTACACATATATCATGTATAGATGGTGTGTTATACACCAAAGCTATGCCCCTTAAGGTCAAGGTCATACCAAGGAAAATGTAATTCTGTGACATGTAGTATTCCAGCATAAACTGTTAAAACACTGAAGGTATAATGAAACTTCTCCCAAGTATATACAATGACAATGCAGTATGTTGTGTACAATAGCATGACCTCAAGGTCAAGGCCATGGCATGGGAAAGTGTAATTTTGTGAATTGTCTACATTTGAACAACTGAAAATATTAGATGAAACTTTAGCCAGTTATTTATAGACAGTGTTGCATGTCCTGTTTCTAGGTCAAGGACATGGCAAGGGAAAATATAAATCATTGTCCACTATCGTTGTATGGGTATCACTTTTGAATTAATGATTTTTTTAATTAAACTTTAGCCTGTTATATGTCTTGACAGCTTTGTGTATTCAGTCATACCATTTGCCCAGAAGGTCAAAGTCACATCCAGAGATAATAATATTCAGTGGTCTGTTTCCTTATTTAGGCTGTTACCTTTTAACTCTTACTTACAGTAGACTCTTGATAATTGACAGCCCTCGGAACTGAAAGTTCCACCAATTAGCAAAATTGGCAGATTATCTGGTGATCATTAAAATTTTAATGAAAGAACACCAGTTCATGCATCATAACAGCGTGCACATGCTGTATTGCTTATGTAAGCTTGGTAATCAAATAAAAAGACAAGGTTCAAGAGACCAATCGGCAAGCAGCAAATTAACAAGGCTACTGTATATTTCATAAAACTTTAGCCAGGCACATCCCTTGTCATACAATGATCAACTCCCTTACTTAAAGGCCCTATTCATTAGTAGGAAAAAGGTCATGGGATGGGCATATCATGTGCCATATACATTACATTTGTTTGACTTGGTTTCTTTTTTTTTTTCAGATGTTTTGGAGAAACATTGTCCACACTTCAGTTTGCAAAACGTGCAAAAATGATTAAAAACAAGGTAGAATCAAACAGTTCAGTAACGCTTATTTCAAATAACTAGAATTTTGATATGCAATTTCAACTTTCCAACCACAAATGTTAGTTTACAACTTGAAATTTGCATTGCAAGATGGAGAAGAGGCAGTGATTGGCTGCACTCATGTTAGAAAGTTTTGCAAGAAGCTTAATTTCATAATCTTTTCTTTCAGATGCCTCACTTTGATAGTAGACTTTAATTTTATAATTTATCCTTCACTTATATGCCTAAGTTTTACAATGGAATTTTATTTCATTATATATTTTCTTAGATGCCTCACTTTCACAGTGGAATTGAATTTTATAATCTGTTCTCATAGATGCCTCACTTGCAGTTGTGTCTTTTTGCTCTTGAATGAATGAATATTAAGTGTTTTTTATTGAATTAATGTCAGACCTTTTTAACTGATATATATATATATATATATATATATATATATATATATATATATATATATGTATATTCATTATCATTGTACATTAAAATTTTCCAGTTCTTTTCACATTTTATGTCCTTGAACACCTTGAACTAAAATTTTAAGATGAATGTTCAGAAAATACAGATTATCTAAGCATTCAGAATCCCATATAAAAAATAATTTTCGAATGCTAATTGATTGGAATTAAATTTTGTTTAGTATAGTATAACGTAGGGCTGCCACTTATCCCAATATACTCATGAGCATCTAGATTTTGTGTTTAAAAATCTGAAAATTCAGGTGTTCCAATTTTTTACACACAAACAAGTCCCAATTTTTTAAAATCCCCTCCCATCAAGTTAAATCTTACAGTGAAAAAAAAAACTGAGTCAATAAGGGGAAACAAACAAATCAGATGTGGAAATATTTGATATTCCGAGTCAATCAGCATTGTTCAAATCTCACATGATTGCTATTTTGCCACCTGTTATAAATCCTCATTCTTATAATTGACTGTAAACATTGCTACAGTTGATACCTTTTGATTCATGATGGCTGCACTTTAAAGAGAACAAACATGATGCAGATATTCTGTGAGGAATACATAACAGTTATGCGTGGAAATCTATAATTTTCCATTTTCATCTTGTATGCTGATATTTGGTGTGTCAATTCAATTAACACAGTAAATTTTAACTTAAAAGATTTTCATGGTATGACTAGAATACATTTTTCCTGCCAAATAAATAGATAAGACACTAGATATGTCAATTCCTTTTTAAAGTTTTTTTGTAAATATATGGTTGCAAACAATGATCCTGCTGTACTCATTTTCCTTTGACATCCTGATTTTTATTCCACTCAAGGTGGCAGCCCTGTGTAATGTACAGACATTTTCATAAATTGAGTCCAACTGCAAACTACATTGATTCTGATCTCCCATTGCAAAATGTGCAGCAGATCAGGGAAAAATTGTTATTTTCAACTGATTACTATTAGCAAGCTGAACAGACCCAGATCTGCTGGCACATTATGCGAACATATCTGGGTCTTTGCAGTTGGACTTGACTTACAAACAAGGATATACATTAGTTACTTTACTGGTTTTAAACTATGTTTGACCTGATGCATGATAAGGAAGAGGTATTGCATCATGGGTTCAATCACTGGTTTTGACAGTGCAAAGGAAAGTTTAACAGAACATTCTGTAAGTAGAAAAATTTGCTGTACTGTCAGTGTAAATAGTATAAAGGTTTGAGACTTTTAAACAGACATTTCAACTTTTGTTTACATTTGTTTGCTGTCCTTTCCAGGCTGTAATAAATGAAGACACAGAAGGGAATACAGCTGTTCTTCAGGCTGAGATCCGGAGGCTAAAATTAAAACTCCTGGAGTATGAATCAGGACTTACTAACAGGGGATGTTCTGACCCTACTTCAGCTTCTTCAGCAGGTTAGCCATGAAGATGGAATTTTTTATGTACATGTAGTTCTTTGTATGCAACTTAAGAGGTGGTTTGAAAACTTAGTGGTTTTTTTTAATGTAATAAAAAGACAATGAAGAGAAGCTTTTTGAATGAATTGATGTGAGCACTGGTTGCTCAGTGGTCAGTGTGCTGGTATCACAACTGAAAGGACGCGGATTCAGATCCTACCATCAGACAAATCTGGTTCAGCTACCATGGTGTGTCCTTTACTCCAATTGCTTTGGCACTAAATAACCTACTTGTGTTGCTGTGCCATAAAGCATGCCCCCATCAAGAAGGAAAACAAAAAGAAATGATAAATGGAGACAGGTTTTTTCCCCACACCTGCTTGAGCAGTAAGTGAGACTTTGGTCTATCATCAATGCCATCAACAATGGTAAGATCTGTGTTGGGAAAACATGTATTAAACATGATCACTGAATCTGTACTGCAGTTTATTGCAAATTGAATGATGCATATGTATTAGCTAAGAAAATGATGCATTTATCTAAAATATGGCAGGGGGGTGGGTGTGCTGTAATAAAACCAGGTACAAAAATTTGTGCTTTTGATTAAATGAGAAATACCAGTCTGAAAAACACTAGTACACTGAATTTAAATTTGTGTAGTACAATCCATAATCCGTTAAGTACTGTACATATATATAATAACTGCATGAACTGAGTATAGATCACATTATAAACTCCATGTTTGACTCACATCCCGTAAGAAAACAAAAATAGCACACACATAAAAATTGGTACTCCTTGTTTGATCTAAGTCCAGTTGTCACAAAATAATTCACTACAGTTGTTGCAAGTAGCATGTGGCTGTAGTTGTTTACATACTATACGTCCATGCACTTAAATTGGTCTAGATTTTGGTCAGCTGGAGAGAGCTATCAACTTGCTGAGGCTACCCAGGAGGTGAGGATATATATTGGGAAATGAAGACATGAACAAATTAAAAACAAACATCTTAGCAAGATACCCCCATCTTCAGTTAACTTCACTGCCAGATATCTATGGTTTCAAAAGATTTGAAATTTAATTTGTGTTTTATGCTGCCATTGGTACTGACTGTAAGCATGAATTTTTTCAGCAAAAATTAAACTTTCATGGCATAATAAACATGTTCCAGTCACTTTGGGAAATGCAACAATGTTTTTATTTATGTTTGGTGCTGACTTTCTTTGATGAAAGGTTCTTTGTTTTGATTGAAGATTGTAGTTGGCTTTCTTTGATGAAAGGTGCATGTGTTATTGAAGTTACCACTAAAGGACATCTTTGGAGGACCTAACAAATGGCAGCAGCAACATCAAATAATTATAAAACATTGATTAACACTGAGATTTTTTCATTTGCTTAGTATTTATACAGAACGATTGGTGCTTCAAAGGTAATCAGTTTTGAAGTTTCAGCAAAACTATTTTTTCTTGGTACATTTTAATAATAAAAGGAATTAGCCATCGTTTGGTCAATTGTAGCAGTTATTATTCCTGCCTGCAAAAGTTGGTCAACTGTAGCTAGTCCTGGTTGCATGACTATTGGATAGACCAAGAAGTAGATCACCATTTTTTGGAGGGTTGGGGTTGGTTTAATTCACATTTTTGGTAGCTGAGTCATGCTGCCTTTCACACATGCATCAGAAACTTAATAAAGGCCAACAGATGATGAATACATGTGTTCTGTTGTGACAGGGATTACTACAGAAAATGTGAGTGTTCTGATGGATTTAATTCTATTAGTGAAAAGAAGAGGAGTTTTACTTACCATCCACATACAAAGGTCAATCTAAATAAATATATTAATTACTAGCGAGCAGTTGATAGTCCAACACTATTTTGTTTGAAAGGTCCATTAAGACATAGTGCCTAATCTGGTTTATCTCCGCTACCAGAAATGCCAACAAAAAACATGCTGAGATTTCATATCATATAGTGTTCAGGCCAAATGTCAGAATAAGTGGATTATGGTATAACAATGCACTGTTAAGATGGCTTATTAATATGAACAAAGAGTTTGTTTATCTAATAACGGATAAATTGCAGTGCATTTTATATCAAGTTTGCAGCTTCCTTTCATAGTGCCTCTGAATTTCTTCATTCCAAACCCAAGGTTGTTTATACAAGTTTTAACAGCCAACAATGTCACACAAAAAATTGCCAGATGGTATATTTTGACACCAGTAAGGAAAATAAATTGCAGTTTGTGACAATGGTGAAACCCATCATGATCCCTGAGTAAACGTTTTACTTGTTGTTTCGACATTGTCACAGAAGCAGCATCTGAAAGTCATATCAGTATTATTAATTTTTCTCAAAACTTATGTCAATTTCAGCATTGTATTAACTAGGGTTCCCACATAGGTCTGGAAATCTGGAAAAGGACTGCAGTTTCACAAATTGTTTTTTACATCTTGAAAGTGACTGGAAAATTTGAAAAAAATGACTCAAATGTTTTGAAAAAGTCTTAAATTTTCATTATTACGGACACTGGTAATGTGACTGCTCTTTTGCATTTAGGAGAAGTTGTAGTCTAAAGATAAAATCTAGTACTCATCTTTTCACATTTTACTTATCACATTGTTAGGTCTGGAAATTTTTATTTTTTGGTCTGGAGTCTTTTTAAATTTATGGAAGGAGCTCTGCTTTCCTCTTCAAGCAGATAACTCCCAAACTGAAGCAGTACTCTAGTTAAATTTGACCTGTACCACCAAGATTTTGAGCACAACATTAGGACTAGTCGGCTTGGTGTCAGGATAATGTGACTGGGTGGGACGTGATCCTACATGTCATCGCAGTGATATAACTGGAACAAGGATAAAGCTATGTTAAAAATCAAAATCACACACACACACACAGAGGCAGAGATGTGTCATTTGATCTCTAAAAACTGGATATATTCCATTATAAATGTTCTACCGATACAAAAGGCCTTTTTTAATATTTTTGGAGTTATGTTTTGAGTTATAAATTTACGATGGAAATAGACTTGTGATTTGGGTTATAATTTTAAATCAAAATATGGTTCTAAATATTGTCACTTTGCTGCAGTTTTTATAACATTTCTCATTATAATAGCAATGTAACCAAGTTATACAACAGCTCATTATTTTAGCAATATTACCAAGTATGACACAATCATGTTTTTACTCCTAACCCGTGTTCAAAACGTCAGCAGTGCAAGTTCAGTTTTTATTAAGAGTGCTGTTTCATTGTGGGATTTAGTTGCTAAAAAAGTAAGAACATCATTGAAAATTTAAATGTGTCAGGAAACAGACACTGATTTTGAAATTTGTTAAATGTTTACCGAATCAAATACACAGTTTTTTAAAACACTTTCTTTAGAACCTGCAAAAGGATTTTAGAATGCAGCAAAAAGTTACTGTGATTCAGAGTCTCAGAAGGGATTAATGAGGATGCAAACTGTTACATTCTACTCACTATAGCTATTTACACACACTCTTTGGATATTCATGAGATTTCAGTTATTAATACTTAAAAATAGTTTTAAAACAATACTTTTTGTCTGGTTTCATTCGTTTCTGTTAATGTAAAATTTTGGGAGCCATTCTTTGACCATGTATGTGAATTCATGATATAAGAAAGTGTCATGGCAGGGTTTCACAATATTAATAGTTTATCTCATTACCAACAGCCAGTAGAAAGACTGTTAGCTTAATACCAACAGCTAGTAAGAGGACTGTTAGCTTATTACCAACAGCCAGTAAAAGGACTGTTAGCTCATTACCAACAGCCATTAGGAGGACTGTAACTCATTACCAACATCTGGTAGAAGGACTGTTAGATTGTTACCAACAGCCAGTAGAAGGACTGTTAGCTTATTACAATAGCCAGTAAGAGGACTGTTAGCTTATTACCAACAGCCAGTAAAAGGACTGTTAGCTCATTACCAACAGCCAGTAGGAGGACTGTAACTCATTACCAACATCTGGTAGAAGGACTGTTAGCTTAGGCCTTCCAAGAGCAATTACATAATGGTATGCAATGCAGGTTTGCTGACATAGGTTCATAAGCTAATGCTTGATTTTGGTCAAACTTACGGATAAAATAATTTTTTACTTTAATCAATATGTCCTTTAAAAAAAAAAAACACATTATCAAAATAATTTGTTATGCAAATGAACAGATCTTGTAGCAAATTGGAACTATCTTTTACGGTTTTATTATTCCAGAGCCCATGCAGACTTCCATACAGCCAGGAGCAAACTCTCAGTACAAGAAAATGTTTCTGCAGTCCATGTGGTTGAGACACATAGCAGAGCTGGAAATTGCAGTGAGTTATTTTTATTTTAAAGCTTTTGAACCAAACACTAGCACAGACTCTAAGAATGTAGATTTCTTCTTCCTTGTCTTTTCCACACAAAAAAAGATATAGTATATTTATATATCCAATCAATCAGATCAATAGGCACTCATTTCTGCATTATAACTTTACACAGTATTGAATGTTGAACACATGATCATTAAAGTTTGCAATTTGTAGCCCCATGTCCTCAAAATCTTGACTTCTGCTTACCATTTGTTTTTTTATTGTGTGGGTTATTTACCGTAAGGACCAGTTGATGAATAAGTACAATTGTTATTTCTTGGATGTCTATGTTTTGATGCTAGCAATCATCAGAATTACCAAGAACTTTCAAAATTTCCAGGTGTTGATTCATTTGCATGAAAACCAGATTTGTGACTTGAAATATACAAGGTTGGTTCATTTGATTGCATTGCAAAGTCATTGATGGCAGGTAGTATATGTATTTTCCATACATGCCAATCATTATGCTTTTGGCATAGTCACTATGCTTTTTTTTCACCTAATTATATCTTACACTTACCTGTATATGGATTACACTTTTTTGTACATTAAAAGAACAAAATAAAGTCATACAAATTTGTTTTCCATTTTTATCATCATCTCTTTGTTCCATGCAACACATAAATTTGATAATATTTTTAAAAGAGAAGACTATTCTTCTATGTAAGTGTTGCATACTAGTACATTTATCTATCGTAGACCTCTGTACTTTCCTTACTAGTACATTTATCCATTGTAGACCTCTGTGCTTTCCTTACTAGTACATTTATCCATTGTAGACCTCTGTACTTTCCTTACTAGTACATTTATCCATCGTAGACCTCTGTGTACTTTCCTTACTAGTACATTTATCCATCATAAACCTGTGTACTTTCCTTACTAGTACATTTATCCATCGTCGACCTATGTGCTTTCTTTACTAGTACATTTATCCATCGTAGACCTCTGTGCTTTCCTTACTAGTACATTTATCCATAATAAATTTTTGTGTGCTTTCTTTACTAGTACATTTATCCATCGTAGACCTCTGTGTACTTTCCTTACTAGTACATTTATCCATCATAAACCTGTGTACTTTCCTTAATAGTACATTTATCCATCATAGACCTCTGTGTACTTTCCTTACTAGTACATTTATCCATTGTAGACCTTTGTTCTTTCCTTACTAGTGCATTTATCCATCGTAGACTTGTGTACTTTCCTTGCTAGTACATTTATCCATCATAGACCTCTGTGTACTTTCCTTACTAGTATATTTATCCATCATAAACCTCTGTGCTTTCCTTACTAGTACATTTATCCATCATAGGCCTCTGCTTTCCTTACTAGTACATTTATCCATCATAGATCTCTACTTTCCTTACTAATACATTTATCTATAATAGACGTCTGTGTATTTTCCTTACTAGTACATTTATCCATCATAGTCCTCTGTTATTTCCTTACAAGTACATTTATCTATAATAGACCTCTGTGTATTTTCCTTACTAGTACATTTATCCATCATAGACCTCTGTTATTTCCTTACAAGTACATTTATCCATCATAGACCTCTGTTCTTTCCTTACTAGTACATTTATCCATCGTAGACTTCTGTGTACTTTGGTTACTAGTACATTCATCCATCATAGACCTCTGTGTGTGCTTTCCTTACTAGTACATTTATCCATCGTAGACCTCTGTGCTTTCCTTACTAGTACATTTATCCATCATAAACCTCTGTGTACTTTCCTTACTAGTACATTTATCCATCATAGACCTCTGTGCTTTCCTTACTAGTACATTTATCCATTGTAGACTTCTGTGTACTTCCCTTACTAGTACATTTAACTATCATAGACCTCTGTACTTTTCTTAATAGGACATTTATCCATTGTAGACCTCTCTGTACTTTCCTTACTAGTACATTTATCTATTATAGACCGGTGTCCTATCATTGCTAGTAGATTTATCCATTGTAGACCTCTCTGTACTATTTTCCTTACTAGTACATTTATCCATTGTAGACCTCTGTTTGTGCTTTCCTTACTAGTACATTCATCCATCATAGACTTTTGTGTGTGCTTTCCTTACTAGTACATTTATCCATCATAGACCTCTGTGCTTTCCTTACTAGTACATTTATCCATTGTAGACCTGTGTTTACCTTACTAGTACATTTATCCATCATAGACCTCTGTGTACTTTCCTTACTAGTACATTTATTTATCATAGACCTCTGTGCTTTCCGTACTAGTACATTTATCCATCATAGACCTCTGCGTGCTTTCCTTACTAGTGCCTTTATCCATCATAGACCTCTGTGCTTTCCTTACTAGTACATTTATCCATAATAAATTTTTGTGTGCTTTCTTTACTAGCACATTTATCCATTGTAGACCTCTGTGTGCTTTCCTTACTAGTGCATTTATCCATTGTAGACCTCTGTGTACTTTCATTACTAATACATTTATCCATAATAAATTTCTGTGTGCTTTCTTTACTAGTACATTTATCCACTGTAGACCTCTGTGTGCTTTCCTTACTAGTACATTTATCCATCATAGACTTCTGTATACTTTCCTTATTTCCTATTTACAGCATCTGTATATGTTGCACATTTCAAAGAAAACAGAATGGTTTGTTCAATTTGAAACCATATTTCACAGATTCAGTGTATTTTAATACACACTTAGATAGCAGACCAGTCTCTATTGATTAAAGATGTCAGATGTTAAGCAAAACCGGCTTTATCATTGAAACTCATGGAAGTTATATGACTGAAAATTGTTAGAGGGGGATTTTTGAAACAAACTTCAGAATATGTTGGATAAGAAAAAGGACAGATCAATAGCACTTTAAAAATTTTTGAAAGAATTGAAGAGTGATGTAATGAGCGTTCTGATGGAGCACATCTTCATGCTCATTACAGAATTCGTTGACTTGACTTTACGACCATTCACTGAAAGTTGGATATGGAGTCTAGTTAAAGAGGGTGTTGTATGCAAATAATTTATTAATTTGTTTTGTGTTCTGGTACTAATCCATGTGGATTTAGCCAACTTGTGGCAAGAATGTTAACTGCAGATCCAGGTTAGTAGTAAAAATAAATGTACGTTTTTCATGGAAATTACTTTTATTATGGCAGGTTACAAACCTATAGATTATTGTATTATAGCAAGGTACAGATATATAGATTACTGTTATTATGGCATGGTACAGATATAATGATTAATGTTCTTATGGCATGGTACAGGTATATTGATTACTGTTATTATGGTATGGTACAAATATATTGATTACTGTTATGGCATGGAGCATATATATATATATATTACTGTTATGGCATTGAGCAGATATATATATTACTATTTATATATTACTATTATGGCATGGAACAGATATATAGATTACTGTTATGGCAGGGAACATATATATAGATTACTGTTCTTATGGCATGGTACAGGTATATTGATTACTGTTATGGTATGGTACAAATATATTGATTACTGTTATGGCATGGAGCATATATATATATATTACTGTTATGGCATTGAGCAGATATATATATTACTATTTATATATTACTATTATGGCATGGAACAGATATATAGATTACTGTTATGGCAGGGAACATATATATAGATTACTGTTCTTATGGCATGGTACAGATATATAGATTACTGTTCGTATGGCATGGTACAGATATATAGATTACTTTTATTATGTCATGGTACAGATATATAGATTACTCATTTTGTCTCAGATTTTGCTTTTTGCCACTTTTATTAGAATATATTCTTATCTCTCTCTGGGGGTCAGCATGTATGATGAGTTTAAAATACTTATCTACTTACAGAAACTTGCATAATTTTACACTGAATTAATTCATTTTTAGTTTGAAGATAAAAAAGAGGGAGGGGAATAGAATTATTATAATAAACACTGGTAGATAATGCATTAAACACCAAATTAATTATAGCAGTAATTAAAGCATCAGTGGAAAAGATGGTAGTGAATTGCAGACAATAAAGTTAAAATGGCAAAAGCACATATATTTTACTTCTGTTTTGTTGTCCCTTTCATATTTTTTAGTTCCCCAGATTTAGAGGTCATAGTGTCCTCTGCCTTTGGGACCCTAGGTTTAACATTGTTTAGAGGTTTGCATGGTGTGTTTCATGCAAAGTGGTTTATAAGATGTTTCAGTAAGAGATCATGTCACCAGGCATATGCAGACACCATCATATATGAGCAATGATTTTTCTGTGACAAATACATGCATTTGATAACCTTGTTTTAGACTGGGTGAAAAGTGGATAAAGTGGAACTTGCAGAATCATTGTTGGCAGATTTTATGGTAGAGCAAATTGATGTCAGTAAAATATATGCTGGTTTAAAGCCATTGTACTGATTTTAAAAAAGTTTGAAATCTACTGGTTTTATATCCTGGTTCTGTCACATTATGATATCATGGTGTGTGAATTTCAGCCAAAATTATGTACAGAAATTGTCATTGGTCATCATTTTACTGTACGTGATCTATGGTCAACCAAATCAATTATTTGGAATAGCACTTTAAATTGAATGTTTTTTTAATACCTATGGTCAGCCAAATCAATTATTTGGAATAGCACTTTAAATTACAATAGTTTTTTTTAAGACAAACATCAGTGTAGTTCTCCATTTTCCAGAATCTGAAGGACAATATTCAGAAGTTGGAGGATATCTGCTCCAAGAAGGAGACCATGTTACAGAGTACAAAATTGATCATCAAGTTCCGACAGAATGACATTGAGAGGTGTAAAAAGTCACTGGCAGGCCAACCAATTGAAAAGGATCAAGAGATGGTAAATATTACACTTATTTTGATGGTTCCTTATATTGTACAATACTTGTGAGAACAAAATTATTTGACATGCACACACACACATACACACACACACACAGAGTTCTGTTACAGTTCAGTGTGGTAGAGAATTTCCCATTGGTACAAGCCAACAGAGTATTTCCTAACTTGGTTAGGACATTTCACTTGACAGTACATACATTGTGCTGAATAAGAACAACACAAGGATGATATGGTGGTGAGACAAAAGTATTGTTTCCATTAATGTTATTATGAACAATAAGATTCTATATTAGAGTGTTTTGTGTGAACATGAGATGATGCAGTGAGGGTACACCACTGCATGGTGCACAAATGGCATATCATGTTTGGTAGAACCCTTGTGAATTTAAAACATTTGCTGAGGCACTTGGAAAGTGTTTAAGCTAGATGGCAGAATCTGATGTTTCAGTCATTTGTGTTATAACAATGGATGACTGTAGCAAAACATTTTTGATCATTTACCACTAACATAAGCAACCTGCAGCCTTCAATCTGGTTTTATCCTCTTATTTACATCATAGGGCATGGCTTTAAAAATCACTTATCCATCCCACACCATAGAGGAAGTTGCGCATGCCATATAGATTACAGTATTGATTTACTCAACAATCTAAATTTGGTTGTATAACAGTTTAAAAAATTGTATCAGCAATTCTGAGTTGTGCTATCACATAATTACATGTGTTAATCTCCCAGACCGTATAAGAATGATTTTTTTAAATATATATGAATATTAAAATCACACTTTTGAATTCACTTTGCTTTTACAAACTCTGTTATTGTAATTAAATGGTACTTTATTTACATTGTTTCCATTAAAGAATTTGTATGTACCAATTTCTCTGAAACCTGAAGAACATAACTTCTGAATCTGTATTTTTACTAATCTTCTAGATTTGGATATGTTTCTTTAAAAATTAATTAGAATCTTGTGCAATTTTTTTATATAACCTCAAGAAGTACTGGCCACAATCCTGCCTTCCTTTTCAAATGTTTAATTTTTTACACTTTCAACTGAAAATTGACCTAAGTCTGTGTACCTTTTGGCTTACATCACTGTCATGTACAGTGCTCCAGCTAGGTAGGTAGATACCTAGGATCATGGCTGCATGCCCAGCATCTATTTCTGGCCTTCAATTTGAACACAACCTCATTTCATCTTGTTAAATTGCCACCCCATCTTTTCTGGATCTGTGCCCCTTCTGGATTGTTCCACATTAGTTTACAGTTCAGTCTAAATTAATAGCATGTACCAGTAAATTTGAAACATTGATTGCAGATGGCTTTTTTCAATCAAGACTGGAATTAAAAGAAGGTGCTTTTTATGGTAAATAAGGTGATCCAATAAGTGATGTTTGTTTAGGGTCAAATCTTTTGTTTCTACAGTTATATTTTACAGCAAACATAAACAAATTTCTACCATTATTTTTGAAGTTAAATTTGTCAAAGTTCATTAAAAAAAGCATCTGTATAACATATTTTCATATTTGTAAATTATAGGTGGATTTGTCTTTTTTTTGTACAGTGATGTGAGAGTGAATGCCCATGTACTAGAATATCATGCACTTTGTGCCTTTTCTTTGGACTGGTGCCTTGCCCTTTACAGGTTCTAGCTGCAACACAGATGCATTAAAAGCACTTGTTAGATTAAATCTTTTAACAGATTATGGTGCCAGGTTGCAGATTAAGTCTGGATTATGGATTGATGATGTCAGTCCATTTCTCTCTTGTCCATCCTTTTTAAGTTTGTCCACCTCACATCAACACATGGTCAACATGTAAATAACTTTATTTGTAGATGTGTCATTAGGATTAGTACACCTGCAAATGAAAATAGGTCATTGTTACCTAAATTTTGCCCTTTGGTGATTGGCATTAAATTGTATAGTTCACTTTTTGGCTAAATTGCAAAGCAGTTGCATCATTTGGATTGATGATGTTGGCAATTCTGTCTTCAATTCAAGTCAGTGTGACCAGTATTTCATGCTCTAGTGATAGGTGTTAAACTTTGTGTTTAACTATATTACTGCAGACATGTTTTTTAGACACTTTACTGCAAACGTGTTTTGAGACACTTTACTGCAGACATGTTTTTAGACACTTTACTGCAGACATGTTTTAGACACTTTACTGCAGACGTGTTTTGAGACACTTTACTGCAGACATGTTTGAGACACTTTACTGCATACTTGTTTTTAGACACTACTGCAGATATGTTTTTAGACACTTTACTGCAGACATGTTTTAGACACTTTACTGCAGACATGTTTTTTAGACACTTTACTGCAGATGTGTTTTAGACACTTTACTGCAGACATGTTTTTAGACACTTTACTGCAGACATGTTTTAGACACTTTACTGCAGACATGTTTTTAGATACTTTACTGCAGACATGTTTTTAGACACTTTACTGTAGACATGTTTCTTTGACACTTTACTACAGACATGTTTTAGACACTTTACTGCATAAATGTTTTTAGACACTTTACTGCAGACATGTTTTTAGACACTTTGCTACAGCTGTGTTTTTTATACACTTTACTGCAGGGAGATGTATCTAGAGATGTATCACAAAAATATTGCTGCACCATTTAGGCAAAACAAAATTTTACACCTTGTCTCTATTGGCAGATTTCTTGTTTAAATACTGTTACTTGCAAGTGATTTTGATATGTAAATTAGTAATGCACCATTCCTTCTAAAACAGATCATAGAGATCTACATTATATGATCTAATGATCTGCATTAAGGTGAGGTACTTGATGCCATTGTTTGGGGTAATTTTATTTGATATGCAAATGTGCCATGAAGAAACTCCATTGTTCCAGCAAAACTAGATGTCTTTGACCTGTCCAGTAATTCATATAAGTTTTTTTAGATAACTTAGTTTCTGAGAAATAGTTGCCTGCAAGGTCACACAACTTGACATGTCATGAGAAGTTTGCAATAGTGAAAATTATGCTTTGCAATCTGGGTGATGTTTTTATAAAGGTTGATAAATTTAATATCTAATACATCAACATTTTCCAATCTCTGCAGGAAGATCTCAAGACCGAAATAGCCACACTTCAGGACCAAGTTGAGAAACATCCCAAACTAAAAGAGTATGCCAGAGATATTCAGAACTTGAGAGCTGAATTGAAGAGGCTGAAGGCACAGGAATCGGTACAGAATATATTGGCAGCAAACACAGATCTTGTACAAATGCTTGAACAACAGTATAGGGAGCTAACGGCGGATACACAAGATCAGAAAGGTAAATGTCTCTTTCTGATGATTCGCCTTGGCTTCTTGACAAGTTTCATCTAAATTTATGGGATCTCAACCGTGCAAGCAAATCCTAACAGCTAGAAGAATTTAGCTAGAAAAAGTTGAATTCTTGCCCTGGTATGATTCTTCCAACATTATCAATGCTGTTGTGTTTTTACATTTGTGTGTTTGCTTTTGTATTTGCATGAGACTTTGCACCAGTGTTTTATTTGTGACATGGAGGATCATTCATGATATTTTATTTGTGACATGGAAGATCATTCATGATGTTTTATTTGTGACATGGAAGATTATTCATGCTTTATTTGTAACATGGAAGATCATAATGATGTTTTATTAGTAACATGGAAGATCATTCATGATGTTTTATTTGTGACATGGAAGATCATTCATCATGTTTTCTTTCTGGCATGGAAGATAATTCATGATGTTTTATTTGTGACATGGAAGATCATGATGTTTTATTTGTAACATGGAAGATCATTCTTGCTATTTTCTTTGTGACATGGAAGATCATTCATGTTTTATTTGTGACATGGAAGATCATTCATGATGTTCAGCTGAAAGGTTGCATTAGATGATGTAATGATAGAAGCTGTCAAGCAAATAATTAAAATTTTATGACAGATGACCTTGTAAGTTGGGGATGTGTCTGTCAATTTCTTTCCTTAACTGTTTTCGTATATATATATATTACTTCAAATTTGAATTCATCATTTGAGATTTAAAAAATGACTTAAGATAACTAATTTTTCAGACACTCGTCCCCTGACCCCACAGTCCTCAGATAACATCTCTGCAGCCACACTAGAGAAGTACAAATCCCAGGTACAAAATCTGCAGGCAGAACTTGAGGAGGTGAGAATTGACCTAGAATGCATAAAACTTTTACAAAGTCTTTTTTTCTGTGTTATGACCTATATTGCAAACTCGCAGATCCATTTGAACTAAAGTTTGGTTGTTTTTTTAAAATTTATTGAGCAAATTACTAGGAGAAAAGTAGCAGGAACTGTAAATTTCATGCAGTTAAATGTCCAAAGGTTCGGAAATGTTAGTGCAAATTAGACTAGTTTATGGTGCACACAAATTTTTATTTTTTTTAATTTGGATGGTTACTTTGAGCTTTGAAAATTTGTCCCAGCAGTTCTTGAACTTCTATGACTGAATACAAAACATTAAACTGGATAAAATATATCACTTTTTAATTAAAAAGTTATGTTAATTATGCATTTTTCATGTACAGCTCTCCCCGAAAGAATGCACCTCATTGTTATGTGATTCCAGCTATAACACATTACTACAGTGGACCCACCTCATTGTAGTGTGATTCTGGCTATGATATAATACTAATATGGACCCACCTCTTTAAGATGTGATTCTAGCTATAAAAGTAATACTGTGGGCTCACCTCATTGTAATGTGGTTCTGGCAATAAAAGTACTAATATGTACCTACCTCATTATAATGTGATTTTGGCTATCACACAGTACTACTATGGATCCACCTCATAGTAATGTGGTTCTGGTTATAACAGTACTACTATGGACTCACCTCATTATAATATGACTGGCTATAACACAGTACTAATATGGACCCACCTCATTGTACTGTGATTTTATCTATAACATTAATACTTTGGGCTGTAATGTTATTTTGTCCATAACAGTACTACTATGGACCCACCTCATTATAATGTGATTCTGGCTGCAACAATACAAAGAGACCCACCTCATTGCAATGTGATTCTGAGTATAACACAGTGCTACTATGAAGTCACCTCATTATAATGTGATTCTGGCTACAACACAGAACTACTATGGACCCATGACTAAAATCATACCAAAACAAGGTGAAACTTAGTCTTTTATCTTCATTTCCTCTTCAAATCACCATTATTTAACAAATTTTGATAGTTCCCTCTATACCATGGACTTATATATTAAGCTAATCTCAACATATTGTGCATCCGTGTACATCTCCATTCTGCACATAACATGGTTATCTGTGATGGATACCAACAGTTGTGCTATAATGAGTTAGAGCTGTATAATGAATAAATAAATACTTAAAGTGGGATGAAATTGCATGGATCATTTGACACTGATGGTCATTATATGAGTAACATCCCTTTGCTGTAACATCTTATTAACTAAGTTTTACTTCTACTTCTTTATCTATCAATGGAGTGATTAAGTAACACACTTACAAAATCCAGTTCTGGGTTTTAAAAAAAAAAACTCTCCTTGCAAACATTGAAGTTCTTGAAAAACAACTATGGAATTGTTCTAACCATGTAGTTAGAGCCAGGAGCAGATTATTTTAAAAAGTAAGAAACAAAGCACATTTTGTCAGTCCCATATTAGCTGGAAAGCCAAACATTCCAGTAACTTTACCACCATCAGCAACTGTAGTGTTAAGGCTGTGGTTAAAAGTGTTTTATTTGCATGTATTTCCTAAACTCCTAGATTGATCATGTTTGTATTTTGTTTGAATTATTATGAGGTGCAGACCATTCATTCTGCTCCATGCTAGCTAGCCCCTTGAACATGGGACCATGGTCACAAATAGAAAATTTGCATTAAGGTTTTATTTTAAAAGATTTCCATTTACTTATATTTGTGAAACCCCATGATGGATTTGGTTGATACTTGCAATGATTCATGGTTTAGCTTCAACAATTCATTATGAGAAACACTGGCTTGCCAAAACAGAAAATTTGTTTTTATTGTTTGTTTAATGTTCCTTCATTTCCTTACATTTTCTAAACCCCTTAGTGGATTTTATTCATACCTGGAAAAAATCATAATAAAGCTGGGACAATTCATTCGGCAATATGCATGCTTGTCTCTTTGACCTTGTGGTTACAGTCACAATGATACCAAAATTTGTGTCAAGTTTTGGGTAAAGTTTCTTTATTTGCTTACATTCGCTTATATTTTCTTAAGCTTAATAAATCACACAAACCCCCAGCCTGTCTTTAATAGTGTAACACTTATATTCCACAGACATTTTCCTTCACAATTGTTTTGGGGAGGCAAATACCACTGTCACATTAGCATGTGAAAAGTCTTGCACTATTTGTGTAACAGTTATATTCCAAGGATGGTTATCCTGCATGGGTTTTGCTTTAAATGCAATAATTAATTCAGTCAGTTCCTAAATTGACATAGGTTCTTCAGGGATGAAAATTTTCACTCTTGCAGCTCAAGCAGACTCTAACACATCAGAAAGAGGCTGCTAAACAGAAAGAAATGGAACTGATTTCTGACCTAGAATCTAAAAGCAAAAGTATCCAGGAGTTAGAGCAAATGCTGGCAACTCATCAGTTAAAATCCAAGATGGAAAAGGCTGCAATCAACGATATGCACAGGAAAACTGTAGTGGTAAAGTCATTCATATTTATATAGAATTTTTGTTTGATGAACTTTGCTAATTTTTTATCAAGTCTAACAAAATACTATATATACTGGTGTATAAGATCGATCTATCTACAAACGCATGTGCACAGATCTCCTATCACATAATATGCTGGCAGATTGATCTATACATTTGATTTGAGCCAGTCAGGAGAATAATTAACATGTACCCAGACCTGTCATGAAATAATATGCTTGCAGATCTGGGACCATGCATTTTATTAAGACTCATCAGTAGAACAAACATTATAAACCCTGATTTTGACATCATATAGTACGGTGGCAGATCTTGGTTTATGCAGGTTTTTGGGACTAATCAGTAGAACAAATAAAATGATCCTAGATCTACCATCATATGGTATGCTGGCAGATCGAGGTGTATGCAGTTTATTTTAACTTAAAGTAGAACAAATAACATAGGCCCAGATATGCCTTCTTTTAATACACTGACAGACCTGGGTCTGTGCAATTTATAATGAATATCAGTGGAACAAAGACCCAGATCTGCTAGCACATTATGTGACACTAGCTCAGGGTCTACACTGGTTATGCCTAAAATGCTTGCATTGTGGACATCTGGATTTGGTCTTGCCAAGCTCTTTTTGTTTTAGGTTTTTTCTTCTGTTTTTTTCTTCTGCTGTTTTGAGAAGTTTAATAGCAAGATTGCACAAAAGTATCTCAATAACGGCAAAAGCATCTCAGTAGACAAAAGTAAAGCATCTCATTGTAGACAAAAAGTATCTCAGTGTAGACAAAAGCATCTCAGTGTAGACAAAAACATTTCATTGTAGACAAAAGCAAATTATCTCAGTGGAGACAAAAGCATCTCATTGTAAACAAAAGAAAATTATCTAAATGCAGACAAAAACATCTCAGTGTTGACAAAAGAAAAACACCTCAATGTAGACCAAAGCATCTCAATGCCGGCAGCAGCATCTCAGTCTTGACTAAAACATCTTATTGTATACAAAAAGTATCTCAGTGTGGACAAAAGCATCTCATTGTGGACAAAAGCAAGCATCTCAATGTAGACAAAAGCAGCTCAGTGTGGATGGAAGAAACCTGGCTTGCATATTTGCATACATATGTTGTTTTGATTTTCAGGCCACAACAGCAGTTTTTAAAACAAAATGTACACATTTTTAAAACATTTTAGGATTTGGACCCTTTTTTTCTTCAAGTTTCCTAGTGTGATTAAGCAAAGTCCACTTTAGACAGATACTCTCAGTTTTATAGGCTTATATGTTTTCATATGTACATGACCTGATTGTATTTCAAAGCCATTACAACATTTTTTTCTCCTAAGTTATATACATTTTTTAACTTTATTGACAAAAAGCTTGTTAGCACAAATAAATTGATGCCACTTAAGGTTGAGAAGTGAAATTTGGCAGGCATGCTGATATGTAGATGAACACATTAAATTTTCAAGCCATTATAGCAATTTTTCAACATTTTTTTTTATGGATACATTCTTCTTGGAAATCAACATTTATGTTTATATAAAGATGTTAGCATGATTAAGGAAAAATGACATCAAATAGACTGATAAAGTTGGTATGTTTAGATATATAGATAACATGATTGTTATGGCAACATAGATAACATGTTTGGTATGTATATATGCATGGATATATAAACAACATGACTGAATTGTTATACAGTTCTATTATTTTTTCCAAACTAATTTTTTTTTCTTTATTTGGTTTTAATCATTTTACAGTTTTTTGAGGGAATATCTTTTAGAACAGTTTAGTCACAGTTCTAGTTATGCAGGAATCAGTAACGTAATATACAGTATGTGTTGTGAATTCGTTGAAATATCATTTTTCATCATCAGTTTATACAAACCGATTGATAATTTTGCTGAAACTAACAGGAACTAAAAACCATTTTGATCAATGGGAACAAGATTCAAACCAATTTGATCAATTGAACAGTACTTTTATTTGCTAAAAGCAACAGGAACTAAACCAACTTGATCAAACAGAACAGAACTTTGTGCCATTCCAATTGATCAAGTTGGTTTAGTGCCTGTTACAGGCATTATACCAATTTGATCAGTTGGAAGGGCATGTTTATTTTCATGCAAGTAATAATTGCTAAATCAGCAAGATCAATCAATTATTTGCTTAAGTAACAGGTGCTAGATCAGAGAAACTAACCAGATCAATAAAAACAGCTTATTTGATCAATTAGAACAATTTTATTTTGCTAAAGTGACGGGTGCTAAATGAACATAACAGCAGTTTTAGCTAACATAATGGAGAGTGGAGTTTCAGTTTTGCTAACATAACAATGGAGAGTGGAGTTTCAGTTTTGCTAACATAACAATGGAGAGTGGAGTTTCAGTTTTGCTAACATAACAATGGAGAGTGGAGTTTCAGTTTTGCTAACATAACGATGGAGAGTGGATTTTCAGTTTTGCTAACATAACGATGGAGAGTGGATTTTCAGTTTTGCTAACATAACGATGGAGAGTGGAGTTTCATGTTGGATAGATCAGTGATGTCTGTGTCAATTGTTCCATTTCAGTTTTAGTTCTTCAGTGGAATAATGCTGAGTGAGTGTTATCATCAGTCTAGACCACTTGTATTTCAACTTTAATGAATATAGACCTTGAAGCCAGTAGAAGGTTGCAAATACATTTGAAAAAAATGACACAATTCACAAGATGTTGATGCTAGCATGTATTATGCACAGTATTATATTCAATATTTCTTTTTTACACATAATTCCATAAAACTGATGTTTCTTGTTTCCATCAGAATGTCCTAAATTATACAATATCACAACTAAATATAGTGTGTACTGATGAGTACATATTTCTATATATTCCTGGTGTAATGGGTTTTAGGGATTGTTGCAAGGTGGCTTGTCGTTTAAATATGTCCAGAAGTTTGACTTATTACTTACCTGCTTGCAGGAGATCACTACACCAGTGAAGAAAGCCAAGTACCAGTTAAGGACCAGAACTGTTTTGGTGTCAGGATCTACAGAGAATTCCCCATCCGATTTACAGTCTGACATAGACATTGAGGAGGAGGGGATACTGGATGAGGAAGAACCACAACAGATGGCAATGCAGGCACAACAAGCCTTACTGGAGGAAATCAAACAACTACAGGTTTGACAGTTTGGTCTGCAAGATAGTTTGAACATTAGCACAGACTTAGCATTATCAGTCCACAAAATGACAAATAATTTCATTGAATCGATTTTATACTGTACTTGTTGTGAACTATCTGAACATCATGTGTCTATATATTTTATTCTATAGTGAGTGATATGCAGCTGTCATTGGTCAGTGAGTCTGACTACAGTTTAACCTTTGTAATTGTTGCAGACCTGCCAACTCTTACGATTTTGCTGCAAGTCTTATAAAAAATTACCCTTAAAATACAGACTTATGTCATACCAGCAAAAACTACGGAAAAATGATAGTTCATTGCCCAAAAATCCAGATAATTGGTTAATCCATGTTTTATTTGGATCCAGGTTTCAACTTAGAATTAGTAAATTAGTCATGTAACCAGACTAACTTAACAGCAGCACCTCAAAAAGCAACTGCCTTACTGAGACGGACTCGTCAGGGTTCACAGGTCTGTTGTTGGATCACATTTTTAATTATAAGTAGTAACTATGCATTTTAACTTTACTTTCAAAATCATTGATGTGTCAGATTGCACCTGACACAATAAGGAACAAATTTTTTCCTTAACAATGCTGTGTACAAATAATGGATCTTCCTTCTGCCTGTATTTTTAGAGCAGGAATATAGAAATCCAACAGAGGATTGAGGAGTTTGACACAGAAAGAATTCAGCTGAATCAGCAGATTTCAAAGCTGGAGCATATGAACAGTTTCAAGGATGAGGTAGGAAATCAAAGCGCATGACTGTACACTAATTTCTGCTTTCATTTTGCCTATAGACTATATGCCAGTATGCAAATGTCGATTCCCCTAATTAGGGCATAACCGACTTTTGATCCGGAAATCGGATTCCACCGGATAGTATGAACTTCCGATTAATCGGAGTCGGACAAGGCAGGAACGACCGATTCAGATTTCATTGCTTTTATTTAAGTCGCCGCAAGAGGCCAACTTTATAGGACCAAACAAAAGCCTGTTTTATTTTTATTTGACCGCGACATTAAAGCATGGCGGCAAGATCAACTAATTGTTGAATAAAGTACAGGATGGAACTGGCCGCTTGCCGACATAAATGATTAAGGCGGGAAAATTAAAGCCTGGCGGTAAGATCAACTAATTGTTGAACAAAGAATGGGTCGGAACTGGCAGCTGGTCGACATAAATGATTAGGCTTTGAACTTCGTTGCATTTTGCTATAGTCCTGCCATATCCTTCCCCTTGTGACATCGGTGTGATATGCAAAACGTGTGTAACACGGTTTAAAAAGTTAATTTCAAAAACCTTTTAATTTAGCATTTCCGATTAATTGAATCGTATCCGGAATCGGAAAAATTTCATGCCCAAAATCCGGAATCAGAAATCAGTAGAAAAATGCTAATCGGTTATGCCCTACCCCTAATGGTATCTTCTGACATGATATTAAAGCCATACTTGTAAACAAGATAAATAAGCCTTTTCAATACCGCCCACGTAATATCATTATGAAAGCAGCAAATATAATATTATCCGCTAAAAGTAGCCAAAATTATAGAAAATTAAAATTAATATTGGTAAAAGATGCATATAAAGCATTTCAGTTAATTTTTTTATCAAAATTCCTTTCAGACAAACTAGAATTTGTCTTATCCGCCTAACTTGTATTATCTGCCTTAGTCATTGCTAGATTTGAAGACAATTTCATTTAATACACTGTTTGGTTGACAAAAGCAAAAATAAACCAATATAAATTATGAATGTCAGATAAGATATAAACTAAAATAGACAATCTTTATCCTTGTAAAATTAAGACAATGTGCAGATTAATTTCAGACATCCAGTGCCAACGTAATTACTAGGTCATATTATAAATCTTGATTATGATTATTGTTATGATTTATGGTCACAAACTTAAGTAACGGAAAAGAAGCAAAACCAACAAGTTTTGTAAAACTTAACAATTTAATTATTAAAGTGATAATTGAAAAATTTGAGAAGCACTTTCAGTATAAAGAAGTTAATCTAAATTAGTCCTAATAAAGGTCATTGACAGCTCTAAACGAATGAAAAGTCCCTTATAATTCCCAATACTGAAAACATACTGGTCCTCCAAGAACCATGATGTCAAGATGGCATTGTATAAAATCCTTTAGAATAATTTATAATAGTTTCAAATAATCAGTACTCTCTATTTCACTGAACAGCCCAAACAAATGTTTTTCCTGTAAAAAAATATTAAAGTACAACTTACAATATATCTGCAGACTTACAACAGGAGCACAATAAGTGTGAATGACTCCAAAACTTGGAATGAAACTGATTGCTTAATTTTCTCCATATATACACCATATATTGTGACTGTACTTCACAATAGACCCCATGTGACATCATACACTGTTGATTTTGATGAACTAAGCAAATTCATATGACCTTGTGCAGCCAATGGAAAACCACAGAATTTTTATCGAAACTTCCATATCCCATCAGTCACTGAGAAACTTCGCCATAGGCACCATTTGAAGTTGTGTTATTATGAATATTATTATTATTAATTGTCACTGTGTACTTCTTCATCTATTTACAGATCCTATGCAGTTTGCGTTCTTAACAGATTAAAAAAACTTGCACAATTTATAACAATAAGTATTCTATACAGTTTACAACCATGATTAAAAATTACAAAAATTAAATAAAATCATGTACCAGAAGTTATGAAATATATAGATATACATAACACCATATGCAGTCTTAAATTTAGATTTTATTTCCTATTTGTAATATTTTGACATGTTTATTCAGAGATGCTGCCAGGGCATGGGATCGCAGGTTTCTCATGAAAATTATCAGGAGTTTTAAAACCTAATGGGAGAAAGTTACTGCAAGTTTTCTGTGGTTCCTGCGATTTCTCCTACACAGTGTGCAGTTTTTTCATTTCTTTGTTTTTTATTAAGGTTGATCACATCATTGTCTTGTTCGCCTTTTCTCCATGATTTCAAAAAATCCTTTAACTATGGAGATTATTTGTTAATACAAGCATCTTTATGATGGAGATCTGTTGGACTAATGCAGAAACTATGGGGTTTTTTTTATTTAATTATTTCCTGAAGCCGTATAATAAATTGTGATCTTGATCAGCCATTAGGGAAAATTATAAAACACAACAGCAGTGTCATGTTGAACCAAAAGATAACTGGAAAGTCATCAAGATGTAAAGATCTTCTGACAAGGACAAAACTAGGGAGGATGAAATATCAGATGGTTTGCTGCCAACTGAACATAGCACAGAAAGCAGCGATACAGAAATAACCAGCATGTTATCATTTTACTACAGTTTATACCTTGCTGAAAATCTGATCGATGGACTGGATTATGAAGACCTCCACCAGTGGGTGGATAAATGGGATCCAGTGGACACTGTGGAGTCAACTTGAGGACCTAGACTTTGCCAATGACCTAGCGCTCTTGTCCCATAGTCAGCAGCAAATGCAGAACAAGACCGACGTACTGGCAGCCACATAAGCACCGTTGGCCTCAACATCCACAAAGACAAAACCAAGATCCTCAAGATCAGTTATGTCAGTAACAAACCAGTCACACTTCATGGAAGCCCTGTGAAAGAGGTGGAGTCCTTCACATACCTTGGCAGTATCATCAACCAGCACCAAGATCAGACTGTTCAACTCCAATGTGAAGTTAGATCTACTGTATGGAGCAGAGACCTGGAGAACCACCAAGTCGACTGTAAAGAGAGTTCAGACCTTCATCAACAGCTGCCTAAGAATAATTCTCCAGACACCATCAGCAAGACCAACCTGTGGCAGAGAACCTCCCAGCTTCCGGCAGAGGACAAGATCAAGAAGAGAAGGTGGGGTTGGATAGGACACACCCTACATAAGCCACCAACCAACATTACCAGACAGGTATTGAGGTGGAACCCTCAAGGCAAGCAAAGAAGAGGGCTGACCAAGAAACACCTGGCAACGCGACCTTGAGGCGGACATAACTAAGCTGAGTCACACCAGGAGTCAGCTCGAGGGGATGGCACAGGACAGAAGTCTCTGGCGATCTGAAAATCTGATAATCAAAAGAAATATCCAAGGAACAACACGTGTAAATTGTGGCGAATTGTGTTTTGGATATATATTCTGGAAACCAGTTCCTGAATCTAATAATTTTTGCCATAATCACAGCTTTTCTGCCGTTTTAACAAGCTGGTTGTGAGAGGGATTTCTGTTCACCTATTTTTTTCTGCAGAATGATCATTGTTCCATGGGTATGTTAATTTATGGCATGTAGTAATCACAAAATCATAGAAAATTGATACTTCTTGAACGACAATAAATTCACTGTTTCTGATTCAAATAGGGATGAGTGTATAATGTTTTTTCTTCTTGTAGATGATTGGACAGTACAAGACAAAGGAGGACGAGATGTCCAAGAATATTGTTTCTTTGCACAAGGAAATAGAAGATCTCAAAGAAGACAAGAGGGGTAATAATTTAGTGCTATTAAAATTTGTTTTAAAAAATATTGAAAACTTATCAGTTTACTACAATTACTAAATTAATTATTGGGACATGAGAATGATTTGACAGAGTGTTCATTAACTGAGTCTAATTTATATAATAAAGAGGTTTGAGGACACATTGTTTGAGTGGTATAAAATTTGTGTATTTGAGTTTTTATAACCAAGGCTGTTCTGTCAGTATTTTATATTTCGTGCACAAGTAAATCTCAGGTGTTATAATTTCTTGAGTGTGAGTTACAGTTTCTTCCTCAGATACATTTGCCAGTCATATTAAGGTAGGAAAACATCCATCACCCTGCCAATCATATGATATCAACTACCCTGCCAATCATATCAAGATAGGAAAACATCCATTATCCTGCCAATCATATTAAGATAGGAAAATATTCATTACCCTGCTAATCATATTAAGATAGGAAAACATCCATTACCCTGCTAATCATATTAAGATAGGAAAATATCCATTACCCTGCTAGTCATATTAAGATAGGAAAACATCCATTACCCTGAAACTCATATTAAGATAGGAAAACATTCATTACCATGCCAGTCATATAAAGATAGGAAAACATCCATTACCCTGCCAGTGATATTAAGATAGGAAAACATCCATTACCCTGCCACTCGTATTAAGACAGGAAAACATCCATTACTGCCAATCATATTAAGACATCCATTACCCTGCCAATTATATTAAGACAGGAAACATCCATTACCCTGCCACTCATATTAAGATAGGAAAACATCCATTACCCTGCCAGTGATATTAAGATAGTAAAAGATCCATTACCCTGCCACTCATATTAAGATAGGAAAACATCAATTACTGCCAATGATATTAAGATAGGAAAACATCCATTACCCTGCCAGTGATATTAAAATAGGAAAACATTCATTACCATGCAAATCATATTAAGAGAGGAAAACATTCAATACCCTGCCATTGATATTAAGATAGGAAAACATCCATTACCTTTCCAATCATATTAACATCGGAAAACATTTATTACCCTGCCAGTCATATTAAGACATCCATTACCCTGCCAGGCATATTAAGATAAGAAAACATTTATTACCCTGCCAGTCATATTAAGACATCCCTTAACCTGCCAATCATATTAACATTGGAAAACATTAATTACCATACCAATCTGGTCCTCTCAAGCAAAACAATCTGTGAACTGCGTTTTATGGCAATAAAAGTACTGAAAGTCATCTGAGATGGAACTGAGATGTCTCACCTTTGATAGAGATTGGCACCAAATCCTATCATTTGTCGGTTACTACTATTACAGCTCTAATGTCTTCAGCTAAGCAACATAATAGAGTGAAAACAAACAAATTCAACAAATAGTTTATTTTCCTTAAATACAAAGTGAAAACTTAAAAATAACTTACAGTAATGCAAATTAAACACCGAATAGTCCCAAAAGTTCTACTACCAGTCCTAATGAATAAAGTTCTGATTAAATTTAATTGTTGTTCGAAATATGATCCATCGCCAAAGGTGATTATGTACCTAGTCTTGAATGTACTAATGTCATTGTCTGAATACACTATAATTCCAAATTAATGTTTCTGTCCAAGAATATTATTGAGCACTTTGTAATTCAGAGAATAATTTTTGAATAAATAATTCTACCCAAATCAAGTACTTAACACAACAATCCAAATGATTCTGCTTCTAATGTTATCAGAAGAAATGAATAATTTTTCAGTTAAACAAAATTGTATAGAATACTAAGACACAAAAGTAGAGCCAGGATGAAGTTCATTTCTAGAAAATTCTAAGTTGTAAGCAGACAAAATCTGTTGCTAAAATTATAATAAAGAAGATGGGAAACATCAGGTACAACAGGTTCTTCGTGGGGAGGAATTACAATATCCTAGAACCAGATTCAAATAAACGTGTTTACCTTTATTGATAATGATCCTGATATTTAACCCACACTACTAGAGAAATATTAACTATGTATTATTTGTTTACAAAATGAAAAGGACATCAATGTCTCTAGTCAGGTGCACAGTGAACTTGATTTTGGACAAGGCCAAGTCCAAAATACAATTATACATATAATCATGGAGAAAAAAAGCTAACAAATACAAATTAAATATACAAAACACTACTGCTTGTGCTTAGTTAGCATTCTAAATCATCCAAACATGACATGTGGTTTTTTTATGGAATTGATGATGAGTGTTAGAGATATCACCCTGGAAAAAATTTCCCAAATTGAACCACTGATGACAATCACTTCTGATGCCATAGATGCCTTGACTCTGCCCTCAAGATTGTCAGTGAGTGGTTTGAACAAAATGGGGCATTTTACCTCATTTTGGCAGCCCACTGAGCATAGGTCCCCACCCCCACCAGTGCATGACCTTAGTGCCAAGGAAACTGGGCATGATATATTACAATCCAACATTGCCAGCCAGCTAGGCTGCAAGTCCCATAACAGACATTGTATATCAACCATGGTTGCCAACCGACTCATCTAGCTGGCCAGTATGAGTTTGGTGGCCATAATTCCATTATTTTAAACTGGTAAAGTGCACAGTTGGTTGTCAGTTTCAACAGAAATGGCAGTCAATCACTTAACCAACCAGATATATAACGCCATCAAAACATGACTGATTGGCCTGAAATTGATGCTGCCTGTCCATATATATATTCCATCTATGGTTGAATGAAAATGAATTGTGGATTTAAGCCATTAACTAAACATTATTTCTGTGAGTCCCTTCAAAAATGGTCTCAGTATGGACAGAACAAAAACAAAAGTTGATGGGGGATTCACTGTGCTTTGTTCATTGATAGAAAAGTTCTCATTCGAATGCACATGTGGAAGGTTAATAATCTATTATAGATAAGCCATTCCCACACATGCAATTGCAAATATAGAATATTAATACACAATTATAGATAAGCCATTCCCACACATGCTATTGCAAATATAGAATATTAATACACAATTATAGATAAGCCATTTCCACACATGCTATTGCACATATTGAATCTTAATACACAATTATAGATAAGCCATTCCCACACATGCTATTGCAAATATAGAATATTAATACACAATTATAGATAAGCCATTTCCACACATGCTATTGCACATATTGAATCTTAATACACAATTATAGATAAGCCATTCCCACTCATGCTACCGCACATATAGAATATTAATACACATTTATAGATAAGCCATTCCCACACAGCACATATAGAATATTAATACACAATTATAGATAAGCCATTCCCACACATGCTATTGCACATATATAATATTAATACACATTTATAGATAAGCCATTCCCACACAGCACATATAGAATATTAATACACATTTATAGATAAGCCATTCCCACTCATGCTATTGCACATATAGAATATTAATACACATTTATAGATAAGCCATTCCCACACAGCACATATAGAATATTAATACACATTTATAGATACGCCATTCCCACACATGCTATTGCACATATAGAATTTTAATACACATTTATAGATAAGCCATTCCCACACAGCACATATAGAATATTAATAAACATTTATAGATAAGCCATTCTCACACAGCACATATAGAATATTAATACACATTTATAGATAAGCCATTCCCACACATGCTATTGCACATGTAGAATATTAATACACAATTATAGATAAGCCATTCTCACACATGCTATTGCACATATTGAATCTTAATACACAATTATAGATAAGCCATTCCCACACATGCTATTGCACATATAGAATATTAATACACATTTATAGATAAGCCATTCCCACTCATGCTATTGCACATGTAGAAGTTTAATACACATTTATAGATAAGCCATTCCCACTCATTCCTTGATGCACCCTTTTTAATTGGTCAAACCATTGTTTATTGAATTATACAATGGATATATGTATCAACCCAAAACATATTTAGCTTGCAATAAAAATACCCATACATTTCTTAGTGAGTTTGACAATAACAGACCTGCCAGCTGTCCCAATTTATCCAGGAATGTTCTGGATTCACAACAAAATAATGTGTATGCCAAAAATAACCTGTTTATGCACATTCCATATTTGATGGGTTATTTTCAATCATTTTTGGTCAAATTCAAGAAAGTAATATCAAAATATGATCTACAGTTGTCCTGCTGTCATCTTAGATGTTCATCCTCAGTACAGTGGCTGTCATATTCCTACAGGGTGATTTGGGTAGAAGTTTGATGCTTAGGCATTTCCTACTCCTCTTACCTGTTCTCCCAATGTTAATGTGATCAGATAATGTTTTCTTTGGAGAAAGGAAATTGTTTAGTACATTGTTTCTTCAAGAATAATTATTATCCGATTACATTACTGTCAGTCCCTCCCATCTTACCCCATAAATGCATGCATCCTGTTGTAAGTTATGCTCAGGCCTAAACTAGTAAATATCCAATATACAGGTTGCCATCTAGGAGGGGCAAGTGGAGGTAATCTGTAAAAGTTACTTCCCTTATCAATCTGGTATAAAGCAGGAAAGACATTTTGTGGTCTTTCAGGTATTGCTGGATTCAGAGGTAGCAGAGGTTATTATCTAATATTAATGTGTTCAGTAGATATTCTCAGAGAAATATAATTGACTGAAAATGTCATTGTCAAAAAATTTTGACCCTTGGAAATTATAAATCGTTTTTCATGGAATGCCAGCTGCTAGCATCATCATTCACCCAGTGATATAAGAAACATTAAGATTCCTATCATGTGGAAGCCCCAATTCTGGATTCGGAAATAGCGGCAGTCAATATGTCTAATAAAGGCTCCAAGCAAATTTTTGCCTTGACACCCCCAGTGGTATTCCAGTACATGCCAGACTTTTTTCTGACTTTGACCAGCTTGGATGCATCTGTTTCCAGACAAGGAATGAAAGACCCAAGCTGTTTTCAGATGAATAAGGAATTTTGTTAATTCATTTCCCTCCCTTATGTTTTTCCACTGTTATAATGGAGGTCATGGCTGACTCGTAGAAGGCACTCTTATTGGAGGAAATGCTTAACAAGCAGGCAGTGTAGATTGTTTGCAAGTCGAACTTCTCAGGCTCCTTATTCTTCTCTTTTTTGGTGTCAGAAGGAAATCGAAAGCTTTGACCATTGATTGATTTGAACATGTTAATTAAAAAGTTAATAGTCACTGCAGAGTTTAAGATGGAGACACCCTGAGGGATAGGACTACTGCAGAGTTTAAGATGGAGACATCCTGAGGGATAGGACTACTGCAGAGTTTAAGATGGAGACATCCTGAGGGATAGGACTTGCCCTGGGGATAGACTAGTTCATAGTTAGTCTCAATTTGTCAGATGCCTATATCATGCACAATACTCAGAAATGGAGGCTTTGCCTTATTACAATTTGTTTGGGGTTATTCTTTTTTTCTTAGTGTTTTTAATCCCTCAAAGTCTGGAGGGCAGTTACCAATGTAGTGTTTTGATGCTATTATGTTTCCTCCTCATGTTACCTATTTTCATAATATGAATGTGATTGGGTAATGTATTCCATGAAGAATGGACATTTTTATTATAATTTGTTTCTTCAAGAATACCTAATCACATTTCATATAAACTCTGCCAAACCTCACAAATGCAATCATCATTAAATTAATAAATATCTGGTATACACAGCCACCTAGTAGAGTCAGGGGAGGTAATTATGAAGGCCTTTTGAATGAATTTATTTCTGTAGATGTTGTTGTTATAGTATATAGACTTGAAAGACATTTTTGCACATTTTGGGGTTTAATTGGGAGGTAAGCAACATTAAAATTTTTAACATAAATGTGATAAGATATGTATTCTTGAAAACAATAATTTACAATCAAAAATTCATTTCTCACAGGGGATCCCAAATGGCCAAGTGGTCTAAAGTGTTTACCATTATGGATCACTGCCATCTCACCTGTTTGCGTGGGTTCAAGTCTCAGGCTCTGCCAATATGGGTATACAAGAAAGCTTGCTAGTAGCTTCTCGTGAGTCAGTGGGTCTTTCTGGGGTTTTCCCTGGATCTTCCTCCACCATTTATACTGGCCGCCATGTATAGCCTATCTTGTGCTGAAAAACGGTGTTAAACCCTATAACAACAACAACAATCATTTCTCACAGTCAAGGAAAATTCTCAGAAACATTTTCTTGCCTTTATCAAACCTCAATTTTATAGAATTTTTAAGATTGTTCTGATTCAGCATTGAAAAGTCATGATTTTTTTATACAGTATTAATGGAGTGCACATATATTAAGTTATTCCAATTGATGTAGGCAGTGAGTGGAATTACAGACATGTTTTCTTTTGTAAAATCCTTTAATAAAAATCATCATTTTTAATCTCATCAGTGACAGAATGGTTTTTTTTGCAGTGGTCAAAAATACATTTGAACATAATTATATTCTAAAATGGAACAACAACAGAAATCTTTGGGCATCTCAGAATGCCAGTCCATGTCATCATGCCTTGGAAGCCTCCACATCTGCTTCTTATTCAAACATTTGCTAATAAGTCTTACACTACCCCTTCCCAGGTGCATATTCTTTTTAATATTTGCTAATAATTCGTATGCTATCCCTCCCCGACTGCTATCATCCCTCCTTAGTTTTAGAATGTATTGAGTCAGCCTGGGGATTGAAGCTGAAAACTGCCCACAATGTCAAACTCTTGGTACTATTGTTTTCATTGTTTTTTGGTTTTAAACCATTTTTCAGCACGTGATAGACTATAAATGGACTATGGGAATACTAGCACACACATACTTACACTGGTCAAACCAAGACTCAGTCAGACAGAGGTGAGATATGTGAGTGATCCTACACTACTTGGCCACCTGTCAGTACTATTGAGTCTGTCATTAGATGTTTATGAAAGCTGCCTGTCATGTAAATGTGGAAAGGTGAAAATGCATGTGGGATGTGATTTAAATATTTACATATATTTTTTATTTGTTGCTATTTTTAGTTGCTGTTGAAGAAGCGATGGATTTACGCCTTATGATCAAGTCAGCTGACAGGGAGCGAGATAGCTTGAAAGCCAGGCATGCATCCCTATCAGAGGCTGATGCTAGACGAGAGCAAGAGCTCGAAAGTCTGAAAACTAAGGTTGGATATCTAACACTACATCTGTTGAGTTCCTGAAGTATTTATAATTCATTGATCACTTTTTCTATTGCAAAAGTCATTTAACATAAAAAGAACATTTGTGGATTAAATATAACAACTACCAAATGTGTCTTCATTTGTAAATTGGATGATTCAACTTGTTATATCTAATACATTTATTAGTATATTTTCATTAAAATGTAATAAGTTTGAATGTAGCATTGTCAGTGATTATCATGTCATGACAAGAGAGGTTCATGGTTTCTATCGTCCAATTTTAGACAGAACTGTTGCATGGCCCTTAACTGCACTTGCTCCAGTAAATGGGTAACAGAAATTACTGTGGGAGATGACAGTGTTAACCTAAATTAGTCTGGCATTTCAGGCAGTCACTCCATCTCTTCACTAAAATGTAGTAAGCTACAGATATAACAAAGGTCCAGAAGATTTTAACAAAGCATTATAGGTTACTGGTAAGACAACAAAAAATTCCTATTGCACTGGTTTTAAAATTAGGGTAGGTAGGTTTTTTGTTTTGCACATGTATATTATATTGATTAGTATAAATGATGTACTGAGAGAACCAGCTGATTTAGATGCACAAATCTATTTAGGGAATTTTATTTGTTTAAAAAAATAATTACAATTTGTTTTGGGAGGGTGTTAGGGTTGACAACGAAAAATAAGGATAGTCGGCCAACCGGTTACACTTTTTGGGGTCTGTCTAAACAGAGAAGATTCAAAAAAGCATTATAGTTTAGTTAACTAAGAAACAGAAGATTTGACAGAGCATTATAGTTTATTAAGAAAAAGAAAAGATTTAACAAAGCATTTTAATTTTCTAAGAAACTGAAGATACCTGGTGATAAGCTAAGGTACAACTTAATCTTATGTGTTTCAGCATTTGTGGCTTGTGGCAGAGGAATCATATTTCACTCTTCATTTGAGTCAAAGACATATCACTGCAGAGCCCACAATCATTTTTGTGTCTCTGTTCATATGTTCATACATGCATATTGACCATGCCTGAGATAAAGTTTTTATGTAGTCAGTTTCTCAAGTACAGTTGACCACAGAGTCATGTTTTTTGATTGGTGGATGCATCTTGATGTGTACAGTTCAAAAATATAAATTGTATGGTGGGAAGATCAACATGCAAACCGATTCTAGTTTCGTGTTGTACAAGTTACTGTTGGAATAATTTACCCCATAATCATGACATGCATGTACTAGCACAAGGTTTCAGTGTAAATTTTCATTTTATATCTGCCTTTTATTTCATTACATTTCTGCATTTCATCAATGTAAATACATTGGTAAAAGATTTTTATAATCAAGATTCTCTTGAACTTGTAAATGGATTTTACTGAGCACATATAATTAAGTGAGTCAGGACCTAATTGGAAATTTTACATGTTCATTCTTTTCTCTATAACAGCTGATGCAAACAGAGCTTCTGATTATGACACTAACAAAAGAGAAGAATATGTTGGAAGAACAATATCAGAAACTGCAGGTAATTAACATAATGGAAAAACAATATCAGAAACTACAGGTAATTTACACAGTGGAAGAACAATATCAGAAACTGCAGGTAATTTACACAATGGAAGAACAATATCAGAAACTACAATTAATTTACACAATGGAAGAACAATATCAGAAACTACAATTAATTTACACAATGGAAGAACAATATCAGAAACTGCAGGTAATTTACACATAGAAAAATAATATTAGAAACTACAGGTAATTTAAATTCATTAGTCATACCTTGGAACATGGAATTCTTCTAATTCCTCAGCACAGCTTTTTATCAAGTACTAGCATATAGCAGATGTTGAGATATGTATTTTAGCGTAGTGGCAAGACTGACATAAATTGTAAGAGTTTGTGTTTACATTTCTATGCCACTTATGATTGTGGTATGGCATATTATCCTCAACCATGTGTCTCTCCATCCATCACATATTTAGTTATGTTTTGTGTTTAGGTTCTTATGCCCTAATATGATAGTGGTAGTGGGACATAGTGTTATCATGGTCCTTGTATCTGTCCATCAATCATACCATAGTTAAATTTTATGTTTGGATTTTTATGCCTCAATACGATAGTGGTAGTGGGACATCATGGTCCTTGTATCTGTCCATCAATCATTCTTTGGTTAAATTTTATGTTTGGGTTTTTATGCCCCAATACGATGGTGGTAGTGGGACTTCATCGTCCTTGTATCTGTCCATCAATCATACTTCGGTTAAATGTTATGTTTGGGTTTTTATGCCCCAATACAATAGTGGTAGTGGGACATCATGGTCCTTGTATCTGTCCATCAGTCATACTTTGGTTAAATTTTATGTTTGGGTATTTATGCCCCAGTACAATTGTAGTAGTGATATATATTGTTACCATTGTCATTGTGTCTGTCCATCACACTTTGAATAAGTTTTGCAGTTAGGTCATTTCAGGCACACACAGTGCAGGGGCATTCTTTCCTATTGAACACATTTTAATTGAAAGTAATGTATAATGGTGGTAGATCAAAATCTGACTGGCAAGAAAGAAGTAGCAGTCTTTCAAATCCTTGATTCATTGGGACAAGTAAACTATTTTCATGTCATTTCTTTTCATTCAAAGACTACAATTCATTGGGACAAGTAAACTATTCTCATGTCATTTCTTTTCATTCAAAGATTACAATTCATTGGGACAAGTAAACTATTCTCATGTCATTTCTTTTCATTCAAAGATTACAATTCATTGGGACAAGTAAACTATTCTCATGTCATTTCTTTTCATTCAAAGATTACAATTCATTGGGACAAGTAAACTATTTTCATGTCATTTCTTTTCATTCAAAGACTACAATTCATTCGGTTAAGTAAACTATTTTCATGTCATTTCTTTAGATTCAAAGACTACAATTCATTGGGACAAGTAAACTATTCTCATGTCATTTCTTTTCATTCAAAGATTACAATTCATTGGGACAAGTAAACTGTTCTCATGTCATTTCTTTAGATTCAAAGACTACAATTCTTTGGGACAAGTAAACTATTCTCATATCATTTCTATTCATTCAAAGATTACAATTCATTGGGACAAGTAAACTATTTTCATGTCATTTCTTTTCATTCAAAGATTACAATTCATTGGGACAAGTAAACTATTTTCATGTCATTTCTTTTCATTCAAAGACTACAATTCATTGGGACAAGTAAACTATTCTCATGTCATTTCTTTTCATTCAAAGACTACAATTCATTGGGACAAGTAAACTATTCTCATATCATTTCTATTCATTCAAAGACTACAATTCATTGGAACAAGTAAACTATTCTCATAGCAGTTCTTTTCTCGCATAGATTGTTTTATGTCCACAACCAGGCAGTTGAGATTTTAATATAAACTGAAAACTTGCCCTTAAAACAAATCCCATTCAGATACTGAATTATTAATATAATGCTTTTGTCTTGTGATCAACAGTAACAAAAATTCGAACCCTTGCTGTCTAAGCCATTAACAGAATCATTCATTTTAATAGTGTCAAATTTCTACTTATGTTACTTTTAATATTGGCTTGCTTAGTAGAGAAGGTAATGTGACTGGATACTCAGCTTACATAAAAAGTTCTAAATGCAGAGTTAGCAGTTTTATCTTTCTTAAAAAATTCAGTGGAATATAAAGTATCACTATTATGAGTAAAATTTGTCCAAATATTTCACTATAATTAGAAATGGTATTGTTTGTTTTCAAAAGATAAATTTACCCAGGCTATGGCTTGGCCTATATTGCCCCTCCCATTGCAATGATATTAGTTGCATAAGTTGTATATCATCGATTTTCTTCACAATTTTTATACAGAAAAAGAATAGATAGAACTTTTTGTGAGTATGTTTCTAATCAACAGAGAGAGAATGAAGACCTCAGCATGACTGTCAGCTTCAATGAATCCAGAATTGATGAATTGGTAGAGCAGGTCACTACTATGAATGATGGAGCAGAGCAGCTGAAGCATGAACTCCAGGTTAGTACTGTATTGACAAGTTGGTTAATTGGCTTTATTGGCACTTTCAGCACATCATATGTCTATATTATGCAGACAAAATGGGTGGCAAGTACCCTTTCCAAAAAAAACAAGCTGCTGACTCGATATAGATCTTGAAACCCATGCATTACAGATGCTGACGAGACGCTGTACTGATTGATTAATTGAGTTTACAAGCTTAATTGGAGCTTTGTTCTTGATTGATTGATTGAGTTTACAAGAATAATCGGAGCCTTGTTTGATTGAGCTCACAAGCTTAATCAGAGCTTTGTTTTTGATTGATTGAGTTCACAAGCTTAATCAGAACTTTGTTTTTGATTGATTGATTGAGTTTACAAGCTTAATCGGAGCCTTATTCTTAATTTACTCAGTTTACAAGCTTGATTGGAACCTTCTTCTTAATAGCTATATTGTTCATCGATTTTATATGATTTTAAACTAGGCCAGACTTTAGAAACAAAAGGGTCTTGGCAAAACTGGGATTACTACATACATGGCACATCTTTGTGGGACGGTCTCTAATTAATCATTCTTTGTATTTTATCATGAATTGTGCAATTGGCCATGTTGGTGGTCACTGTCAGGGCTGGTTTTCTGTGGTCCCGCTGAATCGTCTTGGTACACTTTCACTTCAAATGCGTTGGTAGGAATTTACATAGCACCTTTTCTACATCTGTGTTTAAGATGCTAAAGGAAAGATTACATCCATAGTACATGCATCAGTCAGATGATGCATTCAGATATTTCAGAAATAATTGGTATAGTTTAAAATTCAATAACACCATAGCCTCCTCTTGATAAAACCTTCATGTATGGGTTTTATTGAATTTGTACTGAAAAATAATGTGAATGAATTGTTTCGTTAAAAGTAGTGAAGATTCTTTTACTAGTACCATATATTATACTTTTGTAAATTTTGCAAGGTTGTCCAGCAGAAATTTGAAAAAGAGAAGGAGTACTCCTCATCATTAGAGAAACAGAGATGCTTGGAGGGAGAGGAGGCAGTAAGTAACCCTAATTCTCACCTTTGTCATTAGAGAAACAGATATTTGGAGGGAGAGGAAGCAGTAAGTAACCCTAACCCACATCATTAAAGAAACAGAAATATTTGGAGGGAAAGGAGACAATAAGTTTAGAATGTAGTATCTTATCTACCCATGCATCATGCGTCAATTACACAGACTTTTCCGATTTGACCCTCAAAAATCATCGCCAGTACGTAAATTGATGCACCCCACTGTTATGTTTTGCTGATTAGCAAAACATGAAAGCTTGGTCTACAAATCATCGCTGGTACATAAATTGATGCACCCCAATATTATGTTTTGCTGATTAACACAAAATTAAGGTTTGGTCTAACTACTTTAATGGCTAGATTACAACTCTCCCAAACAGGGGAAACACGTGCACATCGGTTTCTTATGCTAATGTTATCATAATACATAGGGTTTCAACTGAGTATGGAGCCTGGAGCTGACCTTATGTGACCTGTAACTGTCACATCATTTGTAGCAACAGGATGTTAGAACCTATAATCACCCCACCCAAGATAGAGGTGTAAATTAACAAGTGATTTTCAAGTGATTCTCATGAGAAACTATGATTTTATGCACACCTTTGTCATGCACAGGGTTCCCACCCTACTTGGAAATCAAGAAAAAGTCTGGAAAAATTATAACTTTTTTCCAGACAGTGAAAAGTCCTTGAATTTTGCAAATATTGATGAATGTCAGGAAAAACCCGGGAATTTTCCACCAGCACTTGATGCCCAAAACAGTCATGTAATTTAGTCGTAACTAAACTGATCGTGAGTTAAATTTATCGAATTCTAACCAGAATATTCGGAGGGTGCAGCATGGATCATTTGGGTGCCTGCAATAAACATATATGCTGAGTAAATGCAAACACTCAGTGGATTAGATTCGTCTAGTAGACTTTTATTTTCAAAGTCAGCTCGATATCCGTATCTTTCCTTACATGGAAGGCATGAAAACCAGTCTAGCATCACAAGAGGACAACATGGTGGTGGCAAAGCGTAGCCTAGCAAACTTTAAATGTTGTTAGATCGAGTGATACATGCATGAAATCAATATGAAAATTACCTATTTTCTCAGAAATTGTGACTTATAATCATTATATCTTTAATCTGCTGAAAGACAAGATAAAACTATGGCGTGATGAAATGTGACCTGGTACACATGCTTTGCATTGCTAGTTGCATGAGTACACATCTAACGACCTACATTTTCAAATGTTGTAGAGGGAAAAAAAATTAAAAATATTAAGTGAAAGTTGTATACTGTTTGTAATAAAAATACAAAAACAAAAGAACACAGAATTTTCAATATTTATATATTCCGAGAACAACAACTGGAGTTTTGTTGTATCATGTGACTACTACATTGACATGTGCTCTCTGTTTGATAAATCAGACTGGCCAGATTGATGGTTTTTACAAAAAGTATCAGACTTTCATTTCATATAATTGAATTTCTGTACAATAACATTAAAAAGAGGAGTTTGTTGTTGATATCACATGACTATTGGACTTCCAATGTCGTCGTTTGAGATTTGTGAAGTCATGTGACTAGTAATGAAAATGGCGAGTACAGGGTCAGATTTCATCTATGCCATTGTTTCGTCTAGTCTATCAGCAGCTTAAAGACATAATGATTATAACAATTGCCATTTCTGAGAAAATAAATCATTTTCCTATTGATTTCGTGTGTGGTTTGGATTTTTTTTAATGTAGCTTTAACAATTTTCCAGTCATATCGCTATGATGTCTGCAGTGTGACAGTTTATAGTGATGCCTAGCACTGGGGCATCATGCCGCAGACATGTAGCATGTTGTTCCACCCAGTCACATTATCCTGACACCAGGCCAACCAGTCCTAACACTAACCTTTTAATGCTGAGCGATAAACGAGGCAGCTGTTAGTACCATTTTTGTAAGTCTTTGGTATGACTCGGCCGGGGACCAAACCCACGACCTCCTGCATCTGAGGCGGACGCTCTAACCACTAGGCCATCGGAGTGGTCTATCAATTTCGTACAGGTATAAATCAATATAACATACATTTAAATTTTCTAGGCCCACTGGTAAGTGACTAACATATGTCGCTACCGCACAGTGGCAGCAGATTTCAAATTTTCAATTAGCAATTGCAATGACCCCACACCCAAATGTCCAAATATGAAAAATGGGGTAGGAATATTCGGATGAAACCCTTATTAGAAAACAGACTGCTATTCGCTTTAAGCCAAATTTATAGTCCAAATTAGAGCTGAAATGAGAAATTGTTGTCCCTTGTTTTACATATTAAAAGTGATATGAACCTCTGTTTCAATATAGGTTTGGGGACTGATTTAACAAATTACACTGTGCCAACAGATCATGGTGTGCACTGTTCATTCTAGTACTGGGCAAATACATTGTGCCAACAGATCATGATGTACACTGTACAGCTGGTCAAATATGTCAACAGATCATGGTGTGTACTGATCATTCTAGTACTGGGCAAATACAGAGTGCCAACAGATCACTGTATACACTGTACAGCTGGTCAAATCAAATATGCTAACAGATCATGGTGTGTACTGATCATTCTAGTACTGGGCAAATACAGCGTGCCAACAGATCACTGTATACACTTTACAGCTGGTCAAATCAAATATGCTAGCAGCTCATGGTGTACACTGTTCATTCTACTTTTGGGCTGATCAACTATGCTAACAGATTATGGTGTACACTGTTCATTCTACTTTTGGGCTAATCTAATATGCTAACAAATTATGGTGTACACTGTTCATTCTATTTTTGATCAAATCAACTATGCAAACAGATCATGGTGTACACGGTTCATTCTGCAGCTGGGCAAAACAAATATGACAACTGATCATGGTTCATTCTACTGCTGGGCCAATAAAATGTGCCAAAAGATTATGGCCTACAATGTCCATTCTATTTTTTATTTAAGCAAATCATGTAGATTCATGTCTATTAGACAGGAACTGTGCTGGTTCAGTGACTAAAATGAATGGAAAGGTACAGGTTCAATTTTTCACCAATGAATCGGCCCTGACCCTGTATTCTCAACACTTCTTGTGAAAGAGACTCAAGCTTAAAAACCCCAACATCAGATTTGATATTGAGGGTGCACTTATGTAATTGAAGTTTGGCAGCCTAGTAGAGAGAATCAAGTTAAAAATATCTGAAAGTTTTGTCATTCTAGCATTGTTCAAATTAAAGTTATGGAATGTCAGTTTTCTGATTTAGAACTAGTTTCTTGTTATGAAAATTTCAAAGCCAGCATGGTATCCTTGGACAAAACGCTTTAGCCCTCAACAAGATAATTTTGGTTTGGTGCTTTGTGGCATAGCAACACAAGTAGCTTATTTAGTGCTGAAATTTGTCTTGAATTTGATATACAGTTCAACATGAGTTGAAATTTTTGTAATGAATTTGAATAAAGCATGAGTTGAAATTTATGCCAAGAATCTGATAAATAATATTGAATTATTTGCATTTGTTACAGACTTGCCATATTTTGTGCGTTTGATTTACTTTGATTTATTTATCTAATAACAAAGAGGAAGCAGTAAATAGCAGAATGTTAACATGAATGGAATATCTAAAATACGTGCCAAAAGCAATGCAGTTTTCTAAGGATATCAAAAATACATGCCAAAAATGCAGTTTTCTAAGGATATCAGAAATACATGCCAAAAATGCAGTTTTCTAAGGATATCAAAAATACGTGCCAAAAGCAATGCAGTTTTTTAAGGATATCAAAACCACATGCAAAAAGCAATGCAGTTTTCTAAGGATATCAAAAATAAATGCAAAAAGCTGTGCTGTTTTCTAAGGATATTAAAAAGACATGCCAAAAGCTGTGCAGTTTTCTAAGGATATCAAAAATACATTCCAAAATAATTTAAGGATATCAAAACCAGCTGCCAAAAGCAATGTAGTTTTCTAAGGATATCAAAAATATATGCCAAAAGCAATGCAGTCTTTTAAAGAATATCAAAATACATGCCAAAAGCAATGCAATTTTCTAAGAATATCAAGAATACATGCCAAAAGCTGTGCTGTTTTCTAAGGATATTAAAAAGACATGCCAAAAGCTGTGCATTTTTGTAAGGATGTCAAAAATACATTCCAGACTTTTCTAAGGATAACAAAACCACATGCCAAAAGCAATGCAGTTTTCTAAGGATATCAAAAATACATGCCAAAGGCTGTGCTGTTTTCTAAGGATATTAAAAAGACATGCCAAAAGCTGTGCAGTTTTCTAAGGATATAAAATATACAAGCCAAAAGCAATGCAGTTTTCTAAGATAATCAAAATTACATGCCAAAAGCAATGCAGTTTTCTAAGGATATAAATATGCATGCCAAAACCTATGCTGTTTTCTAAGAATATAAAAAATACATGCCAAAATCATGCTGTTTTCTAAGAATATAAAAAATACATGCCAAAATCAATGCAGTTTTTTAAGACTATCAAAAATACATGCCAAAAGCTGTGCAGTTTTCTAAGAAATCTGAATTGTTTTGTCATAATTCTCGCAATGAAAAACATTCAGTTTGTTTTCCTTGAGAAGAAGAGTGGGCATACTGACATTATATTTCTACCATTTTCAGGAGCAGTACAAGATCAAACTGGTAGAGGAACAACAGACACTTAAGAATGAGCTGGAATATTGGAAGAATCACTCTGAGATGCAAGAGCACAATATAGAGCTAAAAGAGAAAAAGATTGAAGAATTAGATGTTCAAATTCTAACATTAAAGAAAGAGGTTGAAGACGGAAAGGTCAAGTACAAGATATTATTTCTTCTACAAATTTGCATGCAGGATTTCTGGTAAACTTTCATTACCATAAAAAAGTGTGATGTACCCCTACTGATTAACTTGGCCAAAAAGTAACATGTATGCACATATAGTCAAATGTACTGATAGGCCTGGCCAAAAAGTAACATGAATGCACATATAGTCAAATGCACTGATAGGCCTGGCCAAAAAGTAACATGTATAATCATATAGTCAAATGTACTGATAGGCCTGGCCAAAAAGTAACATGTATAATCATATAGTCAAACTTATTGGTAGCCTGGCCAAAATGTAACATGTATTTACATATAGTCAAACTTACTGATAGGCCTGGCCAAAAAGTAACATGTATAATCATATAGTCAAACTTACTGGTAGCCTGGCCAAAATGTAACATATATACATATCGTCAAACGTACTGATAGGCCTGGCCAAAATGTAACATGTATATACATATAGTCAAACTTACTGATAGGCCTGGCCAAAATGTAACATGTATGCACATATAGTCAAACTTACTGATAGCCTGGCCAAAATGTAACATGTATGCACATATAGTCAAACTTACTGATAGCCTGGCCAAAATGTAACATGTATATACATATAGTCAAACTTACTGATAGCCTGGCCAAAATGTAACATGTATGCACATATAGTCAAACTTACTGATAAGCCTGGCCAAAATGTAACATGTATACATATATAGTCAAACTTACTGATAGGCCTGGCCAAAATGTAACATGTATGCACATATAGTCAAACTTACTGATAGCCTGGCCAAAATGTAACATGTATGCACATATAGTCAAACTTACTGATAGGCCTGGCCAAAATGTAACATGTATACACATATAGTCAAACTTACTGATAGGCCTGGCCAAAATGTAACATGTATATACATCTAGTCAAACTTACTGATAGCCTGGCCAAAATGTAACATGTATGCACATATAGTCAAACTTACCGATAGGCCTGGCCAAAATGTAACATGTATATACATATAGTCAAACTTACTGATAGGCCTGGTCAAAATGTAACATGTATATACATATAGTCAATCTTACTGATAGCCTGGCCAAAATGTAACATGTATATACATATAGTCAGACTTACTGATAGGCCTGGCCAAAATGTAACATGTATATACATATTGTCAAACTTACTGATAGCCTTGCCAAAATGTAACATGTATGCACATATAGTCAAACTTACTGATAAGCCTGGCCAAAATGTAACATGTATACACATATAGTCAAACTTACTGATAGGCCTGGTCAAAATGTAACATGTATATACATATTGTCAAACTTACTGGTAGCCTGGCCAAAATGTAACATGTATATACATATAGTCAAACTTACTGATAGGCCTAGTCAAATTTTAACATGTATACATATGTAGTCAAACCTTAGTTAGCAACCACCTGCCCACAGAGACCAGCAGTTTTCACCTGGTTAGTTGGTATAAATAATTTCACCTAATATCTGTCAGTCTAGATAGATAGATAGAGAGAGAGATAGATTATACTTTAAGAACATTATTAGTAGATGTTATACCAATTTACTTGCATCTTAGTTCAGAACATTGTTATTCCCCTTGGGAAAACCTGGTATACCTTATGTTTAACATGTTCTTAACTTCATATTTAGTAAGAGACTTGACCTTGTTTACATTTTAGAATGTTCTGGAAATGAATTTGATGGGAAAATTACCCAGCTCCTTGTTCTGTTATTATGTCTTAGTTTTATTTTATATAAAGGTAGTGATAAACAGAATTACTGATTCCTGTATTAACATCTGTCTAGTGGAATCAGCCTTTTATTTGTGTTTGAGTTATTATTTGAGAGGATTTATTTAAATAATTATTGGAATTACAAAGTACTCACTGATTTTTTTGTGTGGACTAAGTCACTATTTTGGAATTATTGTGAATTCATTCAAGAACAGTTTTGATTTTATATTATTGTGATATATCAAGACTGTTAGCACATCAACACTACCCCAGGCTTTTGGTACATCAGCACATTCATTCAGAACACCACTGGAATTCATACGCAATGCTCCATACTTTTGAACTTGTGATTTTATTTTTAGGACTGTTTAGGATTTAATTTCCAATACTATAAGTTCTTTATAAATTTGCACTTTGTTTTCTAAGGACATAAATTATTTGTTGAATTTTACAAAACGTTTTGGTTTTTGCAGTTTTCTCTTACTTTAAGACATAGTCATAACACTATCAATGAAATTAGATCTATTCTAGTCTATTCTTTTCTTTCTATACTATTCTCTGTCTGCCTGTCTGCCTATCCAGAATGCATTATTTTTTAAATTATTAACATTTTACTCATTACCTAATGACCACCTGACCATAAACTGTTTTAAGGCCCCTTGTGTGTGTGTTTTAGAGACCAAACTGTATTAATTTAGCAAATTTTAATATTACGTAGGGTTCTATATATTATTGGATACACACGCAGATTCTAAATTAAAATATTTGTCCACATATTTGCAAAGAAAAATATTATAAAGATTTATGCATAATATCAACATACAATTAATTGTAAAGGTATGATAAATGAGTTATTGCTTTTTGTCATTTCAGACTATTTTTGGAGGTATTGCTTTTGCCATTTCAGACTGTAATTTTGGAGTTATTGCTTTTGCCATTTTAGACAGTAGTTTTGGAGTTATTACTTTTGTCATTTCAGACTGTATATTTGGAGTTGATGAATAAGCTTCAGACAGACAGAGAAGAGTTGAAAAATTTGCAAGGAAAGCTTGAAGACAGCCAATCTAAAATTGAGAACTTAGAACAGAAGCTGGCAGAGGTGGAGAAACAACAAGAGGAGACTACACAGATCTTTGAGGCTAGATTACATGAATTTGAAGATCAAAAGATCAGGGTGAACAGTGAGGTAACATTGAATTATATTACAGAGTGGGGTGGAGCATTGAGAGATGCATTGGAGGTGTCATTAATAGTAGAACATGAGGAGTTTCTGGACGTTAGTAGAGGGTTAAAGTTTTATCAAAATCAACATTTTCAATTAAGGTAGCTTCGGTTTATGCTAGGTTTGGAGGAATATAATTATAGACCTGTGGCTTCTAATGATACTCTACAATTCTCATTTTTGTTTTTGTTGTTTCCCCACTTTTGTTTCAAAGATTCTGAAGAGATAATCTTCTTATAATACTGCTCCTTATGTCACTGACATAGGACTATGCTCATGGTATTGCCAGCATTTCCATCTCTCACTGACTTAAGTAAAACAAGAATTATGGTCTTGCCAGGATTTTAATCTCTCACTAACTTAGTAAGACTAGAATTGTGGTCTTGCCAGCATTTCAATCTCTCACTGACTTAAGACCAGAATTATAGTCTTGCCAGCATTTCAATCTCTCACTGACTTAAGTAAGACTAGAATTATAGTCATGCCAGCATTTCAATCTCTCATTGACTTAAGACTAGAATTATGGACTTGCCAGCATTTCAATCTCTCACTGACTTAAGACTAGAATTGTGGTCTTGCCAGCATTTCAATCTCTCACTGACTTAAGACTAGAATTGTGGTCTTGCCAGCATTTCAATCTCTCACTGACTTAAGACTAGAATTATGGACTTGCCAGCATTTTAATCTCTCACTGACTTAAGTAAGACTAGAATTATGGTCTTGCCAGCATGTCAGTCTCTCACTGACTTAAGACTAGAATTATGGACTTGCCAGCATTTTAATCTCTCACTGACTTAAGTAAGACTAGAATTATGGTCTTGCCAGCATTTCAATCTCTCACTGACTGTAGACTAGAATTATGGACTTGCCAGCATTTTAATCTCTCACTGACTTAAGTAAAACTAGAATTTTGGTCATGCCAGCATTTCTGTATCTCACCAATTTAAATGCAGTTTGTGATATGATTTAGATTTTTATTGTATCTTTTGAAGTTTTAGTCATATTGCTGCAGTGTCTGCAGTGGGTCAGTTTATAATGAAGTCTATCACTTGGGCATCATGCCATATACATGTAACATTACTCACTCAGTCATGTTATCCTGACACCAGCCTGACCAGTCCTAACACTAAGCTATTAATGCTGAGCGCCAAGTGAGGCAGCTGCTAGTATCATTTTTATAAGTCTTTGGTATGTCTTGGCCGGGATTCGAACCCACAACGTCTCGCTTACAAAGGCGGACACTCTAACCACTTAGGCCACTAGAGCGGTCACTGACTTAAGTAAGACTAGAATTTTGGTCTTGCCAGCATTTCAGTCAGGTCAAACTGCAAACATCATAGACCCAGATCTGTTGTCATTTAAATCATTGGCAGATCACATTTCTATAGACTCAGATGTGCCAGCACAGTATGCAACAGATCTGTGTCTATGATGTTTGCATTTGGTCTGACTTGTAAGCAAGTACAGATGGTGTGTGTTATAGCCAATGAAATATTGTGGCTGTATGAAATACATATCTTTTGAGGAGTGAGTGCCAGTATTTTTTGTGCTATCTCAGTTACAGTTGTTTCCCCAGATTCTAATTAAAAGAGACAAACCCAATGAAAGAAAGATACATCTGCTGTAGCTTTAAATTTTTACTTACAAATTAAATCCAGTGTTAGAATATTGGTAACTTGTCTAAATAAATCAACTCTGTGATTAAATGCAATGTCTTATCAGTGATTTGGACTGGGGTCTTATTCCAAGTTTCAAATGTCTAATCAGACTGGGGTCTTATCCTAAGTCTCAATTGTCTAATCAGACCAGGGTCTTATTCCAAGTTTCAATTGTCTAATCAGACTGGGGTCTTATTCCAAGTCTCAATTGTCTAATCAGACTGGGGTCTTATTCCAAGTTTCAATTGTCTAATCAGACTGGGGTCTTATTCCAAGTCTCAATTGTCTAATCAGACTGGGGTCTTATTCCAAGTATTAGTTGTCTAATCAGAGATTTTCTCTTGCTACACATCATTAATGATATTAACTGGAAAGCGTGTAAAATTCGGTTGTTAGGATGTAAATGTGTAAAACTTGGTTCTTAGGCTTCTTAGTGGAAAATGCATAAACTTGGCTCAAAATTATGTGCATTGAAAGATAAATATTTTTTAAAAGTTTAAGTTTGCACTGGGTTTAATACCAAACAAAAGATAATTATATTCCATGCTCTGAAAAAAAATGTCATTGAAATACATGATATAAATTCATAATTATATTGAATTTTAATTGAGAATATAGGTCATTATTTATGTTTTTCAGCTTGAGACTACAAATGAGGCCTTAGAATCATTGACAGTTGCAAATGAACACTTTAAACAAGAAATAGAAAAGCTCCAAGAACAGTATGAGCAGGAAGTGGTAGGTCTAAGTTCTTCGTGTTTTATCAATTTTATTTGTTTTGTTTTGTCCACAAACAGAATATTAAGTGTTTGCTTTGTCTCTTCCAAGTAGTTTTTGATCCTTATTTGCTATCTGTCCATGTATTTGTCCATCTTTCCTGTTGAGGCTATAATTCTTAATGAAGTACATCTATTGAGATCATATTTGCAGTTGTGTGCATCGTGGGAAGAAGGTGTGTTGCACAGCTGAACTGGATTGTGTTAATGGACTTTCCAGAATTTATTAAAAATTGCTGCTAAATATTGACTCATGACACAGAAGTTGCAGTATCTTTGAAATATTGGCCCACATTAGAAGTTACGGTAGATTTAAAATATTGACTCATGACAGAAGTTGTGGTATCTTGACAGCTCCTACAACACGTTTAGAATTTTCTTGTTCAATACTAATACTGTGCAGTTTAGAATTTTGTTCAGTATTAAAACTGGTGCAGAATTGTCAGGTTAAAATGGAAATTACTTCAGCTTAACATGAATGGTTTGTTAAACTCAATTTGGTTGATAGACTGGGTTCTGGAACAAGCATTCTGTTGTAGTTTTAACTTTGCATTCATGAAGAAAGTTTTACAAATGCTTTTGTTTAACTTAGAAAAACCAAAATGGCTTATCATGGTGGCAATGACAGTGATTTTGAATGTTTGAGGTACATCAGATTATTGAAGCTGGGAAAGTGATACTGGAATAACCAGCAAGTGTTTCTGAGCCAAGAAATCATCTTGACTATGACATTGATGTACATGGTGCAAGGACAAACAGGTAGCATGCCGGTCATCCCCATGTTCAGCAGTATTTCAAAAAAAAAATTAGAAATGGAGAATTTCAAGCTTAAAAATCATTTAAAGTTACGTTTTTTAATGAGAATTTCTTGCATTTGGGTGGCCAAGTGGTGAAAAGCGCTTGCCTGTTTAGATCACTGACAACTCACCTCAGTCCAGATGGGTTGGAGTCTTGGCTCTGCCAATGTGGGTATGCAAGAAAGTTTTCCAGTATCTTTCCCTGGGTCAGTGATTCTTTCCAGGGTTTTCCAGCCGTCTTCCTCCACCAAATATACAGCCTGGCATATGTAGCCTATTGTGTACTGAAAATAGGTGTTATGCTTGGAGAGACCTCTACAGATAATAATAATGTACCTATATTTCAGCTGGGTTTGCTTGGAGAGACCTATACAGATATTAATGTACCTATATTTCAACTGGGTTTGCTTGGAGAGTCCTATAAAAATATTAATATTGTACCTATATTTCAGCTGGGTTTGCTTGGAGAGACAAATCAAAATATTAATAATGTACCTATATTTCAACTGGATTTGCTTGGAGGGACCTATAAAAATAATAATGTACCTATATTTCAACTGGATTTGCTTGGAGAGTCCTATACCAATATTAATAATGTACCTACTTTTTGAACTGAACCTACTGTTAAAGAGCATTTGTTTTGTCCTACATAACTCTTCTGCCAACTATACACTGTTTTGTAGATCAAAATTTTTCATCCTTTTTCCCAACAGTCAAAGAAAATATGTATGAAATAATTAGTACATTTTTCTCAAAATAGTGTGTGTGTATGTATATATATATATGTATGTATTAGGCATGGATGGGTACTATGCCAAGTACCTGGACCCATCTGGATTTTAAGGAAAAAAATTGAACTTTCACCAGGAATTTTTTAATGCAGTACATATATCATTATTTTAATTACATTTCTTCATTTGTCATTGTATTGAAATATTTATTGCTGTAAATTGCATGTGCACACACACATACTAAATATCCTGCTGGTGTTGCTGTAAACAAGTACACACACTCACAGAAGCTTAGTACATCTACTACTGCAAGATATGTAACAACTACATTGGAGCTTTATCTTGTAGAACCTTTATACCACATCATAAATGTTGAAAGGGCATACAGTATCTTTGTTTACATCTATATGTCTGCCTGGTAACATTTTGTGTTTATGTCACTATGCTAGGATGTTTGTATTTTATGAACACATTATTTCACCTCAAAAGAAAGATGAATAATTTTGTTGTTTTAATTTCAGCTAGAAAAGAAAAACCTCCTGGAGAAAATTTCAACTTTGGAAGGAAAATTATCTACTGTAAGTATATTTTTGGACAACTTGGAGCATCGGAATTCACAAACTGATAAAGATATATATTCCAAAAAAATAATTAGTGAAATCTTACAGAACATATTCAGATTAAGATTATTTGAACACACCTAAAAGCACCACTCTCAACTGAGAAAATATGCATCTAACTGAAAAACAATCTACATAACTGGTATGGGAAACAGTTGTACTATTTGCACACAGTCCATTGTTGTAGATATCTCTGTATACTTGTACATACGATATCTATGATCTTTTATGTTTAAAATACTTTTACTTTATATCTATATTTTAATTTAGTTGCATGGACTATGTAGTCTGAAATTTAGAATTCTTATCTTGTACAAAAATGAACTTAATGTAATTCAATGACATGCATTACTAGAGACTGAGAAAATATACATCTAATTGAATGTGAACATTAACTTAATTTAATGTGGTAATTTGTACCAGTCTAGACTGAGAAAATGTCTGTCTAACTTTATATGTGTTCAGAAATAATCCTAATCTATTTATAGACATGTTAAAGAATATCAAGAACCTTGCCCATTAAAGTCCGGTTTATGTAATGCTTTTTGGTGTTCAATTCCTACCATTAAAGTCCGGTTTGTGTAATGCTTTTTGGTGTTCAATTCCTACCATTAAAGTCTGGTTTGTGTAATGCTTTTAGGTGTTCAATTCTTGCCATTAAAGTCTGGTTTGTGTAATGTTTTTAGGTGTTCAATTCCTACCATTAAAGTCTGGTTTGTGTAATGTTTTTGGGTGTTCAATTCCTACCATTAAAGTCCGGTTTGTGTAATGTTTTTAGATGTTCAATTCCTACCATTAAAGTCCAGTCTGTGTAATGTTTTTTGGTGTTCAATTCCTACCATTAAAGTCTGGTTTGTGTAATGCTTTTAGGTGTTCAGTTCTTACCATTAAAGTCTTGTTTGTGTAATATGTTTAGGTGTTCAAATAATTCTTACCATTAAAGTCTGGTTTGTGTAATGTTTTTAGGTGTTCAAATAATTCTTACCATTAAAGTCTGGTTTGTGTAATGTTTTAGGTGTTCAGTTACTACCATTAAAGTCTGGTTTGTGTAATGCTTTTAGGTGTTCAATTCTTACCATTAAAGTCTGGTTTGTGTAATGTTTTTAGGTGTTCAATTCCTACTATTACAGTCTGGTTTGTGTAATGTTTTTAGGTGTTCAATTCTTACCATTAAAGTCTGGTTTGTGTAATGCTCTGAGGTGTTCAATTCTTACCATTAAAGTCTGGTTTGTATAATGTTTTTTGGTGTTCAGTTCTTACCATTAAAGTCTGGTTTGTATAATGTTTTTAGGTGTTCATTTCTTACCATTAAAGTCTGGTTTGTGTAATGTTTTAGGTGTTCAGTTCTTACCATTAAAGTCTGGTTTGTGTAATGTTTTTAGGTGTTCAAATAATCCGTACCTGCTGTCAACCTGTTGTCTGTATATAAGTAATTATCTCACATTAGAGTTTCAACTTAAAATTCTAAGATAATGTTTAAGATATAATAAGATGGCTGATTGAAGTTTTGAGGTGTTTTTGTCTTTGAAGTTTAATAACTTCTCTTTCATGTGTAAGTTATATAAAAGTATACATTTTTTAAAAGGTTATGAAATTAAAAATGCAATGAATCATTCCAATTTTTTTATCCTGATGGAATGACAAATTTAAAAATCTGATTTTCAAGAACTTTGAATTTTTAATTTTTTTTTTCATTGACATTGATTATTCATTTATCTAAAAACATGTTGGTAGTATATGTTATTATATTACCAGTTTTTTTATTACATTAAACCAAGTCCTGGAGTTTAATCAAACATTTTATGTTAAATCTATTTAGGTATATAAAATAAATTTAATTTTCAAAAGTCCCAGACGTTAAGAAATTTAAAATCTTTGTTACTTCAGATTTAATCTGTATTTACAATATCTGATGCTCTTAAATAATTCCTGTTGTGGCCTATGATGTCAATTTTCAAGAAGCCGAGTGTTATGGTATTTGAGATATGACTGATATTAATATTTCTGGCTCCTATGGGTTGGTAGTTTTTACCACAGTTTTCCCATTTTATTTCTCCACCAGATATTTTGCTGGCCATGTATTGCCTATCATGGGCTGAAAAATCGTGCTAAAGCCACAAACCACAAAAAGCTGGTATTATCAGAGGGGGGCTGCCTTGTGCCAAAAAACTATTTGGAAGAATAAGTAGACATACATGTATATTTTATGAAGTCATTTACATGTCATGTACATTTTACTGTTTTTCTTCATATTCCAGTATCAGGCTGATTTGAAGAATTTGGGTGATTTAGAAAACCTTGCACATCAAGTTGATGAACTCACATGTATGAAGATGGAAAAAGACAAGGAAATGAATGAATTTAAGGCATGTAAAAGTACATTCTTATTTGTACAGTTTGTTAGTTATGATAAATGGAAACCATACATGCCAACCATTATGCTTTTGGCATAATCATTAAACTTTTTTCACTGAATTATGTATTATGGTTGCTTGTATATGGATTCCATATTTCCATTACATTAAAAAATCAAATAAAAATAAAGCATTAAATAGTTGTTTGTCATTTATATTATCGTCTCATTAATACCACACATTAAAAAATCAAATAAAAATAAAGCATTAAATAGTTGTTTGTCATTTATATTATCGTCTCAATAATACCACACATTAAAAAATCAAATAAAAATAAAGCATTAGATAGTTGTTTATCAGTTATATTATTGTCTCAATAATACCACACATTAAAAAATCAAATAAAAATAAAGCATTAAATAGTTGTTTATTATTTATATTATCGTCTCAATAATACCACACATTAAAAAATCAAATAAAAATAAAGCATTAAATAGTTGTTTGTCATTTATATTATCGTCTCAATAATACCACACATTAAAAAATCAAAGAAAAATAAAGCATCAAATAGTTGTTTATCAGTTATATTATCATCTCATTAGTACCACACATTAAAAAATCAAATAAAAATAAAGCATTAAATAGTTGTTTGTCATTTATATTATCATCTCATTAATACCATTCATCGTAAAAATTTGAGAATATTCTAAAATAAAGACTGCAGCTTAAAAATTGCATAAGAGATAATTTGTCCATTATAAATCTGCATGTACTTTCCTAATTTTCTGTTGATAGCAATTGTATATGAGCCATTTTCAAGAAAATAGATGGGTTTCATTAATTTGAAACTTTGCCTCGCATTTTTATTTTATACTGATAAGTTAGTGAATCAGTCTGTGCTTTTAAAGAAAATGACACCAGATATTGAGCAAAACAGACTTTTGCAGTTTGACTTATGGATGAAAATTATTAGAACAAATGGGACTTTTTAACTTTAAAACATGTCTGTTCAGATAAAGTACAAATGAACACCACTTTACAAATTGTAAAGCAGAATATGAGAGTGTTGCAATACAGCACTCAGATTGAACTCCTCAATCATTGCATACTTTTTGAACTTGACGATCATTTGGCAAAATTTAGACATGTAGACTAGTTAAAGCAAGTGTTAAATATAAATAATTTTTAAGTGCATTTTGTGCTTGTATTCTGATTCTAATTCACATGGATTGTGCCCATTTTTGCCAAGTATTTTGACTTGCAAATCCAGGTTAGTAGTAAAAATATATGTACATTTTTCATATAATGTACTGTCATTATGGCATGTAATATGTTAGCTACAATGTTGTAACCTCAATGACGTATGAGTACTAAAATTTGTACTTGTAATATATAGATTACACTTTTATGCCACTTATATTAGCAAAAATTACTCTTATACATCTTGGGTCTGCATGTATGGGAAACAGTCTTTACACCCTACAAGTTTGCCATCTGGTAGGCACATTATTATCCATTGTTTTTCACTTGCCTGACTTACACAGCCAGGTACATTATTATCCATTGTTTTTCACTTGCCTGACTGGAACAGGCACATTATTATCCATTGTTTTTCATTTGCCTGACTGGAACAGGCACATTATTATCCATTGTTTATCACTTGCCTGACTGGAACAGGCACATTATTATCCATTGTTTTTCACTTGCCTGACTTACACAGTCAGGTACATTATTATCTATTGTTTTTCACTTGCCTGACTTACACAGTCAGGCACATTATTATCCATTGTTTTTCATTTGCCTGACTGGAACAGGCACATTATTATCTATTGTTTTTCACTTGCCTGACTTACACAGTCAGGTATATTATTATCCATTGTTTTTCACTTGCCTGACTGGAACAGGTACATTATTATCCATTGTTAATCATTTGCCTGACTTACACAGTCAGGTACATTATTATCCATTGTTTATCACTTGCCTGGAATGGAGTGTTAAAGTGTTGATATTAAGCAGTTTTATATAGGTAATCATACCAAACTTTGAAGGACAAGGAAAAGTTAATATCTCAGGTGGCTTTATAAATTGCCATACGATATTAGCTGATGAAAGTGTGTTTCTTGGTCACAACTTGAATATTTTGTTTTTTTGAAAATGTATACATTGCATTGATATTTTCATATTTGAAATTCTTGATTCAGTTTTCAGCATTCAGACATGAATATTCTGAGATGATAGAGCATCCACCTTGGATGCGGGAGGTCGTGGGTTCCAAGCCCTAGCTGAGTTATACCAAAGATTTATAAAAATGGTACTAACAGCTGCCTCACTAGGCGCTCAGCATTAAGAGGTTAGTGTTCAGACTGGTCAGCCTGGTGTCAGGATAATGCAACTAAGTGGGACATCATGTCACACATAAATAAGCCTTTCCCACAGATAATGTAGTTCCTGACAGAACATTTGTACTTATGACAGCTTTTGGTTGGACCAGTTATTCACAGATTAATTATTTTCAACAATTTCCTAAGTGAAATTTGTACAAATAGAAATTTGCTCTAAATTGGCTTTTTGTATATAATTAGTGAAGTTTTAACTAGAGATAGTATTACTTATTCAGTGATTGATTTTATTTTCTTTCTATAATATGCACTGCTCCAGTAACCTAGTGGTTAGAGCATCCACCTTGGATGCGGAAGGTCGCAGGTTTGAACCCTGGCTGAGTCATACCAAAGACTTACAAAAATGGTACTAACAGCTGCCTCGCTTGGCGCTTAGCATTAAGAAGTTAGTGTTAGGACTGGTCGGCCTGGTGTCAGGATAATGCGACTGGGTGGGACATCATGTTACATGTCTGCGGCATGATGCCCCAGTGCTAGACATCGCTATAAACTGTCACACTGCAGACATCATAGCGATATGACTGAAAAATTGTTAAAGCTACATTAAAAATCACACACACACACTTTCTGTAATACAGCATGTTCCAGATTTGGTTTACATAATGTAGATGACTTATTAAGATTTTCATGCCTGTTACATTTCCATTTCCTACAGCATATAGTGTAACCCATATTAACACATTTTGTGCATAAACCACTTTATATAGACAAATGAATTCTTTTTAGTCTTGTTTGTATGCAGGTGTAGAAGACCAGATTCAATTTTATGTGTTAAAGCAATATATAGCTTTACTGTTCATAGACCTGAGGAGCAGATTGGATGGCCTGTTTTCCTCTGTTAGTCCATTAGTTCAAGTTTGTCAGCACTAAACTACATGCAGGATTGCCATGAAACTTGACACTTAATTCATTCCATGATCTTAATGATACTAAAGGGAAATAGTGCCAATATTACATCCAGTATGGTGAGCACATGGCCTGGATGGATGGTCATATCAACATTTCCCTAAAGAATTTTGTGATGTTTAGTTGTCGGAAATGTAAATGCCACCATTCTGACAATTAATATATGATAGTAACCATCTTAAACATCTTGTTTTTGTAACTTATCCATAACAGAAAGTTATGTAAACATGGGGTTTCACAGAAAGTTATATAACATGGGGTTTCATAGAAGACTGAGTGAGTGTATTTGGTCCTAAATGGAAATGATATTGATCTGACCTCCATTATGGCAACCTTGGCGGCAGTCTTAAAAATCTTCATATCACTACTGCTTCTGAATGGATGGTCATATCTATGTGTGGTTTTCAACAAAAGACTTTTTTGGATCAGTTGCTCCTTATGAAAGTGGTGATGATGATCTGGTACAGAATATGCCTGTCATAGTGGCCATCTTGAAAATCTTGTTATCAATACAAGACTTTTTATGATCTCGGTTTGGTTCTAAATGTAAATGGTTCCAATCTGACATTCAGTATGTCCACTGTGGTAGTCATCTTTATAATCTTATTATCACTGGTCCTACTAAATCATGTGATTGACGTGGTTTCCACTAAATGGCTTCTTAGGATGTCTAGCTGGTGAAAAGGGTGCCATTTGGCCATCCAGTATGGGTACATTATTTTTCAAAACACTTTTAATATTCTCTTGATTATAGAAATCATAGAGACAGGGTTCCATATGTAACAGTGCTTCAAAAAGTCATCAAATGTCATTCAGCTAGCTTTCCATGTGTAATATAGATCTAAAACATGCTTCAAAAAGTCATCAAATGTCATCCAGCTAGCTTTCCATGTGTAATATAGATCTAAAACATGCTTCAAAAAGTCATCAAATGTCATCCAGCTAGCTTTCCATGTGTAATATAGATCTAAAACATGCTTCAAAAAGTCATCAAATGTCATCCAGCTAGCTTTCCATGTGTAATATAGATCTAAAACATGCTTCAAAGAGTCATCAAATGTCATCCAGCTAGCTTTCCATGTGTAATATAGATCTAAAACATGCTTCAAAAAGTCATCAAATGTCATCCAGCTAGCTTTCCATGTGTTATATTGATCTAAAACATGCTTCAAAAAGTCATCAAATGTCATCCAGCTAGCTTTCCATATGTAATATAGATCTAAAACATGCTTCAAAAAGTCATCAAATGTCATCCAGCTAGCTTTCCATGTGTAATATAGATCTAAAACATGCTTCAAAAAGTCATCAAATGTCATCCAGTTAGCTTTCCATATGTAATATAGATCTAAAACATGCTTCAAAAAGTCATCAAATGTCATCCAGCTAGCTTTCCATATGTAATATAGATCTAAAACATGCTTCAAAAAGTCATCAAATGTCATCCAGCTAGCTTTCCATATGTAATATAGATCTAAAACATGCTTCAAAAAGTCATCAAATGTCATCCAGCTAGCTTTCCTTGTGTTATATACTTCTAATCTTTTGAAATGCAGGTTTTTAGTATTTGCTTCAGAACCTTTGAGGAAAAATTATTTTTGTATACTCTGGTAAGGAAAGATATTCATTAGATAAATAAGCATTACTTATTACAAACAGCCCTATAAATAACATTGCAATAGTATGTTAGGTTATTTGCCTTTATATTCCAGATTCTGTTGACAGAGAAAACACAAGAGATAAATCAACTACAAGAAAGGTGGGAATGTCTGTTGACAGAGAAAACAGAAGAGATAAATCAACTACAAGACAGGTTGGACTCTTCATGTGACTTTAATTTAGTTGAATTTATGGATACACTGGATAACAACTCATTTAGATTGGAAGGAAATGATACACCATGTTACATTAATTATGGATGCCTAAAAATAGATTTGATATCCAGTACTGTTGTCTTGGCATACAGACTGAAATCTTGCTGTCTCTTGTGATAATTATTTGGTTCTAAATGAATATGGTGACCATCTTGAAATTTCTTTACTACTCTTCTTAAACAGATGGTTTTATAAACATGGAGTTTTTGCTGCAAGACTTCATACAATGTTAGTTTGCCCAAAATCTAAATGGTACTGATCTGTCAACTAATATGGCCACCATAGTGTCTGTCTTGAAAATCCTGTTATTGCATTTTTGTACTTTGTTGACCTTATGAACACAGTGACTTGTACATATAAATGTGAATTTTTACCAGATTTTGTATTTAGTTGCATTCCAATGAAAACGTTGATAGCCTGCATTCTGACATTGATTCCTATGTTAAAGGTGATGACTCAGTTTTTTTAATTGTACCGACTTATAAAACAAACAAGTATGGATGTACTTTAATATAAAAAAAAACAATTTACTCTAAAGAATACTTTGAATAATAATATAATTTTGTTATATAGTGTGCTTAAATTTTGTCAGTGATTGAGGGTTGGAAATATTGCCTACGTGATTCTTGTCACTTGTAAACAAGCTGTTTACTTGTCTGTGAGTTAAAGACCTGACCTTGTTTATGATTTAAGCTAGGTTTTTCATAGGAAATCTATTAATTGTAGATCAAGTGAAATTTTATTGTATAGAGGTTGAATATTAAAAAAATGTTCATTCCTATTGTATGATCAGTCTGTGGAATCAAAGTTTTGTTCAGATATAAGTTGAGAGGAATTATTTAAATAGTTCATTGGAATTACAAAATGCTCATTGACTTTTTGGACTAAAACACTACTTTTGGGTTATTGAGAATTCATTCAAAGACATTTTGAATTGTTATCATTGGGATATATTAAGATATCCAGGACTAATATAATTTATTTGGAACATCCTATACTTTTAGACATGTGATGGAACAGTTAAGATTATTTGGGATTTAATTCACAATAAATACTATAGGTTCCTCTTCAATTTTTATTACATAGCTTAGAGAAGTTAATTGTTTGTTGAAATGTACTTAAATGGTTGTCAGCCTTCATTTCTGTTACTTATTTTAAGATTATAGAGCCACAACACATTTGTTTTCTCCCAAAGAATATTATTTATAGATTTAATCAAATTTAGCCAGTCTTTGTATTTTTATATTGTCTGAATCGAGTTCACTGATCTTCATAGAGTTAGGTTTAAGATCAAAGGTCATGACAAAGATTTATATACTGCACTTATATTTATTTGGGGCCCCGAGTGGCCTAGTGGTCTAAAGCGCTCACCATTGTGGATCACTGCCATCTCACCTCTGTCTGTGTGGGTTCGAGTCCAAGTCTCGGCTAGCGTGGGTACGTGGGAAAGCCTGCCAGTAGCTTCTCGTGGGTCGGTGGTTCTTCCCTGGGTTTTCCAGGGTTCTTCCTCCACCAGTTATACTGGCCGCCATGTATAGCCAATCTTGTGCTGGAAAATGGCGTTAAACCCTACAACAACAACAACATATATTTATTTTGTCATCATGCTAACTCAAACATAAGAAAAAGTTCTTGTCCTAATTTTATGTATTTACACCTCTCCCTCTATAAATTGTGCACCATGGTCCAAAAACATTGACCACACTATAAACAAGGCACAAGTTACAGAGGGACTTTTGAAAAAAGAAAAGGGGAGTGCCATCCTGGCTAGACATCAAGAAGATCGAGGAGGGTGGTAGCTATGCTGTTTAATTGCTGAATATTCATTTTATAATTGCATTATAAATAATTATCAACAAACAGCTTTTCAGATGAAATTGTTTATAAATTACCTTTATTTTCAAGATGACCAATATCTGAAAGATTGTGGAAAAAAACTCGGGTACCAACAGAGGTATCAACAAATCATGTACATGTGTGCCTCATGTACTTGCAAAACATTGTGTATTGTGTCACTGCTTTTTGCACAACAAAACAAGATACCTTTTATTAAAAAATTAGAGACATTTGTTTCGTACAAAAACCATCAACATTGAAAATAGATTGTTTTAAAAATTGTTTTATAAGTGAAATTTTGATGATGTGATTTCATTCAAGTAACAGTGAAACTTCTGCTCATCCTTGAGCAAATCTCTTGAGTGCCAATTCAGTAATTTTAAGTTCACTACAAACTTTGGAACTCAGTTCTCCATAATGAAGTGTATCTATATATCAAGGCTTTGAATTTGTCAGGTACTCAAATCATTTGGTTGCCTTGCTATCATTGATCACATTGTGAATGACTGGGAAAATTTAATGTAGTTTAATTGTTACTTACACAATATTTATAACTGTGTTTGAATGGTCATTTGAAATGAGTTGACCTTACTTACAACAATGACCTCTGGATCATATGCTAGTTGGAATCGCATACCTTTTAAAAAAAATTTATTTATTACAGTGCCTATGGCCTTAAACTAAAGTAACAGAAAGAAGCAACAGCCACAATAAAATGAACATGGGTCAGAGGTTTGCTTTCAGGACATCTAAGGCTAGAACTTGAACTGAAATATCAGTACACGGCTTATTTATAACTTACATATATATTTAAAAAATCAGGTAGACAATAGAATTTCAAAGGGAACAACCAAGGTCCTGAACTCAAATCCAAGGAATTTTTTTTAAAAAATGACGTTAATCAGGTAAGGCCAAACTCCAGTTACAGACAAAGGTCAAGGACAGAATACTTAATACCATTCCCTTTTATTTGATTTGATACAAAAGACATAATTAATGTGATAGGTCTGGGCCTTACATTAAGGTTTCATATGGAATAGTCCAGTCAGAAGGAAGCATATGGCAACTGTCATTTGAATAAGGCAACCGTCCATTTCAGGCTGGAGGATTGGGCAGACCTGCAAATTGAGAGGGTATGCTTAGAAAAGCAGCTAGAGGACAAGGAGGACCTAATTAAAGAACAGGAAACCATCATAGAAGAGTTGACACATCAGAAAATAGCTGCTTGTGAGGTTTGTCTTACCATGATACACCATTCTTCAGATTATATTGTGTTGGCTATTCCACTTTTAAGGAGTGTGATATCAGATCTTTTATTGAGCTGACATAATTGTTGTCTTTTATCTCTATTTATTTTTAATGGATAAGGATGATTTTTGTATCTTTTGTCCCTGTTTACTTGTAGTGAATAGGCATGATTTTAGCATCTGTCATCCCTTTTTGTCACAAAGGTCATCAATCATTGTTTGTTCACTCCAATGCAAATTTGCTTGGGACATAGCCCATATTTATTTTTTCTTCATATTTCAGTTTTGGTTTTTGTTAAGTCATTTTTTCTGGCACTTTTAGTTGAAGTCATGCAAATTTGTTTATGGATGTTTGTTTGCAAGTATAATACCAATCCACCAAACTTTAGAAAATGACCTATATTTTCATAATTTTTCATTTGGTACTGTTGGCCACAAAGTCATGCTACATTGTATATATCTTGGTGAGAACAACACCGTATCACTTTTTCACTTTGACCTGTATATTATACCTAAGTCATTTGGGTTAAATTTTGTGTTCATGTCAATTGCTCAGGTAACTTTAGTAGCAGTTGTGCAACTTTATCTGGATGTGTTGTGCACATTAGAACACCATAGCGATAAAGGTAGGTCACTGATGAGGCATTTTTGTTCCATGAATATACATATAGAAAAGAAATATACATCTTGAGATAGCTGATGACCCTCCGTTTGACAGTGTTTGATTAAATAGCAAACACATCTCAGTGAACTCCCATTCACTGAAAAACCATTCATCTTGGAACTTAATGGTATGTATTTACTCATTGTTTTAGACAGTTAAACCTATATTGTTACAATTGTGTAAACTGGTATAAATTATGAAAATCTTTATATACTTCTGTTCTAGTTACCTGACATTTTTATCACCGAAGGTTTAGAAATTTTGGAGAAAATATAGTTACTCAATCTCAGTCCAGTCCAGCCTGTATTAGCTACTCCTTTCTGGGTAGTAATAAGTGACCTTTAAGGTAAATGTTTAATACAAGTCATTTCTGGGGAGTATAAAGTGGCATTTTAGGGTAGATTTTTAATTGAAGTCATTTGTGGGAAGTATAAAGTGGCATTTTAAGGTGGATTTTTAATTGAAGTCATTTGTGGGAAATATAAAGTGGCATTTTAAGGTGGATTTTTAATTGAAGTCAATTGTGGGAAATATAAAGTGGCATTTTAGGGTAGATTTTTAAAAAAATGCAAGTAATTTTTGGGGAGTATAAGATGGTTTTTTTGGTGTTTAATACTAGTAATTTCTTCAATTATGACTGCAAAGGCCTCATGTAAATAGCAGTGAATGACTGTAAAGGCCTCATGTAAATAGCAGTGAATGACTGCAAAGGCCTCATGTAAATAGAAGTGAATGACTGCAAAGGCCTCATGTAAATAGCAGTGAATGACTGTAAAGGCCTCATGTAAATAGCAGTGAATGACTGTAAAGGCCTCATGAAAATAGCTATGAACAACTGTAAAGGCTTCATGGAAATAGCTATGAACAACTGTAAAGGCCTGATGGAAACAGCTATGAACAACTGTAAAGGCCTCATGGAAACAGCTGTGAAGACAGTTTTGTGCTTAACATAAATTAACTCTTTGGCAGGTTGACAAGTAATTTTGATACTTTCCTTTTGAAACGGCTGTATAAGATGGTTGCTAAGTAGAAATGAACTCTTTGGCAGGTTGACAAGTAATTTTGATACTTTCCTTTTGAAATGGCTGTATTAGATGATTGCTAAGTAGAAATGAAATATTTGGCAGGTTGACAATATATTTTGACACTTTTGAAATGGCTGTATTAGATGGTTGCTAAGTAGAAATGAACTCTTTGGCAGGTTGACAAGTAATTTTGATACTTTCCTTTTGAAATGGCTGTTTTGACAGATGGTTACTAAATAGAAATGAACTCTTTGGCAGGTTGACAAATAATTGTGATACTTTTCTTTTGAAATGGCTGTTTTAGACAGATGGTTGCTAAATGGAAATGAACTCTTTGGCAGGTTGAAGTAGATTTTGATACATTCCTGTTAGACTGCAACTTTAAAGTTAAATAAACACCACTTTAAGGTTACATTTTGAAAAAACTAAAATATGTAGCTAAAAAATACACGATTATGATAACAGTCATCTTTCTGCTGCAAACAATGTGATATGAGTATCACTTCTGTTGGGAGCAAAGTAATTGGTGTTATTTACACTCTCTAGAGCCAGTCAATGGTGAGACATAGGCAGAGATGCAAACATCTCCATTTTTTATGGAGATTATCCCATTTCTTGGTGAAACTCCTTGCTCCCTTGTACGTATCCTTTTCTCAGATTTAACATTTTCATACAAAAACATTTTTATTCTGAAACAAAGTTGTACAGGAAAAAATTATGTTTGCACTATGTTTTGCACTACTTATATTTCCAGCAAAAAGGTACCAGTACTGTCACATTAGCTGATAAACTCAGATCGGTATCAGTGAACCATGAGGTAAAAGCATCACGTTGGGAAAACTTTACCTAAGAAAAAAACAGCATTCATTCACATTGATTTCTGCAAGAGTACTTGCAGCAATTTCTACATTTCAAATGCTTTTGTTTGGAGGAGAAATATGGCTTCTGCATACTTCCTCCAATGACATCAGCATGGCCTGGGGTGGGGGTTGGGGGGTGCCCTTTTGCATCATATGAAAACAAAATGCATGTTGACTTGGTCAAAATTAACAGGGATGCAACTAGAAAATATCTTCACTGTTTCTCAAGAAAGTGTCACCTCAGTCATTAAAGCCGAGGAGGTGGTTACAAAGTTTTTGGTTGAGAACAGTCTGTAATATCAACTTCTGATTTGGCAGAAAAAAAATGTTTCCAGATATGTTTGATTCAGACATTGCCAAGCATGAAAGAAAAACAACAGCAGCGAAAAGTACAACTTATCTCATGATACAAAAGTGGCTCCTTTTCAAACATTTGAACCTTACAGTGACTTTATTAAAGAATTGTTGATTGAATTCCATGTTTTACTGTATGGTTTGGTTTCTTTATAAGAAATGAAATGATCAAGAAACAGCAGACATTATTTGTTTAGTTTTTTATTTCTGCATGGAATAGATTTTATTAGACAGCCATAAAGCAAGAATAAAGAATTTTTAGGATCAAGCTCTGTCCTCAATTTTGACCTGTGGGTGGTGCCTGAAGCATAGTCCTTGACCGCAGCTAGGGCTTAGGTGGTCCACGCACACTCTGCCCTATGATGATTCCATGTGGAACATTGTTGGCATCTCTGCATAGGTGTCATTCTACCAGCAGCATTGTCATTAGTGTTATCTGCAGTTTTATCACATCGTGGCTATGATACATTGCTTTTGTCAAGCCTGTGAATGATGTAACATAGATATCACTTCTCCTTGCAGCAACATCATTTCTGTCATGTTTAGAAAGTCATGTAACATCTATATGTCAGTGACATAGATATCACTTCTGCTTGCAGCAACATCATTTCTGTCATGTTTAGAAAGTCATGTAACATCTATATGTCAGTGACATAGATATCACTTCTGCTTGCAGCAACATTATTTGTGTCATATCATATTTAGCTGAAACTTTATGACTGTTAGTGTGTGCCAAAAGTCTGTAAATAATATGATAGAATTTGTGTATTGCTGAATGTTGTTCACAGGTTCATTGTGTTCCAAGGAAATATTGTTTCTTCATATATGTTACCTGATCATAATACCTTTAGAGAACTACTACCTCACAAATCCAGCCCTCCAAGGCTAAAATTCTTTAGCTAAAAAGCCAAATGTTATCTGCCCACTTAGGTGACAGTTAGAGTGATATCTCCTTGATACGGGGATTGGCATTAAATACTGTGAATACTTCAGTGACTACTTTTGCTTGTGCCAAGTAGCATGCTGTCTACAGTGAGCCTCACAATCCACACACAAGTAATCTGGGAGGTTTTTTTAACATAAGGCAAGATGGATGAGTGGGTTTTTTAAGTAAAGTATACTCCATCTATAAATTTTCAACTTTTCTTTCTCTCTTTGAGGACAAAGTTTCTGGCTTTTCAGTATCACTTTGCCATCCTCACACTTCTAGGCAGCCTTGGTATGTTGGTGTTGTTGTTGTAGAGTTTAACACCATTTTTCAGCACAGTATAGGCTATACATGGCAGCCAGTATAAATGGTGGCCGAACGGCAGCCTTGGTATGTATTTGTACACAGGCAGCCTTGGTATGTACCTGTACACAGGCAGCCTTGGTATGTACCTGCACACATGCAGCCTTGGTATGTACTTATACACAGGCAGCCTCGGTATGTACCTGTACACAAGCAGCGTTGGTATGTACCTGCACACATGCAGCCTTGGTATGTACCTGCACACATGCAGCCTTGGTATGTACTTGTACTTGTACAGGTCACTAGTGCCTCCCACAACAATGCTATGGCTGTATTTAATATAATTTCACTGTGTATAATTTCCTCTATTGTCGGATACATACAGGTAAGTTTTCTGTATTAATCTGGTCTTAGCATCCACTTTGTAGTTATATATGACACTTATTTTACCTATCTAGGCTGGCATTTGACTTTTTCTGCAAGGAACATCATCTTACAATTGATGCGTCCACTTCATAAGTGTCAGTAGTGAAGCTCAAGGGTATTTTATGTGCATGCATTGTGTGTACTATAGAAAACTCAAATATATTGCTGTATAGTTTTAGAAAAACTGCCAGTGCATGCAATTGTGTGAGTCATGCACATTTTTACAAATTTGCACAATTGGTGTGAAAACTCCTGCTAATTAGTTTAAAGTTGTACATTTTATTGTTTGTCAAGATGTGTCATTTTTTAAAACTGCTTACAATTCTGGGATTTTTGGTTTGAGATGAATGCTTGCTAAACTTGATTGGCACACTGGGTCCAAGAACAAGCATCCTGTTGCAGTTTGAACCTTGCATCAGGGAAGTTTTACAGATGCACTTTTATAATATGGGCTACCAAGAAAACCCAAATTGGCTGATTCACTCACATATGTGCCCACTGGGATCTACAAGTGGCAGATCTATGGGCAACAAGGGGATTGCAGAAGTCCCAACCTTTGTCTCACCTGCCCTTGATCTGAAGGCCTGGTAGTCAACATTCTTTACATAGACTGGAATGGTTTGGCTGTATATACTTACCCCCAACATACATGTTTCCAGGTGTGATGCAGAAAGCAAGAAAATTTGATTGTCATCACATCCTGATTACTCCAGTGAGAAAAATCATGGATCAGCAACCTCATCAGTATAGTGCCTGAAATCCCTATCAGTTCAAGCAGCCATATTGGCATTCTCTCCATCCCAATCCAGAGTTCTTAATCTTGCATGCCTGGATCATAATAAACAAGCCCTCGTGAAAAAAGTTCTCTCAAGTAGAGAAAATTACTCGAGCAAGACAGCCTCCATCTGAAATGTATCAGGAAAAAGGAGAATTTTTGCACAACGTTGTGAGCATGACCACATTGCACCATTGATTGCATCAATACCTGCAATAGCTCACTTACTTTGGTGCTAACTGGTTCTTGTCAAACAGCAGATCCTGATAAAAGGCTACTGTTATTTGATTTCTAACATGCTAAGTCATCGTGGAAGATAGGATATCAAACAAGACCTATCCAATCTGCTACCAAATATCAAGTCCACATGTCAGACTTCTTTTTTTGTGAAATATCTGTCTACTGTGGACACTTCATCTCAAGATTGTCCACAGGACCCAGTGCAAGTTCTGAAGCGATACTTAAAAAGGACAGTCGCTATGTTGAGGGGAAAATACCATAGAGGGACAGGACAATATATCAGCACTTTCATCCTGGATGAAATGGGATGTTTATTATTCATATGAGGAAATAATCATAATTCAAATGAATTTGCTATGCATTTCCCTCACAAAGTTAGTTCATTTATCACAAGCATTAAATTTGAGTGAAACAGTTACGAAACTGACATTACATATGCTGTGGAATGGAGATCATAGTCCAGTTCTTCAGCTTTATTTCAGAGATTTTTTTATCCCAAAAGGCTCATCTTAGCCTGCTAGGACCGATTGCCCTGTTGCAGAAGGTTGCCTTCTTGAGTCATTTGACAGCTTTGTATGGACATGATATTATTTCCACAAGCTTTTCCCTTTTGAAATCACACCTCAACTGATGGTGTCTATTCTTTAATCAAGTTATTTAGAAGCTGTCTCACATACCTCTTAAATATTATCCTAAGGTATTATGATTCGTAATGTATTTGAAGAAATTCTTCCTAGTAAAATGTTTCTTCAATAATAATTAGCCAGTCATAATAAATATTTACCTGGGTTGCTACCAAGTTGTGAAATCACATTTTTCCCACAAAAATTATCATGGACAACATACATCAGTTGTGGAAAATATGTTTTGGATATATATCCTGCAAACATGTTCAAGAAACTATTCATTTTGGCCATAATTGCAATGGTTCTGCCTTTACAAAAAAACTGATTGTGAAGGGGATTCAGTTCTCAAAGCAATGTTCACATTACTTCAAAGAAATATGGTAAACACAGACCTCAGAGACTGTATCAATGTAGTAAGAAAATATCAGAATATCTGAGAGAGAAAAATTAAACAAAATCCTATGCAGATATATAGTTCAGATTTTCTGTGGGTTAACATCTAAAACCGTTAATAAACTGATGACTACGGATGTGTACGGTGGTCTAGTAAATTATTTTCAGTTTGCAAAGACTTTTATTGAGAGGGAGTGATAAGAAAAAAAAGAATATTTACCAACTGATCAACAATAATGCAGATACATTATACATTTATTATAATATTGTCACCAATCAGCTACCATTCAGTATGATTGACCCCTCAGGAGGTTGGTGTTGGGCACCTTTTCCTCTTAAGAAAATTTCTTGCAGCATCTCTTCATACAACTCCCAGCCTCATTGCAGTTACATCCATATATAGAGTATGCCTCCTGCTCCAAGAGTAACTGAACTATTCATGGGATTCAGTGTCAATCCCAGTATCAAGGGGAGGTCACTGTAACTGCCACCTAGTTTGGCAGATAACTTTTTCAGTTTTTTAGCTGGAAGGTTTTAGCCTGCAAAGGGTTGAATTGTGAGGTTGTAGTAGTTCTCCTAAGGCATTATGAATAGTTTAAGTATTACTGAAGAAACATTTTACTTGAAATAATAGAACAGTAATAAATGAGTAGGTAAATAATGCCTGGAATGAGAATGGGCAGCTTGTACTTTTTAAGGCCTGTACTTGTGAACTTGTCTGAATGAGAATGGGCAGCTTGTACTTTTTAAGGCCTGTACTTGTGAACTTGTCTGAATGAGAATGGGCAGCTTGCACTTTTTAAGGCCTGTACTTGTGAACTTGTCTGAATGAGAATGGGCAGCTTGTACTTTTTAAGGCCCATACTTGTGAACTTGTCTGAATGAGAATGGGCAGCTTGCACTTTTTAAGGCCCGTACTTGTGAACTTGTCTGAATGAGAATGGGCAGCTTGTACTTTTTAAGGTCCGTACTTGTGAACTTGTCTGAATGAGAATGGGCAGCTTGTACTTTTTAAGGCCCGTACTTGTGAACTTGTCTGAATGAGAATGGGCAGCTTGTACTTTTTAAGGCCCGTACTTGTGAACTTGTCTGAATGAGAATGGGCAGCTTGCACTTTTTAAGGCCCGTACTTGTGAACTTGTCTGAATGAGAATGGGCAGCTTGTACTTTTTAAGGCCCGTACTTGTGAACTTGTCTGAATGAGAATGGGCAGCTTGTACTTTTTAAGGCCTGTACTTGTGAACTTGTCTGAATGCCTGTTTTGCATATATTTTTTTTTTGTTTATTTCCTAGGAATTAGAGAGGCTAAGAGCACAAGAATCCAAAGTACTAAAGGAGTTTGTTGACCATCACAATCATAAACAGAGAATACACCTTTTTGAACGAACAAAAGATGAGAGAGATAGATTGCTGGAAGAAAAGGAAAGGCTGGAAATGGTGGGTAGTTTGGGACAAGACAGCTTTTCAGAAATTGTTATTACTGCTGAGGAAGAAGAAGTCTTTGTATAATGCCCCAGCTAAACTTTGATTCATCATCGCTACATTGTAAGTCATGAGACCTACTTGCTGAGTACAGTTTTAAAGCATAACTGATTAGATACTTCAGGTGAATATGTTAGTACCTGTCAGTAATTTAGAATGCCTGTGAAACTAATCACATCCAGTAACTGTCAAGTGCTCATCTCTGTATACACATTGTTTTGTCAAAATTCATGTTGACTTTTTCATTGAATATTGTGATAGTAACTTTCTATTTTTAATTCCTGATGAAAACTGTGAATATGTAACAGCAGGGTCAGGTAACATGGAAATCACTGTCTTGATAGGTAAAATGTCACTTGAAAGTCATGTAAACATTGAGTATAGACAAGCTTCCAGTTTTAAAACATCCTGCATTTATTACTTTAAGTTTAGTATTATCTGTCCATGCTTCACTGGTTTTCCTTAAAAATATTTATTTCTGAAAACCATACTACAAAAAAAATTTCACCCAACAGCATGCATTTTATGTCACTTGTTTCATCAGATACATTTCTCAGTCATAATACATTAGGAATATGACCACTGCCTAGCAACCCAGCCGTCACAGGCTAAAATGTATAGGTGTAAAAGCTGATAGTTGGCCATATAGGTGGCCAATAGAGTTATCTTCCCTTACATAAAGAGACTGGCACTAAATCTAGTCTGCACTTTGTTACTATTTCTGTTCATGATAGGTAGCACACTCTTTAGAGACCTTGCAAAACAGACATCAAGGGTTTTTGGTATTCAGTTATAGAGCAGGTGGAGATGTTTCTTGTCTCACGCTCTCATCTATTATCCAACTATATGTTGTAGGGGCCCTGAGTGGTCTAAAGCACTCACCATTCCGGATCGCTGCCATCTCACCTCTGTCTGCATGGGTTTGAGTCCAAGGCTCGGCTATCATAGGTACATGGGAAAGCCTGCCAGTCGCTTCTTGTGGGTTGGTGGTTCTTCCCTGGGTTTTCCAGGGTTCTTCCTCCACCAGTTATACTGGCCGCCATGTATAGCCTATTTTGTGCTGAAAAATGGCATTAAACCCTAGAACAACAACAACAATATGTTTGTAACTTTGTCATCAATCACATGTTAGACCCCTTTTGTAGTTAACATGACAAGTTGCTAGTATCGACATTCTACAGCGTGTTTTCAGCTTTTGAATATTCTGCAATACAAACTATAAACCTTTAAGTCATGCAGGTAATTTCTTGTTGTCTTCATCATCCATCCCTGTAACAAGATGTTGGCAAGGCATGAAAATGCACAAATCACACAGATTGTTTATGAATATATGGTAAGTATTGATGTATGAGAACTCCTCAAATTAGTCAAATTCATGTGTAATAAAATGTGCTTTGTGTAGTAGGACATATTTATTTAACTGTTACTCCTTAATGTGCATATGGCCAGTAGACGCTTGTTGTGAACATGCCTTTTCAGGTAGTCTTCTATTTACGTGTCATTGTACTTATGCTTGACATGAGTGGTTGTTGAGCTAAATTTGATTGGCAAGCTGGGCCCTGAAACAAACAGTCTCTCATAGTTTTTACCTTGTATTTGCCAACTTATTTGGTAGAATTAGTGTTTTGTTGGTAGTATTGCCAACTTCTTTGGTAGAATTAGTGTATTGTTGGTAGTATTGCCAACTTCTTTGGTAGAATTAGTGTTTTTTGGTGGTATTGCCAACTTCCTTGCTAGAATAAGTGTTTTGTTGGTAGTATTGCCAACTTCCTTGGTAGAATTAGTGTTTTGTTGGTAGTATTGCAACTTCCTTCATAGAACTAGTGTTGTGTTGGTAGTTTGCCAACTTTGGTAGAATTAGTGTTTTGTTGGTAGTATTGCCAGCTTCTTTGGTAGAATTAGTGTATTGTTGGTAGTATTGCCAACTTCCTTGCTAGAATAAGTGTTTTGTTGGTAGTATTGCCAATTTTGGTAGAATAAGTGTTTTGTTGGTAGAATTGCCAACTTACTTGGTAGAATTAGTGTTTTTTTGGTAGTATTGCCAACTTCCTTGGTAGAATTAGTGTTTTGTTGGTAGCATTGTCAACTTCCTTAGTAGAATTAGTGTATTGTTGGTAGTATTGCCAACTTCCTTGCTAGAATAAGTGTTTTGTTGGTAGTATTGCCAACTTCTTTGGTAGAATAAGTGTTTTGTTGGTAGTATTGCCAACTTTGGTAGAATAAGTGTTTTGTTGGTAGAATTGCCAACTTACTTGGTAGAATTAGTGTTTTGTTGGTAATAGTACCAATTTCTTTGGTAGAATTAGTGTTTTGTTGGTAGTATTGCCAACTTTGGTAGAATAAGTGTTTTGTTGGTAGAATTGCCAACTTACTTGGTAGAATTAGTGTTTTGTTGGTAATAGTACCAATTTCTTTGGTAGAATTAGTGTTTTGTTGGTAGTATTGCCAACTTATTTGGTAGAATAAGTTTTGTTGGTAGTATTGCCAACTTCCTTGGTAGAATTATTGTTTAATTGGTAGTATTGCCAACTTCCTTGGTAGAATTATTGTTTAATTGGTAGTATTGCCAACTTCATTGGTAGAATTGGTGTTTTGTTGGTAGCATTGTCAACTTTCTTGGTAGAATTAGTGCTTTGTTGGTAGTATTGCCAACTTCCTTGGTAGAATTATTGTTTAATTGGTAGTATTGCCAACTTCCTTGGTAGAATTAGTGTTTTGTTGGTAGTATTGCCAACTTCCTTAATAGAATATATGTTTTGTTGGTAGTGTTACCAACTTCCTTGGTAGAATAAGTGTTTTGTTTGTACTGTTGTCAACTTCCTTGGTAGAATAAGTGTTTTGTTGGTAGTATTGCTTACTTCTTTGGTAGAATTAGTGTTTTGTTGGTAGTATTGCCAACTTCCTTGGTAGAATAAGTGTTTTGTTACTATTATTGCCAACTTCCTTGGTAGAATTAGTGTTTTGTTACTATTATTGCCAACTTCCTTGGTAGAATTAGTGTTTTGTTGGTAGTATTGCAACTTCCTTCATAGAACTAGTGTTGTGTTGGTAGTTTGCCAACTTTGGTAGAATAAGTGTTTTGTTGGTAGTATTGCCAATTTCTTTGATAGAATTAGTGTATTGTTGGTAGTATTGCCAACTTCCTTGCTAGAATAAGTGTTTTGTTGGTAGTTTGCCAACTTTGGTAGAATTAGTGTTGTGTTGGTAGTATTGCCAACTTCTTTGGTAGAATAAGTGTTTTGTTGGTAGTATTGCCAACTTTGGTAGAATAAGTGTTTTGTTGGTAGAATTGCCAACTTACTTGGTAGAATTAGTGTTTTGTTGGTAATAGTACCAATTTCTTTGGTAGAATTAGTGTTTTGTTGGTAGTATTGCCAACTTATTTGGTAGAATAAGTTTTGTTGGTAGTATTGCCAACTTCCTTGGTAGAATTATTGTTTAATTGGTAGTATTGCCAACTTCCTTGGTAGAATTATTGTTTAATTGGTAGTATTGCCAACTTCCTTGGTAGAATTGGTGTTTTGTTGGTTGCATTGTCAACTTCCTTGGTAGAATTAGTGCTTTGTTGGTAGTATTGCCAACTTCCTTGGTAGAATTATTGTTTAATTGGTAGTATTGCCAACTTCCTTGGTAGAATTAGTGTTTTGTTGGTAGTATTGCCAACTTCCTTAATAGAATATATGTTTTGTTGGTAGTGTTACCAACTTCCTTGGTAGAATAAGTGTCTTGTTTGTACTGTTGTCAACTTCCTTGGTAGAATAAGTGTTTTGTTGGTAGTATTGCTTACTTCTTTGGTAGAATTAGTGTTTTGTTGGTAGTATTGCCAACTTCCTTGGTAGAATAAGTGTTTTGTTACTATTATTGCCAGCTTCCTTGGTAGAATTAGTGTTTTGTTACTATTATTGCCAACTTCCTTGGTAGAATTAGTGTTTTGTTACTATTATTGCCAACTTCCTAGGTAGAATTAGTGTTCCTCTTCTTATAAGACCACCTCTTCAGCAGCAGTTATATGACCTTATAAGATTAGTTTGGTTTTGTGGGCTTAATGATTAGCAGGGGAAAACCCTGGTAAGAAACACCAACCCACAGAAAGCTACTGGCAAGCTGAACCTCAAACACACATGAACAAATGTGAGATATATGTTACCTGTAAAGGTGAGCACTATTGGTCTTGTAAAAGAGGTGGCCTTTATAGAGGGCAGTACACAGATGTGAGTAATAATTATGCATACAGTTTGAATGGCATTACTAATTTTTAAATATTTAATATTCTCATTTCAAAATCACACAAGTTATAGAACTAGTGTGATGAAACTTATTTTAAAAACTGAATATCATCAATCATGGTGTAACACCACCATGTCTGTAAGATGAGGGTGAAAATATCTGCTTGTAATTATCTTTGACTATCCATTCATTTTGCCACTGCTTTAGAATGTATTGTTAACAATGTTAGCAGTGATCGAAGGAGTTCCCCTCTTTTCATTTAGCTGAATTGTTTTCATTCTCCTTCTAAACTGAGAATATCTGATGACCAAAACATGTGAACCTATTGCATGGGTGGATTTTTCTCCCAAGTTTAGGGTTGTCTCCTGTCACTCACTGAAATCTCCCATATACGTAAAATTATTAGTGAAAAATATTTTTTCAAAAAAATTTCATATTTTGCTTCCATTGTAACACTGCTGCCAAGGGTCCCATTTTTTTAATTTAATATATATATATATATATATATATATATATATATATATATATATATATATATATATATATATATATATATATATATATATACATATATATATATATATATATATAAAATTTTCTTGTAATTTTCTATTTAGAATTGGTACCCATTTCCATTCTTGAGTAAATGTATTGCATGTTTATAGGGATATACAATTCTTTAATATGATTGGTTTACTTGAAATCAAGGCTACCATGCCCATCCTTAACCACCATTATTGGATTATGCAAAGCATTTGCCACTATCACTATTTCATCTTTGTAATATTTAACTTTTAGTCATGTCAAAAAAAAGGAAAGCAGTGAGTGTAACACTAATACTAATAACATCCACATTATCTTCAAACCCCGTATTTAATTTATTTTTTAATTGTTACAATGTTGTGTGATAAATAATATTAATAAGGAAATTTTGTGCATATGGAAATTGTAGTCAAGGCCTTTAGAATTTCAGTCAGGGCTTGTGATTTTTTTTATCACCAGCCCTGGGCCAGTGTCAAACTTTTCTTTTGTCTTAGCACTGGTAAGGATAACTTTCCAATTTGTTTGGCTTGAAGTTACTTGCTTTATATGGTTGTCGGAATAAAATCTCATTGTGTTAAATTTAGAAATCAAAAAATATTTTTTAGATTTCTATCTGTAAACACTTATGCAGCCATTTACAATGGGGGTAAATTTGAAAGTTTTGCACTAATATGTTGTTTATATTAGAAGGGTGGCCATCCTTGAGGGGTACTTTTGAACACTTGTCAATGCCAATAGATATTGGCCTTATAAAACAGGTGTCCATGGGTCAGGGAGGCTGCTCAAGAGGGAGACTATTATAGAAATAGTTCTAAATAACTATTCAAACATTACTGCAAAAATTTCTCTACAGTAGTAATTGCACAGTATGCAGGGGTTTCTTATCAGTAATGAAATATCCCAGATGTCGTACATTTGATTACTATGGCCAATTAGGTATGAATTATGCTCATTGAATTTGGTTCCATAAATATTCGATTTAATAAATAGGACAGTTTTTGAACTTGATAATAAATAGCCAATTCTTTAACAACTGATAAAGGCTCTTGTATGTTTTCTGTATTTATTTTATTATGTTTACTATATTTTTTCACATTTTTCATTTTGTGATTTTGTCTGGCAAAGAGAGATGGGATGATTTATTATGTTGTGAGAACTTCTGTTTAATCCTGTTGCAGTAATTAAGATACAGCCTTGATTATTTAAAAATTAGTTACTTAAATGCCCTGCATTGCTCAGATGAATTGCTTTTAGTAAAGTCTTAATTTCTTGAGAGCTTGAAAACTTTAAATGCCAGTAGAGTTTAAGAAAAACAGTTTTGGCAAACAATAACATTTTCAAAATTAACATATGTATATTTAAACTATCAAATCAACTTTATGAAAGAAAACTTTGTTTTCAATCCATGGTTTAAATATTGATCAGTCTTCTCTAATCTTTAGTTTTATCTCAATTTTAGGAAAATCTGTTTCTGAGAAAGGAGCTGCTAAAACCGAGGCCCAGTGATTCAGCAATCCTGAAAGTGAGTGACAAAGAAAATCAGAAATGTAAGAGTTACAGCCAGTCGAAGTTGGAAACATTATAGCAGTAATCATAGTTCATTGGACCATATTTTGATGCTGCAGATGAGAAATCAGTGATCATAGTTCACTGAACCATATTTTGATGCTGCAGATGAGAAATCAGTGATCATAGTTCCTTGGACCATATTTAGACGCTGCAGATGAGAAATCAGTGATCATAGTTCATTGGACCATATTTAGATGCTGCAGATGAGAAATCAGTGATCATAGTTCATTGGACCATATTTAGATGCTGCAGATGAGAAATCAGTGATCATAGTTCATCAAACCATCTTTAGACACTGCAGATGAGAAATCAGTGATCATAGTTCATTGGACCATACTTAGAAGATGCAGATGAGAAATCAATAATCATAGTTCATTGGACCATACTTAGATGCTGTAAATTAGAAATCAGTAATCATAGTTCATTGGACCATACTTAGATGCTGAAGATTATAAAGTAAAATAGTGTAGCAGTGGATATAACGTAGGTGACATTTCAGTTATAAATGAGTTATACTAGTTATAGACTATTGCTGAGATCATTTTTAAATTACTTCTATTACATAATGCTAAATTTCTTGCTGTCTCCAACTTTCTTGCTGAATTTTATAGATTATTTTTCTGACTTTTTAAAAAAATTATTTTGTAAAGTCAAGCATTTCTTATTTTTTATTATTATTATTCAGCATTTTTATTATATACTCCTCTCTTTCTCCATTAACTTTACATTGTCAGAATCGTTCAGTATTCTACAATACTGAACACCGTGATATAGCACGCACATGGATGACACATTTGAATAAAAATATTATAGTGTATTAGTAAGTACATTGTAAACAAACCATGTACACTCATGTAGTAGACTTTAGGTTTTAGTTTATTAGATTTTTTTGCTGATGAACTAAAACACCTGTTTCGTGTATTTGAAAGTAGAGATGATAAAGTGAACAAAGTGGACTAGTTTACTGAGTCACAAATGAAATTTTCAACCAAGCAAATGAATGAATGTGATATTCACAATGTCCACTACAAAAGTGATACATGCAGTATTGAAAATACCATTCTGATCATTTAAACAGTTATTTAGGAGAAATTATCATAACGTTTCATTAATGGAATGGTTCAGACTATGACCAGTGTTCTCTGGGGTTTTTTAAAATAGCATAAAAAAGCATACTGAGAGCAAGGGATCGCAGATCTATCAACGTCATACCATTTTATAAATGAAAGTACTAAATTCATGGGAAAAAATGCAGCTGAAAGTTTTGGTAGAAAAGTAAGGGCCTCAGAGCCAATAAGCAAAGACAACAAAGAATTCTTATTTCTGCTAGCAGAATGAATTGTCACACACCAACTGCTTTGCAATTTTCCACATTAACGTTATTGATACAATGTTTTGGATTTAGGCAAGCCATACAAGACATAACATAACTGGGGTCCCTAAAAAGAGCATGTAAATGACAAAGCATATCAAAAATATACTTAAATTTTTTAATCTTGAATTTCCTCAAACTGAACTTTCCTAGTTCTGCAAATCCAAAGTACATGAGCTATGTCATGGGTTCTAAAACTCAAACTTGTACTGTCATTTCAACTACATTCCATGTGCAATAACACCCTCCTTACTGCACTCTAAATGAAATAGCATCTTTTTGATAATTACAATTGAAAGAGTTCACTTTTTCCTACATTATGATTCCAAATATTCAATGACAGAACAGAAATATACATGCAGATGAGACAAGATGCCTGCCTTGCTGCTCAAATCAGATGTACTTTATGTGGAACTGAAACAGATAAATCCAGCCCATAATCATGAATTTTAGTGAAATGAACAAAAATACCAAAATCCATTCATTCCAGACCAAACGAAAAAGTTGTTGCAATGTGCATTGGTTCACAATATGATCTGAACTTCAATTTTAAGGAAACCGAAATGACAATTCCTTTTGAAAGTGATGTCGAGCATGTGACTAAGTTCAAATTTCGCTGGGCAGAGCTATGTGCGCATTAATATTGTTGTTGTATCGATGAATCTGTGGTTGTGTATTTAGTTTGGAATACAGTTTAAATTCAATTACTTTGTTCCTTGTACTGGTTTTTCCAGTATAAGTAAGCCTTAGGTAGAATAAGAAGGAGTATATAATAAAAAGGTTACTGCATTTGTATGGGTAAATATGAACTCATTTTGTTGGATGGATACTGCACTCACAAGGTCATGCAGTATCCAGCTGAAAAACTCATACAGATTCAGTAACCTAGTAAGTACATAGTACGAAGTGAAAGTACTGTTATAAATTTGTATATAATTAACTGTAGTAAGAACACTTAAACATATTTATATCATTTATCCAACAGAACTGCTGATTTATAGATCTCTATTTTACCTGACCTGTTTTAAGAGTCTCTTGTGTTAAGTGTTACCTGAAGTGGTATGATCAGTCTCTTTGTAACACTGAAATCATTTTACTGTAAATTTTATGGAAGGTCAACAAAATAATAAATGGACCAAATGTTTATACTCCTTTTTGGCAACTTTCATGCCCAGATTGTCATAATTTGCATTCCTCATTACATTCCATATCATATTTTCAGGTTATTGCATATCTGATACAACATGCATGTTCCCTAGGACTATTGTTTGGTCCTCTAAGCTGTTACATATTTATGTGCCATGGCATGTCATGGTGTCTGTCTGTCCATCCATCTGCTACCACATTTGTTTCCTCACAATTACCTTTGTTGTCCAGCAACCACAGTTACCATACTTTGTTGTTGTTGTTCTGGGCTTTAACGCCATTTTTCAGCACAAGATAGGCTATAGATGGCGGCCAGTATAACTGGTGGAGGAAGAACCCTGGAAAACCCAAGGAAGAACCACCGACCCACAAGAAGTTACTGGCAGGCTTTCCCACATACCCATGCTAGCTGAGCCTTGGACTCTAACCCACACCGACAGAGGTGAGATGGCAGTGATCCGGAATGGTGAGCGCTTTAGACCACTTGGCCACTCGGGGCCCCCACCATACTTTGTAAATTGGTTTGTATTGTGGTAAAGAAGAACCCTATTGATTTTAAGTGCAAAAACTCAAAAGTCAAGATCACTGACTGAAACAAAGAAATTAATTCCATACAATAACTCGAATTCTCCACCCTCTATGATTACCAAGAGGTGTGGATAGCATGCACTTGCATTAAGCCCTGTCAGTTTAAGAAAAGGTTCAAAGATCAAGATCACTGACTGAAAGAAGAAAAATAATGTTTTCTTGTGTAATAATCTTCATCATTTGCAGTTGTTCTAACTTTGCAAATGGATTGCACTTCGTATAAGGAAGAAACTTATTGATTTTGGGGTAATAAATAGGTAAGGAAGAAGCTATTGATTTCACGGTCAAGAGGTTAAAGGTCAAGGTCTCTCAGAATGGAAAAAGAGAAATGTCTGTGCAATTATTTCAGTCATCTACATTAGAGGACTATTAAACATGGGGCAGGCATATAATGTATCATTCACAGTACTGTTATTGTCTATGTAGGTGAACTTTTCCAATTTATACATTGATCGTAAAGTAAGAAAACTAACAAAACAAGTGACTCAAGAATAAAGGACAAGGAACCTATTTACAGAAACCTTGTTTTTACATGTATTACATTGTATTACATTGTTTTTATATGTATTACATTGTTTCTAGAAGGACTTGAAGATAAACCACAGCCGAGCAACTTTTTGAACATACTTAAAATAGTGCCAAAATATTTCAGAGGTATTTGTCCTTACATGGACATCTTGAAATATCAGACTTGGTTATTATAGGTCAGGTTTTCTCTTGTCAGTTTTGTCAGATGTACAAAAATATCTTTAAGAACTTCTGTCCCTGTTAAACACCATCCTGTTTCATTCCTCTGTCATTTTGTTTTAAGAATATTTTCTTGTCATGTTTATAATCACTGAGATCCTGATACAAGTAATGTCTTTGTAAATAGCAACTGTCATAAAATTTGAAAAGAATAATGAATTATTTAAGTATGTTGTAAGAGCTTTCACATTTAAAGCTGCATGGTACACAGGGAAGGCAGATTTGTTAAAATACTCGCCTGGTTCTCTGATTACTCAAAGAGTTCATATGAAAACAAAATAGAACTAATATTCTTATCAAGATGTAGATTTATTTCAAACCGACACTAACCATTTACCAAACTTTACATTATTTCATTGAGGACACTACACTATCCTTTAGTTTACTTTGAACCATTTAATTTCTTGGTTACAACAATACTGGTCACAATGCCATCTTTCATCCTTGGTACAGTATCAGTGCAGTGTAGTGTTCTTTTATTATCGCCACAATGACAGCCAGTGGTGGGGCATACATTGTTACCCCTGTATACCTGTCCGACATCCATCTATCCATCACACCTTGGTCAGCTTTTTCATTGAGGTCAGCTTTAGGGACACTGAAATTGACTCTAATTATGATTAAAACCTGACAGCATTGACCCTGGTCAACTGTTGACGTATTTTGCTAGCAAATCAATGTCGATGCCATTGGTTCTAGTTTTGATTAAAAACTGACAGCATTAACCCTGGTCAGCTGTTGGCGTAATTTATTAGCATATCAATGTAGATAATGCTGGATCTAGTCACAATTATACGCTTTGAAGCAGATCAGAAACTATGCCGCAGTTGAGTTCACCAGGGCAAAAGAAAAAATTATGTTGGAGTAAAATCAAACTGAACATTAAAGCAAAAAGGGGATGACATAAATATGGTAGTTTTTAGTGGTATTAGTCACAGTAGTAAACATTAAGTTGTAGTGGTATTAGTCACAGTAGTAAACATTAAGTTGTAGTGGTATTAGTCACATGAGTAAACATTAAGTTGTAGTGGTATTAGTCACATGAGTAAACATTAAGTTGTAGTGGTATTAGTCACATGAGTAAACATTAAGTTGTAGTGGTATTAGTCACATGAGTAAACATTAAGTTGTAGTGGTATTAGTCACATGAGTAAACATTAAGTTGTAGTGGTATTAGTCACATGAGTAAACATTAAGTTGTAGTGGTATTAGTCACATGAGTAAACATTAAGTTGTAGTGGTATTAGTCACATGAGTAAACATTAAGTTGTAGTGGTATTAGTCACATGAGTAAACATTAAGTTGTAGAAAGTTTGATTGCAAAAAAAATGCATTTTATACAACATTCAAAGCTTGTAGTTGTTGAATCAATTACATTTCTATAAGATCTTAAACTAAGTAATAAGCGAAAAGCAACAAGCTTTGTAAAATTCAACAAATAATTTATTTCCCTAGAATGCAATGTGAAAATGTAAAAGGAACTTACAATACTGCCAATTAAATTCCAATTAATAAAACAATTAACAAATACAATTAATAACACAAGTCCTAATGAAGAAAGCTCTGAATAAACTTTAGCAGTATTCCAAATCATTTCCAACCCTGAAGGTATTGATGTGCCTGTAATGGTCTGTTGTCTCTAAAGTACCAATGGCCTGAATCGTAATGATGTACCAGCAGTCTTTTGTTAAATGACACTAATATAATACAAGGTTTCCTTGTCTGAATTCACTATAATTCCCAGTTGATGTCTCTTTCTCAGAATATTATAGAGTACTTTGTATTTCCAGATTAGAATAATTTGATTTAAATGATTTCAGCCTAAATTAAACACTGAAGACAACAAATGATTCTACCTTGTGATCTTTTAGCATGAAATAATAATTTTTCCAGTAAACAAGATCCCTTTACTTGAAGTAGGTCACAATTTGCATTTTTTTATAAAAACTAATATTTAATGGAAAAATCCATTCTAGAAGATTCTGTTCCTAAAATTATACTAAAGAATGTAGTAAACACCATGTCCTTGCCTCAGACCAAGATAAATATGTTTACCTCTTTTGATAATGATCATAATATTAAACCCACACTCATAGAGAAAATATTGGCTAAGTATTAGTTGTTGCTAGAATTGACACAAAAAAAATAATTCTGGTCAGGTACACAATGAACTTGATTTTGGACAAGGTCAGCTACAAAATAAAATTTTACATAACCCACTGCATATAATGATTCAAAAACACCTAACAAACATTGCTAATTAAATATACAAAACATCTGATATGCATTTTTTGTGTGGAATGAGACTGAATCAGCAACATTTGATATGCTCAAATAAATTTTTTTTTTAGTGGAATGGGACTGAATCATTAGAATTTGATATGCTGAAATTACATTTTTTTAGTGGAATGGGACTCATCAGTGGAATGGGACTGAATCTGATATGCTGAAATTAAATTTTTTTAGTGGAATGGGACTCTAGACACAATCAGAAGAAATGTAAATTCATGGTGTCTTCTGGAGCTAAAATTTGGAAAGAAATTCAACCCTCCATTTGAAAATGGGAGATTGATCAAAGCTAACAAAAGTTGGGTTTGCAAATATTATACACAGTATATATGTATATAATAAAATATCACTGCCACAATTGGTGTTGTTGATTATTCATCCAATTTTACTGTTGCGGTGGCCTTTCTTCTAAATTTTGGTATTGCCACTCTTCCTGTTTGCCTTAACATGAATTTTTCAGATAGACTCCATATATAATGTCTTCTTTATCCCCAAAGAAAATGTATTAATCTAACATCCAACATGGCTGTGTTAAACGTCTTGTTACTGCTGCTCGTGAATGGATGACTGTATCGACATGAGGCTTCCACTCAGACATTCTTCGATGTGTGCTTGCTGATAAATGAACCTGATAACAGACTGACCTCAAATGTGGTGACCTTAGCAACCATCCTAACAGTTTTACTTATAATTGGAGGAGCATAGCTACACAGAGATTTATGTTGTCTAGTTGATTCTAAATGGAAGGGCATAGCAGCATAGGTATTTTCACTGAGAGATTTATGATGTCCAGTTGGTTCTAAATGAAAATGGTGCCAACCTGAAATCCAATATGACCACCATGTTGGCCATTTTGAGAATCTTAATGTAACTTGGACAGATGGACATATTAAAATGGGAGTTTTCATTTAAAGATTTCTAATGATATGTGGTTGATCATAAATTAAATGTTAGTCAAACCATTAACAGGATCACCATCTTGAAAATCTTGTTAATATGAATATTTCTTCTGAACAGATAAATTATACTGACTTGGAGTTTTCACTTAAAGTCCAATAATATCTAGTTGGTCATAAATGAAAGTGATGCAGAGGTAACCTCTCAAATGTGAAAAATTTCATTGCAACTACTTTTGAATTGATGACTGTTATGTCCAGTCTGAAAATCTTTATATGGCTACTTCTCCTGAAGACCGCTTTGGTGACCTAGTGGTTAAAGCAACCACCTTGGATGTGGGAGGTCTTGGGTTTGATCCCCGGCCAAGTTATACCAAAGACTTAAGAGGTTAGTGTTAGGACTGGTCAGTCTGGTGTCAGGATAATGTGACTGGGTGGGACATCATGCTACATGTCTGCGGCATGATGCCCCAGTGCTAGACATCTGTAAACTGCCACACTGCAGACATCATAGCGATATGACTTAAGAAATGGTAAAGCTGTTAAAAATCTAAATCACACACGCACACACTTTTCCTGAATGGATGACTGTATGGCCACTCTGAAAATCTTGATATGCAGGGTTCCCACGCTACCGAGAAATCGGGGGAACAGTCGGGAGAAATGATAATTTTTTCCCGACCGTGGAAAGTCCTTGAATTTCGGAAATATTGATGAAAGTCGGGAAAAACGAGGGAATTTTCACCCACCACTTGACACCAGAAACAATCACGTAATTAAGTAGTAACTAAACTGATCGTGAGTTAAATTTATCGAGTTCTAACCAGAAAATTCAGAGGGTGCAGTATGTATCATTTGGGTGCTTGCAATAAACATATATGCTGAGCCAGTCCAAACGCCCAGTGGATTAGATTCATCTAGTAGACTTTTATTTCCAAGTCAGCTCGATATCCGTATCTTTCCTTATATGGAATTTATGAAAACCAGTCTAGCATCACATGACGCCAACATGATGGTGGCAAAGGATATCCGCTTATTGGATGGCCTAGCAAATTTTAAATGTTAGATCAAGTGATACATGCATGAAATCGATATGAAAATTACTTTTTTAATCAGAAATTGTGAGTATTAAAAGCGTTATGTCTTTAATCTGCTGAAAGACGAGATAAAACTACTTCATTGATGAAATGTGACCTGGTACTCGCGATTTGCATTGCTAGTCGCATGAGTTGTTGTTGTTGTTCTAGGGTTTAACGCCATTTTTCAGCACAAGATATGCTATACATGGCACCAGTATAACTGATGGAGGAAGAACCCTGGAAAACCCAGGGAAGAACCACCGACCCACGAGAAGCTACTGGCAGGCTTTCCCACGTACTCACGCTAGCTGAGCCTTGGACTCGAACCCACGCAGACAGAGGTGAGCGCTTTAGACCACTCGGTCACTTGGAGCCTCAGTCGCATGAGTACACAACTCTAACAACCCACATTTTCAAATGTTGTAGAGAAAAAATATTAAATAAAAGTCGTATACTGGTTGTAATAAAAATACATAAACGAAAGAACACAAAATTCTCTATTTTTATATATCCCGAGAACAATTGGAGTTTTGTTGTATCACGTGACTACCACGTTTAATATAATTGAATTTCTATACAACAACATTATAAAAGAGTTCGTTGTTGATATCATGTTACTATTGGACTTGTGATGTCGTCGTTTGAGATTCGTGAAGTCATGTGACTAGTAATGCAAATGGCGAGTACTGGGTCAGGTTCCATCTACGCGGTAGTTTGGTCTTGTCTGCCAGCGGATTAACGATATATCGAATATAATACTTGCCGTTTCTGAGAAAATAAATCATTTTCCTATCGATTTCATTCAGATATGAGTCGATATAACAAGTTTAAATTTTTTAGGCCCGCTGGTAAGCGACTACAATAAATCGCTACCACACGGTGGTGGCAAATTTCAAATTTTCAATATGAAGTTGCAGTGACCCCACACCCCAACATAAATGTCCAAATATGAAAAATGGGGTGAGAATATTCAGAGGAAACTCAGATTAGAAAACGGACTGCTATTCGTTTTAGCCAAATTTGTAGTCTAAATTGTTGAATCTCAAAGCTGAAATAAGAAAGTGTCGTCCCTTGTATTATATATTCAAAACGATATGAGCCCCTGTATCAATACAGGTTTGGGGACTGGTTTAACATATTACAAGAAGACAAGTTGATTTTACAGAAAAGTCAATCATTGTTTATACAGCAATATATAATTTTGAAGGTCTTTTGTCAACATTTAAATTGACCCTTTTGAAAATGTTTTTTAAATGATGTATTTTTAACCAGATCGTCTTAAGAAGATTAGGTTGTTTGAAAAATCGTGTTTGGGATTTGATTGGCACATATAAATTCAGGGTTAAACTCATTTTGTTAAAGACATGATTCTAATTTTTTGAGTTTATTATATATATATATATATATATATATATATATATATATATATATATATATATATATATATATATATATATACTGTAATAGGAAATGTTACTTTCTATGAGCAAAATAAAGTTAGAATTTTTATTCTGCATATTGAATACGTATTAAATATTAAATATTAATATTATATATTAAATTACGTGCTAATTTATAGAAATATAATCAAATTTGTTTCGTGTGATACATTTTGTGGTTTTGTACATGATCATCTCTTCTGACTTAGATGTTTTGGAGAGCCTTGAAAGAGAAACATCTTTAGATATAGAAAATGCATGTTTTATAATCTAAAATATTATTGAATTCCATTCATTAATGGTCATACATGAACCTTGAAAAAAGTAATTTTATCCTGGAAAAACCCTGGAAATGACCTGGAAATTTATCTTTAGAAAAGTGTGGGAACCATATAATATGGCTACTTCTCCTGAATGGATGACTGTATGGCCAGTCTGAATATCTTTATATGGCTACTTCTCTTGTATGGCTAGTCTGAAAATCTTTATATGGTTACTTCTGAATGGACGATTGTATGGCCAGTCTGAAAATCTTTATATGACTACTTCTCCTGACTACAGGGCTTTCACCAAAACACTGTATAAATATGAAATGTATCACACCAGACTCCAGCAAGGTATGTCATCTTGTTATTGGTACTCTTGTATAGATGATGACATTGACATGAGGTTTTCACTAAAACACTTTTAGCAATAATCAGTTGTTTCAGAATAAAAATTGAACCCACATATTTGCACTTTTATGAAAGTGACTTAAATGACAATGGAGTCAGGTGAGGTCAAGGGTCACTGTTTGCATTTGTGTTCAGTGAGGATATGAACACAGTGACATGTACATGCACAAAATAATATTGACCAAACTTTGTATTTAACTGCATTCCAATAATAATCAGGACTCTGACATTGGTTTTTAGGGCTAAAAGGTCTTGATATTAAGGTCAAGGTTTTGATATTTAGGTCAAGGTCTTGATTCCATGTTTTATCTGTATTGGCTTGTGAGAATAATAACAAAAAGTATGAATCTATTTTATCAATCCTAGTTTGTGGAGATATTTGGAGAATTAATGATGCCAGTTTAATAACATATCCAAAAATCAATAACTAAATTTAACTCAGCATGTGGGTTTACTTTGACATTGTCAGGGACAAAGATGTTCATTGACCTTTTATCCATGCATGTATGTATACAGTTTATCAACCTAGCATGTGAGTATGTCTTGACATTGTTAGAGATACTGAAGTTTAGTGACCTTTTATCCATGCATGTAAGTATACAGTTTATCAACCTATCTTATGAGTATGTCTTGACATTGTTAGAGATACTGAAGTTTAGTGACCTTTTATCCATGCATGTATGTATACAGTTTATCAACCTAGCTTGTGAGTATGTCTTGACATTGTCAGAGATACTGAAGTTTAGTGACCTTTTATCCATGCATGTAAGTATACAGTTTATCAACCTAGCTTGTGAGTATGTCTTGACATTGTTAGAGATACTGAAGTTCAGTGACCTTTTATCCATGCATGTATGTATGCAGTTTATCAACCTAGCTTGTGAGTATGTCTTGACATTGTTAGAGATACTGAAGTTTAGTGACCTTTTATCCATGCATGTATGTATACAGTTTATCAACCTAGCTTGTGAGTATGTCTTGACATTGTTAGAGATTCTGAAGTTTAGTGACCTTTTATCCATGCATGTAAGTATACAGTTTATCAACCTATCTTATGAGTATGTCTTGACATTGTTAGAGATACTGAAGTTCAGTGACCTTTTATCCATGCATGTAAGTATACAGTTTATCAACCATCTTGTGAGTATGTCTTGATATTGTCAGAGGTACTGAAGTTCAGTGACCTATTATCCATGCATATATGTATACAGTTTATCAACCTAGCTTGTGAGTATGTCTTGACATTGTTAGAGATACTGAAGTTCAGTGACTTATTATCCATGCATGTAAGTATACAGTTTATCAACTTAACAGTGACCATATATTGCTGGTTACAAGTTAAAAAATGAAAGGATAATACAAATTGCCACATTAGCTTGGGAAGATAAACCCTTAGAAATAGATCTACACATGTAATCTTATAACATTCTTTAAACAATGCAGATAAAACTACAAGCTTCTTAAAATGTATAGTAGAATTGTGATATAAACCATCTTCTTTAAAATGTTTGAGATTTTCTACGGTGGTATATCATCATAAAGCTTAATAGCCGATTTCAGATTGTTATGTATATCTATCTATTTTTTTTAACTCCTGGTACATGATTTTATCTAATTTTTATAATTTTTATTCATGCTTGTAAATTGTACAGAATATCTTTAGTTTAGCCTACGTGACCCGAGTCTGTTAAGAGATTATATAGACTTAATGGCGTCTTTGGATTAATTTCTCATTGGCAAATGGGGATTGGATGTTTCTAAAAGATTCAGTAACTTCCACTGGTTGAGCTAGTCACATGAATAGGCACGTTTGACGCAAAATGAATAGTGTGATTTGTCATGCGAGGTATATTGTGAAATAAGATTTGTAATATTTTATACAAGGAGAGAACTGATCAATCAGATTAATTCTGATTTTGGAGTCATTTTCATTTCTTGTGTTCCTGTTTAAGTCTGCAGACGTGTTTCACGTTGTACTTAGATATTATTCAAGAGGAAAACATTTGTTTTGGACTGTTCTGTGGAAACAGAAAGTTCTCATTATTTTGGACTATAATAATTTTCTGGAATTGTTGTGAATTATTCGAAGGAGTTCTGTTCGATGCCTTCTTGACAAAAATTTGTTGTGAATTACTCGAAGGAGTTCTGGACGATGCCATCTCAGCAACGTCACGGTTCCTTGAGGACCAATACATTTCCGGTTTTTAATTTTATACAAAACTTATCTTTCATTTAGGACTTTCACAGAACTTTATGAGGATTATTCTGGATTCACATAATAATACTGTAAATTCCTCCCACATTTACATGTATGACATTGGTAATTAAATTCTTTGTAAGTTGTTTTCAAAACCTGTCGGATTTGCTTATTTCTGTTACTTAGCTTGTGACCATAGAGCCGTGACAAAGAAAAAAAGGAATCTGTTTCACAAGTGGGAAGTTGAGAAACTTTGCAAGAATGTGTTCCGCTGGCAGTGGGCACGATCAGATTATGCACACTGGCCGAGATTCACTCTTCAAGGTATACATTAGTATTGTACATTATATGTATGTAATGTGTATTGTGTGATTGACCTTTATCCATAATGGAAAGGAGGAGTTAAACCTACATGTATAATGTCATACAGGTTTAATAGGTAAGAGTTCTAGATACAACCTTAATTCTGACCTTATAATTTTCTAGAACCAAACTTTGTTTACAGTTTGACGGAAATTTCCGTTAAAATAACCCTCATCCTGGTCCTCACTTTGTGTCTTAGGCTTTAATATTAATGCTGATCATATTAGAATTATTCATTCATATCTTAACATCCAAACTGGATTCAGTCTTATTGTGTTTATTTTTAATTTGAGAGGATTTATTTATTTAAATTATGCACTCGAATTTCAAAGTCCTCATTAATTTCGGACTAAATCAATAGTTTGAGATTATTGTGAATTCATTCGAGGGCATTTTGGATTATACTAGTGTGATTCATCTAGACTGTTACCACATAAACAATATTCTGGGCACTTGGCACATCAGCATATTCAAAATTGGAATTCATTCAGAACACCACTGGAATTCATTCGGAATGCTCTATACTTTTTATATGTGATGGAACTTTTACAACTATTTGGAATTTAATTCACAATACTGTAAATTCTTTTTAAATTTTCACTTTGTATTCTAAGAAGATAAATTATTTGTTGAATTTATAATACTTGTTAGTTTTCTCTCTTTAATTTGTTTAACACCATAGAGTCGTAACAGGTATGCGTGTCCTATATACTAGGGGCACAACACCGCCTCATCTATGTCGGATCTACTGATGGTACAACACCGACTCGTCTCTGTCCTATATGCGGGCTGCACAACACAACCTCATCTCTGTCCAATATACTTGCGGAAAAATTCCGCCTTGTCTCTGCGATTTGTTCTATTAGATGATGACGTCAGACTTGAGGTCAAAGATAATGGCAAATTTGTATTGTACTAACCGCTGTCTTGCAAACATGAAAACTTGATCAAGTAAAATTATTTTTTTTTTACAGATCTAGTGTGTTCAAGTTTCTCAAAAATATTAGAGATGATTTCAATATTCATCAGTCTCCATAAAGATTAAATGGATAGAAAAAACTGTCTTCTCATGGATTCCTGGATGTTATTTTCAGTCAAAGATTGTCAACCCCATTTTAGGTACTATTGTTTATTTTGTTCATGGTTATAGAGACCCTTAATGGAATTGATGTTCACGGTTTTCCCTGCGAAAACCATTGATTTCTCTAGCAGTTGTGTAGCAAATTCCTGTACAAGTAATTTGAACGTATATCTCATCTCAAAAAGTATCACTAATTATATGCCAAAGAAGGCCACAGTGACCTACCTTTTATACTCAACTGATAACCAAAATTTTCACTGTGCTCCCGACCGCTCCGGTGGCCTAGTGGTTAGAGCGTCGGCCTCGGATACGGGAGGTCGTGGGTTCTATCCACGGCCGAGTCATACCAAAAACTTACAAAAATGGTACTAAAAGCTGCCTCGCTTGGCGCTCAGCATTAAGAGGTTAGTGTTAGGACTGGTCGGCCTGGTGTCAAGATAATGTGACTGGGTGGGACATCATGCTACATGTCTGCGGCATGATGCCCCAATGCTAGACATCACTATAAACTGCCACACTGCAGACATCGTAGCGATATGACACCTATGGAAAATAGGTGACAATGACCTTCTTTTCTTGCTCTAATGACTTTGCTGATTACCCCATAGCAGAGGAGGTCCTTCTAGCATCTCCTCTAGTTGTTAAATATATTTCTTGCATCGATGGGTTGTTATCATGCATGATAGTTAGAAGAGAGAGAGAGAGTACACGAGATGAAGAGGGGTGGGGCAGTGCGGTCAGCGTGAAATATATATTTTTAAGTAATTATAAAAGATGTACGAAAACACTTGAAATGAGAAACAATCTTTTAAAATGCTTGCAGTTAAAAAATTTACTAGAAAGAATAAGAAAAATATGACAGATTAACGAAAAGAGATAAGTTTTAATAGCACTTTGGTAAGAATGAGTGAAAATAATAATTTGAGTAAAGTTTAAACAAAACGAGCAAGCAAATGACTTGTATCGCAGTATTCTATAACTCTGGCTAATATTAAAACAGCAACGATTACATATATCATTTTGACTGGGACTGCATAAATCATATATTAAAGCACATGTTTATTATTTTGTAGACACAACATGTAAAAATATTCACCATCCAGAACTTGATATCACTAAAATACAAAAGGTTATGCAGTTTATCACAACACAGTCAATGGATAAACTTATTAAACTTTAGTTTAACCATATCAGACTTTATGAGGTTTGTTGAAAATGTTCAGTTGAAATACAAAACAAAAAAATACTTTACAGTTTGGGTCATTACTGGTGCACCTGAACTCTGCTGGCAACGTTACATACAGTTTAGCAGACGATACTTGCAGCTAAATACTGAGCATATGAACATCCGTCTTTATTAGTTACCGTGAGCATCCGAACATAGGTCTTTATTAGTTACCGTTAGCATCCGAACATAGGTTTTTATTAGTTACCTTCAGCATCCGAACATAGGTCTTTATTAGTTACCTTCAGCATCCGAACATCGGTCTTTATTAGTTACCTTCAGCATCCGAACATCGGTCTTTATTAGTTACCTTCAGCATCCGAACATAGGTCTTTATTAGTTACCTTCAGCATCCGAACATCGGTCTTTATTAGTGACCTCGAGCATCCGAACATTGGTCTTTATTAGTTACCTTCAGCATCCGAACATCGGTCTTTATTAGTTACCTTCAGCATCCGAACATCGGTCTTTATTAGTTACCTTCAGCATCCGAACATCGGTCTTTATTAGTTACCTTGAGCATCCCAACATCGGTCTTTCTTAGTTACCTTGAGTTTACGAACATCGGTCTTTATTAATTACCTTGAGCATCCGAACATAGGTCTTTATTAGTGACCTTGAGCATCCGAACATAGTTCTTTATTAGTGACCTTGAGCATCCGAACATCGGTCTTTATTAGTTACCTTGAGCATCCGAACATCGGTCTTTATTAGTGACCTCGAGCATCCGAACATCGGTCTTTATTAGTTACCTTCAGCATCCGAACATAGTTCTTTATTAGTGAACTTGTGCATCCGAACATCGGTCTTTATTAGTTACCGTGAGCATCCGAACATAGGTCTTTATTAGTTACCTTGAGCATCCGAACATCGGTCTATATTTGTCAGTGACCTTTCATCAATAGTAACGTATCTTTTTCGTTTTCTTTTACTGTCTTCTGCTTCATAAATGTGTTTCATACGAGAAGAAGGTGAATGATCTGTAGATCAAGCACCCTCAATGAAATGAAAACGTTGACATATCTTTGTGGACACTGATAGAGTCCTTGACCTTTGGAAAATCAGCCGTGTCTCACCTTTCTTCTATATCGTGCTCCACAAAAGTGCCTTATATTTCCCTGACATGTAAACAGACAACTTTTTGAAGCAATCACTTGCTTTGCACACCTTTTGCTGCAATATATAAATTCAGATTGCATATTTTACCAAACTATAGCCAAATGCTAGTTTGATTTTGTTCTGCAAAGTTGTTTTTTTTTCAGTGAAGGAAAGATGATGATCCAACTATAGTACAGTAATTAATTGAATAAATACGTTTGTAGACTCAACACCCATCATTTACATACAGATGCCATGTAACGCTATGTAATTTTAGCTTTTCAACAGTCTTCAACCGGTAGTGATCAACACTTTGCAAATGCTAAGAGTAAAAAGCTGTTACGTTTATAAGGAATAAACGAGAGGCGTTCAGAATTGAAGGTTTCTTTTATCTAGAGATGCAAACGATCATTAAAAATTATCAAACATATAAAAATAACCTTAAGCTAAAATATAAATATTAGAAAGCTAATTCACACAATCACCAAGATTGTTCTCACGCACATTTCTTTTGATTATAAATATAGCTTTATTACAAAATCAGGATTAAGTATCACTCTCATCTCATTCAAAGTAAGCTCTGTTGAAAATTAATTGCACACGTTCAAATAGCCATTCCTCCGAAATAGAAACACGTCCTGCAGAATACACATTCATACGTAATCGTTTACATTTTTAAAAAGAAACGACCATTTATATCTTACATTACACGAAAAGCTCCAGTATAAAACGTAGAAAAAAGGCACAAGATATTTAGACACAGGACAGGACGGATTTATAATGAAGTTTGACGAAACCCTATAATATATTATTCTAATTTCTCGACGTGTCTTTTTGTCCAAATGAAAATATTCAAACTCTGAGTTGAGTTTATGCTTATCCTTGAAACCTTTTGAAACCTAATTTTAGATCAAAAGGCTACATATATTTAATCTTTTCCGTGAAGATGACTTATACGAGTCTATGATGGATCAAGAGCAAGAAGGTGAAAGATTCCCGCACACAGCTCCGTTGATTACTTCTAAGTGGACTTACACGTTTGCCAAGATTGCACTACCGACCTAAACAGTAGTAAAATGTCTTTCTTCCAATAAATGAAATATTGCCATGGATGATTTAGATAAGCAAATTCGTTGTTGTTCAATAACATATTTTAGCAAGAAATGGGACAATATCTGTATCATCAAGATCTGTGAAAGACAAAATTATTTCCAATACAACGCATCAATAACTATTGGACATATCATCGTTGTTGTAATTCAAAATCCAATATTAAAAAACTTGATGAATGTTCCATGTGGTCTGTAGGCACATTATTCATATACTCCTCATTGTTCACAGCAGTGTTCTGAAAACACATTATTCCTATCATACTCGTCATTGTTCACAGCAGTGTTCTGAAAACATTATTCGTATCATACTCATCATTATTCACAGCAGTGTTCTGAAAACATTATTCGTATCATGCTCATCATTGTTCACAGCAGTGTTCTGAAAACACATTATTCGTATCATACTCATCATTGTTCACAGCAGTGTTCTGAAAACACATTATTCGTATCATGCTCATCATTGTTCACAGCAGTGTTCTGAAAACACATTATTCGTATCATATTCATCATTGTTCACAGCAGTGTTCTGAAAACACATTATTCCTATCATACTCGTCATTGTTCACAGCAGTGTACTGAAAACACATTATTCGTGTCATACTCATCATTGTTAACAGCAGTGTTCTGAAAACACATTATTCGTGTTCTGAAAACGCATTATTCGTGTTCTGAAAACGCATTATTCGTATCATGCTCATCATTGTTCACAGCAGTGTTCTGAAAACACATTATTCGTATCATACTTGTCATTGTTCACAGCAGTGTACTGAAAACACATTATTCTTATCATACTCATCATTGTGCACAGCAGTGTACTGAAACACATTATTCTTATCATACCCAGCATTGTTCACAGCAGTGTACTGAAAACACATTATTCTTATCATACTCATCATTGTTCACAGCAGTGTACTGAAAACACATTATTCTTATCATACTCATCATTGTTCACAGCAGTGTACTGAAATCACATTATTGTTATCATACTCATCAGTGCTCACACTCATCATTGTTCACTACAGTGTCCTGAATACACCTTATTCGTACCATATTCATCATTGTTCAGATCAGTGTACTGAAAACACATTATTGTTATCATACTCATCAGTGCTCACACTCATCATTGTTCACAGCAGTGAACTGAAAACACATTATTCGTATCATATTCATCATTGTTCACAGCAGTGTACTGAAAACACATTATTCATATCATGCTCATCATTGTTCACAGCAGTGTACTGAAACATATTATTCGTATCATACTCGCCATTGTTCACAGCAGTGTACTGAAAACACATTATTCGTGTTCTGAAAATACATTATTCGTGTTCTGAAAACGCATTATTCTTATCATACTCATCATTGCTCACACTCCTCATTGTTCACATCAGTGTTCTGAATACACGTTATTCGTATCATACTCGTCATTGTTCACATCAGTGTTCTGAATACACGTTATTCGTATCATACTCGTCATTGTTCACAATAGTGTTCTGAATACACGTTATTCGTATCATGATATCTTTGTTAATAGCAGTGTTCTAAATACACATTATTCGTATCATACTCATTGGTATTCACAGCTGTGTTCTAAATACACAAAGAAACATGAGTGGGATTGATAATGTCTTCATTGATAAACGCACAGATGAACTCCCTGAATAATAATCATATCCTGAAATGAAAGATACGAAATCAATAGTCATCATCATCATCATCAACATCATCATCTTTTTATTAAAATTAACGAAACTTTAAATCTGAACGTGTGATAAAAAATATCAGCAACTGTTAAATTACTGAAAACACCTTTTCCATGTATGATGCTAAGATACTTACAAAACTATCAGAACTTTTTAATGTTTCACATATTTATATCCAAAGGAAAAAGGGTATACAAGTTAAGTTATTTCCTTTCTTTAGTTCAGGAGCTATTTCTGTCCCCTCCCCTCAAACACCACACACACACACAGACACACACACACACACACAGACACACGCACGCACACGCACAAAGAAAAGAAAAAGCCGTATTTTGAGCACGGTCTTATTTATAAATTCCTGGAAAATGTCGTCATTCCTGGATTGGATAGTGTTTCGATTAGTGTAAACATTTCAGTCAGGAAAACATGCAGACAATCAGACTGCCTCGTATTGGAAATCGAATTCGTAGTGTAAGTTGATTTACTTACGGCATCTGGTTTCGTCTGTCATATCTTCACAATCAAACACACCATCACATACTTGTGAAGGAGATATGCACCGTTTGTCATCTGTACATCGGTGTCCTTGACATGGAGGTAAAGTGGTCACTTCTAGAATTGACGGTTGTAAGAATGCAAATTAACGCTATGCTTCCTTTTTCAACATGTTGCAAATATATTCATTACAGTATCAGTTTAATCAATCACATCAGACCTATCAATCGATGTTGAAAACAGTTGAAAAATGAGAAAAAAATGTAAATACTTAATTTGTCTGACTGCTATAAAAGATACAAGTTTTCAAAATAAGTTTTTTCTTAAAAAACGATGTGTACAAAGCGTCTGATTCTGGATGCCTCGATACATCTCAAACTTTTATTATTTCTTAAACAAGAAAAACATTCACCCTTAAAAATGAATTTTTGAGGCTTGTTGGTTATCTCACTCAAAAATGATATCGTCCTTCTTTTGAATCAGCTTCTGATGCATCTGCATAACGAAACATGCTCAGCTGTCATGTGACTAAAGGCCCAATGATTGTCGACGTAGACTGGGGTTACAAAAGTTATTTTCATCTTTGTCTGCAGAATTTATGAGGGAAAAAACTCTGAAAACCACACAGAATGAGGACAAAAGACAATACATTTTGCACAGAAATAGGTCTAGAGACAATACGTTCTACACAGAGAGGTCTAGATACAATATGTTCTACGTAGAAATGAGGTCTAGCGACAATACGTTCAACACAGAATGAGATATAGAGACAATACGTTCTACACAGAAATTACAGAAAGGAGGTACAGACATAACACGTCACAACAGAATTTGGTCTAGTGACAATACGTTCAACACAGAAATGATATATAGGTGGTGCTCTATAGTTTCGTATTTTGAATTGGGTTAGATTTTAAAAGAAAAAGCATTTCCCCGGTTTTCCTCACTGGTTATACTGGGTATTAAAAAAAATTCTTTGTATATCTTACGTATTTTGAAAGAACTTTTAATTCCTTTTATTTTGGTTTATGATTGATGTGTGCAATGTGGATTATAGAATATACAGCTTGACCTTACTCTGGATGTGCATCTTTCAAAATAATGCTAGCTCCGCTTGGTCATTTTCACTTTCTGCACTTTGCGTCATAGTTATTAAATAAGCGACTCTGCTATCTGGCGATTTACTATCCAGTTTTGGATATAATGCCTACGGCTACCAATTCTGAGGTTACGTATGTAGGTTAAGAGCAATCAGTTCCAAACACGCGGCCACATTACTTTGTTAACTTTCGTGACTTACTGATATAAATCTTATGCATCTTTTGGAATTAAAAAAGTGTGTTATGTAAAACTGACGATGCTTGTTGGAGCGCTTCCGTTGTCAGATCTTCATTTTCGGAGGTGCGTAGTTTTGCATGTTGTAAAGCTCTTCAAGTAAGTAAATCTTCCTTGTATTTCTCAATCCCATAAGACTAAATAGAAGACATCAGTTTAAAAAAAAACGGAACTTGTGAAGTTTCCACTTTCTGGACTACAGAGGTAAATTGATAAAAAGGACTACAAAGGTAAATTGTAAAAAAAAAACAAATAAAAAAAGAAAGAAAACCCCAACTTTTTAACAGATAATTCATTCATTGCACTTTCGGATGCTGGTAATTTCCACAAGTACAATATCCAAAGAAATTTCAACCACAAAACATGAAAATAACATTGAAGTATGCCAACATTTTCTCCACTATGCATGTTGCAAATGTAAATAACTTCATCTTACACCCACCACTCCCTCAGAAGTTCATAATATCTGTAGAGCGTTTACACAGAGACAATAAGTTGTACACAGAATGAGGTATAGAGACAATACGTTCTACACAGAAATGAGATATAGAGACAATACGTTCTACACAGAAATGAGGTATATAGACAATACGTTATACACAGGATGAGATAATAGAGACAATACGATCTACACAGAAATGAGATATAGAGACAATACGTTCTACACAGAAATCCTGGTATAGAGACAATACGTTATACACAGGATGAGATATAGAGAGAGTACGTTTAACACAGAATGAGATACAGAAACAATACATTCGAAATACATTGCATGTGCTATGCAAATACAGGATCACTCTCATCATATTTATTTTGAAGACGTATATATTACTTATAAACTGATGAAGGTGTGGGTACGACTTCTAAACATGGCTAGGGCATGAAGACATATGTATGGCTTATAAAGCAGTCATGATGGCATACTTGTAAAGCTGACAAGGGCAAGAATCATGTCTAAGACTTGTAAAGCTGACAAGGGCATGAATCATGCCTAAGACTTGTAAAGATGACAAGGGCAATAAATCATGTCTGATTTGTCAAGCCGACAAGGGCATGAATCATGCATAAGACTTGTAAAGCTGACAAGGGCAAGAAATCATGTCTAAGAATTGTAAAGCTGACAAGGCATGAAATCATGTCTAAGACTTGTAAAGCTGACAAGGGCATGAATCATGTCTAAGACTTGTAAAGCTCACAAGGGCAATAAATCATGTCTGACTTGTCAAGCCGACAAGGGCATGAAATCATGTCTAAGACTTGTAAAGCTGACAAGGGCAAGAAATCATGTCAAAGACTTGTAAAGCTGACAAGGGCAATAACTCATGTCTAAGAATTGTAAAGCTGACAAGAGCATGAAATCATGTCTATGACTTATAAAGCTGGCAAGGCCAATAAATCATGTAAAAGACTTGTAAAGCTGACGAGGGCAATAAATCATGTCTAAGACGTGTAAAGCTGACAAGAGTATAAATCATGTCTATGACTTGTGAAGCCGACAAGGACAATAAATCATGTCTAAGAATTGCAAAGCTGACAATGACATAAAATCATATCTAAGACTTGTAAGCTGATAAGTGCATGAAGCCATGTCTATGACTTGTAAAGCTGACAAGGGCAAGAAATCATACCTAAGACTTGTAAAGCTGACAAGGGCATCATGTCAAAGACTTGTAAAGCTGACAAGGGCAAGAAATCATGTCTAAGACTTGTAAAGCTGACAAGGGCAATAAATCATGTCTAAGACTTGAAAAGCGGACAAGGGTATGAAAGTATATTTATCACTTATAAAGCTGATGTAATAATAACAAAACACAGATGGTTTTAAAGTGTGTTTGTGTGCGTTTGTGTGTGTGTTTTAATCTATCTCTTTCTCATACCTGCTGCGATTCCCTCCATTGAACCCGACCAGCCAAGATTCCATAAATCTGACAAATAAAATATTTATAAAACTTTTGAGCACATTAAAACTTTCTGATGCATTAAGTGCAAAATATCTGTTGTCATTATTATATATTTTCTCCAAAACGAGCAACAGGATTGATGCAACCTTGACATAAAGTTTGCAAATATATGTACTTTAATGGGTAAAAGAAGAGGAAAAAACTGCTGTCACGGAAGCTCCCTCTGTATGTACTTTAAATGGGATGGGGACCTGCTGCAACTGAAACTAACAATATAAATAAAAAAACAATGCAAAGTAGAGATCATGCATGAAGTCAACTCGACAGATGTTCTACACTGAGTGGTTGAAGAACATCACATATCATTGGATATTTTCTCAATTACAACCTATTCACTTAATTCAAGGTATTTTTTTATTTTGAAAAGTTAATTTTTGTTATTGTGGATTTTTCGCTTGTATTTGTAACTAGTTGTTCAATATCGACGTAAAATTTAAAAGCTAGTCGTGAACAGAATGAAGGCAACTGTAAATAGCATTTGATTGATATCTTACCCGGCATGGAACACACTTCGTCTGACCTGTCCCCACAGTGATCAACCCCATCGCACATCAGGTCCTTGTCTATACACCACAGGTTATGGCAAATGTAATCCTTTGGGTCAGGACAACCATCTGAATGAAAATGGTGAAGCTTGAGTATTAGATACGATAGATCACAAATATTCTGGCTTTAACTGTAATTAAAACAAGAAGCAGCGTCTTTACTGAAGAAACCAATGAAAAATATGAGGTCTGGCTTAGCGGTGTGATGAACCTAAAAGAGATGATCCAGTTACAATTATGGAAATAAATAAATGATCGAAGGGTTTAGATACGTTGAAATCACCCGGTCCTGACCAAGTCCATCTGAAAGTTCGACTATATGTGTTATTTGGAATTATTGACAAACCACTTTGTATGATATTCAATAGCAGTTCTGGAAAATTGGATCAAGTATCTGTATTAATCAATTAAGGTGATAAGACAATATCATTTAACTACAGCGAGTTTAACAAGTGTAATTTTCAAACTAATGGGAAAAAATAATCAGGAAAGGAATTGTGGAACATATATTTAAAAATAACCTCTTAAGTGACAAGCAGTTTGGTTGTATCAGTCGTAGATCAACTTCCCTCCAGCTATTGAGAGTTCTTGATCGTGGGACAAAAATATTCCAGTATACACACGATTTATATGGATTTTATGAAGGCTTTCGATAAAGTTCCTCACACATGTTTTTAAGTAAACTCAAACAATATCATATTAGAGGCAAAACCTGCACATAGATCCAGAACTTCCTTAGCGATCGAAAACAGCGAGTTCATATCAACGGCACATACTGTACATGGAAATATTTTACTAGTGGTATACCACAAGGATCAGTACCTGGCCCTATACTGTTTGTAATCTTAATTAGTAATTTCCCCGACTGCGTAGTTTCTGAGGTATTCGCATTTTTGACAGCACAAAAATGTATCGAGACATCCAATCTCAAGACGATGTATACATCATCCTACATGATCTGGACAATATATTTGAATGGAGTGCAAAATGGCTCCTGTGTTTCCATCATGAGAACTGCAAATGTCTCAAGATATGCAACAAACAAAGTTATATGACAACCCCCATTACAATGTGAACAAGTATAATGGGGACATGACGTATTTAGAAGTGGTGGAGATAAAGGCTGGTGCAAATGTTGACAGACATTTAGTAATTGACAGACTGATTCAGATTCAGGTCATCAAAGCCAGTCAGACAGTCAGCATCATAAGACAAACTTTTGCCTCCCACATGTTTGCTATTCAAAGAACTGGTCATACCTCACTTACTATATGCCAACAGTGTGTGGAGTCCGCATAAAAAGAAAGACATCGAATCAAAAGAAAAAAAGAGCTACCAAAATGATAGCGACTACGGATTCTGAGATTACCAACTCAAGTACCGTAGATCTCGTAGAGATATGATAGAGACTTTTAAGATCTTGTCTGGGATTTATGATCAGAAAGAATCAGTCGAGCTGTTTAAATTAAACCCTAATACCATTACGAATCTGTGATAAATACAGGGGAGCAGCAGCTCCGGCATTCATAACGACCATACTGCAAGAAATTTCGGAAACATTCTATACTATAGTAAAACTCATACAGGTCATGTATGCGCATTTACTCAAATTAAATTAAACATGAAAAGTTGTTTTAAAATAGTTTTAAAAAAATAATAATAATTATGCTTTAAAAAAAGTATAGTCCATCCTGATTAATGAATGATATGCACTTTAACTGTTATCCAAAAATTTCCTGATGAAAATTATCGATCGCTATTTTCTTTTACAATGGTGGTCATGTACTAGACTGGATCTAGAAAAAAGCACGTCGAGTCTAATCGTCACAATATAGGGTAGTTCGAACTTGTTTATCAACACGTGTAGCTTTCATAATGACAGCACAGCACGCGACTTTCAATCCGGATTGTACTGGATGACAGCTTTAAATTTATATCGTCCAAAAAAGTCCACATACTGTAACATTGATTTTTGCCGTACTTACTTCTCGGGGCATGTAAATAATGACGCTCCAAAAAAAAATATGGATGTACGAGGATCCAAATAAAGTGAACAATTGCCATTTGAAGGTATGTAGTCCTATTTTCTCCAGACCCTTGCCACCCCATTTTTGATATTTGGATATTGATGTTGGGGTGTAGGGTCAGAATCCACTGCCTGTCGAAAAATTGGAATTCGCCGACACCAGTTGGTGTCGGCATAGCGTAGCTGCTTAGTAGCCGGACTCGCAAACTTGAACGACCTTACATCGAGATAAACCTGCATGAAATCGATAGGACTATGATTTATTTTCTCAGAAATTGCGAGCATAGCATGTGTTAGATCTTTAATCCGCTGACAGACAAGATGAAAGTACATCGTTACTGAACTTTGACCTGGATCTGGCCCTTTGCATTCCGAGTCACATAACTATACAAATCTCGCAACGTACATGTTATTGACATCAGCGCTCATATAGTCACGTGACATCAACAATAACCCATTCCTAGTGTTGCTGTAGAAAAACAAATCGAACATATAAATTAAAGTCGCGTAATCTTCATAGAAAAATGAAAGAACACAAACTTCTCAAAATATTTATTTTGAAAACAATGACCGGAAATCTAAGCAGAGAGCACAGGTCAAAGCGGTAGTCACGTGTTGCCAACAAAAACATTGCTGATACATGCTCGGTACTTGTTGAAAATGGTTTTCTCCACCCTGCTGAGATACCAAGTTTTCTGGTCGTTGTTCTCAGAATATATATGTTGAGAATAAAGTGTTGATTAGATTTATTTACAAACAATAAGTGACTTCTATATAATATTTCCAAATTCTATGTACAACAACTTTGGAAATTTGTTTCTTGTTGATACCACGTGACTATATGACCTCACTGACGTGTAGGTTGCGGAGATTTTTATAGTCACTAACTCGGAATGCAAATGGCGGGATCCAGGTCAAATTTCAGCAACGATGTACTTTCGTCTCCTCTGTCTGCAGATTAAGGACATGACGAATGCTATGTTCGCGATTTTTGAGAAAATAAATCATATTCCTATTGATTTCATGCAGGTCTATCTTGATAAAAGGTTGTTCAAGTTTGTTAGGCCGGCTAGTAAGTGGCTACCATATGCCGATACCAATGGTGTCGGCAAATTCCAACTTTTCGATAGGCAGTGGACTCTGACCCTACACCCCAACATCAGTGTCCAAATATATATATACATATATATATCCAATATATATATATATATATATATATATATATATATATATATATATATATATATATATATATATATAATGGAGTGGCAAGGGTAAAAGGAAAGTCGGACAAGAAGGTATGTAGAATCAGATTTAAAAAAACACACCCATTACTGAAATGATCGGTGCTGAACGCCTGCACGACTTTTACAATTGGCAAGGTTGGCAACGGAGTTTCTAGGCTTGTCAGGTATAACATAAATATTAGTCAATTGTTTCGATGCATTTCAGAATAGTTTTGCAAATTATACCTTGCCTAAAATAAAGCGAATACTAATGATCCATCTGCCATGAAACCACGACTGTAAGAACGGAAGTTTCAAAGTAATGCAGAACAAATCATTGTAAATCGAGTATCACTAAAATCAGTGTGACACCTTTTCCAAACTCAAGGTCGCTGTGGTATAGTCTGTTAGCAGCACCAGCCTTAGCAAACGCAGGGTCCAATTTGAATCATTTTAATGGGTCACCCTGGATTTATGCGCGGGGTCCTCTGCCAGCAAGTAATTTGGAAAACAAACTTTTAAACAAGTTGTATATAATACTGAAATTAAAATTTGCTTCCATTGCTTCAAAATTACGTTCTCTCTAGATACATATCTTTTTTAAATTACTAACGCTCGGGGCCCCTGTGAGCACGGGGCTTGATTGGGCCAAATCGGTAAATCGGCCTAAAGCCGGCCCTGTCTGTTAGCATTTAAAATCTAAATGTTTTATATAAATTATAAGCAGTGCAGTCTTTCTTTATTTACAAATCTAAAATTTAATACCGAAATTATAATAAAAAGTTGTTTTAATGTATTGTTGTGAACTTGATCATATGAAAGTAGCAAATGGAGACTATTCCGCAGCAGCGGTCACCTGAACGTGACTTTAGATTTGTGCCACACTGGTTCCCCCCCCCCCCCCCCGGTATTTGATGCAAAATTGTTTGTTTTGGATTACTTTGGAACTATCGTCCATACAGTCATGCTACCATGATGGATTAATGATTAACATCTGTTCTCTTAGGCAAGGTGTGATTTGTAAACTTATTTTGAATGGCATCAAGAAAAATGGTGAATATTTATATTACATCCCACCCATCTACTTTTCTCAAATGTTCTGACATTTCTTACTACAGTGATGGAATTTCAAAGGCATGTCATTGAGAGAATATGAGACAGTAACATTTACTTACCGTCTGTGACATTGTCTACTGCTGTGTATACTAAATTGATGACATCGGAGCTATAAAAAGCTCCCCTCAGCCTAATGTAAAGACCCTTTCCACTTGTGTGTAACATAGTGCCCACGGTGATATTAGTAGACACATATCGTCCAATGAGAGGATCTACTGATGTCAGCCCGTTGTTGATGTCTAACACATTTATACCAGAGTGCAGCCAGCCTGTTGAGTAAAATGTATATTCCTTATATTTTTTATATATTTTTTTATTCATTCATTTTTTTAAATGCCAAGAAACAATACATGAGTAAAGAATATTATCATGAATTAGATATAGCTGACAATTCTTCTTCGATCGACCGCTCCGGTGGCATAAGTGGTTAAAGCGTCCGCCTCGGATGTGGAAGGTGGCAGGTTCGAATCCCGGCTGAGTCATACCAAGGACTTACAAAAATGGTACTAGCAGCTGTCTCGCTAGGTGCTCAGCATTAAATGGTTAGCGTTAGGACTAGTTAACCTGATGTCAGGATAATGTGACTGGGTGGGATATGATGATACATGCCTGCTAGACATCACAATAAACTGCCACACTGCAGACATCGTAACGATATGACTGAATACTTTTTAAAGCTACGTTAAAAATCCAAATCACACACATACACACACAAACCAGATAATTGATTCCTCTCTACACCACGGTGTATTTGTTGTTTTGCTTTTATATAACCCGTTATTGGCAGGGGCGGACTAAGGCTCACTGGTGCCCTAAGCACTGACAAATCTTGGTGCCCGCCTCCTTTCCACGTACACCTGGGAAGATAACCCTAGGGTGCACCATGATCAAGAAACAGAACATTATGATCAATTTGCACTAGTTTTATAAAAAAAATTTACAAATCTTCATTCGTTTTTTTTTCTTTTCACCCTTTTCTCAACTTTGTGGTGCCCCCTTTGGCCGTGGTGCCCTAAGCACGTGCTTAGTCTGCTTAATGGTTAATACGCCCCTGGTTATTGGTCAGAATGGCTGGACACAGTCACCAACTGCTTTCATATAACCCGTTGTTGGGTCAGACTGGCTAGCCACATTCATCAGCTAGTTTTATATAACCCGTTAGAGGTCATCCATTTAGTACGTACGCACAAATCTGGCAAAGTTTGACCCCTTCCCGCTCCCTGTACACATGCGTACTTTTTTACACACACCCCACCTGCGTACGTACGCTTGCACACACCCCACCCCAATTCTATAGAACGGCCTATAGATATTTAATCCACGCAGAAACCATAAAGGATTAATAATATTTACGTGTTTAATAAAACAGATAGTCCACCGACGTTGAATGTTTGGCTGCATCAAAGAAATAAGCTGCGTAACTTTAAACACTTTGTCTAGTGTCTGCTAAAATTCAAATGTTGACTGAACCAGTCGAACAGGTTACGTATTAGACAAATTATTATCGAGGTTTCACCCTCATCACCCCGTTTCCTATGCATACGTATATTATCAGTTCACACCCCCACCCCCTTACGCAAGCGCATGCATTTGGGTTACGACCTCCCCCTCCATGCGTACGTACTAAATGGATGGCCCCTAATTATTGGTCAGAATGGCTGGATACAGTCATCAACTGTTTTCATATAACCCTGTACTCAGTCAGGTTTGTAATTTTACCCGCTATCAGTCAGATGGGATGGCCAGTCATCAACTTTCCTATCCACATTTTTAAATTCTATTGTTTAGCCACAAAATCAACTCATTAATTTTGAAATGAAGGTTACACGTGACATTTTGTGGAGATGTATGCATGTGTTAATAACATGCAATGCCAGCAATTCTGGGCCCGTAATCTTAAAGCTTGTGCTTGAAAATAATCTTGTATCCATAACTCCAAAAAAAGAGTAGGTGCTTGGCGAATGTATGCGTTAATTAAATGTAGAACGCAAGAAGATGACAACAAGTTGAGAAATTTTTTAATCACTATTCTTCTAACTTTACCCACATTTGAACTTTGAAATTGAAATTTACTTTCTTGCTAAGAAATGTTTCGATAATATGGGCTCTGATATCCAAAGTGGCAACATAATCTCTGGGCCACCTAGAGATAGATTTATACATTCATCTACAATTCACATTTTTTGGGGGACATTACTGTTATTGAGAAACACTCTCTTTTTATCTGACTTCATCAAAGTATGTGGCCCTCGTCTGGTGGGATTTTGTTTTTGTTTTTTCTTTTTGTTATTGGGGGTTGGGAGTTGGGGCGGTTTACAGAAATTGATAAGGCTTTATTTTTAAAAAGGTGATTACGATTGTGAAATTGGTGTAAAATTTAACGCTAAATAAAAATGTTCGGCCAAAACAATGACATGCAGGAGTGTAAATGATATCAACTTAGCAGATTCTTCAGATAAAAACAGCTAATACCAACTTCAACGCACACTCATCTCGAACTATCGCAATAAAAATAATTCAGTATTGGTGGAGTATATAAATGAGGCATCCCATACATTTCGTATTTGTGGTTTTGACAGAACCCATCTCATCTAACTATATATGATTAATCAAAAGCTAAATATCGGATGAAATTGATTAAATTCTGTTAAATAATTTCATTTATAAAACTAATCGTCACTATCTCAAAGCCAAGCTTATCGTACCCGTTTGCTCACAAGGACTCACGGTAGTAATACTATAGAAGAAACGATAAAGTAGAGCATATATGGGTTTGGCTTACCACGATTGGTTTATAATGAAACTAACGTTGTAGTGAAATTATTTTAATTGCGACTGAAAAAACAGAGGCAATGTTTTCTTCATGGAATTTCAGTTCTTTTAAAGACTTTAGTTTGGATAACTCATTACTGAAATTATTGCCTGACTCTGGTGCGGAATTGAAAACACGTGTTTCAATTACGTGTAGAAAATGCGCGCTCTTAAGGTTTTCTCTATTCAGAAACTTTCATAATGTTTTCATAGGTTTACGATATTGAATTAGCACCGTGAGTCTTCAAAGCGATTGGCTTTCATAATGTTAACTCCGCGCCAAATAAACCCTAATCATGAAACGTTTCTTATGATCCATCTTGCGCTTCGGATTTTGCACAAGTGAACTTCATTTTTTCGCTTTGTTGGTTTTAACAGCACTTTTATCCCATTATTGTTATGTCATGCAGATGAAAAGGAAGCTCAGTGCTTTTCACGGCTGGTACACATCAGTTTTCAATCTGTTCGGTCATCTTCGAGTACGTTGATATGAAATTACCATTTAGTGAATGGGGTCTAGCAAATAGTGTTAACTCATTGTAAAAAATAGACTCATTCAGCATCCCAACATACAATTAGACGAAACTTGTCTTGATTACGTAAATATATGCCGGGTTCCAATAGAATGGTGCGGGATTAACATTATGGAAGTCCATGGTTTCAAATGGGAACGGATACGATAGCCTTGGCATTGATATACGGAAGGTTAGATTTTAAAATATAAAGTATTTAAAAGAACTATCGCATATGATTTTTATCCAGATTCTAGCAGTATTTTTTTTATATAAACAGATCTAGAGAAGAGCACAAGGTTCAGAGAATCCCAGAGACATCTTCTTTATGTTCTTTTTTTTTAGTTTCTTTTGAAATATTTGTCTTCATTATTTACAGCAGCTTTTGATTAGTATTGATATCACATTTTTATTTACCATCATATCTTTTTATACAGATACTGTTACTTATTTACCATCATATCTTATTTCTAACATACACTATTTCTCATTTACCACCATATCTTATTTCTAACATACACTATTTCTCATTTACCACCATATCTTATTTCTAACATACACTATTTCTCATTTACCACCATATCTTATTTCTAACATACACTATTTCTCATTTACCACCATATCATATTTCTAACATACACTATTTCTCATTTACCACCATATCTTATTTCTAACATACACTATTTCTCATTTACCACCATATCATATTTCTAACATACACTATTTCTCATTTACCACCATATCTTATTTCTAACATACACTATTTCTCATTTACCACCATATCTTATTTCTAACATACACTATTTCTCATTTACCACCATATCTTATTTCTAACATACACTATTTCTCATTTACCACCATATCTTATTTCTAATATACACTATTTCTCATTTACCACCATATCTTATTTCTAACATACACTATTTCTCATTTACCACCATATCATATTTCTAACATACACTATTTCTCATCTACCACCATATCTTATTTCTAACATACACTATTTCTCATCTACCACCATATCATGTTTCTAACATACACTATTTCTCATTTACCACCATATCTTATTTCTAACATACACTATTTCTCATTTACCACCATATCTTATTTCTAACATACACTATTTCTCATTTACCACCATATCTTATTTCTAACATACACTATTTCTCATTTACCACTATATCTTATTTCTAACATACACTATTTCTCATTTACCACCATATCATATTTTTGCCACGTAATGTTTTTTATTTATCACCCTGTCTTACTTTGCCACATAGTGTTTTTTTATTTATCACCATGTCTTACTTTGCCACATAGTGTTTTTTATTTATCACCCTATCTTACTTTGCCACATAGTGTTTTTTATTTATCATCCTGTCTTACTTTGCCAAATAGTGTTTTTTATTTATCACCCTATCTTACTTTGCCACAGTGTTTTTTATTTATCACCATATCTTACTTTGCCACATAGTGTTTTATTTATCACCCTGTCTTACTTTTGCCACAGTGTTTTTTATTTATCACCCTGTCTTACTTTGCCACATAGTGATTTTATTTATCACCCTATCTTACTTTGCCACATACCGTCTCCCAAAGTTATTTTATCTATTCGTATGATGACTCCATCCGGATTGTTGGCAGTGTAGCGTCTTATGGTCCACACACAATCGTAAAACTGGTGTATCCTCGAAGAAACACCGGAAAACTTGATTATCCCCCCTGACTGCATCAAATAGCTGGAGCTGCAATCTGAAACGAGGAATAGATGAAGCAAAATCGATCCTCGAAAATTTATGCTTAATATGTAAAATACCGAGATTGCATAGCTACATGACTACAAAGTTTAAATTTTCACACTTGATAGTAAATAAATCAAGTTATCAGCAATAGGTCGGACTTGTTTATTTCTCTTGTTGTTGTTGTTTTTATTGTTATTCCAGACACATACCACAATTTTTCCTTGCGAAAAAGTAAAATGTCCGTGTTGTGAAGATGTTACATGTACAGAGGTTACAGGCACAGGGTCCTCGTTGTGAAAGGATTGCCGAATCTCTCCTGTCAAGAGAGTACGCGGTCTGTTTTGTCTAGTCCGATAAATCAACCCCCACATCTGTTTTGATACTGATGGATGATATGTGGGTATGATGTCACCTATTCATTAAAATATGCAATTGGCTGCATGCAGATCTTTCCGGAATAAACCTGGGTACACTTTAGACACATACCAGTAATTAGTAATAGCCATATCTAGTTCAAAGTGGTCACAGGACAGAGGGTTGTGTTATTTCACGTGGATTTACAATGGATTTGCTCCGGAAACATGACGTATATGTCACCAAAACAACCCTGCGGCCGACGGTAGCTCCACAGCCGCGAGAAATACCGATAAGTTTATAAAATGTACACCGATTGCCTGTAAAAGTTTTGCAGCTTTTAATGAATAGGTGATATCAGTCCTAAACCGAAAATCAATATTGTCAAGGGTGAAGGGCTGATTTATCGGCGTATGTTTTTTCAAGCGGATAAAGAATCTTGTGAAGAGAATACAGTCTTGATTGAGTTAATATGAATTAAGAGGAGTCTTTTTTGCGTTAGTATGAAATAAGATTCTGTCATGAGTTAGTATGAGATAAGAAGTCTTTATTGAGTTAACATGAATTAAGAAGACTTTGCTGAGTTAGTATGAATTAAGAAGTCTTAAGTTAGTATCAAATAAGTCTTTATTGAGTTAACATGTTGGACTTGTGATATAAATTTTAGGATTATTTGAGATTTAATTGACAATACTATAAGCTCCTCTTAAATCTTCCCATTGTACTATACGAAAATAAGTTATTTGTTGAATTTTAAATAACTTATTGGTTTTTGCTTTTTCTGATACTTAGAGAAAGACCACAGAATCGTAACACTTGCTAAAGATGTTTTTTTAGTCATCCACTGAACATTTGTCGTCTAAATACATTTTTTCCATTCTAGTTTAATGGAATCGTTTACTTACTTGTCAAAGGTTTATCGGCCCATGCACTACCTGAAAACAAAATATAAAGTTATTTAGAGGAAAAGGAGGAACATTCATAAGAAGCAATGCTGCTGCTATTATTTTCTACGCTTTTGAACTGAAGAAATGGCATGTCTTACAGAAGCCTACATACCATAGACTCTTACAAACTGAGTGAGAGTTCATTTTACCGTGTCTTTTATTAATGATAGTTTCTAATGATGGAAGATAGTGGAGGAAGATGGAGGATCGCAAAGTCTATTCAAACTCTTGGCAGCATTTAAACATGCTACTTCGTTTCTAAAATGTTACAATATAGTCTTCACATACATTAAAAAGAAACGATGATGACACGGATTTGGTGTATTTATGTTTCCAGTGCAGAAAGAAGAGACTCAGAGTCAATAAAGTCTGGAGACTGGTCATAAACTTCTGCACGACTTGATGTATCAGGAGATACTAATGCTTATAGTTCCTTTATGCGACTTGATACATCAGGAGATACTAATGCTAATAGTTCCTTTATGCCACTTGATACATCAGGAATTACTAGCAGTTCACATGTGTGACTTGATACATCAGGATATACTACTGCTAATAGTTCCTTTATGCCACTTGATACATCAGGAATTACTAGCAGTTCTCATGTGTGACTTGATACATCAGGATATACTACTGCTAATAGTTCCTTTATGTCACTTGATACATTAGGAATTACTAGCAGTTCTCATGTGTGACTTGATACATCAGGATATACTACTGCTAATAGTTCCTTTATGCCACTTGATACATTAGGAATTACTAGCAGTTCTCATGTGTGACTTGATACATCAGGAGATACTACTGCTAATAGTTCCTTTATGTCACTTGATACATTAGGAATTACTAGCAGTTCTCATGTGTGACTTGATACATCAGGATATACTACTGCTAATAGTTCCTTTATGCCACTTGATACATCAGGAATTACTAGCAGTTCTCATGTGTGACTTGATACATCAGGAGATACTAATGCTAATAGTTCCTTTATGTCACTTGATACATCAGGAATTACTAGCAGTTCTCATGTGTGACTTGATACATCAGGAGATACTAATGCTAATAGTTCCTTTATGTCACTTGATACATCAGGAATTACTAGCAGTTCTCATGTGTGACTTGATACATCAGGATATACTAATGCTAATAGTTCCTTTATGTCACTTGATACACCAGGAATTACTAGCAGTTCTCATGTGTGACTTGATACATCAGGATATACTAATGCTAATAGTTCCTTTATGTCACTTGATACATTAGGAATTACTAGCAGTTCTCATGTGTGATTTGATACATCAGGATATACTAATGCTAATAGTTCCTTTATGTCATTTGATACATCAGGAATTACTAGCAGTTCTCATGTGTGACTTGATACATCAGGAGATACTAATGCTAATAGTTCCTTTATGTCACTTGATACATCAGGAATTACTAGCAGTTCTCATGTGTGACTTGATACATCAGGATATACTAATGCTAATAGTTCCTTTATGTCACTTGATACATCAGGAATTATCAGCAGTTCTCATGTGTGACTTGATACATCAGGAGATACTAATGCTAATAGTTCCTTTATGTCACTTGATACATTAGGAATTACTAGCAGTTCTCATGTGTGACTTGATACATCAGGATATACTACTGCTAATAGTTCCTTTATGCCACTTGATACATCAGGAATTACTAGCAGTTCTCATGTGTGACTTGATACATCAGGATATACTAATGCTAATAGTTCCTTTATGCCACTTGATACATCAGGAATTACTATCAGTTCTCATGTGTGACTTGATACATCAGGAGATACTACTGCTAATGGTTCCTTTAAGCCACTTGATATATCAGGAATTATTAGCAGTTCTCATGTGTGACTTGATACATCAGGATATACTAATGCTAATAGTTCCTTTATACCACTTGATACATCAGGAATTACTAGCAGTTCTCATGTGCGACTTGATACATCAGGAATTACTAGCAGTTCTCATGTGTGACTTGATACATCAGGAATTACTAGCAGTTCTCATGTGTGATTTGATACATCAGGAATTACTAGCAGTTCTCATGTGCGACTTGATACATCAGGAGATACTAATGCTAATAGTTCCTTTGTGCCACTTGATACATCAGGAATTACTAGCAGTTCTCATGTGCGACTTGATACATCAGGAGATACTACTGCTAATAGTTCCTTTATGCCACTTGATACATCAGGAATTACTAGCAGTTCTCATGTGTGACTTGATACATCAGGATATACTACTGCTAATAGTTCCTTTATGCCACTTGATATATCAGGAATTACTAGCAGTTCTCATGTGTGACTTGATACATCAGGAATTACTAGCAGTTCTCATGTGTGATTTGATACATCAGGATATACTAATGCTAATAGTTCCTTTATGCCACTTGATACACCAGGAATTACTAGCAGTTCTCATGTGTGACTTGATACATCAGGAGATACTACTGCTAATAGTTCCTTTATGCCACTTGATACATCAGGAATTACTAGCAGTTCTCATGTGTGACTTGATACATCAGGATATACTACTGCTAATAGTTCCTTTATGCCACTTGATACATCAGGAATTACTAGCAGTTCTCATGTGTGACTTGATACATCAGGATATACTAATGCTAATAGTTCCTTTATGTCACTTGATACATTAGGAATTACTAGCAGTTCTCATGTGTGATTTGATACATCAGGAATTACTAGCAGTTCTCATGTGTGACTTGATACATCAGGATATACTACTGCTAATAGTTCCTTTATGCCACTTGATACATTAGGAATTACTAGCAGTTCTCATGTGTGACTTGATACATCAGGATATACTACTGCTAATAGTTCCTTTATGCCACTTGATACATCAGGAATTACTGGCAGTTCTCATGTGTGACTTGATACATCAGGATATACTACTGCTAATAGTTCCTTTATGTCACTTGATACATTAGGAATTACTAGCAGTTCTCATGTGTGACTTGATACATCAGGATATACTACTGCTAATAGTTCCTTTATGCCACTTGATACATCAGGAATTACTAGCAGTTCTCATGTGTGACTTGATACATCAGGATATACTAATGCTAATAGTTCCTTTATGCCACTTGATACATCAGGAATTACTAGCAGTTCTCATGTGTGATTTGATATTTCAGGAGACACTAGTAGTTCCTTTGTGCAATTTGTCTTTTCACATACAGTTCACTTCGATCATATTTAGTTAAAGGATTCCTAGCAATGACTAACTGTTTAGCTTTCCAGCAAGTTAAGACTTTGCAAATAATAACTTAGAAATGTTTCAAGAGTTACAATGGAATCAAGAACTCGAAAATAGCAAACAAAATCATATAAACTGAAACCAATGCTGATCTATTTTAAATTAAAGGTAGAGCAAAAGATAAATAATGGTTGCAGGGAAATTTATGTCTCGTCTTTAAACGGTGATTTCCAGTGTGAGTGTGTGTGTGTGTGACTTGGGTAGTCAATGTCTCGTCTTTAAACGTTGATTTCATGTGTGTGTGTGACTTGGCTAAGCTATGTCTCGTCTATAAACGGTAATTTCCTGCGTGTGTGTGACTTGGGTAATCTATGTCTCACCTTTAAATAGCGATTTCCTGTGTGTGTGACTTGGGTAATCTATGTCTCGTCTTTAAACGCTGATTTCCTTTGTGCGACGTGGGTAATCTATGTCTGGTCTATAAACTGCGATTTCCTGTGTGTGTGACTTGGGTAATTTATGTCTCGCTTTTAAACGCTGATTTCCTTTGTGTGACTTGGGTAATCTATGTCTCGTCTGTAAACGGCGATGTCCTCTGTGTGTTACTTAAGTAACCTATGTCTTCTTTAAACGGTGATTTCCTCTCTGTGTGTGTGTGACTTGGGTAATCTGTCTCGTCTTTAAACGTTGATTTCCAGTATGTGACTTGGGTAATCTAGGTCTCATCTTTAAACGCGATTTCATGTATGTGTGACTTAGATAATCTATGTCTCGTCTATAAATGTTGATTTCATGTGTGTGTGACTTGGGTAATCTATGTCTCGTCTATAAACGGTGATTTCCTGTGTGTGTAACTTGGATAATCTATGTCTCATCTTTAAACGGTGATTTCCTCTGTTTGTGACTTGGGTAATATATGTCTCGTCTTTAAACGTTGATTTCCTGTGTGTGACTTGGGTAATCTATGTCTCGTCCATAAACGTTGATTTCCTGTGTGTGTGTGATTTGGGTAATCTATGTCTCCTCTATAAATGTTGATTTTATGTGTGTGTGACTTGGGTAATCTATGTCTTGTCTATAAACGGTGATTTCCTGCGTGTGTGTGACTTGGGTAATCTATGTCTTGTCTATAAACGGTGATTTCCTGTGTGTGTGTGACTTGGGTAATATATGTCTCGTCTTTAAACGCTGATTTCCTTTGTGTGACATGGGTAATCTATGTCTCGACCATAAACGGTGATTTCCAGTGTGTGTGACTTGGGTAATCTATGTCTCGCCTATAAACGTTGATTTCCTGTGTATGTGACTTGGGTAACCTATGTCTTCTTTAAATATTGATTTCCTGTGTTTATGATTTGATAATCTATGTCTCTTCTTTAAACGGCGACTTCCTGTGTGTGTGTGACTTTGGTAATCTATGTCTCGTCTTTAAACGCTGATTTCCTTTCTGTGGCTTGGGTGATCTATGTCTCCTCTATAAACGTTGATTTCCTGTGTGTGTGACTTAGGTAATGTATGTCTTCTTTAAACGCCAATTTCCTGTGGTGTGACCTGGGTAATATATGTCTTCATTGAACGTTGATTTCCAGTATGTGACTTGGGTAATCTATGTCTCATCTTTAAACGGTGATTTTCTGTGTGTGTGACGTGGGTAATCTATGTCTCGTCCATAAACGTTGATTTCCTGTGTGTGAATTTGGTAAACTATGTCTCGTCTATAAACGTTGATTTCCTGTGTGTGACTTGGGTAATCTATGTCTCGTCTTTAAACTTTGATTTCCTGTGTGTGACTTTGGCAAACTATGTCTCGTCCATAAACGTTGATTTCCTGTGTGTGTAACTTGGGTGATCTAAGTCTCGTCTTTAAACGCTGATTTCCTTTGTGTGACTTAGGTAATGAATCTCTCGTCTTTAAATGTTGATTTCATGTGTGTGACTTGGATTATCTTTGTCTCGTCTATAAACGGCGATTTCCTCTGTGTGTGACTTGGGTAATCTATGTCTCGTTTATAAACGGTGATTTCCTGTGTGTGTGACTTGGGTAATTTATGTCTTTTTAAAAAGTTGATGTCATGTGTGCATGACTTTGGTAATCTATGTCTCATCTTTAAACGGCTATTTCCTGTGTGTGTGTGACTTGGATAATCTATGTCTCGTCTTTAAACGCTGATTTCCATTATGTAACTTGGGAGATATATATGTCTCGTTTATAAACGGTGATTTCCTGTGTGTGTGACTTAGGTAATCTATGTCTTCCTTAAACGTTGATTTCAAGTGTGTGACTTGGGTAATCTATGTCTCATCTTTAAACGGCGATTTCCTGTGTGTGCGACTTGGGTAATCTATGTCTCGTCTTTAAACGTTGATTACCTGTGTGTGATTTGAGTAATCTATGTCTCGTCTATAAACGTAGATTTTCTGTGCGTGTGACTTGGGTAATCTTTGTCTCGTCCATAATCGGTGATTTCTTGTTTGTGACTTGGGTAATCTATGTCTCGTCTATAACGGTGATATTTTGTACATTGTGACTTGGATAAATTGTCTCGCCTATAAACGATAATATTTTGTGTGTTGTAACGTTTAAAAAATTGAGTCAAACTCTAAATACAAAATGCATAGGCGAAAACTTCGCCTGAATTGATGTCATCTTAAAAAGATTTATCATGTAACACAAGCAGAAAATAAGACGCGATTCCTCACCTGCTACCAGATGATACGTGGCCTTAAAGCCGATGTTACTGCTTGAAGCGTATGTACCCTCTCCAACATTAAACACCAGAACTAAAGTGTTCGTGTTAGACACCAGAATGGGGCGTTCACCGCGACGTAACACAGACGTTCGAGAATTCCCTGACAAATCGTCGTAAACCTAAAATAGTATCGAATATTTATAATAATTACAGGGGGGAGGGGACATTAGAAGCAGGAACAACAAGAAAAACTATGATACAGTTTCGAATCAACTGTTGAAATACATTAACCTAATAAAGAAAACTCAGATAGAATCTCGAATCAGCTATTGAAATACATTAGCCTAACAAATGACATAATCAAATATAACAGTTCTAATCAGTTGTATATTAGCTTAATAATTAATAGATAATAGAATATTGTCTAAAAGCGATAACAAACTGTGCCACCCACCCGCCACGAAAACTGAAACCAAGGAACTGTAGTTAATTGGAATACACCGGCTTCAAGAAAAGAAATTAAAATGGTCTTGAATTAAAGATGACTTGAATTGGTTCCATTTCGTGTTGTTGTTTGTCTATATTTTGTACAAAAAAATAGTTGACACTTTCTTGTACAAAGAAATCAAATAATTTGCTAACAAGATGCAAGAAACGTTGAAAATGAAATAAACATATGCAAGAAAAATTCAGTTAGAATTGAATAAAAGGGATTTTGTTTACATCACAATTAGAAATTGTAATGTGTACGTGTGAGAGAATTATATTGATTATGAAGGAGCATTACATGTATAAAGGATGTACTTCAAGTCACAAGACCATATACCTGGATTTCACTTTCTTCTGCTAAATCCCAGTCATCGAATGTCATTCTGATATGACCATAGGGATCCAAATTTTGTATCATATACGTAAAGGTCTCTCCATTTAAAGCGTATCCCTGAGGAAAATTGGGGGAAGTAATGTTCCCCGATATGACACTGTCCAATGGAGATGTAACTGTTCCTTGAATCTTCACGACTTTATCTAAAAAGATTAATAAACATGAGACAGATTATATAACTTATGAAAACTGTTTACTTCAGTGGCATAGCAAGAAATTATGTCTGCCCACCCCAAACAAAAACTAATTCTTGGGCCCCCTCCCAAACTTTTGCTTGGTGTGAATTTTGGGTTGTTGGGCGGTTGCTACGCTACTATCCTATATCAAGTCAGGTAAGAATGTCGCACACGTGGAGCCTTGGATATTATTATGTACATACGTATTTATGAGTGTTTAAAGGCACGTCAACACAATAATGGCTATATGTTGCCAATTAAAAAGTACACGTCGAGAAAGGTAAAAATCATGGATTGCAAAACAACTTTAGCAAAATAAACCCTTCCAAGCAAATGCACACATGAAGCGCCACAAGTTAAAATATAAAAATTAAAATGTAAAATGTACATAACAAATGTAAAAGGTATAAACCGTATTCCTTAAAATAAGTCCAAGGTTTTCGTATAGTGTTTCATCAAAAGCTCCTTCAATGAATTCACATACAAAAGTTCTGTCTTACATGGTGCAAATCGATGCACGTGACAAGAATCTGTTCCACTATAATCAGTGGGCACTGGCAAAGTATGTAGACTAAAGTTCACACTTCAGGAGGTACGCCGAGTCAGCTGTGTCCTATAGCAGAGATCGACACAATGCGTGCTCATCTCTGGAATTTGTTCTACACGAGAGACGCCATAATGGGTTGGATGTTACAAAGCTTTCTGTGAATTGTTTAACATGTTTTACCAAGCATCCATGTCAATTTATGTGATATTTGAAGTGCGGGTATATAAAAGCTTTCATTCGGAAACAGGCGATTACAGAGTAGCTCTGGCTGCCTTATTTGCCCTTTCATTACCTTAGTTGTTGTTGTTGTGGGGTTTAACGCCATTTTTCAGCACACGATAGGCTATGTATGGCGGCCAGTATTAATGGTGGAGGAAGAACCCGGGAAACCCCCGGGAAGAAGCACCGACCCACGAGAAGCTACTGGCAAGCTTTCTCACATACCCACACTGGCTGAATCCTGGACTCGAACCCACGCAGACAGAGGTGAGATGGCAGTGATCCGTAACGGAGAGCCCTTTAGACCACTCGGCCACTCGGGGCCCCTCATTACCTTGTACCTATGTGACTAGGAAGCCAAGGGCTGACAACTTATTCCAGATTATTATAGGAGCAAACAATGTTACTGTAAGATCTGAGATATTAACGGGTTGTCAAATTTAAGATTTTGCACTGCTGTCAGACAAGAAAGATAATACGAAAAAGATGACGGAATTGTATGTTAAAAGGTTTCACTTTAAGTTCGGAGATTCGAGTATGTATGTAATTTTCTGCTGTAAAAATGCAGGCTATATCCGGTAACCGGCTCAATGATTATTTCAGTGACTTTTACAAGGGCAGCAACAGCTGCATCTCTAACTTTCGAACCGCCTGTATAAACTGACAAATGGCCACGTAGGAGGCTCTGATTTCATAGAATTAAGTCTGAAAAAGATGACGATTGGTTGACGTGTTTTTGAATTAGCAAAGATTAATAGCCATTATTCTGGGATGCTTTGATAACCAATGTGATATTTTTGGAATTTATAATATGTACAGTATTTTCAACATTGATATTTGCTGTTTCTATGTGATGACGAATTTTTATCGCCAAAAAAAAAAGGATTTTAATTTGGTTCTGCGCGTGCAAGGTTTAGTGTCTGGACATAGAGGCCACGTGACGAATGTGATTTTATGGAATTAGAAGATACCTTGTTACTGTACTGAATACCCAATGCAGTGATAGCTTATTTGCCTACACAGTGAGGCTTTCTGAAGATAAAGTTCTATGTACCCAGACAAAGTTTAAGCCCCTGGTTGTGTATCTAAGTTCTAATGTACCCAGACAAAGTTTAAGCCCCTGGTTGTGTATCTAAGTTCTAATGTACCCAGACAAAGTTTAAGCCCCTGGTTGTGTATCGGACCAAGCAGATACAATTTATAAGCTGATCGACATCCAACATAACTATAGTCAAGTTTTGACCTTACTATGCTATTGGAGCAAGACCTTATGATCTGTTCCCCAAAATACAAAGCTCTGAATTATCTATCACGTGGAACGAATGTTTGTTTAGGGTAAAATCTAATCTCTAAATATTTGGTGTTCTCCATAACAGGAATAAAACAACTATTAGGATAGAATTTTGGAATCATGAATTGTCAACAGCAGGAATAAAACAGACAATAAACAGAATTTTGGATAGTCATGATTCGTCAAATACAGGAATAAAACAACCAGTGAACATAATTTTGGATTGTCACGAATCGTCCAAAACAGAATTTTGAATCGTCATAAATCGTCCAAACAGAATTCAAGGTTTAACTGAAGTGCACCGAAACAGTCTGAAGAAATGTAAGCTCCATTTCTAAACTCTATTTCAGTTTATCTGTAGTTGACTCTAATAGTACGTATAGTCTTATCTGTAACTGACTCTCATAGTACTACAGTCTTACCTCTAACTTACTCTCATAGTACTATAGTCTTATCTGTAACTGATTCTCATACTACTATAGTCTTATCTGTAACTGACTTGCATAGTACTATATTCTTATCTGTAACTGACTTGCAGAGTACTATAGCCTTATCTGTAACTGACTCTCATAGTATTATAGTCTTATCTGTAACTGACTCTCATAGTACGTATAGCCTTATCAGTAACTGACTATCATAGTACGTATAGTCTTATCTGTAATGACTCTCACAGTACTATCGTCTTAGCTGTAACTGACTCTCATAGTACGTATAGTCTTATATGTAACTGACTTGCATAGTACTATATTCTTATCTGTAACTGACTTGCAGAGTACTATAGCCTTATCTGTAACTGACTCTCATAGTATTACAGTCTTATCTGTAACTGACTCTCATAGTACGTATAGTCTTATCTGTAACTGACTATCATAGTACGTATAGTCTTATCTGTAACTGACTTGCATAGTACTATATTCTTATCTGTAACTGACTCTCATAGTACTATAGTCTTATCTGTAACTGACTCTCATAGTACGTATAGTCTTATCTGTAAATGACTTACAGAGTACTATAGTCTTATATGTAACTGACTCATAGTACTATAATCTTATCTGTAACTGACTCATAGTACTATAATCTTATCTGTAACTGACTTACAGAGCACTATAGTTTTATCTGTAACTGATTCTTATAGTATTACAGTCTTATCTGTAACTGCCTCTCATATTACGTATAGTCTTATCTGTAACTGACTCTCATAGTAAGTATAGTCTTATCTGTAATTGACTTACAGAGTACTATAGCCTTATCTGTAACTGACTCTCATAGTATTACAGTCTTATCTGTAACTGCCTCTCATATTACGTATAGTCTTATCTGTAACTGACTCTCATAGTACGTATAGTCTTATCTGTAATTGACTTACAGAGTACTATAGTCTTATCTGTAACTGACTCATATTACTATAATCTTATCTGTAACTGACTTACAGAGCACTATAGTTTTATCTGTGAATGATTCTTATAGTACTATAGTCCTATGTGTAATTGACTCTTATAGTACGTATAGTCTTATCTGTAATTGACTTACAGAGTACTATAGTCTTATCTGTAACTGACTCATAGTACTATAATCTTATCTGTAACTGACTTACAGAGCACTATAGTTTTATCTGTAACTGATTCTCATAGTACTATAGTCTAATCTTTAACTGACTTTCATAGTACGTATAGTCTTATTTGTAAATGACTTACAGAGTACTATAGTCTTATCTGTAACTGACATGCATAGTACTATAGTCTTATCTGTACCTGACTTACAGAGTACTAGTCTTATCTGTAACTGACTCTCATATTACTATAGTCTTATCTATAACTGACTCTCATAGTACATATAGTCGTATCTGTAACTGACTTGCAGAGTACTATAGTCTTTGTGAAATTTCGAATTTTGAATTACATAAAATTTTAAAGTTTAATGCACTTAGCAATTAAAGTCTTATCACAGTTAAGCCAGAGAAGTCTTTGTGAAAGGTCACTTCGAACTTTCGTCGTTCATCTCCCCCATGTCAGTCTAAACTTCAAAGGAACAATATTTCCGAACCAGTGAAATTGACCTGGGTATCTTAAAACGGTCTTTAGAAGTAAACATTTGAGCTGCCAACCCTAACCGCTTGGTAGGAACCTATGTCCACTTATCATATTTCAAAGTGAAAATTGTCACGCACTGTCGTACACAGATTCTGAGCTGTCTAAATTTGATAAAAGAAATTATTTCTTTAGGAAAGATTAGGGACTCTTGTCAACGATTGGGTAGAATAAATTAGGGCATACACTTTAGAGCAATCCGACTTTAAAGTGACGACCCTAGTTGAAATTCTTTAGTCTGGTAATTTCCTAGAAGAGGAAACTTTGTCTTGACTCCATGGAAGCCTAAAGATTAGTGTTTTCCTCGTGAAACAAAAAAATGGACCAGTTGGTCGTCGTGTAAAAGGAAAGGCATGTTTTGTGCTAGGACGCACAAGTCCTGAGAAAATACAGCGACGAGGTACGCAATTTTAGTTTCACGTAATATTCTATTATTTGATTGCTTGTTTTATGCAAATGTGTTTCCTATGACTAGGTTTCCATATTATGTATCGTTTACTCAATTCATGGAAATGTGTGGATGTTAGAGTTGTTATGCAACTTACTTTATTCAATTTCATGGAGAGTGTTGATGCTAGAGTTATTATGCAATTTATTTTATTCAATTTCATGGAAAGCGTTGATGATATAATTGTTATGCAATTTACCGTTTTAATTATACAGTTATTAGTTCATTGGTAGAGTTGACTGCATGCGATCCAAATGTTCATATGTGTAAGATTTCATATGGTTATATGAAATAACTTCCTTTGTTGTTAGGACGATACAGATCATCGTGAGTTAACGATAATTACCTAATTATATCTGATTTTGTAATGCTTGGATAATCTTATAGTTACGGAATGCCATGAGTTACATTTCTTTTGAATTTCATGCAATAGTAATCGAACATGTACTAGCATATGTAAATTAATACGGTAATATTTAGTAGTCGTTCATGTGGTAATTTAAGACTTGCCGCTGGAAAGCGAGGTCAATGTCCTACCGTACTAAGTCAGAATTTACGCGATGTGTGGATAGCCACAGGCTCTGAATAACGATTAAGTGAATTGCATGTGCCTCTTGAACAGAAGGTATACAGTATTATAAGGTAAATTTGTCCTATAAGGAACAGCTTTCGGAGAGAAGGACGAGACAGTCCGAAGACAGGAGTACGAGGAAAAGAAAGAAAGAAGGACGAGGTCAGAATAAAGGGGACCAGGAAGTCCATGAAGGGACAGAACCTAGAGTTCAGGAAGTATGAACTAGGAGACGCTGATATACGGTCAAAGTGAATGAAGGTGATGCAATCAATCGTGGACATTGAGCTCTTTCCAACTCTCGTTATGATGATGTAATCAATCCAAATTGGACACACCTGTTAAATTCTACTTATATAATCTAACTTGAATTTGAATTACCGTTTTAATTTGTTCTGATTAAATTTGTTATTTTCTTGTCAAAGGGAGCTCGTATTGTTTATTTCTCCCCAGTATTCTCGCTCAGTTCTCTGTTAAAATTCCATTCTTCTTTCACTCCCGCCGGGCTATAATATCGAGGGAGGTCATCCTCTGGATAACGCCAGCCAAACCCAATTAACCACCCCTCTTTATAAGAGGGCGACGTTACAGTCTTATCTGTAATTGACTCTCATTGTACGTATAGTCTCATCTGTAACTGACTCTCATAGTACTATAGTCTTATCTGTAACTGACTCTCATAGTACGTATAGTCTTAACTGTAACTGACTCTCATAGTAATATAGTCTTATCTGTAGCTGACTCTATTAGTAATATAGTCTTATCTGTAACTGACTTGCAGAGTACTATAGTCTTATCTGTAAATGACTCTCATAGTACTATAGTCTTATCTGTAACTGACTTGCAGAGTACTATAGTATTATCTGTAACTGACTCTCATAGTACTATGGTCTTATCTGTAACTGACTTGCAGAGTACTATAGTATTATCTGTAACTGACTCTCATAGTACTATAGTCTTATCTGTAACTGACTTGCAGAGTACTATAGTATTATCTGTAACTGACTCTCATGGTAAGTATAGCCTTATCTGGACTTGACTCTCATAGTATGCATAGTTTTATTTGCAACTGACTCTCATAGTAAGTAGTTGATTGCATAGCACCATAGTCTTTTCTGTAGTTGATTGCATAGTACTATAGTCTTTTCTGTAGTTGATTGCATAGTACTATAGTCTTTTCTGTAGTTGATTACACAGTCCTACAGTCTCCTCTATAGTTGATTGCACAGTACTATAGTCTTTTCTGTAGTTGATTGCACAGTAATATAGTCTTTTCTGTAGTTGATTGCATAGTACTATAGTCTTTTCTGTAGTTGATTGCATAGTACTATAGTCTTTTCTGTAGTTGATTGTATAGTGCTATAGTCTTATCTGTAGTCGACTTGCATAGTACTATAGTCTTTTCTGTAGTTGACTTCCATGGTAAGTATTGTCTTAGACCTAAAGCAGATCAAAATGTCGTCGCGATATACCGGGGTAATAAACACTCTGTTTATGGATTCAACGTATTTCACTGTGATGTTGATTTTGATTTTGTACAGGTGAGTGACCCTATGGGGTACACCCATGTCATTTTAGCGTTTCGAAAGGGTGGTACCTATCTCAGCTCGAAACTTCTATCTTTCAAACATTTTTATACAAAGTTAAGCATGGGTTGAATAGGTAATTCAATTATGCCACATATTCATATTGGTTCATATCCTTTCTCCAATGTAGGACTATATTATATGGATACATGCATGACTGCAATAGTTTGTAGAACAATCGGACAATATTGTGTGCATATACGCATTACTACTACAGCCGTCAGGGCTATTGCATGAATACACGCATGACTACTAAAGCCTGTACGACTATATTATATGTATACACGCATGACCTCTATATCCTGTAGGACTATATGATATGTATACACGCATGACTGATATAGCCTGCAGGACTATTGTATGAATACACGCATGACTACTAAGACTTGTAGAACAATATTGTATGGATACATGCATGACTACTATAGCCTGTAGGACTATATTATATGGATACACGCATGACTACTAAAGCCTGTATGACTGTGTTATAAGGATGCACGCATGACTACAATAGCCTGTATGACAATAGTGTATAGATAGATACACGTGACTACTATTGCCTGTAGGACAATATTGTATAGATACACGTGACTACTAAAGCCTGTAGAACTATTTTATGGATACACGCATGACTGCAAAAGCCTGTAAGACAATATTAAGAAAATTTGGCTGTGGAATGTTTTATTATTTATGGTGATGGACACTCCTCCAGAGGCATTATCAATATTTCTTAAAAATTTGTTGGACAGAGGAACGATCAGATAGATTGACAACAGAATTAGAGTTGATAAGCAAGTGAGAAAATAAGAGACAAAAGATTAGACATCGATTACGATTGTCGAATGATTAGTATATATTAAACATATCCATCACAATTCAGTACTACAGTTTTATACAGTACTACAGTTGTATACAGTACTGCAGCTGTATTCAGTACCACAGTTGTATACAATACTACAGCTGTATTCAATATTACAATTATATACAACAGCTGTATTCAGTAACATAGTTGTATACAGAACTACAGCTGTATACAGTACTACAGCTGCATTTCGTGCTACAGTATTATTCATTACGATAGTTTTATACAGTACTAAAGATGTATTAAGGACTATAGCTGTATTCAGTACTTCAGTTATATTCATACTACAGTCGTATTCATTACTGCAATTGTATAAAGTACTACAGCTATATTCAGTACTACAGTTGTATTCAGTACTAGTTGTATGCAATACTATAGTTTTATCAAGTATTGCAGCTGTATTATGTAATACAACTTTATTTAGCATAACAGCTGTATTCATTACTACAGCTGCATACCGTTCTACAGCTGCATCCATTACAATTGATATATTCAATGATACAGCTGTATCCAGTAGTTCAGTTGTATTTAATACTGCAGCTGTATTATGTACAGCAGTTATATTCAGTAATACAGCTTTATTAAATACTTCAACTGTATGCAGTACTACATTTTATTCGGCAATAATTAATGTTCAGCACTACAGCTGTGTTAAGTACTATAACTGTATTTAGTACTAAAACTGTATCAGTACTACAGCTATATTTGTTGATGTGGCTGTATTTAGTGCAATAGTTGTATTTGGTACTAAGCTGTACTTCAACTGTATTCAGCACTGCATTTATCTTCAGCACTACAGCTGTATTCGGTACTATATCTGTATTCAGTAATACAGCTATATTCAGTACTATTTTTGTATACAATGCTACAGTTGTATTCAGTAATCCATATGTATATTCTGTACAAGATTCCAAGGTTGGCATTTTATCTTCACTATAGCCGTGAAGTATTCTTCGCCTTCCTTTTGATTTCCGATTACTAGTCAATGACTTTTATGAAGAAGGGGAAGAAGACACACAAAATGTCTTCATCTGTTATGCATCAAAAGGGTATGTTGGTAGATAAACTAAAGAACTAATTCCATTACACGCTATTGTAATTTAACTTTATTTACTGGATTTGACATTGTCCAGAAATTCAGTTCAATTCTGTTTGATCTGACGGTTTTTGATAATAACTAATAATAGAAATACTGCATCTAGTTTCTGACCTTGATTCAGAACCAGTGACAGTTTGGTAAACAAATTTTTTTATTATTTCTTTTATTCTTTCTCAGAGTAAGAATTATCAAGTTAAGTCAAGGCCATACCTGGATGACGTGATATTTATCATGTAACAAACTTACATTTCTAGAAGGCTGACCCCCATCCGGGAATCTGTTTTGCATCTTAGTTAGACTTATTACTGATGTATTTAGAAAAAATTGTCAGTCGTCCTTAACGCTTGAGACGTAAAGTTGTTTATGTTGTGTCCAATTTGGCTAATTATTTTATTTTCTTCAAATTATTTTGAATTCAAGTGATTCTTCTCCCTGGAAATACTAGTGCTCTAAATTAATTCTTGGACAAGGACATTTATCGAAATTTATAAAGAATTAAAAAATTGGAATAATATTTTCTGTGATTCAACAAGAGACTGTTGACACTGCAGCACTTCGCAGGTTACAACAGAAGTCATCGTCTTCAATTTTTGGATTTCATCGGGATTCGAACTCAGTTTCATTCAGGATTTTTTATTACTAACACTTCTATTTTTTAATTCTTTGACTATTTTTGGATTTGATTTGTAAAACCGTAAGTTCTTTTTTGTCACTTTTCACTTGATATTCTAGGGAAATAAAATTATTTGTTAAATTTTACAAAGCTTGTTGTCTTCACTCTTTTCTGTTACATTTTTTTAAGAGCTTAGACTCGTAACAATGAGTTGTCTGGTAGATGACTTTGTCGTGTTTCACGTGCCTCAGTTTATGACTTTTGTATATTGAAAATAAATAATTACGCTTACTTTCAAGCCTATTATCTTCAGTGAATGATTATCAAAACCCAAAGTGAAGAAAACAACAGTTGTTTAATTTACCGTGTGCCTTGAAATGATGAGACCATGCAGTTCAAGGTTAAATGTCTCAATGTCCTCATATAAGACTGATATGAAGTGTCCTGACATAATTATGATATGTTGGCAAGCGTCCCGATATAATACTGCTGTTTTCCATGCATAAAGCATGTAGATAAAATCGGCAATGCGAATAATTCTTGTCCCCGACTAATTTTATAATATTATATTAAGCTCTTTCCGCATTGCACTGTTTTTAAGCATATTTGATGCATCCTAAACCGAACCATGTGTTCGTCATATTTCCATCCATTACATGGCACAAAATAACGTTACTTGAATTCACGCTTTGTAAACATATTTCATCATAACACCTTTTAATAAAACTTTGCCTATAACGTCCGATCTGGATAGATTCATGAAATATAACTGCTTTTTATGTCCTACCTTGATAGATTCTTAAAAAAACAACTGCTTTTTAGGTCCGACCTGGATAGATTCATAAAACTGTGCCTTTTAAGTCCTATCTCGATCAATTCATATAAATCTGCAATTTTTACTTCCAATGTGGATCGATTTATAAAAATGTGCCGTTTAAGTCCTATTTGGATCTATTCATATAAAACTGTAACTTTTACGTCCTAACTGGATTGATTTTTAAAACTGCGCCTTTTAAGTCCTATCTGGATCTATTCATTTAAAACTGTAACTTTTACGTCATAACTGGATTGATTTATAGAACTGTGCCTTTTAAGTTCTATCTGGATCTTTTCATATAAAACTGTGCCTTTTAAGTTCTATCTGGATCTATTCATATAAAACTGTACCTTTACGTTCTATCTGGATTGATTTTTAAAACTGTGCCTTTTAAGTCCTATCTGGATTTGTTCATATAAACCTGTCACATTTACGTCCTAACTGGATAGTTTTATAAAACTGTACCTTTACGTTCTCTCTGCATCTATTCATATAAAACAGTACCTTTTAAAGTCCTATCTGGATCTATTCATATAAAACTGTGTCTTTTAAGTTCTATCTAGATCTTTTCATATAAAACTGTACCTTTACGTTCTATCTGGATCTATTCATATAAAACTGTGCCTTTTAAGTCCTATCTGGATCTATTAAAATAAAACAGTACCTTTACGTTCTATCTGGATCTATTCATATAAAAATGTGCCTTTTAAGTCCTATCTGGATCTTTTCATATAAAACAGTACCTTTTAATGTCCTATATGGATCTATTCATATAAAACAGTACCTTTTAAGTCCTATCTGGATCTTTTCATATAAAACTGTACCTTTACGTTCTATCTGGATCTATTCATATAAAACTGTGCCTTTTAAGTCCTATCTGGATCTATTAAAATAAAACAGTACCTTTACGTTCTATCTGGATCTATTCATATAAAAATGTGCCTTTTAAGTCCTATCTGGATCTTTTCATATAAAACAGTACCTTTTAATGTCCTATCTGGATCTATTCATATAAAACAGTACCTTTTAAGTCCTATCTGGATCTTTTCATATAAAACTGTACCTTTACGTTCTATCTGGATCTATTCATATAAAACAGTACCTTTACGTTCTGTCTGGATCTATTCATATAAAGCAGTACCTTTTAAGTCCTATCTGGATCTATTCATATAAAACTGTAACTTTACATCAAATCTAGATCAGCTCATAAAAAAAAGCATTTTTGGTCCTATATGAATCGATTCATCAAGCTCTGAATTCATAAATTCTGAAGGCTCAGACTCTGAATTTCCTCGAAAGTTTGAAAACAACTATTTCTTACCTTCTAGTAATAATGGCAATCAACAATCTCTAAGCTTCTATTAATAAAAATCTACGATCTCTCAAATTTCTAATAATAATGACACGAAATCAACGATCTCTCAAGCTTCTAATAATAATGACATGAAATTTGCAACTGTTACTTTATTGATCCTATAAGATCCCCTTCAACATTTTTACTTTCCTTTTAAAAGGTGTGAATTTCTGTGACTGTACGTGTCCAATCAACTGTGTTGTATGGAAATGTATTAGTTCAATTAAATGAATTCTAGACCAAACCGTTGACACTAAACGGCGACAGTAAGACAAGAAATAAAAAAGAAAAAATACCACACTATAAAAAAGTTAAATAATCTACTGCAACTATTTTGCAGACAAATTTTATATGCATCTAAGACATGACATAAACTAGGAACAGTTGCTACACGTACCAATTACCTCGTATAAGACTTTGAACATTTTGCCTGTGGTATACGTGCCATTAGACATGCAGTGGAGTATGACGAGACGGGCTGATATGGATTCATATATAAACCCACTCTCTTCTGCAAAGTAATTCTTTTGTGTTGTGCTATGATATGGCTGGTCTGCTTCAAATATTCGTAAATGATCACAACTGGAATAAAGAAAAGAGGGATCAAGAAACCAAGTCAGCACCTTTTTCTATTGGCATCTATATATATATATATATATATATATATATATATATATATATATATATATATATATATATATATATATATATATATATATATATATATATATATATATAGTAGTTTACTCTGTTTTAGATTGCTTAATTTGAAAACTACTGGTGAAAAGTATTTCATAATCGATGTGGGAGGCTCACATTATGAAGATTTAAAGGGAAAGGCGATTCATTTTGTTCTTCTTTGATGTTCTACGTTTCTGACAGATTTGTGACTTATATTCGGTGAAATAAAATGGGTCAATAAATACTCCGAAATAAGAATACATTCTTAGACTGGTTTCGAATAGGTATTGTAACGCCGAACATAGTACAAACGCAGCCAGACTGGTTTCGAATTGGTATTGTAACGCCGAACATAGTACAAACGCAGCCAGACTGGTTTCGAATTGGTATTGTAACGCCGAATATAGTACAAACACAGCTAGTGCTTAGAAGCATTCCTTACAAGTTGCAAAAATGTCGTAAATGAACATAATATTTAGCTAAGAGTACTTGTTTTCTTATCCATACATTTCCTGACGAATCAAATAATGCAAATAACTGGTGAAACTTGTATAGATTACACACAGATGAAGATGTGGTGACAAATCTGAAAATATTATATTGTGTGAAGAATGCACAATAATATCATCCATAAACTTCTGGATATTTCGTCTTGCCAAATATTAATCCTTCTTTTGCAATATAATGCATTTGAAAATAAGGCAAATATTTACCTTCAAGGTACAAAGAAATAAAACTGTGACACTTGTCTAAGTGGAATTACTTGCAAAGAACAGTTACTCTGATTTATGAAGCAGTGTTTAAATTATGATACAGCTTTTAATATATATATATATATATATATATATATATATATATATATATATATATATATATATATATATATATATATATATATATATATATATATATATATAACGAACAACAACAGAGATTAGTCGACCTAATTGTCATGTTCTTACCCAGGAATACACACGCTTCTTATTCGTTTCTTCACCATGGTGTCCTGCCTCTCACACGAAGGAAAGTCCAGATGTTTCAATATCAATCGGAGTCTGCACGTGCTGCACGCTTGGATCTCAACATTGCACAACTGTCCATGGTATTTGTCGGAAGTGTAGTTACCAGGGAAACCAAAGGAAGATATGGAACCGTAATCACCTTTCTCTACTCTAATTGGATCATAGTGCCCCTGTATACAGTACGTGTTACCTAACATAAAAAAAAGTGTTTTTAAAAGAATCATGAAAATCATAAGCTCTAGTCATTGGTTTTGAGGGGTGGGGGAGAAAATCAAAAGACGTAGCCTTGTCTTTGGAAGTTGGTCATCGAAACACATGTAAAGTGTCATATAAATTGATTGAATTCATAATAAACTCGGAACTGAGCTGGCAGTTTCAACTCTGACACAAATGTAAGAAATGACCTGTTTGACAAAATAGCAAAACCATTATTGCTTTTTTATCGTGAAATATGAAGATAGGATAAAGAGGGATGCAGTAGAAAATATTCAAGTTACATTTTTGTCCCGATGTATCTTGACTATGAAGCGCTCAGTTTCAACATTTATGATTTGCGAGAGAAGTAGGTAAGTATCTTTTACTGGTAGATATAAAAATAATTATTTCATATTGGGAAGAACTTATAAAGACATGATTTGAAAGTCAGGAAATTGTTTTTAGATATCTCTTAGATGAATATGGTATTTCAGATGTATGCAATTTTCAGTCATTTCATAGCTCCGGGCGATTAAATGGAAGAACATTAAAGGATACTTATTTTCAAAAGTGATTATGCAATCAAATTGCTTCATCAAGTGGTTTTATCTAAAGGAAGGCCAAGGACAAATTAGACTTCAATACTTTTTAATTACAATTAAGTATAGATAATATTCAACTACATTAAACAATTAGAAATCATAGACTTCCAGTCCAGTTAGGAAGACGGCTGATTATACTGGCTGATTATACTAGGGAACAACATACTATATTCAGTGAGTAATTTGGTGACACTGTCGATGAATTACGTTATATATTTATTCGTAACTCCTACGAAAAGATCCCAAAATATTTATCTACTTTCATTACAATCGTAATGTGTGAAATACTTGACAGCAAGAACCATTAACAGCTGAGTGTTGATTATTCCGAATTTCTTTTGATTTTGTATCACAACAAAAACACAATTACTATATAGATCTAAGTGATATATTTTATGTAATTGTTGATTCTACAGTCATCCAAGGAAATAATGATTCCGTATTTTGTATGTCCTCTTGATCCATATATCATACATGTTATTTTAATTGAATAAATGACAGATTTATCTCAGTATAATGACATGTATACTATATTAAACAGTTTTATATATATATATATATATATATATATATATATATATATATATATATATATATATATATATATATATATATATATATATATATATATATATATAATTAAAAAAGCATGTATATTGCGACATATTTATTAACTTCGCATAATTCCTGTGTGATGTTAAAGCAAACTCCAGTGCGAACGATGCAAAGCTAACAACAAAGAACATTTGGAAAACAACCTTCGCTTCCAGTGTGAACGATGCAAAACTAAAACAAAGAAAATTTGGGAAACACCCTTCGCTTCCAGTGCGAACGATGCAAAACTAAAACAAAGAACCTTTTGGAAACACGCTTCGCTTCCAGTGCGAACGATGCAAAACTAAAATAAAGGACGTTTGGGAAACATCTTTCGCTTCCAGTGTGGACGATGCAAAGCTAAAACAAAGAATCTTTTGGAAACACCCTTTGCTTCCAGTGCGAACGATGCAAAATTAAAACAAAGAACCTTTTGGAAACACGCTTCGCTTCCAGTGCGAACGATGCAAAACTAAAATAAAGGATCTTTGGGAAACATCCTTCGCTTCCAGTGTGAACGATGCAAGCTAAAACAAAGGACCTTTGGGAAACACCCTTCGCTTCCAGTGTGAACGATGCAAAGCTAATACTAATACATTTTGGGAAACACCCTTCGCTTCCAGTGTGGACGATGCAAAGCTAAAGCAAAGAATCTTTTGGAAACACCCTTCGCTTCCAGTGCGAACGATGCAAAACTAAAGTAAAGGACCTTTGGGAAACATCCTTCGCTTCCAGTGTGAACGATGCAAGCTAAAACAAAGGACATTTGGGAAACACCCTTCGCTTCCAGTGTGAACGATGCAAAGCTAAAACAAAGAACGTTTGAGAAACACACTTCGCTTCCACAATGACAATACAAAATGAGACAATAACTTGACTGAATTAAAGAAAGTAACTTACCTCTATCGATTCCGTTTTCTATCGCCAAAATGTATTCTCGTATTACAGCAATAAAAAGGACTATGCATCCTGCAATTACAAGATAGATTTTTGTATGATGCTTACTTTATTGTTAAGCTAGGCATGCCATCTATCTATCTATCTATCTATCTAATCAGCATTTTTAACAGAATCTTGAATTTCTTACCTGGGATGAAACCTACCCTTGTTAAACAATGTTATGTAGCTAAGCAAACAAGAGTTGGCATGCACTGAGATAAACCCCAGTTAGTTGCAGTAATTTAGAGTTTTATCTTGTAAAGACACTGATGAAATGGAGTTTTTACTGTCTTTTGTTGACATATATAATTGTGCATATATTACCTTTTGTTTCAGTTTGTAGCTGGAAGATAAATTAACTATCTCAACTGATTGTAAGTTTTCCTAATTATCACTAAAATTATGCATATTTACAAAAATTATTTCCAAACAGCTAATTTTCTGTATAGAATAATATCTTTCTCACTTGATAGTCGAACTTCAGTTCTGATATTA